>OX422221.1:374285011-375775011 GCA_949130495.1 Sambucus nigra
TCCCGGTTTTAGAATATGATGATAATTTGCAAAAATAAACACTTAAACTTAAAAATAAGCCGTTAAAGGGTGAAGACCCAAACCAGCCCCCAAATGACCCCGTAAGAGGCACGAACACCTCGCTCGGGACCAATGTAACTTGTAGGAACTGATCGCGTAGTCCCGGGTCTCTCGGTTTGAGAATATGACCGTATTTTGCAAAAATCACACTTAGTTAAAAACACGCCGTCAAAGGGTGAAAACTCAAACCAACCCCCAAACGACCTCGTAAGAGGTACGAACACCTCGCACGGGACCAATGTAACTTGTAGGAACTGACCGCGTAGTCCCGGGTCTCCCGGTTTGTGACTAGGATGGTAATTTGCAAAATTCGCCACTTAAACTTAAAAACAAGCCGTTAAAGGGTGAAAACACAAACCACCCCCCAAACGACCCCGTAGGGGCACGAACACGTCGCACGGGACCAATGTAACTTGTAGGAACTGACCGCGTAGTCCCGGGTCTCCCGGTTTGAGAGTATGATGATAGTTTACAAAAATCACACTTAGACTCAAAAACAAACCGTCAAATGGTGAAAACCCAAACCAACCCCCAAACGACCCCGTAGGAGGCACAAACACCTCGCACGGGACCAATGTAACTTGTTGGAACTGACCGCGTAGTCCCGGGTCTCCCGGTTTGAGAGTATGATGATAATTTGCAAACATCAGCACTTAAACTTAAAAACAAGCCATTAAAGGGTGAAAACCCAAACCACCCCCCAAACGACCCTGTAGGGGGCACGAACACCTCGCACGGGACTAATGTAACTTGTAGGAACTAACCGTGTAGTCCCGGGTCTCCCGGTTTGTGACTAGGACGATAATTTGCAAAAATTACCACTTAAAACTTAAAAACATGCCGTTAAAGGGTGAAGACCCAAACCAGCCCCCAAACGACCCCGTAGGAGGCACGAACACCTCGCACGAGACCAATGTAACTTGTAGGAACTGACCGCGTAGGCCCGGATCTCCCGATTTGAGAGTATGACGATAATTTGCAAAAATCAGCACCTAAACTTAAAAACAAGCCGATAAAATGTGAAAATCAAAACTACCCCCCAAACGACCCCGTAGGGGGCACGAACACCTTGCACGGGATCAATGTAACTTGTACGAACTGATCGCGTAGTCCCGGGTCTCTCGGTATGAGAATATGATGATAATTTGAAAAAATCAACACTTAAACTTAAAAATAAGCCGTTAAAGGGTGAAGACCCAAACCAGCCCCCAAATGACGCCGTAAGAGGCACGAACACCTCGCACGGGACCCATGTAACTTGTAGGAACAGATCGCGTAGTCCTGGGTCTCTCGGTTTGAGAATATGACCATATTTTGCAAAAATCACACTTAGTTAAAAACACATCGTCAAAGGGTGAAAACTCAAACCAACCCCCAAACGACCCCGTAGGAGGCACGAACACCTCGCACGAGACCAATGTAACTTGTAGGAACTAACCGCGTAGTCCCGGATCTCCCGGTTTGAGAGTATGACTATAATTTGCAAAAATCATCTCTTAAACTTAAAAACAAGCCGTTAAAGGGTGAAAACCCAAACCACCCCCCAAACAACCCCGTAGGGGGCACGAACACCTCGCACGGGACCAATGTAACTTGTAGGAACTGACCGCGTAGTCCCGGATCTCCCGGTTTGAGAATATGACGATAATTTGCAAAAATCACACTTAGTTAAAAACATTCCGTCAAAGGGTGAAAACTCAAACCAACCCCCAAACGACCCCGTTGGAGGCACGAACACCTCGCACAGGACCAATGTAACTTGTAGGAACTGACCACGTACTCCCGGGTCTCCCGATTTGAGAGTATGATGATAATTTGCAAAAATCAGCACTGTAACTTAAAAATAAGCCGTTAAAGGGTTAAAACCCAAACGACCCCTTAGGGGGCACGAACACCTCGCACGGGACCAATGTAACTTGTAGGAACTGATCGCGTAGTCCCGGGTCTCCCAGTTTGTGAAAATGACGATAATTTGCAAAAATCACACTTAGACTCAAAAACAAGCCGTCAAATGGTGAAAACCCAAACCAACCCCCAAACGACCCCGTAGGAGGTACGAACACCTCGTACGAGACCAATGTAACTTGTAGGAACTGACCGCGTAGTCCTGGTTCTCCCGGTTTGAGAGTATGACGATAATTTGCAAAAATTAACACTTAAACGTAAAAATAAGCCGTTAAAGGGTGAAAACCCAAACCAACCCCCAAATGACCCCGTAAGAGGCACGAACACCTCGCACGGGACCAATGTAACTTGTAGGAACTGATCGCGTAGTCCCGGGTCTCCCGATTTGAGAATATGACGATAATTGGCAAAAATCACACTTAGTTAAAAACACGCCGTCAAAGGGTGAAAACTGAAACCAACCCCTAAACGACCTCGTAGGAGGCACGAACACCTCGCACGGGACCAATGTAACTTGTAGGAACTGACCGCGTAGTCCCGGATCTCCCAGTTTGAGAGTATGACGATAATTTGCAAAAATTAGCACTTAAACTTAAAAACAAGCCGTTAAAGGGTGAAAACCCAAACCACCCCCAAACAACCCCGTAGGGGGCACGAACACCTCGCACGGGACCAATGTAACTTGTAGGAACTGACCGCGTAGTCCCGGATCTCCCGGTTTGAGAATATGACGATAATTTGCAAAAATCACACTTAGTTAAAAACATGCCGTCAAAGGGTGAAAACTCAAACCAAAGCCCAAACGACCCCGTTGGAGGCACGAACACCTCGTACGGGACCAATGTAACTTGTAGGAACTGACCGCGTAGTCCCGGGTCTCTCGGTTTGAGAGTATGATGATAATTTGCAAAAATCAACACCTAGACTTAAAAACAAGCCATTAAAGGGTGAAAATCCAAACCATCCCCCAAACGATCCCTTAGGGGGCACGAACACCTCGCAGGGGGGCAATGTGACTTGTAGGAACTGATCGCGTAGTCCCAAGTCTCCCGGTTTGTGAATATGATGATAATTTGCAAAAATCACACTTAGACTAAAAAACAAGCCGTCAAATGATGAAAACACAAACCAATCCCCAAACGACCCCGTAGGTGGCACGAACACCTCGCACGGGACGAATGTAACTTGTAGGAACTGACCGCGTAGTCCCGGGTCTCCCGATTAGAGGTTATGATGATAATTTGTAAAAATCACCACTTAAACTTAAAAACAAGTCGTTAAAGGGTGAAAATCCAAACCAGCCCCCAAACGACCCCTTAGGGGGCACGAACACCTCGCACGGGACCATTGTAACTTGTAGGAACTGATTGCGTAGTCCCGGGTCTCCTGATTTGTGAATATGACGATAATTTTCAAAAATCACACTTATACTCAAAAACAAGCCGTCAAATGGTGAAAACCCAAACGACCCCGTAGGAGGCACGAACACCTCGCACGAGACCAATGTAACTTGTAAGAACTGACCGCGTAGTCCCGGGTCTCCCGGTTTGAGAGTATGACGATAATTTGAAAAAATCAACACTTAAACTTAAAAACAATCCGTTAAAGGGTGAAAACCCAAACCAGCCCCCAAATGACCCCGTAAGAGGCACGAACACCTCGCACGGGACCAATGTAACTTGTAGGAACTGATCGCGTAGTCCCGGGTCTCCCGATTTGAGAATATGACGATAATTTGCAAAAATCATACTTAGTTAAAAACACGCCGTGAAAGGGTGAAAACTCAAACCAACCCCCAAACGACCCCGTTGGAGGCACGAACACCTCGCACGGGATCAATGTAATTTGTAGGAACTGACCGCGTAGTCTCGGGTCTCCCGGTTTGAGAGTATGATGATAATTTGCAAAAATCACCACTTAAACTTAAAAACAAGCCGTTAAAGGGTGAAAACCCAAACCACCCCCCAAACGACCCTGTAGGGGGCACGAACATCTCGCACGGGACTAATGTAACTTGTAGGAACTGACCGCGTAGTCCCGGGTCTCCCGGTTTGTGACTAGGACGATAATTTGCAAAAATCACCACTTAAACTTAAAAACATGCCGTTAAAGGGTGAAGACCCAAACGAGCCCCCAAGCGACCCCGTAGGAGGCACGAACACCTCGCACGGGACCAATGTAACTTGTAGGAACTGACCGTGTAGTCCCGGGTCTCCCGGTTTGTGATTATGACAATAATTTTCATTCATATATGTAATTTTTTTGTTTTGAGTTTTTTTTTTTTTTTGTAAATTATTGGGTTACTAATATCGTATATATTTTGTATTCTATTTTTTTTGCAGGATAAGAGTTTATCGTTGGCTTTTATTCGCGTGGAACACACAAAGAACTCAATGGTTTACAACAACGGGTTTATTAATGAATCCATTTTTTTGTGTCATGACCGTTCTGTCTTTTGTTGTTTTATTATTGACTTTTATGGCCATGAGGGCTTTTGTAAGTTAATTGTTATATTTTGTGGCCGTGCGGGCTTTATGTTAGGCAGGTTTTGTATTAACAGGTTTCGGAATGTCCAGAAAATAGAGGAAACTCTGCCCAATTTTATTTGGGCCTGTGAGCAGTTAAGGACTTGTAATATTTTGAAGTTTGTATGCACATTAGTTTATTAATAACGCGCAATATTATTAATTTGTGAATTTTGTGCTTTCAAATATTTTTTTTTTAAAATAAAAAAATTGGCACAGTTCAAAACCGTGGCAAAAGTGTATCATATTTTGGCACGGTTTTAAACTGTGCTAAATTTTTTTAAACTGTGCTGAATTTGGCACAGTTCAAAACTATGCCAAAAGTGTGCCAAAAATATCAAATTTTGGCACGGTTTAAAAGTGTGCCAGAAGTGCTTCTCTTTTGCTGAATATGGCACAGTTAAAAACTGTGCCAAAAATATCAAATTCTGGCATGGTTTAAAAGTGTGCCAGAAGTGTTCCTAATTTGCTTAATCTGGCACAGTTAAAAACTGTGCCAAAAGTGTGCCAGAAATATCAAATTCTGGCACGGTTTAAAAGTGTGCCAGAAGTGTTCCTGTTTGGCTGATTCTGGCACACTTTTGAGCCGTGCCAGAAAAAAATTCCCATTTTGGAACACCTGATTCTGGCACAGTTCAAAACCGTGCCAGATTTGATCTGGCACAGTTTTAAACCGTGCTAGAATCATGTTTTTGGTGTAGTGATTTGAGTGGAGAAAAGAGATTAATTTTAGTTGAAATGGGGTAGGGAAAACTAGGGCTCGAATGAAGAAGAGAGTAAAGAAAAAAGAAATGAAACATAAGGGAAAAAAAAGGCAGCCTCGTCTAGTAACTCGTCGATCGATCAAGGTCATCGATCGATTGATCTCCTAGTTAATAGCCCAATGCTTGCTGTTTTGGGAATTGGGGGAGGGGGAATGATAATAAGGGATATAAAGGGGGTTATATGTATAAAAGAATATATATATATATATATATATATATAGTATATATAAATAAAAAATAAAATTAAAATAAATATGTACATACGTACACATATACTATACTAATCAAAAAGCGGAAAATATATACAACGAGCGACACACACGCACATTCACAAATAAAAATGATAAATAAAAATAAACGAAAAATAAAAGACAAATGCAAATGCATCAGAATTAGTATGTGCAAAATAAAGAAAAATATTTTTGTGAACTTTTTAGTTTTTCTTAACAAACGTATGCCGTGGCTCACAGTCTCCGCAAATTCAAATCCGTTGAACCTACAAAAGAGTTAGAACCAAGCATACAAAAAGAAATAAAAAGAGATTAACGAGTTACACTAGACAAAATTAAGAAGAAATAAAAAAATGAAAAAGTTAACTATATACAACCTACATATAGGAGTTATAATTAACTATTCACTAAAAGTCGGAACAGTTGAGGGTCCATCCAAAACATAATTTGAATTTGACGTATCAATGGTGGACCCTCCCGAGCATGCATGCCTCACGAAAAATAGGCATTTCGTTCAAACAACGGAAGGCATGTGGGTGGTGGAAAAGATGAACCATCCCCAATTAAAATTTTGGGAGGGAGGATGGGGGATTTGGATAGGATGGGTGACAAATACACATGTGGGCCAAGAAAAAATGAATCATCTCCAAAGTATTTTGATATTTGAATAGGAGGTGGTGCACATGGAGGCAAAGATGCCTTTATGGAAGGCGACTCGAGCGAGTACTCCTCGTCGGTGAAAAAGTTTGGAACTATAAAGTTTTGAATCGATTCATCGGGTACTAGAATTGGTGTGATAGTATAGAATAAAGATGGGGATGAAAGAAATTCAATCTCAGGCGTTGAGTTATCATCGCTTGAAGATTAAATTTTGAAGGAAGTAGGATCGTTTACAATGAAACTTTCTTCTTCGAGAATAAAAGAAGAAATGAGTTCATTGAAAATGGATACTACACCCCTTTCTTCCTCATTTTCATTATCTAGTATACCATGGGTCAAGTCAAGAACGATTTGTTCCAAAGTAGGCACAAATTCCTCATTTGGTTCAAAACATTCCTCGACCTCAAAAGTTTCGAAAGAAAAATCATCATCGAATTAAAATAATAAATCCAGCTCATGTTCCCAACAACGATTTTCTTCCCGATAATGGTTTTCAATCCTCTCATTTTCTAGCGTGCGCAATCCCTCACCGAAAGTCAAACGGCGAGGAGCGGATTCTTGGAAATGAGAAGTTTGGAAATTATTCTTGGGACTACACTCAAAATCATTAACATAAGAATTTTGAAAACAATTTCAATTTGTTTCAAAATTCTTATCATAAGGATCTTGTGACCCAAAATTGAGATGATCATTCCCAAAATTGATGTAATCAAAACTTTGACTTTTGTAATACTCACCCAATGTCATTTTAGATATTGCAATTTTTTCGACTTGTAAGTATTGACCAAAAGTCATAGATTTATGAGAATTTTGAGAATTATCATTAGGATTATCAGAAAAATTGGAATAAGACATGCTTACCCCAACAAAGGCTCGAGATGGCGAATTCACCAAAGTTGATGTGCGCGCAAGAAAATTCAAGCGTTTCTAGGTGCTCAAATGTAGAAGCCCTACAAAAAAGGTGAAAACAAAGGATAAAAATACTACGAAATAACAAGACAATTACAATCTATAACAAAAAAGTCCCCGGCAACGGCGCCATTTTGGTTAACCGCTTGGAGTGTAGCGTCGCGTCACAATGCTAATCGTTGTGTTCGTTTCACCGCATTAATACCAAAACTAAAATTACGACTGCACTTGCGATACAATTATAGCGGTATGTCGGGTATCGAGAATCCACATGGAGTGCTCGAGAGATTATAATCGATTTATTATTTAAGGAATAAAAGTGTAAAAGGTGATGTGTGCTTGTAAACAAAAGAAAAGAGAGAAGTTAAGTCTAAATAAATTAAAAGCAAGGATCGAGATAACATCCAACCATACGGATCGAAACAACTATTAATCGGAATTCCGGCTTGAGAGCAATTTAATCGAGTATTATCTATTAATCACAAACTTCGCGCAATAAAGAATTTAAGCCAAAGTTGCGTGAATAAACATTTAATCAAAAATTGGTCGCATGCGGATTAAATTTGAATTATCACTATAAAAACTAACGTTGCATAACAGAGAAAGTTAAACGCGTAATAATTCGACTTTAATACACGCGGGTTCAATTAAAGGAAATTCTGCACAAAACCTACTTTCGAAGCTCGAGGCCCTTAAATGGCAGAACGAAATCCCGACCCTATTTATCCAAGGGTTCATCGTGAATTAAACTAAATTAAACCAATTAAATTAAGAAAGCGAGAAATCAACACAATTAAGCTAATTAACAAAGAATGAAACTAATATACAAAGCAAGAAATAATCAAGAGCAACTATATTAATGGTAAACAAAATGGAAAGTTTGACTTACAAACCCCAAATGGTTGTCATCCCAAAGAGAAATGAAGACAAGATCTCAAAACCCAAAAACCTAAGCTTTTATAACCCTAAAATGAATTAAAACTAAATATCTATTTTATTACAACAAAAATCCCTTATATAGTATGTTGTGACAAAAGAAAAGAAGAAAGAAAAGAAAAGGAAAATATCTCAGGAAATCGGGGATCGATCGATCGATCAATCATATAGGAGCCCAGTACCTTATATCACATAATCAAAATTGAAGGATCGATCGATCGATCGATTAGGTGTGAGCCAAGCTTCCCTGCGTTGGTTTCAATATAGTTCCCTTCCGCTAAAAATCCCGTAAGTTCTTCATTCGAACTCGTAATCGTGCACCGTTCATAAGCACACGAAGCTTTCTAGGAGGGCTACAACTTCCATGGATGTTGGGCCAGGTGCCCAAGTTGTGAAATGACTAAATTACCCTTGAACGTGTGAAAATGTTTGAAACTTCACAGGAATGTGTCTGAAACAAATACCTAGCATCCAAATACCTATAAATCTCAATTAACCCCTGCAAAGCATGTTAACATAGAAATTCGAGGTTTTCTGGATAACGAGCATAAATATAGGGAATAAGATACCCGAGGGGGCTAATAACGCGTATGTTATGGATGAAATACGCTATATTTACTTATTATCACACCACCTAACTCACACATTTCTAGTCCCTAGTAATGAAATAAGATGCAATAAGAACTACAAGTAAACCAACAACAAGAGAAAGCACAAAAAATGGGATAATAAAATAATAAAAAGATAAGGCCACTTTTTAGGGGCGAACGATTGCATTTAGCTTATGCAATAAGCCGTTAAACCCCTTGGTTACCCTAGTGGACGAGTGTCATCTCCTGAGGGATTTCAGGGTTGAAACCCATAAACATCATATAGTTTCCTCAAAATAAGCCCAATCAAGCATGCGACAAACTCAACTATATGAACAAGATTTCAACATGTTATTATCATAGCGAACGAATTCACATGAAAAGCCCGTAGTTATTAACATTATAGACTGCACGTCATTGAATTGAAACCTTAAAATATGGGAGGGGAGCACATGCAAAGTGTGATTTGGCTAAAACTTAAATAAATCGAATAATAAACATCAACGCGTGCATATATTCAAATCATCACTGGGCATTACACTCATTAAATGAATTCACTTGAAATAGGGAGGTAACACACGGGACATGCAGGCATAATGAGTAAATATAAAGGGAAACTAGGTCGCTCACATGTCACAATTGAAGAACGACATATATAAAATGAAAAATTGTAATCTCAATTAAAGATACCGCACATTAAAGGAGAGGAAATGCATTTTGACAGATTATGAAAACTATTTGAAATATTTTAATTACATCTACTTAAGATCACATAGTACTTTAATAGGGTTGTAATGTAGGCTAGGATAGGGTACGAAATGAAAGAGATGTATATACGGATTCAAAAGTGTTTGGGGATAAAGCTGGGGATAATGGGAACAAAATTGGAGAAATAACATCCAAACAAGCATTACATCTATCAATCGAGAGAGCAATCAAAGCTTATTGAATCACAATAAACATTATATATAAATTTCTCTTTCTTTTTCTTTTCTTCTTTTTCTGACTTTTTTTTTTTGTTTTCTTTTGTTTTCTACTTTTCTCTTTTTCTTTTTCACTTCTTTCACCATTCTTTTCTCACTATTTTCATGCTCAAATTGAAACCACAATACACAACATCATTCAATCCCAAGAAACATTCCAAACAAAGGCATGTAAGGTAATATGTATGTTATATAACTCCAATTTGGAGGTGGTTATGGGATTTCGGGTAATGAAACGAAATGCTATTATTTAAGCTCAAATGGGTTGACTAGGGAATATATAAAAGGTGAGTTCAAGGTCATATGAGTGGTATACAAAGATGGACTATGACCATTTCAAAAAATTTACGCAATTATTGAGTCAGAACAATATATGAAAATCATGATGGAGTAGCACATTTCAAGATATAAACTCAATCAATGAACGGTCAATGAAAGAATAGAGAGATTACCAACGATTGTAATGTTTTCAAAGAGGAAAGAGTATTGTATACACTCAAAAATGAAGAAAAGTCTCTAATCTCACTCGGTGTAAGTATATACAATGCAACAAAAGATTACCGGGTTATAAAAATCTTAAACCAAATCAATATAACATGAAAAGTGCATGAGCTCATGGGATAAAGTTTAATTTATGATGTTATTCATAATATCAATGATTTAGGACTAAAGTCTAGAACTTCTAAAATTGAGAACATGCATCATTGAATTGTCTAATGTATCGGGCAATTATTAAAATTTATCATTGGAAACAAGGGCAAAATGCCCAACAACGAAGAAAAAAAGAAAGAAAATATTTTTGAAATTTTTCGTTTTTCACAAAAAAAAACATGCTTTGTAAGCAAATTGTAGTCAAATTCAAGGACTAAACAAAGAAATGGATAGAATATCCCACACACCCTAACTTAAATGTTGCATTGTCTTCAATACGTCCATTAAATAATACAACACAAAGATAGGAAAAGAATGATATTACCCATATTTGGAGCGATCTCCATAAGTACAAGTCCCAATAAATCTGCAAAACAAGTTGGTACAAAGCAACACAACAATATTGTAATACCCCGTAATTTTATGCTATATTAATTTGGTGATTTATTAAATTTAATGTGAATTAATTATTTAATAAAAATTCGGAAATTAATTATGTTATAATTATTAACGTGCTGATAGTTAGTAATTATGGGAAACTTTTTGAATATTACTAATGAGCAAAGTAATATATAATATTGGTTATATTGAATGTCACGAGTGAATAAAATGACAATTTTGAAAATTTGAGTCGGGACGCGCCCGTGTCGCGTCGGGACTAAATATTGATGAATAAAAGTGAATATATTATAAGTCACTCGTATGGTCATTTTGAGTGTGCCAATGTGTCCGTAAGGGTCGAGATAGTCCAAAAAGTGTACCCGGGGGTTTACTTTGGGTCTCGGGGCATTTTTAGGCTTAATTAGTACGCCGGGAGGGCATTTTGGACATTTTACATTTTTGGGTAATACCTGTTCACTCAGCGAGAGATGAATATGCATCAGCGCAGATGGTTAAAGTTTGTGAAGTACTATCAGTTCGACATACAGTATCATCCGGGGAAGGCCAACATAGTTGCTGATGCGCTGAGCCGTAGACCGGTAGACGATGTAGCGGACATCTGGAAAGCAAAGTGGAAGGAATTGGGTCACCAGGACGCAGTAGCCCGTTCCTTCATATCTGTTATGACAGGGACACCCGATATTGTTATGAGGGTGATACAGGCACAGACCAAAGATCCGTTTGGCCAGGAGGAGATTGTACGACTTTTAGCCGAGGGTGTTGAGTCCTATTCTGTTAGTTCTGATGGGGGTTTGAGGTTTAATGGGAGATTGGTGGTTCCAGAAGGAGCAGAATTACGTCATGGAGTGATGACTCGGTCTTATGGGTCCCGATTTGCGGTACATACTAGAGGAGATGAGATGTACCAGGATATGAGGCGACAATACTGGTGGAGTGGGATGAAGAAGGACATTGCTGAGTTCGTGTCCAAGTGTTCTACCTGCCAGCTGGTAAAGGTGGACCATCAAAGACCATCAGGGTTGCTTCAGCCATTGGAAGTACCCGCGTGGAAGTGGGAAAGTATTTCCATGGATTTTATTACAGGGTTGCCTAATTCACAGCGGGGCCACGACTCTATCTGGGTGATTGTAGACCGTTTGACCAAGGTGGCTCATTTTCTACCGGTGTGGACAGACTATACCACGGGTCAGTATGCTCAGTTCTTCATTGCTGAGATTATCAGATTACATTGGGTGCCCCAAAATATTATGTCAGATAGAGACAAGATTTTTGTGCCACGTTTCTCGGAGAGATTTCAGGAGGCTATGGGTACTGAGTTGAGGTTGAGTTCAGCTTATCACCCACAGACAGATGGATAGACAGAGCGTACTAATCAGATGTTGGAGGATATGCTACGCATGTGTGTTCTTGATTTTGGAGGAGGTTGGGAGCCACACCATCCACTAGTAGAGTTTGCTTATAATAACTCTTATCAGTTCACGATTGGCACGGCCTCATTTGAGGCTTTGTATGGCAGGCCTTGTCGTTCCCCAACTTGTTGGCTCGAGGTGGGGGATAACAAGTTTCTAGGACCAGAGGTGATTCAGGAAACCTCCGCGAGGATTGAGATGATCAGGAGTCGCATTCGAGTATCCCAGGATAGGAAGAAAAGCTATGCCGATGCGAAACGGTTCTTTCGGGAGTTTAATGTGGGGGACCAAGTGTTACTACGTGTATCTCCTATGAAAGGAGTGATGAGGTTCGGGAAGAAAGGGAAATTGGCCCCGAGATACGTGGGACCATTTCCCATTATCGAGAGGATTGGGTCGGTAGCATAAAAATTAGGACTGCCAGAGCATTTTCATCGCATTCACGATGTATTCCACATCTCGTCGTTGAGACAATATCTTCGGGATGATATGGCCCATACTCACATCGCGATAGATGAGATAGAATTACATCCTGACAGCACTTACGAGGAAAGACCGATGGCTATCCTAGACTATAGTGAGAGGAGATTGAGGTCGAATATAGTTCCACTTGTACGGGTCCAGTGGGGGCATCATAATGAGGAGGAATCCACTTGGGAGAGCGAGACAGATATGCGCGAGAGATACCCAGATTTGTTCTTACCAGGTACGCCTTATTTTTCGAATTTCGGGACGAAATTCCGTTATTAGGGGGGGAGTATGTAATACCCCGTATTTTTATGCTATATTAATTTGGGGATTTATTAAATTTAATGTGAATTACTTATTTAATAAAAATCTGGAAATTAATTATGTTATAATTATTAACGTGCTGAGAGTTATTAATTATGGAAAACTTGTTGAATATTACTAATGAGCAAAGTAATATATAATATTGGTTATATTGAATGTCACGAGTGAATAAAATGACAATTTTGAAAATTTGAGTCGGGACGCGCCCGTGTCGCGTCGGGACTAAATATTGATGAATAAAAGTGAATATATTATAAGTCGCTTGTATGGTGGTTTTGAGTGCCCCAATGTGTCCGGAAGGATCGAGATAGTCAGAAAAGTCTACCTGGGGTTTACTTTGGGTCTCGGGGTGTTTTTAGGCTAAATTAGTACCCCGGGAGGGCATTTTGGACATTTTACATTTTTGGGTAATTAAACCCACGAAAATTCAAGGGATATATCAGATGTTTAAGGTTTTCTTCTAGGGTTAGAACAACCAAAGACAAGTGACGGTCATAGGAGAGGGAAGGAGAGGCTTTTCTAAGCAATCCAAGGCCAACGATTCACCCGGTGGCACCATCACCACCACCAACGCGTAGATCGCGCGACGGGGAACGCAACCACACCAAATTCGTCACCAAACCAGAACGTCAAAAATCCCAGGCAAGTGTTTATCTTGCTTATTTCGTTAATGCATCACTCATGTGTAATACCCTGTATTTTTATGCTATACTAATTTGGGGATTTATTAATATTAATGTGAATTAATTATTTAATAAAAATCTGGAAATTAATTATGTTATAATTATTAACGTGATGAGAGTTAGTAATTATGGGAAAATTTGTTGAATATTACTAATGAGCAAAGTAATATATAATAGTGGCCATATTAAATGTCACGAGTGAATAAAATGACAATTTTAGAAATTTGAGTCGGGAACGCGCCCGTGTCGCGTCGGGAGTAAATATTGATAAATAAAAGTAAATGTTTTATAAGTTATTCGTATGGTCATTTTGAGTGCGCCAAAACATCCGGAAGGGTCGAGATAGTCAGAAAAGTATACCCGGGAGTTTGATTTGGGTCTCGGGGAGTTTTTAGGCCTAATTAGTACCCCGAGAGGGCATTCTAGTCATTTTGTATTTTTGGGTAATTAAACCCACAAAAATTAAAGGGGTTATATCAGATGTTTAGGTTATATCCTAGGGTTAGATAACTCAAAACACTAGAACGGCCATTGGAGAGGAGAGGAGAGAGATCTCAAGGCATTCCAAGGCTCAAAACTCACCCGTTTGCACCGCCGCCACCGCCAACGCGTAGATCGCGAGACGGGGAACGCAACCACACCAAATTCAACACCAAACCAGATTTCTAAAAATCCCAGGCAAGTGTTTATCTTTCTTATTTCGTTGATGCATCATACATATTAGTTTAGTAGTTATTAGGATGAGATTTATGGAAGAAAAACCCAATTTGAGATGGGAAATTTTCATGTAGTGATGATTTATATGATATTCTGGAAACCCTTTATCATGTAAAGGATTAAGAGTTTGATTAAGAAAAGAGTTCTAATCAGATACAAACAGTAAAAAAAATTATTTTGGATGATCGGACCGTTGGAATTGGATGAAATTTTACAGAGAATTAGCTGAAGACGAGAAGAAGCTACAGAAAAAAAAAATCAGCTCGATCGGACCGTTAAAAATTTTTTAATATTTTTTTTTGCTAGACAATTTTATGTTTTGAGGACTCTTAGAGATAATAAAAATTCAATTAAAACTCCATTTTAATTTCGATTTCGAAATCGTTTGAAATTCTCATCTTTGAAAATAAAATTCAAAATCCTTTAATGTAAGGCGAAATCTATATTTTTGGGATATTTTGCATAAGGGATAATGTAAGTATATATTAAAGGGGAGAGACACGTAAGAGAGAGTTACGTTGGAATATAAATGGATATCTACTGAATTGTACAGTTGGAAGAATAGAGTCCATGAGGGTTACGTAGTAAGTTGGAAAAACCCTTCGAATTAAAGTTAGAAAACGAACCATTATACTTGATAAATAATAATGGGAAAATAAGGATAAATGTTGTGAATGTGGGTTATTGGATAAACCTAAATTGATATAATAAAAGTGGTATGTTTATATGATTGTGTATCCATATATTATATACTTGTGAAAATCATGCCCGCACTACTTGTTATCCCTGAGGTTTCCGCGCTGGGTCGATCTTATCTCGTGTGCCTTATGGGGGATATTGACTCGTACCCTAGAAGATAGAAATCCTAGGTACAGGCTATCGAATCGGTAGTCACGGTCCTAAGAGACGTGAGGGTATGTACTGACCTCTTGGACTTGGAAATTATGCTTCGCCTCAATATTGTTTGTGTATGTATTTATACAGTTCGAGAGTGATTCCAAACTTGTATTCCCTTTAGTACGATTGATACGGGGATTGGATAGCAGAGTATGCCCGCACCATAAAATTTTATGTGGGGTGCTGTTAGAATATATATATATTATACGAGTATTTAATATATATATGAACTTATGAAATATGGGAAACTGCCTACTGTGTTATGGTAAGTAAGACATGTATAATGACTCAAATTGGAAATACTTATTTTGAAAAGTATAATATGATATTGAAAAAACTTTATGAATCAATAAAGTTAAAATGAGCGTTTTGTACTAAATGAAATTATCCTTTTTAAACCATGATGTTGTTAAATCTTAAATTTTGAGAGTCACCTAAGATAAGTTAAATCCTTGGGGAAGGATAGTGTGATATATGATGAGATAAACCATTGGGAAGGTTAGTGCGATAGGAGTGCACATTAGAAGAGAGGCGAGAATTTCTCAAGAGAGTGTCGAACTAATATGTTGTTGCATTGGCTTGTATCAATTTAAATACTTGCTAAACGAATTTTTAAATCATATAGACTATCGGGCTCTGACCCGTTTCTATTCCTCTTTCTCTCTTGTATATATATGTATATATTACAGGTGCCCAGCCACAGGGGCGTCTTGTTTAGGATCCCTTGGAAGGAACGTGATGCATCTTAGGTGGGAGTTGCAGGCCACTTGCTTAGACGATTTCATTTACTTGATTCCACTTCTATCATTCTCCTTATTGGTCATGTGTCGCCCTTTCCACTATTTATCTGTTTTATTGGGACATTTGTATTTCAGTTATTTCTAGTATTGTTACTTTGGGATTTATTCAGCATGTATGTTTTACTTTAAGTTTTAAATGCTGGGATTGGGTTGTTAAATGTTAAATTATTGGATTGATTGTTTAATAAAATAAATATACAAAATTGGAATGTAATGTTTAAAAAATGGTTTTGACACTTAGCTAAATTAAATAGGGTGTTAAATTTGGAAAACTTATTTTTACGACAGTGATGCTAAGAATGAACCAACTGTTCACCTTGATTTTAATTTAATAAAGGAGTGATCGCCCGGTATTTAATTAGGCGGGGTGTCACATCATGTTAGTCTAGGGATGATTAGGATGAGTTTTATGGAAGAAAACCCAAAATTTGAGATAGGAAATCGCATGTAGTAATGGTTTAAATGGTATTCTGGAAACCCCTTCACATGTAGAGGATTAAACCACAAAATTTTGATGTTTTAGAAGAAGAAAATTCTGGAAAAGATTGATTAGAACCATGTTAAAGAGATTTCTAGGGTTCTTGAGATTTACATGAATTTTGGGCTTGTTAATCCATGTTTATTAATGGAAATTTGCATGATTTACGTAAAACATGTATGGAATGGATTTATATTATTAGTAGTATAAATTTCTGGACATTTGGGAATGAAAAGTTTGGATTTGGATGGAGTTATGTGAGAAAACCCGTAACTAGTAACTGCAGAATTTGCCATTCCTGCTTGATCGATCGATCGAGCCAAGATCTTCGATCGATCGAGCCCCAGACCTCGATCGATCGACCCCTTCTGGTAGACTCATATTTCCCCTTTTTAAATTAGTTGAATTTAATTTAATGAAAAATAATCCTTAGACACCCTTATTAAAATGTTTGGGAGATAAAGATGACCAGTAGGATTTATTTATAAATAGGAGACCTTTAATGTAAGGCGAAATCTATATTTTTCGAGTGTTTATACATAAGGGATGATGAAATTTTGTAGTAAAGGGAGAGATTACGTAAAATGGTTACGATGGAAAATAGATGAATACCTACTGAATTTTTATACTTAGGA
Organism: Sambucus nigra; assembly: GCA_949130495.1. NCBI lineage: Eukaryota > Viridiplantae > Streptophyta > Magnoliopsida > Dipsacales > Adoxaceae > Sambucus > Sambucus nigra. Next base: position 374,302,038 of record OX422221.1, read on the forward strand.
GGATAGAGTCCATGAGTGTTACGTAGTAAGTTCGAATGATACCTCAAATTAAAGTTAGAGACGAACCGTTATACGTGATAACTAATAATGAGATATGAGGATAAATGTCGTAACTATGGGATTTGAGATGTACCTAAAATTGATATGGTAATATTAGTATAGTAATATGATTGTGTATGCATATACTATCTATGTGTGAAAATCATGCCCATGCTACTTGCTATCCCTGAGGTTACCGCGCTGGGACAGTCTGATCTTGATGGCACCTTTATGGGGGATATTGACTCGTACCCTAAAAGATAGATATCCTTGGTACAGGCTATCGAATTGATTGTTCAAACAGTCCTAAGAGACGTGGGCATGTGCCATCCTCTTAGAGACTTAGAATCTATGCTTCGCCTCAATATTGTTTGTGTATGTGTTAATACAGTTTGAGAGTGATTCCGAATTTGTATTTCCCTTAGTACGAGTGATACGGGGATTGGATAGTAGAGTATGCCCACACCATACTTTTTATGTGGGGTGCTGTTAGAATATATATATATATATATATTATACGAGTAGTTAATATATATATGAAATTCTAAAATTTGGAACTGACTGCTGTGATATGGTAGGTAAAACATGTATGATGACTCAAATTGGAAATACTTGTTTTGAAAAAGTATAATATGACACTGGGAAACTTTATTAATAAATAAAGTTAAAATGAGAGCTTTGTTACTAAATGAAATCTTCCTTTTAAACAACTATATTGTTCAGTTTTAAATCTTACGAGTAACCTAAGATAAGTTAAATCATTGGGAAGTTTAGTGCGGTATAAGATGGATAATCCATTGGGAAGGATAGTATGATAGGCATGCACATTAGAAGAGAGGTGAGAATTTCTCAAGAGAGTGTCGCACTAATATGTGGTTGCATTGGCCTGTAAACATTTTAAATACTTGCTAAACGAATTTTAAATCATATACACTATCGGGCTCTGACCCATTTCTATTTCTCTTTCTCTGTTGTATATATATGTATGTATTACAGGTGCCCAGCCATAGGGGCGTCTTGCTTAGGATCCCTTGGAACGAATGTGCTACAGCTTAGGTTGGAGTTGCAGGCCTCTTGCTTAGACGACTTGATTTATTTGACTCCACTCCTAGCATATTCATTTAGTGGGGCATGTGTCACCCTTTCCATCATCTAGTTGTTTATTTGGACTTTGTGATTCAGTTATTTCTAGTATTGTTACTTTGGGATTTATTACTGCCTGGATGTTTTACCTTAAGTTTTAATGTTGGGATTTAGTTGTTGAATGTTTAAATTATTTGGATTATATGTTCCAGGATTATTGTGGTGTGATTCTTTAAATATTGTATTGTTGTAAATAATTAGGTCTTTGTTTTCAAAATAAAATTTGGAAAGTAATGTTGAAAAATGGTTTTGACACTTAGCTTAATTAATTAGGGTGTTTAATTTGGAAAGGTCATTTTTACGATAGTGATGCTAAGAATGAACCAACTGTTCACCTTGATTTTAATTTAGTAAAGGAGTGATCGCCCAGTATTTAATTTGGCGGGGTGTCACAAATATGTACCGATATATTAAGTTAAAAGAATTCATGTCACAAGTCACAACAATATAGAGGGGTTGAAGTGAATATACTAGATAAATTGATGGTGAACATTTTGATTTTATAAAATGGAAGGTCACACACATCAAAATCCAATAAACAACCACAAACTACATTCTCATTTCTCATTATTAAGTTCGATGCAAAAAGAACTTAATACATTACAACTATTAAAAAGAAATAAATACAAATAAAAGAAAAAGTACAAAATAATATTCGTCCTTAAAAGGCAAAAATGACACAACAATAGCAGTAGCCTAGTGGCCGGAACCAAAAATGAGGAGGGTGCGATGCATCCGAATCATGCCGCTACAAGTATATGTCTCACATCATGGCCTGCATCATCCAAAACTCTTGCCGCTAATGTTCTCTCTCCTCCCTACGCTCAGCTCTATCCTGCTATGGTGGGCCTGCAGCTGATCTAGGTAGGACTCCCAAGTATCCCACCTAAGTTGGGTGTCCTCCCAGTGCTGGTCCTGCACTGCCTGATAGGCCTTAAAACGGGAGTCTGAACCTGTTTGTGGCAAGTACGAACCCTCACCCTACTCCATGTCCCGAATCTCAGCCTCCTCCTCAGCCTGGCTAGCTACCTCTGCGCTCGTCCTCTTGGTACTAGGCTCCCCCAATGCGTGAGTCAATATCTTCGAGATGTTATCTTTAGTAAGAAGCCCAAGTGGCTCAAGGTTGCGGTCTGTGTCATAGTGGGGGCAGACGTTCGCTAAGCAAATCCTCGTGATGAGGGCGGGAAAAGGTAGGGAAAATATCTAGGCTTGCTCCTTAGATGCCGTGTACATCCTGTCTAGAAAGATATTGGGCAAACTAATATCACCCAAATTATTGATGACTGTGTAGACAAATGCCGCGTGTTTGTGACGTACCTCAGATCGGTTGCTCGTCACCATAAAAGAATGGATGTTGATGAGTGTGTAATAATCATGGCAAATCCTACATTGCGACTAAGAGGAAAGCCATTTTCTTCCACACTCCCCCCGGCGCAAAAGCCTCAATCAAAGCCCTAATCCTAAAAGTCTCCCCATCAGAAAAGTTGACGGAACACTCAGGGTCTGGAACACCCATATGTCGTACTAAATGTGAGCGAGTAAGCAGAATTTGACACCCCCTAACCATGGCCTCATATGTAGACAACCTCCCTTTCATAACAACCAAAGTGGCATAAAATAATCGAACGAGCTCCTCATTAATGCCCCCATTTGTAGCAAGAAAGGGCTCCCAACCGTGCCTGCATAACATAGTACGGGCAACCTCTGGCAATTCATCAAGCTTCCAGGCATAATGGTAGGCAAATGACCTACCAGCAGCCTCAAAGTAGGCCTGGAACCAATCCCGTTCTTGTTCGCAGTGGAACCCCTCAAAGCCCCGAAAGGGCACACACCTTGTAGAATCATATTTCTGTACGTTTGTCATTTCAATCTACAAAACTATAATTAGGAAATACAAAAAAAATTATAAGCACAATTAATGGTTAGTTAGTGAACTATTGAAATGGTGGGTGCATGCGCACAAAATCGAGCGAAAAAATTCCACATTGCGAAAAAATGTGTCGATGAACGACAACGAGTGAAAATCACCCAAGTGTGCGCTAAAAAAGGATAGAAAAATGGTTTAAGCATTTTAGCGAACACTTGGCATGCGCAATGTGAAATGAGGGTGAAAAAAGTGTCATAGGAACCAACAAAATAGCCCCATTCATGAACAAAAAAAATTAGCATTCACCACAAAGTGTTCATGAATGGTTTTCTAACAATATTGGTGCACAAAAATTGTTGTAGGAACAAATAGGGACGCAAACTCAACAAATGCAAAAATGGATAAACCTTAAATAATGTGACATAAAACCAATAAATCTACACAAATACAAGAATGTTGAAAGAGTTATACCTGATTTGAGTATAGAAAAGAGGTTAATTTGAGTGGAAATGAGGTAGGGAAAACTAGGGCTCGAATGAAGAAATGAGGAAAGAAAAAAGAAATGAAACAGAAGGGAAAAAACAAGGCAGCCTCGACTATTAACTGGTCAATCAATTGATCGATCTTGTTCATCGATCGATCGATCTCCTAGTTAATAGCCCACTACTTGATGTTTTGGGAATTGGGGTGGGGGTGGGGGGTGGGATGATAATATGGGATATAAAGGGGGTTATATGTATAAAAGTCTACATATATATATAAATATAAAAAATAAAAATATAAAAATTAAAAATAAAATTAAAATAAATATGTACATACGTACACATATATATACTAATAAAAAAGCGGAAAATATATACAACGAGCGACACACACGCACATTCACAAATAGAAATGTGAAATAAAAATAAAAGAAAAATAACAAACAAATGCAAATGCGTGAGAATTAGTGTGTGCAAAATAAAGAAAAATCATTTTGTGACTTTTTGAGTTTTTCTTAACAAACGTATGCCGGGGCGCACAGTCTCCGCAAATTCAAGCCCATTGAACCTACAAAAGAGTTAGAACCAAGTATACAAAAAGAAATAAAAATAGATTAACTAGTTACACTAGACAAAATAAAGAAGAAATAAAAAATGAAAAAGTTAACTATATACAACCTACATATAGGAGTTATAATTAGCTATGTACTAAAAGTCGAAACAATTGAGGGTCCATCCAAAACATAATTTTAATTTGACGGATCAACGGTGGACCCTCTCGAGCCTGCATGCCTCACAGAAAATAGGAATTTTGTTCAAACAATGGAACGCATGTGAGTGGTGGAAAAGATGAACCATCCCGAATTAAAAATTTGGGAGGGAGGATGGGGGATTTGGATAAGACGGGTGACAAATACACATGTGGGCCAGAAAAAATGAATCATCTCCTAAGTATTTTGAAGTTTGAATAGGAGGTGGCGCACATGGAGGCAAAGATGCCTTTATGGAAGGCGACTCGAGCGAGTACTCCTCGTCGATGAAAAGGTTTGGAACTATAAAGTTTTGAATCGATTCATCGGGTACTAGAATTGGTGTTATAGTACAGAATAAAGATGGGGATGAAAGAAATTCAATCTCGGGCGATGAGTTATCATCGCTTGAAGATTGAATTTCGAAGGAAGTAGGATCGTTTACAATGAAACTTTCTTCTTCGAGAATCAAAGAAGAAACGTGTTCATTGCAAATGGATACTATGCCCCTTTCTTTCTCATTTTCATTCTCTACTATATCATGGTTCAAGTCAAGAAAGATTTGTTCCAAAGTAGGCACAAATTCCTCATTTGGTACAAAACATTCCTCGACCTCAAAAGTTTCAGAAGAAAAATCATCGTCGTATTAAAATGATAAATCCAACTCATGTTCCCAACAACGATTTTCTTTTGGATAACGGTTTTCAATCCTCTCATTTCAAGCATGCACAATCCCTCACCGAACGTCATACGGCGAGGAGCGAATTATTGGAAATGAGAAGTTTGGAAATTATTCTCGGGACTACACTCAAAATCATTAACATAAGAATTTTGAAAACAATTAAAATTTGTTTCAAAATTCTTATCATAAGGATCTTAGGAACCAAAATTAAGATGATCATTCCTAAAATTGATGTAATCCAAACTTTGACTTTTGTAATAGTCACCCAATGTCATTTTAGATGTTGCAATTGTTTTGGCTTGTGAGTATGGACCAAAAGTCATAGGTTTACGAAAATTTTGAGAATTATCATTAGGATTACCAGAAAAATTGGAATAAGACATGCTTACGCCAATAAAGGCTCGAGATGGCTAATTCACCAAAGATGATGTGTGCACAAGAAAATTCAAGCGTTTCTAGGCGCTCAAATGTAGAAGCCCTTAAAAAAAGGTTAAAACAAAGAATAAAAATATAAAATAAAAAATAGTACGAAATAACAAGACACTTACAATCTATAACAAAAAAGTCCCCGACAACGACACCATTTTGGTTAACAGCGTGAAGTGTAGCATCGCGTCAAAACGCTAATCGTTGTGTTCGTTTCACCGCATTAATATTAAAACTTAAATTACGACTGCACTTGCGATACAAGTATAGCGGTAAATCGGGTATCGAGAATCAACATGGAGTGTTCGATAGATTATAATCGATTTATTATTTAAGGAATAAAAGTGTAAAAGGTGATGTGTGCTTGTAAATAAAATAAAAGAGAGGAGTTAATTCTAAATAAAAGTAAAAGCGCGGATCGAGATAGCATCCAACCATACGGATCGAAACAACTATTAATCAGAATTCTGGCTCGAGAGCAATTTAATCGAGCATTATCTATTAATCATAAACTTCGCGCAATAAGGAATTTAAGCCAACGTTGCGTGAATAAAAATCTACTCGTAAATTTTTCGCACGCGGATTAAATTCGGATTATCATTATAAAAACTAATGTTCCATGACAAAGAAAGTTAAACACGTAATAATTTGACTTTAATACGCACGGGTTCTATTAAACGTAATTCTGCACAAAACCTAATTTTCAGAACTCGAGTTCCGTAAATGGCGAAATAAAATCCCGAACCCTATTTATCTAAGGGTACATCATGAATTAAACTAAATTAAACCAATTAAACTAAGAAAGCAAGAAATCAGGACAATTAAACTAATTAACAAAGCATGAAACTAATCTACAAAGCAAGAAATAATCTAGAGCAACTATATTAGTGGTAAAGGAAATGGAATGTTTAACTTACAAACCCCAAATGGTTGTCATCCCAAAGAGAAATGGAGCCAAGCTCTCAAAACCCAGAACCCTAAGCTTTTCGAACCCTAGAATGAATGAAAACTAAATATCTATTTTATTACAAAAAAAATCAATATATAGTAAGTAGGGATAAAAGAAAAGAAGAAAGAAAAGAAAAGGAAAATATTTTAGGAAACAGGCGATCGATCGATTAATCATATATAGCCCACTGACTTAGCTCGAAGAATCAAAATTTAAGGAATGATCGATCGATCCTTCTGATCGATTGATCGATCAGTCAGGTGTGAGCCAAGCTGCCCTGCTTTGGCTTCAATATAGTTCCCTTCCACTAAAAATCCGGTAACTTCTTCGTTCGGACTCATAATCGTGCACCGTTAATGGGCACGCGAAGCTTACGTGGAGGGCTACAACTTTCGTGACATGTTGGGCCCGGTGCCCATGCTGTTTGTAACAACCCGTCCTTTTGGAGACAATTAAATCCCATAATTAAATATAAATTGGGAATTTGGAGAATTTCTCGAAATAGTGATTTTTGGACTTTTCGAGGATTTAAGGATTTTTAATGAATGTTGTGATCATGTTTGGGACTAAAAAGGTCGAAGTGATTTAATTATATGTCGTCGTGGAGAAAAGTGACAAAAAGGTCAGATTTTTATTTGAAAACCCGCATTTAATTTTATGGGTTAGCATAGTGATTTGCGCTCAAGTACCTCGGATGGAAATTTTGACTGCACCGTGAGTCTCGGAATGTCCGAAATAGTCAGAAAAGAGTGTCCGATTGTCGAAATTGAGTTTCGGGGAATTTTAGAGGTAAAAAGTAACTCGTAATTGGGTAAATGAGTCGTTTTTGGGTTTTAAGGGCTAAAACCCTTTTTCTTCCTATATAAAGAGGGAGAGAGGGAGAAAAAGAGAAAGAAAGAAAGAAAAGAGAGAGAAGACAGAGAGGAGGAGAGAAAAAGAGGAGAACGGGGAGATTCTGGCCAAACTCCACGGGATTCGGCTCGAGGTCGTCGGATTATATCCACGAGGCAAGTGTTTAATTTCTTTATTTACTTTTGAGCATAAATATCATATCGTCGTTTGGTATAAACAAACCCTAAAGATTTTGGGTTGGCTATTCGTGAATAAAACGGGGTTTCGGGAGTTAAAACGAATAAACCCCTAAAATTTGTTAATTGGAGAAACTTAGGTTTTAACCTAAATCAATTGGTGTTTTAGGGTTCTAGGATGTTTAGAACCCTTAATATATGTGTATTTGTAGTTGGTTGAGGTTGTAGGACGTTGGGTGAGGCGGCAAAAGCTTGGGAGAAGCTTTAATGGCCGAAACCGTCTTGGAGAAGACGATGAATAGTAGGACCTGCGCCTTAACCGAATCTATTCGGCCAGGGTGAATCGATTCGGCTCTTTGTCAAAAAATAAAATTTGTATATCTCTTCAACGCGGTCGCGGGGGCGCTATCCGCGTATTTTTCTGATTTTTTTTGGATTTATAGTGATTTTTCTACGTAAAGCTATCCGAGATCAAAATCTCTAGTTAGAAATTAAGGATAGAACTTTGGAGATAAATATTAGGGGTTCCCAAAAAGAATGTTAGGACCTCTAAAGAATTTGATGAGAGATGAAAACTGTAGGTTGGTAGGAATAAATCCGACTCATAGTTTAAATGATGAGTGGATTAAATTTTGGGTTTTGGTTTATATATAAAGCCCTAAGCAGAATTGGGATTTTCGGACAAGTCGAATCGATTCGGACTAGCCGGATCGATTCGATAAGATATAGTTTGAAAGTGTAACCATTTCGAATTGATTCGGATAGGGCAAATCGATTCGGTGGCTAGCGAATCGATTCGGGCAGGCCGAATCGATTCGGTCCTGGAAAAATTTTGAGGTTCTCTCCTTTTAATGTTTAGGGAGACTTAAATTATGATTTTGGAGATTATTATAGGAGTTTCTAAATGGGATGTTAGGAATCCTAAATGATGAATTGAGGATAATTAAACCTCGAATTAATTTAGAGTGTGATCCGGGGTATGGAGATAATTAATGTTTTGGGACAAGACACATTCGGGTTTATGTATAAGTCCTTAAATGAGAATAAGGTATTTATTAGAATCAAAGTGAGGAAATGATTTGGGTTTAGTATCATGCTAATATGAAAGCATGATTATGATTCCTTGAGGGAATATTTGGGATTATGGATCATCGCTAGATGAGTTTGGCAATTATGGCCATATATATATATATATATATATATATATATATTCGAGGAGGAATATATCGTATATATGTATACTATGTGATTCAAGTATATATATATATAATTTGAGATAAATGATTTTAAAAATAAAATATGAATGTTTTCAAAATGAAAAGACAAATGATTTTCATAAATGATAAAAATGAGGATACACACCTCTCTAAATCGTTATCATAAGGGAAGTTGCGTGCGTATGGTGAAGCCCCCTGACAAATTAACGCAGGGTGGATATAGTCTTATAGGCCATGTGAGCGTTTGTTGATATATATTTTTCTGCGATGGGTAGGAGATTCCGGGTGTGGCCTTGACTACCCCGCAGGCATATGGCCGCTTCCCGACGTCTTGCGTTGTAGGATCCCAGGTTGTCTTGATGATAGGCCCTAGAAGATGATAGCCATTTAGGGGCGCGCGCTGTGGGGAAACCCGGACGGGCGGTCTTAGAACGCGTTATATTATATTATTAAAGCAATTTATGATAATAAATTGGCTTTAATTTACATTTCCTGGATGGAAGAAGGGAAATGGGATAAATGTTTTGGCTTCGGTAACACTTCCCGGATGGAAGAAGGGAAGTGGAAGCATATGATATGGTAAAAGCATTTTTATGATTAAAAAAATGGCTTTTAAATACATTTCCTGAATATAAAAAGGTAAATAGGATATTTTGAAACGGAAAAGCATTTTTATGATAATAAAACTAGCTTTCAAAAGTTATATGATTTGTTAAAGCAATTCATGATAATGAATTGTCTTTTAAAATACATTTGCTGGATATGAGAAGGGAAATGGAAAGTTTTGAGCAAAATGAAAAATAATGAGAAATACTTTGTATATGAATCCTCAGTCCAGGAGAGATATATCAAGATGTTTATGGTAAAATGTATATATATATGGATGAATCAATTACCGAGGGTCTAATGGATCTCGATGATCGACCTTACCGCGTAGTAGTGTATCGGGGGGGTTCCTTGTTTGGATTTCGCTGTGTGACACACCCCACGTACGAATATGGCATTGTGTTGAGACTGGGGAGAAGTTTAATCCTTAGTTCTCTAATATTATTAAATCTTATGGTATATATATTTATATATATTTTTCTGTACTGAGGGACTGGCAGATCTCGACGATCGACCGTGCCGCATAGTAGTGTATCGGTGGGTTCCTTGTTTGGATTTCGCTTTGCGAGACACCCCATGCACGACCATGGCATAGCGTTGAGACTGGGGTGAAGTTTAGCCCTTAGTACATTACTTGGACTATCTAGGGTTGATAGTGGGTTGGGCGATAGACTAGTTTAGCAGGGTAGCTTGACTAGGATGTTTAGAGGGATGCGCTAGGAGTGCACTGCTAGTGGAGAGGTGAGGGGTATCTGATGGGAGTGCGATACCAAATTTAAATATAAGATAAAACCTTTTTCTAAAAAAAAGGCATTTATGCACTTGCTAAATATTTTCAAAACTCGGGCTCTGACCCATTTATCTATTTTTCCTTTCTTGTTATATTATATATATATATAGGTGTCCAGACACCGGGACGCCTGGATGGCACTTCTTTTGAGTCAGACATCAACTGCTGTAGCTGTGGATGCTTGCAGGATTCTCGATAGACGCTTCTATCCTTGTACTCTAGATAAAAGGTACTGTATAATTACTCGGGCCAATGGTCCAATTGCATTTATTTATTCTTTGAGTTCAGCATTCGATATGGTTGTATATTTTGACCGAGTGTTCGGTTATTTTATTTCATTTCAGTTTCATTTTCGCAAAGCTATATGGATGTTTTAATTTAGTAATTGTTAAAAAGAGTAGTAAAGTTAAAATTTTGGCATCGGCCTAATAGGTTATTAGTAATTAAATAGATTTTCGACAGTGATGCTAAGAATGATTCATATGAGACTCCTGTTTTAATTTAATATTGGAGTGATCGCCCGGTATCTTATTAGGCGGGGTGTCATAGATGGTATCAGAGCATCAGGTTCTAGTGTCCTTAGGAATCTGTGCGGACGTACTATGCTTTCAGCGTTGCTCTCGATTTGATATAGAGCCTCAGGACTAGAATTGTTGATTTCTCTTCTGAGATTTTGTTCTCCTACCATATTATGAAATTATAGAAATCTTTTGGGCACTCGTTTGAGTATCGTGTGCGGAGCTTGGATGGTAGCAGGAGGTGAGGCTTAGCTGGGGCAGCTGGTAGAAGGTTGGGATGAGGGCCTTAGTAGAGGTCACTCCGCTTGTGGCAATTGCTAAGGAGTTTGGTGGCGACTACTGAAGAATAAGTAGTCATGAGGATTGCAGTACCACTATTGTAGAGAGTGGTATTAAGATTGAATTTTTAGTAAAGTTGAGGGTTCGAAAGGGACCTTACAGATAGTTTTAACCGTGAGTCCCCATGATTTAGCCGGAATGAGAAGAATGTTGTTATGAGTTTTACCTCAGAAGGAAGAGGTATATTTGGCGTGGCTAGATAAGGTCACGATATTAGTTATCCCTAGACTCGTGTGTGTAATTTGAGTTATGGCAGTCACGATAACATAATATCATGTATGTTTATGTGTTTTCCGTGATAGCGGAATTTTATTTTCCTTCATTCGCCATAGAGGCCGGTGTTGATATATTGTATATGTATATCTGGTTTGGGATAATCGTTCTATATGTTTATATGAGTATGGTATTATGGTGAGTATATAATGTTATTGGTATCTTCGAAGCGATAGCAGGCTAATGATGGCAAGACTATCGTGTCCGCAGTTCGTGGAGGGAACGGGTTGTTGTTGCAGTGTCTCACCTGGATACAGATCGAGTTCACCTCTATTGTGATGGGTTAATGGAACTTCGATGAGTAGAGGTTTCCTTATCGTGATTTCGGTATATGGCAACCTTATATATAGGATTTCAGGCCGCAGGATTATTGTTGAGCTGTAGGTTTAAGCTCATTATTGATTGCGCAAGGACTTAAAAATGAGTACAAGTGCAGGGTGGTATGACTCTTAGTTAGAGATAGGAGTTCAGACCACCTTTGTTGGATTAGGGGATAGGGATATTCCGGTTGCATGTTGAAATAACAGAACTCCATAGCCAACAAAGTCAAGTGTCAATGTGTGGAGGGGTTCCTTGTTTGGATTTCGCCTTGGCGAGATGTCCCACGCATGAAACCAAGCAATTATCGGGAGTTGAGAGAGGCCTTGGGCACTAGGGACATACATAGAATTATATTCGTTCCGCGTAGGTAGGACATCACATAGACCTTAGTATTATTAGGACGTAAGTTCGATAGTGTTAGTGGCGCCGAGGTTAGGAGAATTGATTTCGCGGGTTCGGAGGACCCATAGGTGAGTATTGCACCGAGGAAAGGAGACCCTTAATGGGAGAGAGTGTTACGTGTTAGACGTTCACTATGGATGTGCAGATGTGCACAGGTTAGAAAGGTGTATGTGCACCTTACTAAGTTGGTTCATATACCGCCTGAAATAGAAGGGGTGTGGTATATAAATTTGAAGTTTATGCCGTGAGGCACTAGTAATAAGGAGTGCTATGTGACATTATTAAAGTCACTTTACGACCATGGTAGTCGTATGGTATATGGTTGGGAACCATTTGGTTAGTGTCATTCCCTTTGAGGTATTAGGTTTCGGAGTGATCCTATGGATTGGCTGTGTAGTATGTATCTAAATATTGAGGATGAAATTCCGCTGTAAGGGGGGAGTATGTAACAACCCGTTCTTTCGGATACAATTAAATCCCATAATTAAATATAAATTGGGAATTTGGAGAATTTCTTGAAATAGTGATTTTTGGTATTTTCGAGGATTTAATGATTTTCAATGAATGTTGTGATCATGTTTGGGACTAAATAGGTCGAAGTGATTTAATTATATGTCGCTGTGGAGAAAAGCGACAAAAAGGTCAGATTTTGATTTGAAAACCCGCATTTAATTTTATGGGTTAGAATAGTGATTTGCGCTCAAGTACCTTGGATGGAAATTTTGACTACACCGTGAGTCTCGGAATGTCCAAAATAGTCGGAAAAGAGTGTCCGATTGTCGAAATTGAGTTTCGGGGAATTTTAGAGGTAAAAAGTAACTCGTAATTGGGTAAACGAGTCGTTTTGGGGTTTTAAGGGTTAAAACCCTTTTTCTTCCTATATAAAGAGGGAGATAGGGAGAAAAAGAGAAAGAAAGAAATAAAAGAGAGAGAAGAGAGAGAGGAGGAGAGAAAAAGAGGAGAACAGGGAGATTCTGGCCAAACTCCGCGGGATTCGGCTCGAGGTCATCGGATTATATCAACGAGGCAAGTGTTTACTTGCTTTATTTACTTTTGAGAAAAAATCTCATATCTTAGTTTAGTATAAACAAACCCTAAAGATTTTGGGTTGGGTATTCGTGAATAAAACGGGTTTTCGGGAGTTAAAACGAATAAACCCTTAAATTTTGTTAATTGGAGAAACTTAGGTTTTAACCTAAATCAATTGGAGGTGTAGGGTTCTAGGATGTTTATAACCCTTAATATATGTGTATTTATAGTTGGTTGAGGTTGTAGGACGTTGGGTGAGGCGACAAAAGCTTGGGAGAAGCATTAATGGCCGAAACCGTCTCGGAGAAGACAATGAATAGTAGGTCCTGCGCCTTAACTGAATCAATTCGGCCATGTAGAATCGATTCGGCTCTTGGTCATAAAATAAAATTTGTAGATCTCTTCCACGCGGTCGCGTGGGCGCTGACCGTGTATTTTTCTGATTTTTTTTGGATTTATAGTGATTTTTCTATGGAAAGCTGTCCAAGATCGAAATCGCTAGTTAGAAATTAAGGATAGAACTTTGGAGATAAATATTAGGGGTTCCTAAAAAGAATGTTAGGACCTCTAAAGAATTTGATGATAGATGAAAACTTTAGGTTGGTAGGAATAAATCAGACTTATAGTTTAAATGATGAGTGGATTAAATTTTGGGTTTTGGGTTATATATAAAGCCCTAAGTAGAATTGGGATTTTCGGACCAGTCAAATCGATTCGGTAGGAGACAGTTTGAAAGTAGAACCATTTCGAATCGATTCTGATAGGGTAAATCGATTCGGTGGATAGCGAATCGATTCGGGCAGGCCGAATCGATTCGGTCCTGGCAAAATTTTGAGGTTCTCTCCTTTTAATGTTCAGGGAGACTTAAATTATGATTTTGGAGAATATTATAGGAGTTTCTAAATGGGATGTTAGGACTCCTAAGTGATGAATTGAGGATAATTAAACCTTGAATTAATTTAGAGTGTGATCCGGGGTATGGAGTTAATTAATGTTTTGGGACAAGAGACATTCGGGTTTATGTATAAGTCCTTAAATGAGAATAAGGTATTTATTAGAATCAATGTGAGGAAATACTTTGGGTTTAGTATCATCCTAATATGAAAGCATGATTATGATTCCTCAAGGGAATCTTTGGGATTATGGATCAACGCTAAATGAGTTTGGCAATTATGGCCATATATATATATTTGAGGAGGAATATATGGTATATATGTATACTATGTGATTCAAGTATATATATATATATAATTTAAGATATTTGAAAATAAAATATGAATGTTTTCAAAATGAAAAGACAAATGATTTTTATAAATGATAAAAATGAGGATACACACCTCTCTAAATCGCTATCATAAGGGAAGTTACGTGCGTATGGTGAAGCCCCCTGACAAATTAACGCGGGGTGGATATAGTCCTATAGGCCATGTGAGAGTTTATTGATATATATTTTTCTGCGATAGGTAGGAGATTCCGGGTGTGGTCTTGACTACCCCGCAGGCACATGGCCGCTTCCCGACATCTTGCGTTGTAGGATCCCAGGTTGTCTTGATGATAGGCCCTGGAAGATGATAGCCATTTAGGGACGTGCACAGTGGGGAAACCCGGACGGGCGGTCTTAGAACGCGTTATATTATATTATTAAAGCAATTTATGATAATAAATTGGCTTTAGTTTATATTTCCTGGATGGAAGAAGGGAAATGGGATAAATGTTTTGGCTTCGATAACACTTCCGGATGGAAGAAGGGAAGTGGAATCATATGATATGGTAAAAGCATTTTTATGATAATAAAAAATGGCTTTTAAATACATTTCCTGAATATAAAAAGGGAAATGGGATATTTTGAAACGGAAAAGCATTTTTATGATAATAAAACTAGCTTTCAAAAGTTATATGATTTGTTAAAGCAATTCATGATAATGAATTGGCTTTTAAAATACATTTCCTGGATATGAGAATGGAAATGGAAAGTTTTAAGAAAAATGAAAAGTATTGTTAAATACTTTGTATATGAATCCTCAGTCCAGGAGATATATCTGAATGTTTATGGTAAAATGTATATATATATGGATCAATCGAGTACCGAGGGTCTAATGGATCCCAATGATCAACTTTGCCGCGTAGTAGTGTATCGGGGGGGTTCCTTGTTTGGATTTCTCTTTGCGAGACACCCCACGCACGAATATGGCATTGTGTTGAGACTGGGGATAAGTTTAATCCTTAGTTCTCTAATATTATTAAATATTATGGTATATATATTTATATATATCTTTCTGTACTGAGGGACTGGAGGATCTCGACGATCGACCGTGCCGCATAGTAGTGTATCGGGGGGGTTCCTTATTTTGATTTCGCTTTGTGAGACACCCCACGCACGAACATGGCATATCGTTGAGACTGGGGTGAAGTTTAGCCCTTAGTACATTACTTGGACTATCTAGGGTTGATAGTGGGTTGGCCGATAGACTAGTTTAGCAGGGTAGCTTGACTAGGATGTTTAGAGGGATGCGCTAGGAGTGCAGTGCACTGTTAGTGGAGAGGTGAGGGGTATCTCATGGGAGTGCGATACCAAATTTAAATATGAGATAAAACCTTTTTCTAAAAATAAATAAATAAGGCATTTATGCACTTGCTAAATATTTTCAAAACTCGGGCTTTGACTCATTTATCTAATTTTCCTTTCTTGCTATATTATATATATAGGTGTCCAGGCACAGGGAGACCTGGATGGCACTTCTTTCGAGTCAGACATTAGCTGCAGCAGCTGTGGATGCGTGCAGGATTCTCGATAGACGCTTCTATCCTTGTACTCTAGATAGGAGGTACTGTATAAATACTCGAGCCAAGCCAATGGTCCAATTTCATTTATTTATTCTTTGAGTTCAGCATTCGATATGGTTGTATATTTTGACCGAGTGTTCGGTTATTTTATTTCATTTTAGTTTCATTTCCGCAAAACTATGTGGATGTTTTAATTTAGTAATTGTTAAAAAGAGTAGTAAAGTTAAAATTTTGACACCGGCCTAATAGGTTATTAGTAATTAAATGGATTTTTGACAGTGATGCTAAGAATGATCGATATGAGACTCCTATTTTAATTTAATATTGGAGTGATCGCCCAGTATCTTATTAGGCGGGGTGTCACACTGTGAAATGACTAAATTTCCCTTGAACGTGTGGAAATGTGCGAAACTTCACCGAAATGCATCTGAACTTCATACTTAGCATCCAAATACCTATAAAAGCTCAATTAACCCCTGCAAAGCATGTTAACATAGAAATTCCAGGTTGTCTGGTTAGCGAGCATAAATATAGGGAATAAAATACCTGAGGGGGTTAACAACGCGTATGTTAACGAATGAAATATGCAATATTTGTGTATTATCAGGATCATCGTCGCATTAACAGCGTGTGCCAAAATATTGGCAACTTCTGCGACCTTCATAGTACCTTGAGGCGCTTGGGTTCCACATGCTCGGATCCTTTATTTTCCCTGACCAGGCGACCTCAGTTTGGCGGCATTTATGGAGAGAACAAATTGTATCAACACATAGTTCAAGCAATAATCAAAGAAGAAGATCAAGGACAAAATATGAACATAATAATCCTGTTAATAGGGATCTATATAAAAAAATGCTACGAAAGAATGTAGAAGTCCACACAGATCCTAAGACTCTTAAATCTGATGCTCATATATAGCCTGTGACACCCCACTTATTCAATATAATGGGTGGCCATCCCTATACTAAAATAAAATAGGAATATCAAATGTACCATTCTCAGCATCAGATTGTGGTCAAAAGAGGTAAGTTTTTATTAGAAAACCCGCATTTACTTTTATGGCTTAGAATAGTGATTTGTGGTCAAGTACCTTGGATAGGAATTTCTACTGCGCCATGAGTCTCGAAATGTCCGAGATAGTTGGAAAAGAGTGTCTGATTGTCGAAATTGAGTTTCAGGGAATTTTGGAGTTAAATAGGCTCGTAATTGAGTAAACGAGTCATTTTTGGGTTTTAGGGGGTTAAACCCTTTTTCTTCCTATATAAAGAGGGAGAAAGGGAGAAAAAGAGAAAGAAAGAAAGAAAGAAAGAAAAGAGAGAGAAGAGAGAGAGAGGAGGAGAGAAAAAGAGGAGAACGGGGAGATTCTGGACAAACTCCGTGGGATTCGTCTCGAGGTCGCCGGATTATATCCACGAGGCAAGTGTTTACTTGCGTTATTTACTTTTTAGCATAAATATCATATTGTAGTTTAGTATAAACAAACCCTAAAGATTTTGGGTTGGGTATTCGTGAATGAAACGGGTTTTCGGGAGTAAAAATGAATAAACCCCTAAAATTTGTTAATTGGAGAAACTTAGGTTTTAACCTAAATCAATTGGTGGTTTAGGGTTCTAAGATGTTTAGAACCCTTAATATATGTGTATTTGTAGTTGGTTGAGGTTGTAGGACGTTGGATGAGGCGGAAAAAGCTTGGGAGAAGCTTTAATGGCCGAAACCGTCTCAGAGAAGACGATAAATAGTAGGACCTCCGCCTCAACCGAATCGATTCAGCCAGGACGAATCGATTCAGCTCTTGGACAAAAAAATAAAATTTGTAGATCTCTTCGACGCAGTCGCGTGGGCGCCGACCGCGTGTTTTTTTGAATTTTTTTGGATTTATAGTGATTTTTCTACGGAAAGCTGTTCGAGATCGAATCGCTAGTTAGAAATTAAGGATAGAACTTTGGAGATAAATATTAGGGGTTCCCAAAAATAATGTTAGGACCTCTAAATAATTTGATGAGAGATGAAAACTTTAGGTTGGTAGGAATAAATCCGACTTATAGTTTAAATGATGAGTGGATTAAATTTTGGGTTTTGGGTTATATATAAAACCCTAAGAAGATTTGTGATTTTGGGACAAGTCGAATCGATTCGGTAAGAGACAGTTTGAAAGTAGAACCATTTCGAATCGATTTGGACAGTGTGAATCGATTCAGTGGCCAGCGAATCAATTAGGACAGGCCGAATCGATTCGGTCCTGGCAGATTTTTCAGGTTTTCTCCTTTTAAGTTTAGGGAGACTTAATGTATGGTTTTGGAGACTATTATTAGGAGTTTCTAAATGGAAAAGTAGGACTCCTAGATGATGATTTGAGGAGGATAAGAAAACCTCAGATTAATTTAGAGTGTGATTTGGGGTATGGAGTTAATTAATGTTTTGGGACAAGAGACATTCGGGTTTATGTATAAGTCCTTATATGAGAATAAGGTATTTATTAGAATCAAAGTGAGGAAATACTTTGGGTTTAGTATCATGCGAATATGAATGCATGATTATGATTATTTGGGAGAATCTTTGGGATTATTGGTCATCGTTAGATGGTTTGACAAATATGGCCATTTATATATATTCGAGCTGGAATATATGGTATATATGTATACTATGTCATTCAAGTATATATATAATTTGAGATAAATGATTTTGAAAATAAAATATGAATGTTTTCAAAATGAAAAGAAAAATGATTTTCATAAATGATAAAAATGAGGATACACACCTCTCGAAATCGCTATCATAAGGGAAGTTTGCATACGTATGGTGAAGTCCCCTGGCTAATGAATGCCGGGTGGATATAGTCCTATAGGCCATATGAGTGATTATTGTATGTTTCTGCGATGGTTAGGTGATTCTGGGTGTGGTCATAACTATCCCGCAAGCATATGGCCGCTTCCCGACGTCTTGCGATGTAGGATCCCATGTTGTCTCGCTGGTAGTCCCTGGAAGACGATAGCCATTTAGGGGCGCGCACAGTGGGAAAACCCGGACGGGAGGTCTTAGAACGCGTTATATTATATATTAAAGCAATTTATGATAATAAATTGACTTTAAATTTACATTTCCTGGATGGAAGAAGGGAAATGGGATAAATGGTTTGGCTTCGGTAACATTTCTCGGATGGAAGAAGGGATGTGGAAGCATATGATATGGTAAAAGCATTTTTATGATAATAAAAATGGCTTTTAAATGCATTTCCTCAATATAAAAAGGGGAATGGGATATTTTGAAAACGGAAAAGAATTTTTATGATAATAAAACTGGCTTTTAAAAAGTTGTATGCTTTGTTAAAGCAATTCATGATAATGAATTGTCTTTTATATACATTTCGTGGATATAAGAAAGGAAATGGAAAGTTTTGAGATAAAATGATAAGTATTGATAAATACTTTGTATATAAAGAAATTCTCATTCCGAGAGCTATATCCGGAAGTTTAACATGGTATTGATAAAGAATATGCTATATATATAGATTGGGTACCGAGGGTTCAATGGATCCCGACGATCGACCTTGCCGCGTAGTAGTGTATCGGGGGGTTCCTTGTTAGGATTTCTCTTTGCGAGACACCCCACGCACGAACATGACTTAGTGTTGAGACTGGGGAGAAGATTAGTCCTTAGTACATTTCTTGGACTATCTAGGGTGATAGTAGTTGGGTGATAGACTAGTTTAGCAGGGTAGCTTGACTAGGATGTTTAGAGGGATGCGCTAGGAGTGCACTGTTAGTAGAGAGGTGAGGGGTATCTCATGGGAGTGCGATAACAAATTTAAATATGAGATAAAACCTTTTTTCTAAAAATAAGGCATTTATGCACTTGCTAAATATTTTCAAAACTCGGGCTCTGACCCGTTTATCTACTTTCCTTTCTTTCTATACTATATATATATGTATATATATATATATATATATATATGTATATATATATATATATATATATGTATATATATATACATATATATATATATATATATATATATATAGGTGTCAACACACAGGGATGCCTGGATCGAGTCAGACGCCAGTTGCATCAGCTGTGGATGTGTGCAGGATTCTTGATAGCCGCTTATATCCTTGTAATCTAGATAGGAGGTACTGTATAGACATTCGGGCTAATGGCCCAACATCATTTACTTATTCTTTAAGTACATCATTCAATATGGTTGTATACTTTAACTGAGTGTTCGGCTATTTTATTTCATCTCAGTTTCATTTCCTCAAAACTGTGTGGATGTTTTATTTACAGCTGTTAAAAAGAGTTGTAAAGTTAAAATTTTGACACCGGCCTAATAGGTTATTAGTAATTAAATGGATTTTTGACAGTGATGCTAAGAATGATCCATATGAGACTCATGTTATAATTTGATATAGGAGTGATTGCCCGGCATTTTAATAGGCGGGGTGTCACAGTTGGTATCAGAGCATCAGGTTCTAGTGTCCTTAGGAATCTGTGCGAACGTACTACATTTTTAGCTTTGCTCTCGATTTGTTATTGAGCCTCAGGACTAGGACTTTTGATTTCTCTTGTGAGATTTCATTCTCCTGCCATATTATAAGACTATAGAAATATTTTACACTCTCAGTTGAGATTTGTGTGCGAGGCTTGGATGGCGGAAGGAGGTGGGGCTTAGTTGGAGCTTTAAGGTTGAATCTCGTAGTGGAGTTTCCTTTTAAAGGAGAAGTTAAAGGGAATAGTAAGATGATTGTAAGGAGCAAGGTTAAGTTGTTGTTATGAGTTTTGCCTCAATAAAGGAGGTATATTTGGCATGGCTAGATAAAGTCACGGTATTAGTTAGACCTAGACTTGTGTGTGTAATTTGAGCTTTATGGTGGTATCGATAACATTATATCATGTATGCCTATGTGTTGTCCGTAATAGCGGAGTTTTATTTTCCTTCATTCTCTATAAAGGCGGGTGTCGATATATTGAATATATATACATATATCTGGTTAGTGATGCTCTCTCTATATGTTTATACGAGTATGGTAATATGGTGAGTATGGATATTATGGTACTATCGGAGTGATAGGAGGCTAATGATGGAAAGACTATCGTGTCTGCAGTACCAGGGTAGAACAAGTTGTTGTTGTGGTGTCTCGCCTGGATACATGTTGAGTTTGCCTTTATTGTTATGGGTTAATGGAACTTTGATGAGTAAAGGTTTCCTTATCGTGATTTGAGTATATGGCGACCTTATGTATATGATTTAAGGCCGCAAGATTACTGTTGAGCTGTAAGATAAAGCTCATTATTGATTGTGCAAGGACTTAAAATTTGTGCGAGCGCTGGGTGGTGTGACTCTTAGTTAGAGATAGGAGTTCAGATCACCTTTTTGTTAGAATAGGGGATAGGGTTATTCCGATTGCATGTTTGAAATAACGGAACTCCATGACCAACGAAGTCAAGTGTCAATGTGTAGAGGGGTTCCTTATTTGGATTTCGCTTTGCGAGACTCTCCACACATGACTCTTAACGGCGTCGGGAGTGGAGAGCTGTTATAGGATGCAAGGATGTTGGTTTTGTGAAAAGTCTTATAGTGTGGATGAACCGCTTTAGACTATGAGCCATGTGATGATGGTATGCTTATGATAATATTGTGCTATGGAAAGCACTAAAGTGGTCCTCTCGCCACAAGTGGGTGGATGGAGTTGGACTTAGAGAAATTGATTTGAGGATTATAGTCAGGCCTTGATGAAAAGGAAAATTTTGAGAAGGTATGTGTTGGGTATGATGTTCGTAGTGCTCTTACAGAGATTGGTCACTTCGATTAGTTAGGTTTCCTTTCGTATGGGCGGAAGGATAGAGTAGTAGGAATGCATTTGTAGGTAGCTTAGTAGGATTTAGGACGTCCCGCTGGTGTGCCTTAGGTCACTATATCTCGATGACCGACAATGCGAGGGAGTAGTGTAACGGGAGGGTTCCTTGTTTGGATTTCGCTTTGGCGAGACGCCCCACGCATGAAACCAAGCAAATGTCGTAAGTTGAGAGAGGCCTTGGGCACTAGGGGTACACTTAGGATTGCACTCATTTCACGTTGGTAGGGTGATGCATAGACCGTATAATTATTAGGATACAAGTTCGATAGAGCTCGTAGCGTCGAGGTTAGGAGAATTGAATTTTGCGAGTTGGGAGGACCTAGAGGTGAGTACTACACCGAGGAAAGGAGACCCTTATTGGGAGAGAGTGTTACATGTTAGACGTTCACGATAGATGTGCAGATGTCCACAGGTTAGAAAGGTGTATGGGCACATTAGTAGGTTGGTTTATATACCGCCTGAAATAGAATGGGCGTAGTATATATATTTGAAGTTTATGCCATTAGGCACTAGAAATATTGGGTGCCATGTGACGCTATTGGAGTCACTTTACGACTATGGTAACCATATGGTATTTGGTTGGGAACCATTGGGATTAGTATCGTTCCCCTTGAGATATTATGATTTGGAGCGATCCTAGGATTGGTGGTATAGGTCATATCTAAATTTTGAGGACGAAATTTTGTTGTAAGGGGGGAGTATGTAACAACCCGTCCTTTTGGAGACAATTAAATTCCATAATTAAATATAAATTGGTAATTTAGAGAATTTCTCAAAATAGTGATTTTTGGGATTTTCGAGGATTTAATGATTTTCGATAGGTGTTGTAATTGTTTTTGGGACTAAATAGGTAGAAGTATTTTTATTATATGTCGTCATGGAGTAAAGAGACAAAAGAGGTAAGATTTTGATTAGAAAATCCGCATTTACTTTTATGGGTTAGAATAGTGATTTGCGGTCATGTACCTCAGATGGGAATTTCGACTCTTCCATGAGTCTCGGAATGTCCGAGATAGTCGAAAAAGAGTGTCCGAATGTCGAAATTGAGTTTCAGGGAATTTTGGAGTTAAATAGGCTCGTAATTGAGTAAACGAGTCGTTTTTGGGTTTTAGGGGGTTAAACCCTTTTCTCTCTATATAAAGAGGTATAGAGGGAAGAAAAGAGAAAGAAAGAAAGAAAAGAGAGAGAAGAGAGAGAGGAGGAGAGAAAAAGAGGAGAACGGGGAGATTCCGACCAAACTCCGCGGGATTCGGCTCGAGGTCGTCGGATTATATCCATGAGGAAAGTGGTTACTTGCTTTATTTACTTTTGAGCATAAATCTCATATCGTAGTTGGGTATAAACAAACCCTAAAGATTTTGGGTTGGGTATTCGTGAATAAAACGGGTTTTCGGATGTTAAAACGAATAAACCCCTAAAATTTGTTAATTGGAGAAACTTAGGTTTTAACCTAAATTAATTGGTGGTTTAGGGTTCTAGGATGTTTAGAACCCTTAATATATGTGTATTTGTAGTTGGTTAAGGTTTTAGGACGTTGGGTGAGGCGATAAAAGCTTGTGAGAAGCTTTAATGGTCGAAACCGTCTCGGAGAAGACGATGAATAGTAGGACCTGCGTGTCAACCGAATCGATTCGGCCAGGGCGAATTGATTCGACTCTTCGTCAAAAAATGAAATTTGTAGATATCTTCGACGCGGTAGTGTGGGCGCCAACCGCATATTTTTCTTATTTTTTTGGATTTATAGTGATTTTTCTACGGAAAGCTGTTCGAGATTAAAATAGTTAATCATAAATTAAGGCTAGAATTATTTGGAGATAAATATTAGGGGTTCTCAAATAGAGTGTTAGGACCTCTAAAGGACTTGATGAGAGATGACAACTTTGGGTTTGTAGAAATAAATCCGATTTATAGTTTAGATGGTGAGTGGATTAAATTTTGGGTTTTGGGTTATATATAAAACCTTAAGCAGATTTGGGATTTTCGGACAAGGCCGAATCGATTCGGTAAGAGACAGTTTGACAGTAGAACCATTTCTAATCGATTCGTACAGGGTGAATCGATTCGGTGGCCAGCGAGTCGATTCAGACGGGCCGAATCGATTCGGTCCTGGCAGATTTTTAAGGTTTTCTCCTTTTAAGTTTAGGGAGACTTAATATATGGTTTTGGAGACTATTATTAGGAGTTTCTAAATGGAATAGTAGGACTCCTAGATGATGATTTGAGGAGGATAAGAAAACCTCGGATTAATTTAGAGTGTGATCCGTGGTATGGAGTTAATTAATGTTTTGGGACAAGAGACATTCGGGTTATGTATAAGTCCTTAAATGAGAATAAGGTATTTATTAGAATCAAAGTGAGGAAATACTTTGGGTTTAGTATCATGCGAATATGAATGCATGATTATGATTCTTTGAGAGAATCTTTAGTATTATTGGTCATCGTTAGATGGTTTGTCAAATATGGCCATTTATATATATTCGAGGAGGAATACATGGTATATATGTATGCTATGTGATTCAAGTATATATATAATTTGAGATAATTGATTTTGAAAATAAAATATGAATGTTTTCAAAATGAAAAGAAAAATGATTTTCATAAATGATAAAAATGAGGACACACACCTCTCTAAATCGCTATCATAAGGGAAGTTTGCGTACGTATGGTGAAGCCCCCTGGTTAATGAATGCAGGGTGGATATAGTCCTATAGGCCATATGAGCGATTATTGTATGTTTCTCCGATGGTTAGGTGATTCTGGGTGTGGTCATGACTATCCCGCAGGCATATGGCCACTTCCCGACGTCTTGCGATGTACGATCCCAGGTTGTCTCGATGATAGGCCCTGGAAGATGATAGCCATTTAGGACCGCGCACAGTGGGGAAACCCGAATGGGAGGTCTTAGAATGCGGTATATTATATATTAAAGCACTTTATGATAATAAATTAGCTTTAAATTTACATTTCCTGGATGGAATAAGGGAAATGGGATAAATGGTTTGGCTTCGGTAACACTTCCCGGATGGAAGAAGGGATGTGGAAGCATATGATATGGTAAAAGCATTTTTATGATAATAAAAATGGCTTTTAAATACATTTTCTGAATATAAAAAGGGAAATGGGATATTTTGAAAAACGGAAAAGCATTTTTATGATAATAAAACTGGCTTTTAAAAAGTTGTATGTTTTGTTAAAGCAATTCATGATAATGAATTGGCTTTTATATACATTTCGTGGATATAAGAAAGGAAATGGAAAGTTTTGAGATAAAATGATAAGTATTGATAAATACTTTGTATATAAAGAAATTCTCATTCCGGGAGATATATCTTGAAGTTTAACATGGTATTGATATAAAATATGCTATATATATAAATTTGGTACCGAGGATTCCCGACGATCGACCTTGCCGCGTAGTAGTGTATCGGGGGGGTCCTTGTTTGGATTTCTCTTTGTGAGACACCCCACGCACAAACATGGCTTAGTGTTGAGACTGGGGATAAGTTTAGCCCTTAGTACATTTCTTGTACTATCTAGGGTGATAGTAGTTGGGTGATAGACTAGTTTAGCAGGGTAGCTTGACTAGGATGTTTAGAGGTATGCGCTAGGAGTGCACTGTTAGTAGAGAGGTCAGGGGTATCTCATGGGAGCGCGATACCAAATTTAAATATGAGATAAAACCTTTTTCTAAAAATAAGGAATTTATGCACTTGCTAAATATTTCCAAAACTCGGGATCTGACCGGTTTATCTACTTTCCTTTCTTGCTACACTATATATATATATATAGGTGTCCAGACACAGGGATGCCTGGATGACACTTCTTTCGAGTCAGACATCAGCTGTTGCAGCTGTGAATGCATGCAGGATTCTTGATAGCTGCTTCTATCCTTGTAATCTAGATAGGAGGTACTGTATACACATTTGGGCTAATGGCCGAACAATATTTATTTATTCTTTGAGTACAACATTCGATATGGTTGTATATTTTGACCGAGTGTTATGTTATTTTAATTCATTTCAGTTTCATTTCCGCAAAACTGTGTCGATGTTTTATTTACAGCTGTTAAAAAGAGTAGTGAAGTTAAAATTTTGACACTGGCCTAATAGGTTATTAGTAATTAAATGGATTTTCGACAGTGATGCTAAGAATGATCCATATGAGACTCCTATTATAATTTGATATAGGAGTGATCGCCCGGTATTTTATTAGGCGGGGTGTCACAAATGAATTTGCTTTTAAAATACATTTCCTGGATATGAGAAGGGAAATGTAAAGTTTTGAGATAGTAATGAAAAGTAAAGATAAATACTTTGTATATGAATCCTCAGTCCGGGAGATAGATTCGGATGTATATTATAATATGAATATGTATATATGGATGAATCGAGTACCGAGGGTCTAATGGATCCCGATGATCGACCTTGCCACATAGTAGTGTATCGGAGGGGTTCCTTGTTTGGATTTCGCTTTGCGATACACCCCACGGACGAATATGGCATTGTGTTGAGACTGGGCAGAAGTTTAATCATTAGTGCTCTAATATTAGTATTTCTTATGTTATATATACGTTTATATATATTCGGTACTGAGGGACTGGTGGATCTCAACGATCGACCTTGCCACGTAGTAGTGTATCCTGGGGGTTCTTTGTTTGGATTTCGCTTTGCGAGACACCCCACGCACGAACATGGGTTAGTGTTGAGACTGAGGATAAGTTTAGCCCTTAGTACATTACTTGGACTATCTAGGGTTGATAGTGGTTGGGTGATAGACTAGTTTAGAAGGGTAGCTTGACTAGGAGGTTTAGAGGGATGCGTTAGGAGTGCACTGTTAGAGGATAGGTGAGGGGTATCTCATGGGAGTGCGATACCGATTTAAATTTGAGATAAAAATCAATTTTTCTAAAAATAAAGCATTTATGCACTTGCAAAATATTTTCAAACTCGGGATCTGACCCGTTTATCTACTTTTCTTTCTTGCTATACTATATATATTTATATATAGGTGTCCAGACATAAAGACGCCTGGATGACACTTCTTTCGAGTCAGACGTCAGCTGCAGCAACTGTGGATGCACACAAGTTCTCAGTAGATGCTTCTATCCTTGTACTCTAGATAGGAGGTATTGTATACACATTCGGGCCAATGGTCCGATTGCATTTATTTATTCTTTGAGTACAGCATTTCGATATGGTTGTATATTTTGACCGAGTGTTCGGTTATTTTATTTCATTTAAGTTTCATTTCCGCAAAAATTTGTTTGAATGTTTTCACATTGTAATTGTTAAAAAGAGTAGTAAAGTAAAATTTTGACACCGGCCTAATAGGTTATTAATAATTAAATGGATTTTCGACAGTGATGCTAAGAATGATCCATATGAGACTCCTGTTAATATTTGATATAGGAGTGATTGCCCGGTATCTTATTAGGCGGGGTGTCACACCCGGTGGTTTAGTTTGTGTCTCAGGGCATTTTTAGGGCTAATTGGCATGCCGGGAGGGTGTTATAGACATTTGACATTTTTGGGTAATTAAACCCACCAATTTCCTAAGGATATATCAGCCTTTAGGAGTTGTCTTCTAGGGTTAAGAAACACAAAATCACAGAACCGTTATTATAGAAGGAGTTGGAGAGCTTTCCAAGCAACTCAAGGCCAAAGACCCACCTGTTTGCACCGCCACCAACACAAAAACGTAGATCGTGCGACGAGGAACGCAACCATACCTCTTTCTTCCACAAATCAGAAACTCAAATTCCCGGAAAGTATTTATCTTTCTTCTCTTGTAGTTAAATGTCACACCATGTTAGATTAGGATGATTGAATATATGTTTCGTGCAAAAATTCAAGGATTTAGAGAACCCAATCACATGTTGTAGAGAAAATAAATAAACTCTGGACATCCCAATCGCATGTAGAGGATTACCCACGAAATTTGATTAATTTAGAAGTGAGAAATCTGGAAAAAGAAACAAAATAATGGGAGTGTAGTGGAAAGTTAGGGTTCTTGATAATTAAAATAAATTGGCCCTTTAATTCAATTCCGTTGTTGAATTTGAACATGTTTCACGTAGGAAATCTTGCATATATGTATATAGAACTTATAGTAATGTTATTTGAGAGTTTGGGGGTTGTTAATGACATTTTGGAGAAGATTTTAAGATGAAACCCATAGGTTTTAATGTCAGTTTCTGGGCAAGAACTTCTTGATCGATTGATCGACCAAGAACATCGATCCATCGATGATTGATCGATCAACCCCCTTTCCTCGATCGATCGACCCCTCTTGGAAAACTGCATATTTTTCGTCCGTTAGTTTAATCCGATTAAAACGCATAGGAACCCTTGATTTTATTGTTGGAGTATAATGGGATGTAAAGAGGACCAGTAGGGCCCAGGTAGACCCCGTTGAGTGAAATTTAATGTGGTATGAAATTATTGGTTAACGGGGAGTTGTTCGCACATACGAAATCATGCGTACGTTTAATAAAAAGATCGAGACTCATAAGGAGTTAGACCAGAAGGTAAGAGAGTGTATGCCTACTGAAATTACACTTAGGGAGACAGAATACTTCGAGATACGAGAAGTGAGTATGAAGTGAATTATAAACAAGAATAAAAATGACGAGTCCGTCATGCGAAATAATTGAGAAAAATGTACTAAGAATGGATAATTATAATTATGGGTCGTGGGCGTACCTAATATAGAAATGTGAATATTTATATATATATGATTGTGTGATTATGCATATATTTTTATAATTTATATAAAAAATATAAATAAATGTTCGTAACAATAAGAAGCAATATAAGAAAAGAAAAGAAAAACTCTACTCTCAATACAGATATTAAAAACAAATAAAATCCCTTAACATCGACCCTAAAGTCCGTCCTCTTTTCGCTTTTTTTTATACTCCTATTCAGGCAGAACAGTGAATCGACTTATCTTCATTTGCCCCCCCATTCACTGGCATTACAAAGTTTCTTCAACTGTTATATGATTTCATCTTTGTATGAAAATTAAAATGAAACCAAGAAGGGATAGTTAAATAATATGGTCATGAGTTAAACCTACACAATGGATACTGTAAGTACTATCGAAACTATATGCCTGCCCAACCCGTATGGTTGCTCTATCATGGTTAAAATGACCTGCTTCACAGTTTTTGGGTATTTGATAGGACCTCATAAACTAAGGACTTAGAAGTAGTGACCATGTTTTTCACCTTTTAGTTGCATTTAGTGACGAGGAGAGAAAATTATTCCCCATGGTTTGCAAAGATCCATCTGAGACAAAATAAGAAACACAATTGTTTACAATCAACTGAATTAACAAAATTAGTAACAAAGTGTAGATCGAGAATTACAGGGGACCTTTGAGGGTGAGTGAGGATTAATGCTTACTACATAAGATTCAATACCGAGTGAAAAAAAATACAACATATGATTGAAATGTATTATTTAATATCGAGTGAAAACAATACAACATATAATTGAAACACATGTCCAGTTGCAACATATGATTCAGTATGCTGCAACGTGTGATACTCGATATCGATATAATACCACGTAATTTTATAGATATTTAAATTACATAAGTGGGCGTAATTTGGTAATTAGAGGAATTACTGTGAATTACCAATGTGTTTTACATTTACTTTAGAGACTAAGTAAATGAGTCGGAATAGTTTTATGTCATGTCGCAGTTGGGTTAAGTGACGAGTGATAGTTTACGCTGTAGAAAATGCGAGGTGAGAAATAACGGGTCTGATTAGTGAATTTTAGTTAAGTGACCCAGTTGGAGATTTCAAGTGCACGGTTGGTTATGGAATGGACGAGATAGTCAGATTAGAGTATCTGGGGGGTAGTGTTTAGGTTCTGAGGACTTTTGGACTAGTAGGGACTCGCATTTCAGTATACGAGTCAAAATTGGGTTTTATAAGAAATAGACCTTTATCTATTCTCTTATAACACACGAGGGAGAGAGAGAGAGAGAGAGAGAGAGAGAGAGAGAGAGAGAGAGAGAGAGAGAGGAAAGAAAAGAGAGAAAAGAAGAAGGAAAGAAAAGAAGAAGGAAAAGAGGAAGAGGAAGGGGATTCCGGGCCAAACTCCATGGGATTCGACTCGAGGTCGTCGAATTTTATCTACGAGGCAAGTGTTTACTTGATTTAGTCAATTGAGTGTGTGTATATCATACTATAGTGGGTAAACTATATGATTTTTGGGTTGAAACCCTTGAAATAAATTTGGGAAAATTGATTTTGAGTTTACAGATTGATGTATTGTTAACTTTTGACGACTTCTAGTGTTAAACCCATGTTAATGGTGTTTATAAATGGTTAGAATTGGGAAGAAATGATAAAAGAGAGTTTAATTGGTTTTAGGGTTTAAATCCAAGAGAAATTGTTCTATCCCATAAATTAATTGATGTGTTAGTTATAAATCAGTGTTAGGATGATTATAGTGTTTTTGGTTGAGATTAGAAACCACAAAAAAGGAGGTTGGGGTGGTATTTGGTATTTTTGGAGAAGATGAAATCTCTCGAACTGTCAACTCTAGACAGGGAGAATCGATTTGCATTTGGGCGAATCGATTCTCATAGGAAGACCTGTAGGACTGCCTCAGGTCGAATCAATTTGGTCTTTAGCCAATCGATTCGCTTGGCCGAATCTATTCGCATTTGGGCGAATCGATTCGCCTTAGCAGTCATGAAAATTTTCTTCCTTTAAGTTTATGGGGAGTTAAATTGAACATTGGAGATTATTGTAGGGGATTCTAGAAGTGATATTAGGAATCCTAGATAATGTAATTGAGGGTTAGTAAACCTTGGGATGAAAGAGAGAACCTTGGATTAGTTGAGTGTACAATCCGGGGTATGGATTTAATGAATGTTTAGGACGAGTAACATTCAAGAGAAGTCTTCGCCAAGTGTGTGTGTGTGTATATATATATATATATATATATATATATTTATGAGGTTAGAATAAAAGGGTTCGATTACACTTGAGTAAATTATAGGATGCGATTAGGATGGAATTTAGGATATGGGCTAAAGAGAATTGAGCAGTTAGTCGGTATGTCTATTGATGACTATTATTGTTGGTGATGTGATACCTATGGAATTAAGATAAGTAGCATGTATACTTATTTAAGTATTATGAATTGGTATATTTGGGATTATATATAAATCCATAAAAGTGATTAAGGTAAGTAAATCTTAAGTAAAAGAATTCCTATGGGCTTAGTATTTTAAGTTTGTAAATACTTATATACTATTACGAATGGGAACATTCGGGATATTTTGGCCATCGCTATATGATTTCAGTAATTATATCTAGGGCATATTGAGAAGTGATATATATTATATATACGGGTGTTGTTACAGTATATATATGATTTGATAATAAATATATTGGTATGCAAATGATATATTTATGTATACATATATCTCTAGTGCTATCCAGGGAGGTTGCGTGATGTGGGTGAATCCCCGGGCTTGCGGAGAAGGGAGAGTATATCCCCAGGTCATATCGTCTCACATATGGGTGCGATAAGGATTCCACTTTCAGGAGGGAATATGACCGCCTCCACCATTTAGTAAATCTTGCATGATCATGAGTGACTCTGACTTGATATCGAGGTTAATTTGAGCATACCCGGATGATGACGGAACTTTGAAACTGCATCCTCGAGTTATAGTTTGGTGGGATGGTTATTATACTTATGATTGTAATATAACTATAAATATACTTGTAGCATATAGTATATTTCTTGTATATGAAGATGAGATATCATATAACTTAGACTTGTGTAAAGTGTAAAATGAATAAGAGTTTATTACTCTTCCGAGAGATTTATATTCGGATTAATACAAATGTGAATCGTATATTAAATGAGAATTAATATACGACATTTTATATATTAAAGTGAAAATGATACTTTAAACTAGCGAATGTTTCAAAAAATGAAAGGCATATATATATATATATATATATATATATATATATATATATATATATATATATATATATATATATATATATATCACATTGATGATCAGACCATCTGAAGCTTAGGTGATATCTGTAACACCCCACACATCCGAGAGGACACACGCGGCATGCTACTATGATAAAACTAAACTAAATCCATCAATCAACAAGTATAGGGCATCTAAATAAATCCACAATATAAAAAAAAAACACTAATCTCAATTCTCCAATTAAATACATCAAAATATCTCGAAATAAATCGCCAATGCTCTATACATCAAAATAGATACAAATCTTCTCTCTCGAATATTCTTCCCAAAATATCCAAGCTAAACTCATCCGAATTGGTTCATAGCGTTCAAATCCACGCTAACCTTCCAACTAAAAGAAAATATGGGGAAGTACACAATACGACAGGAAAGATGCTCAACAAATATTAGTAGTGAATAAAGTGTAACAATACGAGTACAAATATTCAAATCAATTGTGAATCTCATAAGCATTTTTATCAATATAATTTCTCGACAACACATTAATCCTAGTCACCAGGCCTCACCATACCTCGCCAAACTTTATCAAGTAGGCGGAACAGGAATCTTGGCGGGTGCCCAACCTCAGTGCCATATTAAAATCTCATGACAACATGTCCAATAACAACATGAATAATACCACATGAATCAAAATAATTTCAACAACTATTTTTCTAGATTTCAATGAATTTAACAATCCAAATATGAGTTCAATAATCACATGAATTCAAAAGCATTAACTATCGAGAGATTTAAAGAGCATATTGTGTAAAACCACATACCTTAAACCACAAAAAGCAATTAACATGATTTGGTCCAAAATAGTCAGATTACACCATCAAAAATCAGTCCACAAAGATCCACAAATCATCTCCAAGCTCCAAAATCCAAAACAGCCCCAAGATCACCTCCAAAAACTAGGGTTGAATGCATAAAACAAAGGGTCTAAGTGTATATAAAAAGAGAGGAAATAAAAATATGTTTATGGCATATTTTTGTGCCAAAATTTGTTTCTCAAATGGTCACCCACGACCTCATTTTATAAGGCAAAAAGATAAGAAGTTGAAACAAACAAAAGCTCTCCAAAAATCCTTGCAGCGCACGACATCTGTTGGGTTCAATCGATCGACCCCTGACGTCGATCGATCGATCGCCCTGTTATTTCAGCCAGTCGCAATTAAAAATTCCAAGGGTTAAAACATTTAAAATTTCATTAAAAATTGATTTTAACTCCGATTTCGAAATCGTTTCAAAATCTTCTCTTTAAAAGTAAAATCCAACATATTTGAGCAAGAAAAATAATTAAATCTCAAATTTTTTTATTTTTTTATTTTACCAAAATATTTATAAAAATACCCCAAAAATTAGGTGGGTTGTTACAATAGCTTACGGTATAACATATATTATATCACGTGGGCTAGGTGGTAGTTATGAGGACTTAGAGGATGGGTGAAAGAGATTGGTTAGGCGGGGTAGCTTAACTAGGTTGTTCAAAATCTTTGCTATAGGTGTGCACTATTAGAGGAGAGGTGAGGTGTATCTCATGAGAGTGCGATACCAGTTTAAATATGAGAGATTTAATATTTTAAAAATATAGCATTTGATGAACTTGCTAAATATTTTCAAAACCCGAGCTCTGACCCATTTCTCTATTTTCCCTCTATTGCCAAAATTTTATATATATTAGGTGTCCAGATACAGGAACGCCTAGATGATGATTCTTTCGAGTCAGAAGCTGCAGCAGTAGATGTGGATGTAGGCAGGTTTATTTTAGACTCTTCTATCCTTGTGATCTAGATATGAGGTATTATAGAAACATTTGGGCGGATAGCCCAACTGTATTCAGTTATTCTTCTACCACATTTTAGGTTGCGGCATTACAATTTGGTTGTATTATGTTGTGCCGAGAGATCGGTTACCTTATTTCATTTCAGGTGTGGTATATAAACTGTGTGATTGTTTTACTTGGTTTGTTTGATTTAAAAGATTAGTTAAATAAAATTTTGACGCCAGCCTAATAAGTTATTAGTAATTAAATTGGATTTCGACTGTGATGCTATAACAACCCGAGATTTTTGGGACAATAATTTATTTATTTTTGAGAGAAATAAATATTATTTTTATTGGAGAATAATTAAATTGTTATTGAGGTCAAAATTTAAAGATGTTAGAAAGTGTTTCGAATGGCAGTTTTGAGGGTGTAGTTGTCTTCGGAAGGGTCGAGAAAGTCGAAATGACTGTACTTGTGGTCTATTTGGGTTCAGAAATATTTTGGGTTCGTTTGGCTCGAATTAAAATTATCGAGTCATTTGAAGTATGTATTATCATTTAAAGTTGTGTATCTTAGGAGTTATGGCTTAAAATCCTACAAAAGATAGAATTCTCCTTAGAGAGAAAGTGAAAGAAAGAAATAGACAGAAGAAGAAAAGAAGAGGAGAAAGGGAGAAAAGTGGGATTTCTAGTCATTACGCGATCTCGAGGATGAGTCAGACCCTACGAACGTGAGGCAAGTGATTAAACTTTCTAAATAATTGTTGTGTATCATTTATTTCATGATTTGTGGATAAAAATTATGAATTTTGGGATAAATTGCTACAACCTAAATTTTGGGTAAAATCTTAGATTTGTTGTGTTTATAATGGATTTGAGGTTAGAAATTAGTTGAGGTGTGTTATTTGATGAGTATTAAATATATATATATATATATATATATATATATATATATATATATATATATATATATATATATATATATATATATATATATATGTGTGTGTGTGTGTGTGTGTGTGTGTGTGTGTGTATGTGTGTGTGTGTGTGTGTGTGTGTGTGTGTGTGTTTGAGTTGAAGAAAACTGGTTGGAAGATGACTAAATTAATTTTTGGGAATTTGGGGTTTTGAAGAAATTAACCCATTTCGTAGCTTGCTGACCAAACCGAATTGATTCTCCCCTTCGGAATTGACTTGGTAGGAAGCAGACTTACAGGTCCTTTGGACCGAATCGATTCACTAGGGCTGAATTGATTTGCTGATTGGGACTAAATCGATTCGTAGGGGCCAAATCGATTCGGAAATGAGGTTTTTTGAGAGGTTTTTCTGGAGTGAGTTTCGTCCGGTTTCATCTAATTTTGTCGATTGGGAATCTCTATATGAGTTATGAGAAGTGTGTGCTGGAGAGTTTTAGGGATTTTCCCATATGAAGATTTATGGGAGTCATATTGACTTAATTTGAGAGAATACCTATTAGAGAGTATAATATCAACTAAGTGGGGAAGCCCACTATCATTGAGAATTCTGTGTGGAAATAATTATGGGTTTATATGAGAGAATTAGGATGTGCTTAATGATAATGGATTTTAGTATTAATCCCAAATGGGATAAATTTAAAGGTTCATATTATTGATTGAACAATATTATGGATTGAGAATAATAAATGCTCATAGATGTGCATATGGATCTAGAGAGTATCCTTAATGTAAATTGAATTGGTAGATGTTTCACACAAATGATAAATGTTAATCGAGGTGCACTAGGATATAGAGAATATCCTTAACGTAAATTGAATTGTGAGATGATTTTTACAAATAGAAGTTATGTGTGAATTTCAAGTGAGAAATAGTATAGTGTATGCTTAATGGGGAAGTTATGTGAGTTATTGACGAGTAGTATATCGAGAATAAAATATACTAAATAATGAGATTATTTCACTTACGCCTAAGAGCGTACTATGAGTATGAAATAGTGTGATAACTGTACCTTGGGTGATGGTATACATTTATATGATTTGTTCATGTATGTATATCTTGTGCGAATGATATACATATATAAGTGAAGCATACCCCTCCTTTATGTCATGGGAAGTTGCGTGATGAAGGTGAGCACCATGGCTTGAGGAGCAGGGTGTGGATATTCCCTAGGTCATAGCGTCCATTATTATTGTGTGATTGTTTTTATTAGGGGTGAGACGTGGTGGGTATGTTTCGTCTTATTTTCGGGGAGGAACTATAACCGCTTCCCCTACGCTGTGATATGATTTTTGCCAAGGCGATGTGAGATTCTGACCGTTGATACTCAAGATGATATGTGAGTGATTCCCTGGTATACATTTATGGTTGAGTGTAGTGAGGTGCAGAAGCAGTTTTTAGCCACCTTTAAGTTGAAGGGTGGAGCTCTCCAATGTTGGGAGTCTATAACCATATCTGAAAAGATAGATACATTACCCATAACAGATTTTTGGGAACTCTTAGACAGAAGATATTTTCCTTTTGCGATTCAGAAGGAAATAAGGAGGAAATTGATGGATGTGTTTCAAGGTAATAGAACGGTGGCCGAGTATGAAGAGGAATTTACTAGATTGACGAATTTAGTACCTGATGAGGTAAATACTGAGGAGAAGAATATATCGAAGTTCATGCGAGGGTTAAATGGGCAAATTCAGTAACATTTGTTAGGGAACCTAGCATTAGTGACTTTAGTCGAGGTAGTGAATGTGGCACTGTTGCAGTGTCATGAATATCGCCTTCGTTCTCAGGGGAGTAAGAACTTTAGAGACTCGGGTTCATTAAGTAGGTCTGGAGAAGAGAATTCCAATAATGCCAGAGGGTTTTGAAGAGGATTTTAAAGGGACCCAACAGCGTTATGTTCCTCAAGATGGGTAGAGAGGATATTATAATTGTCTCTAGACTAAAGAGACATAATATGTTTCTATTGTAAACAATTTGGTCATAGGAAGAGAGATTGTCCTAAAAGAGGTAAAGGACCACGTTTTGAAGAAGTTTTGGTGGTACAATCCCTACAACAGATTCGAGGCCATTTTAGGCCAGGGGATTTTTTGTGGGAACCCAATGATGAGGAGAGGAAATTGGACTACAGAGGTATGATGTAAGTTATTTTACTTTGTGTATAGGATTATACTATATGAAGATTTGGGAATATCGTATAGGAGATAGTAATGAGAGGGTAGTATTATAACCCAATTATGTATGAAATGAATCAACAAGGGAATATTAAGCAAGTGAGACTCTTATGTTAGTATCTTTTGAGATAATAGATGATTTTGTGATGTGCTAGAAAGAGAGCTATAAATTTGTTGTGAATGTAAGAATTGTTGTTATGTATTGAAGAGTAATGATAAAGCTACTTATTTTTATAGTCATGCTAGACTTATATATTTGTTATATTCCAGTTATGGAAGAGCCTAGTGTTTGGCAATATGTTATTATGATGAGAGATATTATAACTGAAATGATTCAGAATTTAGTAGATTTTGTTGAGCGAGAGAATTTTAGCTCATAGTTATGTTAAGTTTGAGAGATATATATTATTATGAGTATGATAATTATTAAAACCTTGTGCCTTGAGCATAAGGTATTTTATTTAAATGTCGGAAGACATAAACTGTTTGAAAATAAACTATTTTCAAAATAAAACTTTTTATGGGCCCTTGGGCCATATCAAAATGATTTAGACAAAAATATTTTTTAACTCTAGTCTTGATCTAACACTCTCAATCCCCGACATCGCTACATATTAGTGTATTGGGAGGGTTCCTTGTTTGGATTTTGCTTGCGAGACCTCCCCCGCATGAAAGTGGAAAATGTCAGGAATTGAGAGGAGTTAAATCTTTGGAGCTTTCAAATTTTTTTATATTATTAGTGTGTTAGTTTATTTTTAGAATTCTTTTGTCATATGAAGTAAGAAAAGCCTAATTATGTTTATACGAGTAAAGCTCGAATAAAGGGGTGAATGGGCGCCCTAGTAGTTATGATTGGTTATATAAAATTAAAATAAATTCGTCATTAGAAGTGGGAGGTTTGGGTATAGTGTTAGTAAGGATAAGTGTGGGAGGAACTAGTTGAGCTTTGGAGTATTAGGCTTAGCTTAATTTCGAGGACGAAATTCTTGTAAGTGGGGAAGTCTGTAACAACCCAAGATTTTTAGGACAATAATTTATTTATTTTTGGGAGAAATGAATATTATTTTAATTGGAGAATAATTAAAGTGGTATTGAGGTCAAAATTTAAAGATGTTATAAAGTGTTTCGAATGGAAATTCTACGGGTGTAGTTGTTTTCGAAAGGGTCGAGAAAGCCGAAATGAATGTACTTGCGGTCTATTTGGGTTCCAAAATATTTTGGGTTCGTTTGGCTCGAATTAAAGTTATCGAGTCATTTAAAGTGTGTATTATCATTTAAAGTTGTGTATCTTGGGAGTCAAGGCTTAAAATCCTACTGGAGATAGAATTCTCCTTAGAGATAAAGAGAAAGGAAGAAATAGAGAGAAGAAGAAAAGAAGAGGAGAAAGGGAGAAAAGTGGTATTTTCGACCATTATGCGATCTCGAGGAGGATTCGAACCCTATGAACTTGAGGCAAGTGATTAAACTTGCTAAATAATTGTCGTGTATCATTTATTTCATGATTTGTGGATAAAAATTGTGAATTTTGGGATAAATTGCTAAAACCTATATTTTGGGTAAAATCTTAGATTTGTTGTGTGTATAATGGATTTGAGGTTAGAAATTAGTTGAGGTGTGTTATTTGATGATTATTAATGATATATATGTGTTTGAGTTGAAGAAAAATGGTTGGAAGATGATTAAATTAATTTTTGGGAATTTTGGGTTTTGAAAAAATTAACCCATTTCGTAGCTTGCTAACCAAACCGAATCGATTCGCCCCGTTCGAATCGATTTGGTAGGAAGGAGACTTACAGGTCCTTTGGACTGAATCGATTCATTAGGGCCGAATCGATTTTCTGATTGGGATCGAATTGATTTAGAGCGGACGAATCGATTTGGAAATGACGTTGTTTTTGAAAGGTTTTTCAAGAGTGAGTTTCGTCCGATTTTGTCTAATTTTGTCGAATGGGAATATCTATATGAGTTATGAGAAGTGTTTTTTGGAAAGTTTTATGGACTTTCCCACATGAAGATTTATTGGAGTCATATTGACTTAATTTGAGAGAATACCTATTAGAGAGTATACTATCGACTAAGTGGGGAAGCCCACTATCATTCAGAATTCTGTGTGGAGATAATTATGGGTTTATAAGCGAGAATTAGGATGTGATTAATGATAATGGATTTTAGTATTAAATCCCAAATGGGATAAATTTAAAGGTTCATATGATTGATTGAACAATACTATGGATTGAGAATAATAAATGCTGATAGATGTGCATATGGATCTAGAGAGTATCCTTAATGTAAATTGAATTGCGAGATGTTTCACATAAATGATAAATGCTCATCAAGGTGCACTAAGATATAGAGAATATCCTTAACGTAAACTGAATTGTGAGACGATTTTTACAAATAGAAGTGCTATGTGAATTTTAAGTGATAAATAGTATAGTGTATGCTAAGTGGGGAAGTTATGTGAGTTATTGACGAGTAGTATATAGAGAATAAAATATACTAAATAATGAGATTATTTCACTTACGCCTAAGAGCGTACTATGAGTATGAAATAGTGTGATAACTATACCTTGGGTGATGGTATACATTTATATGATTTGTTCATGTATTTATATCTTGTGTGAATGATATACATATATAAGTGAAGCATACCCCTCCTTGATGTCATGGGAAGTTGCGCGATGAAGGTGAGCGCCATGGCTTGAGGAGCAGGGTGTGGATATTCCCTAGGTCATAGCGTCAATTATTATTGTGTTATTGCTTTTATTAGGGGTGAGACGTGGTGGTATGTTTCGTCTTATTTTCGGGGAGGAACTATAACCGCTTCCCGTACGTTGTGATATGATTTTTGCCAAGGCGATGTGAGATTCTGACCGTTGGTACTCAGGATGACATGTGAGTGATTCCCTGGCAGATGATAGCATTGAGAACTTGCATCCTCGAGTTATCGCTCGCTGGGATGGTTATTATTATACCTGTGGGAATAGTGTACAAATTCTATATGATTATGTGATATTATAATTGTCTCTAGACTAAAGAGACATAAGAAGATTGCTTGAATCTCATTCCGGGAGATTTTAACCGGACTTAAATTACGATGAATCAATTATGAGAAAATAGAGAGTAATTAGTATATATAATACTTTGGGTATCGAGGGCATAATGGACCTCAACGACCACCATTGCCATGGAGTAGTGTATTGGGGGGGTCCTTGTTTGGGTTTCGCTTGCAAGACGTCCCACGCATGAAACACAGTGCAATGTTGGGAGTGAGGAGAAGTTAGCCATTAGTGCTCATATATCTTTATTATTATCTATCTCGACGATCGACTGTGCCAAGGAGTAGTGTATCGGGGGGTTCCTTGTTTGGATTTCGCTTGCGAGACGTCCCATGCACGAAATGTCGTGCACTATTGAGAATTGGGAATAATAAATTAATTAATTAGGTAATAAGAATATTGGGTTATACGCATCATGCATTGAGGGCATAATTAATCTTGATAATCAATACTGCCAAGGAGTAGTGTATCAGGGGGGTTCCTTATTTGGATTTCGCTTGCGAGACGTCCCACGCATGAAAAGCAATGCAGTATTGAGAATTGGGAAAAGTTTAGTCCTTAGCACTTAGATGCTAATAACTCATATAAATATATATATGTCCTTAACTAGAATATGAGAAATTATAGTAAAGGAGAACATTTATGTATGTTTTATATGTGTAGATAAGTGCGCGATTAGATTAGAGTGAGGAAATTTAGAGTTGAGCGATAATTTAGATTGATTTTAATTGAGTATAAATTTTGGGTGTAAGTTAGAGTAATTTGACCTTAGATAGACTTGGGAAATTAATTGGAGATAATGGGCATACGTTTAGTGCACGCTTTAGTTAAGAGGGGAGTTGGATTTCATGGAGAGTGCGACTCCACCTTAATCATGTCATAATGCATTTATAATTATTATGCT
Source organism: Sambucus nigra (assembly GCA_949130495.1). Taxonomy (NCBI): domain Eukaryota; kingdom Viridiplantae; phylum Streptophyta; class Magnoliopsida; order Dipsacales; family Adoxaceae; genus Sambucus; species Sambucus nigra. The sequence continues at coordinate 374,342,435 of OX422221.1, forward strand.
TTTTAATGCACTTTCTTTAAAAATGTTTTCACACCTTGGGCTCTAACCCATTTATAATTTCCATTGCTTGTATACATATTGTATTATTTAGGTGTTCCTCCGCTAGGATGCCATTGATGTTATCCATCCAGTTTATTCGTTGAGCTATGGCAGTAGCGAACTGTTGCGGTATCTTAATATAGTCGATTCCTATCTCTTGTGTATCTAGATTAGGACTCAGTCTGTATATCGAGTTTATACCCAAGTGTTATAGTGTAGCACTTTTATATTTTATTTCTCATACTGTTGTATTTTCTGTGACCCGGCAACATATTCGGGTATTTTACTTTGTACATTGTGTTGTACTCTTTTATATATTATTTCGATCATGTGTGTGTCTCTTATCATATTCAGAGTTATGTTGTTGGTTAGTTATTGCATGGTTTTGTTTTAGTGATGTAAATAAAAATGTTTTAAAATGTTTGTGACACCCTCTTTTTGTGGTAATGGGTAGTTAGCAGTGTTTATTTTAGAATCGTTAGTAGATGCTAAGGATGATCCACTTGAGATTTCCGATTATTTTAGTATAGGGATGGCCACCCGTTATTATCTTAAGCCGGTTGTAACAGGTGCTAAGAATGAACCATATGAGATTCCTGTTATAATCCAGTATAGGATTGATCACCCGACATTTTATTAGGCGAGGTGTCACAGATGGTATCAGATCATCTGGTTCTAGTGTCTTTAGGAATCTATGAGGATGTACTATGTTTTCAGCGTTGCTTATATTTGATATAGAGACTTATCATTAGGATTGTTGATTACTTTTGTGATATTTCGTTCTCCTGATATTATGTAAGATTATAGTAAATCTTTTGCATGCTCGTATGAGATTCGTGTGTTGATCGATGAAGGGAGACCAGGGGAGGCCATTACGAGGGCAGCAGGAGGCGGGGCTTAGTTGGAGCTGTTAGTTGAAGTTTGGAATGAGGGCCGTAGTTGAGGTCACTCCCTTTGTGACATTTTTATATACTGATGCAACGATTACTAGAGTATAATAGTTATATTTATCCATGTACCGCTATATTAGAGAGTGGTGCTAAACATGAATTACCTTGTGAAGTTAAATTGGGAAAAGTCTGAAATGTCTTTAATAAGGACCATACGTTGAAGTTTAAGTTATGCGAAGGAAGTAGAAGTCTTATAAGCTTTGTCTTAGAGAAGGGTATAGAAATGCCCAGATGTGAAAATTTGAGTAAAAAAAAATTCACTCGTTAGAGCAATGTTGGAATGGTGGGCACAGTGGTCACCATATTTGGGGGAGCATAATGTTTTACTCATAAAGGAATCTTACGGATGCCTTAAATCCCAAATTCCTTGAAATTGCCAAAAATGAAGGAAATTTAGCTTCTAAATTATTCACATAAGGATCGATCAGAGGCTGACAGTGAATAAAGATTTATATGGATAAGTGAACTTCGTACCTGATAAGGTAGGTACAATGAAGAGTTATATTGAATTATAGGCTCACTAAAAAGTCTTGATAACACCTATGGATATTTTACTCTAATTTCTTGTGTATATGATGGGAGTGTCGTTCCTTTTATACTGGGAATATTAATGATTCCATCAGAGAGGAGCTGGATGAGTTAAATAATTAAGTCCAAGGGTAAAGACTGAAAGTGTTTGTGTTCACGAGATCTCTCGAGTGGAAATACGCATGGGGATTCATTGAGGTAGGGTTATTGAGGCCAGTAATTTGTTTCCTTTTATGCAAGGGAGCTAGGGGAACTATAAGGGTGATTGTAAGGATCAAGACTATAAGAGTCCGAGATACTGATAACCTTAATATGGTCAGGGTGGCCAAAGATGGGGAATATGGTGATGTGGAGCGTACAACCACACACTTTGATCTTTCCCAGTAGGAGTTAAAGGAAAAGAGTAGGGTGCCTAGACGGGGCATTGATTAAATTAGTTTAAGGTTCCATTAAGACAAGTGTACTACGTTTGGTAACCATTTAGAACAGTCAGGGTGACTGGGAAAGTTATTATTATAAGTTTCACCTCTGATGAAGGAGGTATATTTTGTGTGGAAAGATTGAGTCACAAAATTTTATTAGCCCTAAATTCGTGTGTGTGATTTGAGTTTATTGGTAGTATTGATAATATTATAGAGAGTATATCTATATGTTTTTCCACGATAGCGGGGTTCCATTTTTCTTCATTCGTTGTGGAAGCGGGTGTTGGTATTTTGGGCTTATATTTGGTTTGCACTGCTTGTTTTGTGTGTGTAATATGAGTGTAGTACTATTCTGAGTATAATTTGTTCTTAGATGGGCATAGCGATAGTAGGCTACTGATTGCAAGGTTATCGTATCCACGGTTCCAGGTAGAACTGGTTATTTTTGTGATATCTCACCTGGATACGGGTTGATATCGCCTTTAGTATATGTTTAGATGAAACTTCGATGAGTAGATGTTTCACTAACATGATTTTATTGCATGGGGACCTTATAGATGTGATTTAGGTATGTAGGATGTAGTGTTAAGCTGTGAGTTTAAGCTCGTTCTTATTCGCGCAAATGACTAGTGTTAGTATAAGCGCTTTATGGTTTATCTCCTTAAAGAAGTAAGAGTTTTGACCATATTTTCTTGGTAGACGGGATAGGAATATCCCAGTTGTATGTTTTAAATTGACATACCTGCACGACCAACAAAGTTAAGCAGTAGTGCATCAGAGGGGTTCCTTGTTTGGATTTCTCTTGCGAGACACTCCACACATGAACCTTAATGACGTTGGAAGTGGAGAGATTTTATTGAATGCTAGGATGTTGGTTTTGATGATATATTAGCTCAGAGTCATGTGATGATTAGGGGATAAAGGAGACAAAAGTGTCATGGAAACGTACTGAAATATTTCTTGCACCGTAAGTAAATGGGCGAGGTAAGGTTAAAGCAATTGATTTGAGGCTTATAGTCACGTCGTGTCTAGGAGGAAAATTCCGAGGTAACATTTTTATATACGATGATCGTAACACTTGTGTAGAGTATAGGTGCCCTGATTAGTTAGACTTTCTATTTTTCCAAAATGGAAGGACATAGAGGTAGAAGCACGTTAGTATCGTTGCAACATAGGATTTTGAAAGTCCTGATTGTGTGCCTTAGGCCGCTATATCTTGATGATCAATGATGTGAGGTAGTAGTGTAACAGAAGGGTTCCTTGTTTGGATTTCACTTAGCGAGACTTCCCAAAAATGAAACCAATCTAATGTCAGGAGTTAGGAAAGGTCTTGGCCGCTAGGGATATAGTTAGTATAGTACTCATTTACATGTGCAGGAAAACACATTAATCTTAGGGTTACCATAAAGTAAGGCCAATAGGGCCAGTGGTGCAGATATAAGGAAATTGTAGTGACTTAACCATGAGAAGATTGGTGGGTTTACCTTGCTAAGGATTAAATTTCCAGGTATAAGAATAACTGAATCTTGATTAATGCAGGTTGAGAGTGCCCAAGTGTTAGCACCAGGCCGAGAGGCAAGTGAGGCCCATTTTTAGAGAGAGTGTTACGTGTGTGACGTTTGGAACAGTGGTGCAGATAGGCATGAATTATAGTGTGTGTGCGCATCTTAGAAAGTTAATTTGATATATATCGTCCGAAATTAGGGGGGTAGTATATAAAGTTGAAGATTATGCTTTGGGGCAACTATAAATGGAATTGGAATGTCTTGGATGGAACATCATAGGAGGTACACAATAATCCAATTATATATGTGCAACAAGAGTTAGCACACCTAAGATAAGATATAAGACCGACGGAAGTAGTCAAGTGCTAGTTTAGTTTCCTTTTTGAGCGAAATTTGACATCATGATGGTGACGAATGGACGCGTAGAGTAGTAATTTTTTGATAGGATCGATACGTTAGAGGAGTGATTATAATCTCATTTTTCTTTATATGAGGCTATAGAAACTAGATGAGATTTCTAGTTGTTAAAGTTAACCTTGCGACCGAGGTAGTGTGTTAGCATGTAGATATTTAGTCAAGATTGTTGTTAAGCTAGTGCGTTAGTGAATAAGACTTGAGATAGGTGGGTATCGTGAACGAGTATATGGTAGGGTACAATTGTGTTATTACCATTCGACTTCTATATACAGGTCATATCCGAATTTTGGGGACAAAATTCCTTTGTAAGGGGGGGAATATGTAATACCCCGTACTTTTATAGATATTAAAATTACATAAGTGGACATAATTTGGTAATTAGAGGAATTACTGTGAATTACCAATGTGTTACATTTACTTAGGGGACTAAGTAAATGAGTCGGAATAGTTCTATGTCATGTCTCAGTTTGGTTAAGTGCGAGTGATAGTTTACGTTATAGAAAATGCGTGTTGAGAAATGTTGGGTCTGATTAGTGAATTTTAGTTAAGTTACTCGGATGGAGATTTGGAGTGCACGATTTGTCGTGGAATGGCCAAGATAGTCATAATAGAGTATCCGGAGGTAGTGTTTAGGTTTACGGAACTTTTGGACTACTAGGAACTCGCATTTGAGTATACGAGTCAAAATTGGGTTTCATAAGGGATAATCCTTTATCTCCTCTTATAACACACGAGAGAGAGAGGGGGGGGGGGGGAGAGAGAGAGAGAGAAAGGAAAGAAAAGAGAGAAAATAAGAAGGAAAGAAAGGAAGAAGGAAAAGACGAAGAGGAAGGGGATTTTGGGCAAAACTCCACGGGATTCGACTAGAGGTCATCTGATTTTATCCACGAGGTAAGTGTTTACTGGCTTTATTGAATTAAGTGTGTGTATCTCATATTATAGTTGGTAAACTATATTATTTTTTGGTTAAAACCCTTGAAATAAATTTGGAAAAATTGATTTTCTGTTTACAAATTGATGTATTGTTAACTCTTGATGACTTCTAGTGTCAAACATATGTTAATGGTGTGTATAAATGGTTAGAAATGGGAAGAAATGATAAAAGAAAGTTAAATTCATTTTAGGGATTAAATCCAAGGGAAATTGGTTTATCCCATGAATTAATTGATATGTTAGTTATAAATCAGTGTTAGGATTATTATAGTGTTGTTGGTTGAGATTAGAAACCACAAAAATGGAGGTTAGGATGATATTTGGGATTTTTGGAGAAAATGAAATCGCCTAAACTTTCAACTCCAGACGAGGCAAATCTATTCACATAGGAAGATTTGTAGGACTATCTCAGGTCGAATCGATTCGATCTTTGGCAAATCAATTCTCTTGGCAGAATCGATTCGCATTTGGGGTAATCGATTCGCCTTAGCAGTCATGAAAAATTTCTTCCTTTAAGTTTATGGGGAGTTAAATTGCAAATTGGAGATTATTATAGGGGATTCTAGAAGTGATATTAGGACTTATAGATAATGGTATTGAGGGTCATTAAACCTTGGGATGAAAGAGAAAACCTTGGATTAGTTGACTGTACAATTCGGGGTATGGATTTAATGAATGTTTAGGATGAATAATATTCGAGAGAAGTCTTCGGCAAGTGTGTAGAGAAATATTTATGCGGTTAGAATAAAAGGGGACGATTACATTTAAGTAAATCCTAGGATGCAATTATGATGGAATTTAGGATGTGGGATAAAGAGAATTGAGCGTCTATCCGGTACATCTATTAATGAATATTATTATAGGTTATGGATACCTATGGAATTAAGATAAGTAGCATGTATACTTATTTAAGTATTACGAATTGGTATATTCGGGATTAAATATAAATCCTTAAAAGTGATTAACGTAAGTAAATCTTAAGTAAAATAATTCTAATAGGCTTAGTATTTTAGGCATGTAAATAATTATATACCATTACGAATGGGAACATTCAGGATATTTTGGCCATCTCTGTAAGAGTTCGACAATTATAGCCAAGGAATATTGAGAAGTGATATATATTATATATACGGGTGTTGTTACAGTATATATATGATTAAATATATTGGTATGCAAATGATATATTTATGTATACATATATCTCTAGTGCTATCTAAGGAGGTTGTGCGATGTGGGTGAATCCCCTGGGTTGCGGAGCAGGGAGAGGATATCCCCAGGTCTTATCGTCCCTCATATGGGCGCAATAATGATTCCACTTTAAGGAAGGAATATGAACGCCTCCACCATTTAGTATTTCTACCATGATCATGAGTGAGTCTGACATGGAACCGGGGTTAAGTTGAGCCTACCCATATGATGATGTCACTTTGAGACCGCATCCTCGGGTTATAGCTTGGTGGGATGGTTATTGTACTTATAATTGTAATATAGGTATAAATATACTCGTTGTGTATAATATATTGCTCGTATATGAAGATGAGATATCATATAACTTAGACTTGTGTGAAGTGTAAAATGAATAAGAGTTTATTCCTCTTCCGGGAGATTTATATTCGAATTAATACAAATTTGAATTGTATATTAAATGAGAATTATAAATACGACATTTTATATTCTAAAGTGAAAATGATATTTTAAACTAGTGAAAGTTTTGGAAAATGGACGGTATATATATGATAACTATATATATATCATATTGATGACCATACCATCTAAAGCTCAGGTGACGGCTTATGGTATAACATATATTATATCACGTAGGGTAGGTGATAGTTATGAGGACTTAGAGGATGGGTGAAAGATATTGGTTAGGTAGGGTAGCTTAACTGGGTTGTTTAAAATGTATGCGATAGGTGTGCACTATTAGAAGAGGGGTGAGGTGTATCTCATGAGAGTGCAATAGCACTTTAAATATTAAAGATTTCATATTTATAAAAAATATAGCATTTGATGCCCTTGCTAAATATTTCCAAAACCCGAGCTCTAACCTGTTTCTCTATTTTCCCTATATTGCTATGTCTGTATATATATTAGGTGTCCAGACACAGGGACTCCTAGATGATGATTCTTTCAAGTCAGATGTTGCTGCAGTAGCTGTGGATGCAGGGAGGTTTATTTTAGACGCTTCCATCCTTGTGATCAAGATAGGAGGTATTGTAGAAACATTCGGTCGGATAGCCCGACGACATTCATTTATTCATTTATCGCAATTTAGGTTGCGACATTTCAATTTGGTTGTATTATGATGTACCGAGAGTTCGGTTACTTTTTTTTTTTAATTTCTGTTGTGGTATATAAACCGTGTGATTGTTTTACTTGGAAGGTTTGATTAACAAGATTATTTAAATAAAATTTTGATGCCAGCCTAATAAGTTATTAGTAATTAAATTGATTTTTGGCAGTGATGCTAAGAATGAACCAAATGAGATTCCTATTTTAATCTGGTATAGGATTGATTACCGGGTATTTTATTGGGCAGGGTGTAACAGATGGTATCAGCGCATCAGGTTCTAGTGTCCTTAGGAATTTGTGCAGACGTACTACGCTTTCAGCGTTGTATTCTATTTAATATAGAGGCTTATCATTAGGATTGTTGATTCCTATTATGAGATTTCCTTTTCCTGTTATTCTGTAATATTCTAGTAAATCTTTTTTACGCTCGTATGAGATTCGTGTGCTGATCGATGAAGGGAGACCAGGGAAGGCCGTTACGAGGTTAGCAGGAGGCGGGGCTTAGTTGGAGCTGATAGTTAAAGTTGGGGATGAGGTTCGTAGTTGAGGTCACTCCCTTTGTGTCCTAGTGGTAACTTTTGAGTCTCCGATTATTGAGGTCATGGGTTCAAGTCCCACTAAGGGCATTTATGAGGATTTGGGTTATTTACGCCTAAATAGATATATAAATATTATATTATATTATATAACAAGACTTGGGACATGGGACTTGGATCCTAATAATCAGCTAATTTTAATTGTCTTTAAACAATTTTATTTGAGTCGATTTTAATTAATATTAAAACTCCTTTTATTTAATTAATTAAAAAATTATTTTATGATTAAAATTAAAACACGTTTTTTTGAAGTTAGCCATTGAGAGTGGTTTAGTGGGAGAAGTGGTCATCCATGTTTGGGGGATTGGGTGGTTTCTTCATCCCTTCAAATAAAGGGTCTGCAGATCAATTTCACCCAAACTCTCTCTCTCTCTCTCTCTCTCTTAAAAACGTCTTCCTTAAAACTCCAATTTCTGGGCAAACTTCTGTGTGGTTCTAAATTCATCCGTTGAGTGCTTCAATTAGATGAACTATGTTATTAAATCTTGGGGACAGTTATCTGAGGCTCGAGGCATCACTAGTTATAGTACGGGTGATATTTTTGTCTTAGGACTGTGTGTCTAACACACACCTCTGCATCTAGATAAGTCATTACAATTTATTATCTTTTTGGTTTTTCCGTATACGAATATAACAATCTAAGATAAAAATATTTTTATATTCGTATAATGGGAAAAATTGATCTTGCTGCAATTGCCTCTACTAGGCCCGAAAAAATTGTTGGTTCGAATTTTAAACGTTGGCAACAAAAGATGCAATTTTATTTGACGCTATTGGAACTTGATCACAGGTTACAAATGGGATTTGTCATCCCACGATGATATGAAGTTTTTATCAAAAATTAATATTTAAAGCAAGTTTAACCACTTGTCTTATAGAGTTTGTATGGTCTGAATCTCTTTAGTGAAGATGACGATTTGAAGAAGAATGTCCACCCTTGTTCTTGATTTTGGCTCCCAAGATTTCTCCAATTGACCCCTCTTTTGTTCTCTACTTACTTACGGTTTCTTAAATAAGTTATGTCTCTCACACCCTCTCACTTTTAATGTTTATAAAGTCAATCTAGTTTTTAGGCTTACGGGCTTTATTAAAAGGGCCCAAACACCCCATGTGGGCTAGATTATGCCAAAAAATGCACCGAGACCCATTTACTACCCATGGGTACTCTTTTTCGACTATTTCGACCCATTCAGACTCAATCGTACACTCGAAATTGCCACACGAATTATCTTACTAAAATTTAATATTCACTCATTAACTTAGTAAATTATTACTACTCACTAGTAAATTTAAATCCCATAATTATTAATCATCTACTCATAGGGTTAATATTTAAATAATATAAAAAATAATTAATTTAAATAAATTACGACAGACAAGAAATTAAAATTTACCGAATTAATTAATTAATAAATGCTAAAAATATGAAGTGTTACATATTTCCCCCCTTACAAGGTAATTTTGTCCCCGATATTAGATCGTACCTGCGATGAATAACTCTGGATACTGCTCTCTCATGTCATCCTCTCGCTCCCAAGTAGACATGTCGACACTATGATGTACCCACTAAACTCTAACTACTGGTACCAACTTAGACCATATCTTGCCCTCACTATCATCCAAGACAGCTACAGGTCTCTCCTCATATGAGATGTCAGGCTGTAAATCAATCTCCTCGAGTGGGACGTGCCAGAAAGCTCTCTCGCTCCTCATGTACTTCTTCAGTGATGCCACATGGAGCACATCGTGTATCTGCTGAAGATTCTCTAGTAAGGCCAATCTATATGGCACCTATTCCACTCTCTCAATGATATGGAAAGGTCCCACATACCTCAACGTAAATTTCTTTTTCTTACTGAACCTAATCACCCCCTTTTATGGGACATACCCAAACCAATACCTGATCTATGACCTCCGACTCCACATGTCTCCGATTAGCATCGACATAACTTTTTTTCCGATCTTGGGCTATATGAATACACCCATGAATCAACTCTATCTTGGTAGACGTCTCCTGAATCATCTCTGACTCTAATAACTAGTTGTCCCCAACCTCTAACCAACAAGCGAGTGAACGACAGGGTCTCCCATAAAGTGCCTCGAATGGGGCCATGCCGATAGTGAATTGGTATGAGTTGTTATTCGCAAACTCCACCAATGGAAGGTACTGCTCCCAACCTCCGCCAAAGTCCGGAATACACATAATATCCTTTACCATCTGATTTACCCTCTCCGTCTTTTCATCCATCTGAGGGTGATAGGCGATGCTCAACCGTAAGTTTGTGCCCATAGCCTCTTGAAAACTCTTCCAAAAGTGCTATACAAATGTCTTGTCTCTATCAGACACTATATTGACTGCAACGCTATGAAACTTGACTATCTCTGCTGTGAATAGTCGCACGTACTGCATTGTCTCAAAATTTGTGCGAACTGGCAAGAAATGGGCGACCTTGGTAAATCGTTCCCTTATCACCCATATGGAATCCTGACCCTTCTGCGATGCCGACAAAACTGTAATGAAATCCGTAGAAATTCTCTCCCACTTATATACCAAAATCTCAAGAAGCTACAACATCCCTGAAGGTCTCTAGTGATCCACCTTCACAAGCTAAATAATGGCACAGTTTGAGACAAACTCTACTATGTCTCACATTATACCCGTCCACTAGTATTGTCTCCTAATGTCTTGGTACATCTTATCACCGTTGGGATGTACCACGAACCTAGAGGCATGGGACTGAGTCAAAATGGCATGCCTTAAATCGTCGTCCTTTGGCACGACCAACCTCCTATTAAACCGTACCCCTCCCATTGAGCTAATAGAGTCAGACTCTGCACCCTCTACTAGTAACTGTCTCACCCTTTCTTGGAAAAACGGATCCTTTTCCTATGCTCTCACCACCCGCATGACAATCTCAGGTGTGATCGCTAAAACTACAATACATTCAATGGCGACCTCGTCTTTATGACAAAGTTCACTCCACTTGATTTTCGGACCTTTGCCAAGTCCATCGTAGGTCATCAGCTCAACGCGTTTACCACCACATTAGCCTTTACAGGGTGATACCAAATATCAAACTTGTAGTCCTTCACGAACTCTATCCACCACCTTTGCCTCATATTCAGATCCTTCTATGTGAAGAGATACTGAAGTGACTTGTGATCCGTGAAAAAAAATGAATTACTCTCCGAGATGATAATTCCTTCATATCCTCAAAGAAAAAACAACTGCTTCCAACTCAAGGTCGTGAGTGGGGTAATTCCTCTCATGGGGCTTACGCTTTTGAGAATCATAAGCTATAGCCCTCTCCTCCTGATATAACACACCCTAAGTCCCTATAAGGATGCATCTGTATAGACCATGTACTCCAATCCTGTCCAAGGTAAAGTAAGTATGGGTGCTGATGTTAACTTGTCCTTTAGCTCATCAAAAGCCACCTAACACTGGTCACTCCATACAAATGGCACCCCTTTTGCCAGTCAGATTCGTTAATGGGCCCGCAATATTATAAAACCCCATAGTGAAGTAATGATAATACCCATCCAACCCAAAAAAGGTACGAATCTTGTTCGATGTTGTGGGATATCCCCACTCCCTCACCACTGATACTTTACTCCAATCAACAGCAATACCCCGGTCTGAAACAATATGGCTAAGGAACCGCACCTCCTGTAGACGAAACCCTCACTTATTAAATTTGGTGTATAATTGGTGATCACGTAATGTCTGCAGAACTATACATAGATGCTTTGCATGATCCTCCTCCGTGTTCGAGTAGAACAAAATGTCGTCTATGAATATGATTATGAACTAGTCTAGAAACTCTTTAAAAACTCTGTATATAATATCCACAAACACTGCTGGCGCATTGGTGAGCCCAAATGGCATTACTCAGAACTCGTAGGATCCATATCTTGATAAAAAAGCAGTCTTAGGGACGTCTTAATCCCGAATACGCAACTCATTATATCCCAATCACAAATCAATTTTAGGGAAGTATGTTGTCCCTCTGAATTGATCGAATAGGTCATTGATTCTCGACAATGAATACTTATTTCGTATTGTGACCTTATTCAGCTCCCTATAGTCTACACACAACCAAAGTGAACCATCTCTCTTCTTCACAAACAACACAGTAGCACCCCACGGTGATGTGCTCCATTGAATGAAACCCTGATCCAAAAGATTCTGAATTTGTTCTCTCAACTCATGCATCTCTGAAAGGTCCATGGACTAAGGTGCTTGGGAAATCAGTCTCATAACCAGTTCTAAATTAATAACGAACTCAATCTCCTGACTGAGTGGCAACCTTGTTATGTCTTGAAATACATCCTCAAAGTCTCTCACGACTTGAATTGAGTCTATCAAAATCACTACCCCTTGTGAGGTCTCCTCCTCAATATAACATAAATGAGTGCACGACTCTCCCATGGGAAGAGGCATCACCACTAAGAACGTCTCTTGTCCCAGAATGGAGAACGATATCATCCTCCCAAAACAATACACCATCGCCCTGTATCATTCTAACCATTCCATGCCTAGGATAATGTCATATTTTCCCATATCTAACACTAAGAGGTAGGCTACTAAACTTAGTCTCATAATCATAATATCTACTCCTCTATAGATCGAGTGAATGAGTGACCCACCCCCCATCAGTTACTCTACACACATGAGACTATTGGCCTACTCCAACAACCCAATAACTCTAGCAAATATGGTCCTAATGAATGAATGTGATGAACCAGTATAAAAAATAATCCTACCCTCACGTCCATGAATAGGAAATGTACCCTAGACTGTTAGCGACACCTGACGTGCTGGTGGAATCAAAACATCTGGGATATTATATACCTGCTCATAGTGCAACTGCTTCGACTGTTGTGTGTCTAGTGGAGCTGGTGCTGCTGCGGGCATTTGTGCATGCTATCTCTATGGATCACCCTGCTGCTGGGCCCTACCTCTCTATGGGCACTCCCTCCTCAGATGGCTTGGCTGCATACAATTGAAACATCACCTCCAAAGTCTCCTTAATGATGTCCCTAACGAGTTTGTCCCCGATGTTGGTCCTGTTGGCCTGCTCCATTGTTCCCTTGGCCCTAGCTTCCCTGAGGAACCTTTTGCTAATTAGGGCTCTGTTGGCCCTACCTAAACCCCTGACCTTCGGGTTGAAATCTTTTAGTAGGATTCTAATGATGGGTATTCTAACCCTGTTGCATGATTGTCTGCTATGCTCCACTAGCAACACTCGCTAATTCCTTACCGTGATGGCTCGACTCCCCTCCCCTCTTGTTTCCCTTTAGGTGGAAGAGATAGTCCCGATAGTGTAACAAGGATGCGTTAACGATGTCTGAATATGTCACCAAAGAAGGGTTCTCAATCAAGTGTTTCTTGATCCTCCAGGCCAAACCACCAATAAATTTTGGCTTCCTCCTCTCCTCGTTGCTCACCTCGTCTGGCACCAAATTAGCCAAATGGGTGAACTCCTCCTCGTATTCTGCCACCAAGCGGTCACCCTAAATCACCTCACCAATTTGCCTCCTCATCTCGGCCTTAAATTCTGGAGGAAAGTACTTGCGATCAAATCGGTTCCAACACTCTACTATAGTCATCGAATCTCTCTCTCTAATAGCAATCGTCGACTCCCAACAGTGCAAGGTTTCCCTAGTTAGATTGAATGTAGCCAAAATATTTCTCTAGACCTCATTGCAGTCGACCATGTGCAAGTGTCGTTGCATGTCCCTCTTACACTAATAAGCAAAAATCACCTTTGCACTGCCCTGAAACTCCAGGGGATGACCCTTCTGAAAGGCCTCCCTAACTCGCTGCTACTCTGATGGCCCTGGATGGGCCTAAACTACTGAGGCCACTGGATGTTTTGGCTGAGGCTTATGGAAATGGGCTTCCATGGCTGCATTGAATGCTTGGGCCACAATGCCAGCTACCTACTCTGTGGACACATACCCTGGTGGGGCATGTGGCTATAGAATCTCGGGATCCTAATGAGCCTCTCCCTCTCCACCCCTGGTTGCTGCCCTGGCAAGTCTACCTCTTCTAGGAAGCATCTAAAATTAAAAACAATTTTTATTAGTTAACTTGTTAATACAAATCTTAATAGCAGAAATACGATATTTCATAAGCGTAAAGATGAGTCAACAATCCTAATACTAGGGCTTTATATCAAAAGAACGCTATGCTAAAGTCATAATAATCCGTAAAAATCCTATGGACACTAGAAACTAATGCTTTGATACCATTTGTGACACCCCACCTAATTAAATACCGGGTGATCAAGCTCTTATCAAATTAAACAGGATTTCCATCTGGTTCAGTCTTACCCTCACTGTCGAAAACTTATTAATTACTAACCACCTAATAAATAATTAAGCCGGTGTCCAAATTTTATCTTTTGCATTAACCTAAACATTTAGTACAATAGAAAACCAAATAGATCCATCACAAGAAAAAAAGAATCTAAGAATATTACAAATATGTGAATCTAGTGTTACCCGATCAAACCTCGACAGAGAAACAACTAAACCAAAATAAATCCAACACATAGAAAATATAACCAATACAATCTTAACTGAAATAAATTGTAGAACTGCGGTGAGCAACATGCTTGAAAGTACAACTAAGATACGACCCCTAACTAGAAGTGAATAAAAGAGTCATGAAGTACAACTCCTACAACTCCCACATGTACTGCAGTTACGTACCTTGGAATAAAATCAAGCCTGGCGCCCCTGTGGTAGGACACCTAAAAGGGTGTTGAAAATATTTGATAGCAAGGGTTAGATGCCAAAACACTTTGAAAATATTTAACATGTGAATTAAATTGCAGTAAATTAAAATGCATGAATTCTCTTTATATATAAGCTAGTGTCCCACTCTCTTAAGGATCAGCTCACCTTTTAACTAATGTGCACAACTACCGTTTTTCCATATAACCCACGTAGTCATTTACCCCGTACTAGTTCTTGTTATATATCTCCTTCCTAACACCCTACTCGAACCCGAGTATGTTTAATATTATGATTTATAAGTTATTTATCACATTTTCTCAACTAATCATTATTCTCATTTGGGACCATATAATCACGAGTTATATATACAATCAATATAATTCACATCATGTAGTTTACCCATATATAATTCTCTACACCATATATACGTGGAATCATCTCAAAACATTAACACGCGTGTAATAGATATATATAACCATACCCCCTAGTAGGAACTCATCGGGTGTGATCTATAATGCTATCAATACAGGTATTCTCATCCACCCGAACACCCTAACACGGTTAACTCCCCAAATCAGTAAAAAATAAATAAACGTAGTGGCGATTGTCATAGTTCTCTCTGAAAATTAGACCGAATCATACCCTTGACGTATCACTCCTAACTACGGATGCTGTGACCTAAGGACTATACTCACCCTGCTCCTCAATCCAAGGGATTCACCCACATCTCACAACCACCTTTAATAGGACTAGAGGGGTATATTTTTAGTAAATATCCAGTCACCGATATTTATGAACACACAATATATAAATATATACACTATCACACTACTATATATATATATATATATACATTTAAAATTAAATCTCCACATTACCTTGCACAAAACTCGTAGCACTAGCCTAAAATATCCCCGAGTCTATGTCCCGACTCCTAATTTAACTAATCTCTCTTTAATAAAATTTTCCATGGTATGCCTCTCACCCATAATTTTTGAACCCACTCGATTGGCCTATATTTTAACTTTTTATTCAAGTCTCACTAATAAATTCAACACTCCGCTTATTAGTGTTAGTTTTCATAAATAAATATCCCCCAAGCCCCTAGGTATTATTTCCATAAATTTTCTTCAATTATTAAACCAATACAAGTTTTACCAAAAATTAAAAGCAAATAAGAGAAAAACAAAACAATAACCCGAAGTGTCCAAGACCTACTAAACGCGATCGATAGGGTGGGATCGATCGGTCTGTCCGGACAGCTTCTTCCCTAGGTTGTTTTTCCACCATTATTGCAAACTCAAGCTTTCATTCCTTACCCAAACCTCCTTCCATCATAAATACGTACACAAACAGGTTCTAACATCCCAATACCTTAAATCATTTATGATTTTACCCAACAATCCATACATTCAGGTTTGGGTATTTTTCGCTTTCGGGTTTAATTCGTTCGATTAAAGTCACAATTCAAATATGAAAAAATTATCATCAATTCCTATGGGTTTATCATACAATTCATTCTTCTATGTTCCAGAATCACATAACCAAAATAACTTACACTAACTATTTCATCAAAGTCTCCCATAAATTGAAATCCCAAACCTGTACGAAAGCCCACCCAAATTGGATTTGTCACACCCGTTATGATATGAAGTATTTATCACAAATTAAAATTTAATGTAAGTTTAACCGGTTCCCTTACAGGGTTAGTAGCTTCTAAATCTCTTTAGTGTAGATGATGATTTGAAGAAGAATATCCACACTTGTTCATGATTTTGGCTCCCAAGATTACTCAAATTTCTCCCTATTTTGTTTTCTACTTACTTAAATTTTCTTAAATGAGTTATGGCTCTCACACCCTCTCACTTTTAATGTTTATTAATTCAAATCCGTTTTTAAGCTTGTGGGCTCTATTAAAAGAGCCCAAATGCCCCCATGTGGGTTTGGTTATGCCTAAAAATGTTCCGAGATGCATTTTCTACCCATGGGTACTCTTTTTCGACTATTTCAACCCATCCGAACTCAATCGTACAATTAAGAATTTCCATCCAATTTTTTTTACTAAAAGTTAATATTCACTCATTAACTTAGTAAATTTTTACTACTTACTTCGTAAATTTAAATCCCATAAATATTAATAATCTACTCACCGGGTTAATAATTAAATAATTTTAAAATTAATTAATTCAAATAAATTACAACACACAAGTAATTTAATATTTACCGAATTAATTAATTAATAAATGTCCAAAAATATGAGGTGTTACAAACCCGAGACTATATTACAATTCATAATTATCAAAATTGTGATTATGAAGGTATTGTGACCACTGGATTATTTTCCCAACACGGGGAATTTACAAGTTTTTTCTAATTTTATTTTTTGTCACGAACACTAAATTATTGTATAATATTAATGAAACCCCATAAATATCAACTTTATTCGGATTAAAAGTAATATTTTAATCAAATACATGATGTAGTTAAAAACAGTTGATTTTAGAAGAACTTGCAAATGTAATATCTTTTAACTAGTATCTTTATTATTTATTAAAATTAAAAACGTATTCAGTCCAGTCGAATTATTTGATTCCCTTTAATGAATATTTTTTTAAAAACTCTTATTATTTCAATAACGAGATACTTGTTATTTATTTTCACTAACAAAGGATATTGTTTACTAAAATAGATTCAAACATTTTGAACATTTTCACGTGTTAAATCATCTGTATAAATTTGGACTCATACCATTATTATTATCTGTTAACTTCACATGTTTATATTGTTTCGATCCTTCGACTAGAGACCGTGGTTTAACATTATATATGGAATTCATACATTAAGTATTGTAATATTATAAGTTTTATTCGTATTTACCCAATGACGTACGAGATCATACACTCACAACCATTATTTCCAAAAACTCCAATATAACCACTCCCGAACTCGAACACAAATGACTATGGGAACTGTCATGCAACACTGAAATATCCCTGAATGTCAAATTAAAGTTCGTAAATCACAATTAGGTTTTTCATACCATTTCAATAGTATTATTTGTGTGTTTAACATACTGCTATTGATATAACTATGTGATAGCCCCTATTTACTCTTCGTGTGTGAATGTGATTAGACTGCCATACTACATATTTTTTTAACCATCATCACTATTTCAATTTATCACGAGTATTTTAACATAACTACATGATCAATTTTAACTGTTCTCATATAATATGTTACCCTAACACGTTTGTTATATTTTTACTATAAGCATCAATATTAACAAGGAAGTAGATAGATGTGTTATCCCATGAAAAGTTTTACTTGGTCTACTGGTCTCAGATGATTGAGAGTTGTGAATATTGTGACATACGTATGAGTGCCACTTAACTAGTGTGCCTAGACGATTAATTTTCCCCAAAGGGTTTGGGTAGATTTTATTTGGTTTTACTAATGGCTTACTTATTTCTATACCCCTTAGTGAACTGTTAAGTATGGGATTATTAGTTCAAATATCCTTGACTTTCTTATATGGTCCTTAACGTTGTTATTAAGAACCATTTGTAACACCCCGCCTAAAATAATAACGTGTGGCCAGCCCAATACTATATTAAATCAGGAGTTTCAGATGGTCTAGTCTCAACATCAACTGTCGGTACTATATAATATAGGGCTAACTACCCGATATCATATAGGCGAGATGTTAAAATTAAATAAAATGTGCAACAGATAACCAACTAACACTACTAATAAAAGAAAGAAAGATGCATGAAAGAACTAAGATAAATGAAATGCTAGAATAAAAATGAAATAAATATCTACAACAGAATATACGACAAAAAGTAGACCCGAATAAGCTCTCGGGTCACAGCCAATACAATAAATGGAATGGAATAAATATAAACATATATAAATATCCGTTGGGTACAAACCCAATATATAATGAATCCTACCTAGATTTTTTTTTTAAAAGTAGGAAGCAACTACCATCAAAGTCCCGCAACAGTCCGCACCTGTCATGGCTCCCAAGACTCTAGATAGAAGGTCATTCGGCATCCATGAGGTAGGACACCTGTAGTAATATATATATATACACAAGCAGGAGAGAAAAGTAAACGGGTCAGAGCCCGAGTTGTGAAAAATATTTAGCAAGTGTGTTAACCGTGCATAATAAATATCGGTGCACTTATTTCATAAATAAAGTGGAATCGCAATCTCGTGGAACCCCAACTCACCTCTCATCTAAAGGCGCGCACCTAATCTCTTCCTCAACTTTTAGTTAAATTACCCCCATTTTTTTATTAGGACAACCTAACTTATCATAGGCCTAGCCTATACCCACGAGATCTACCTTCCTATCATACCCCAAGAATCCACCCCCTTTTTAACCACAGTTAAGTATTTATTTTCAATCATAGTGCCTTATTAGGCTTAGTGGATTCCGGTTTATACTTTAATCATTTATAATTTAATTAGCTACCCAATATGCATTTGGGTTGAAACATATGATTTAATTTCTAATTAATAAGCATGCAAAATTATTATTGACACAACTTCCCTCCAATTTCAACGCTGTGCTGCGTTTCGTGAGTGGGGTGTCTCGCAAAGCGAAATATAAACAAGGAACAACCCCGTTACACAACTCCATGTCAACGTCGATCCTGGAGATCCATTATGCCACACATAAATATTGACAGAACTTCTCTCTACTCTCAACAATGTACTGCATTTCGTGCGTGGGGTGTCTCGCAAAGCAAAATCCAAACAAGGAACCACCCCGTTACACTACTCTTTGGCAATGTCGATCATAGAGGTCCATAATGTCGTACATACCATAATTGGCAGAACTTTTCTCCAATTTCAACACTGCACTGCGTTTCATACGTGGGGTGTCTCGCAAAGCGAAATCCAAACAAGGAACCACCCCGTTACACTACTCCATGTTAATGTCGATCCTAGAGATCCATAATGCCATGTATACAATATTATACAACTAATACAACTAACATCGCCAATAATATCCTTGGGATGATGTAACCAAAATATTCCTTAAATGCGATACATCAACCCCCATCAATCTAGTACACCATAATCATCTAAGATGTACTCCACAAAAATTCTATATCCTTTCATCTATAGGATATATAAATATATATATAGGTATTTTATTGTCACCATATATATACATATACCAATCATCCATACCCATGACCAAGTGTACATATCATATCTGATGTACGATGGACATGCACATAATCCACCCGGCTATATATATCGCCGATAAAACTGCATCAACGCTATCCTCTTCCCAGTGCCCGACTCACCTAGCAACTGGGGACGACCACCTGGTCGGGATCAACGACACCCACCCCGTGATAACTCACACACACGACGTCCCGGGAAGCGGTCATAGCTCCAAGTGGCAATGATACGAAACATTCCCACCACGTCTCATCCCAAAAATATATCTAGCGTATAATAACACACTTGACGACTATGACCTAGGGAATATCCACGCCCTTCTCTATATGCCAGGATGCTCAACCTCTGCGCGGAAACTTCCCAATGATAGCATGACCGGGGTATGCTTAACCACCTAAGTATATATATCGCTCACATGCGCAATATACATACATCCATATGATCCCATCATATGATCAAATAGTAAACCATCATATATGGTTTAAATATCCATACCATGTATGTCCACAACATAAATATATCCATATATTGATATTTATATATAGATATATGTACATATATTCACACATCGCTACATCATTATATAAACAAACTAATTCTCGTTCAAATGTATAAGATATATAAACCCGACAATAAGTATACATAATCCTCAATATAAAAGCCGTCACCACAATTTCCTTTACATTTACCTCGATATGTGAATACAATCCCTCACTTGAAACATATTCAATCATTTTTCTTATGATGAATAGTCTCCCAAAACCATATGTAAAAATCTATACATATATATTCAACATTTGGGTTATCACCCAAGAGTTTGTGTAGGAATCCATCACAACACATTTCATCCTTATTCAAAAGTACATAGTTTCCTTTAGTACTATTTAACCATAGGCACATACATGACTTAATAGTCTAAAACCTCAAATTATTCCAACCTCGTTTCAAGTATTAGAATCTCAATGGTCATATCCCCACAATTACGTGTAAACCATCCTAACTAGAATTTATGCTACCTCTTATTCTAGTCTATAGTACGATCCCAAACGTTACCAATTTCACCTATGGTTCAAATAAATCTCAGGAACCCTTACTCCTATTGAGTTATCAATTGTTCCTTAGTCTAAACATTTCTAAGGATATGAGACACCTCACTCTTTAAGAGTATGCGAACACTCTCTTCCATTTGGCCCCAAATTGTATCTTTACAATATACTATCCTTATAAGGATTTGACATAAAGGTCGGCCTAGAAATTTCACAACATACATGGATATTTCTTATCCAATTATTCCAAGAAGTCCCCGCTATCATATACTAAGTGAGAGACCTATAAGTCTCCAAAGTATTTCTTACTTCATAAGAGAGGACCTCAAATTAATAAACCCAACCAAAAAGGGCTAGAAGTTATCCTAGAAAACCCCCATAAACCCACCATTAAGGAAACCCTTAAGAATAAACTCCAAAAGAAAAAAGGGGTAAAAGAATTTCCCATTCTTGGGTTAAAAATAGGGGACTGGTCGATCGGTCCAAGACCCCCGGTCGACCGGGGGTCCAAATTTCGCCTACTAAGAAATGCAGTAGGCATTTTCCCTAAGGCACGGTCGACCGGTCCCCAGGGCGCGGTCAACCGGCCATACCAATTATCTTGGTCGATTTTCCATTTTCAGCAGACCCTAAAACCTCAAACATCCAAATATCATCACCAAGCCCCCAAATCTTTAACCCAATAATATTATTAACAAGAAAACCCATCCTACATCTCATCCCAACCATTTATATGTCATTAAACCATATAATAACATTGATTTCAAGATTTAAACCAAAAAATCTTGGTTTTTATATTTATACCCAAAATTCCATTTCTTTAACCCACAAATTATGAAATGAAATACACAAATAGCTATTTCGCAAGATTAAACACTTGCCTCAGATTTGTAGAGGTTGTGGATCGTCCTCGATATCGCATTTGGGCCGAAAATCCTAAGCTTTTCTTCCTCTCTCTCTTCTTTTCTTCTTCTTTCTCTTCTTCTTTCTCCCTCTAGGGCTTTTTCTCTCTTTCTCTCAAATGAGAAATGGCTTAATCTGTAACCCTTTAAATCCCTTAAAACAATAAACCCTATTTTAAATGTTAATACACAATTTAAATGACTCGTTTACACCTATTCGAGTCAAACTAACTTAAAATATTCCGGAGCCAAAATAAAACCCAATGACAGTCATTTTGACTATCTCGACCCTTTCGGGATCAATGGTACCCTCAAAATCATCATCCGAAATACTTTAAAATATTCTCTATTTTTGGGCCTCAATTCCCAAATTTTAAAATTCTTCAATTCAATTAAATTTTATTTTCCCAAAATTTAATTTCTCACTCTCCAAAAATCGTGAGGTGTTACAATCTTCCCCCCTTACAAAAATTTCACCCGCGAAATTTAAAATACACATAGGACCTCAATGTCATCTAGTCCTAACATCAACTTTTAGGATCACTATACCGATCCTTACTGGTTCTCATGTCGAACCATATAAATTTAAAAATCACCCAGGGCGTCCATGCACCCGGTATCCGAGTTTCCACTCGTAGAATTATAATCAGGATCCATTAGCCTCCAATTGTAACATAACCCTCGGCATTATAATCTATAACAACATACTAAATATATATAAGTTCGAAAATTCCCAATGGTTGAACTCTCCTCAATTCGTGACACTAGCTACCTTCGGGCGGGGGAGGTCTCGCAAGCGAAATCTAAACAAGGAACCCTCCGAATACACTACTATGTAGCTAGGTCGGGAATTGAGATTAGTTGAACCAGGGCTAAAGTTTTATAAAAAGATTTTCATATTTTAGATACTGCCCGAGGGCGTATACAACAATACGATATAATTTATATTTTGCGTCTTTCGACATGCCAAACAAACACCTTATGTTTAAAACACAAGGCCTCAACACATACAACACTTCTAACCACTACTTAGTTCTCAAAACTAGCACAACTATGAGCTAAATTCTCCGCTCAAAATAAATACACTAAACTCTGAACCTCTCAGTTATGAAATTCCTCTACATCATATCAACACCTTTCCATAAACTAAGTCATTCCCTCAATGAACCAATAACCTTTACAATTTACATTCCCACAAAATCAATAGAGCCATTCTCTACTAGCTCCTTATAGGACGTTATACTATTCCAGAAGATATCGCATAAAGACCACACTTGCCCACTCCTTCCCAAGGCCTAATTCTCCTCAAAGAATTTTCTTCCTCATAAATCCTTCCTAACCATTTGAAGGACAAAATGTGATGGTGACTGCCGAAAACTCCCTCAGTCCTACACAACAAAACTGAGTCTCCAAATTTTCTCCCTCATCCTAGAAGGAAATACTCCTGATATTGGGACAACTACACCTTCCTCACATTGGTAAGAGTCACCAACATCAGGTTTCCTAACAAAGTTTAACGGGTTTATCAACCTAAACCTCCCAAGGACTACACTAACCTCTCCCCAGACTTTCCTTACTAAGCCCAAGATTCGCCATTTGAGCAAATTTTCCTTTCTTACTCAACCGTCGATAAATCACCTCGAACCACTGCTAGAAATATCCTCAATATCTCCTCCGAAATGGAGGAAAACAAATACCCCCGATCAAAGCGTACCCAAAATATGCTATGGGAATTGTACTTCTAATCCTATCCTTTCCTAAACGACAAAATCTAGGTGACGTCTGAAACGAAACAAGAGCAACCATTATCAGAACGTCAATCAAGTGAATATACTTCAGAGAAGAAAACAACGCAGTGAACACAACAGTCCTAATTATAGGTCTTTATCTCAAGAACGTTAACAGAGGAATGCAGAAAACTCGCACAGATCCAAAGGACTCTAGAACCTGATGCTCTGATACCATATGTAACACCCCGCCTAAAATAATAACGGGTGGCCAGCCCAATACTATATTAAATCAGGATTTTCAGATGGTCCAGTCTCAACATCAACTGTCGGTACTATATAATATAGGACTAACTACCCGATATCATATAGGCGAGATGTTAAAATTAAATAAAATGTGCAATAGATAACCAACTAACACTACTAATAAAAGAAACAAAGATGCATGAAAGAACTAAGATAAATGAAATGCTAGAATAAAAATGAAATAAATAACTACAACAGAATATACTACAAAAAGTAGACCCGAATAAGCTGTCGGGTCACAGCCAATACAATAACTGGAATGGAATAAATATAAACATCTATAAATATCCATTGGGTACAAACCCGATATACAATGAATCCTAACTAGATTTTTTTTTTAAAGTAGGAAGCGACTACCATCAAAGTCCCGCAACAGTCTGCACCTGTCACGGCTCCCAAGACTCTGGATAGAAGGTCATCCGGCATCCATGCGGTAGGACACCTGTAGTAATATATATATATACAAGCAGGAGAGAAAAGTAAACGGGTCAGAGCCCGAGTTGTGAAAAATATTTAGCAAGTGTGTTAACCGTAAATAATAAATATCGGTGCACTTATTTCATAAATAAAGTGGAATCGCACTCTCGTGGAACCCCAACTCACCTCTCATCTAAAGGCGCGCACCTATTCGCGTCCTCAACTTTTAGTTAAATTGCCCCCATTTTTTATTAGGACAACCTAACTTATCATAGGCCTAGCCTATACCCACGAGATCTACCTTCCTATCATACCCCAAGAATCCACCCCCTTTTAAACCACAGTTAAGTATTTATTTTCAATCATATGTGCCTTATTAGGCTTAGTGGATTCCGGTTTATACTTTAACCATTTATAATTTAATAAGCTACCTAATATGCATTTGGGTTGAAACATATGATTTAATTTCTAATTAATAAGCATGCAAAATTATTATTGACACAACTTCCCTCCAATTTCAACGTTGCGCTGCGTTTCGTGCGTGGGGTGTCTCGCAAAGCGAAATCCAAATAAGGAACCACCTCGTTACACTACTCCATGTCAACGTTGATCCTGGAGATCCATTATGCCACACATAAATATCGACAGAACTTCTCTCTACTCTCAACAATGTACTACATTTCATGCATGGGGTGTCTCGCAAAGCGAAATCCAAACAAGGAACCACCCCGTTACACTACTCTTTGACAATGTCGATCATAGAGGTCCATAATGCCGTACATACCATAATTGGCAGAACTTTTCTCCAATTTCAATACTGCACTACGTTTCATGCGTGGGGTGTCTCGCAAAGCGAAATCCAAACAAGGAACCACCCCGTTACACTACTCCATGTCAATGTCGATCCTAGAGATACATAATTCCATGTATACAATATTATACTACTACTACAACTAACATCTCCAATAATATCCTTGGGATGATGTAACCGAAATATTCCTTAAATGCGATACATCAAACCCCATCAATCTAGTACACCATAATCATCCAAGATGTACTCCACAAAGATTCTATATCCTTTCATCTATAGGATATATAAATATATATATATATATATATATATATATATATATATATATAGGTATTTTATTCTCACCATATATATACATATACCAATCATCCATACCCATGACCAACTGTACATATCATATCTGATGTACAATGGACATGCACATAATCCACCGGGCTATATATATCGCCGATAAAACTGCATCAATGCTATCATCTTCCCAGTGCCCGGTTCACATAGCAACTGGGGACCACCTGGTCGGGATCAACGACACCCACCTCGTGATAACTCACACACGCGACGTCCCGGGAAGCGGTCATATCTCCAACTGGCAATGAGACAAAACATACCCACCACGTCTCATCCCAAAAATATATCTATCGTATAATAACACACCGGACGACTATGACCTGGGAATATCCACACCTTGCTCTAAATTCTAAGATGCTCACCCTCTGCGCGGAAACTTCCCAATGATATCATGAGCGGGGTATTCTTAACCCCATAAGTATATATATCGTTCACATGCGCAATATACATACATCCATATGATCCCATCATATGATCAAATAGTAAAGCATCATATACGGTTTAAATATCCATACCATGTATGTCCACAACATAAATATACCCATATATTCATATTTATATATAGATATATGTACATATATTCACACATCGCTACATCATTATATATACAAACTAATTCTCGTTCATATGTATAAGATATATAAACCCGGCTATAAGTATACATAATCCTCAATATACAAGCCATCACCGCAATTTCCTTTAAATTTACCTCGATATGTGAATACAATCCCTCACTTGAAACATATTCAATCATTTTTCCTATGATGAATAGTCTCCCAAAACCATATGTATATATCTATACATATATATTCAACATTTGGGTTATCACCCAAGAGTTTGTGTAGGAATCCATCACTACACATTTCATCCTATTCAAAAGTACATAGTTTCCCTTAGTACTATTTAACCATAGGCACATACATGACTTAATAGTCTAAAACCTCAAATTATTCCAACCTCGTTTCAAGTATTGGAATCTCAATGGTCATATCCCCACAATTACATGTAAACCATCCTAACTAGAATTTATGCTACCGCTTATTCTAGCCTATAGTACGATCCCAAACGTTCCCAATTTCACCTATGGTTCAAATAAATCTCAGGAACCCTTACTCCTATTGAGTTATCAATTGTTCCTTAGTCTAAACATTTCTAAGGATATGAGACACCTCACTCTTTAAGAGTATGCGAACACTCTCTTCCATTTGTCCCCAAATTGTATCTTTACAATATACTATCCTTATAAGGATTTGACATAAAGGTCGGCCTAGAAATTTCAAACATACATGGATATTTCTTATCCAATTATTTCAAGAAGTCCCCGCTATCATATACTAAGTGAGAGACCCCCTATAAGTCTGCAAAGTATCTCTTACTTCATAAGAGAGGACCTCAAATTAATAAACCCAACCAAAAAGGGCTAGAAGTTATCCTAGAAAACCCCATAAAACCACCATTAAGGAAATCCTTAAGAATAAACTCCAAAAGAAAAAGGGGTAAAAGATTTTCCCATTCTTGGGTTAAAAATAGGGGACTGGTCGATCGGTCCAAGACCCCCGGTCGACCGGGGGTCCAAATTTTTCCTACGAAGAAATGCAGTAGGCATTTTCCCTAAGGCGCGGTCGACCTACCCCCACGGCGCTGTCGACCGGCCATACCAGTTATCTTGGCCGATTTTCCATTTTCAGCAAACCCTAAATCCTCAAACACCCAAATATCATCACCAAGCCCCCAAATCTTTAACCCATTAATATTATTAACAAGAAAACCCATCCTACATCTCATCCCAAACATTTATGTATCATTAAACCATATAATAACATTGATTTCAAGATTTAAACCCAAAAATCAAGGTTTTTATATTTATACCCAAAAATCCATTTCTTTAACCCACAAATTATGAAATGAAATACACAAATAGCTATTTAGCAAGAGTAAACACTTGCCTCAAATTTGTAGAGGTTGGATCGTCCTCGATGTCGCGTTTGGGCCTGAAATCCCAAGATTTTCTTCCTCTCTCTCTTCTTTTCTTATTATTTCTCTTCTTCTTTCTCCCTCTATGGATTTTTCTCTCTTTCTCTCAAATGAGAAATGGCTTAATCCGTAAGCCTTTAAATCCCTTAAAATAATAAACCCAATTTTAAATGTTAATACACAATTTAAATGACTCGTTTACACCTATTCGAGTCAATCTAACTTAAAATATTCCGGAGCCGAAATAAAACCCAATGACAGTCATTTTGACTATCTCAACCCTTCCGGGATCAATGGTACCCTCAAAATCATCATACGAAATACTTTAAAATATTCTCTATTTTTGGGCCTCAATTCCCAAATTTTAAAATTCTTCAATTCAATTAAACTATATTTTCCCAAAATTTAATTTCTCAGTCTCCAAAAATCGTGGGGTGTTACACCATTGTTCCATTACATTTTACTACAGCATTGATTTTCTTTATATAAACCTTAAAGAACTGGTAAATATTGGATTATTAGTTCAACTATCTTTATACGACCCTTAATGAGTTGGTAAGTATGTGATTATTAGTTCAAACTTCTTGATTTTATTTAAGGGTTATTATGAAAAAATATGTTCTTTCGCTTTATTTTATAAATACTGAATTCTATATGCATTCCAAACTCTCTTTATAGTTATACTTGTTATAGAACTGGTAGAGCCTATTCAACTGTTTTGCTCATCCATTTCTTTCCAGTTATTTCGCCAGGTATCAATGGGCAATGAAAAATACTTTAGGAATTATACTGCAGTAGTTTGAGATATGCAGAAAAATCATAGAAGAACACGCCTTTCAAACTACTATGTAAGGAAGTTTGGCTTTTATAAATTTTTAAATCGCATAGTATGCATGCCTCAAATACGGTTTAGTATATTTTCAAGGTAACATTCTCCCCCAAGGAATCAGGGTGTGACAAGTTGGTCTCAGAGGCAAATTTAAGTTAGCCTATGTAAGACCAAAGATAAGATTGTGATTAGGAAAGTTTTCCCAAGTTATAAGGATAGTAAGGATTCTTTTCTTATACATGCATCAGGAATATTGATCTATAAGTTACATGATGAGAAGATAGGATGGTAGGATATTTCCTAGGGAAATATTTTAAAGGATAGAAGTATAGTTTGAATGCTGAGATGATTATATGATTATGAAAAATAATCCAGAATTATAATTTTGAAAGTTGTGATTGAGGCAGATACTCGAATTCTATTTCGAAAAATCATTAAGAATTTAGGATTATCAAAATATTATTAAAGATTTGGAGATATTAAGAAAATTATATTAGGAAGGGATTGTATACGATATACTCCACAAGTTTGTAATCACAACACCATTCTCTTGTCTAAACTATTCGATTGACAAACTCCTCAAAATGATTTACTTCATTTGGAATTCCAAAAACTTTCATCTTTGAGGGTTATTACTTTTTTCTTAACCTTTTATGATCCATTTTCAAATTGTTCTCTTGTTATACTGTATACTATTCCCATTAGATTACGAGACTAGATTGATTATGCTAAGAGGGTACCTCAATAAGATTAGATTGAAGAAATTGTGAATGAATCTTTGATGAGGATTGGAAAAATGTCTTTATGAAAAACAGAAGTATCAGAAAGGTTAAGTTGAATCATTCTATTCTTTAGAACATAATGACATCACTTATTTAACTATATTCCACAGACAACATTTTTCCCAAGTTGTACTCAACCCTGGTAATGAAGTATTAATAATAAACCACTACCACTTACCTTTCAACAATTATCAATTATTTTCAAAGTTATAGTGATTTAGGATATCACTAAAAATTTTAATATCTCCAAAACAAATTATGGAATTCATAGTGAAATGTAATTTCTTATCCATAAACGACTACAATAGTTCTGATTAGATGAAAATTTATCTAAAACCTTTATATGATTTTGACACCATGGGTATATTGGTTTTATAAACCATCTTTTCAAAGAAACTCTACATCGAGACCTAGACAATCTTGTTAATAAGCAATATAAATTTCACCCATGATAGGTGATTTTGACTCGGTATTATTTCACGAAATGCTCATATCATTATATGATAAACCCCTGAAAAGTTATGAACTCCTTTGTGCTCTTCAGAATATGTTATGCTTGATGAAATTTTAAAAACCTATTTTAATTTTGAAATAATATGTTTAAGTTAACTTTATTCTATTGAATCTATTTCTTACATAGCATACAAGATAACTAGGAAATAAAATACCGTTATACCCAAGAAAGTATTATGCTTGTAGGACTCAAATTATTAAGCGCCTATTTTTATTTACACCTCTGTTTGGAGATTTTGCTTGACCACATTACTATATCTCCAGTTACCTGGATTGATTATTTCCAAGTAAATTAATATATGATTTCCCCTTATTGTAAATTAGTAAATTAATATATGATTAATTATGAAAGTAGGATTGCTCCTCGTTGTAAATTAGCAAATTAATAATTGTATACTTTAATTGTTAGTTTAATTGATGAAAATAATTAATTTGTGTGTGGTGGGGGGGCAGGGGGTGGTGTGTGTGCGTGTACGTGTGCGTGTGTGTGGTGGGGGAGGGGGTTTATGAAAGTAAATTAATAATTAGTGCTCATTTTTATTTGTAGTAATTGTACATATTTGCATGTATTCTTCTAAAAAAAATTTATCTGTACTAATAACATTTTTTACAGCAAATATCACCTTCAGGTATTAAGGTGAGGATGATGATGTTGGTTATGATGATGTCGACTGGGCTCGGTGGTAGCGGAGGCGACGAGGGCTCCTCGGTCCCTAGGCTCCCCAAATAAGGCAAATTTGGGATTACCATCGAAAACAAGTCGGAGCTATTAGCGAGATCCCACGAGCTGGTAAAGTCGGTCATCGGCCCGGGGTATATGAGTTGGAAGGAGGTTCCATATGAGCTCAAGTTAGATGTTTGGGAGGCACTACAAGTAATATATTTATATATATATATTAATATTTCAATTTGAATTTCGATTTCGATTTCAATTTCATTTTATTATTTATATTTATATTTATTCGCAACTAACATTGTATTTGTTGGATAGGAATAATTCAACTTGAATCCAAAGCTATGTGATTCCGTCTTGGAGCAATTGAGGGAGCGACAGAAGACGTGGAAGAAAAATATGCGAACACGGCACTTTGAAAAAACACGAGAGTCCATTATCCAATGGCATGAATCCGTCCAACCGAAGGAGCTGATCTCAATGGAAAAAGTTCATTGAGAATGATATTGGGGAGAAACAATTGGCATCTCGCCAATCGGGGAGGGAAAATCCAGCAAAAAAGACGGACGTGCACTACTCTGGCCGGACGTCTTACGCCGAGGTTGAGCATAGGATGATGGTAAGATTTAATTTTTCTATAACTACAGAAATATATTATTTTGCATTATTTTACTTTGTGGGGACGATACTAATTTTACTTTATTTTATTTCAGGGGATAGGGAGTGGCCTTAGGGGTAAGACACATAGGCTCTATACTTATGTGCCTCTTCGGACGAAGAAGGGGAAGGACAATGAGGTGTCCCCGAGCATCTTGGCCACGATTGTAATTAATCCGACAATTTACTTTTTGTTAATTACGTTATAATTTTTTAGTTTACTTATTTTACTAATCATGTGTTTTTTGTCGTTTCAGGCAAAGCTTAAGGAAGTGCATGAGTCGCAGTCTGATGCCGACAAGGCATCTTTGTCCACAGTCGCACTCAACTAAGTGCTTGTCTCTGATCACAAAGGGAGGACAAGGAGGGTGAGCTCGCGGGTGGCTAAATTTAGGATCATCGAATTGGAGACGAGCGACATCGGGTTGGCTCGAATGGTGGATTCACATGACTCGAAGATGTCCCGTTTGGAGGCGATGGTCCAAGATATGTACTCATTCATGAAGCGTACGTTGGGCGGAGACCGTAAGGGGAAAGATAAGGAGAAGGAGGTGGAGGAGGGGGTGCGGGACAATGAGGTGCAGGATGACGAGGATGTGGACCTCGCTGCTTCATCACCTACACGTGCGTACTTCGTTGATCCACTTCCCTATTTGGATCCCTTCAACGGACCGATGTCGACACTTGGTTGACCGAGCGTGTTCCTATTGGACGTATTTGA
This sequence comes from Sambucus nigra, assembly GCA_949130495.1. NCBI lineage: Eukaryota > Viridiplantae > Streptophyta > Magnoliopsida > Dipsacales > Adoxaceae > Sambucus > Sambucus nigra. Next base: position 374,373,772 of record OX422221.1, read on the forward strand.
TGGCCAGCGGATTGGGCGGGGGTTGAGGGACCCGAATATTGTCCAGGGTGGAATAGTTCATGGACGTGAGCTTCAAGAGATCGAGTTCAAGGTGCTCGTCATGCATGTGATACCCGAGAAGGAGAACTCCTTATTGTGGTTGTTCAAACAATGCGCCACGATGTATATTAGTGGGTGTGTCAATTCGTATATCGTGTGGCTTACTCACCTCCTCATATTTACCCTAGACATGTAGTGACATTATTTTTAAGTTGGTACATTTGAATTATAGTTGGATTATATCGTCATGTATATTGTTTCTATTTTGAATGTATATTTGCATTATCTTTAGCTTATTTGGATATATGATGTTTGAACTGGTACAATGTTGCTATAACAGGTACAAATATACTACTGAGTAGAGGGAGTGGCCATACTACCCAGTAGTTTTTTTTAAATTCTACCCAGAATTGTCACGGTCATTGACCGTGACAAGTACTTAACAAATAAGGTTGTCACGGACTTGTCAACATCATTGACCGTGATAATGTTTTCAAAAAGGGTCAAGGCATTGTCACGGTTATTAACCGTGACTAAACTTGTCACGGTCAGGGACCGTGACGTGACCGTGATAAGTCTAACGAACTTGTCACGGTCAATGACCGTGACAAATCCATGACAAAAAAGTTATCCCGCCCCGAATTGTCACGGTCATTGACATTGACAAGTTGAACTTGTCAAGGTCAATGACCGTAATAATTCGGCAGATTTGGTGTAGTGTAACATATTCATCCGAAATATTTCCATGTCGATAGATAGGAAAAAGAGGATGGTATTGTAACAACCCAGGTTTTTGAGCGACTATTTTATACTATTTTGCCTGATGGGCTAATTTTATAAAATAGGGGATGTTGGAGTAAATATTATTTCCCGTGAGACTTAGGGATAATATTTACTATGTTTTGTCTATTTACCGTTATGAGAAGGTAAATAGCGTCAAATTGTGTATTATTGCGTCGTTATACGTAAAACGACGGTTATGACCTATATTTAAATTTGGGTATAATTAATGAAATAAAATGAAATTGGATCGTAAAAATAGTTCACACTTTCCCGAATGCCAATATAGGGGGTGCGGTTGTTTTTAGAATAGTCGAGATAGTCGAAATAAGTGCCCAGTTGTAATTTTTGAGATTCGGGCATTTTTAAGGGGTTATGACTCAAATTAGTGGTTACGAGTCATTTTAGTGGTGTATTAGCAATTAAAGGTGTGGATTTATGTTTTAGAACCCGTATAAGTCCCCCACCCCCTTTCTTTTCTTCATTTTTGTGTGAGAAGCCAAAGGAGAGAGAGAGAGTTGGGAGAAATGGAGAGAAGGAGAGAAATGGAGGATTTGGGCCGGATTCCGTCGCTACTGGAGGTGATCCGAGACTACGAACCACGAGGCAAGTTTCTTACTTGCTAGATATTGATTTAATGTGATAAATCTGCATGTCTAGTTAAGTTTTGGGAGGTTTAAACCATAAATGGGTTTTTGTAGATTTTGGTGTTTAATCCCTTAATCTTGTGTTTTAATTTGATTTGAGGTGAAATAATTAATTGTATGATGTTTAGAAGTGATTGGGTAGCATTATTTTTGGTTTTGGTTGGATGAAATAGCGGGTAGAAGCTTGGATGGCTCGTTAATGGCCGAAACATCTTCTCGGAGAAGAAGCTGTCCGCCAGGATCGATCGATCGAGCCTGGGGGATCGATCGATCGAGGCCTTCGATCGATCGACGGCCAGGGGTCGATCGATCGACCCCTTCTGAAAAGGTGAGATTTTTTCTAGTTTTATTTTAGCCCTTTTCTTTTAGGTTCGAGGTTTAGGAACCTTCCTTTGGGAAGTAATGGGGAGTCTTAGAGGGTTGTTTTGGGTAGACTAATGTCCTAGGCTAAAATGGGATATTTGGGTTACCCGAGGACTAGTTGTGTAGGTTAATGTCCGAATGATATAGGAGGTTAACCTAAAGATAAATTGGAAGTTAAAATATTAATGTTGAGCTTTTGGGAGACACTCCATTATGGAGACTCACTTTGAGGGTTTATGAAATAATATGAACTATTGGAGTCTATTTTGAGGTTAGTGGCACTTTGGGTCTAAGGTCATTAATAAAATATGACTTAATAAGAATGAAATGCACATTAAAACTTGGTGCTTAATGGCTAAATGGATGAGTTTTGGAAATGTAAAATATGATGTTTTCAAAATGGAAAAAGTAATGTTTTTCATAAATGTTAATTTATGGATACACACCTTTCTAAATCGCTATCATAAGGGAAGTTGCGCGCGTTGTGGTGAAGCCCCCTGGCTAATGAATGCAGGGTGGATATCGTCCCTAGGCCATGTGAGCGCTTGTGATTCTATATTTTTCTGCAATGGTTAGGAGATTCCGGGTGTGGTCTTGACTATCCCGCAGGCACATGGACGCTTCCCGACGTTTCGATAGGATCCCAGGTTGTCTTGATTATAGACCCTGGAAGATGATAGCCATTTAGGGGCGCGCACAGTGGGGAAACCCGGACGGGCGGTCTTAGAATCGTTATATATATATATGATTATAACTATTCTAAATCAAGTTGGACTTGATGTATGATGGGTGCCACAAAGAGCACAATGAAATGCCATAAAGAGCATGAGAAAGTGCCATAAAGAGCATGATGAAATGCCATAAAGAGCATATAATGATGATTATATTCCTGATAAGGAAGAGATTTTTACAAAATGTGTAATTGAGATATGATGCCACAAAGAGCATAAAAACTATGATTATATTTCCTGATAAGGAATAGAATTTCGAAATGAAATAGTATATGATGAAAGTAATTTGGTAAATGTTTGATAAAATGTTGTACCATTTATATGTGTTCCTAAGGAAGAATTAGGAATTGTGCCATTAGATGATGGATGGGTTTATTTTTATATTCCTTGAGTAGCTATAGATGTGACCTCCCACACTTATGCACACACATACATTTATTGATTATTTTATGCTAAGGATGTAATGGACCTCGACGATCAACCTTGCCTAAGTAGTAGTGTATCGGGGGGGTTCCTTGTTTGGATTTCGCTTTGCGAGACACCCCACACATGAATAGGGCATAGTGTTGAGACTGGGGAGAAGTTAGCCCTTAGTAATTATGGTTAACTAGAACATCTCATAATATTGCGCTAGGTTGCTGCTAGATTGAGAGGTGAGAAATATTACTGTTATCTGCGAAAGAATTACGCACTTAACTTTCATGCATTTTAGTCACATGGTAATCATATCAAACCGGGCCCTGACCCGTACCTATATTTCTTTGTTTCTGCATATTCTTTGCCGTTACAGGTGCTCACCCGCATGGACACCCGTGATTACATTTCCATTTCAGTTGTCATGGAGCTACAGCATATTGCGGATGTTGTAGGTTACTTGTATTAGACGCTTCTTTCTATTGCACTCTAGTTATGTTCAGTATATTTATTCGGGCGTGTTTTGCCCAAGGTATTGCACTCATTCATTATATTGTAAATATTGATATGTAATACTCGATGTAATTATTTGTATTGGTCTATTCACCGACTGCTTATTCGGTGATATTTTTATATTTTCATTCTTTATCCATTGATTTTTGGTATCCACCGTTTTTGCAAATGGGATTGTCTAAGTGTTTTTCTTTTACTTTCTAAATTTTTAATTTGACTGTCCGTTTTCTAAAATGATTGGTGGTTATCTCATACTATTATTTTAATCTACAGTGATGCTGAGAATGGACCACCTATGATTCCTGTGATTATTAGAGTATTGGGTTGGCCACCTATTATTTTAGTAGGCGGGTTGTCACAGGTGGTATCAGAGCATTAGGTTCTAGAGTCCTTAGGAATCTGTGCGAATGCTCTACGTCTTCTGTGTTTCTCTGTAATTGATGTAGGGCCCTAAGATTAAGACCATTGATTTCTCTCATGAGATTTCGTTCTCCTGCTATGTTGTGAGAACCCCGAAGATCTTCTGTGCATTCATGTGAGACTTGTAAGTCGTCAGATGAAGGGCGTTGAGGAAGGCCGTTGTGAAGGCGTCACGAGGCGGGATTTCTAAGAACTGTAGGTTGTAGTCGGGGATGAGGGCCGCTTTAGAGGTCTCTTCCTTTGTATCATTATTTTTCATTACTTCCGTGACTACTAAGTACTGTGAAAATAGTTTCCCAAGTAACACTGCGGTAGAGAGTGGTACTATGCTTGAGATTCCAAGCAATGTCAATTCGCAGTGGAGAGGTCCTTGACAAGGACCACATATTGAAGTTCGGTTGGATAGAGGAAGTGTAACCTCGTTCGGTGAGAACGTGAGGCCCGAGAGTTTTGGCCTAAGAGATGGGTATAGAAGTTCCCATGTGTGATGAATTGAGGAAAACCTTTCACCCATTGGAGTAAGGCTGAAGTGACGGAAATGGTAGTCGCCTCTTTATGGTGGGGAAAAATGTTTTGCCAATTGAGAGGGCCTCTCATTGGAAATGATAGGCTTGTAAGTAAGTGTTGGTAACACTTCTAGAGTAGTAGTGTTCATGAGACCCCATTGGTGGACATCCACCCGGGGAAGACTCGTGGAACTAAGGCCGGGGAGGCTGGTAGAATGTCCTCCTTGCTGAAGAGGTTAAGGGAACTACGCTTTCTGATCTTGTCGATTGAAGATAACCGACAAGGGTGGGACTCCTAGTTGGGGCATTGACGGAAGTAGTTTGGTTTAGATAAGACTAGAATGTCGTGTCTTGGAACCATTGGTAGAGGCCAAGGAGGTTGGCTAGTATGTTGGTGGGACTTTCCAACTTAGGTGGGAGAGGTGTATTCCTTAAGATAAGATGGAGAAGTGTGGTATTAACCCTAGGTTCGGACGTGTATATCGAGCTTGTGATAGTATCGGTATTTTATATAGTAAATATATCTATATGACTTCCAGGATAGGGAGTTCTATATTTTCTTTCACTCGTTATGGGGCGAGTGGTGATATATGTGGTATGTACTACTTATATTATATGTACTATACGAGTATAGATATTCTTAGATTGGTGGGTGTAATAGTAAGCGAATAAATTGCTAGGCTATCCTATTTCTAGTTCTAGAAGAAGGACTAGTTGTTCTATAATATCTCTCCTGGATACAGGTTGAGACTTTATAGAGGTGGTTTACGATATATAGATAGTTTTCATTCTTTATTTTGTTTTGCCTTGTTTGTTTTGTTTTATTATTTATTTGCTTTGCTTGTGTATGTTGTGCCTTGTCTCCACGACCGGCTAGTTAAGGGGATTGTGTGTAGGGGTTCCTTGTTTGGATTTCTCTTTGTGAGACGCTCCACGCATGAACCTTAACGACGTTGGGAGTGGGGAGATGTGCATTTTCTTTTCTGTTCTTTCTTTTCTTTTTCTGTTAGTTAAGTGCTGGGTTGGAAGGTTTAGCCAAGAATCACGTATATGAGTGATTCAGGGTTAAGTTGATGTGCGATATATGAGCGCTATAATAGTCTTCCTCTGATTGATGTGGGGAAGACTAAGATTATGAAAGTCTGATAGAGACTTATGGTTATGCCTTAATGAGAAGGACATTTATATAGAAGTATATTTGTATGTTGGGATAAAGTATTTGTGGCATCTTACAAAAAGTAAATGCCTCAGCTGATTGTTATGGTAGGACGTAGAAGTATATATGTATTAGTAGAGTTACGAGTTAGGATTTCATCATTCCCGATCATGTGTCTTCGACCGTTACTTCTCAACGACCGACAATGCGAGATAGTAGTGTAATGGGAGGGTTCCTTGTTTGGATTTCACTTTGGCGAGACGTCCCACGCATGAAACCGAGCGAATGTCGGAAGTCGGGAAAGGTCTTGGACACTAGGGATATATTTAGTATTATACTTATACGACTAGGTTAGGATAGATAGATTGACCTTAGGATTCTTAGGACGCTAGGCCTTTAGGGCATGCGACATTATTTTAGGAAGGTGGTTGGGAGTTGACCACAATAGGTTTGTGGGTTAACTCTAAGTAGGATTCGATCCCTAGAACGAGAAGTAAAGGATCTCGAGAGATTCGGGATGTTGGGCCAAAGGAGATGAGGCCTTTCTTAGATAGAGTGTTACGTCGATAACCTCGTTTTTGGAGGATTTTAAGTATGAGCTAACTTTTTCTCCTGCACTCGTGTTATTATGATCAAGAGTGGGTTTAACGAACGAGTCTTTGCCAGGAATGGGAAGTATTAATATGGGAGCATGGACCCATTGTTCATGTGTCTCACACTTTTATGAAGTGTTATTCCCCGCTTGATTTAAAGTTCATAACGGTAGTATTCGCCTTAAAGAATTAGAGGCACTACTTCCTGGGCAGGAATTTGGGTATTTTCATGAGCAACAAGTTTATAATTGTGAAGGACTATCGATAGGATATTCCCTTTCGCCAAGGAAATGCGAATGAGAGTATTATAGGCGCCGAGTAGAAACCGTCTTAGAGTTTAATCGTGGCATGGAATGCCAATGGAACGAGTTTAACCAAGGGGGCTCTATGGTAAGAGCATTCATGTTCACGATTGACCCTTTCACCTACTAGTATGTAGAGAGTAGTGTGGAATGAAGATGGGTATATCCATGGACATTTCTATCGGATTGCCGATAATGCAACGGTCATGATCCTAGTTGAGAAAACTGTGGATCATTGGACCAATCGCAGCTTACTCAATGGAAATGGGTGGACTAAGTACAGAAGTGTACGCCCAGCTCTTCTTGGTAGGAGTTCTAGAACTGTATGCGGTTCCTCGCAATGGTGGTGAACTGAGAAGGACATTCGTGTCAAGGTACTGGTAAAATTTCCAGGAAGAAATGGAAACCGTGTGGATATGGGGTATATCCTACCACCCATAAGTGGATAGGTGGGTTTGATTTAAAGGAAAGATCGGAGTAGTAGCTTTTTTGGGTCTAATTTACATACAACAGTTTGGGTCGTTTCCTACGAGTATGATGTCATGTGTAGCCTAGTATAGTTGGCAATGTGCCTTGTTTGTTCATTGGAATGGAAACAGTGAATAGTATATTTCTTGGACTGGGAGTGGTCCGGGAATATTTCTTTAAAGATTGGGCTCATTGAGCAGTAGACTTTTGAGGGCTACGCCAACGCGAATAGGAGTTAGTAGTGTTGGGGTTAGCGATTGTAAGTTAGAGTAGTTATTCCCTAGTAAGGGTGTAATGTGTTTCGAAAAGTAAGGCAAATTTGTGCCGAGGTTGTGTAGGTATCTCCTCCCTTAGTAGAAGGGTGGGATCGATAGTTCATGAGGAATGATTTGGCGCTATGTTATAGCATGATGTTTTGGACTGAGATCGAATAGTAATGACCTTAGTCTGAGTCCTATGGGGACATTGCACTACAGAGGGTTTTGCTAGTATGGTAGCATGGTTTTTAGTATAGTATGCTCTTTATATGGTTATGGGTTACGCCTGAATTTTGAGGGAAAAATTCCCCTTTAAGGGGGGGAGTATGTAACAACCCAGGTTTTTGAGCGACTATTTTATACTATTTTCCCTGATGGGCTAATTTTATAAAATAGGGGATGTTGGAGTAAATATTATTTCCCGTGAGACTTAGGGATAATATTTACTATGTTTTGTCTATTTACCGTTATGAGAAGGTAAATAGCGTCATATTGTGTATTATTGCGTTGTTATATGTAAAACGACGGTTATGACCTATATTTAAATTTGGGTATAATTAATGAAATAAAATGAAATTGGATCGTAAAAATAGTTCACACTTTCCCGAATGCCAATATAGGGGGTGCGGTTGTTTTTAGAATAGTCGAGATAGTCGAAATAAGTGCCCAGTTGTAATTTTTGAGATTCGGGCATTTTTAAGGGGTTATGACTCAAATTAGTGGTTACGAGTCATTTTAGTGGTGTATTAGCAATTAAAGGTGTGGATTTATGTTTTAGAACCCGTATAAGTCCCCCACCCCCTTTCTTTTCTTCATTTTTGTGTGAGAAGCCAAAGGAGAGAGAGAGAGTTGGGAGAAATGGAGAAAAGGAGAGAAATGGAGGGTTTGGGCCGGATTCCGTCGCTACCGGAGGTGATCCGAGACTATGAACCACGATCCAAGTTTCTTACTTGCTAGATATTGATTTAATGTGATAAATCTGCATGTCTAGTTAAGTTTTGGGAGGTTTAAACCATAAATGGGTTTTTGTAGATTTTGGTGTTTAATCCCTTAATCTTGTGTTTTAAATTGATTTGAGGTGAATAATTAATTGTATGATGTTTAGAAGTGATTGGGTAGCATTATTTTTGGTTGTGGTTGGATGAAATAGCGGGTAGAAGCTTGGATGGCTCGTTAATGGCCGATACAGCTTCTCGGAGAAGAAGCTGTCCGCCAGGATCGATCGATCGAGCCTGGGGGATCGATCGATCGAGGCCTTCGATCGATCGACGGCCAGGGGTCGATCGATCGACCCCTTCTGAAAAGGTGAGATTTTTTCTAGTTTTATTTTAGCCCTTTTCTTTTAGGTTCGAGGTTTCGGAACCTTCCTTTGGGAAGTAATGGGGAGTCTTAGAAGGTTGTTTTGGGTAGACTAATGTCCTAGGCTAAAATGGGATATTTGGGTTACCCGAGGACTAGTTGTGTAGGTTAATGTCCGAATGATATAGGAGGTTAACCTAAAGATAAATTGGAAGTTAAAATATTAATGTTGAGCTTTTGGGAGACACTCCATTATGGAGACTCACTTTGAGGGTTTATGAAATAATATGAACTCTTGGAGTCTATTTTTAGGTTAGTGGCACTTTGGGTCTAAGGTCATTAATAAAATATGACTTAATAAGAATGAAATGCACATTCTAAAACTTGGTGCTTAATGGCTAAATGGATGAGTTTTGGAAATGTAAAATATGATGTTTTCAAAATGGAAAAAGTAATGTTTTTCATAAATGTTAATTTATGGATACACACCTCTCTAAATCGATATCATAAGGGAAGTTGCGCGCGTTGTGGTGAAGCCCCCTGGCTAATGAATGCAGGGTGGATATAGTCCCTAGGCCATGTGAGCGCTTGTGATTCTATATTTTTCTGCGATGGTTAGGAGATTCCGGGTGTGGTCTTGACTATCCCGTAGGCACATGGTCGCTTCCCGACGTTTCGATAGGATCCCAGGTTGTCTTGATGATAGGCCCTGGAAGATGATAGCCATTTAGGGGCGCGCACAGTGGGGAAACCCGGACGGGCGGTCTTAGAATCGTTATATATATATATGATTATAACTATTCTAAATCAAGTTGGAATTGATGTATGATGGGTGCCACAAAGAGCACAATGAAATGCCATATAGAGCATGAGAAAGTGCCATAAAGAGCACGATGAAATGCCATAAAGAGCATATAATGATGATTATATTCCTGATAAGGAAGAGATTTTTACAAAATGTGTAATTGAGATATGATGCCACAAAGAGAATAAAAACTATGATTACATTTCCTGATAAGGAATAGAATTTCGAAATGAAATACTATATGATGAAAGTAATTTGGTAAACGTTTGATAAAATGTTGTACCATTTATATGTGTTCCTAAGGAAGAATTAGGAATTGTGCCATTAGATGATGGATGGGTTTATTTTTATATTCCTTGAGTAGCTATAGATGTGACCTCCCACACTTATGCACACACATACATTTATTGATTATTTTGTGCTAAGGATGTAATGGACCTCGACGATCAACCTTGCCTAAGTAGTAGTGTATCGGGGGGGTTCCTTGTTTGGATTTCACTTTGCGAGACACCCCACGTACGAATAGGGCATAGTGTTGAGACTAGGGAGAAGTTAGCCCTTAGTAATTAGGGTTAACTAGAACATCTCATAATATTGCGCTAGGTTGCTGCTAGATTGAGAGGTGAGAAATATTACGGTTATCTGCGAGAGAATTACACACTTAACTGTCATGCATTTTAGTCACATTGTAATCATATCAAACCGGGCCCTGACCCGTACCTATATTTCTTTGTTTCTGCATATTCTTTACCGTTACAGGTGCTCTACCGCATGGACACCCGTGATTACATTTCCATTTCAGTTGTCATGGAGCTACAGCATATTGCGGATGTTATAGGTTACTTGTATTAGACGCTTCTTTCTATTGCACTCTAGTTATGTTCAGTATATTTATTCGGGAATATTTTGCCCAAGGTATTGCACTCATTCATTATATTGTAAATATTGATATGTAATACTCGATGTAATTATTTGTATTGGTCTGTTCACCGACAGCTTATTCGGTGATATTTTTATATTGTCATTCTTTATCCATTGATTTTTGGTATCCACCGTTTTTGCAAATGGGATTGTCTAAGTGTTTTTCTTTTACTTTCTAAATTTTTAATTTGACAGTCCGTTTTCTAAAATGATTGGTGGTTATCTCATACTATTATTTTAACCGAGAGTGATGCTGAGAATGGACCACCTATGATTCCTGTGATTATTAGAGTATTGGGCTGGCCACCTATTATTTTAGTAGGCAGGTTGTCACAGGTATCCTTTATTTTTTGGTACACACAGATCATGCTTTGGCATATGCAAATTTAAATTAAACATCATTATGATCTAACATTCTCCTACCCTAGGTACACAAATTATTTTTAGAAAAGTTCTAACCCTTTTTGCTATGACCTTATAAACGTCAGTATTTGGATTAAAATTACTTCAAACAGTAGTTCATTATGTTGAACGATATCGGTGATAGCAACATCTTACATATGTTTGTATAACTATACTCGCATTATTTTTAATGAACCACTTCTATCTATTTGGTCCACAAATTAGACCAAAATTTTAGAGTATATCTTGAATACTTCGATGTAATTTAAAGAACCGATTATCTTTATATGTCCACTGTAGATTCCATGTAATGAATTATATAAAATTAGATACCTTACCAACTATGATCATGTGAATCTAGGAACCAATAGATTCAACAAGCTTAGTTGAAATACCGAAAAGTATCAGGCATTACATTATGTTCTATAATAGTGACTTAGTAGAAAAGTCAAATCCTGTAGACAAAATGTTTTGGTATGTAGGATGTTGAGGAAACACCACATTAAGATGCACAATATAGTTTCTTTCCATAACTCAATTCCTAAGGAAACTTCCATGTAGAAGTTGACTAGTCGATTCTTTTCGTTTGCCTAAGCACATGATTTTACAATCGTAGTAATTCCCCGGATTGTCCCCTAGTTACAAAACACTAATAGAAGAAACAAACACTATGCTGCAAAATTTTGGAGTTGAAACCTTTGATAGTAAACTTGTTACTCTGGATATAAAAAAGTGATATCTTTGTACGAGAATCCTACATAGTATTGAAAACCGCGACTTACAATTACGTTATTAAGCACTTAATATGAGTAAACTGTTAACTTACTTGCCCGAACAAAAGTTATATTTCCCTTTACCTGTGATACAAACGGTTGTTAAATGCCATTATCACGATATCAAGGTTTTAACCCTACAATATTCTCTTCCTGACACTATATTTTTTATATAATGAGATATCGTTATTCCCTAAACTATATACAACCTACAATGATTTTTACCAATACCACCATCTTGATAGTATGAGATTATTATATGAACGACGTAAAACTGTTACATAAATTTTTTTAACAATAAATGACACACACAAAGCTTGTAAAAATGCTTATTAGAGGATATGCCAATTGTTTCTAATCCTAGGCTATGCCGAGTACTTCTTATACAGTAATGTTGTATAACCTGCAACTAACAAAACATGATGCGATGAAAATCGACAAAGTTATATAAGAGATTTATAATCTCGAAAAAATGTATTATCGTATCGTTGACGATTGAAGTACCACGAGTACTTAAAACTCTCAGAATGTAGGAGATTTTGAGTACGAAATTTTTTTAAAGTGGGTAGAATATTATACCCTGACTTTTATTTTTATATTTATTAAATTATTTATGTATCAAATGGCATTTTATGGACTATTTATAATTTTCGCGACGTTTACGACCATACATATTGTCTATAATATGAAAATAGGGTTGACACATTGATTCTCTCACTCGAAATAGAGTATTTTTCATTTAAAACGGACAGTAGAACGAGATTGAAACATATTATTTTTAATTATTATTCGAATTAAAGTGTGTATAAATTAGCATAATCTGATCATGATGTTCGTATGAAAAAACACATTAAGATATCCTACACATCCCAATACTATTTTATAGTTGGATGAAAATTCAAGAATTATAAAAATTATACCTCCAAACATTTATAATTGAGTATCAAAGACACTCGGTTGAATTATTATCTAAGTGACTGTGCAGCTTAGGAATACTATACATGGAGGCCATTACCTACAGAAAAAATTGCACCACTTCTCATTCAAAATCAAATGGGTTCATTCTCTCTCTCTCTTTTTGAGGAAATTTAAGGACTGAAGATCTGCTCTTCTCATTTCAACAACCAAAGAGCCTAACACCTTTGGTCAAAACTCACAAAGAAAACCATCCAACCCTCTGAAAACCCCTTCTCCTCTACCAAGAAAGCCACGATCAAACCTTAAACCCCTGTTCAAATCCTAAAACCCCTATCTTAAGCTATATATTTCCCTATTAGAACCTGTGGGCCTGTTTTTCTTCCTCGACCAAAATCGCCATCGCTGACCTACTCCACCCTTGGCCGAACTGGTTTACCCTTCTTCATCTTTTCCTATTTCATTTAGTTAAAACTAGGGGTGTCATTTTGCTTTTAAAAATATATTTTAGACGAGTTATAATACCAAACGGCTGGAGGTTATATCGTCATTACAACTTGAGACTATATTACGAGTCATTAGTATTAAAATTGTGATTATGCAAGTATTGGACTGTTGTGTTGGTTAATTTTGTAAGTGACATGATCACTGGATTATTGTCTAAATAAGGGGGAATTTTCAACTTTTCCCTATTTTATTTTATGTCACGAACACTAAATTATCGTATAATATAAACAAAAAACCATAAATATAAATTTTTGTCAGATTAAAAGTAATATTTTAATCAAATATAAGATTTAGTTAAAACTAGGGGTGGAAGCGGTATGGGTTTTTACCGTACCGACTGTTTTGGTTCGAAAAAAAATGGTTTTGGTTTCATATATTAAAATATCAGAAACCGATCTTACCAAAACCGAAATTACCGAAAAAAAGTTGGTTGTTTTGGTTTTAATATTTAAAAAATTGATTTACCAAAATTATCGTACCAAATTTATCGAAACCAGAAAAAATCGAACCAAAATTACCGTACCGTAACGAATTTACCAAAACCACAAAAACCATACCGTAATTACCGTACCGTACTGAAATTATCAAAATTACCGTACCAAATTTAGTGAAACCAAAAAAAAGTTGGTTTTGGTTTTGGTTTTAATATTTAAAAAAGTTGATTGGTTTTCTTTTTGGTTTTTCGGGGCTTTTAGCGTTGTTTACCGAAACCAAAAGAAATCATAAAAAACCAGAATTTATCGAAACCTGAAAAAATCGAAATGCCGGTCGGTTTGGTTTTGGTATTGATTTTGGTGTACCGGGTGGGAAACGGGCACGACTTGGTTTTACCATCGAGAGTTTGGTTTTGGTATTGGTATCTACTATTTACCGACCAAACCATACTGCTTACACCCCTAGTTAAAACAGTGGATTTTAGAAGCACTTGGAAATGTAATATCTTTTAACTCGTATCTTTGACTGGGTTACCATTTTAGTAAAATGGTTATTTATTCAAATTAAAAATGTATTCAGTCCAATCAAATAGTTTGGTTCTCTTTAATGAATATTTTCTAGAAAACTCTTATTATTTCAACACTCAGATACTTGTTATTTATTTTCACCAACAAAGGAAAATCGTATTTCAGTAATGTATTTACTGAAATTGTATTGTGATTTTTCAAATAAGTCCAGTTATAGTCCAATTTCTTCAAACATTTTTACGTGCTAAACTGTATGTATAAATTTGGACTCATACCTTTATTATTATCGGTTAACATAACATGCTTACATTATTTCTATTCGTCGACTAAAGACCGCAGTTCAATATTATATATAGAATTGATATATTACATATTGTCATCGAATATGTTTTATACGTATTAACTGACTGATGTACGAGATCATACACACCAAACCATTCTTTTCAAAAACACTGATATAACAACTCTCACCCTTGAACACAAATGACTACAGGAACTGGAACGCAATAATGAAAGATCCGTGAATGAAATCGTAAAGCTCGTAAACCACAAATAGTTTTTCCTACCATTTCAATAGTATTATTTGCATATTTGACATAGTACTATTGATATCACTATGTGATAGCCCCTATTTACTGTTAGTGTGTGCATGTTATTATACTACCATACTACATATTTTGTTAACCATCAATAGTATTTGAATTTATCACTAGTACTTCAACTTAATTACATGACCGATTGTAACCTTTCTCATCTAATAAAGGGTATCCTGTTTCATCTTGACTTAACTACCCCAGCACTTTTGTGTTATTTTTACTATAAGCATCATTATTAACTAGGAATTAGACTATCGTGTTATCCCACAGATCTTTCTACTTGGGATACTTCTCTCAGATGATTGAGAGTCATGATTATTGCTGCATACGTATGAGTGCCACTTAGCTAGTGTTCTATCCAGTTACTTTTCCCCGAAGGGTTTGGGTTGATTTTATTTGGTTTTACTAATGGCTTACTTATTTCTACACCCCTTACTGAACTGGTGAGTATTGGATTATTAGTTCAAAGATCCTTGACTTTCTTATATGATCATTAACGTTGTTATTAAGAACTATTATTCCATTAAATTGTACTTCTACACTGATTTGATTTATATAAACCTAATGAACTGGTAAGTATGGTATTATAAGTTCAATTTTGTTTATATGACCCTTAATGAGCTTGTAAGTCTGGGATTATCAGTTCAAACGCCTTGATTTTATTTAAGGGTTAATATAAAAAAAACATTTGCTTCCACTTTATTTGATAAATACTGAATTCTATACACATTCGAACTCTCTTTATATTTATACTTGTTATAGAACTGGTAGAGCCTATTCAGCAATTTTGTTGATTTGTTTCCTTCCAATTATTTTCACCACGTACCGATAGGAAATTACAAATACTTCAAGAATTATACTGTACCAATTTGAGATATGCAGAGAAATCATAGAAGATTAAGCATTTTAAGTTAAAGGGTAAGATAATTTAGATATTATAAATTTCTAATTAGCATGGTCTGTAAGGCTTAAATATGATTTAGTATTATTTCAAGATAACATTCTCCCCGAGAAATTTGGGCGTGACACTGTACTTCTGGAAAACCCATAAAGAAAAGACTTCGTAAGAGGTTCCTTGAATGGTCCTTAAAAGTAAAGGAAGTAGTGGAGAAATAGGTCAACATTCGTTTCATCTGAGTAATCAAATTTCCCACTTGGGTAGCCAATATCGTACGAGTATCCAAAGCCAGTAGAAAAGTCTAAATTTGCGTAGATTACAGGTATCTCAATATGTCCAAAGTCATAGATGATTTCCCTCCACCAAACATTGACTTATTGGTAGATAGTACCGCTAATAACGAACTCAAGTCCTTCGTCTACAAATTTTCAGGGTATAATCAGGTAGAAATGCAATATACCACCAAGAGAAAACTGGGTTCATTATCCCTCGAAGGATGTAATGTTTTACATTTATGCCCTTCTATCTCGAGAATGTAGGTGTACCATACCCAAGAGCAGCCACATGCATTATGCATGACCTCATACATAAAGAAGTAAAGGCCTATATAGATGATATGATCATGAAATCTAAAGAGAAAGAAGGACGTGTCCTGGTACTCTATAAATACTTTTGAAGGTTACGCCTTTTGAAAATGAGTATAAATATGCAAAAATGTGTATTTTGAGTGGCTAAAGGGAAAGTGTTGGGTTTTATTATCAGCAAGATGGAATCAAGGTAGACCCCACTAAGGTTAAATCAATATGAGAAATGACACCACCCAAAATAGAAAAAGAGGCCATAGGGTTCCTAGGACAAATACAATTCATAAGTTGGTTTATCAACCAGATTACCACCATCGTGGAACTCATCTCCTAAATACTTAAGAAAAATGCACCCAAATAATGGAATGCTCAATTCCAAGAAGCATTTGAGAAGATATAAGAGTAATTCACTCACCTAACGGTGTTACTACCTCCCTAGATGGGGTAATTTCTCATACTCTAAAGGACCATAACCAAAACGGTTGTTGGAGTGATGGTGTCCTAATATGAGGATAACTCTTGAAAGAAATATGTCGTCTACTATGTCGGTAAAAAGCTAGTCTCCCATGATCTCAAATCTACCACCTTACAAAAAGGCCTTTGTATACCTTGTATGTATCACTCGTGAATTATGGCGCTTCATAATGCCCTTCAACATACGAATTATCTCCACGATAGATCCTCTAAAGTATCTCCTTGAGAAACCCCCTCTATCTAGTCGAATGGCGAAATGGCTTCTGATTCTATTCGAGTTTAGGATCACACATATCACATAGAAACCACCTAATGGGGATCCATCTCTAATTTGCTCACAGGAAAACCCCTCTCAGGTGAAGATGAACAAAATAAGACACATTTCCCCCGCGATGATCTCTTCACCCTAAACGATAGAGAAACTTGGTAACTCTACTTTGACAGATCCTACAACAAAAGAGGGTTCAATATCAGGATTATCCTCACATCTAACGACTAATGATGTCTCCCCACACCCATCAAACTCACCCATGAATGCATTGAAAAATGGAAGAGTATGATGCTTGCATCAAATGCCATGAAATTTCCTTGGAAGTGGGAATTTATGACTTAAAAGACTATGGAGATCCGACCTTTGTGTGAATACCTCGAACAGTGGCACATGTAAATGAAGCTTTGCCTACCTCTGGTACCTCAATTTTTGACACTCTTCTAGGAAAATTGGGCTCACGCTACAAGGGTAAGGGAACTTTAATCACCCCACATCTATATTATGATAAACTTTCCATCTATTTATCCCTTTTAGCCTGTCCCCCATTTAGGGGACTCGGTATGCACTTTATAATATTTATATTTGAAACTCTAGTTTTTAACCCATCACTTTTGTTAATTGACTCATCATGTTCATATGTTAAAACAATGCTAATCAAATGCCACAAGGTCCATTACAAAACCAAGAAAAATAATTTTCAAAACCATTATAATGAATATTTCTGTGAGTCGAGTAAGTAAAAAATCCAATTACTCCCACCACTTCTCCAAATGATCAAAGACCGTCCCCACAATGACACCCCAGATATGTATTTTGATATCAAATAATTATCAAATGTCGGCCTTGATAAACATATTTGTAACATATAAATATGTCAATCCAACACACCATAAATGCTACATTAAGGATTAGGTTCCATAAATACCGTAATTATATATATTCTATACCAGGTATCCCATCTCCTACACGCATAAATATGTCCCATTTGTTAAAAGTATGTTGTTTTTTATCCCAAGTCTCCTTAGGTATGTAGGAACTTTACCGAACAAAACTCATAAAGACTAATCCTTATTATACGTTGTAAACCCCGTACTTTTGGCTATATTTATTTTTGGGATTTATTTAATTGAATGCGTATTAATTGGAAATTAATCCGGGTAAAATACTAACGAGATGCGAGTTGGTATTTGATTATGTGCATATATGATTATATATGAATATTGAATTATGAAATTTGTCGTGAGATTTATATACGGCATTTTAGAAATTTTGTTGAGACGCGTGAGACCGCCGCGTCACGGTGTATTATTTTGATTATAAAAGTGAATTTAAATTCTATTATCCGTATGGTCGTTTTGAGTGCGCCAACGCGTCCGGAAGGGTCGAGATATTCAGAAAACACTAGCCGGGGGTGTAGTTTGGGTCCCGGGGTATTTTCAGGCCTTACCGGCAACTTAAAGGGTATTTTGGTAATTTTGTATTTTGAGGAATTAATAATGACGAAAATTGGGAGTTTTAATCTGATTGGGAATTGACTCACTAAGCCACTAACCAACCCATATTAACCCATTAAGCTACGGAGGTTATCATTTAGGTTTCCAACTTTTCCAAAGCAAACCCTAGCCACCATAGCCACCTTTGGAGAAGAAGCTTGGAGAAAGAGAGAGAGAGAGAGGAAATTCTGCAGAAAACTACATCAAGCCAACATCTAAATCAGAGATAAACTTGAGGCAAGTGTTTTAATTATATTTAAATTCGTAGAATGTTCCTTCCATGTTAGAAAATTGAAGAGTATCAATTGTTCTTGAAAGATAATGAAAACCCATGTATTTTGAAACTTAGAACTTGAAATTTTGAGGAGGAATTGCATGTAGAATGATAGGTAGATGTTCATACTGATGATATTTATGATTGGATGAAATTTAAAACGGATTTAAATTGGGTAAATTCATGATTTAAAATTTTAGGGTTTGTGTTCTTGAAATATTGGGGGAAAGTGATGAGATTTGATGGTTTAATGATGATTGGGAAGAATTAACTCCGTAAATTACATTAGTTTATAACCTTGATATGATTAGGATTTATTAGAGACCTTAAAGTATTGTTGGGACAAATTTTAGAAGAGATTTGAGGAGTAAAAATGGTGAAAAACGAGATTTGGAAAAATCTGGGACGAAACTGGCAGGTCGTTAGAAGCCCCTCCCCAGGTCGTTCGAACGAACTCGTTCGAACGAGCTTCTAACGAATTGACCAGTCGCTTCTAACGAAAGGGAACTTCGTTCGAACGAGATATCGTTAGAAGGTACAGTTCGTTCGAATGAACTGGAATCTCGTTCGAACAGTCTCGTTCGAACGAGACTTCTAACGAGTTGGCAGTCTGGGCCTTTTTGGACTGTTTTGATTTTTGGAGTCCCGTAAACTTGTTCGAGGATATAGATAACATTACGATGATGATGTAATGTTAGAATTGGGACTTTTGGGTATTTATGAGAAGGAAATTATTTACGAGAGTTAAATTAAATGGACGGTTTGGGTTGAGACGTGAGTGTCTACTACGACGAGAGAATAAATTATGGCGCGTATGATTATAAACCAGAATAGTATAAATTGTGATAATTATATATTGGTACTAGAATGAGACTAGTACTACAATTAAACTACGGGATTGCTAAGACGTGTGTTTACTTAGTATTGGTATATGAATTGTGTGTATGACATACCTACCATACTTGCTATCACGGGAGGTTTGCGTTCGCTTAGGGCCCTCTAATCCTTGTGTTGCCCGGATTTAGACTGGTTACCTTGATGAACATAGGTCATAGAAAGACTTATTGGGATATTAATAAGTCCGCTGATCGTGGGAGCGTAGGTATGTGCGTGACCCATGTGATGTGACTGTGTTCGCCTCCATTATTTGTGATGTTGTTATCTGTGGACTATTCCTGAGAGATTCGGAATATGTAATCCTTATGTATGTGATGTACCGGGATGGATAGCAGAGTATGTGTGCACCACAGCTTAGTTCTCGGGGTGCTTGTATTGTATGTTTATGATGTGATTAATATACACTTAATTAATGGGAACCTTCATGTTAATGTTGTGAATATAATTACGGTATTGTTTCGAGAAATATAACGAGTTAACTGGTAGTGATATATATTGCATATTGAGCATCTGAGTTTATGTTAAACCCTACTTAATTACGAGCGTTATTATATAATAGAACCGAGTAATATGGGTAGGACCTATGATAGTCTAGCTAGAGATGATGCCATTTAGCTAGTGGTTTGTGTCGTTGTAGATGGGTAATTACGTTAGGAGTGCACAGCTAGACGAGAGGTGAGAATATCATGTGAGTGCACGTCCTAACATGTACTTTGCATTTAATGTTTTAAATGTTTTTAAAGCACTTGCAGGTTTTTAAAATATAACTCCACATTCGGGCTCTGACCCGTTTGCTTTTTAAATCTATTTTTCTTTGTAAAACCATTTTAGGTGCCCAGCCACAAGGACACCATGCATAGGATACTCATTCAGGCGACGACCTGTAGCTGTTTGTGGAAGCTACAGGGATTTTCTTGTAAACTCTTCTATCACTTGGATTCCAGATTCATTATCTATCAGTTGTAGGGCATGTTGCCCATTTCTATTAGAGTTACATTTCCATTACAGTTTTCAGACTTTGTCATGTATTGATTTAGTATTCAGTTACTTATCAGTTGTGGGATTTGTAGTGAGGAGTTTTCCTCCAGACTTTATTTACGATATGTGATGGTTATTCTATTTACTTCAGTATGGTGAATGGTGTTATTATTCTTTATTACACTTGTTGCATGTTAATCAGCCTTTAAATAAAATTTGGCACTTACTTTTTAAATACTAGGTGGTTAGTAATAATAAAAATGTTTTCGACACTGATGCTATTAACTGAGCCAACTTGACATTTTGAATTAATTTAATAAAGGAGTAGCTACCCGGTATTTAATTAGTCGGGGTGTCACAGGTGGTATCAGAGCATCCGGTTCTAGTGTCCTTTAGGATCTGACGGCTTATTATGTTTCCGCTAAGTTTCTTTGATATAGAGCCCTATATTTTAGGACTGTTGTACTCTTTTTGTGTATGCTTCGTTCTTCAGCTATCTTAAGTTTATAAATAGCGAACTTATAAACTTTGTTCTTATTTCAGATGCCTCCACGACGTGCACGACGAGTTCCCAGGGATGCAACGCCTGAACCCCAGCCCGCTCCAGTTCAGGGCATGATGAACGCCGCTGAGGTTGCAACTATAGTAGCCCAAGCGGTAAATGCCGCCATTGCCGTTGTTCAGCAGGCACCACCTCAGGCGTCGGTTGCCGCGCCAGTACAGGCAAATGCATTCCCGTATGCTTGGGAGCGTGTACGTGACGCTTTTCAGAAAGCGCATCCGCCAGAGTTTGCAGGTAGCTCAGATGTAGTAGTCTCGAGCCAGTGGAGGAAGGATATGCAGAGGCACTTAAGGATGAATGAGTGCACGGACGTCCATAAGCAGGTACTAGCTACTTTCAAGCTAGTTGGATCTGCGCTACAGTGGTGGGAGTCTGTTACCACCATGGAGGAGAGGGATACTCTAACTATTCAGGACTTCTAGGTGCGGTTTGACCGTAAGTACTTTCCGTCGGCTATTCACACGAAAATGAGGAGGAAATTGATGAGTCTGAGACAGGAGGGTAAGACTGTGGCCGAGTATGAGGCCGAGTTCACGAATCTGTTGAATATCGTTCCAGATGAGATACCAACAGAGAAGAAAAAGATTGAGAAGTTCACCGACGGGTTGACATGGAGGATTCGTCAGCATCTGCTAGGGAACCTATCATTAGCCACCTATTCTGATGTGGTTAACGCTGGATTGTTACACTGCCAGGACCACCGTTTTCATATGGCCGAGGGCAAGAGGTCGGGGGAGTCTAGCCATCAGGGCAGGACTGGAGGACATGGTGCCAGCGGGGCACAATCTGTTCAGGGGCAGAGACAGAATGAGCAGGGCTCCCAGCAGGGGGATAATAAGAGGTTCTGGTCAGGGAACTACATACAGGGACATGGAGGTTTCCGTTAGGTCCATCAGGGTCCAAACGGACATCAGGGCCAGCAGGGGCAGAATGGGCAGCAGTTCCACCAGGGCCTGCAGGGCCAAGGAAGGAATGGTAACGGCCACCAGGTCCGGGGACAGCAGGGGCAGAGAGGAGGGAACTTCCCAGGGAAGTGCTTTGTTTGTGGCAAGACTGGCCATAAGCGACAAGATTGTCCTGATAGGGGCAGGGCCCCACTGCAGCAGCAGCAGGGTGCTCGCCAGGAGCCACAGAGGCCTATATTTCCCGCCGCTCTTCCCGCACCACCACAGATGGCAGCATTGCCACCCATTCTAGCAGTCCCAGCTCAGCAGGGGCAGCTACAGTATGGACGTGTCTACAACGTCCACCAGGCTGCAGTTCCACAGGCACCGCCCGCGATTGAGGGTACGTTTCCTATCCATGGCACTATGGGTCGGGTGTTATTTGATACGGGTGCTACACATTGTTTTATAGCTACACACTTCGCGAAAGCTTTAGGATTGTTAGCTACGGCAGAGAGCACAGTGACGTGTGTCGACTCACCATCGGGGAGTGGGTCACTTATTTTCTTTATATGCCGGGGAGTGGGGGTAGAGATTGGTGGTTTAGTATTACCTGTAGACATGTTAGTATTAAACATGCATGTTCACGATGTGATTATTGGTATGGATTGGCTCGTAGCTTATAAGGCCATGATTGATTGCTTCAGCGGGAGCATTGTTTTTTCCATTCCGGGGCAAGAGATGTTTGTAGTGGCGATGCCTCGCCCAGAGGGAGGATCGATAGCTCATCTGTATTACATTGAGGAGGATACCTCTAAGGAGGTAGTGATTCCTTTAGATTCTATCCCAGTAGTCAGGGAGTATTCGGATGTGTTTTAGGAGATACCAGGCTTACCCCCCAGTCGAGAGATAGACTTTGTTATAGATTTGCTACCGGGTACGAGACCTATAGCACGCGCACCGTACCGTATGGCTCCAGCTGAGATGAGGGAGTTACGGGATCAGATAGAGCAGCTGTTAGGTCAGGGCTTTATCCGCAGGAGTACCTCACCTTAGGGCGCTCCAGTTTTGTTTGTGAAGAAGAGGGACGGTTCACTGAGATTGTGTGTGGACTACCGAGAGTTGAATAAGGTCACGATACGGAATAAGTATCCGTTACCTCGAATCGATGACTTATTCGACCAGTTAAGAGGAGCTTCTTTCTTCTCGAAGATTGATTTGAGATTGGGGTACCATCAGTTACGTATCCGGGAGGTGGATGTCTCGAAGATCGCGTTCTTGTCAAGATATGGTTCTTACGAGTTTTGGGTTATGCCTTTCGGTTTGACCAACGCTCCAGCAGTGTTTATGGACTTGATGAACAGAGTGTTCAGGGATTTCCTAGACCAGTTTGTCATTGTCTTCATTGATGATATTCTGGTTTACTCCCAGACAGAGGAGGAGCACGCCGAGCATTTGAGACAGGTTTTGCAGACACTTCGTCAGAACGAGTTGTATGCAAAATATGAGAAGTGCGGGTTTTGGCTGAAGGAGGTCCAGTTTTTGGGACACATTATTTCCGACCAGGGAATATCTGTTGATCCGGGGAAGGTATCCGCGGGGATGGAGTGGGGACAGCCCACGACACCAACGGAGATTCGTAGTTTCTTGGGTCTAGCAGGATACTACAGGAGGTTTATTCGGGGTTTCTCGGAGATAGCAGGTCCTTTGACACATCTGACTCGTAAGGGTGTGCCATACATCTGGAGTGATGCCTGTCAGTTGGCATTCGATGAATTGAAGGACAGATTGACCTCAGCACCTGTGTTAGCATTGCCGAGACCGGGAGTTGAGTATTTGGTTTACACCGATGCGTCTTTGCAAGGACTGGGAGGTGTATTATAGCAGGAAAGACAGGCCATAGCTTATGCTTCCTGTAAGCTTAAGCCTCATGAGAAGAATTACCCCACGCATGATTTGGAGCTGGCGGCAGTGGTATTTGCCCTACGGATTTGGAGGCACTATCTTTTGGGGGAGAAGTTCCAACTGTTCACGGACCACAAGTCCCTACAGTATCTGTTCACGCAGAAGGAATTGAATATGCGGCAGCGTAGGTGGCTTGAGTTTGTGAAGGACTACCAGTTCGACATCCAGTATCACCCGGGAAAGGCTAACGTGGTAGCAGACGCATTGAGCCGTAGGCTAGCAGATGAGGTGGCAGAGGTGTGGAAGGCTAAGTGGAAGGAATTGGGACACCAGGATACAGTGGCCCGATCTTTCATGTCTGTGATGACCATTACACTGCAGATTGTCACGAAGGTAGTACGGGCACAGGATAACGACTCGTTCTGTCAGGAGCAGATAGTCCGATTACTAGCAGAGGGAGCCGAGTCCTATACCGTTAGCTCAGACGGGGGATTACGCTTCAATGGGAGATTGGTAGTTCCGAAAGGGGAGGAATTACGACACGAGGTGATGGCAGAGTCGCACGGCTCACGGTTCGTGGTACATCCCGGAGGGGACAAAATGTACCAAGACATGAGACGACAGTATTGGTGGAGCGGTATGAAGAGAGATATCGCTGAGTTTGTTTCGAAATGCGCCACTTGTCAGCTTGTAAAAGTGGATCATCAGAGACCGGCAGGATTGCTACAGCCGTTGGAGGTCCCGGTGTTGATGTGGGAGAGCATATCCATGGACTTTATCACGGGGTTGCCTACGTCGCAGAGGGGTCACGACTCCGTTTGGGTAATTGTGGACAGGTTGTCCAAGGTCGCTCACTTTTTACCCGTAAGGACTGACTACACTACGGGACAGTATGCCCAGCTCTTCATTTCAGAGATTGTGAGACTTCACGGTGTGCCCCTAAATATCGTGTCTGACAGAGACAAGATATTTGTTTCGAGCTTTTGGGAGAGTTTCCAGGAGGCCATGGGCACGGAATTGCGGTTGAGTACGGCTTATCATCCGCAGACCGATGGGCAGACCGAGCGCACAAACCAGATGTTGGAGGACATGCTACGCATGTGCATTATTGACTTTGGGGGTGGATGGGAGCAGTACCTTCCACTGGTGGAGTTTGCTTACAATAACTCCTATCAGTTCACTATTGGCATGGCTCCGTTTGAGGCATTGTACGGTAGGCCTTGTCGTTCCCCAGCATGTTGGTTAGAGGTGGGGGACAACAAACTGCTTGGGCCGGAAGTGATTCAGGATACTTCGGCAAGGATTGAGTTGATTCGGAGTCGCATTCGGGTAGCTCAAGACAGGCAGAAGAGTTATGCTGATGCGAAGAGATTTTTCAGGGAGTTCCAAGTAGGGGACCAGGTTTTGCTCAGGGTATCCCCTATGAAGGGGATTATGTGTTTCGGAAAGAAGGGGAAGTTGGCACCAAGGTATGTGGGGCCATTTCCTATTATTGAGCGGATCGGACCGGTTGCGTATAGACTTGGGTTACCGGAGCATTTGCATCGGATTCACGATGTGTTCCATATTTCCTCGCTAAGGAAATACCTTAGAGATAATTTGGCTCACTCTCACATTGCTGTGGAGGACATCGATCTCCAACCGGATAGCTCCTACGAGGAGGGGCCAATTGCTATTTTGGACCGAAGCGAGAGGAAACTGCGGTCAAAGATAGTCCCGTTAGTGCGTGTTCAGTGGCGACATCACAATGTCGAGGAGTCCACATGGGAGCGCGAGGATGAGATGCGCGAACGTTATCTAGAGTTGTTCATACCAGGTACTTTCTAGTTTCGAATGTCGGGACGAAATTCAGTTATTAGGGGGGAAGTATGTAATACCCCGTACTTTTGGCTATATTTATTTTTGGGATTTATTGAATTGAATGCGTATTAATTGGAAATTAATCCGGGTAAAATACTAACGAGATGCGAGTTGGTATTTGATTATGTGCATATATGATTATATATGAATATTGAATTATGAAATTTGTCGTGAGATTTATATACGGCATTTTAGAAATTTTGTTGAGACGCGTGAGACCGCCGCGTCACGGTGTATTATTTTTATTATAAAAGTGAATTTAAATTCTATTATCCGTATGGTCGTTTTGAGTGCGCCAACGTGTCCGGAAGGGTCGAGCTAGTCAGAAAACACTAGCCAATGGTGTAGTTTGGGCCCCGGGGTATTTTTAGGCCATACCGGCAACTTAAAGGGTATTTTGGTAATTTTGTATTTTGAGGAGTTAATAATGACGAAAATTGGGAGTTTTAATCTGATTGGGAATTGGCCCACTAAGCCACTAACCAACCCATATTAACCCATTAAGCTACGGAGGTTATCATTTAGGTTTCCAACTTTTCCAAAGCAAACCCTAGCCACCATAGCCACCTTTGGAGAAGAAGCTTGGAGAAAGAGAGAGAGAGAGAGAGGAAATTCTGCAGAAAACTCCATCAAGACAACATCTAAATCAGAGATAAACTTGAGGCAAGTGTTTTAATTATATTTAAATCCGTAGAATATTCCTTCCATGTTAGAAAATTGAAGAGTATCAATTGTTCTTGAAAGATAATGAAAACCCATGTATTTTGAAACTTAGAACTTGAAATTTTGAGGAGGAATTGCATGTAGATTGATAGGTAGATGTTCATACTGATGATATTTATGATTGGATGAAATTTAAAACGTATTTAAATTGGGTAAATTCATGATTTAAAATTTTAGGGTTTGTGTTCTTGAAATATTGGGGGAAAGTGAAGAGATTTGATGGTTTAATGATGATTGGGAAGAATTAACTCCGTAAATTACATTAGTTTATAACCTTGATATGATTATGATTGATTAGAGACCTTAAAGTATTGTTGGGACAAATTTTAGAAGAGATTTGAGGAGTAAAAATGGTGAAAAATGAGATTTGGAAAAATCTGGGACGAAACTGGCAGGTCGTTAGAAGCCCCTCCCCAGGTCGTTCGAACGAACTCGTTCGAATGAGCTTCTAACGAATTGACCAGTCGCTTCTAACGAAAGGGAACTTCGTTCGATAATCTCGTTCGAACGAGACTTCTAACGAGTTGACAGAGGAATCTCGTTCGAACAGTCTCGTTCGAACGAGACTTCTAACGAGTTGGCAGTCTGGGACTTTTTGGACTGTTTTGATTTTTGGAGTCCCGTAAACTTGTTCGAGGATATAGATAACATTCCGATGATGATGTAATGTTAGAATTGGGACTTTTGGGTATTTATGAGAAGGAAATTATTTACGAGAGTTAAATTAAATGGACGGTTTGGGTTGAGATGTGAGTGTCTACTACGACGAGAGAATAAATTATGGCGCGTATGATTATAAACCAGAATAGTATAAATTGTGATAATTATATATTGGTAGTAGAATGAGACTAGTACTACAATTAAACTACGGGATTACTAAGACGTGTGTTTACTTAGTATTGGTATATGAATTGTGTGTATGACATACCTACCATACATGCTATCACGGGAGGTTTGCGTTCGCTTAGGGCCCTCTAATCCTTGTGTTGCCCGGATTTAGACTGGTTACCTTGATGAACATAGGTCATAGAAAGACTTATTGGGATATTAATAAGTCCGCTGATCGTGGGAGCGTAGGTATGTGCATGACCCATGTGATGTGACTGTGTTCGCCTCCATTATTTGTGATGTTGTTATCTGTGGACTATTCCTGAGAGATTCGGAATATGTAATCCTTATGTACGTGATGTACCGGGATGGATAGCAGAGTATGTGTGCACCACAGCTTAGTTCTCGGGGTGCTTGTATTGTATGTTTATGATGTGATTAATATACACTTAATTAATGGGAACCTTCATGTTAATGTTGTGAATATAATTACGGTATTGTTTCGAGAAATATAACGAGTTAACTGGTAGTGATATATATTGCATATTGAGCATCTGAGTTTATGTTAAACCCTACTTAATTACGAGCGTTATTATATAATAGAACCGAGTAATATGGGTAGGACCTATGATAGTCTAGCTAGAGATGATGTCATTTAGCTAGTGGTTTGTGTCGTTGTAGATGGGTAATTACGTTAGGAGTGCACAGTTAGACGAGAGGTGAGAATATCATGTGAGTGCACGTCCTAACATGTACTTTGCATTTAATGTTTTAAATGTTTTTAAAGCACTTGCAGGTTTTTAAAATATAACTCCACATTCGGGCTCTGACCCGTTTGCTTTTCAAATCTATTTTTCTTTGTAAAACCATTTTAGGTGCCCAGCCACAAGGACACCATGCATAGGATACTCATTCAGGCGACGAGCTGTAGCTGTTTGTGGAAGCTACAGGGATTTGCTTGTAGACGCTTCTATCACTTGGATTCCAGATTCATTATCTATCAGTTGTAGGGCATGTTGCCCATTTCTATTAGAGTTACATTTCCATTACAGTTTTCAAACTTTGTCATGTATTGATTTAGTATTCAGTTACTTATCAGTTGTGGGATTTGTAGTGAGGAGTTTTCATCCAGACTTTATTTACGATATGTGATGGTTATTCTATTTACTTCAGTATGGTGAATGGTGTTATTATTCTTTATTACACTTGTTGCATGTTAATCAGACTTTAAATAAAATTTGGCACTTACTTTTTAAATACTAGGTGGTTAGTAATAATAAAAATGTTTTCGACAGTGATGCTATTAACTGAGCCAACTTGACATTTTGAATTAATTTAATAAAGGAGTAGCTACCCGGTATTTAATTAGTCGGGGTGTCACATACGTCTCTCGAAGTATTATTTCTTAGGGACGCATCCGTCCCAAGTCCAAACTCCCTTGACTTCAACCTCTACCTCCACAATGTGACACCCTGCTTATTAAAATACAGGGTGGCCAGCCCATAATTAAAATAAAACATTGGTCTCATATTGCTCATTCTTAGTATCACTGTCGAAAATATTTTTAAAGTTACTAACCACCTAGTAATTTAATTAGAACGGTGCCAAATTTTATCTTTCATTAATTAAAAACATGCGGAAATAAATAATAAACTAAGCCATCAACACACCATGGTAGTTAAATCAAACATATATGAATACTATAAATGAAGATAACTTTATCCACTATCAGTTAAATAATAAAATACAACAGTAACGAGAACAATAACCTGGATACACAAAGTCCAATAAATAAATTGAATAAAAAATCTGGGGATGACATGCCCAAATGAATACTGAAGTAAAGTCCCTATATTAGAAAAAAATGAACGAATCATCTATAACAAAGTCCTACAACTTCCACATGAGCTGTAACTACGTATCCCTATATAGAATCCTCAAACTGGGCGTCCTTGTGTCTAGACACCTAAAATATTTGGGAAAAGGTTTTGACATGGGTCAGAGCCCAAGTAAAACATTTAGAAAATATTTAGCAAGAAGTGAAATTAGAATAGTTAAATATGCATGCACTTTTTTCATATTTAAGCTAGTGTCGCACTCTCTTGAGGTAAATCTCACCCCTCATCTAATGTGCACACCTAACGTTTCCTGGTAACCCTCTCTAGTTAAGCTACCCCCTTAACTAACTATATCAAGTTTCCTTCTTCACACTAACTCGATATGTTCACCCATACCGCCCACGCAATACATTACTAAATGTTTTATATCGAATAACCACTTATGACTTTCTCATTTTATATTTAATTCTTCACACATTAAAGTTATTTTAGATGTTAATATCTTACTTTTCAAATAAGTACCCACAGCTGGACACATCCCCGATATATATTTTTATCACACTAATATATATATATATATATATATATACTAATTCATTATCAAATAAATTATAGAGGGCAGTCAACTATGCATTCATCATTCTTATAGTAAATCTTTTTCCCACTAAGATTACTTCAAATACCAGTGTTTTTGTATCTACTAAATACACACGGTATAATTAATCACAAGCATACATACATATATATATATATATATAAAGTAGCTTGGTTTTTGAATTGTCTACACATTTTAACGGTTTAGATGTATGCCACCTCCTTACATATTTTTACACATTTCAATGGTTTAGATTACATCCATTTCCTTTTTACAAATCTATCCGTCACTTTTTTGGTTTCCCCCTATTTTTTACTCATCAAAGTTATACTTTAATTTGAAAATGAGGGCATTTGCGGAATTATTTATCCCTCTCACTCAAACACATGCACGCGCATCTATCTGACTATCTCCCTCATTCTATCTCTAAACCCCAAACCCACCCCCGTCTACCTAATTCTCTCCCTCTCACTCAAAACCCACAAACCCCACACGCACCTCCCTCCTCCGCTACCTGCCCTCCCCCGCTGCAGTCAGGTACTCTATCTCTCACTCTTAAACATGCACACACACACACATGCACACACACACCCCTTCCCACCTCTGCCTCACACGCACACTCACACACACACACACACACACAAACGTACACACTCATAAACACGCTCATACACACACAGTTATACATATTTAGATTTTTTATTTTTGTGTGTGTGTGTGAGATTTCTGATTTGTGTGTGTGTGTGTGATTTCTGATTTTTGCATGTTTTGTGATTTCTCATACATAAACATGCTCATACACACACGCAGATCGATTTTAGATTTCTGATCTTTGTGTGTGTGTGTGTGTTTGTGTGATTTCTGATTTTTGTGTGTGTGATTTTTTATTTTTGATTTGTGCATGTTTTGTGATTTCTCATACACACACAATTATACATATTTTGATTGTACATATTGATTGTAAACTTGATTGTACAGATTTCTGATTGGAAGTTTTCCCGTTTAATATGAGGGAGTGAGTTTTTTTAATATTGCTTCAACATCGTGGTTTTGTGAACATTTCAAGTCTCCGTAACTGTTCAACATCATGGTTTCGTTGAATTTTTGGGTTGTGCATATGTCAATATTTACATTTTTCTGATAGTTCAATTTGGATTTATTTGCAGATACAATGAAAATCCATTTGGATGTTAGAGACATTGATGGCAATGGATGATGATTGCGGTTTGCGATTTTGCACACGGTAACTAATTTCTTCAACTATTTGTAATCAACTAATTTATATTGCATTTAATTGATTTTTTTATATAAAAACGAAAGCCATATCGATTTGACAATTTGATTATGAACGATCGAATGGGAGGCAACATGGTTTTGTGAACAGTTCAAGTCTCCATAATTGTTCAACATCATGGTTTTGTTGAATTTTTGGGTTGTGCATATGTCAATATTTACATTTTTCTGATAGTTCAATTTGGATTTATTTGTAGATACAATGAAAACTGATGTGGATGTTAGAGACATTGATGGAAATGGATGATGATTGCGGTTTGAGATTTTGCACACAGTAACTAATTTCTTTAACTATTTGTAATCAATTAATTTCTTATTGCATTTAATTGTGTTCTTTATATAAAAATGAAAGCCATATCGATTTGACAATTTGGTTATGAACGATTGAATGGGAGGCTGAAGTTAACGAATGTTTATTATGAACAGTGTGTGTGGATTATGGTCCGATACTCACAGTGGATGACTCACTTAGGGGAATTCTAGTAATTCTATCACACGAAAACATTTTCAAGAATGCGATTATGCAACACATCATCTAAACTTTACTGGGGTATAATATGACTTCCAATTTTGGGTTTTCCCTCCTTTCTTTGCATTCTTATTTGTTTGGATTTAGAAGTTTCTTAAAAAAATCTAAGTTTGTTGATGTTTTATCTTGAGTTGTTGTAGGATTAAAGGTGGAAGTGAATGCTAATGCTACTGCTTATTTGGCACCATAAATTCTTCTCAAAATAACTAGGGGAGTTGTTCAATCTACTGCAACTTTTTCTTTAGTTCTTAAATTCTTGAGGCAGCAAGGAACTATGGTAACACATGGTGAAATGTATATGAATGACTTTTGGTATTTATTCTTCTATTTCACGTGTGAATGGTAGTTAATGTCAAAAGCAAAGCCAAAGAGACTTCATTAGTTCATCCCCCTTTGTACTTTGTACTTTTAGATTTCTTGTGATTTATAAGGTGTTTTTATTAAATCAAATCTGATTTGAACTCTTCCAATGGGATTCTTAATTATTTATGTGCCGCGATAGTATTCAATTTTTCCATTGCATTTAAAATGAGTTGTTGTTACTAATTCTCCAAAACTAAATGTTGAATTGATGATCTCAACTCTCGGCCTTTCGATTTTCTTATTATTAGTAGTGATTGTGATCATGCCAACTTCGATTCTCTTATTATTAGTAGTGATTGTCTGAAATGACATTCATTACGCTGAAAAAGTTCAAGTAAATTAATATGACTTTTGTTTTTTTGCCCCATTCCCTATACTGAATATTCTTTCTCATATAGGTATGCACGGATGCCCTGTTCCCAGATCCAAAAATGGCCAAGGTATTGTCATGTTTTCTATGTTGAAGATTACTGTTGAAGATGGATTCATTCTCACACAATTACGAACAAACACAAATATGGCGATTGTATATTTACTTATGTGATTGTATCTTTGTTCGAGAAACTGATTAATTATGTTTATTCTTTATCAAATCGTACAGAAAACCGAGAGTGGGAGAGTGATAATGGCGAGAGGTGGGAAGAAGGATGGGAAGACATCTATAGTAGCACCTAATCCAGAAGAAGATGAGTGCAAAAGACTTAAAAGAATTGCAATTTCCAAAAATATGCTCTCCGATGCTCCCGCAAAGGCATGCTCAGTTTCTCTCACCCCATCAAAGATGTTGGTCAAACACCACGGCACATACATTTTGAAGAAGTCCCATAGAAAGAATAAATTCATATTCTCCTTTCCCGACCTTCTAGCTCCCATCTCCAAATTTGGGATTTTTTTTATATTGTTGGATTTTTTGTTACCCCTTAAATATGGTGGATAGTCCAATAAACAAAGGAGACTATGCCCAATTTTTTTTTTAAATTGACACTTTGTTTTTTTTAGACACAGTGAATTTGATTGATGAATATTGTATATTTCATTTTATATGTGAATTTGTTTGATGAATTTAGAAAATTTGGATGTTGGACTATTTGTTATTTGTTAAGCAGGGTGAATAGTTCCATAAACAAAGGATACTATGCCCAATTTTTTTAAAAATTTGACACTTGGTTTTTTTGAGACACAATGTGAATTCGATGTATGAATATTGTATTTTTTGTATTATATGTGAAATTATTTGATGAATTTAGTCTATTTGAATGTTATTGGACTATTTGTTGTTTGTTAAGCATGATCAATAGTCCTATAAATAAAGGATATTATGGCCAATTGTTTTAAAATTACACTTCCAAATTTTTGCGTTTCGCTATTACGTACTTTGAAAAATTATCGTCGTTTCGCGATTATGTACTTTGGAAAATTTCGTCGTGCCTTCAGGCATGGGCATACGCTAGTATATATATACATACATATTAATCCAACACCCCTAGGTTACAACCATTTGCTGCAGTGGATACTTTGTTATCATGTCCAGGTGCATCATTCACTGCTTAAAGGACTATTGGTTCAATTTCTCTTGAACCATCATTTCAAATCATGCATATTGGAGGCGAACATAGTCCCTAGCCTCATGGATCACGCACATACCTACGTTCCCATTTGACCGTCGAACTATCATATCTTGGATAGCACATTTCCAAGGTTCTATGTTCTAGGGCATGAGTCTAAAATCCCCCCGAAGGCTCCTCGAGATAAGACCGTCCCAACACGCAACCACCACCCCGATAGCAAGTAGCATAGGTATGTCATACACATAATAATTCAACCAATAGGTATTCACATAACCTATAATAATCATTAGGTATTCACACAACCCAAATATATAAATTATTATCAGACGTATACGTATTCACGCGACCTATAGTATGTGTCTCATACGTAGTATATATATTTCTCACAAATATTCTATGTATTATTAAATTTTAATTATACATCTCATCGCATATTCCCGAGTATCCCTCACTACTCGAAGTTTTCCAATTAACCTTTAAATATTTCAGTAGGTAATTCACTCATATTTTAATGGTCTGAGTCATAGGTTCACACACCTTCACCGTGACTCATTCTTAACCCTCGAATTCATTACATTGCAAATTACATCGATTAATATAATCAATTTCAAAATAATTAATTTATTAAAGTAGTGTCGCTCAACTACAATGTCCGGACACTATTATTTGGCCCGTAATTACATACTTAGGAGTTTAATACTAAAAATTCACTTCTTAAGGTTCCCCCTTTCTTTAACTTTTGAATCCCATAATACTCATACCATAAGACTCTAAGTATTTGGTTCCATTTAATTTCTATCAATTAAATCCACGTTAAGATACCAGCCTGTATGTGAAATTCATCCAAAATTCTCATTCGAAAACTCTTATATTGTCGACATATATTTTTTAGTGTTGTTCATCCTAAACACTCCTAAATCCATATTACGGATTCATCCCTATTTAATTCAAGGATAAAATAATGTTCCTTAATATTTTCCAAAGTCCTTAATTCATCTATGGACATCTCAAAATAACCCGAATTTATTTCTTCCTAAAGATGTCGATCTCCGCACCCTTTCGCAGAAATATCATATCAAATCCAAAAAAAATCAGAAAAATACGAGGTTGGCTCCTACACTCCCACAACGAAAAGATATACAATATTATGTTTTACAATAAATGAAGGGGTCAATTTCCAATATTAGAGTACTGTATTTGATAGGGCCTTGTGTATTTAACATAAGGTATTTGATTGGCGTGTTGAGAGACATGGAATTGTTTTATAGTATATAGTTATATGGGCCTTCGGTCAATATCTATGAGTTGAAAATATTTTATAAAAACTTAATCCTAATTCAATTGATCTCAATTCCCGACTTAGCTACACAGTAATGTATTGGGAGGGTTCATTGTTAGGATTTCTCTTGCGAGGCCTCCCCCACATGAACGTAGCGAATGTCAGGAATTGAGAAGAGTTCAACCATTGGAAATTTCAAACTTTTATATATATATTAATATGATGCTATGGATTAATCTGTTAAGGTGTTATATTATGGTTTGAGGCTAGTGGAGTTGGTTTATGTTTTATGAGTGGAGCTCGGGTACGGGGTGTTTGGGCACCCGGAGTGGTTAATTTGATTTCAGAGTTTATATGATTCGACGTGAGAAGTGGAAGAGGCATGTATAATACTGTTAAGGGTAAATGTAAGGACTATATGAGATTCGAAGTCCTAGGCATATCTTAAATTTTGCGGACGAAATTCTTGTAAGGGGGGAAGTATGTAAAACCCCAAGATTTTGGGATGGAGAAATTAAATTTTCAGGAGAAATAAAATGTATTTAAATCAGAGAATTTTAAATTTTGGAAAGTGAGGTCCAAAAAGTGAGGATGTTATAAAGTATTTCGGGTGACGATTTCGAGTGCGCCATCGATTCCGGATGGGTCGAGATAGTCAAAATGACTGTCATTGGGTTTTATTTCGGTTGCGGAATATTTTTAAGTATGTTAGACTCGAATTGGAGTAAATGAGTCATTTAAAGTGTGTATTAACATTTAAAACTTGGATTTATATTTTAAGGGTTTAAGAGGCTTGCAGATCAACCATTCTCATTTAAGAGAAAGAGAGAAAGAGAAAGAAAGAAATAAAGAAGAAGAAAGGAAGAGAGAGAGAGAGAGAGAGAGAGAGGAAAAAGCTTGGAGATTTCTGGCCCAAACGCGATCCCGGGGATGATTCAACCTCAACAATTTTGAGGCAAGTGTTTAATCTTGGTAAATATTTATTTTTTGTATTTCGTTTCATAATTTGTAGATAAAAGAATTGGATTTTGGGTATTTATATCAAAACCTAGATTTTGGGTATTTAAGTCTTGAAATTGATATTTATACATGGGTTTAAGGGTGTATAATTTGATGAGACTAGATAAGGGATGGATTTTGATGTTGGGAACATGTTTGGGGTGAATATTGAGGGTTGGAAGTTGTATAATTTGAGTTTTGGAAATTTTGGGTTTTGGAGAATTTACCCCATTTCGTGGCTTGCAGAATAGGCGGAATCGATTCGCCCCTAGCGAATTGATTCGCTATGTTGCAGAAGCATCAGGTCTTTAGGGATTAATTGATTTGCCCCTAGTGAATCGATTCGGTATGTACCAAACTTAGAGTTCTAGTTGGACCAAATCGATTCTCTATTAGGACCGAATCGATTTGGAGGGGCCGAATCTATACAGAAACATGGCAATTTTGCTTAATTTTTCTAGAATGAGTCTTAAGTACCTTTCGGTTTTGTTTCTTGATTTGGAACTCACATATATGATGCGAGAGATATGTTTGGAGTATTTTTTAGGGTTTCTCACATGCTAAGATTGCGGGGGCCTATCGTAGTAGCTTGGGACGATATAAAGGTAGTGAAATTAATGTATCGAGGTAGTGGGAAACCTCATTAGGGATGGGAGTCCTGTTTGGATATCATATGTGAGTTAATACATGAGGTGAGGTTGAGGATATTGGGAGGAAGTTGTGATGGAATAATATGAAAGTTATATGCCGACTATTGTGTCAATTCCTTATAACAATGGGATTCTATTTAGGATATGATTAGGGGACCAAAGAGAGAGAAGTCGCTTATCCTTAGTGATGAATAACTCAAGGAATATGGTAATTATGTAATGTGTAAGGTTCGTCATCAGACATTGAACCGTAATCTAAAGTGACGGTAAATTTAACTTGCTGCCGACAAATAGTTGTGAGTATACTTATAGTTGGACTAGTCAATACATATCGATGAGTGATTAACTATGGGATACCCCAATATGTGTTGAGATCATAAAATAAATGTAGTTTTGAGCTTGAGGGTTATCAATTATTGAATTGGTGAATAACGATTGGAATTCCCATACTTGAAAGGATTCCGAAATGAATTGAGGATTAAGATTGTTGTTTGAAGACAATTAGTTATGTGTATACCTATGGTCGAAATTATTATTAGATATATCGAAGTGTATTCTGATATTGATGGAATGTATAGTGATTACTATATATGTTACACTTGGGAGTTAGTAACCTCATTGTTATATGTATCAGGAGACTATTTATATCGTAAGGGAAAATGAATAAATAGGTGTCCAGTGAGGCACTTTATAAGAGAGACGCTTTGAGTATATTTGCGTCATAACATGGGTGAGTATTACGAGAGTTGTATATATATCGCCAGCTTATGTTACTTGATGAATAACGATTGAAGATGGAGTATGTTTATATATATATATGTGTGTGTGTGTGTG
Source organism: Sambucus nigra (assembly GCA_949130495.1). Classification (NCBI taxonomy): domain Eukaryota; kingdom Viridiplantae; phylum Streptophyta; class Magnoliopsida; order Dipsacales; family Adoxaceae; genus Sambucus; species Sambucus nigra. Next base: position 374,410,720 of record OX422221.1, read on the forward strand.
TGTGTGTGTGTTGAAATGGTTATGTGAATATGAAACAAATGTATATTTCTTGTGTGATGATTTATACATATGATGTGATTGATGGCACATATCTATATATTGTGAATGGTAAATATATATGTATTTACACACCTCTCTAAATGCTATCATAGGGTAAGTTACACGCATGAGGTGAAGTCCCCTAGCTAGTGAATGCAGGGTGAATATAGTCCTCGTCCATAGGACCGATTATTATATAGTGTGATTATTGTTCGCAGTGGGGTAATTCCGGTTGTGGTTATGACTCACTGCCGAAGGTATATGACCGTTTCCCGATGTCATGTGATATAGGATGCCCAGGTTGTCTGATGTGATAGGCCCTAGAAGATGATAGCTATTTAGGGGCGCGCACAGTGGGGAAACCCGAACGGGCGGTCTTAGAATCGTTATATGTGTGTGATATAACTATTCTTGTTAAAGTGGAATATTATTGATGGCAAAGTATACATTATGTGTGTTATGTATACATGGTTATAGAAATGTATGACTGACTAGATATATATATTTAGAGCATATATATATATATATATATATATATATATATATATGTGTGTGTGTGTGTGTGTGTGTGTGTGTGTGTGTGTGTGTGTATCTTAAGTGAATAGGATACAAAGTTTCGATGACGTACATCTGGGGTGATTTTGGTGTACGAGTTTATTTGCGGTTGAAGGATCGTACTTAGGGACAACTACGGTTATGTCGACCCAAGGTTTTAATAGATGTTCTAATTATGTTCTTAGATAGTAATCGATATTTTAGGTAGTTGTAGTAATAGATTTTGTGTTGATGACATAATGGATCCCTACGATCGACATTGTCAAGGAGTAGTGTATCGGGGGGGGTTCCTTATTTGGATTTCACTTTGCGAGTCTCCCCACGTACGAAACGTAGTGCAATGTGAGAGTATAGAGAAGTTTTGTCCTTATTATATTGTATGCTTGTTATTTAGAGAATAAATCCTGATATTGAATCCATACGTTAATGTGCAACGTATTAAGACTTATAACAAGTGTAAGCTAATAATTGGAAACACTATAGCCTAGTAATGCATATATGTGAAAATATAATTAAGTATGATTAGAATGGGAAGGATTTGAGGGTTATGTTAGCATGGAAGGTCATGTGGGTAGGCCATACGTATGGTAAGCTAGGTTGTCCTTATGGGTGGGGTAACTTATTTAAGGTTCCAAGATGAGAATAGGTGTGCGTTGTTAGATGAGAGGTGAGTCTGGGGCTTCGCGAGAGTGCGACTCCACTTTAATTATGAAATAAGTGCATTTATATTTATTATGCATGGTTAACGGACTTGATAAACATTTTTACACCTCGGGATCTGACCCATTTATATTTCTCTTCTGCTATATATATATATACTAGGGTGTACCCGTGCCGATGGCACGGCGATGCACAGGAATCTAGTCTTTAATTGTAAAGTTAATGAAAATATGATTGGTGGTTAGAAATTCATGATAATCATGTTACTTTCGACAATAAAGTAAGTATTATGAATAATTTGAAACATATCCATAATAGTTATCTTCAAATTTATTAGTTTTAATCAATATATAGTAGTTAATAATTTTTTAAACGAAAGAAATATCAACACATTGATTCGAAATTGACATTTCGAAAGACATATTTATGTCAGAATTTACTTACAGCGCTTGAAAATTTTGACATGTGTTAGTGGTGTATGAGAGTTAATATTTTATATAAATTAACATAACGTATAAAAATTAAATGTTATTGATTTGATATTTATCCGATTTATTTGTTTGAGAGAAAGGTATAAATAGATTTTGATTGAGAGAAAATACTAACTACCAAATATGTGTTTAATTTGAGAAACACATTTTAAATGTTTAGTCAAGAGAAATATATTAATTAGGAAAACAAAATTGCCTTGCTCATATATAAATGTTGTATTTTTTGAGCTCGTCCAAAATAAACTTTTCCATAACTACTTTTGTCACTTTATAGTTAACACTCCCAATTATAGTAAAAAAAAAGTTCGTAATTGGTAAATAAAAATATTCGTGTCGTGTTATTTTTATTTTGACCGAGTTCATTTTTTATTTGAAAAAATATTTTGTGGTGAGCCGCTTTTTACTTTGATCGTGTTCGAGATAGGTATAAAATTATATTTCATGTTGTGTCATGTTTATTTTGATCGAGTTCACTTTTTATTTATAAAAAAAACATTTTGCTTTGTGCCACTTTTAAATGGGTAATGATCGCGATTGGTAGAAAAATATTATTTTATGTCGTGTCAACTCGTGCCGCTTTCATTTTGGCTGGGATCATTTTGGGTTAAAAAATAATTTTTTTGTGCCACTTTCACTTGGTTAGTGTCCGTTGTTGATAAAAAAAAATCATGTCGTATTATATCATATTTATTTTGACGGGATCATTTCCAACTAAAAAACATTTGTTTGTTTGTTTTGTTAAAAACGCATTTCGTTTTGTGCAACGTTTACTTGTGTATTGCGTTTTGTTAAAAAATATTATTTCACGTCTTGTTGTGTTGTAATGTAGAGGATATAACAGTTTGGTCAATAACTTTTTTCAAAATAAGTGGAAGAGTGTAGAAACATAATTACTTTTGATCATTACCCAATAAAACTTTTTTTACTTTAATCCAGACACTAAGCTCTCTCACTCAAAAAAAAAGTAAATAAATTATAAAAAAGAAGGAAAATAATCTGTAAAATGATAAAAACATGTCTTACCCATCTTTGGACAAAGGTAATAACTAAAGCATCATGTAACAACAGAGCCACTGTGACATCCACCTCCATTATCCACATCAGTTAACCTTAAAAATAAACTACTTGATATAACTCAAAAAACATAACTCATCTGCAACTATTTTTGTTTGCTGTTGTCGACTGTGAAACTCATCCACCAAACTACCTAGATGAAACAACAAATAAATTGTTATGGAGTCATTAAAAGAAATAGAGTATTGAGAAATTCATGATTTTTCTATATCGGTGTGCTAACAATTAATAGATTTAAAGACACATCCCAAGCCTCCATGAGAAAGAATATCTTATGAGAGGCTGCACAAATCAAAATAAAGCACATTCCTTGAATTATATGACAATGTCCAATTTAGGGAATCCTCCCACCCTACCCCAACAAAAAAAAAGACCGAGGAGACCAACTCAAATTAAAATCTAAAATAACATATGTAGCAGTTAACCAAGCCCCCTGAAAAATATATCTTGTAAAAGTAAAATAATTAATAGCAAATTGTAGTACTTTTAATATCTTCAAAATGCTGAGTTTAAAAATAAAGAAAAAACACATTTGACATAAATAAAGTAAAGAAATTATACTCCTCACATGACCAAATTTTAAACGTCCTAAATATTATTGAAATCGAAAATAAACATATATGTTATACATAGAAAAATTATCATGAAACACCGAAAACCTCAAACATATAAGGAAAAAACAGAGTTGTTTCAACATATCTTTTTTCAGCAAACATACAAAACACCACAACCCAGTGTGGAGTGGGATTCTCTCCATAGATCTGTATGTATAAGGAAGGATCATAATAAGGATTGGTGAGACCAAATTAACACCACAACCAAGTGCTTCTACCAACACGTTACCGCATCTTATTTAGATCAATAGCATAAACAAAAAACCCTAATAAAAACCTGAAACAGGAAAGAATTAGTTAGACAAACTATACCCGGATCGTTGAGGAAAAAATAATAAACCTATTTATTATTTTCGTCAACAGAACAAAAACAAAATCGATGAACACAATGAAATAGAAACTCAATGTCTACACATAACGAAACCAAAACTCTCAAAATCAAGAGCTGAAAATAAGATCGATGAATGGAAAATGAACACATAAGCATCAACTTCAACCCCAGCTACACCCACGTCAACCCCGCCACCAGTTGTGCTGCCGGCTCCACCGTGAAAAAAGGTCTTGTGAAGGTCAAAATCCATTTGTAAAGGTCTGTGAAGCCATTTGTGGAGGTCAACCACTTTGTATCTCTCTTCCTCACCGCACACTTCAACAAAAATTAGAACAATCATAAAACTTGTTAATATGCAAGTAATATGAAATAAAGTAGAAGAAATGATCTTACATGTGGAAACAAAACTCGATTTGTAAAAGATGTGAATCGACAATAACCAAAAAAAATACACCTCCATCTTTTTCCAGTGTCTGAGCCTCTCAACAATGGGAATCAAAACACCTGTAGATGTGAATCGTCACTTTCACTCCATCATTAATACTTATGTCTTTGATTTTCTGTCACAAAACTTGCATCAAACAAAAAAATCTTGATAATAAACCTTACACAGCAGAACCTCATCGGGCGTAATGAAGAACGGACAAAAAAATGCTTCCCCTTTTACATATCCACAATGATTCACACTTAAACCCAAATCCACATTGATTCGCACTTAACCCTATAAATTAAACCAAAGAAAAGAAATTATAGATGAAAAAGCCTTTATCTGTAGGTAAATGAAACAAAGATCTATAAAATTGAAAAATAAAAAAACTCAAATCTACATCATTGAAAGTTTTAGAGCAGTGAAAGAGAATAATAGAAAGATAAGAGATAATGTCTTTGTGTATTTGGTTTGGAAAGAGAAAGAGGAAATCGGAAATTTGCAGGTTTAGAAAGAGGAGAGAAGGTCTTCGTGTTCTACTTTGCCCCCAAAACAATTTTCATCTGTGGCTCAAGAGGCAGATATTTGCAGGTAGTGGGGTGGGTGAGAGATTGAGAGGCTCTAGGTAGAATAGTCAGAGAGTTTGAGAGGCTCGAGAACCAGCTGGCGTGGGTGGGTGTGAACTTGCAGCTCGAGAAGTATTTTGTATATAAAGTTGTATGATGTGGCTATATGATGTGGGAATAGTTGTATGACATGGCAAAAAAACCCTCCTGCTTTATTATATAGATATATATATTGTACTATAGGTGTCCTACCGCATGGATACCGGATGCTTTTCTATCAAGCGTCTTGGGACCCGTAGTAGTTGCGGACTGTGGCAGGATTTAGATTGTAGTGGCCTCCTACTTCTTTGAAAATCTAGGTAGGATTCATATTGTGTATCGGGTTTATATCCAATGGATATTTGTAGTTGTTTATATTTCTTCTTTATGACTGATATGCCTTGAATGTACCCCTCGTCTCCGAGACATCGACCTCGGCCATAGAGATGGCCAAGGTTGGAAGGGCTCCAGATCAACGACCAGCGTTCTCATCTTAAACAAGGTTAGCTAGGGATTGGCCAATGTTCTTGCTACCTCGGCTAGTGAGATCTTCATGATCCATAAGGGCAGATTATTCACCAGGTCATCCGTCTGAGCATTCAAGGCTTGCAACCTCGACTGGGAACAGGCCGAGGTGGCCATCCCATCACCGTAACCAATCTCGGTTGAGGATCAGCCGACGTTCCTATTACACACCATTACCTCAGCTCTGGCCGACGTTACAGCTCAACACAGTTTACCTCAACTCTCCCACTGAGCCAAGGTCACCAGCTCGTCCTCTTCCAGGCTGAGGATGCGACCAGTCACAGATAGCCGAGCTCTTATGGGTATATGTGTGGCTAGGAACACGTGTACATAAATCAGTTATAAAAAATCATTCCCCTCTCGTTGGGGGAATATTTTATCATCATTCTCTACATGTGATAGTGACAGATGTCTTCATCCGATTGTCTAGATCAACACACACATTCTCATTGCATGCATGGGGGGTGCATTACACCCCCTAAGTATTATATATAGTTGTCTTCTCTTTCTTGGAGAGGGATTCGAAATTAGCAACCCTGGATGAAACACTGTCTAAATACACAGTAGAGAGAGAAAGCTTGAGAGATTGTATTTATGGCCATTAGAGCCCTCATATAGTGATATTAATAACACACCTTCACATTGGATGTAGGACTGATTGGCTGAACCACTTATATACCGGTGATATTCCTCTTCTCCTCACCTCCTTCTACTATATACCTTTATACTGCCATTGTTAATACTGAATTGAGCTTAGAAACACCTTGAAGGCTGGTGCTATTTTCAGCATCATCATTTTGGCACCGTCTGTGGGAACGAGAAGATGTCTCTTCCTCTTTATTCGCTTAACCTCACCGGAGACTCTGGTGGTGAACCAGGCCTCCCCCCCTTTGCGCGGAGCTGTTTCACCATTGAAAGAGGTCCTGTAATGTATTAAGCTCATTTACTACACCAACTCTTTTATGATTAACACATAGCACCGGAATTACCACCACCTCTTTCGCCACCTGGTGCGGGAGGACCTAGCTCCATCCAGGCACTGCCCCAATTCGAAATGGCGGAGGTGGTCGTAGCCTGGAGGTCTTTGGCTACAACGCAACAAGCAATCCATGAGGAATTTGCACAGCTCAACCAAAATATGATGAGGCCACATGGAGTCTCACCGGAATTTATCACCCTGGAGGCTATTCAGCCTCATACTGATGTTTGGGGACCACCCTAGGCACCGCAGAAAGACCAACCTACACCCCAGTGGAGGAGGGACGTTGCTGACCCTAGGCGCTTGCGCCTAGGGAGGCAAGGAAACCCTTGACCTATGGACCGGTATGATGATCTAGAGGCAAAAGACGTCCCAAAAGACTGTTGGGAGCCATATGAGGTTTCAAACAACACAGTTCATCCTGCCAACCGGAGCCAAGGTTGTGGAGCCCGAAGGGGTGATGAAGCCCAACAACGAGGATCAATTTTTGATTGACTGAGCAGAGGGTCAGCCTTTGAAAGGCTCGGTCCAGTAAACGACCTAAGATAAAGGTTTTCAAGGTCGAGAAGGGCAGCGGGCTCACAAAGGGAAGAGAGGCAACGTCTTCCCCAACTGGGATGAGGAAGAGACCAAGAAGAGGTCAACAACAAGCGTTGTGCTATGGCTGGGGAACCTCTGTCCACCCCTTGGAGGTGGCAGGGGATAACCTCGGCCAGGAGGATATTGGAAGAACATGGAATGACTCCATCCAATGTCTTTTAGACAAGATAGGAGACCTCATCAAAAGTCGAGATCTACTGCAAAGAGGTTTCTCAGAGGGCTCTTCGTTCGTGGCTAAGATAGTAAGGTTCTCTACCCCAGCTAAGTTCAAGCCACCTAAAGTAACTCCTAAGTATGACCGTAGCACCAATCATTTACATCATATTGAGATGTACCAGTCAGCGGTGGACATCTACTCGATACCAGATGAGATGAAGTGCAGATCCTTCTCCGAGACCTTGACGGGAGTTGCGCACATATGGTTTACATCTCTTCCAAAGAATTCAATTGAGAACTTTAAGGGCTTCGCTGAACGGTTCATTCATAATTTCTGCTTTGGGGTAAGACCTCAAAAAAAGACCACCAATCTGTTGTATGTCAAATAAGGCAATCATGAGATCCTAAGAGACTACATCGCCAGGTTCAATAAAGAAAAACTTGAGGTTGAAGATTATAAAGAGAATATTTCCATGATCGCCCTCATAGGAGGTCTTCAGAAGGGGAAGTTATGTGGAAATTTGCAGAAGACCCTCCAAAGTCCATGGCGGAGCTATTAGCAACTGCGGGGAAGTTCATGAATGCTAAGGAGGCCATGGGCGCTAAGTATGAAGACGAGAATGACGGTAACAGCGGAATGTTCCAAAGAAAGAAGGATGGAAATAAGAGGTCAGCTGATGATAAGTTTGCGCGTTATACCCCTCTTACGGTTAGCTGCGAACACATCCTCAATAAGATCAAATATGACCGATCCCTAAGATGGCCAGAGAAGTTGAAAGATCCTCCACATAAAAGGAACTAGAACTTATGGTGTGAATTCCACTAAGACCATGGTCATATAACAGAAAAGTTATTCACCTTGAAGGATGAGATCGAGAAGATGTTGAAGTCAAGAAAGTTGAGGAAATATGCTGATGGTAAAGATCCTGGAAGGGGAAGGGAAGACCCCAAAAAGAAGAAACACGACAAGTGTCGTGAGGATACCACAGTAAGAAGAGATGGTGACTCAGACGGAGATGACGAAGACTATCCAAACCTCCCGCCAAAAGATGACAATACCCTAGTGAAGAAGGTTGGTATGATCTCGTTTGGCATTAGCACCATATGCGGGGGACTTGCGAGGAGTGGTTCTGAGGTTGTTGATAGAAAACTTCATGTTGCAGAGTCCAAATCAGTGGCCAAACTTGAAGTGGTAAACCAGATGTCTTCCAAGACTATGCAGAAGAGAAAGAAGGTAGACATGGACACTCTCGTAGTTTGGTTCTCCTGACTCGACTTCAAAGGCATCCTAGCTTCACATGATGACCCTTTGGTGATCACAATAAGAGTTCATGGATATGAGGTGAAGATAATTCTTGTAGATGGAGTAATTTTAGCATATGTGATGTTCTGGCCCAACTTCAAAATCCTAGGCCTTAGCAGAGCTAGGCTGGTACCCTATCATCATCCGTTAATGGGGTTCAGCGGTGAAAAGGTCCATCCGCTAGGCATGTATGAGATGGACAAACGAATGGGCGATGAGTGGCCTAAGAGGTTAACTCGCAAGATTAATTTTTTTGTTATGGATGAAAATGTCTTCTCGGCCTATAAACTCATCATGGGAAGAGTAGCCCTTAAGGAGTTTGAAGTCGTGCCCTAGACGGTCCACTAGATGCTAAAATTCCTGACCCCCTATGGGGTAGGGGAAGTGCAGGGTGACCAGACCATAGCACGAGAATGCTACTTTAACTCGGATAAAGAGAGGAAGGCTCATAAGAGAGAAACTACCACATATAACATTGATACACTCGACCCCAGAGATGAAACGAAATTGAAGAAAGGAGAGGCCGCGAAAGAGGTAGAATCCATCGTCCTCAATGAGGACGAGCCGAAAAAAACCGTCCAGGTTGGCAAAGCCTTAAAAGTAAAAATCAAAGAAGAGCTAATAGACTTCTTAAGGAAGAGGTAGAGTATCTTCACCTAGAGTCACGCAGACATACCTGGCATCAACCCTGAGGTTATGTGTCACAAACTCAACGTGACTCAGGATGCTAATCCAATCAAACAAAGACGAAGAGTTTACTCTAGGGAGAAGTATGACATCATCTGGGAAGAGGTCAGGAAGTTGGAAGAGGACGAGTTTATCAGGGAAGTCATATATCCGGAATGACTATTAAACGTAGTCATTGTACCCAAAGCCAGCGAAAAATGGAGAATGTGTGTAGACTTCACCGACTTGAACAAGTCTTGCCCCATAAGACAATTATCCCTTACCTCGGATCGACCAGATGGTACACACAACTGTAGGACATGAGCTCATGAGCTTCATGGACGCGTATTCAGGATACAATCAGATCTTCATGGATGCTAAAGACTCAGAAAAGACAGCCTTCATTACTGATAAAGGGACGTATTGCTACAAGGTGATGCCCTTCGGATTGAAAAATGCAGGGGCAACATATCAACGTCTTGTGAATAAGATGTTTGAATACCAAATAGGCAAGACTATGGAGGTGTATGTAGACGATATCTTGACGAAGAGCTTGAAGGCCTGCACTCATGTGGTAGACCTGGAAAAGACCTTCAATACCATGGACCTGTATAGGATGAAACTCAACCCAGCAAAATGTGTCTTCGGGGTAGGAGTTGGGAAGTTACTTTGATTCATCGTCAATCAAAGAGGAATAGAGGATAACCCTGAGAAAATCAAGTCTTTACTCGACAAGAAGACACCTAGGAGTATCAAGGACGTTTAGAGGCTCACTAGAAGAGTGGCTGCGCTTAACAGATTTGTTTCCAGGGCGATCGACAAGTGTCTTCCATTCTTCAAGGTGCTTAAAAAGGCCTTCGAGTGGGACAAATAGTGTGATGAGGCTTTTGATCAACTCAAGTCATACCTTGGATCTCCCTTGCTCTTATCTCGGCCAATAGCGGGAGAGAGGCTGTTTATTTATCTAGCGGTCACTGAATCTTCTATAAGTGCGGCCATTGTATGGGAGGACGTTGGGGTTTAAAGGACCGTATACTTCAATAGTAAGGCCCTTCAGGGATCTGAACAGAATTACCCTCGCATGGAAAAGTTATCCTACGCCTTCATACATGCCTCTAGGAAGATGAAGCCCTACTTTTAAGCCCATTCTACGGTCGTCCTCACCGACTCCCCACTAAGACATGTCCTCCATAAACTTGAGAAGTCGAGAAGATTGATGGCATGGGCCATTGAACTAGGGGAGTATGACCTTACTTATCAGCCTAGGACTACCATCAAGGGGCAGGCACTTGCAAATTTTGTCACCGAGTTCACACGGGAAGAGGTCGAGGTTGAGAATAATCTAGAGACTGGAGAAGGGACAAACAGCAACGTCTTTAGACACGTGGAAAAGGTTATTCCCAAGAGATTTAGATATGGAATAGCCGAGAATGAGGAAGACTAGTACCTCTTCAGGCAGGGAATCATTTTCTAAGAGGGTTTCTCATCAGATAAAGAGATCTGGAACCTCTTCGTCGACGGGTCTTCTTGCGAAAGTGCAAGCGGTGCGGGCCTGATATTTTTAGACCCGGATGGTACCAACATTGAACATGCCCTTAGATTTAACTTTAAGGCGTCAAAGAACGAGTAAGAATATAAGGCCATGATAGCAGGCCTCTCCTTGGCAAGGACCGTTGGTATAAGACGACGCATCCTTCATAGTGACTCAAGGTTAGTTGTTAACCAAGTATTAGGGGTTTATGAGGCCAATGATGAAAGGATGGGCAAATACCTGAAGAGGGTGATAACGATACTCGAAGGCTTCAAAGAGGTAAAAATAAATGGAATAACTCGATAAAATAACAGTCATATAGACGCATTAGCAAGGATAGCTTCGGCAACAAGGACAAATATTAGAAGGACAGTCCCTATTGAGATCTTGCCTAGAGCAACCATTGAAGAAGAAGAGGTCAGTATCCCTTACCTCAATTTAAACCTAGGGGACTCATGGATGGATCCCCTTGTCAGATATATCAGAGAGGGGGTGCTACCAGAGTCAAAGTTAGAAAGGAGGAAATTGAGGTACAGAGCCGCAAAGTTCTTAATAGTAGGAGATGTCCTGTATAGGAAGGGATTCCTATTTCCTCTCCTCAGATGTGTTCATCCCGCAGAAGTTCCCCACGTCTTACAGGAGATAACGAGGGTTCTTACTCCAGTCACATAGGAGGGAGACCTTTGGCGAAGAGGATTATCACGCAAGGATATTAGTGGGCGACCTTGGCCAAAGATGTTGCAGCCTACGTAAAGAGGTGCGATAAGTGTCATAGATTCTCCACTATCCTCCATCAACCTCATCATCCTATGACGTCTGTCAGTTCCCCTTGGCCATTCGTAGTATGGGGAATTGACTTAGTGGGTCCCCTGCCAAGGGCTGCAAATAATTATCGATTTCTGATAATTGCCATTGATTACTTCTCCAAGTTGGTAGAGGTAGAGCCAATGATCACGATTATAGAGCAGAAGACCTTCCAATTTATTTGGAAGAACATCATATGCATACATGGCCTCCCAAATACCCTCATTTCAGATAACGAAACCTAGTTCAAGAATTCTTCCCTAGAAAAATACTGCGAAAGAGTTGGGATAAAGAAATTTTTCTCTTCTCCTGACCGACCTCAGGAAAACGGTCAGACCGAAGTCAGCAACAGAACAATCCTCGACGGGATCAAGAAGAGGTTGGAAAAGGCTAAGGGAAGATGGACTGAACAGGTTTATGCTGTGCTGTGGACCTATAGAATGATGGATAGGACACCAATAGGGGATACTCCATTTATGTTATCACATGGCTCAGAGGCCGTCATACCCACAGAGGTAGGACTCCCTACTCATAGGGTTCAGACCTATGACCCCGAGAAGAATGGAGAGGAGAGAAGACTCGACCTAGACTTGATTGAAGAGAAAAGGGAAGATGCAGAAATCAGGAAAGCATATTACCAACAGAGAATAACAAAGTTCTACAATCAAATGGTAAAATCAAGGCCCATAGCTGTAGGGGACCTGGTACTGAAGAAGACGTTACTAAAGGAAAACAAGCTTCACCCAAATTGGTATGGTCCTTACAAAGTGATTGAGGAGGTTATACTCGGAACCTACAGGCTAAAAAACCTCGAAGGGGAACCTTTCTCCAACCCATGGAATGTTGATCATCTAAAAAAGTATTACATATGATATTGCAAGATTTTTTGAGTAAATATATCATCTTATGAAGGGATTGTTAATAAGAAGATCAATTTATATGTTAATTCTTGGTTCATTGTGCTCTTTGGTGAAAATTATTTAGGAGGGTAACATTTTAGTTGATGACCTCAGACCTTAACACATCATGATATGGTGACAAGGTCTGAGGTCGGACATCATACTTGGATGACCTCAGACCCTAGACATCATTAATTTGGTGAAAATTATTTAGGAGGGTAAAAACTTAGTTTATGACCTCAAACCTTAAAACATAATGATTTAGTGACAAGATCTGAGGTCAGACATCATACTTGGATGACCTCAAACCCTAGACATCATTGATTTGGTGAAAATTATTTAGGAGGGTAACATCTTAGTTGATAACCTCAGACCTTAAAACATCATGATTTGGTGCCAAGGTCTGAGGTCAGACATCATACTTGGATGACCTCAGACCCTAGACATCATTAATTTCGTGAAAATTATTTAGGAGGGTAACATCTTAGTTGATGACCTCAAACCTTAACACATCATGATTTGGTGACAAGGTCTGAGGTCAGACATCATACTTGGATGACCTCAGAGCCTAGACATCATTAATTTGGTGAAAATTTTATTGGGATAACATCTTATGTGATGGCCTCAAACCTTATAACATCATGATTTGGTGACAAGGTCTGAGGTTAGACATCATACTTGGATGACCTCAGACCTAAATAGACATTGCTTGACAAGGAAAATCATTCAAAGAACACTTTGCAATTGAAGAAGTAAAGCCCTCCTCCGAGGTTGACATAGATCAAAGTTAGGAGTTACAAAATACAAAGTGACAAAGTTTATCAGAGGTTACAAATATAAAGTAATTAAAATTATTCAAAGCTTCACAAAAAGAATGAACTATTTGCAGCCTCAGGGTTTATGGACACGTCTGCATCTCCCTGGCCGAGGGTGGCTACTTCCACCTCGTCATCTTGGGCACCAGCATCTTTAGTCATGGTGTCTCCTTGGGGGCAGCCTTGGTAGGGGAAACACCTCCCTCCTCCTCAACTTTCTACAGAGGTTGAGCAAATTTAGGGTCGGCATAACCCAAGCCGATGAAGTCAGCAGCCGCAAGGCACCCTGATTCCTTATCCTTCATGGCAACCCATTTTCCAGTAGCCTTGACCCCTCTCTCTGTGTATTCGAAGACGAAGCTAACAAACTCATCAGAGGCCTTATACTCCTCCAAGATCTTCTCGGAGGCATCATCCAAGGCAGCCTTGATAGCCACATCGACCATACATTGGAGAGAGTCAACCTGGGTCTTCAGGGCAGCGTTGTGATCTTCCATTTGCTTGTCCATATCCTTTTGTAGTCCCTTCACGTTGCTCTCAGCCTTCTTTAGAGCAGCCTTTAGACGTTCCACATCCACGTTTAAGGTGGCCTCAGTCTTCTCGGCCTCTTGGCCCTTCTCAATCAGAGGAAGTTTTCCCAAGGTCCAGTTGACATAGTGATGCATGGTAAGAAGACCCTGCAGAACATGTGCAAAGACGTCAGTGTAAGATCTGATAGAGTTCAATGTTGATGTTACACTTGAATAATTCAGAAGCAAAAGTTAAAGGTCTTACTTGGATGGAACGGTGGAGGGAGAATTCAACCAGCAGAGGCTTATCCAGTGAGCAGCAGAAGCGCTTGTCAGACTCGGTCATAACATCGTCGATAGCATCAAGGGCCTTCATACTTTGGCCAATGACACAGTCACCAACCTTTAATTACTCAAGACGAGCAATCAACGCATCCTCAGAAGAAATGGGGATGGCACGATCCCCTCCTTTTTTCTTATGCCTCTGATCCTCAGAGGCAGGGTCAGCAGGCTTTCTCTTCTTGCTGGTTGTAGCCCTTGAGGTAGATGGAGGGGGAGGAGGAGCATTCAGACCAAATTTCTTGATGAGCTTAGTTAGACTTGGGGCTGCCATCTGCCACAGTTCATCAGATATTCCTTTCGGGTGCTCTACAAAATAGAAGGGTCTGAGTTAGAAAATTAGATATACAAAAATTTATAGGTAAAAACTTGTTCAAATAAAAAGCACTTACGAAGCTCTATCGGAGGACTTCCCCCAAGACCAGTCTCATAGAGATAGTAAGGGGTCATCAGGTGTTCGAATTTGACAAGCAGACCATGCTCCCCCTAATCCTGAAGGTCTTTGACCTTCTGAAGATTATTTAGGCTTAGCCCAGGGTCAGCCCTGGCAACCATTTTTACCTTTCCCCATCTCAGGGGTATTCTCAGCTCTAATGAGGAAGAGGGGGCACATGGACAAAATTCCCATCGCCCTGATGCAAAGAAGTAATGAGGCTTCCAATTATGGTTTGAGGTTTGGCTGATCTGTAGCATCTTTTTGTTTGACTTACGAGCTAAAAAATGATAATATCTCGGATGATTTTTGGCAGATGAGGGGACATAGCACCCTGTGAAGACTTGGACTGGAAGGTTCGAGTGATGAACATCCCTCCATAAGACAATAGATCAAATTATCACCCTCCAGGCATTGGGTGACAACTGGGAAAGAGCCAAGTTGATGTATGACAATATAGACCTAATGATGGGATGAATGGGCAGACGAAATCCTAACTTGAAAATCTGCTCGTACAAGAAGATCTCACCATCTTGGCCGCTGAAAGACCTTTCTTCCCTCAGAGGGGTCCTGAGTTTTATGGAGGGACTTATAGAATATACATGTCTAATGGCCAAAAGGTCGACCTCACTAAAAGTACTCTCTATCTCGACAGCCTCAGAGGTGTCAACATCACTCTCAGTACCATCATCATCATCAACCTCAATGTCGGCCTGAGCAGACGATGGGGCACCACTTGGAAACCTCTGAGCGAACTCAGCTCCTGTGACGGTCGACATGGGAATGGATTCAAGGATCGGTGGAACAGCCACACTTGGTCCTGTAATTTTAACCTCTGAGGAAGAGGTTGATGTGCTTGCACTCGTATGAGATGAGGCTCGGCTGGAAACCTCGGCTTGATCAGGGACCTGATCCTGCTAAATGGAAAAGTTCATAGCCTCTTGGAAGGAGTCCACAGACATAGGGTCTGAGGTGTATGACTCAGACTCAGACATGGGAGTAGGGACTTCTGCTGACTTAACTGACTCAGATGGCTCAGGATATATGACCTTTAGGGGGTGGAAAGATAGGTCTGAGGGGGAATGCCTCTGCCCTACGAGCTTCCTCTTGGGCTCTTTCATTCCTCTAAGATTTGGTAAAGGTGTCTGAGCATATGAGGAAGATGATAGACTTGTGTGACTCTCCTAAATAATAAACAGGATTGGCAAATGGAATTAAGAATCAAACTATTAAACTTCGAACAAAAACAACCAAGAACAATAAGAATAGTGTCATCGGAAAACACAAGCAGTCGCCGAAAAACTCTGAAAGCTCGCCAAAAATTGAAGAGATAATAATAAAAGGGGCTAAAAAAATGGCAGAGCAAGGTGAAAACGATACCGGAAGACTTGTGGAATGAAGAGAGGTTGAAGAAATGCAAAAATCCCAAACAACGAAGCAGCCAAACTTTGTAGAGAGAGAAAGTTACAGAAATAGCCAATTCAGGAGGAGGGAAATGAGGATGAAATAGAAGAAAAATGGGGTTTAAACTCTTAAGTATGAATCCATATGTCCCAAGTCCCATCATTTCCTTAGGAGCCCAAAAGACAACCAACATCATCACACTTGTCAGGCAGGCTTCCTACTCCAATAGCTGACACTTGCAAAAGAAAGTATTCAACACCTAAAGAAATTTAACCTCGGACAAGCATACCCCTTAGGCACCTGATCACACAGGAAACTAAGGGCTAGGGGGTGATTGATATGCCCTGAATGTACCCCTCGTCTCAGAGACATCGACCTCAGCCATGGAGATGGACGAGGTTGGAAGGGCCCCAGATCAACAACCAGCGTTCTCGTCTTAAACAAGGTCGGCTAGGGATCGGCCGATGTTCTTACTACCTCGGCTAGTGAGATCTTCATGATCCACAAGGGCAAATTATTCACCAGGTCATCCGTCTGAGCATTCAAGGTTTGCAACCTCGACTGGGAATATGCCGAGGTGACCATCCCATCACTACAACCAATCTTGGCTGAGGATCAGCCAACATTCCTATTACACCACCATTACCTCAGCTCAGGCCGACGTCACAGTTCAACACATTTTACCTCAGCTCTCCCACTAAGCCAAGGTCACCTCCTCATCCTCTTCCAGGCCGAGGTTGCGACCAGTCACATATGGCTGGGCTCTTATGCGTATATGTGTGGCTAGGAACACGTGTACAGAAATCAATTATAAGAAATCATTCCCCTCACGTGGGTGAATATTTCATCATCATTCTCTACATGTGACAGTGACAAATGTCTTCATCCGATTGGCTAGATCAAGACACATATGCTGATTGCATGCACGGGGGGTGCGTTACACCCCCAAGTATTATATATAGTTGTCTTTACCTTCTTGGAGAGGGATCCGAAATTAGCAACCCTAGCTAAAACTCTGTCTAAATACACAGTAGAAAGAAAAAGCTTGAGAGATTGTATCTATGGCCATTAGAGCCCTCATACAGTGATATTAACCACACACCTTCACAGTGGATGTAGGTATGATTGACTGAACCACTTATATTTTGGTGCTATTCCTCTTCTCCTCACCTTCTTCTACTATATACCTTTATACTGCCATTGTTAACACTGAATTGAGCTTACAAACACCTTGAAGGGTGGTGCTATTTTCTGCATCGTCAACGACTGTTGTACTGCCTGTGACCCGATAACTTATTCGGGTATATTTCCTTGTATGTACTCTTTTCATGTTATACTATCACTTTCTTTCATCATCATACTTGTGCATTCTACCTTTGTTAGTAGTTGTACATTGTTGGTTTTATTTCCATTGCATGTTTTATTTAAATTTTGGCACTCTCTTATATGATTTCGGGTAGTTAGCCTTATCTATTTATGTTATAGTCTGTTGATGTTGAGACTGAGCCATCTGAGATTCCTGATTTAATGTAGTATAGGGTTGGCGACCCGTTATTATTTGAAGTGGGGTGTCACAATTCTATCTTCGTATGATATTATTCTCACATCAATTAAACATCAATTTCACCCTTAATGCTTAAATCCCCAAAACCTAGTTTTAACATGTGATACCCTCCCCAAAATGAATTTTCCTATAACAACTCATCCCAAAATGAATATGGTTTACACCCTCCATGATATTATTCGCAATACCACAATTTAAATGAAAGCAAGTTTAACTACTTGCCTGGATAATTTTGTAGGGTGTGATCCTTTGATGTAGATGAAGATTTTGACGAAGAACACATTAATCTCCTCTTCTTGATTTGGCTCCCAAAATATGCCCAATTTTCTCTCCCAAACTTCCTCTGCATATTTGGGATTTATCCCATTAAGTAATGGTTGTCCCCAATTCCCTTAATTGGCTTTTATTAAGCTAATCCCGTTTTTAGACTAATGGGCTTAATTAAAATGGCCCAAACACTGCCGTGTGGGCTCAGTTATGCCTAAAAATACCTTGAGACCCGATTACTACCCCCGGGTACCCTTTTCTGACTTTTTTGACCTATCCGGATTCAACCGTTCGTTCAGAATTTCTTTCAGAATTACATTATAACATTCTCCAATTTTATACTTCCAAAAATGTGACACAAAATAATCTGTATAATTTTAATTTTAATTTTCCAATTGAAATAAATCCACCAATTTAAATAATTTCTCCAAATTATAAGTTTAAATGTCTCCAAAAATGAATAAGTTCCATTTCTCCCAAAATGATTAAATTTATTCCATTTCTCCCAAAATGATTAAATTTGCCCAAAATTAATTAAATTCAAAGCTCTCGAATTTACGGGGTGTTACACACAACCAAGGATATCTTAAACATCATCTCCTTAACGATATACGTCAAAACTTACCTTAAGGTTCAACAACACCTTCAAGTTAGTGATCCCCCACCCCCACCCCCACATAGGTGATGAATTTCTTTATCAGCTACTTCAGGTCGACTCCCATTATGAACCTCCACCGAAGCTACCCTCTGCCACCATAAATAGCTTCTCCACCTTCTAAGACAAGTCTTACACTTGCACACATATCATGTGGGAACATGTGAACAACCGAACTATATATGAATTGATCTCATGGATACACGAGTATGTAAGAGAAATATCAAGTCCTTATTTTGAGATAGATCCTAGAAAATATGTCTTACGATATATTTTCCTCACAAAGATGCACCCATCTATCTTAGACACTATCTCTCCCTCTTTATAGTCCTCATAAATATATAACTTAAAGTATAAGACATAGATTATCCATACACTCACTTGAAAATTGTATTCTCTATTGATATGTCATAAGAAAAATAAGTATATTCATAACTATTAAAACTCTCATGAATAAATGGTATATCTTTCATGTAGAGCTCATACCTTGCATTACTATAACTTACTTCAAGTTTGAGTGTAACTATTGAAAATATTATGATCATCCTAAACTAAAGAGTACATATTTCAAAGGGCATAAAACTATTAGCCCTCACTCCTCATCTCCTTAATAAAAAATAACTGATATATCAAACTATTTCATGTCATGGCTTCCCACACAAGCCTACACAAATGCTCAAGTGCATATACAAGACCGAACTGCGTAGGCTTTGATCCCCAATCCTTCTTGTGAGCATAAACCTCGACAATATATCTCTTGAAATAGTATCACAGTAGAGATGAACTCATATCTCATATTACCTTTCTATCTCTACAAAAACCTTGAAACAAATAACAACATATCTCAAAGTTGATCTCTCTCTCACTTACACACACATTGTCGGCCATCTCTTACAAAAGAAGGGAGTCATTTACAAGCACCCTTGTGTACCTCCACAAGTTAAAGTGATGTCTCTACACCTCTTATTGATATTCTTTCACACTTAAGGACCTATCCACATTAAAGTATTACCAACCTAAGGTCTCTAAACTAGTTCTAAAAATAACTAAAAAGTAATCAATTTATGTTAAGATTGCTAATAAGCTTATAACTAAAGAAGCATAAAGAACAAGTGGGGTCCCTATTACCTTACCCACTCATAACTCGATTCTTGAACCCAGACAATAAGAATCTATGGACCAACTACATATTTAAACCTGCTTAAGGGATAGCCCGAAAGGGATAACTTGAATCTTTTTTTTTAATAAAACAAACTAGTAACTCCGAATAAACCAATCGGACCCCTTAGAGAACCTACACCTAAAACTAGGGTAAAGTCCTTCAACCCATGTCTAACCAATAATCTAGCCTCTGAGGGACGCGATGGAACGAGAGAAAAGAACTCGAGGTCATCCACCTTTCACACGAGAGTTCCCCTTGGGCGCAACATCAAACTTGCTCAGGGCCCAAAACCCCATAAATGGTCACTTAATTTCAATTAATTATAGGGTTCCAAAAAGTTATTAAATATATACACTAGGCCTATTTAATAACATGATACACACCATATTTTTAATTACATAAATGTAAAGTAAAATCAAAATTTTAGCATCCCACTATAATGGTATTGATTGTTTAATCTTACGTAAGCCACTAAATTCATGATATCCAATGAGCATGGGGGATTTAACATAATAGTACACACCAATTTAAATTTTTACATGACTTAATTGTGTCAAATGAAAACCACACCATAAATTCTCGGTAATCATAATTGAACAATAAAAAATAATTTCTGAATTAATTAATAAAAATACACATAGTTAAAATTAGTCATAACAATTGTCCATAACATTTATTTCCTCATAATCCCTGATTAAATGGTATAGCCTAACATTATTTCATTAAATAACATAACAATGAAAACAAACATTATTAAATTCGATAATTAAAATCAACTAATTTAAAGTAATTAATGATATTCACCAAAACCACAAATTAAAAAAATATCATTCATTACTAACATTCATTGAACAATATTTTATGGTATAGTAAAATAAAAAAATGAATGAAGAAAAAAAATTACTTTAAAAAAAACCAAGGCACCAACTGAGAACAAAATCTATAAGAAGAATTTTGTACATTGCAGTTAAAGGAGGTAAATGAAAAGGAATAATAAGGATAAATAGAAGAAAGTGGGCTCTAGATTGAAAAAAAGGAAACTAGAAAAGTGAAGGGAATTTAGCGGGGGGAAATGATTACCGGCTAGGCTCACCTTCTACGGTATATGACACATATTAAATAGCTGTAGTATTTGACTCACTTAGTATTTTTGGGATAAATTGAACAGAAAAAAATAAAAATAAAAAATATAATGCTCCCGATAAAATATTGTTTGTTGCCACTTTTGTACTCTCTTTTTTAATTCTCCTTTTGGACCCCAAAATATATTTTTGAGTAACTCCGCATTACCCTTTTGTCTTTAATATTTAGCCTTTGACCTCTAACTTTTGTCATAACACATTGAACTAAAATTGACACTATATACATAATTTAGCTAGTAAAATATATGAAATCGTCGTTTGACCCATAAACTTTAATATTTTCATTCAAGTCCAAATGTGTCATTTGAGCTCCCTCTGAGTCTTGATTATGACCAAATTTTAGGGTCACTCATGAAATAAAATTTTGAGTAAATATATTATAAAATTGAGTTTAAATTGTTTTTAAAAATCTCACTTTTTCCCCTAACTTTATTTTATTTAGAAATTCTTTCCAATTATTTTTTAAAAAGATTAAAAATTCAATTTTAACCTAAAAATTACATAACATGGCAAATTGCATGCATTACTCAAACGCTCATAATTTAGGGACTTTAGGGAGTAAATGTTTAATATTTGACCTTAAATTATTATGAAATATATAAATTGAGTTATAATCACACCCCCTAACTAGCTTATTGCTAGTCTCTAGCAATGAAGTGAAATATTGCAGGCTTTTGCTTGAGTGAAAAAAAAAAAAAATATCCAACTCACTTTTGTAGGAATCACGATTGCATTTACCATATGCAACTAGCCTTTAAACCCGTAGGTTGCCCTAATGGATGAGTTATAGACTTATGAGGGTTTGTAATAATTATCAACTTTGTTTACACATTATTAAAGTTCGAATGATTTCTCACTAGTCATCAAATCATGGAGTGTGTGTGTGACATAACCAATAATTATAATTTTTCATTTTTTGAGTAAACAAAACTTTGATTTCCTTTTAAATGACATTTCATCGTGACTGAAAGTTTCCTCTTTTCAAGCAATTTTTTTAAGGTTATACTAATGTTGCAGACCATTGATCCTTTCTTTCTAAGTTCTTTTCATTTTTTCCTTATTTGAAATCATATTGTTATTTTTCTTTACATGCCGGCATCATCTTTTATTTTTTTCATGCTTTCTTAACAAAATTCCATCCCTATGAATTCTTAAAGGTCGGTTAAGGCTAAATATATTAGGTTTTACTTGATAATGGAGTCCGAATAGCTTACTACGTTTATAATAGAAAAACTTATAATAAGGATTCAATGGGTTTACTATGGAAATATATTTATTTTTGTAAGACAATTACTAATTGGCTAACAATAATGGCCTAAATCATATCATAAGCTTCTCATAATTAATTTTTTATTTGATTAGATGTCAAAGAATTTTTAGAAGTTAGAATTCAAATTTTGAATTTGTTCTCAGTCTTTTTTTAGAATGAGGAATAATGAGATATTTTCAAAGTTTTAGTTTAGGCTTCAAAATAAAATTGAGTTACTCGTATCTCGGAGTTCAGGTATACCCATAAAAATTTGAATGGAACAAAAGTCATATTTTATATGCAAAATTCTGCGTGTAACAACCGAACACGTGTTGGAACCTTAACAGATGATTATGTGTTTTCTCTAAGACACATACTTTATATGCAATCTCAGCCCTTAAATGAACCTAATCAATGATCTTCATGCGATTAAAATAAATCCACGTGCATCCATGTTTTAACCAATCACCGTGAGTTATTCCCATCGCATAAATTGATACGTTAGATTGGAAGTCAACTGGTCAAGATTGATCCCAGCCATAGGATTACCTCTAAGGTTCGAGATCCTTCCTCAGCAACTATATAAATCCCTCAAGTCTCAGCCATTTGAGACTTTTTGGCCTTCTTCCAAATAGAGAGAAATATAGAGAGTAGAGAGATAAGAGAGAAAGGAGAAGAGAGAGGAAAATAAATAGAGAAGAAGATAGAGAAACAAGAAACCCTAATCTTCGAAGCTCAACCTCTAAGTGTTTTCCCTTAATCCAAACACTAAAACCTTCGCAGTTTCATACACCAGAAAACCTAAACCTGGAGAGTTACATCCATTTAGGGTTTCTATGATTTTGGTGTTGAATTTGTTTGACGGTTGAAGACCTCTTCAAGTCTTAGTTTTTCTCAGAACTCATCTCTAAGATAATCTTGAGACTCATTGTTGAAACTTGAGCTTTTTTAAAAGTGAAAATCACATGTTTATATTTGTATTCTCTTTTGGATGTTTTGTTGTAGATCCTTTTTGTTTCAAGAGATTTTGAAAAATAAACTTATGTATTTCAAGGTTATATCAGATCTCTAAAACGTTTGTGTTTCTTACTTTATATTTCACGATTTGTTAAATAGGTGTGTACAAAAATAAATAAAAATACATAGGACCTTGGCTAGTTTTAAAAGCGAGGTTATTTTTCAGATCTAGTCTTGAGAAGAAGTTATTTCTAAAAATAAGTTGAATCAGTATCTCCATAGCATATAGAACCTCTAGATTTATAAGAATTTATCTGTATAAATATCTTGATAGGGCGATTTGTATAAATCGGCATTTAGTGCACATCACAAACACATTCTCACACATGAACACTTAGTCATAGTGGTTCTGTTTGAGAAACTTGGAATTTGTAAGAGTTACTGGAATCAGAAATCAAGGAAGATGAGATCAAGGAAAATGCAAAGAAGCAATAAGAGAATATCACTTCTAGTAATAAAACCTTTGGAGTGGAGTAGCTCATATAGGTATATCTCTGAACTTAGATTTAGGATCTTTGTGTGTTTGCTTAAGTGTTGTAACTTGAATCTTTATTTTAGTGGATTTTTTGCTTGTGCCATAGAGGGCACCGTGGATTTTTCCCTTGATTAAGGGTTTTACCACGTTAAATACCTCTGGTCATTACTTTGAATGTTCTTAATTTCTGTTGTGAATGGTAGTGCATGTTAGACTTAGTAGATGATTTTTAATTTCTAAAACCAAAGGTAATCAACTACCAAATCTAGACTACATATTCAGAAAACAAGTTTAAACACATCTTCTGTTAATAATAAAAAAAGATTTGTGTCCCAAAAGTTTATTCAGAGTTTACTCAACTTATAAAACTTTGTTATTTATCTAGTAAACAGTTTTTTCAAATGGTATCAGAGCTGGACAATCTTTTGTGATACTGAAACTCTAGAAATTGTTTTCGAAATTTCTTTCAAAAAATCTGAATATTGAAGAAAGATTTGAGAGGTTAGGTAACCTTTCCATACCACCACTCTTTGATGGAAACAACTTTTCATACTAGAAAGTACGAATGGTTGCTTTCATTCAAGGAACCCTTGGAAATGATATCCGGGACATGATTGAAAATTGTTATGAACATCCTACTAAGGCTATATCTGAAACTGATCTAATAAGGATTAAGAAACTTCTTAGTGAATTTACTACGGTAGACAAAAAGAAGTCACTAGATAATAACAAAGGAAAGAATGCCATATATATGTCCATTAAGGAACACGAGTTTAAAAGAATATCCATATGTTCTAATTCCAAAGAGGCATGGGGCTCTTTTGTCATTGCTCATGAAGGTGATGAAAGCGTTAAGATAGGAAAAACTCAAATGCTTGCCCAGCACTACAACAACCTGATAATAGATGACAATGAATCATTTGACGATTTATACATTAGGTTAACTGATTTCTTTACAAAACTTCATGCAAATGGTATAACCTATAGTAGAAAGGGAATTGTTCAAAAGATTCTTAGGTGATTGCCTTCAAAATTTGACAATAAAAGATATTTCATTGAAGCAATGGATGACCCTAATATGACTCCTGAATTTCTTAGTAGTAAATTAAGAATTGTAGAGTTGGAGTTAGATTTCAAGAAGCAACTGACCAGAAAAAACAACAAACCCTCTAGTTCTAATGTTATGTTTTCATTTAAAATGTAAATTCCTAAAATAAGTTCTTTGAACTTTGACACTAACTGTATTGATGACTGTGATTTAGATGACCATGAGGAAATAGCTCTTATGAGCAAGCATTTGAAAAAGATTCTTAAATTCAGAAATGTTGTAGCCTCTAAACAAGGCAATTCAAATTATCAAGGAAATCAAAATCGCAGACCTCGTGATAGAGATATTACCAAACACTCACATATAATAAAAGTACCTATGACACTAATCGACCTAAGATAGAACTGAAAGATGTGAAACTTCATAGATGTTGAAAAATGGGACATTATGCCAGCAAATCCTTAACTAATTTTAACAATAGTAACAAGGCTAATATGTGTAAAATGGGGGATGACTCTAGTGAATCTGATAAAGATGAAACAGAGTCAACCCAGAATGATGAGTATTGCATATCTTTCTTTGTCAAGATTATATATAATGATGACGATGAATGCTTACCTACTCATAAATATGTGATGTATGTTGATGTTGATGTTAATATTGCCCCTATTATTGTTGAAAGTAATCTAAGTGTGAGTCACAGATAATATTGCCAAAGAATTGAACGTGTGTGAGAGTCCAAAGGAATAAAGTAATGCTTTAGGGGACACTTCACATGACACACTTAGCGGGTCTAGTGATGATTTGCCTGATTTACATGAGTTATATACGAAAACGGTTAAGAAGAGTACTCGCCTTGAAAACATGATAAAATCATTAACTGAGCGCATCGATATACTTAACCAGACCATTAGGAAGAATACTGAAGATTATACCGCCCAGTGTATTGCCCATTAGACTCAGATTGCAGAATTTGCTTTAAAAATAAAAGATTTGTCTAAGAAAAATCATGAGTTTGAACAAAAATATAAGGCAACACTTATTGAACTAGAAGAGTCCAAGGAAAAGGTCAAATGTGTTTAAAAATGTCAACACTTTGAAAACCAAGCTAAATCTTATGAGGAAATTATTGTTGGAAGCAAATTTGACTCTTAAGATAAGTCTGGTCTAGGCTTTGGAGAAATAGTTTACACCAGTAAGACCAAAGTTTCTCCTGAAAATGTTATGTTTATCAAATAAGGCCAAATTTATCCTATTATTCAAAAAGGGGAATCAAATTCTAAAGTCTATCAAGCAACACATGATTAGTAAAATCAACATCCTAACTCAAGTGGTAAAGCCCAATACATTTGTCCACCCGTTAAAGACCAAAGATGGAAACTTAAGACCGATGACAATTGGATAACTGTACTCAATAGAACCAAACCAATCTTCAAAAAATTTAGCAATAAAGTCATGTCCTAAACCCATTAGTATTGTTCTTACTACGGCGTTTTTGGCCACACTCTTGAAGAATTTTTCCAAAAAAGGATATATACACCAACATACCATCACTTTAACTATTATAGAAAAGGAAGAAATACTTACTTTCTCCCTAGGCAGGCCACAAACAACTCTAACTATAAAAATAAAAAGGGAGGGCCCAAGACTAAGAAAAAACCATTTAGAAAGACCCAACAAACCTTTTCTAAATCAAAAGGCCACAAAACAATCAAAACTCAGCCTATTTGGATTAAAAAAGATGATCTATTACCCCAACTCAAGTGAAATATTATCATTTCTTTTTTAAAGGAACAACACACTTCAATTGGATGGTATTTAGATTCCGAGTGTTCCAAACATATGACCGGGGACGAAATTAAATTGAGAAATAAGACAGACTTCCTCGAAGGCAGTGTTATGTTTGGAGATGGTGTTTCATCTCAGATCATAGGTAAGGGAACATTAAGTGAGGATGGGCTTCCTGATCTAAATTTTGTTCTTTTGGTTAAAGGACTCAAAGCTAATCTCTTAAATATATGTCAATTATGTGATTCCAATCATACTGTCACTTTTTCAAAAACTAATTGCCAAATTATAGATGAAAAAGGAAACTGTGTATTCACGAGAAACAGAACTCATAAAAACTATTACACAGTAATTCCCAGGTCTGAGTCTTTCCATGTTTCCAAATTAGAGGATTCTGACCTTTGGCATAATATATTACGACATACAAATTTTGATAATCTTAGAAGATTAAGCTCCCAAGAAATAGTTAGAGGATTACCTAAAATAAAAAAGTCTTTCAATCCGGTATGTGGACCATGTCAAGAAGGGAAAATAAGTAAATCCCCTCATAAGAAAGTTAAGGATGTATTGACCCCAAAACCTTTAGAACTTATCCATATGGACCTCATAGGTCCCTCAAGAACTGTTAGTTTTTATGGAAATTATTATATCCTAGTTATAGTAGACGACTATACACGATATACTTGGGTTGCATTTATGAAACAAAAATCAGATACCTTTGATGAGTTCTTAAAAATCCTTTTGAAAATATAGAACAAGAAGGATACCCAAGTGTGTCATGTTAGGAGGCACAGAGGTGGAGAGTTCAAAGTCTCTGGTGTTACTGAATATTGTGTAGCCAATGGCTATAAACACGAGTTTATTTCTCCCAAATACACCCTAGTAAAATAGCATCGTTAAACGTAAGAATATAACTTTACAAGAGATGGATAGGGTTATGATACACCCTAAACGTCTTCCTAGATATTTTGGGTAGAAGTCGTTCAAATCGTGTGTGATATCATTAATCGTTTATACCTGAGGAAAAATTCCAAACAAACATCATATGAGCTTTGGTTCCACAAAAAGTCTAACTTGAAATATTTTACAACCTTCAGGAGTGTATGTTATATATGTAAAGACCGTGAACAACTTTCAAAATTTGACACCCGAGGAGAGAAAGGAATCTTTCTTGATTATTCTTAAAATAGTAGGGATTTTCGTGTTTTTAATTATCGAACCAAAACCATTATGGAATTATTTAATGTGATTGTCTTCGATACTAGTGTAGGGACTAGTGTCTGTCAATCAGTGCCACTTGTTGAGGCCGAACCAAATTCTACAATTGAACCCTCACAAGATACTGATTTACTGCCACCCGAGAATTCTTCTATACCAGTTGAATTTTTAAAGACCTTCCAATTGAAACAGTAGTGGATAATCCTTCTGATCCTGTTAGAACAAGATCCCAACTCCGAAATGTGGCATAATTTGCACGTTTTGTTTCCCTTTAGGAACCAAAAAATGTAAATGATGAACTGTCAGACTCATTCTGGATTAATGTTATGCAAGTAGAGCTTATCCAATTTCAAAGTCAGAATGTGTGGTATCTTGTTCCTAGGCCAAATGATTTTAAGGTTATCAGAACTCGATGGATTTTAAAAAACAAAACAGATAAAAATGGGGAGGTCATTAGAAATTAAGCTACATTGGTATGACAAGGTTACTCCCAGATAGAGGGAATTGACTTTGACGAAACTTTTGCACCTGTTACTCGTCTTAACTCGGTTATTCTCCTCCTTGCCATATCATGCCACCTATAGTTCAAATTATTCCAATTGGATGTTAAGTTCGCAATTTTAAATGGAATTTTTACTGAGGAGGTATACGTAGAACAACCCAAAGGGTTTATAGATCCATCACATCCTGAATACGTCTTTAGGCTTAAGAAAGCCTTAAACGATTTGAAACAAGCTCTTAGAGCTTGGTATGAGCGACTATCTACATTTCTAGTCTCTCATGGATTTCTTCGAGGCATAAATGATTAAACCTAATTCGTTAGGAATGAATACAAACATGTTTTAATAGCACATGTGTACATTGATGATATAATTTTTGGATCCACTTGTTTTAAACATGTGAAGAACTTTTTCGATATCATGCATGTCAAATTTTAGATGTCACTTATGGGTGAACTTCAATACTTTTTAGGTCTTCAAGTAAAACAATGTAATGATTGCCTATTTATCACTCAATCCAAATACGCTGTAGAACTTGTCAAAAAAATCGAATTAGAAAATGCTAAACCTTCTTTAACCCCCATGAGTACTTCAACAAAACTATCTAAAGATTATAATGGGAAAAATGTTGATCCTACTCTATATTAAAGCATGATAAGGAGTCTCTTATATCTTAATGCTTCTAGACCCAAAATTTCTTTCGCAGTCTGTGTCTGTGCTAGATATATAAGTATCCTTAAGGAATCCCACTTATTGTGTGTGAAGAGAATTATTAAATATGTCAAGGGTACTCAAAAATTTGGTATTTGTTACACCAAGGACACAACTAGTTCAATTGTAGGATACATTGATACTGATTGTGCAGGGTGTTCTGATGATAGAAAGATCACGTATGGTGCGTGTTACTACGTAGGAAATAACCTAGTAGGTTGGTCATGTAAGAAACATAATTGCATTTCCTATCTAGAGCAGAATCCAACTACATTGCAGCAGAAAGTTGTTCATAACTATTATGGATTAGATAGATGCTTAGAGATTATGGTATCACCAAAAATCAATTAACTATGTTTTGTGATAACCAGAGTGCCATAAATATTTCGAAAAACCCGATACAGCACTCTCGAACTAAGCATATACAAATTCGACACCACTCCATTCGTGATATTGTTGAATCTAAAGAACTCATTATTGAAATCTTAATACTGAAAAACAACAAGATGGTCTTTTTACCAAACCATCGGATAATATACGATTTGAGTATCTATGAACAGCGATAGGTATGATAATTCTCACATAATATCTATCACATTTATAATAACCTCGGTAGTTTCACGCTAATAATTGGTTTATGAAGTATTAGGGCATGGACATCTCTCAAATGACAAAGGATGCCTCCTAACACTAGTTTATGTAGGAGACCCTTGATTCTACCGTTGCTTATGATATTGTTTGTGATTAAAACCTTTTTATTTGTTCCTGAGTTCTCTATAATTTTTATCACGTTGTATATTTGAGAAAAATTGAGGGAGAAGAACTTGAGTATCTTTGCTGCGATTTATATCTATTCCTATTCGAACTCAACTAATATGCCATTTAGTGTTTTATCTTTTACAGGAATTTCTTCAGACCCATTGTATAGCTTGTTCTATTTATTAGAGTATTGGTCTGTATTGTAGTTGAGTGATTTTTCATCTTATTTTTTGTTCTGGGATGGGAATGGGTAGTTAGATCTTTTGTATAGGAACTAGGATTTTTCAATTTTCACCCACGAGTTTAGAATATTCAAGGGAATTTTGTTTCTAATATCTAATGGGGGAGATTTAGAACACACTATATATATGACTTACTTGAGTCTATATATAGCAGTTCCAACTAGTTTGGATTTCGAGACAAAGTAGGTTAGTTTTTATGAGTTTCTCTATCTCTCAAAGGTTCAAGCAAGCATGAAGAAATCCAGCCCAAAAATCCTCAAGATCAACCTAAAGGGAAGTTAATTCTACCTTATAACCACTATAGGACACCTACACTGCATATTATTGAGTTCCTATGTGCATAGGTCGATTAAACATTCTAACAATATTTATTAAATCAAGTAAATTCCATTATAACATCTTTAAAACATTTTTTTGGAATTATTAAAATATGGTTTTAAAAAGTGTTGGGGTTTAAAATTTAAATTTTCAAAATGTTTTTATTCATTAAAAGTTGTGTTGGGTAAGTTCTCAAAGAAGCAGAGAATTCAGGGGGAAATTTTAGAATATCTTTTACACGCATTTTTCAGCGTGTAACAACTGAACACGTGTTGGCACTTTAACGGATGATTTTGTGTTTTTTCTAAGACACATACTTTATATGCAATCTCAACCCTTGGATGAACCTAATCGATGATTTTCATACGATTTAAATTAATCCAATTACAACAAGTTTTAACTAATCACTGTGAGTTATTCCCACCGCATAAATTAAACCATTAGATTACAAGTTAACTACTCAAGATTGATCCTAGTTGTAGGATTGTCTCTAAGGTTTGAGATCCTTCCTCAATAACTATATAAACCCCTCAAGTTTCAGCGATTTGAGACTTTTATCCTTTGTCGAAATAGAGAGAAATAGATAGAAGGGAGAAGAAAGAGGAAAAGAAATATAGAAGAGGAGAGAGAGGAGAAACCCTACTCTTTGAAGATCAACCTCTAAGTGTTTTCCCTTAATCCAAACACTAAACCTTCATAGTTTCATACACCAGAAAACCTAAACTTTGAGAGTTATATCCATTTAGGGTTTATGTGAGTTTGGTGTTGGATTTGTTCGACGATTGAAGACCTCTTGAAGTCTTAGTTTCTCTCAGAACTCATCTGTAAGATAATATTGGGTTTTATAATTGAAACTTGACTTTTTCTAAAAGAGAAAATCACACGTTTATATTTTTATTCTCTTTTGGATATTTTGTTGTAGATCTTTTTTGTTTCAAGATATTTTGAAAAAGAAACTTCTTGTAAGGACATAAATTTCCAATTGAGTCCCTGTATTGTTTTGACTTAATTCCATGAACAAAACTACGTTGGTAATATGTCATAGGGAGAATTTTATTATGTCACGATCCCACTTGGTCTATGACGTATTGAAGAAAATTGAAGACGTTGCGGCAACGATTCAAAGAATTAATAATGCCGATGTCTAATTAGTGGAAGTTTACGCGTCTTCAAAGTTAATTGCATTCCGAGATCACTCAGGTATGAATGCTTATAATTAATGGTTCTCAGAATAAGTTTTATAAAAGATAAGGATGTATTTTTATAAAGAAAAATATTTTAAAATGTTTTTAAAGGTATTTTAAGTGTTTACACTACGTTTCATTCTGATATACTCGAAATAGAGTTTGACTAATTTAGATCTCTTTTGCAAGAGACGTTTTGAACAAAAAGTCAAAGAAAAGTCAAACCACGTCAGCTCGTTTAAACGACATAAGGATCTCGTTCGAATGAGAGGCCTATGTCATGCGAACGACGTGGCATTGTCGTTCGAATGACATTATTTTTAAAGTGGCACTTAATTATTATTTAAAGCGTGTTTTTATTAGAGTTTTGGAAGTGTGCATCTGGAAAAAACAGAATACCATCTAATACGTTGTTTGCACAAGTTTTCTAAGGTTTTAAAAGCATAAACACATCCTTAGAGTTTACAAAGACCCCATTTATCATTCTTATATGCTTAAGTGATCTTGTTGCACCGAAGAAGTTTGTTCTAACATTGAACATGAGGGTTTTGCGCTGAAGAAAAGAGACATCGGGTAGACACCGAGACATTCGTAGAGTCGAGTGTTGTGGACAGGTATCGTGGAAGATGGAATTTCGGCGTGGGCACTATTGAATAACAGTAGAAGATCAAAAGGAGCGTCAAGACCCATGGGGATCGAGTCATTGAGTAAGTCTAATCTATCTTTGTAAAACCATTGTTCATAGTGATTGTTTGGATTGGGCCGTCCGAGTTTTTTTTTCCCATTTTGGATTTTTTCCTCGTACATCTAGCATTGTTAGTACTCTTTAATTTATTTTACTTGCTTTAATCACTAGATTCATGTTTAGGATTAATCAAGGTAAAAATTGTTTAAAGTAATAATTCATTTTTCACAACTTTGTTTGGTGCATATTTAAAAGTTGGATAATTTTTGAAAAATTTGGTTTTATTTAAAACACACATATTAGACACTTTTCAAATTGGTATCATAGCTAGAAAACATAATTTATTTGTTTTGTCATCCCATATGTTTTCAAAGTTGAATTTTGGATATAACGAATTTCCTCAAACTCCTATTTTGATGGCACTAATTACACTTATTGGAAGATGAGAATGAGATGTGCATTGAAATCTATTGATGAGCATGTATGACTAGCAGTTGAGAAAGGTTGGACACCCCATGTCACTATTGTAGGTGAGGTTACTAGTTTAATGCCTATTTAGTCATGGATCGAAACTGAAAAAAGACTTGCACAGTATAATTCTAAGGGTCTGCACTTTATTCCTTCACATGTCACACAGTATGAATATAATAGAATTATGACTAGTGATACATCAAAAGAGGCTTAGGATATTTTGGCACTCACTCACGAGGGTACTAGCACGGTTAGGGCGTCAAAGCTTCAAAATCTCACAACATATTTTTAGACCATTCAGATGTTAGAAAGTGAGACGTTTGAAGAGTTTTATGCTAGGATGTCCAATATTGTCAACTCGTCGTTCAACCTAGGTGAGAAAATTCCCGACAACCGTGTCATTAAGAAAATCCTTAGGTCGTTGCCTAGTAGGTTTGATGCGAAAGTGACCATTTTAAACTCCTTGGGTAGGTTAGAGTCGATGAAACTAGAAGAGATTGTAGGTGACTTACAAACCTATGAAATCGACATGATTACCTCCAAGCAAGTGCCTAAGAAAGAAAAGGGTATTGCTTTGAAAACCCGGAAGAAGGAAATTAAAGTTTCAGATTTCGATTCCGATTTCAATTTTAAGGATGCTAATTTGTTGGCAAAGAAATTTAAAAAATTTATTAAGTTTCAAAAGCAATCGAAAGATGCCAAGAAATTTGAAAAATTCAAGAACAACAAAGTAGATCCCACCTCTAAGGATAAGTTTGAGAAGCCTAAGAGAGATGAGTCGGATAAGTGTTTTGGGTGTGAGGGGTACGGTCACAAAGTTAAGGAGTGTCCTACTAAACTAAAGACAGAGGGAAAGCAACCCATTATCTATAATGCCACCTAAAGAAATAGTGATTCGGAAGAGGGAGAGAGTTCCCCCATTGATCGTAACTTTGTTTCATTTATGGCATGTCATTTGACTGATGACGATTCTCATGTTCATGACACTTCCGAGAAGGTTTTGACTGAATCCCATGTTAGTGAGGGTAAAGAGAGAGACAAGGAGGAGATAGATGTGAAAGAGTTACAAGTTGAGTTTAGTGAGTTGCATGTCGAAATAGTGAAGGTGAAAAAGGATAACTCAAAATTTCTAGATAAGTTGAATGAGCGTGCCATAGAAAATAATGATAGTTTGATTGAGGATCTTAGGGCATGAGAGAAGAAGTTTAGGGAGAAACTATAGTTTGAGGAGAAAGAGAGAGATAATCTATGTGGTTTGATGGAGTCCTTGAAAAAGGAGATTTTAGAGTTTGAGGAGTCTAGGCGTTTGCTCGAGTCTAGGATTCACGAGTTAGAGGAGAGATTGAAAGACTCGTCTAGAGTCCAGTTTGATTTGGAGGCTAGGTCAAAGAAGTTATATAAGATCCTAGTCACCGTCCAAATTAAAGGAGATAGGGGAGGTATAGGTTTTCGTGAGAGAGTTGTTCCCATTCCCCCCGCACGTCTGAGAAACTCTAGGAAGGTTAAAAAAGGTCCACATATAGGTAATCATTCCCACCACTGCTACACTTGCATGTTTTGAGGTAGGAAAGGTCACCTTACATGTTATTATTACGACCTTCAACAAGCTCCTAGGATGTTTATGAATAAAGTTTCCTCGGTTCCCAACACCCCCATGCGTCGTTTTACACCTACTTGGGTTAGGAAATCGGATTTAGTGGCTTTAGGAATAAAACTTCATGATTCTGATTTGGGTGCACTTGATTCTTCCCATGCTAAATCTAAAGGATGATAGTGTTGCCTTGTTTTTCATATGCTAGTTTGATTCATGATATATTCATTGCAAGTATTATTACATGTGTTTCATTTTGTATTATATTTTCATCTGTTTGAGTCCTATTGAAAAAATATAAAAAGATTTTGTTTTTTAGAAAATTTTTGAAAAAACCAAAAAGATTTTGTTTTTGAGAAAACTTTTAAAAACCCAAAAATATTTTGCTTTTATTTGAGTCAAAATATGAAAATCCAAAAAGATTTTCTTTTTGTTTTTGAGTTTACATGTTTGATGTGGCATATTGGTCTGCTTGCCCCCCCCCCCCCCCCCCCCCCATCGTTCCATTATCCATTTGGCTAGGATATTTGGTCATTATTATTGATCCTTAGAATGATCTAAACCACTATTTATATGGGATTGTTTCGAAGTTGATATGCATTTTGATTCAACTTTGTATATATGCCATCTTTGCACACATGCAAGAGTTTATATGGATGTTTGACTTCTCTTGCATATTTGAATTTGATGAGGCGTTCTTATCTCAATCTTGTCATCTATGCATAAGTAGACTTAAGGAGAAGTGTGCATGTAAGAACCGTTTACCATGAGGATTTAAATTGGTTAAAATAATGAGTGATTCACGGGAAAGGGCTGCGAGAGTTCAAAATTAACTCGTCGCGAAAGCCACAGTTTAAAAGAGCCCAAAAGAAAATGCAATATGCTAAGAAAAGGGCCAAATTTGTTTAGTTCATTCCAAAGAAAATATGATAATATTGAGGAATTTTGGATGGATTGAAAATTTAAACGGGTTTACACAACTAATCCTAATGTTGAAACATTGCAATTTGACGCTATTGTTTGTAGAATCTACAAAATTCTGGATTTGTGTGCATGTAGTGTGTTTAGTTCATTAAGCTCACTCTTTTATTATCATGTGTCTATGATAAAGTTTAATGATTTATCACTATCAATTAGTGCTTCTTGATCGTTTCGATGTGTTGGAATTGTGACTCATTTGTTGTAGTTTCATGCCCATTCATTTCATATCCATGTTTGAGCACATCGGTACTATGTTTGCATGTAACTCGCATTTTTAGTTTTTATGAGTTTTTGCGTTTTGTGTTAAAAGAATATTGTTTTAATATTGTTTTGCTACTGTCGGGACCTTCCTGGAATTTTTTTGGGGAAAATTTTCACTGGGCAATATTATATTATATTTTTGGGAATTTGGGAAATTTTGGTAGGTCACGAGAAGTCATTCAAACGACATCTCCATGTCGCGCGAACGACTGTTGTACTTTGTTCGAGCGACCTCCTCAACTCGAGCGACGTCCCTGGCTTGTTCGAACGACAGGCTGATCTCTCACTTCTGATCGGTTTGCACTCCTCTGGTTTAAATTGGTATATTTTTGGTACTGCTGGAAGTGTTTCTGGACTGATTGGTTTATATGGAGGATTTATTGGTTATAAATTGATTTTTTGCATATAGTCCGTTTATCACACCTGATTAGATTGCTACATTTTTGTGTGATTCCCTGGTTTACTAGCTACTTATTTGTCATTACTTAATCATTTTTAGCTGCTTGTTTCATGATTATATAGCGATTTCCCATTGATTCAAATTTGTGTATATTCTCATGTTGATACTTGGACTAGTTTATCTTTTCACTGGATTGTCTGTTCGAGACAAAAAGGGGGAGAGATGTATGTGATGTAGGGGGATATTTTGAGCATGTTTTGGTTTACACATGTTTACAAATTGGTATTACACACTGGTATCATTTTGCTGCTCAAATTGTTTAACAAATAAGTTTTCATAGATTATTCATATTGGTATCTATTATCATTTGGTATCATTTGGATATATATATATATTGGTTTCATTTATTCCTCCATACTTCACGTGTATTTGTTTGTCTGTTTCATGTGTGTAGGTACACTTCAGCGATTCGAGATTTCAAGTCTATATCACATTCAGACAATTCATGCTCGTCGGTGCTACATATACTAGTTCGTGTCCTATATTTTTTATTTTGGGTTTATGGGATCGGATTTAGGCATCATACGGCTTGACGACCCGGCTTAGGAATTTCACTGGTTTAGTTTTGTCCCGAAATAGTCAAAGGGGGAGATTTGTAAGCACATAAATTTCCAATTGAGTCCCTGTATTGTTTTGACCTAATTCAGTGAACAAAATTGTGTTTGTAATATGTCAGAGGGAGATTTTTATTTTGTCATGATCCCACCTGGTCTATGACGTTATGAAGAAAATTGAAGATGTTGCGGTAAAGCTTCAAAGAATTAATCATGCCGATGTTTAATTGGTGCAAGTTTATGTTTTCAAAGTTAATTGCATTCCGAGATCACTCAGGTATAAATGCGTATAATTAATGGTGCTCGGAATTGTTTTTATAAAAGATAAGGATGTATTTTTATAAAGAAAAATATTTTAAAATGTTTTTAAAAGTGTTTTAAGTGTTTACACTACGTTTTATTCTGATATACTCGAAATAGAGTTTGACTAATTTAGATCTCTTTTGTAAGAGACATTTTGAACAAAAAGTCAAAGAAAAGTCAAACCACGTCAACTCGTTCAAACGACATAAGGATCTCGTTCGAACGAGATGCCTATGTCGCGCGAACGATGTGGCATTGTCGTTCGAATGACACTCTTTTCGAGGTGGTGCTTAATTGTTATTTAAAGTGTGTTTTTATCAGAGTTTCGGAAGTGTGCATCTGGAAAAAATAGAATACCATCCAGTACGTTGTTTGCACATGTTTTCTAAGGTTTAAAAAGCATAAACACATCCTTAGAGTTTGCAAAGATCCGAGTTATCATTCTTATATGTTTAAGTGATCTTGTTTCACCAAAGAAGTTTGTTCTACCATTGAACATAAGGGTTTTGTGGTGAAGAAAAGAGAATGACTTTTTGTTCGACATCGTAAACGAATCAAAGCCATTCGGTGGACACCGAGACATTCGTGGAGTCAAGTGTTGTGGACAGGTATCGTGGAAGATGGAATTTCTGCGTGGGCACTATTGAAGAACAGTAGAAGATCAGAAGGAGCGTCAAGACCCGTGGGGATCTAGTCATTGATTAAGGCTAATCTGTCTTTGTAAAACTGTTGTTCATAGTGATTGTCTAACTTGGGTCGTCCGAGGGTTTTTTCCCGTTTTGGGCTTTTCCTCGTACATCCGGCGTTGTGAGTATTCTTTACTTTATTTTACTTACTTTAATCACTAGATGCATGTTTAGGATTAATCAAGATAAAATTGGTTTAAAGTAATAATTGGGTTTTCATAACTTGGTTTGGTGCATAATTAAAGGTTGGATAATTTTTGAAAAATTTGGTTTTGTTTAAAACACACATATTGGGCACTTTTCACTTCTGTATTTCAAGGTTATATCAGGTCTCTAGAACGTTTGTGTTTTTTTCTTTATATTTCACGATTTGTTAAATAGGTGTGTCCAAAGATAAATAGAAACACATAGGACCCTTGCTAGTTTTAAAAGCAAGGTTGTTTTTCAAATTTGATCTTGAGAAGAAGTTATTGGTAAAAATAAGTTGAATCGGTATCTTCATGGCATATAGAACATTTTGATATATGGGAATTTGTCTATATAAATATCTTGAGAGGGTGAGTTACGTAAACCTGCATTTAGTGCACATCACTAACACACTCTCACACATGAACACTTAGTCATAGTGATTCTATTTGAGAAACTTGGAATTTCTAAGAGTTGCTGGAATCAGAAATCAAGGAAAATGAGATCAAGGAAAAAGCAAAGAAGCAACAAGAGAAGATCAGTTATAGTCATAAATCCTTTGGAGTGGAGTAGCTCATATAGGTATATCTTTGAACTTAGATTAAGGATCTTTGCGTGTTTGCTTAAGTGTTGTAGCTTGAATCTTTATTTTAGTGGATTTTTGGTTTGTGCCATAGAGGGCACCGTGGATGTTTCCCTTCATTAAGGGTTTTACCACGTTAATACATGTGTTCATTACTTTGAGTGTTCTAAATTTATGTTGTGATTGGTAGTGCATGTTAGACTTAGTATATGGTTTTTAATTTCTAAAACCAAAGGTAATCAATTACCAAATCTAGACTACATATTCAGAAAACCAGTTTAAACACATCTTGTGTTAATAATCGAAAAGAGTTTTTTCCAAAATGTTTATTCGGAGTTTACTCAACTTGTAACATCTTGTTATTTATCTAGTAAATAGTTTTTCAAGTTTTAGGTATAACTCGGTCTCGTGACATTGATAAATAACCTTGACGCCTTCCTTAAAGGTAAGAAATAAATAGTTAGGGAAATGTCGTGGATTAAGTGGGGATATCCTTTGTGGGGTCTCATTGACATCTCTCATTAAATCTAGCATTATAGTTTCATTCATCATAGGCATCTTCTCAGTTTTGTAGCATCTATCATGTGAGTTTTATTCATTGGCATCGTATTCTAGGTCATTTTCAGAAGAAAGACAATGGGGATAAGAGTTTTTTTGTCCAAAGTAATCTTTGCCTTCATCTAGCTGTTCATGCTAGCCTTATTTTCCATCTTCTGCGATGTTTACAAGTGCCAGTTTCTCCTTGTATGCAGCAAACATCTCATGTGACAACATTGGCTTCAATATGGGTCTTTCACCTTAAGTGGATCATCATCTTCAATAAATTTGTTACTCAGATCAAAAGGTGGTGAACCTCCTCCGATGTTGATCATAAAAGGGCTATCGTACTTTGACATATACTTTGACAAGTGGTAGGAGCGTGTCTCAAACTCAATGAGATAAATCTCACCATCAAACCATGGAATGTTGTTCTAACTATATAGTGTCATAATGAAAAATGTATGGATCTACTATGAAAAAGAATGAAATAAAAAATTAAAAATTAGCTATAGATGCTCATGCTCAAACCTAATAAAACAATATAAAGGATATGAAATAGAAATTAAAGTATATTACTCTACTATACACGCTTAATGTTTTGACTATGATTAGTCTGATGTTCCGTAGTTAAGGTCTTCTAATTGCATGACCTCCAACTCAGGTCCAAATCCCTCAAGGAATGACCTCAAGTCTATCCATTAACTTTTAAAGTTCTACCATCATTGGGGTTCTAACTTTTAATGCCCCCATGTGGGAAACTATGCTTTATAATATAGGGGTCTGTCCAGTGTGGCCTCTACTTACCTGGGATAAATATATCCTAGCGTTGTAGAGGATGACCTTTTGTAAAGGCTCAATCTTCATACTTAATATGGTTTAATTGTGGTGGAGTTTTTTCATCTCTCTATAGATTTTAGCATTTTCATAATCACCATTACTTATTTCCTCGAGTTCATTAAGTTATAACTTTCTCAAGGCATCACTGACTTTGGGATCAAAATTTAGTGCATTTGTAGCCCAATACCCCTTGTGTTCTAACTCAGGATGGAGGTTACAAGATTTGTCATACACAACTTAATAGGCATACATGCTGTGACACCCCGCCTAATTAAATACCGGGTGATCAATCCTTTATTAGATTAAATCAGAATATCCAGTTGGTTCAGAATATGCATCACCGCTGAAAACTTTATTATTAACAATAACAACCTAATATTTAAAAAGGTTGATGTCAAACTTTTATCTTTTAATTAACATAAAACCAAATTAACGAATTATTAAACATAGACGAATCAAACTAATCTCATAGGAAATAAAATGTGTGAAATAATAAATATGACTGAAGAATCTTCTAGCCCAAATACCCAATACAATAATCCAACAGAAAAAACCAACAACTGAAAGGAGTAAATAAATAAATCCACAATCTCTGACTGTCTGAATAAGTAAAAGGGGTGACATGCCCTAACTGGAGCAAATAACTCAAGATGAAGAAACGAAAGTCATGGAGGCATCTACTAACAAGTCATGTAACATCCATAATAGCTACAACTCGTCAAATGAATAGAACTCAAATGAATAGAACTCGTATGATTAGTGTCCTTGTGGCTGGGCCACTAAAATAATTTGACAAAAAAAGAGAGATTTATAAGAAACCGGTCAGAGCCCGAGTTGAAAACTATTTAAAAATTAGCAACTATTTAAATGAAAACAATAGCACATATTGTGTACATGTTAGATTTTCGTAGTCTCACTTAAGATACTCACCTCTCATCTAATGTGCACACCTAACGCGTATATTTAACCCATCCTAGTTATGTTACCCCGCCTAATTAGACCGAAGAATACTATTATCACATCAATAATCTCATGCGTTTACCCATATCACCCGTATCCCGTATCATCATATTTTTAAGAATAATTATTCATATCCATAATCGTTATTCTCATAGGTATTCTCTTTCACTAAGAATATTTTTAAATATCGTTATTTCCATATCTACTAAACACGTACACTAGAATAAGTATCAGGTATACATATATTTATCTCTCTCTCTCTCTCTCTCTCTCTCTATATATATATATATATATATATATATATATATATATATATATATATATATATATATATATATATATACCATTTCAGCACCCCTCGGTTAAAGGTCCCCCTGGTGCAATGCATACACTGTTATCATGTCTCGATGAATCACTCATTGCATGAAGGACTATAGGTTCAATCTCTCACAAACCATAAAAAATAAACACACATATTGGAGGCGAACATAGTTCTAAGACCATGGGTTACACACATACCTACCCACCGATGTGACCGTCAAAACTATCGTTCTCACTGATAGACCGTACCTAGGTTTTATGTTCTAGTGATATGAATCAAAATCCCCCCGAAGGCTCCTCAAGATATGATCTCCCATAACGCACAACATCCACCTCATAGAAAGCAACGTAGCTATATTATAGACACAATAATTCAATCAATAGGTATATACATAACCAATAATAACCATTAGGTATTCACATAACCCAAGTACCCAAATTTATACGTAGTATTATTATCTCCAATACTCGTGTTACTTTACCTGTACGATTAATCTCCCTATCGTATATATTCCATAAGGCCCTCTTATCCTAACATATTCCCTTAGTAGTTACATAACCATCTCGTCGCTAGACTATTTAATGAAGTCACTCAAGGATACCGTAGGTCATTATCTCCAACTCGAATCATCTTTATATGGTTTTAACTTGTCCAGGCCAAAATTTGAACTTCTGAAATCTCGTTACAAGATGGGTAAAATCTCGTTCGAAATGAAACTTCGAACGAATTAAGTACTGAATTCTCATTGGAAATCTCGTTTGAACGAGGTTGTTCAAACAAAACTTCAGACGAACTACTCTATCAATTCTCGTTGGACGCGTTGTTGGAATTCTCGTTCGAACGACTCAAGTTGTTCAAATGAGAAAATCGCAGTTCGTCCACTAAAAACTGCATTTTCCAACTTCTCATCACCCAAATCATCCAAAACTTATCCTATCTCAAACCCAATGATTCTAAACTATACTCCCTAGTTATAGAATGCTTTCCAACACATTTTAACATCGAATCCTTTAAAATTATAACATGAATTCAGATTAATTCCTCAAATCTTCAAAAAGCCCTAAATTCATACAATCACCATTAATCACATTTAAACCCAGATTTGAATTCTTGATTTCAACATATAAAACCCATATTTCTTATCCC
Organism: Sambucus nigra; assembly: GCA_949130495.1. Lineage (NCBI taxonomy): Eukaryota > Viridiplantae > Streptophyta > Magnoliopsida > Dipsacales > Adoxaceae > Sambucus > Sambucus nigra. The sequence goes on from OX422221.1 coordinate 374,452,344, forward strand.
CAAGATATGGTTATTCAACTACATGCAAAACCTATACCACAATCATGGATTAATACCCAATTTCAGTCCAAAATTTCATAATACCATGAATTAATCATCAAATAGAACATGGACATTATATGCTCCAAATGACACAAGATAAACACTTGAATTTTTATGAAAGTCTGATTCGTCAATTGAAATTGGTATAGATGTGTTCTCCTCTTCTCGGTCTACACATTTATGATGTTTTCGGTAAAAGGTGACTGGGTTTGGCCTTGTAACTTCTTCTCCTTCTTCCTCTTGGACTCTCTCTTGGGTTTACTAGTTATTTACCCTAACTGTCCCACACACATGCACGTATATTTCTATAATTTTCGTCCATTAATTAATCCTAATTTTTCAAAAGATAAAAATACCCTTCGAGGGTGTCGAGTCGGCCTAAAGTTTCCCCGGACTCTAAACTAAACCCCCGAGTAGACTTTTCTAACTACCTCGACCCTTCCGGACACACATGCATACTCAAAATAGCCATCCGAATAAGAAAAAATAAAATTACATTTTAATTCCTCATTTAAGTCCCGACACGACTCACACGCGCGTCCCAACTAGTGTACTATAACTGTTGTATTTTTCACTCACGAAAATTATATAATATTCTCATTATATATTACATTACTCACTAAGTAATCTTCCACATAAACCTCACCAATAAATACTAACTCTCATCACACTAGTAATTATTTACTTAAATTTCGATTAATTATAATTAAATTTTTCCATTTAAATAAATTAATCCCATAATTAAAATAAAATCTTTCAAAAATACGGGGTATTACACATGCCTAAATTGGTCTTGTAAGTACTGGGATAGGCCCACAAATTGTAAGTCTGGGTGACCAATCTTTACGATTTACATTTACTGTCTTTTCTAGGATTTTTTTGACATTCTTATTGGCAAATTATTATTCTTTCCTATTGGTTTGTGGGTGATATGATAGTGAGACTTTGTGCGTCACAACATAATTTTTCATCAAGGCTTCCATTGGTATATTGTAAAAGTGTGTCCCTTAGTCATTGAATAAAGCCTTTGGGGTCGGCTTCCAATCTAAGATTAAATGTTAGTCTTTAAGAATTAAATAATCATTTTACAGTCATTGTTTCACTTTGGTATCGCTTCTATGCACTTTGAGACTTACTCTCCAACTAATATTATATAAAATTAGCCAAATTACTATGGTAAGGGTCCTACAATGCCAATGCTCTAACAAAAATAAATTTCCATATTAAGGATATGGGCCAATGACATCATTTTACGTCTATTTATTATACCAATCATTTGGCATCTAGGACATGCTTTAATATATATATATATATATATATACGCGTGAGCATCTTCAAATATGGAAGGACAATAGAGACCTCTTTGGAGAATATTTTTCGTGATCTTCTTTGTAGAGAAATGACCTCTACATTCCCCCGAGTATCATTTAGAGAGAGCACTTTGGATTTCATCATTGGTTACGCATCACATATTAATATGTTCAACACAGTACTTAAATAAATATGGATCATAAAGAATAAAAGTACATGAGGATTCAATGAATGCAATTTTTTCTTTGATTGATAAGTATATAGGAATTTCTCCTGTGACGATATAATTAACAATATCACCATACTAGGTAGGGTAGATACTACAAGGAGTTGTTTATCCAAGAATGATTCTTTTAATCTGGCATATGTCCTATACCCTAACTTTATCAATTGGTACAAGTGCTCGTCTATGACTTTTTTTACTCCTTTTTTTATTCTTTAATGGACATATCCAATTCTCGTAGTACAAGAATCCATTAAATCAGCATCCTCCTTGGACAACAAATGTTTAAACTCGATGTGATATATGAAGCGCATAATCGGAGAATCTACTAAGTATGACCTAACCTTGCCTAGTGCAAATACTATGGATAGTATCTTTTTTTTGTAGTGATATAATTCATTTGTGATTGTTTAGCATCCTACTAGCATTCGAAATAACGTAAGGATTCTTACATTTTCTTTGCACTAAAACAACCCCTAGGAATAATCACTTACATCACACATTATGCCAAAGAGTAATCTCCAATTGAGGGACGTCATGATAGGTGCTGATGTGGGGAGTCTTTTTATCTTTTCAAATTCTTCTTGGCATTGTTTACACCACTAAAAGGGTGTGTATTTATAAAGAAAATCCCGTAAGGCACTTGCTGTTATATTAAAGTCTTTAATAAATCTACGTTAAAAATTGACATGACCTAAAAATGAGGGCACATCCTTAACCGATTTAAGGGTGGGAAGATTTTAAATTAATTCGATATTTTCCTTGTTCACTAGAATACCATCAACATGTAATATGCGGCCAAAGACTATAAGATTAGTAAGAATATTATATACTAGTGTCCTTTATTCTTGCGCATCCTGTCACAAGTGTGTCTATTAATTCCTATATTTAAGATCTTATATTCGCTAACCTTTTTCTGATATATATATATATATATATATACACACACACACACACACACACACACACTAGAGGATTCCCGTACCTGAAGGCACGATAAAAATTTCCAAAGTACGTAATCAAGAAACGACAAAAATTTTGAAACTGCGTAATCGCAAAATAGCAAAAATATTGTTTTCCAACAAAACATCTATATATCGTTCCCAAATATATATAAGTGCATAACTATTACATGGAGAATATCATATTTTAAATGTTAAAGTATTTTAAACACTTGCTAAATATTTTCAAAAGATTTTGGGCTCTGACCCACTTATAAGTACTTTAAAAACCTTTTAGGTGTCCAGACACAGGTACGCTTAAATGATATTATTCCTTCGAGTAAGACGATGTTGTAGCAGCTGTGGACGCTAGCAGAGATTGTTTCGACGCTTCTATCCTTGTGATATAGATATGAGGTATTGTGAGTTATCTTCGATCATGTTTCCCAACTGTTGTCATTTATTTTATCTTCCGCATTTTCATTTACGCCTATTCAGTTTGGTTGTAATAAATGTGCTACCGCGAGTTATCGATTATTGTTTATTTTAATTCAATTAATGTGTATATTAATTATATGGATGGATTCATGGTGTGTATAAGTTATTTAGATTAGAAAGTTTATGTTAATTAGAAAGTTTATTTTAATTATGTGTTTAAGTTAATTTTGTGTTTAAACTAATTAATTATGTGTTTAAGTTAATCAGAAAGTTTATTTTAATTCAATTAAGTTAATTACCGGGACTTATAGATTATTAGTAATTAATTTGATTTTCGACAGTGATGTTGAGAATGATCCATTATGATAATCATGTTTTATTTTGATAAAGGATTGATCGGTCGAGATTAAAATAGGTAGGGCGTCACAACTATGTTCCATCTTCTCTTTCGCGACAAACTGGTTCTCCCATATATGGCCCTATATGGTATCTTCGTTCTTGTTTATTATTTCCCTAGTGGAAGACTAAATACAGTGAAAAGTGATTCTTTATCAACTTTAAAGTCATTAATTAACACCTTTCATATTTTGTTCTCTCTCGTTATTCTCATTTTTTACGTAACCTTGCATCCGCCCATTGATAAGTACCCAAAAGTGTAGATTTTATGCCCAAAATAGATACATTTTAGCTGTTAATTCTCAACAATTTGGGTCTTACGCGTGTATGTGTTCATTGTGCATGCTTAATTACAGTTGCAGTGTCAAAAGTTATATTTCGAGACAATTTGCAGTTAAAATGGAGCTATTCTCTTGTCCCATAACCACATCCGAGTCTAAACCTGTCCCTAAACCTATTCCGAACCCCATGTGTGTTTAGTTTTTGCCATTTTAATATTTTTTAGATTTTTAGGTAGAGTCAATTTATTTTTAGGTTTTATTTTAGATTTATTTAGAATTTTTAGGTTTTATTTACTAGTTTTATATTTTATTAGTATAATTTTATTTTATTTGATTTTATTAGTTTTTAGTTTTTATTAGGATTTGATTTTTCTTAGGATTTTATTTATTTTTTAGTTTTATTAGATTTTACTTTTTTTAGGATTTTAGTTTTTAGTTTAATAGATTTTTATTTTTTTATTTTTATTTCTTTTTAGTTTCATTTTTAATAGAGTCTTTATTTTATTTTTAGAGAAGGAATTTAATTTTTAGATTTCTAGTTTTAGTAGTTTTATTTTTATTAGTTAGTTTTATTTTATTGGGGTCCAAATTTAACACACACATAAACTCACTCACACCTTTAAACCCAACACACTAATACACTAAAACACACCCTCACCCTAACCTCCATACACCCTACCACACCACATACCCCCCTAGTTCATCTTCTCCAACAAACCCACACACACCCATTTCTCTCTCTGCCCCCATTAACAAACCAAATACACCAAACACAACACACAACACACAACACCTTCCATCATCATAAAAACCCATACCCATTTCCCCTGCTAAGAAATCGCATCCCCATAAGCCGAGCCCCTTACCCGATCACCACAACCCGCCAACTCAACCCGGAACTAGATTCGGGAGACCCCTACACCCGACCTACCTCCTGCCCCGCACTTTCAATACCCATCTCCCACCATCTGGAACCCCACTGGTTTCACAACCCCATACCCACGAAACCCATAAACCCGTCGGCGTCGTCCGGCTGCCCAGCAACGCCGACGACGAACCGGAAGCCAACTTCTGGCCAGCCATTGGAGACCCAACAGCTTACAACCCGAAACCCCATAACCCATATCCGAATCCAATAACCTACTTCCGACCACCCGAGACCAACCCGAAGCCGACCCATTTCCGATTCTCAAAGCCAAAATCGTACTTGTTAACAAGGCCAACCAAAAACGAACCAAAGAATAAACCAATTAACACACATGTGCACTTAACCTCTTTTACCCCTTTACCTATTATACCCCCAACACAAGTTTTGTAAACCACTTACCTCATTTTCCCATCTTGCCCTCACCCAAATCATATTTTATTACCTCACACCTCTCAAACCTCATGTGCACACACCCCATGCTCTTGCACTCCCATTACCAAATTTACCCACATGCTCCATGTGCCTACTATATAAGATGGAAGACCCCATTTGAAAAGGATGATGAATTTGTAGAGAGAATTCTAGAGAGAGAGAGATAGTTAGAGTAGAAAATAAATTACGTAGAACATTTTGCAAATAGTTTATTTTATTTTATTTTATTTTATTTTATTTTTTCTAGAGATTAGTGAGTGAGAAATTAGTGATAAATTCAATTGAGTGTTTTTTTATTACTAAAAATCAATTGGAGGCTCGACTTGTATGGATGATGTGCAAATTCAAGGATTGAAGTCCAATTTCACTCAAAAAGATTTGGTTTGATTGTTCTTCTCTTCTATTTCATTTTATTGTCCATTAATTGTTTGTTTATCATGTTTGAAATTATGTTTGTCTAAATCCACTTTCAAGGGGTGGGGTGAACCCTTATTTAATGATTATTTTAATTTAATTAGTTTTATTACTTGAAAATTCCCTTTGAATATTAATTTTGATCCCTCGCCCTTAAATTTACGCCTCGAGAGAGGGTAAATGATTTTCGAGAGAAAATTAAAATTCTAAGTTATAATACCCATTTTAGATTCGAACTAGAGATATGGGTTTCTTAAGTGTGGTATTATTCCTTAAATTTCAACTCTAATTTCATTTTCTACGATTTATACAAATTTTAATCGATCGATCCTAGTGGGTGATTAATTAAAAGGAGTGTAGATATATTTTCTAGAGTTGTGGGGAAGTAAAAATTAATTTTCTAAAAGATTACTATTAAAATTACACTTGCAACGAGAGTTGATTTTTAATTTTGATATTAATTTGGGAAAATTAAAATAATTAAATTAATTAGTTAGAATAGCTAAAATTTGTGTTGTACTCCCACTCCTTGATTGTTCTCACATTTACTTACCTCACTTTATCTCTTATTTTTGTGTTAGACTGTATTTTTCATTTTAGTCAGTTTTTAGTTTGTCATTTGATCTCCTATTTAGTTTAGCGTTATTTCACTTCACCTCACCCAACTGTTTTAATATTGAAAAAGATAAAAAAAATAGAAAAAGTAAAAGCCTCGAAAAGAAAATAAAAGTGAATTACAATTGAGTTTGTCTCTAGCTTACCCCCTTGATGTGGATTGACATCCTTGCTTACCGCTCTACACTTTAGTTTATTATCATTTTTGTAGGTATTTTAAGGTTTTCATTAACTTGTCTTGCAATAACGACTACACACAAAAATCAAGTTATCACCCATGAAGTACCCGTTCATGTTCGAAGTATCCATAATTGTTCTTTGCTTCTCACAATTGATTATTGGTTGCTATTTACACAAACATAAAGTAATGGATGATGTTGAAGAACTCTATTCTATCTCATAAATAAAAGAAGATCATTTGATTTTATAGGACTACCATGAAACTATTAAGTACTTATATCATAACCAATTACCACTGATACATGCCACTTATGCCCAGCAAAGAGGAGAACATCATTGTAGCACAGCGAAGTGGAGAACATCAATGCAAGTCATGGATAATGAATAGAGGTTTAAGACCTATTATAAATTTACTTAAGAGAAATAAATATGCAAGCCAAATACATTATAGAATTTGACATAACCGTCATAGTCCTACCCCGTGACCTTCTTACAAACATCTCCCCTAATTATCCTGAAACCAAAGTCATATAAAACACCTTATCTCTTGAGGACAACTTCTGATCAAGGGACACAAATTATGTATAGGAATATAAATGTGATCAAGGTAATATACACACTTGAACTGTAAATTTGAAAAATAAAACGCAACGTGAGGATTAAGTACTGAGCAGTAGGATCTTTGAATAGCAAAATTACAACAAGATTTCAAATATAACATTTCTAAATAGCAAAATTTCATAAATGATGTGAACTCAATTAAATTCAATAAAAATAAGGACTATTGTATCAATTCAAATTTATACATTCCCAGATTAAGGACATGGTATATACAATAAATATTACACGCAACAATGTATAGACGCAACAATGTATAGAAAAGAAAAACTTTCGTAAATTCAATTGTTAAAAAGGAGGATTTAAAGCTTAAATATAATACTAAAGTTTTTTCCTTAACTTTAATGTTTAATGCCATAAAGTTAATAGCATATCGTTATATCAAACCATTAACATATTTCATGTCCTTTAAAAATTAACATCATAATGAAAATACCATCTTGAGATTTCGAAAAAGGCCCTAACATAATTCCTTTCTATACAATAAAATTAAAATAATTTGAAATTAACACGTTTTTACATACTAACTTAGATAAAAATGCTATCACAATACTCCTATTTAACAGAAAACGCAACGGTAAATTTCTAGGAATAAGAGAATGGTGTACTTCGTACTGATAAACTTGGTACAGTACTCTAATAAACTCAAACCCTAAGTTCAATACATTAATTAAGCAATATAAACCAAATATTAATGTAGTATTCTTTACTTATAACCTTTTGCTGAATATAATATTAATACAGTGAACCTAATACAATATGTCACACATCTTATATTAATATAACCATACAAATAATCTCATATTTTTAAAAAATGCATTACACTAAAGAAGGTTTATGATCATTATAATATCAAAACATTAACAAAATGTATACAATACTATATACATTGAAACAAAATTTCATAATAAGGATTCATGAGCTTAAATAGTGTCAAACCAACTCTTTCCAGCTCTAGTTATGATATAGATATAAGGAAATAATTCAATGTAATACCTAATGGTATATTTACTTATCACACAATGATGGTTATAGCTAGTTGTAAGTTTTTAGTCACTATATATCTTATTATTTTGGATATGATAAAAATAAATTAAATAAAAAAAATTAATAAGATAACAAACAAAATCTCATAAATTCTACATTGAAACTGCAATTTTATGTGGAACTATTTAATGTACCCCCAATCATTATAGAGAGCGGGGCTAGCTTGGATTTTTTTTTAAATGATCCATGGTTGATGAAAATGTTGGTTATGCAATTGTTCAACGACCTAAGCATAAACAATTACACACACTAAGTTCATGAAACATAAAATAAAGAAAAGACAATGCATATATTAGATAAAATACATTTATATTTCTTTGTATTTTCACTCTACCGGCGTACCAAGACCAAAAAAAATTAATGTAGTTGACTTCTAGGAGTAACATGTGTGAATGATCCTTAAAAATAAGAAAAAAGGTAAGTCTAATGTGGACACACAAAAATTAAGAGCTTTAATGTTAGGAGCTTCAAGCATATGTTTTCTTCGAATATTTAGGTGGAGTACCTGAACTAATTCATACTAAACAAAAATAATCTAATAAGTTAAGTAAAAAAAACAAATCATATAATATACATATAATTAACTTTTTGAACTAATTATTATTTGATTCACATTCAAACTCAAACCAAGATATGTGAGTTTACCTATTTCAAATGAACACATAAAAAAATTAAAAATAAGGCTTTGGCTCTAAGATCAGAAGCCCAAAATGTTAAGGTTTTTAAGGTTTGAAAAAAATAAGAATTGAGAAAAGGAGAGTTTGAAACCCCCCGATGCTATAAATTTGAAAGGAAAAAAAAGTGTGGATTTCAACAATTTGAATAAAAACCTCATATCTAATGGTAGTTATGCTTGAAGTTAAAAAATTTTGAGAACTAGATATGCAAAATAAAGAGAGATTTCAATACCCCCTAAAAACATCATATTACGACAAAAGACCCTGGATCAGATAGAAATGTATGAAAATAGAACTAATATTGTACATGTCTAAATTTATAGAGATAGAAAGACCATTTATTCTCAACCTTAGACAATCCTAAAAGTTAATCAATACCTCAAAAATTTGACACTTATCTTTTTACGTTAGCTGGAACATAAGAAAGAAATGCTTCAGAGGAAATTATGTTAGACAACGCAATTGAACAAAAAATGACCTAATCAAAACATTGGATGATTACCTTCCCAAATCAAGTTTCTGTATTAAAAAAATAATATATTATGATGATTTTCGATGACCATGAGATTGAGAGAGAGAGAGAGAGAGAGAGAGAGAGAGAGAGAGAGAGAGAGAGAGAGATTATAATAAAATCGAGAGTTTGAGAGTAGTAAGGGATGGTTTTGGGAGTTTTTGAGAGAAAAAGGGGAAAGGAAAATTTGTTAGGAGAGAAAATAAAAGAAAGAAAAGTTAATAGGGGAAAAAAGAAAAAAAAAACGAGTTTAGGAGAGAAAATAAAAAACTTTCTTTCATGTGTTTGGGAGTTTGGGAGGAAAATTATTTTTTAAGAGAAATAAGGTACAATTCATTAAAAAACTTTCCTTTCTCTCCTTTTCTTTCCGATTTCGAAAGAAAGTTTTGCAGAGAAAGGAAGGGAAACTTTTTAAAAAAAAAATCCTTTATTTTCTCTCCTTTTAAACTGACAAACGAGAAACAAACACTTTCTTATACTTTCTTTCATACTTAAACTCCAAAATGAAGGAAAGGAAACACACTTTACCTTCTCGTCCTTTCTTTTCTCTCCAAAATAGAACTCACAAAGAAGGCCTAAAAAAATTAGGTATGTTGGTTGGGGGAAATAGGGGTGGAGGGGATGTGGAATTTAGGGGGAAAATGAAAACTTTAAAATTCAAAATAAAGTAAGAGATTATGGTGGGAAAATGGGAATAAATGATCTCAACCCTTCACTTCTAGTGGGAGATGTGTCAAGAACTAGACCGTTATTGTGTTTAGAAATTCAAAAACCATACTCCTTTATTATATATATATACACACACACATAGTTAGCAGAACTCTATGGAAACTTAGTTTTGTATGGCCTCCGATCAAGCATCGTTTTGAGTTAGGACAATGAAGTTATGGTTGTTTTCGGGAAGTGAACTATTTCCTTTTAAGGAGAAAAATGTGGTCTAAAAATAGAGTATCGTGTGACACCCCACTTAAATTAATAACGGGTGGCTATCCCTATACCAAGATAAAACAGGAATCTCAAGTGGGTTATTCTCAGCATCACTGTCGCACATACTTAAATATAACTAACCACCCAGTAATAAAATAAATGGATGCCAAAAAATTTCAATCAACATACAAAGAACTAAAAATTAACATGCAATATAACTACAAAATAGGATAATATATACAAGAGTATAACAAAAGATATACCCGAATATGTTGTCGGGTCACGGACAATACAACAACCAGCTAATAAAATCATAAAAGAGATACATATAAAATCCCTAGATCCTCATAACCGATATACACAAAGGATCCTTAACTTGATTTACAAGAATTGGAAGTGGCTACAACAAAATCATGTAACGTCGTGCATCAGCTACAACTCCAAGGACTCTCGATATAATAGGCATCAATGGAGCCCTTGCGGAGGGACACCTAAAATATATATAAATATAGAAAGAGAGAGGATATAAATGAGTCATAGACCAAGGTTTGAAAATAATTTTAGTAAGTTAATTAAAATGCATAATAATTATGAATGCACGAAATCATAATTATAGTGGTGTCGCACTTTCTTGGGTCTCAACCTCACCCCTCATCTATAGCGCACACCTAATGTATCCATATAAACCTCGAAAAAGTTATTCGACACATTCTATAGACAAATCCTCTTAAATCTACGCATAAGCCTCATTCGCGTAGCCCACAATCTCTAACTCAATCGTCTATCTACTTCTTCTACCGTCTGCTAAGTTTAAGCCCAAACTTATACAATAATATAACTCCATTATATTTATCTGTTCAAATCTTGAACCTTCACAAGTTATTAGCATAAGACATCACTCATCATCATTCGTGTGTGGAACATACCCACGGTATTTCACCTATAACTAAGAACTAAGGACCAAATATCTCTCCACACCCAACGTTATGCTAAGTTTCATGCGTAGGACATCTCGCAAAGTGAAATCCAAACAAGGAACCCCCCCGATACACTACCACCTAACTTTATCGGTCATGGAAATCCATTAGGCCCTCTGTCCAAAGTACACACCCAAATTACTTCCCGTCTATAGGCATATGAGTATACTTTTCCACTCTCATACTACAAAAGACAAACCATAATATACATCATTATAACCTCCTCTAGTTATAACATTAAGATATCAGACACTATTTATAAAGTTGGTATAATATTTCATGCTCGTATTATAAATGATTTATCATCCTCATTAAGTAAACATACATTCACACATAATATGTATACTATTAGTCTCTATAATGCTATCATCTTCCAAGGGATCGCTCAAATGTCCCAGGATTACCAGTGGTCGGACTGTCACACCGACTTGGTAAAAACATAGTCACAACGAATGGTAAGCGACCATAGTTCCTAACCAGAGAGCAACATGAATCATACCTAAGATGTCTTACCCCTACCTCACGTACGGTAAAATATTGGACGCTATGACCTGGGAACTATACTGTCCCTACTGCTCAAGCCCGGGGGATTCACCCACATCTCGTAACTTCCCATGATAGCACTAGAGGGGTACGAAGAACATAATGTATATAACATACACACAGGATATGTACATATTCTATCACATCATATATACAATCCATCACACAAGGTATATACATTCACATCATATATATATACATACCATCTCACGTCCACATGTATAAAAATAATGAATTTGGCTATATGTATATAACTATCGTTATACTAATCGTTACACTCTCGCATACCTTCCCAATTCATTTCATTATTCAATCCCTCTCTTGAAATTTACTAATCCATCACACCTAAGATATAAATAGTCACCCAATTTAAAATTACTAAAGACACAAAATATCTCCCATCTAGTCCATATTTGGCATTAAGTTAATTCCTACTACTTGGAGAATTTACGAAAGGATTCGGTATTTTAAACTCCCAAATATACCTCCATAATAACCTGAAACCATCCTAGAGAGAATCCTCATTCCTTGGAGGATTATTAAAAGAAAACAACACAATTTACTCTTATATACCTCTATTATGGCCTGCAAAGTGGCCTCTCTTTTATAGCCAAATATGAATCCTCAAAATATCTTATAAACATGTTTATTACACTCTAATGAAGGGTCCCTAAGTAATCAAAGCAATTAAAAAAATCTAAAACCAAAATTGGCAAAATAGTGTGATCGGAGTAGACCGGGGAGGGGGGTCCTTAAAAACGAACCGGTCTGATTCCTAATTTTTTTATAGAAACCTTTAATGGGTGGACCGTTTCGATGCCCCTTAAAATAGAACCAATCCAATTTCCTCAAACCTGAACTGATTCGGCTTTCCTACCTGACTGGTCCGGTTCTGCAAAATTTTGTTCCCACGAGATTTGTACCCCAAAACCTTACTCTATACTTCATGAGATTTACCCAACACTTCTAAAACCCAAATCTACATCACTCTAACAATATCCTAATCATCAAACCTAACACATATATTATTCCTACAACTTTTCTCATCTAGACCACAAATATTACCCTAATTACAAGATTTACTCATCAATTTTCAGGGTTAACCATAAAAGCTCAAATCTAATAAATCACCAACAAAAATTATGAGATAACTCACACACACAATTATTTAAAAACTTGAATCACTTCTTTCAAAGTTATAGAGGTTGAATCCTCCACTATATCACGGGTTTGAGCAAAAAATCTCTAAAGCTCCAAGCTTTTCTCGTCCTCTCTCTTCGTATTTTTCCTCTCTCTCTTTCTAGGGTTTTCTTCTTTCTCACAAATGAGATTGGCTAACTCACGATCCTCTTAAGGCTTTAAATCCATAAATCTCAACTTTAAATGATAATAGACACTTAAAATGACTCGTTTCCCCCAATTTGAGTCAAACTAGGTCCAAAATACTCTATAACCCAAATAAAATTTCAAGACAATCATTTTGACTATCTTGTCCTTTCCCAAATCAACAATACACTCCAATTCATCATTCGCGACTCCAAAAAATAAAAATCTAAATTCTCCTAATTTAATAATTATATTTCTCCCAAAATAAATAAATTCAAAAGTCCTCGAACACATGGGGTGTTACAATCTCCCCTCCTTTTAAAGAATTTTATCCCCAAAATTTGAATAATTCCATATATACAAATATCCAAATTACCTCCATGATTGTTCAAACGATCTCTACCACTTACCAATAGTGAATTCCTCAAAAAAATATATAACCGGGCCCCTATACACCCTATAACCGTGCTCAATTACACAATCATTACTCGGCTCCACTAGCCTTAAATTGTAACATAACTTCCACTCACCATTATAATTATATGCCTGGAATAACAAAGGCTCCAACCCAAGAACTAATCTAAAGCCCATATCACTATAGGGATACTCTAACTCCCAATAATGAATCCATTAAATCATACTAAAAATAATAATATTTTGAAAATTTCCAAAAATCTAACCTTTCTCAATTCCCGACATTGGCTATTTTCATGCGGGGGAGGTCTCGCAAGCGAAATCTAAAGAAGGAACCCTCCCAATACACCACAGTGCATCTCTGTCAGGGATTGAGACCAGTCAGACCAGGACTAATGCTTTAAAAAGATTTTTAAAACAATTTATATGGCCCCATATGCTTAAAATATAAATAGAAAATAATTTTATGAATTCTGATACACACAAATTAAATATTGTGCCCAAGACACAAGGCGACAGTCGATACGATGTTCTCACCTACATTAATTTTTCACCACACACATGACTATGAGCCAAAACTCTTTGCTCAACAATGAACCCACTAAACCCTGAATCTCATCAGTAAAAACCCATTTCAACATCTCGAGATATCACCACAAGTTTGACCCGTTCACAACTGGGACATAGTAATATCATGTATCTTGACCAACCATAAAAAGATAGTCTTACCGTTACTACTAAACACGAATTAACAATTGCACTCCGAAAAAACCATAACTCTACTATAACATCTCAAACCAATCTATTCTCCCAAAAGATACCATTAAAGTACCACACTTACTCTCCTCAAGGTAATCATATATTCACAACCGGGATATAACATCCAACCACGCACTAAATTTGATCCACTCACGAATTCTATAGATAACATTATTACACGCGACACTACCAAAATCAATCAAAGCATACCCTATACACATAGGAAAAACAATTTATATGTTACCTCCATAATCTTACTGCCTTGCCTCATCAATAGGTTCCTGATCAAAGTTTTATTACTCGTAACCACCCATAAATTGTTGTAAGTGTTGTTAATCAAAAACCTCCTCAAATAGTTGCCCTCTGCCTCTATCAGGACAAGCCCTCTTCCTCTGGCCTATCTCCCCACAGAAGAAACAATTCCCCATAAATCCTCTTTATCCACCTAAGGAACAAAATGCTATTGCGGCCCATGATTATTCTGTCTTTAGACACTACCATCGAATTTAAAACTTTTTGATTATTTCCTCTTACTATAAGCTCCTAAATGCAGATCATGCTCCCTTTGCCTATTCTTCGTCTGTTGAGATGATTGTACCCCACTGGCACCACCTTCTCCCGACTTACTTGCCACGTCCGGGTCCCCAAATTTGTTATTCCCTTTTAAACAAAAATGGTGGTCCTAACAATGTAGCAATGATGCATTCATCACATTGGTAAAAGTAAGTAATGTCAGTTTTCCCAACAAATGCTGACGAATTCGCCAATCTCAACCTCATAAGAACTTTAATATACGCTTCTCCTCCATATTTACCTCGTTAGGCACAAAGTTCACCAAACGAGTAAATTCCTCTTCATACTACGCCACTATCCTATCCCCTTGCTTCACCTCTAACAATCTTCTGCTGATCTCAGTCTGAATTGCCGAAGGGAAATACTTACGATCAAATCAAACCTAAAAATCTGATATAGACATCATATCTCTTTACTCTGATGTAGTGGCCGACTCCCACCACTAGAGAGCCATACCCACTAACTTAAAGGTGGCAAGTATTTGTTTCTGAATATCACTGCATTCCACCATAAGAAGGTGACGTTGAATACCCTTATTCCATTAACTTCCTATGACCACATCGGCTCCCCCTTGAAACTCTGGAGGATGAACTTTTTGAAAAGCTTCTCTATATCTCTCCCACACAGCAAGCCCCATGTAAGCTTGAGCTACTGGCGTTATAGGTTGTTACTGAGCCTTAGGAAAGTGTTGATCCCTGACATTCATAGCCGTAGTAACTTCTTGAGCCATGATACTAGCAGCCTCTGATGTAGTCATAGTCCCCTGAGGCATTTGGGGCTCCATATTCTCTGCCCTTCTATTTACTCTAGCTGGGTGACCTCTTTTCGACGGTATATAAAATAAGTGCGAACTATATCAGCGCAGAGTCCAAGCAATTACGCATCGCAACATATCATAAACGTAATATGAACACAAAAATCCTAATAATAGGACTCTAGGTCAAGAAAGCTTACGGAAGAACCTAGAAAACCCGCATAGATCCTAAGACACTAGAACCTGATGCTCTGATACCACCAATGACACCCTGCTTAAATTAATAACGGGTGGCCAACCCTATCCCAAGATAAAATAGAAATATCAAGTGGATTATTCTTAGCATCACTGCTGCATAGACTAAAATCTAGCAAACCTCCTAGTAATAAAATAAATGGATGCCAACAAATTTGAATTAACATACAAAGAACTACAAACCAACGTGCAATATGACTACAAAACATGATAATATATACAAGAGTACAACAAAATATATACCCCAATATGCTATCGGGTAACAGACAATGCAACAACTAGATAATAAAATCATAAAAGAGCTACATATAAAATCCCTAGATACACATAACTGATATACACAAGGGATCCTTAACTAGATTTACAAGAATAGGAAGCAACTAGAACAAAATCCTGTAATATCGTACATCTGCTACAACTCTAAGGACTCTCTAGATAGAATAGGCATTAATGGGGCCCTTGCGGAGGTACACCTAAAATATATATAAATATAGCAAGACAGAGGATTTAAACGGGTCAGAGCCTGAGGTTAGAAAATTATTTTAGCAAATGAATTGAAATGCATAATGATTATGAATGCACGAAATCATAATTATAGTCATGCCGCACTCTTGGGTCTCAACCTCACCCCTCATCTATAGCGCGCCCTTGACGTATGCATATAAACCACTAAAAAGATATACACACATTCTAGAGATAAATCATTTTAAATCTATGCCTAAGCCTCATTCGTGCAGCCCATAATATCTAACTCAACCGTCTATCTACTTCTACTATCGTCTGCTAAGTTTATGCCCAAACTTATATAATAATATAACTCCATTATATTTATCGGTTCAAATCTTGACCCTTCACAAGTTATTAGCATAAGACATCACTCATCATCATTCGTGTGTGGGATGTCTCGCAAAGCAAAATCCAAACAAGAAACCCCCCAATACACTACCACCTAACATTATCGGTCCTGGAAATCCGTTAGGCCCCCGGTCCAAAGTACACACCCAAATTGCTTTCCGTCTATAGGCATAAGAGTATACTCTTCCACTCTAATTCTCTAAAAGACAAGACATAATATACATCTTTATAACCTTCTATAGTTAGAACATTAAGACATCTCACACTATCTATAAAGCTTGTATAATATTTTGCGCACATATTATAAATTATTCATCATTCTCAATAAGTACACATACATTCGAAGATAATATGTATACTAATAGTCACTACATTGCTATTATCTTCCAAGGGATCGCTCACATGTCCTGGGGTTACCAGCGCTCAGACTGTCACACAGGCTTGGTAAAAACCTAATCACAATGAATAGGGAGAGACCACAGTTCATAACCTGAGAGAAAGACGAATCACACCCAAGATGTCTTACCCCTACGTCACGCGTGGTAAAATACTAGACGCTATAACCTGGAGACTATACTCTCCCTGCTCATCAAGCCGAGGGGATTCACTCATATCATGCAACTTCCCATGATAGCACTAGAGGGGTATTAAGCACATAATGTATATAACATACACATATGATATATACATATTTGATCACATCATGTATACAAACCATCAGACAAGGTATATACATTCACACCATATATATATATATATATATATATATATATATATATATATATATATATATATGTAACAACTCGAGGTCTTGAGACGAATATTTATTTATTTTGGGAGAAATAAATATTATTTTTATTGGAGAAATAATTAAATTGGCAATTGAGGTCAAAATTTAGAGTCGTTAGAAAGTGTCTTGAATGGCAATTATGAGGGTACCATAGTGTTCGGGAGGGTCGAGAAAGTCGAAATGACTGTACTTGGGGTCTATTTGGGTTCCGAAATAAATTGGGACCGTTTGACTCGAATTAAAGTCACCGAGTCATTTAAAGTGTGTATTATCATTTAAAGATGTGTATCTTGGGAGATTAGGCTAAATTAGCCTACGGGAGAAATAATTCTAAAAAGAGAGAAATAGAAAGAAAGAGAAGAAGAAAGAAGAAGAAAAGGAAGGAGAAAAAGAGGGAGAAGGAGGATTTTCGGGCAAATACGCGATCTCAAGGCGGATTCAGACCCTACGAAGCCGAGGCAAGTGATTAAACTTGCTAAATAATTGTTGTGTACTAATTATTGCATGATTTGTGGATTGGATTTTTGGGTTTTAGGTTTAAATTGTTAAAACCTAATTTTTGGGAAAACCTTATATTTGTAGTGTATAAATGAATTTTAAGGTTAGAAATTGGTTTATATGTGTTCTTGGATGAATATTAATGTTGTATTTATGATTGAGTTGGATCAAAATGGTTGGAAGATGATTAAATTGATTTTTTGGTATTTTGGGTTAAGAAGAAAACAACCCATTTCGTAGCTTGCTGCACTTGCCGAATCGATTCGCCCTTACCGAATCGATTCGGTCTGTTGCAGAATGCCTAGGTCTTTAGGGCCGAATCGATTCGCCCCTTGCGAATCGGTTCGGCATGTAGCACACTCCCAGGTCCTTTGGACTGAATCGATTCGGATGGGCTGAATCGATTCGTTTCTGGGACAAATCGATTAGGAAATAGGGGATTTTTGGAGATGTTTTTCTAGGAAGAATTTTATCCCGTTTGGTTTAAGGTTATCGATTGGGGATTTCTATGGGAGTTAATTGGAGTATGTTTTGGAGACTTTTAGAGAGTTTCCTTATAAGGAATGATTGGAGTCATATTGACTAAATTCGAGAAATACCGATTAGATATTTTGGTTTATTCTAAGTGGGGAAGCCACCTTGACTTGGAGGTAATAAATTCAATTCATATGAAAGAATGTGAATAATTTAGAGATACCGGATCTTAGGATCCAAATCCCAAATGGGATAACTTTAAAAAGGTTCATAAAATGAATTGAACCCTATTATGAATGGAAAATAATAAATGTTAATTGATGTGTATACGGATATAAAAATATCCTTATTGATGATTGATTTGGGAGATATCTCACAGAATGAGAAATGCTAATTGAGGTGCATTAGGATATGGAATATCCTTAACTTAATGGAATTGAAAGAAAATTCATACTAGAAGCGACATGAGAGGTTCAAGCGAGAAATAGTATAGCATATACTAAGTGGGGAAAATGTGTGAGTATTGACGATTGGTGTATCATGAGAGAGATATACTAAACAATGATGTTAATCAAATTGCGCCTAAGAGCGTATAATGAAAATGAAAATGATTGTTGCAGGTATACCTTATATAATGGTATATCTTTATTATGTGGGATGTATGTATACCGTATATGATGGTTTATATACATGTTAAGCATACCCCCTCCTTGCTATCATTGGGAAGTTTCGTGCGTAGAGGGTGAGCATCCTGATAAATAACGCAGGGTGTGGATATTCCCCAGGTCATAGTCGTCCTTTGAGGTCAACAAATGACATTTATGATATACATTTATTTATTTTGGGGGTGAGAGGTCGTGGGTATGTGTCGCTCTCACTTTTCGGTTAGTAACTATGACCTTTTCCCGAACGTTGTGTGTGTGAGTAGATCACGAGGTGGGTGTCGTTGAACCCCACCAGGTGGCCCCAGTTTGCTACGTATATGGGCTGCTGGAAGATGATAGCATGTGAGCCTGCATCCTTCAAGTTATAGCTCGGTTGGATGGTTATTATTTTTCGTGTTTGTACTTGGGTATCAAGGGCATAATGGACCTCAATAACCTACATTGCCAGGATTAGTGTATCGGGGGGGTCCTTGTTTGGATTTCGCCTCAGCGAGACGTCCCATGCACGAACCGTAGTGTAATGTTGGAACTTGGGGATAAGTTTTGTCCTTAATGCTCATAATTATTTATATATATATCACATATCCCGACAATCGACAGTGCCAGGAGTAGTGTAATCGGGCGGGTTCCTTGTTTGGATTTCGCTTCGGCGAGACGTCCCACGCATGAAACGCCGTGTACTGTTGAGAATTGGGAATATTCATTAATTAAAATTGGAAAATAATTTGGGTTACACGCATCATGAATTGAGGGCATAATGAGCCTCGAGGATTAATACGTTCAGGAGTAGTGTAACGGGGGGATTCCTTGTTTGGATTTCTCCTCGGCGAGACGTCCCACGCACGAAAAGTAGTGCCGTGTTGAAAATCGAGAGGATTTTAGTCTTTAATATTCATGACGCTAATAACTCATATATAATTACTATAATAATTATATATATGGTTTCATGCCTTATAAGGGCATCACTAGAATACAAAAATTCTAGTAAATGAGATTGTTGATGTATTGTGATGATGTGGAGATGATTGGATCATGTAACTTTATATGTTCAACAAATGAACATTATAAAGATAACTGTAACTATTACATTAAAGTTAAAGCATTTTACTTAAAGATAATTGAGATAAATGTAGATTGGGATATAGGTTAGACGGTTTCACTTAAATACTTCTTTTGGGTTTATGTTAGAATCCTCTTACCTAAATAGAATCGGGCATCCATTTGGAGATCACGTGCATACGCTTAGTGCGCGCTTTAGTTGAGAGGTGAGATGGTTTTTATGTAGAGCTCGATTCCAACTAAATCATGTAATAATTCATTTATAATTATTATGCGTTTTAATACGCTTGCTAGAAAATGTTTTTCAAAACTCGGGCTCTGACCCGTTTATATTTCCTCCTCCATGTATATATTGTATTACCATCAGGTGTTCCTCCGCAAGGACGCCTTTGATGTTATCCATCTAGGGTATTTGTGGAGTTGTGGCAGTAGCGGACTGTTGCGGCACTTGGCTTTAGTCGATTCCTATCTTTGTATATCTAGATTAGGATTCAGTTGTATTGAGTTAGTATTCAAGTGTTGTAGATTAACACTTTCATATTTCACTTATCAGATAATTGTATTGTCTATTACCCGACAAAATATTCGGGTATTTCATTATTGAGATTTTGTTGTATAATGTATTGTACTCTTTCATATTGTTGGAACTTGCACATTTCTCTCATCATAGTTAGATGTATATTGTTGGTTATGTGCCTTATTGCTTTTGTTGTTGTTGTTAAATAAAAAGTTTTAAAATTTTGACAATTCGCAGTTTATGATTTCGGGTAGTTAGCCTTATATTATAGTGTTGTATGTTGATGTTGAGACTGTGCCATCTGGGATACCTGGTCTATTGTAGTATAGGGCTGGCCACCCGTTATTATTTAAAGAGGGTTGTCACAAAGGGTATCAGAGCATCAGGTTCTAGTGTCTTTAGGATCTGTGTGCATTACTACGATCTTCTGTAAGCGTTCTTGTTGTAGAGCCTTATGATTAGGACGATTACATTCATACGTCTATATCTTTCTGTGATTCAAAAATATTTGAAAGGCGTTCTGATACAATTGTTCTTGTTTCAGATGCCACCGAAGGGAGGTCGTTCAGTCAGGGCAAACAAAGGGCAACCCCAAATGCCTCAAAGGAACATGACTACGGATGATGTTGCCAATATTGTGGCATAAGCGATCACTGCTGCCGTTTCTACGATGGCTCAGCAATCTGCCACACGAGCAGCCCCACCCCATTTAGGATTGTCTTTATGGGAGAGAGTGAAGGAAGATTTTAGTAAGGGGCATCCTCCCGAGTTTGCAGGGGGGGTTGATGAAATGGCTACAAGTAAATGGAAGAATAGTATGCAAAGGCACCTTCGTATGGTTGAGTGTAGTGAGGTGCATAAACAATTTTTATCCACCTTTAGGTTATCGGGTGCTGCTCTCCATTGGTGGGAGTCTGTCACCACATCTAAACAGAGAGATAATTTACCTATAAAAGAATTTTGGGAACTTTTTGATCGAAGGTATTTGCCTTCCCCGACTCAAAATATGGGGATTTTTCAAGGAAATAGGACGGTGGCAGAATATGAAGAAGATTTTTCTCTATGGGCGAGATTAGTACCTAATGAGGTAAATACGGAAGAGAAACGTATATCGAAGTTTGTTCGAGGTTTAGATTGGAAAATCCAACAACATTTGTTAGAGAGTCCTAAGTTAGTGACTTTCATTGAGGTAGTAAATGAGGCACTACTAAAGTGTCATGAATATCATTTTCGTTCGCAAGAGAGTAAGAACTTTGGAGATTCGAGTTCATCAAGTAAGTTTGGCAAAGAAAGTGCCAGTAATGCGAGCGGGCAGAAAGGATTTGTGGGTAAGTGTTTCTTTTGTAAAGAAATAGGTCATAAAAAGATAGATTGTCCTCAAAGAGGTAAAGGACCAAAATTTGATGAAATTTTGGAAGTGCAACCCCTACAGCAAATTCAAGGTCCTTTTAGACTGGGGGACTATGTTTGGGAGCCCATTGATGAGGATGGGCAATCAGATTAGAGATGAATGATGTAAGTTAATTTTCCTTTATAAATAGGATAATTAATATGTTAAGTTTTGGAATATCGTATGGGAGATATTGTGAATGGGTAGTGCTATAGCCCTATTATGTATGTAATGACCCTAAGAGGAATTTTGAGCAAAATAGGATCTTATTCTATGATTTTGTAAAAGGATAGATGATTTTGCAAGGTGCTAAAAAAGAACCTTAAACCTTGTAGTAAATGTAAGAATGGAAATGGTGATAAGTAGTTGTGATAAAAGCTACTTTTTTTTACTAGTCATGATGGACTATTATAATTGTGGTATTCCAGATATGGATGTGCCTTATTAAAGGCTATATATTTAAATGATGCAAGATGATGTTTATGTTTGAAAGTTGAGGATGTGGTTTGATGGGACGCAGGTAAAATTTTAGCTCATGGGTATGATAATATTTGTGAGCTACATGTTATATAGATGATGATCTATAAAGACCTTGTGTTGGACATAAGGCATTTTATATTATATTATATATATAAACCGTTTTCCCAAAATAAATTAGTTTTCCAAAATAAAACTTTTATCGGCCTTCGGGCCCCTTTCAAAATAAATTTTCCACCAAAATATTTTCAAACTTTAGTCTGGATTTAACAAACTCTCAATCCCCGACGTCACCACACAGTAGTGTATTGGGAGGGTTCCTTGTTTGGATTTCGCTTTTGCGAGACGTCCCCCGCACGAAAGTGGCGAATGTCAGGAATTGAGAGGAGTTATTTATTTGGACCATTAAAATTTTTCTATCCTTAAAATGTTAATATATTCTATATTGATGGAATTGTGGAACTTTGGAGGCAAATAAAGCCTCATTATGATTGGTACGAGTGCTAACTCGAATATAAAGGGTGTATGGGCGCCCTTGTTGTGTAAATTGGTTGTATATAACTCATAATCAACATAAAAATAAAATAAATTTAAAATGAACTCGTCGTGGGAAGTTAGAAGTTTGGAGGTAGGATTAGCAAGATTGGGTATAGTAGAACTAGTTGAGCTTTGGAGAATTAGGCTTAGCTAAATTTCGAGGACGAAATTTTTGTAAGTGGGGAAGTTTGTAACAACCCGAGGTCTTGGAGACGAATATTTATTTATTTTGGGAGAAATAAATATTATTTTTATTGGAGAAATAATTAAATTGGCAATTGAGGTCAAAATTTAGAGTCGTTAGAAAGTGTCTCGATTGGCAATTCTGAGGGTACCATAGTGTCCGGAAGGGTCGAGAAAGTCGAAATGACTGTACTTGGGGTCTATTTGGGTTCCGAAATAAATTAGGACCGTTTGACTTTAATTAAAGTCACCGAGTCATTTAAAGTGTGTATTATCATTTAAAGATGTGTATCTTGGGAGATTAGGTTAAATTAACCTACGGGAGAAATAATTCTCCAAAGAGAGAAATAGAAAGAAAGAGAAGAAGAAAGAAGAAGAAAAGGAAGGAGAAAAAGAGGGAGAAGCAGGATTTCAGGGCAAATACGCGATCTCAAGGCGGATTCAAACCCTACGAACCCGAGGCAAGCGATTAAACTTGCTAAATAATTGTTGTGTACTAATTATTGCATGATTTGTGGATTGGATTTTTGGGTTTTAGGTTTAAATTGTTAAAACCTAACTTTTGGGAAAACCTTAGATTTGTAGTGTATAAATGAATTTTAAGGTTAGAAATTGGTTTATATGTGTTCTTGGATGAATATTAATGTTGTATTTGTGATTGAGTTGGATCAAAATGGTTGGAAGATGATTAAATTGATTTTTGGGTATTTTGGGTTAAGAAGAAAATAACCCATTTCGTAGCTTGCTGCACTTGCCGAATCGATTTGCCCCTACCGAATCGATTCGGTCTGTTGCAGAATGCCCAGGTCTTTAGGGCCGAATCGATTCGCCCCTTGCGAATCGGTTCGTCATGTAGCAGACTCCCAGGTCCTTTAGACCGAATCGATTCGGATGGGCCGAATCGATTCGTTTCTGGGACGAATCGATTCGGCCCCTCCGAATCGATTCGGAAACAGGGGATTTTTGGAGATGTTTTTCTAGGAAGAATTTTATCCCGTTTCATTTAAGGTTATCGATTGGGGATTTCTATGGGAGTTAATTGGAGTATGTTTTGGAGACTTTTAGAGCGTTTCCTTATAAGGAATGATTGGAGTCATATTGACTAAATTCGAGAAATATCGATTAGATATTTTGGTTTATTCTAAGTGGGGAAGCCACCTTGACTTGGAGGTAATAAATTCAATTTATATGAAAGAATGTGAATAATTTAGAGATACCGGATCTTAGGATCCAAATCCCAAATGGGATAACTTTAAAAAGGTTCATAAAATGAATTGAACCCTATTATGAATGGAAAATAATAAATGTTAATTGATGTGTATACGGATATAAAAATATCCTTAATGATGATTGATTTGGGAGATATCTCACATAATGAGAAATGTTAATTGAGGGGCATTAGGATATGGAATATCCTTAACTTAATGGAATTGAAAGAAAATTCATACTAGAGGCGACATGAGAGCTTCAAGATGGAATTAGTATAGCATATACTCAGTGGGGAAAATGTGTGAGTATTGATGATTGGTGTATCATGAGAGAGATATACTAAACAATGATGTTAATCAAATTGCGCCTAAGAGCGTATAATGAAAATTATAATGATTGTTGCAGGTATACCTTATATAATGGTATATCTTTATTTTGTGGGATGTATGTATACCTTATATGATGGTTTATATACATGTTAAGCATACCCCCTCCTTGCTATCATTGGGAAGTTTCGTGCGTAGATGGTGAGCATCCAGACAAATAACGCAGGGTGTGGATATTCCCCAGGTCATAGTCGTCCTTTGTGGCCAACAAATGACATTTATGATATACATTTATTTATTTTGGGGGTGAGAGGTCGTGGGTATGTGTCGCTCTCACTTGCCGGTTAGGAACTATGATCGCTTCCCGGACGTTGTGTGCATGAGTAGATCACGAGGTGGGTGTCGTTGAACCCCACCAGGTGGCCCCAGTTTGCTACGTATATGGGCTGCTGGAAGATGATAGCATGTGAGCCTGCGTCCTTCGAGTTATAGCTCGGTTGGATGGTTATTATTGTTTGTGTTTTTACTTGGGTATCAAGGGCATAATGGACCTCAATAACCTACATTGCCAGGATTAGTGTATCGGGGGTGTTCCTTGTTTGGATTTCGCCTCGGCGAGACGTCCCCAGCATGAACCGCAGTGTAATGTTGGAACTTGGGGATAAGTTTAGTCCTTAATTCTCATAATTATTTATATATATATCACCTATCCCAACAATCGATAGTGCCAGGAGTAGTGTAATCAAGGGGGTTCCTTGTTTGGATTTCGCTTCGGCGAGGCGTCCCACGAATGAAACGCCGTGTACTGTTGAGAATTAGGAATATTCATTAATTAAAATTGGAAAATAATTTGGGTTACATGCATCATGAATTGAGGGGATAATGAGCCTCGAGGATTAATACGGTCAGGAGTAGTGTAACAGGGGGGGTTCCTTGTTTGGATTTCGCCTCGGCGAGACGTCCCATGCATGAAACGCAGTGCCGTGTTGAAAATCGAGAGGTGTTTAGTCTTTAATATTCATGACGCTAATAACTCTTATATAATTACAATAATAATTATATATATGGTTTCATGCCTTATAAGTGCATCACTAGAATACAAAAATTCTAGTAAATGAGATTCTTGATGTATTGTGATGATGTGGACATGATTGGATCATGTAACTTTATATGTTCAACAAATGAACATTATAAAGATAACTGTAACTATTACAGTAAAGTTAAATCATTTAACTTAAAGATAATTGAGATAAATGTAGATTGGGACATAGGTTAGACGGTTTCACTTAAATACTTCTTTTGGGTTTAAGTTAGAATCCTCCTACCTAAATAGAATCGGGCATCCATTTGGAGATCACGTGCATATGCTTAGTGCGCGCTTTAGTTGAGAGGTGAGATGTTTTTTATGGAGAGCTCGATTCCAACTAAATCATGTAATAATGCATTTATAATTATTATGCATTTTAATACACTTGCTATAAAATGTTTTTTAAAACTCGGGCTCTAACCCGTTTATATTTACTCCTCCATGTATATATTGTATTACCACCAGGTGTTCCTCCGCAAGAATGCCTTTGATGTTATCCATCCAGGGTATTTGTGGAGCTGTGGCTGTAGCGGACTGTTGCGGCACTTGGCTTTAGTCGATTCCTATCTTTGTATATCTAGATTAGGATTCAGTTGTATTGAGTTAGTATCCAAGTGTTGTAGATTAACACTTTCATATTTCACTTATCAGATAATTGTATTGTCTGTTACCCGACAGCATATTCGGGTATTTCATTGTTGAGATTTTGTTGTACAATGTATTGTACTCTTTCATATTGTTGGAACTTGCACATTTCTCTCATCATAGTTAGATGTATATTGTTGGTTATGTGCCTTATTGGTTTTGTTGTTGTTGTTAAATAAAAAGTTTTAAAATTTTGACAATTCGCACTTAATGATTTCGGGTAGTTAGCCTTATATTATAGTGTTGTATCTTGATGTTGAGATTGTGCCATCTGGGATACCTGGTTTATTGTAGTATAGGGCTGGCCACCGGTTATTATTTAGCGCGGGTTATCACAATATATATATATATATATATACACACACACACACACACACACACATACTATCTCACATCCGCATGTGTAAAAATGATGAATCTGGCTATATGTATATAACTCTCCTTATACTAACTATTACACTCTCACATACCTCACCAATTAATTTCATTATTCAATCTTCACTTGAAATTTACTAATCTATTACACCTAGGATATAAATAGTCGCCCAATTTAATAACACTAAAGACACATGTTATCTCCCATCTAGACCATATTTGGCTTTAAGTAAATTCCTACTACTCGGAGAATTTACGAAATGATTTTGTATTTTAAACTTCCAAATATACATCCATAATAGCCCGAAAGCATCCTCGAGAGAATCCTCATTCATTCGAGGATTATTAAAAGGAAACAACACAATGTTCACTTATATACCTCTATTATAGCCCCCAAAGTGGCCTCTCTTTCAAAACCAAATATGAATCCTCAAAATATCTTATAAACATGTTTATTACACTCTAATGAAGGTTACCTAAGTAATCAAACAAATAAAAAAAGCTAAAACCAGAATTGGCACAATACTGTGACCGGACCGGACCGGGGGTCGTAAAAAACGAACCGATCCGATTCCTAAATTTTTTAGAGAAACCTTTAATGGATGGACTAATCTGGTTCCCCTTATAAAGGAACCAATTCGATTTCCTCAAAACCAAACTGATCCGTATTTCTTACCCGGACCGGTCCGATTCTGTAGAAGTTTGTTCCCATGATATTTGTACCCCAAAACCTCACTCTACACTTCTAAAACCCAAATCTACCTCACTCTAACAATATACTAATCCTAAAACACAACACATACATTATTCCCACCACTTTTCTCATCTAGACGACAAATATTATCCTAAATATAAGATTTACTCATCAAATTTTAGGGTTTAACCATAACAACTCAAATCAAATAAATCACAAACATAAATTAGGAGATAACTCACACACATAATTATTTAGATAGTTTAATAACTTGCTGGAAAGTTGTAGAGGTTCAATGTTCCTCGAAATCATAAATTTGAGCCGAAAATATCCAAAGATCCAAGCTTTTCTCCTCCTCTCTCTTCTTATTTTTCCTCTCCCTCTCTTTCTAGGGTTTTCTCCTATCTCACAAATGAGATTGGCTAACTAACAAGACTCTTCATCCTTTGAATCCATAAATCCCAACTTTAAATGATAATGCACATTTAAAATGACTCGTTTTCCCCAATTCGAGTCAGACTAGGTCCAAAATACTTCGAAACCCAAATAGAACTTTTGGATCGTCATTTTGACAATATCGACCCTTCTCGAATCAACCGTACACTCTAATTCATCACTCGAGTGTGACACCCCGACTAATTAAATACCGGGTAGCTATTCCTTTATTAAATTAATTCAAAATGCCAAGTTGGTCCAGTTAATAGCATTATTGTCGAAAACATTTTAATGGTTACTAACCACCTAGTATTTAAAAAGTAAGTGCCAAATTTTAATTAAAGTCTGATTAACATCCAATAAGTGTAATAAAGAATAATAACACCATTCACCATAATGAAGTAAATAGAATAACCATCACAAAACGTAAATAAAGTCTGGAGGAAAAACTCCTCACTACAAATCCCACAACTGATAAGTAAACCGAAAACTAAAACAGTACATGCCAAAGTCTGAAAACTGTAATGGAAATGTAACTCTAATAGAAATGGGCAACATGCCCTACAACTGATAGATGATGAATCTGGAATCCAAGTGATAGAAGCGTCTACAAGCAAATCCCTGTAGCTTCCACAAACAGCTACAACTCGTCACCTGAATGAGTATCCTATGCATGGTGTCCTTGTGGCTTGGCACCTAAAATGGTTTTACAAAGAAAATAGATTTGAAAAGCAAACGGGTCAGAGCCCGAATGTGGAGTTATATTTTAAAAATTTGCAAGTGCTTTAAAAACATTTAAAACACTAAATGCAAAGTACATGTTAGGACGTGCACTCACATGATATTCTCACCTCTCGTCTAACTGTGCACTCCTAACATAAGTACCCATCTATAACGACACAAACCACTAGCTAAGTGCCATCATATCTAGCTAGACTGTCATAGGTCCTACCCTTATTACTCGGTTCTATTAACATAATAACGCTCGTGATTAAGTAGGGGTTTAACGTAAACTCAGATGCTCAATATGCAATATATATAACTATCAGTTAACTCGTTATATTTCTCGAAACAATACCGTAATTATATTCACAACATTAACATGAAGGTTCCCATTAATTAAGTGTATGTTATTCACATCATAAATATACAATATAAGCACCCCGAGAACTAAGTTGCGGTGCACACATACTCTGCTATCCATGCCGGTACATCACGTACATAAGGATTACACATTCCGAATCTCTCAGGAATAGTTCACAGATAACAACATCACAAATAATGGAGGCGAACACAGTCACATTACATAAGTCACGCACATACCTACGCTCCTACGATCAATGGACTTATTAATATCCCAATAAGTCTTTCTATGACCTATGTTCATCAAGGTAACCAGTCTAAATCCGGGCAACACAAGGATTAGAGGGCCCTAAGCGATCGCAAACCTCCCGTGATAGCAAGTATGGTAGGTATGTCATACACACAATTCATATACCAATACTAAGTAAACACACATCTTAGTAATCCCGTAGTTTAATCGTAGTACATATCGCATTCTCGTACTAACTTATAATTATCACCATTTATACTATTCCGGTTTATAATCATACGCGCCATAATTTGTTCCCTCGTCGTAGTAGACACTCACGTCTCAACCCAAACCGTCCATTTAATATAACTCTCGTATATAATTTCCTTCTCATAAATACCCAATAGTCCCAATTCTATCATTACATCATCATCGGAATGTTATCTATATCCTCGAACAAGTTTATGGGACTCCAAAAATCAAAACAGTCCAAAAAGGTCCTGACTGTCAACTCGTTAGAAGTCTCGTTCGAACGAGACTGTTCGAACGAGATTCCTCTGTCAACTCGTTAGAAGTCTCGTTCGAACGAGGCTGTTCGAACGAGATCCAGTTCGTTCGAACGAACTGTTCCTTCTAATGAGATCTCGTTCGAACGAAGTTATCGAATGAGGCTCCCTTTCGTTAGAACGACTGGTCAATTCGTTAGAAGCTCGTTCGAACGAGTTCGTTCGAACGACCTGGGCAGGGGCTTCTAACGACCTACCAGATTCGTCCCAGATTTATCTAATCTCGTTTTTTAACCATTCGTACTCCTCAAATCTCTTCTAAACTAAGTCCCAACAATCGTTTTAAGGTCTCTAAACAATCCTAAACATATTATGATCACATCCTAACACGTTTTGAAGGATTAATCCATCCTAACATCAACCAAATTTACAAATCTCTACACTTTTTCCCAATTTATTAAGAACATGAATCCTAACTTTTTGAATCATGAATTAATCCAATATAAATCCATTTTAATTTCTTCCAATCATAAATATCATGAGAATAATCATCTACCTATCATTCTACATGCAATTCTCCTCAAGATTTCAAGTTCTAAGCTTCAAAATACATGGGTTTTCATTATCTTTCAAGAACAATTGATATTCTTCAATTTTCTAACATGGAAGGAACATTCTACGAATTTAAATATAATTAAAACACTTGCCTTGATTGTCTCTGGGTTTGGTGTAGGTTTAATGAAGCTTTTCTGCAGAATTTCTTCTCTCTCCAAGCTTCTTCTCCAATGGTGGTTTATGGTGGCTACGGTTTTTCTTTAGGAAAGTTGTAAACCTAATGATAGTCTCCGTAGCTTAATGGGTTAATATGGGTTGGTTAGTGGGTTTAGTGGGTTAAATCCACATCAGATTAAAACTCCCAATTTTCGTCACTTTTAATTCCTCAAAATGTAAAATTACCAAAATACCCTTTATGATGCCGGTATGGCCTAAAAATACCCCGGAATCCAAACTACACCCCCAGCTAGTGTTTTATGACTATCTCGACCCTTCCGGACGCGTTGGCGTACTCAAAATGACCATACGGATAATATAAATAAAAATCACTTTTATAATTAAAATAATATACCATGACACGGCGGTCACACGCGTCTCAACAAAATTCTCAAATTGCCGTATATTAATCTCACGACAAATTTCATAATTCCAAATTCATATATAATCATATATGCACATAATCAAATACCAACTCGCATCTCGTTAGTATTTATAACCCGGATTAATTTCCAATTAATATGCATTTAATTAATTAATCCCGAAAATAAATATAGCCAAAAGTACGGGGTATTACATCGAGACTCCGAAAAATAAAAATATAAATTCTCATAATTTAATAATTATATTTCTCCTAAAATAATTAAATTCCTAAGTCCTTGAACCCACGGGGTGTTACTCATCAATCCATCGATTGACCTCCCTTTGATTCATGAGGACTTATAGACAGGGACGTGGATTTTTTTTGAAATAAATTGATCAACCTATCTCGAATGATCAACCTCCTATGGTTTTATGAATATCTCGAAGACACTGTGCCAGATTTTACTTTCTCAATCGATCTAAGCCCTAGGTTGATCGATCGACCCTCCCAAACTTGAGATATTTTGTTGCCTTCGATTTATTTTCTTTACTATAATATAATTACAACAAATGGTAAGTTGAGTTTTATTTCTTTGAATATTTGATTATAGATACTTGTGCTTTTAGTTTTGAGAGTTTCTCTTTACTCTTTCTCTCTCTCTCTCTCTCTCTCTTAGGGTTTATATTACAAGATATTATTCATTATCTTCCTTCTTTAATTAAAGTTTTCATAATTAGTTTTAATTATGTGTTAATTAGTTTCTTTTTTTTTCTTAGCTCTTTCTCTATTGCCTTCTTTCATTTCATGCTTTAACATACTTTCTTCTCTATTTCTTTCTTTCACTTCATGCTTTAACATACTTTCTATCTGAGTAAATTAGGTTGAGATTATTGAACCCACCTTGGGTTGTTTAGTTTCCTTGCAATGGTGAATGTTTATGCTAGTTTTGATATGTTAGTTATTCTTGATTTTTCATCTAGGAACCTTAATGGTGTATATAATGTATGCGCCATATTTGTGAAATTTTTCATTTGATTCAAGGAGTATTGTTAAAGCCAACCTCAAATTATTCTTTTATGAGAATTTAGGGGATGACAACTCTAAGTTTTATAAAATGTCCAAATGGGTATCATTCTTGACTAAATTTTCTTTTCATATAACCATTTATGCTAAGTAGTCCATGGTGGGGGATAAAATTATGTAATACCCTATATTTTTATGACTTTTAATTTTCGGGATTTATTAAATTTAATTAGAGATATTAATTTAATATCAATCCGAAAAATCATTTAAATACTTACTAGCGTGATTAGAGTTAGTAATTATTGGAATTTTGTTGTAAGTTACTTTATGGGTAAAGTAAGTGGTGTAATTAAATTTAGAAAAATTATCACGAGAATCTAAATTGATAATTTTGGAAATTTATCGGGACGCGCCTGTGTCGCGTCGGGATTAAATTGGAACTATTAAAAGTGAATAAATTATAAGTCACCCGTATGGACATTTTGAGTGCGTCAATGTGTCCAAAAGGGTCGAGATAGTCAAAAAATTGTACCCAGAGGTTTAGTTTGAGTCTCAGGGCGTTTCTAGGCCTAATTAACATATCGGGAGGGCGTTTTAGGCATTTTATATTTTTGGGCATGGAAACCCACTATTTTTCTAAGTTTATATCAGATGGTAGGAGTCATCTTCTAGGGTTAGAATAACCATAAACCATAGACAGCCATTAGAGAGGAAGAGGAAGAGCTTTCCAAGGATTTCTAGGCCAAGAACTCCACCGTTTGCATTGTCGTCGCCGCCAAACGTTAGATCGCGCAACGATGATCACAACCACGCCAATCTTTTCCACAAATCTGAATCAAGAAATCCCAGGAAAGTATCTATCTTGCTCTATTTCAGTTAATGCTTCAATATGTTAGTCTAGGGTTGATTAGTACTAGTTTTTGTGAAAGAAAACCCTAGTTTGGAGACTCAAAATTGCATGATGTATTTGTATAAGACTTATTCTGGAATTCAAATTCACATGTAGAGGTTTTACCACGAAATTTCATTAAGTTAGGAGTATAAAATCTGGTAAAAGAATGGGAAGAAACTAAACAAACAAAATATTAGGGTTCTCGATATTTTTATGGATTTTACCCCTCTTAATTAGTTATACATGATGAAAATTCGCATGCCTTACGTAGAATACCACTTATTTGAGGATATAACACTTGTAGTAAAAATTATTGGGACTTTTGAAGACAAATATATTGGTTTGGATGATTTTGGAAGAAGAAACCCGTAACTGGAAATTCTGCAGTTTCGTCATACCTGCTTGATCGATCGATCGACCCAGGAGCATCGATCGATCGAGCACCGGCCATTGATCGATCGACCCCTCCTAGAAAACTCAAATTCCCCTTTTTAAATAGTTGGTTCCAACTTAAATGAATATAAATTTTTTTACATTGTTGTTAGAATATTTTGAGAGATAAAGAAGACCAGTAGGGCTTTATAAAAATGGAACCCTTAACGTAAGATGAGATTAATATTTAACGAAGGTGTTTTACACTTAAGAAAATGGGAACATGTGTTTAAAGGGTAAGACTCGTAAGAAAGTTACGTTGTAAAATAAATGAGGACTTACTGAAATTACACTTGGGGAAATAGGAATTCACGAGTGTTACGTAGTAAGTTGAAATAATCCCATAAATAATTAAAAGAGACAAACCGCTATACGGGATAATCTAGTAATGTGAAATGAGAATAAATATCATAAGTATGGGTCGTGGGCGTACCTAAATTAAAAAAAAATGGGAATAGTATTATACATATATGACTGTGTTTGTGTATATACTATATACGTGTAGAAATCATGCCCGCGCTACTTGCTATCACTGAGGTTACAACGCCGAGACAGTCTTATCTCGATGGGACCTTTATGGGGGATATGGACTTGTACCCTAGAACATATGAATCCTTGGTACAGGCTATCGGATCGATAGTTAGACGGTCCTAAGAGACGTGATGGTATGTGTTGACCTCTTAGTGACTTGGAATTATGCTTCCCCTCAATTTGTATGTGTTTTGTGTTAATACAGTTCGAGAGTGATTTCGAACTAGTATTTCCCTAAGTACGAGTGATACGGGAACTTGATAGCAGAGTATGCCAGCACCATAAATTTATGTGGGGTGCCGATTATATATATATATATATACTCAAAATTTGGGAACTATCTATTGTGACAAAAGGTAGGTAAAAAATGAATAATTATTTCAACTTGGGTATAAGTGTTTGAAAACGTGTGAAGCAAAAATGAGAAACTTTATAATTAAATGAGGTTATGTGAGAACTTTGCTTTTAAAATTAAATCTACTAACAACTAGAAATTGTCGGCTTGAGACCTTGTGAGTAACTTAAGATAAGCTAAACTGTTGGGATAAATAGTGTTGTAGGTGTGCACATTAGAAGAGAGGTGAGAATTTGTCAAGAGAGTGTCGCACACTAATATGATTGTTTCATTAGCCGGTAAGCATTTTAAATACTTGGTAAACAAAATTTTAAATTATTTTACAATCGGGCTCTGACCCGTTTCCTATTTTCTCTTCTCTCGTGTATATATGTATATATTACAGGTGCCCAACCACAGGGGCGTCTTGCATAGGATCTTTTGGAAGGAATGTGCTACAACTTAGGTTGGAGTTGTAGGCCTCTTGATTAGATGACCTCATTGTTGATTCCACATCTAGTTTTATTTTTTCTAGTTGGGCATGTGTCGATCTTTTCCATTATTCAGTTGGTTTATCAGAGATTGTGGTTCGTTTATTTCCAATATTTATTCTTTGGGTTTATTACTGTCAGGATGTTTTCCTTTGAAGTTTTAAGTTGGAATTAATTAGTTGGATGCTTAAATTGCTTGGATTATATTGTTTCAGTATAGTCGTTGTGTGATTCTTAAATTATGGATTATGAAAGGTTTTAAATGTTGGATTTAAATTAAAATCTTAAATTTATGTCTTAAATAAATGGTTTTGTCACTTAGCTTAATTATTTAGGGTGTTTAATTTGAAAAAAAAAATTATTTTTGCGACAGTGATGCTAAGAATGAACCAACCGTTCACCTTGGTTATAATTTAATAAAGGACTGATCACCCGGAATTTAATTAGGTGGGGTGTTACAAATTATCAATCTATAGTTTTATTATTATCATGAAATTTAGTTGCAATACTTTCCTAGATTAATGTTAGTATAAAATATTTTGGGCCAAAAGATCATTTTTAACACTTTTAATTGTGAAAAGATAAATCAATAGAATTTAAAAAAAGTTCTCTGTGGATTCGATACTCGAACTTACTGTAATAAGACCACTCAACTTTTGTACGACAATTTTGAAACACCCTAAATCTTTGACTTACTTAGATCTATATTATTTAGTCATTTAAACTAATTTGGATATTGTGTCAAAACAAATTTTTAGTCCGAGTTTACTCCATGGTACATCATTCAACGTTACTCGACTATTCAAGATACCTCAACTCTACTCAACGTACATATCCGAGGAAAGGTATTCACGTGTTGGTGCACATTTGCACTTGACTCACATTAGGCACTCAAGCATATATTGATTGAGATTATGTGAATGGTTGTCTAAACCTTTTCTAAAAGTGAAATAAGATAATTTTTGCTAAAAATAATTTTTTAACTAAAATTCGTATAAGTTTTGTTTAAAATGAATTTCCTATTCTTAAATAATTTTCGGAATTATTGAGAATGTAAATTGGTTTTTGATAAATATTTTTTATGTTTATTAATTTGTGATTTTTGGTTTACGAAGAAAACCCTTAGCTGTTAGTTAAATGTTGTCAACTACATCTTTGATTATGACCTATAGGTGTACTTTTGCTTACCGGCTTGTGTTTGCTCTTATATGTTCGATTGTTCTTTAGTGGCTAGGCTGAACCCTTTTGATGTAAGTCTTATCATTTTTGTGTACCTACTAGTGTCATCATGTTAACCTAGATTTTATAGTCTATATCAATTATATACTTCTTCATTGAGGTTTATTTTTGTAAACCTTAGCTGGTTTCATCCCTTACCTATTAGTATGAAATTGAATTGAACCCTTACGATTATGGAAGTGTTTTTGACCAACTAAACCCTTAATTACTTTCATCACTTTTAAGTGACTTGATCTGTCACAAGTTGTTGAACCCAGGCCACACCTGTCAGTTTCATTTGTACGTATGGTTGGACTATAAGATTCATTAGAGTCGTCCTAATTTTTTGATTCAGTGAGATGCTGTGTAGTACTTGTTTTGAACTATTAGGCCTGAACAGAATTGACCTTTGGTATGTGATTTCATCCGCTAGTAGTGGGTTGTTAACTGTTGGTTAATAGGTTATATCAGTTAGATTTTTATAACTTCTTTGACCATTGGTTTATTAGAGAGATTGCATTTGGATTATATGCCAGTTGTTACAATATGATCATGGGAGAGTTTAATACAACTTAAACCCTATACCAATTTTGTTTACATCTTTTTATTGTTTTATGTTTTTATAACTGACTAAATTTGTTAGGTTGTTAATATTGATTAAATTTGTTATATCGAGAATTAATCTCAACCTTAAGATTAAATTCTTTTAATATGAAACCTTTATAATAAGTTTCTATAATAATCTTTTCTCACCTATATAAACCTCATTGAAGAGTTTATTAGACTTAGAAATTTTGAGATCACATTTTCGAGAGTGAGAAATACAAAAAGGTTAGAAATTTATAAAGAGAAAAATATTGAGAATTAGATAAAATATCGAAGAGAGAGAAAATGTTACTTTACACATATTGTGTATTTCTACTTCATCTCATTTATGTTTTTGTTTTTGAATTCTCAATGATCTTACACATCATCTCATATTTTAGAGATTGAAATATTTTGATATTGTAGAGAGAATTTTTGTGCTTTAATGCTGAAATATTTGTTTACAAAAACTAGAATTTCTTATATTTATAGATCCGAATTTTTATTGAATATTTTTATGATTTAAGTATTCTGATTTTTGTGTTGGATGCTATAAGATGTTAAAATCATAATTTCTCCGAATCTTACATGTTTATTGAAAATCTTTTAAAAATCCGCTTTCTCATATTTGTGAAATAATTTGTAAAATGCTTTTCTTATAATATTTGATTTTATAGTTTTGAGAAATTAAGAACACATGTTGGAGTGATTATTTTATGTCTACTTGATTGTGTTCATATGAGTGTTCTTACATATTGATTAGAAAGAATGTTTATAGGATTTACATGATGATATTATTTGAATTCTTTCTTGAAAATTAAATGATGTTGATTTATGCTTAAATTAATAATTTCTCTAAATATTGTTTTGAAGATATATTTTGTTTAGACAAATGCAAGATAAATATTCTTTTCTAAAATCTCTTGAAAATCTATTTGTGAAAAGAAAAATGTTTAAATTGATTCTTTCAGATTTATATGCTTTGATGAAAATATAATTTGACATCTATGTGAATCGATTACATGAGTTTTTAATTGAAAATGTATTTTTTTTAGTTTTTATAGAAAACTTATATGCGTGTATTAAGATCAAAGTTCTTGTATGGTTTTCATTTAGAACATGTTCACTTACACGTTTTGCACAACGCAAAATACATAATATACGTTGTTGAAGGAGATCAGTTTTGACTCAGTTGGAATTCACTAAAACAAGAATCGAGGAGTTAAGTCAAGGAAATTGCCAGGGAGATTAAAGTGCCAAAATCAGAAATACAATGGAGGAGAGATTGAGGAGTCGTATGCTCGTCTAGGTATATTTTCTGAGTGTTAAACTTAGGATCTTGTGTTGTATGTTTGGGTTCTTATAACTCTTGTATATTTGTTTTTAATGGAATTTTTTTTGGCCTAGAGGTCACTGTGGATGTTTCCCCGTTTGGGTGGGGTTTTACCACATAAAACATCATACGTGTTATTCTTCTTTTCCTCATCTTCTTCAATGTATGATTTATAATTAAAATTGTTACATGATTTAATAACTTGAGTTAGAGTAATTAATCATATGGTTTATATTTTATTGTAACGTAATAAATCATATTTTTGTTAATTTGACTTTAGAATACATCATATTTAATTGATTTTAATTTCAGTATTTTTAAAGTCTGGTTAGTTGAATAATAAATTTTTTCTTGATTTGATTATATATATGTTATTAGAAAAACTTGCATAAAATCAGAGTATGTGCATTTGCGCGTATGGAGATTGTTTCATGGGCGCTCGATTTTTCAATTAGTATCAGAGCAGGTTGCTCTGAATAAGATTTAACCGTCTTAAGTGTTGATCCTTTATATCTTGATCATATGATTTCATGTTACAAATCTGATTATTTTTTATATCCATATATGATGATGAATTTTTATATGTATAACCTCATGGTAGACAACATGTTATTTTTAGCTCCTCTAATTGATCTCACTTATTTCTTGAATTTGGAACCCCTATTATGGCCTGAATTCTTGATATAATATTTCGTTTGTAACCATAGAATTGGCTGAGGGGGGAGACCTTATTTGTTGATTACTCTAGTATGTGCTGATTTTGTTTAAATTATGTCTAGTACATCTATTACCCATGACTATACTTATTTATTTGAGTTTCCCTGAAGACTATATGAATGTGCTTTATTCATTTTCTATCATATTTTCATATTTTCCTATCATAATCATTGTAACGATATGTCGTCTGAGATTTTAGGGTATGGATGTTTATCAATGCAAAAGACACATCTTAAAATCATGTCAATGTAGGAGTGAAACTTGATTAGACCCGTTTATATGTTTCTTATGGTAGTTATATTTAAATCTTCTCTATGTTATCATTTTTCTATCCTTTTTCTATTTGAGACAAAAGGGGGGAGAAGAGTACATCATTTATATTATTCTTGATTCCTTGATTATTTTCGCGATATCTTATTTTTAATGATTAATCAATTTCTATGATATCTTACACTTGTTCTTGTGAGTTTGGTTTTAATGTTTTATGCAAGAAATCACAACAAGGTATTAGGGTTATTGATTTATAGTTGAGTCTTGTAATTTTTATTTTCTAGGATCATTTTTTTGAATTGGGTAGAATAGTAATTGTTGTTTAGGACTTAGGTTTTTTTATTTTTTCATAAGAGTACTCATGATGTACTCGAAGGGTTTTGTCACTCTAAAGGGGGAGATTAAAACAACCTAAATCTTTGAATTACTTGAGTCTATATTATTTAGGCATTTCAACTAACTTGGATATTGTGTGAAAACATATTTTTAGCTTGAACCTACTCCATGGTACATCATTTAACGTTACTCGACTATTCAAGATTCCTCGACTCTACTCAATGTACATATCCGAGTAAGGGTATTCACATGTGGATGCACATTTGCACTTGATACACATTGGAAACTCATGGATATACTGATTGACATCATGTGATTAGTTGTCTAAATATTTTCTAAAAGTGAAATAAGATCATTTTCTCTAAAAATAATTTTTTAAATAAAATTGGTATAAGTTTTGTTTAAAATGAATTTCTTATTCTTAAATAGTTCTCGAAATTATTGAGAATGTAAATTGGTTTTCGGTAAACATTTTTTTATCTTTATTAATTTTTTATTTTCAGTTTATGAAGAAAACCTTTAACTATTGGTTAAGTGTTTGATTATGACCTATAGGTGTACTTTTGCGTACCAACTTGTGTATGCTCTTATCTGTCCGATTGCACCTTAGCGGCTAGGTTCAACCCTTATAATTTTTGTTTACCTACTAGTGTCATCGTGTTAACCGATATTTTATAGTCTATTACAATTATAGACTTATTCATTTAGTTTTATTTTTTTAAACCATAGATGGTTTCTGTAACACCCCGCACTTTTAGGGATCATTAAACTACATTTGTGGGTGTCATTTGGAAATTAAGGGAAATCCAGTGAATAGAAATTTTGGGATTTATGAACATTTTATTATTACTAGTGTTTGTTTCATTTACTTTTAAGACTAAGTAAATGAGTTGAATTATTTAATTACATGTCGCAATGGGATTAAGCGACGAAGGATAATATTTTATTGGGCAAACCCTCATTGAGATGTATTGGGTTTAATTAGTGGATTGCGATCAAGTACCTCGGATGGAGATTTCGAGTGTGTGGTTCACCTCGGAATGGCCGAGATAGTCAGAATAGAGTATCCGGAGGTCGTAATTGAGTTTCGGGAATTTTTGGGCTAATAAGGACTCGTAATTGAGTAAACGAGTCATTTTTGGGTATAAAGGGATAAACCCTTATTTCTCCCTACATAAGGCACGAGATAGGGAAAGAAATAAATGAAAAAGAGAGAAAATAAAGAGGATAGGAAAGGAAGAGAGAAAAGAGGAGAAATGGGAGGTTCCGGCCAAACTCCGCGGGATTCGACTCGAGGTCGTCAGATTTTATCCTCGAGGAAAGTGTTTACTTTCTTTATTTCCTTTTGAGCATAAATCTCATATTATACTTTGGTAATAACAAATTAGATGATTTGGGGGTTGGGTTTTCAGAAGTTAAACAAGTAAACCCCAAATAATAACCAATTTAAGAATCCTAGGATTTAATTAAAATTTATTGTTGGTTATGGGTTCTAGGATGTTTAGAACCCTTTTCATTTGGGTATATCTAGTTCATTGAGGTTTGAGGACATTAGGTTAGGATACAAAAGCTTAGGATAAGCTTTAATGGCCGAAATAGCTTCTTGGAGAAGAATCTGTCCGGAGCGATCGATCGATCGATGGCCAAGGGTTGATCGATCGATGCTTCAGGATTTTTGGAAATTTTGCCTAGGGTTAATTATATGGAATAAATTCCATTTTTAATTTATTATAGTTTATTTAATTAAGGAAATGAAGATTCATTGAGGGAATTAATATCTAGCCATTTGAGGAAAATTATAGGGGCTAGGAGGGTGCTAATATGTGCGGCACTAAAAGTACAATTTCGAGGAAAAATAAGTAGCTTGAGGAATTAAATGTTTGGGGCTCCTAAAATAGAGTGAATACCTCTAAATAATTGTCGGAACGTATGTAAACTTTAGGTTCATGGAAAATGGGATCCATGACGTATTTAATCGAGGGTGTTTAAGATGAGTTACACTCAAAGGAATATTTCGACGGGAGATTATATGGAAATAATTGTTCGGGTAGATAATGAAATCTTATGTCGATTATAATTGAGTAAATCCTATGAGGCGACTAGGATGGAATTTGGGTTATAGTTTAAAGATAAGTTGAGGATATACTTATATAATGGTTATGAATATTTTTGGAGAGTATATAAATCCCTAACAGCAATCAAGGTGCTAGGTACATCTATGTAAGGGAATACTTAAATATCATTTTACGACTGACAATTATAGCCATGTATCCAGCTGAGGAGTGATACGTGTGTATATATATAGACGATGTGAATATAGTATATATTGTATTATACTAATACATATATATGTATGTGTGTTTGATATATGTGTATTTAGAGGCTGATTCCACGGGCTTTCCTTTGGCGTAGGGTTGGAACAACCAGTTATATATTTCGCTTGTGCGATCCAGGGAGGTTGCGCGATGTGGGTGAATCCCCTGGCTTGAGGAGCAGGGTGAGTATATCCCAGGTCATCTTGTCCCGCGTTCGAGTGCGTTGTGTATATTTTACCATGACCATTGATTAAGTCTGGCTCTATACTGTGGTACAGTGAGTAAATCCGGATTTAGGATCGGCACTATGAGACTGCATCCTCAACTTATAGTTCGGTGTCATGGTTATTATACTTATGTTTATGATAGGTATAATCATATACTGGTTGCGTATATTATATTATTTGTATTTGAAAATGAGACATCATATAGTAAACTTATGCATATAAAGTGAAAAGCCTTATAAGGTGTATTTTCCCCTTTTCGGTAGATTTATATTCATATTAATATGATTATGAATTAGAAGTTCTAGCGAGAACTATCGGTATATGTATATATGAGTCTTATATACGCGTCGGGTGCTGAGGGCCTAATGAATCTCGACGATCAACATTGCCAGGTAGTAGTGTATCGGGGGGGGGGGGGGGGGTTCCTTGTTTGGATTTCGCTTTGCGAGACACCCCACGCATGAACATAGAGCAGTGTTGAGAATGGGGAGAAGTTTAGCCCTTTGTACTCGGGTTAACTAGGATTTTTAGAGATTGGGTGCAACGGATTAGTTAGGCAGGGTAGCTTAACTAGGTTGTGTGTTTGGTATGGGATATGTGTGCACTATTAAAAGAGGGGTATCTCATGGGAGTGCAATACCAAAAATTAAATATGAGGTAAAGCATATTTTAAAAATATAGCATTTATGCACTTGCAAAATAATTTCACAAATCGTGCTCTGACTCGTTTATCTCTTTTTCCCCTCTCTTTCTTATAATATATATATATATATATATATATATATATATATATATATATATATATATATATATATATATATATATATATATATAGGTGTCCAGACACAGGGATGCCTAGATGATGATTCCTTCGAGTTAGACGCTTGCTGCAGCAGCAGTGGATGCATGCAGGTTTCTTGTAGACGCTTCCATCCTTGAGATCTCGATTGGAGGTACTAGAGACTTTCGAGCTGAAAACCCAATTGTATTTATTTATTCTTTTTCCGCCTTTTGTGGCCTTTGATTTGATTGTATTACTTTAAACCGAGTGTTCGCTTAGTTTATTTCTTTTCAGTTTCATCTATATAAACTGTGTGATGGCTTTACTTTGTTGGTTTGATTAAGAAGACTAATTAAATAAAATTTTGACGCCGGCCTAATAGGTTATTAGTAATTAGTTTTATTTTTGACAGTGATGCTAAGAATGAACCATGTGCGACTCATGTAGAAATTCTGGAAAAAGATTGATTAGAACAAAGTTAAATAAATTTCTAGGGTTCATAAGGTTTATATAAGTTTTTCTCTTTTAATCCATGGTTATTGATTAAAATTCACATGCTTTAACTAGAAGATTGTTAGTTTGGGTTTATAATGTTTGTAGTACGAATTTATGGGAGTTTGGGTGTTAAAAATCTGAATTTGGTTGAGGTTGGATGATGAAACCTGTAACTGTTAACCTGCAGAATTCGACATACCTGTTTGATCGATCGATCGAACACGGAGTGTCGATCGATCGAGCTCCTGCCATCGATCGATTGACCCCTTCTGGCAGACTCATATTTCCCCTTTTAAATTGTTGAATTCAAATTAAATGAGTGAAAATCTTTGGACATCCTTATTAAAATATTTTGGAAGATAAAGGAGACCGGTAGGACTTATTAATAACTATGAGACCTTTAATCTAAGATGAAATTTACATTTTTGGGATGCTTACATATAAGGGACGATAGAATTGTGTATTAAAAGGAGAGACGCATAAAATAGTTACATTGGAAAAATAGATGAGTACCTACTGAATTCTATACTTGGGAGGATAAAGTCCATGTGTGTTACGTAGTAAGTTGGATTAATCCCTCAATTAATGTAAGAGACGAACCGTTATACGTGATGACTAAAGATTGAGAAATAATGATAAATATTATATTATGGGTGATGAAAGGTACCTAAAGAGATATGGTAATAGTAGTATATTTATATGACTGTGTTTATGCATATACTATATGCGTGTGAAAATCATGCCCGCACTACTTGATATTCCTGAGGTTACCACGTTGGGATAGTCTTATCTCGAATGGGCCTTCATGGGGGATATTGACTCGTACCCTAGAAGATAGAAATCCTAGGTACGAGCTATCGGATCGATAGTCGGACGGTCCTAAGAGACGTGAGGGTATGTACTGACCTCTTGGACTTGGAATCTATACTTCGCCTCAATATTATTTGTGTATGTATTAATACAGTTCGAGAGCGATTCTGAACTTGTATTTCCCTTAGTACGAGTGATACGGGGATTGGATAGCAGAGTATGCCCGCACCATAATTTTTATGTGGGGTGCTGTTAGAATATATATATTATACGAGTATTTAATATATATATGAATTTCTGAAATTTGGAACTTCCTATTGTGTTTATGGTAAGTAAGAAATGATTAATGACTTCAAATTGGAAATACTTGTTTTGAAAAGTATAATATGACACTGGGGAAACTTTATTGGCAAATAAGGTTTAAATGAGAACTTTGTGGTCAATTGAAATTACCCTCTTAAATAATTAAATTGTTCAGCTTTAAATCTTACGAGTAACCTAAGGTAAGTTAAACCGTTGGGAAGGTTAGTATGATAGGCGTGCACATTATAAGAGAGGTGAGAATTTATCAAGGGAGTGCCACACTAATATGTTGTTGCATTGTCCTGTAAACATTTAAAATACTTGCTAAACAAATTTTAAATCATTTTCACAATTGGGCTGTGACCCGTTTCTATTTCCCTTCTCTCTTGTACATATATGTATATATTACAGGTGCCCAGCCACAGGGGCGTCTTGCATAGGATCCTTTGGTAGGAACGTGTTGCAGCTTAGGTGGGAGTTGAAGGCCTCCTGCTTAGACGACCTCATTCATTTGATTTTACTCTTAGCATTATTTATTTCAGTTGGGCTTGTGTCGTCCTTTCCATTATTCAGTTGCTTTATTGGATATTGTAATCCATTTATTTCCATTACTTGCACTTTGGGATTTATTATTGCCAGGATGTTTTCATTTAAAGTATTAAATGTTGGATTCAATTAGTTGAATGTTGATTATTTGGATTGTATGTTCCAGGATAGTTGTGGTGTGACTATTAAATTGTGAATTATACAAAGTTTTAAATGTTGGTTTATATAAAATAAAAATTGGAAAGTAAAGTCTAAAAATGGTTTTGATGTGACACCCCGCCTAATTAAATACCGGGCGATCACTCCTTTATTAATTAAAA
This sequence comes from Sambucus nigra, assembly GCA_949130495.1. Classification (NCBI taxonomy): domain Eukaryota; kingdom Viridiplantae; phylum Streptophyta; class Magnoliopsida; order Dipsacales; family Adoxaceae; genus Sambucus; species Sambucus nigra. The sequence goes on from OX422221.1 coordinate 374,497,054, forward strand.
TCAAGGCGACCAGTTGGTTCATTCTTAGCATCACTGTCGTAAAAATAACTTTTCAAATTTAAACACCCTAATTAATTAAGCTAAGTGTCAAAACCATTTTTAAGCATTACTTTCTAAATTTTATTTTGAAACCAAAGATTTAATTATTTACAACAATTGAATATTAAAGAAGCATACCACAATGATCCTGGAACAAATAATCCAAATAATTTCAACATTCGACAATTGAATCCCAACATTAAAATTTAAAGTGAAACATCCAAACAGTAATACATCCCAAAATGACAATAATAGAAATATCTGAATCACAATGTCCAAATAAACAACTGTAATGGAAAGGGCGACACATGTCCCACTAAATGAATATGCTAGGAGTGGAGTCAAATAAATGAAGTCGCCTAAGTAAGAGGCCTGCAACTCCCACCTAAGCTGCAGCACGTTCCTTCCAAGGGATCCTAAGCAAGACGCCCCTGTGGCTGGGCACCTGTAATATATACATATATATATAATAGAGAAAGAGAAACGGGTCAGAGCCCAATAGTGTATATGATTTAAAATTCGTTTAACAAGTATTTAAATTGTTTACAGGCCAATGCAACAACATATTAATACGACACTCTCTTGAGAAATTCTCACCTCTCTTCTAATGTGCACACCTATCGCACTAACTTTCCCAACGATTTATCTTATCATATATCGCACTAATCTTCCCGATGATTTAACTTATCTTAGGTTACTCGTAAGATTTAAAACTAAACAACATAATGGTTTAAAAGGATAATTTCATTTAGTAACAAAGCTCTCATTTTAACTTTATTTATTAATAAAGTTCCCCAGTATCATATTATACTTTTCAAAACAAGTATTTCCAATTTGAGTCATTATACATATCTTACTTACCATAACACAGTAGGCAGTTCCAAATTTCAGAATTTCATATATATATTAAATACTCGTATAATATATATATTCTAACGGCACCCCACATAAAAATTATGGTGCGTGCATACTCTGCTATCCAATCCCCGTATCTCTCGTACTAAAGGAAATACAAGTTCGGAATCACTCTCGAACTGTATCAACACATACACAAACAATATTGAGGTGAAGCATAGATTCCAAGTCTCTAAGAGGATAGCACATGCCCCCACGTCTCTTAGGACCGTCTGAACTATCGATTCGATAGCCTGTACCAAGGGTATCTATCTTCTAGGGTACAAGTCAATATCCCCCAGAAAGGTCCCATCGAGATAAGACTGTCCCAGCGCGGTAACCTCAGGGATAGCAAGTAGCGCGGGGACGATTTTCACACATAGATAGTATATGTATACACAATCATATAACTATACTATTATTACCATATCAATTTTTAGGTACATCTCAAATCCCGTAGTTACGACATTTATCCTCATATCTCATTATTAGTTATCACGTATAACGGTTCTTCTTTAACTTTAGTTCGAGGTAATTATTCCAACTACTACGTAACACTCATGGACTCTATCCTCCCAAGTATTAAAATTCAGTAGGTATTCATCTATTTTCCATCGTAACTATTTTACGTAATCTCTCCCTTTAATACGTAGTTTCACCGTTTCTTATATGTAGTATCCCAAAACTACAACTCTCGTCTTACATAAAAAGGTCCCAAAATTATTTATATATACCCTACTGGTCTACTTTCTCTCCCAAAACATATTTGTAAGGGTTCCAAGAATTATTTCTCATTAAAGTGATTTCAACTAATTTAAAAGGGAAGATATGAGTCTGCCAAGAGGGGTCGATCGACCGAGGTCTGGGGCTCGATCGATCGAAGCTCTTGGCTCGATCGATCGATCAAGCAGGTATGGCGAATTCTGTAATTACCAGTTACGGGTTTTCTCACAATACTTCATCCAAATCCTAACTTTCCATACCCAAACGTCCAAAAATTTATACTACCAATTATATAATTCCATTCCATATATCTTTTACGTAAATCATGCAAATTTCCATTAATAATTATGGATTAACAAGCCCAAAATTCATGTAAACCTCAAGAACCCTAGAAATCTCTTAAACATGGTTCTAAATAATCTTTTCCAGAATTTTCTTCTTCTAAAACATCAAAATTTCGTGGTTTAATCCTCTACATGTGAAGGGGTTTCCAGAATAACATATAAATTAATACTATATGCAAATTCTTATCTCAATTTTGGGTTTTCTTCCATAAAACTCATCCTAATCATTCCTAGATTAACATGAGTGTTGCACTAACGAAATAAGCAAGATAAACACTTGCCTGGTATTTTTGACGTTCTGGTTTGGAGACGAATTTGGTGTGGTTGCGTTCCCCGTCCCGCGATCTACACGTTTGTGGTGGTGGCGGTGCAAACGGATGGATTTTGGGCCTTGGATTGCTTTGGAAGTTCTCTCCTTCCCTATCCTATGGCCGTCACTTGTCTTTGGTTGTTCTAAACCTAGAAGACAACCTTAGGCATCTGATATATCCCTTGAATTTTCGTGGGTTTAATTACCCAAAAATGTAAAATGTCCAAAATGCCCTCCCGGGGTACTAATTAAGCCTAAAAACGCCCCGAGACCCAAACTAAACCCCCGGGTACACTTTTCTGACTATCTTGACCCTTTCGGACGTGTTGGCGCACTCGAAATGACCATATGAGTGACTTATAATATATTCACTTTTATTCATCAATATTTAGTCTCGACGCGACACGGGTGCGTCCCGACTCAAATTTCCAAAATTGTTATTTTATTCACTCGTGACATTTAATATAACCAATATTATATATTACTTTGCTCATTAGAAATATTAAACAAATTTCCCATAATTACTAACTCTCATCACACTAATAATTATAACATAATTAATTTCTGGATTTTTATTAAATAATTAATTCACATTAAATTTAATAAATCCCCAAATTAATATAACATAAAAATACGGGGTATTACATTTGACACTTAGCTTAATTATATAAGGTGTTTAAATTGGAAAAGTATTTTTCGATAGTGATGCTAAGAATGAACCAACTGTTCACCTTGATTTTAATTTAATAAAGGAGTGATCGCCCGTTATTTAATTAGGCGGGGTGTCACATAGCCAAACAACACAATGATAGCCTTATTGTTACTACTCAACATGGCTCAACAATTTCACTCCTGAAAATCATAACTTTATTGGCACGTCTCAAAATAATCTATTGTCCTAAAAGATACCATCTAAGTGACACCCTTGCCCTCCTCAAGGTAATCATATACACACAACATGGTTATAACATCCAACCACTCATTAAATTCGACCCACTCGTGAATTATGGAGATAATAATCTTACATTAGACTCTCCCAAAAGCACTCAAAGCACGACCTATACACATAGGAAAAGTAATTTATGTATTACCTTCATAATCTAATTGCCTTGCCTAAACAATGGGTCCCTAATCAAAGTTCTCTTATCCAAACCTGCCCATAAATTGTTTGTAGGGGTTGTGCATCCCAAACCTCTTCAAATAGTTGCCCTCTACCTCTCTCAGGACATTCCTTCTTCCTATGGAATATCTTCCCATAGAAGAAATATTTCCCTAGCCAAGAAAGACCCTCTACTCAAACGTGAAAATATATATATTTTAAAATTTCACATTGTCTCCATCCACAAGACATAGGAAGCAGCCACCATACTCTCATAACTCCCTAAAGTAGACCTCTAAAAAATAACGCAAACATCTAGAATACATATCAGCTCTCACGCACTCGACTCCAACGAGACCCACTACCCAAAGATACTACATATAATATGGTTATACACTCAACTACCCCTCTATTTCATCTAACTCAAAAATCCCGTCGTACGAGCGAAATAAATATATATAAGTAAATGAAACTCTCACGAAATAAATAATACCGAACCCATAAATCTAGAGATAAGAAACGTACCAGAATAAGCTACTGGAGGTCATGGTACTCTCAACAACATCGCATTTTGAACATGGTAATCTCGCCCATATAACATCAGTTCTTGTGAAGGTGGGATAACTATAACAGGTGGAGGATGTGGTAAATCTTATTGCTGAGCCTGTTGAACTCCCGGTGCTATGCCATGTTCAAATGTGGGCAATCCTTCTTCCTATGACCAACCTTCCTACATTGATAACATCGCCCTAAAAATGTTCCCAATATGTGGCCCTAACGACCTCGGACCTGTCGGCCTCCTCCGTTATTACTCGGGCCAACATGGTCCTACAAAACATTCTGGTATTGCGGCTATCCTTAGAAGTTTTAGCTAAAATTTGCTAAACGCGTCTTTTAACTGCCTTCTTCAGGCGAGAATATCGTTTCCTATGACATTTACTACGCTGCTGAGATGACTATGCTTCACCTACACCCTTCCCTCCTAACCTACTAGACTGACCCATATATTTAACACTAATACTCCCCGTTAACTGAGGACGATGATCCTGACGATGATCTAAAGCAACGGTTATAGCTGCGTTGACTCTTGAGACATAATATCAGCAAACTCAGCTGCAGTCATCATCCCCTGAGGCAATTGTGGTTCCACATTCCCATTCTTGATGTTTTCCTTAACAAGACAGTCTTTTCTAGGTGGCATCTGAAAGGAGAATAAACTGTATTAGCACACAGTTCAAGAAATTATGCATCACAGAAGATCGTATACGCAATATGAACATAATAGTCCTAATAATAGGGCTCTATGTCAAGAAAGCTCATGGAAGAATGTTAAAAACCCACACAGATCCTAAGACTCTAGAACTTGATGCTCTGATAGTACCTATGATAACCCCACTTAAATTAATAGCGGGTGGCCATCCCTATACCAAGATAAAACAGGAATCTCAGGTGGATCATTCTCGGCATCACTATCGCATAGACTAAAAATGTAACTAACCACCTAACAATAAAATAAGAAGTTGCCAAAAATTTTAATCAACATACAAAGAACTACAATAACGACTACCAATATGATAATGTAAACACAAGTACAACAAAAGATATACCTAAATATGTTATCGGGTCACAGACAATACAACATCCAAGATATAAAAACATAAAAGAGATACAAATATACAACGCCTGAGTACACATGGTCGATATACAAAATGGATTTTAATCTATATTTACAAGAAGAGCAAGCATCTACAACAAAATCATGTAACATTCTGCATTTGCTACAGCTCCAAGAACCCTAGATAAAATAGGCATCACTAGTGTCCTTACAGAGTGACACCTAAAATAACAATATATGTATAGAGAGAGAAAACAAAATCCTATTACATGATCGATATACAAAATGGATCTGAACCTAGATTTACAAGAATGGGATGTGGTTACAACAAAATCCTATTACATTTATCATCTGCTATAGCTCCAAGAACCCCGGATAGAATAGTCATGATTGGCGTCCTTATGGAGGGACACCTAAAATAACAATATATGTTTATCGAGAGAAAAAATATAAACATTTCAAATCTCGAGGATTGAAAAAAAAATTACCAAGTGAGTTAAAATGCATAATATTTATGAATACACGATAACATAATTATAGTGGTGTCTCACTCTCTTGGGATTCAACCTCTCCCCTCATCTATAGCGCGCACCTAACGTATGCATATGAACCTCAACCAAGCTACCAAACACATGCTAGAGCTAAATTCTCACAAACGTACGCATAAACCTCATTCATGTAACTCACTATCTCTAACATAGCCATCCATCTACTTCTTCTATCATCTCCTATGTTTACACCCAAACTTATACAATAAAATAACTCCATTTTATTTATCTGTTCTACTCTAGAACCTTCATAAGTTATTAGGATAAGATATCACTCGTCATCAATAATGCTAGGAGAAATACCCCCACTATTTCACTTATTCCAAGGAACTAAGGACCAAACATATCCTCATGCCCAACATTATGCTAAGTTTTGTGCGTGGGACATGTCGCAAAGCGAAATCAAAACAAGGAACCCCCCCGATACACTACCACCTAACACTGTCGGTCATGGGAATCCATTAGGCCCTCGGTCCAAAGTACATGCCCAAATTACTTCCCGTATATAGGCATAAGAGTATACTCATCCACTCCCATGCTACAAAAAGACAAAACATAACATACATCTTTATAACTTTGTCTAGTTATAATATTAAGATATCACACACTATCTCTAAAGCTTGTATAATAATACTTACATGTATTATACATGATTTATCATTCTCAATAAGTACACATACATAACCCGCATAACATATGTATACTAATAATCTCTAAACTGCTGTCAACTTCCATGGAGTCACTCACATGTCCCTAGGTTACCAATGGTCGGAATCGCTCACACAAAACTTGGTAAAAAACTAAATCACAACGTATGGAAAGCAGCCATAGTTCCTCCCCAGAAATGAGAATGAAGCATACTCACTACGTCTCACCCCTAATAAAAATCACACAATATAAATAATGGACGATATGAACTATGGACTATACTCTCCCTGCACCTTAAGCTAGGGGGATTCACCCACATCGCATAACTTCCCTTGATAGAACTACAGGGTTATAAAGCACATATTATATACAACATACACACCAAATATAGACATACGATCACCTCATATAAACAAACCATCACATAAGGAATATACGTTCACACTATAGACACACACACACACGAGCATGTATGTATATATATATATATATACTACTTCCTTAAAAACGGATATGATTTCCTTAAAAACAAATCTATCCGGTTTTCCTACCTGAACCGATCCAGTTTCTGTTGATTTATATTCCACAAGATTGTACCCAAAACCATCTCTACACTTCACAACATTTACCCTACAATTATTAAACCAATTTATTCTTCATCAAAACCCAACACGTAAAATTATCCCCAGCATTTTATCATCTAACCTAAAAAGATAACCCTAAATACAAGATTTACTCATCAAATTATAGGGTTTAATAAAAACTCAAATCAACTAATATCACCAACAAAATTATGAGATAACTTGCACATACAATTATTTAGCAAGTTTAGCCTCAAGGTTGTACAAGTTGAATCTTCCTTGAATCCGTTTATTTGAGCCGAAAATCCAAAGCTTCCGAGCTTTTCTCCTCTTTTCTCTTCCTTCTCTTCTTCCTCTCTATCTTTCTAGGGTTTTCTCCTTTCTCTCAAATGAGATTGGCTTGTCTCATAAGCCTAATAAGACCATTTCTAATAATACCCAACTGAAATGATAATACACACTTTAAATGATTTATTTTCTCCAAATCGAGTCAAACTAGGTCAAAAATACTCATGAACCCAAATAAAACTTGCGAGCAGTGATTTTGACTTTCTCGGCCATTACCGGATCAACCGTACACTCCTATTCAGCATTCAAGACTCTGAAAAATGAAAACAAATCTAAATTCTCCCAATATAATAATTCTATTGCTCCCAAAATAATTAAATTCTCAGTCTTTAAATTTTATGGGGTGTGATATTGGGGTGTTAGAAATGGATATTTGCATGGGCACCTGACTAAGGTGCTTAACAAAGAAAGTAATCTTTTTTATGGTGGATGAGAAGTTTGAGGCCAAAGAGTAGGTAGACTCCATCATCCTAAATGAGGAAGAGCAAGAAAAAACCATCCTAATCAGCTCATCATTGAAAAAGGAGGTGAAGGAAAAGTTGATAGACTATTAAGGAAGAGGAAACCATCTTCATGTGGAGCCATGATGACATTCCATGAATAGACCCAAAGATCATCTTCCATAAACTAAATACCAAGGTTCTAAAAAACGCGGGGCGTGATTGAGGCGTGGAGGCCAAGCCTTAAGCCTAGGCGTGAAAAAACGTAAAAAGGCGTTTAGGCCTTCTCAATATATTTTAATATTTTTTAGCCATAACAAGGCTATTAAAATACAAAAATTGCACATATCATAAAAATATGTCTGAATATATGCAAATTAAAATACTATTTGATTATTTTGGATGAGATAAAGATCCGATTTGTAAACGAATTCTTTAAAAGGCGACATCCTTTCACTAAAATATTGTTGTTTTTAGAAAAAAGTGCGCCTTAAGGGTTTTGCAAAGAATAAGGCGTGAAAAGCGTAAGGCGAGGCGTTTCTCCCAAGCCTTAAGCCTAGGCGGAGCTTAGGCGGGTTTTTTAGAATAGTGCTAAATACTGATAAGAAAGTGAAGCCTATGAAATAAATAAGAAGGATCTACGCAAGAGATAAGTATGGGGTCATCCAAGAAGAAGTCAAGAAACTCTAATCGACCGAGTTCTTCAGGGAGGTACATTACCCAGAGTGGTTATCCAATGTCATAATAATCCTAAAGGCCAATGAAAAGTGGAGAATGTTTGTTGATTTCACTGATTTAGACAAATCTATCCCTAAAGACATATTTCCTTTTCCTCGTATAGATTAGATGGTTGGTACCACAGTTGGTCATGAGCTAATGAGCTTTATGGATTCGTACTCAGGATACAACTAGATATTCATGGATGAAGCCAACACATAATAGACTTTCTTCATCATTGAGAAAGGAACCTACTGCTACAAGGTCGTGCCTTTTTGCCTTAAGAATGGAAGGGTAACCTACTAGAGGTTGGTTAATAAAATGTTCGAAGAGAAAACCAGCAAAACTATGGAGGTCTTAGATGATTTGTTGATGAAGAGCCTCAAGGTTCAGAATCATATGGTTGACCTTGAGAGGATATTTGACATAGTGGATCTATACAAGATGAAGTTAAATCCATCCAAGTGTGTATTCGACGTAGGTGTAGGAAAATTCCTTATCTTCATAACCAATCAAAAAGGGATTGAGGCAAGCTAGAGAAAATCAAGGCATTAATAGAGATGAAGATGCCAAAGATGATAAAAGATGTGCAGAGGCTAAAATAAAGAGTTGTTGCTCTCAAAATATTCATTTTCAGAGCCACCAATAAGTTTTTTCCCTTCTTCAAAATCTTGAGGAAAACACTTCAGTGGGATGAAAAGTGTTAGAAAGATTTTTAGAAATTTAAAGCTTATATGGGCTCTCTAATGCTCCTGTCTCGGCCCATTTAGGGGGAAAATTTATTCCCATATTTAGCAGTGTCAGAATCGCAAATAAGTGAAGCCATTATCAGATATGATGAAGGGGTTTAGAAACCTGTGTACTTAAAATTCAAGGCTCTGCAAGGGATCAAACTTAAAAACCCAAGATGTGGAAATTTTTGTATGCTTTGATCTATACCTCCAAGAAAATGAAGCCCAACTTTCAAGATCATATTATGCTGGTGCTCATCGATACTCCTTTGAGACAAGTCATCCATAAAATAGAGAAATTGGGTAGGATGATGGCTTGGTAAACTAAGTTAGGGGAGTTTGACATCGTATATTAGCCAAGGCCCGCAATCAAATGGCAGGCATTAACTAACTTCCTAGCTGAGTTCACTTGGGATGAGGACGATGTTAAGGAAAATGAAGTTTAAGTGTTGCCTAAGAAGACAACTTTGGGTTCGGCCATATCTGATGGTTCCAGGGCCAACCTTAATGAAAAAGTTATTTTGTTCAAAAATTAGACATTAGATAAAGGCACATTCTCAAACGACAATCTAAAGTGGAGTTTATTTGTGGATGGTTCCCTTTGTTAAAGTGGCAGTGGAGTAGGACTCATATTATCGGCTCCATACAGGAGCAATATTGAATATGCACTAAAGTTAAGTTTCAAGACCTCAAATAACGAATCTGAGTATAAAGCTTTGTTCGCTGCCATTGTCTCATCCTTGGCATTATAAATCCCCAGAATTTGGGTCACTAGCGGCTAGGAGTTTCTATATACTGTCATATGGCCAACATTCAACACCTTATCTAAGGATAGGCTAACAAATACATGACAAGAGTGAAGAGGTTTTTTAGCATCTTCAAAGAAGTTAAGGACAAGAGAGTTGTGACACCCCGACTAATTAAATATCGGGTAGCTACTCCTTTATTCAAATTAATTCAAAATGTCAAGTTGGTTCAGTTCGTAGCATCACTGTCGAAAATGTTTTAACAATTACCAGCCACCTAATATTAAAAAAGTGAGTTGTCAATTTTAATTGAATTCGATTTACATACAACCAAATTAAATTATGAATTACTGATACCACAACCACATCACAGTCACAATAAATAATGATGTAATAAACTGAATCTGGAGGAATACACCTCACAACAATCCAAATACTGAAATAAACAAATACAAGCCTGAATCATTAATTTAGTTATAACCCAAAATATAAAATAAAAACTGAGTAAATAAGATGTCTCCGAAAGAAAAGGCGGCATGCCCTACAGATGGATGAATCTAGAGTAGAGTCAAGATATAAAGTGGAGGCGTCTACTATCGAGGTCCTGTAACTTCCACAACAGCTACAGCACGTCGCGGGAATAGAACTCCTATGCTTGGTGTCCTTGTGGCTGGGCACCTATAAGGTTTTTACAAAAATAGATTTGAAAGAAAACGGGTCAGAGCCCGATTATGAAAAATAGTTTAAAATACAGCAAGTGGTTTAATATAATTAAACAGTGAATATAAAGTACATGATAGTGCGTGCACTCACATGAGTTCCTCACCTCTCAACTAATTGTGCACTCCTATCGTACCCGTACCCGTTCTAGTTATTCCCATATCTAACTAGCCCAATACGCAATCTAACATTTCTATACGAATCACGATTTAAGTCCTGACGTCTTAATTTAAACAGAGCATTTTACTTACCTTCTTAATTCCCATGTCAGTCATGCTATTCACTAGAGATTTTCCCATTCTTAACTCTACAAAAGGTTACTATTATTCACACTTACATTTATTCATGATAGGTCATTTCAATTAGCAGTATATTATTATCATCATAAATATACAATACTGGCACCCCGAGACTAAGCTGCGGTGTACACATACTCTGCTATCCAATCCCGGTACATCATGTACATAAGGACCATGTATTTTGAATCTCTCAAGAATCGTTTTCAATAAACAAAAATCACACAAAATGGAGGCGAACATAGTTCACATCACACGGGTCACGCACATACCTACGCTCCCATGATCAGCAGACTTATTAACTTCTCAATAAGTCCTTCTCTGACCTATGTCCTCGAGGTACCAATCTAAATCCCCCTGTAGGCACACAAAGATAAGATGGCCGTGATCGAACGCCGACCTCCCATGATAGCAAGTATGGTAGGTATGTTATACACAATTAACTACATATACCAGGCATTCACACATCTTCGATATTCCATAATATTACTAGAGGTATATAACTCATTCCTATACCGTCATTTCATGTTTCACGTTTACAAGTCCCCGATTTATATACATTTAAGTTATCAACTCTTCTCACATTTAAGTTTTAGATACTTATATCCTAACTCATAAACATCATCCAGTTTACTACAAAACTCTAAGTTGTAAGCCTCGACGTACTTCCAGTCACACAACTATATCCACAAATCAATAAGGGAAGGATTACACTTAATTATATAAGTCTTCTGGAGGCTCGAAATAAAATCAGGCCTAAAAGGCCATTATGTCAACTAGTTAGAAATCTCATTCGAATGAGGTCAGATTCAAACGAACTACCAACTCGTTAGAAGGGGTACTATCATCTCGTTAGAAGTCTCGTTCGAACGAGGTCGTTCGAACGACCTGGGCAGGTCTTCTAACGAGATGGCAGAATACGCCCAGAAAATTCCCAATTCATTTTTCTCACTTCTTCTCTTCTCTAAATTCACCCTAAGACTATCCAAGTTACATTTTTAATGTTTGTAAACTATTTTTAGTCACCTTAGATCACTCCTTTTCATACTTTTGGGGTTAAATCTTACAAATTAACATGCCAAAGTCATAAATCCCCAATTCTTATCCCTAACCCTATGAACTTGAACCCATAATTTAATTTCATAAAAGACTCCTTATTAATCCGTTTTCAGATCATCAAAAGTTATGTTTTGTAAAATGAATTCGTCCATAATCATTCTACATGCAAATTCCTACCCAAAATCACAAGTTTCACAATAATTCCATTGGGTGTTCTTCATCAAAATTCCTAAAAACATAAATGGTTTTCTACTCTATACATGGAAGAAATATTCAATGTAGTTAAAAATATCAAATCACTTGCCTCAGATTTGTTCTTAAGATGTGTTGTCGATGATTCGAGGTTGATTCTCTCCTTTTTTCGGTCACAATTCCTTTCCAATTTCTGGTGATAGGGAGATGGTTTGGTAAAGACCCTCTAGCCTCTCTTCTAATTTCTCTCAAAACCTCTGTAGTCCACTCTCTCACTTTTGGCTGATAATGGCCTTAGTGGTTCTTTTAATAATCTTTAATTTACTTCAAAAATTCGTGGGTTTTAATTCCTTAATTTTTAAAATTACCAAAATACCCTTCTAGGTTGCCGGTTTGGCCTAAAAATGTCCCAGAACCCAAACTAAACCCCCTGGCTAGTATTTTCCGACTATTTCGACCCTTCCGGACATGTTAGCGCACTCAAAATGACCATTCGGTTGATAAAAATATAATTCTATTTTTAATTTAAATAATTTCATTCCTGACGCGACTGACACGCGCGTCCCAACTTAATTTTTCAAATTGTCGTATTTCAGCCTCGCGACAACTTTAATATTTTCAATACTGATGAAATATTCAATTTTAACATCATAATCAAATACTAACTCACATCTCGCTAGTATTTATATCCGGATTAATTCTCAATTAATTTTCATTTAATTCAATTAATCCCTTAAATAAAAATCAATAAAATTACGGGGTATTACATACTTCCCCCCTAATAACAGAATTTCATCCCGAAATTCGGAACTAAAGAGGACCTATAAAAATAACTCTGGATAATGCTCGCGCATCTCATCCTCGCGCTCCCATGTGGACTCCTCGGCATTATGATGACGCCACTGAACACGTACTAATGGTACTATCTTTGACCTCAGTTTCTGCTCACTTTGTTCCAAAATAGCAATCGGCCCCTCCTCGTAGGAAATATCAGGCTGAAGATCGATGTCCTCTAAAGCAGTGCGAGTATGGGCCAAATCATCCCTAAGATATTTCCTTAGCGAGGAAATATGGAACACGTCATGAATCCTATGTAAGTGTTTCGGTAACCCGAGTCTATAAGTAACTGGACCAATCCTCTCGATGATAGGAAATGGCCCCACGTATCTTGGTGCCAGTTTCCCCTTCTTCCCAAAACGCATGATCCCTTTCGTGGGAGATACTCTGAGTAACACCTGGTCCCCCACCTTGAATTCTTTGAAGAACCTCTTGGCATCATCATAGCTCTTCTGTCAGTCCTGAGCTACCCCAATATTGCTCCGTATTATCTTTATCCTTGTCGAAGTGTCCTGAATCACTTTTGACCCAAGGAGTTTGTTATCCCCCACCTCTAACCAACATGTTGGGGAACAACAAGGTGTACCATACAATGCCTCAAACGGATCCATGCCAATGGTGAACTAGTAGGAGTTGTTATAAGCAAACTCCACCAGTGCAAGGTACTGCTCCCAGCCACCTCCAAAATCTAGGATGCACATACGCAACATGTCCTCCAACATCTGATTTGTTCACTCTATTTTCCCATCAGTCTGCGGGTGATATACCGTACTCAATCGCAACTCTGTACCCATGGCCTCCTGGAAACTTTCCCAAAATCGTGAAACAAATATCTTGTCTCGGTCAGACACGATATTTAGAGGCACACCATGAAGTCTCACTATCTCTGCAATGAAAATCTGGGCGTACTGTCCCGTAGTGTAATCTATCCTTACGGGTAGAAAATGAGAAACTTTGGTCAATCTATCCACAATTACCCATATGGAGTCATAACCCCTCTGTGACGTAGGTAACCCCGTGATAAAGTCCATGGATATGTTGGCATAACCAAAAACTCGTAGGAACCATATCTTATCAAGAAAGAAGTCTTCAAGACGTCATGTTCCCTGATACGCAACTGATGGTATCTCGATCGCAAATCAATCTTTGAGAAGAAGCAAGCTCCCCTCAACTGGTCAAATAAGTCATCAATTTGGGGCAACGGATACTTATTCTGTATCGTGACTTTATTCAACTCCCGGTAATCTACACATAATCTCAACGATCCATCCCTCTTCTTTACGAACAAAACTGGGGAACCCCACGGCGAAGTACTCCTTTGGATAAACCCCTAACCCAATAACTTCTCTATCTGATCCCTTAGCTCTCTCATCTCCACTGGATCCATATGATAAGGTGCGAGGGAAATTGGCCGAGTGCCTGGCGTCAAATCGATAACAAAATCTATCTCTCTGCTAGGAGGTAATCCAGGTATATCCTGAAATACATCAACGAACTCACTAACAACAGGAATCGAATCAAGTGGTATTACCACTTCCTTAGAGGTCTCCTCCTCTATGTAATACAAGTGTGTGGACGATCCTCCCTCGGGGAGAGGCATCGCCACTAAAAACATCTCCTGCCCGGGAATGGCAAAAATAATACTCCTACTTAAATAATCAATCATGTCTCGGTACGCAACTAGCCAATCCATACCAACTATCGCATCATACTCAGTCATCTCTAGAACTAACATATCAGCGGGTAAAGTAAATTTCCCTATCTCTATACCCACACCTCTATAAATAAGGGAAATCACGGAACCCTTACTCAACGGTGAATTTACGTAAGTAACCGTGCTCTCCGTAGTGTCTAACAACCCCAAAGTGCATGCAAATCTCATGGTAATGAAATAATGTGGGGCCCCCGTATCAAATAAAATAAGCCCCATAGTCCCCTGAATAGAGAACATACCCTCAATGGCAGGTGGATCCTGTGGGACTACGGCATGCTGGAGTTGATAAACTCGCCCGTACTGTAGCTGTATCTGCTGGGATGGGTGGCAAAGCTGGCATCTATGGTGGTGGTGGGAGGGTAGCGGGAAACATAGGTCTCTGGGGCTCCTGTTGAGTACCCTGCTGCTGCTGCTGTGGGGCCCTGCCCCTATCAGGACACTCCTGGCGCTTGTGGCCAATCTTGCCACAAATGAAGCATTTCTCCTCAAAGTTTCCCCCTCTCTGACCTTGATTCCCATGGCCCTGGTGGTCGTTGCCATTCCTCCCCTGGCCATGTTGGACCTGATGAAACTGTTGTTGTTGGCCCTACTGGTCGTGCTGTCCCTGTGGGCCGTGCTGACCCTGCTGGCCCTGACGAAAACCTTCCTGACCATTCCTGAAACCCCCAGATCTGAACCTCTTAAAATCCCCCTGCTGGGAACCCTGATCTCTTTGCATATGCTGACCCTGAGCAGATTGTGCCCCGCTAGCACCATTTCCCCCTATCCTACCCTGATGGCTGGACTCTCCCGATCGCTTACTCTCTGACATGTGAAAGCGGTGGTCCTGGAAGTGAAGCAGTGCTGCGTTAACTACATCAGAATAAGTAGCCAACGAGAGATTTCCCAACAAGTGCTGACGGATCTTCCAAGTCAACCCATCCATGAATTTTTGAATCTTTTTATCCTCGGTTGGAATCTCATCAGGAACGATGTTCAAGAGATTAGTAAACTTAGCCTCATACTCGGCCACGATCCTCCCCTTCTGCTTGAGGTTCATTAACTTCCTCATCATTTCAGTGTGAACGGTTAATGGAAAATACTTGCGGTCGAACCGCACCCAAAACTCCTGTATAGAAAGGGCATCTCTCTCCTCCGAGGTGGTAATGGACTCCCACCATTGAAACGCTGATCCTACTAGCTTAAAAGTAGCTAGTATCTGTTTCTGTATCTCCGTGCACTCATACATACTCAAATGCCTTTGAATGTCCTTCTTCCACTGGCTGGACACAACAACATCGGAGCTACCTGCAAACTCGGGAGGGTGTGCTTTCTGAAAAGCATCACGAACACGTTCCCAAGCAGACGAGAATGCATGAGCCCGAATTGGCGCTGCTGTCGATGCCTGGGGTGGTGCCTGCTGTACAACTGCAAGGGCAGAATTTACCGCTTGGGCTACAATAGCGGCAACCTCTGCGGCATTCATGGTACCCTAGACTGGTGCAGGATGTGGCTCGGTCTGAGCATCCATAGGAACTCTTTGTGCATGTCGTGGAGGCATCTTAAATGAGAGTAAAGTCTTATAAGTTCACAGTTATTATCTCAAAATAGCTGAAGAGCTAAGCATACACAAAAGAATACAACAATCCTAAAATATAGGGTTCTACATCAAAGAAATCTCAGCGGAAACATAACAAGCCGTACAGATCCTAAGGACACTAGAACCTGATGCTCTAATACCACCTGTGACACCCCGACTAATTAAATACCGGGTAGCTACTCCTTTATTCAAATTAATTCAAAATGTCAAGTTGGTTCAGTTCGTAGCATCACTGTCAAAACGTTTTAACAATTACTAGCCACCTAATATTTAAAAAGTGAGTTGTCAATTTTAATTGAATTCGATTTACATACAACCAAATTAAATTATGAATTACTGATACCACAACCAAATCACAGTCACAATAAATAACGATGTAATAAACTAAATCTTGAGGAATACACCTCACAACAATCCGAATACTGAAATAAACAAATACAAGCCTGAATCATTAATTTAGTTACAACACAAAATATCAAATAAAAACTGAGTAAATAATATGTCTCTAAAATAAAAGGCGACATGCCCTACAGATGGATGAATCTGGAGTAGAGTAAAGATATAAAGTGGAGGCGTCTACTATTGAGGTCCTGTAACTTCCACAGCAGCTACAGCACGTCGCGGGAATAGAATTCCTATGCTTGGTGTCCTTGTGGCTGGGCACCTAAAAGGTTTTTACAAAAATAGATTTGAAAGCAAAACAGGTCAGATCCCGATTGTGAAAAATAGTTTAAAATACAGCAAGTGGTTTACTATAATTAAACAGTGAATATAAAGTACATGATAGTGCGTGCACTCGCATGAGTTCCTCACCTCTCAACTAATTGTGCACTCCTATCGTACCCGTACCCGTTCTAGTTATTCCCATATCTTACTAGCCCAATACGCAATCTAACATTTCTATACGATTCACGATTTAAGTTCTGACGTCTTAATTTAAACAGAGAGTTTTACTTTCCTTCTTAATTCCCATGTTAGTCATGCTATTCACTAGAGATTTTCCCATTTTTAACTCTACAAAAGGTTACTATTATTCACACTTACATTTATTCATGATAGTTCATTTCAATTAGCAGTATATTATTCTCATCATAAATATACAATACTTACACCCCGAGACTAAGCTGCGGTGCACACATACTCTGCTATCCAATCCCGGTACATCACGTACATAAGGACCACGTATTTTGAATCTCTCAGGATTCGTTTTCAATAAACAAAAATCACACAAAATGGAGGCGAACTTAGTAAACATCACACGGGTCACGCACATACCTACACTCCCATGATCAGCAGATTTATTAACTTGTCAATAAGTCCTTCTCTGACCTATGTCCTCGAGGTACCAATCTAAATCCCCCCGTAGGCACACAAAGATAAGATGGCCCTGATCGAACGCCGACCTCCCATGATAGCAAGTATGTTAGGTATGTTATACACAATTAACTACATATACCAGGCATTCACACATCTTCGGTATTCCATAATATTACTAGTGGTATATAACTCATTCCTATACTGTCATTTCATGTTTCACGTTTACAAGTCCCCCATTTATATACATTTAAGTTATCAACTCTTCTCACGTCGAAGTTTTAGATACTTATATCCTAACCCATAAACATCATCCGGTTTACTACAAAATATAAGTTTTAAGCCTCGACGTACTTCCAGTCACACAACTATATCCACAAATCAATAAGGGAAGGATTAAACTCAATTTTATAAGTCTTCTGGAGGTTCGAAATAAAATCAGGCGTAAAAGGCCATTATGTCAACTCGTTAGAAATCTCATTCGAATGAGGTCATTTGAATGAATGGCTTCGAACGAACTACCAACTCATTAGAAGGGGTACTGTCATCTCGTTCGAACGAGGTCGTTCGAACGACCTGGGCAGGTCTTCTAACGAGATGGCAGAATACGCCCAGAAAATTCCCAAATCATTTTTCTCACTTCTTCTCTTCTCTAAATTCACCCTAAGACTATCCAAGTTATGTTCTTAATGTTTGTAAACTATTTTTAGTCACCCTAGATCATTCCTTTACATACTTTTGGGGTTAAATCTTACAAATTAACATGCCAAAGTTATAAATCCCCAATTCTTGTCCCAAACCCTATGAACTTGAACCCAAAATTTAATTTCATAAAAGACTCCTTATTAATCCATTTTCAGATCATCAAAAGTTATGTTTTGTATAATGAATTCGTCCATAATCATTCTACATGCAAATTCCTACCCAAGACCACAAGTTTCACAATAATTCCATTGGGTGTTCTTCATCAAAATTCCCAAAAACATAAACAGTTTTCTACACTACACATGGAGGAAATATCCAATGCACTTAAAAATATCAAATCACTTGCCTCAGATTGTTCTTCAGATATGTTGTCGATGATTCGAGGTTGATTCTCTCCTTTTTTCGGTCATAATTCCTTTCCAATTTCTGGTGATGGGGAGATGGTTTGGTAAAGACCCTCTAGCCTCTCTTTTAATTTCTCTCAAAACCTCCGTAGCCAATGGCCTTAGTGGTTCTTTTTATAATCTTTAATTTACTTCAAAAATTCGTGGGTTTTAATTCCCTAATTTTGAAAATTACCAAAATATCCTTCTAGGTTGCCGGTTTGGCCTAAAAATGTCCCGGAACCCAAACTAAACCCCCGGCTAGTGTTTTCGGACTATTTCGACCCTTCCGGACACGTTGGCGCACTCAAAATGACCATTCGGTTGATAAAAATATAATTCACTTTTTAATTTAAACAATTTCATTCCTGACGCGACTGACACGCGCGTCCCAACTTAATTTTCTAAATTGTCGTATTTCAGCCTCGCGACAACTTTAATATTTTCAATACTCATGAAATATTCAATTTTAACATCATAATCAAATACTAACTCACATCTCGCTACTATTTATATCTGTATTAATTCCCAATTAATTTTCATTTAATTCAATTAATCCCTTAAATAAAAATCAATAAAATTACGGGGTATTACAAGAGCCTCGTGGCTAGATAACGGACAAGTCGATGCATTAGTAAGGTGAGCTTCTACCACTAGAACAAAAATTAGGAGGAAACTATCGGTTGACATGCTCTACAAGACAAGCATTTATGGGGATGCTAGTAGGCTTGAATTTTGTTTGAATTTGAACCTCGAAGAATACCCTCTCACTAGATATATCAGAGACAGAGATCTCCTATAAGAAAATGTGGGCAGGAAAAAAATGATGTTACAGGTCAGCGAAATTCACCATTAGGAGATTTCATATACAAGAAAGTTTTTTACACCTATTCCCATTACTATGATGTGTACACCCCATTGAGGTGGATTATGTCTTGCGAGATGTGCATAAGGGGTCATGCTCCAGCCACATTAGGGGACAATCTCTTACAAGGAGATTTATGACACAAGGCTACTGTCGGTTGTACCTTGCCAAGGACACAACTGACCAAGTTAAGAAATGTGACAAATGTCTGAGGTATGCTTTCATCCCCCATCAGTCTCATTAACCGTTATCGTCCATCATATCCCTGTGTTCGTTTGAAGTATGGGGAATCGATCTGGTAGGACCTTTACCCAAGGCTGCGTGTAATTATAGATACCTAATTATTGCAATCGATTACTTTTAAAAATGGGTAGAGGCTGAGGCCATGGTTTCCATCACAGAGATAAATACCTTCAAGTTCATTTGGAGGAATATCACCAGTAGCTAGGTTCCACACCACACATTGATCTCAGATAATGGAAACTGTGAAAGAGAATGCATCAAGTAATTTTACTCCGCGACAAGCTGACCCCGAAGACAATGATAATACCGAGGTAACCAACAGGATATGGGATCAAGAAAAAGTTAGAAGATGCTAAGGGACTATGGACAGATGAGTTGCATGGAGTCCTATGGGCTTACAGGATGAGAGAAAAGACACATTTTAGGGAGACACCCTTCATACTGCCTTATGGGTCAGAAGTCATCATCCCAACTAAACTCGGCTTACCCAGTTATAGGGACTAAACTGACAACTCAAAGACCAATGATGAAGAAATAAGGTTGGACTTGGATTTGATAGAGGAGATAATGGAAGACGTCGAGGACAGACAAGCAGCATACGAGTAAAAAATGACCAAGTTCCATAATAAAAAGGTTAAGGAAAGGACGATAGCTGTAGGTGACCTGGTTTTAAAGAAGGTTTAGCAAAAGCCAAACAAGCTGCACCCGAATTGGCATGGACCATAAAGGGTCACTGAGGAGGTCATGCCTGGGACCTATTATCTGGAAAACTTACAGGGAGAACATTTCTCCAATCCATGGAATGTAGACCACTAGAAGACATATTATCAATATACTTGTATATAGTTTATATTTCATCCTCTTTGTATTTTGAATACCTCAAAGTAATAAATGAAAAAAAGTGCAAGTGTTTCCTCATATCTTTTTGTGGAGTTATTTAATGCATGGTTAAAATTGTTCTAAATTAAATAACATCATTCATATGGTGAATTATTCTTGCTTTACTACCGGTGATCCGAGAAAATATGGAAGATTAATCTCATCTATGAACTCTCAATAAAACTGAGAGAGGGCAATTGTATAACAACAACACTTAGGTGGTGAGAAACCAAAAAGTTCATTTTTGAAATAACTTTATTAGGGTTGTTTCAAACATCATTCACTTGATGAACTTAAAATTACTCTCTCCCTCGGTGAAGACGAAAGTGTATGAAGAGACGAAACTCTTCCATACACTCCAAAAAAGATGAGACCGAAGTTGTGAGTTAACACCATTAATTTGGTGGTCTCTAATTCAAAACCATTAATTTAGTTATCTCTCCCGGCTTAGACGAGAGTACACTTGAGAATTAACACCATTAATTTGGTGGTATCTAACTCAAAATCATTAATTTGGTTATCTATCTCACCACCAATGGTCTCTCATTCAAAATCATCAAATTGGTTATCTCTCGCTCGGCTTAGACGAGAGTGGACTAAAGAACTAACACCATTAATTTGGTGGTACCTCGTTATAAATTATTAATTTGGCCATCTCTCTCGTTGGACTTAAAAATCAATTATGGCTATAAAAAAATATTTTATTGGTTATCACTATTAGTAGAGATGAAAGTAGGCTTGGTAAGTACATTGCAACTTGATGAACAGTTGTACAAATGCATTATTAAAAATCACTTGTGAAAAAGAGGAGGATTTCATTCAAGAAAGGCAGTTCATCACATTACAAAAATAGCATAGACATGAGTGGGGGGGAAATGATACAGATCATTTAATAATTTTTATAAATTATTTAAATAATAAGTAAAAAATTATGCAAGTGGAAGGGGTTAGGCCACAGGCCGCCCAATAATTATAACATAAGAAAATTAAGATGTCTCATTTGTAAGACCCTCATTCTAGGTGTTGATGACCCTCTCCACACCTGGCTCAGTGTCAGCTCCATCATCATTGGTGGCACACTCTATCGCCTCCCCACCTGCTTGCTTAGTAGTCTCAACCCCGGCTTACTCAGTTGTCTCTGCAGGGGTAACCGCGGTAACTACCACCTCAACTAGAGCAGTGCCTAGAAGAGGATCAAAGAGATCAAGGGTCTTAAAGTCTTAGGGAACCAGTGTCCCAAACTCAGGGAGTTTAAGTATGTCCCAACGGCAAGTCGTCTTTACGCCCCCCTTTTGAGGTATCAAAGGCATACCCTAAAATTTCATCGGAGGCCTTGAACTCAACCACAACTTGCTTTTTCACCTCATCCACGGCCTCTTTTAGTGTAGTATCTATGTCGACTTTTCTCTTGTCGACCAACTCTTTGAGGGTATCATCATGATTCTTCTTTAGCTTATTCACAGCATTGATGTTCTTCTGTTGGAAATGTCCTTAGAAGACAGCTCCGGCCTTAAATTTCTCTTAGTTTTCTCATCATCCTTACCCTTTTAGATCAAGGGAAGTTTTCTCGACCCACTCGCCAAGGCGTGTGAAGGTGAGCAGGGACTGTAAGAACTACAAGGGAAAAGGGTTAGTATGTGATAAACACCCAAAAGTGTACATTTTTTACCCCGAATAGACGTATTTTAGTTGCTAATTCTAAAAAATTTGGGTCTTATGTGCTTTATCGTCTATTTTGTAGGTCGAATGCACGTTATGTTGTTCAAATGCGTATTTCAAGGCAATTGTGCAGATAATGGAGCTAATTACCAATCCCGTAATCCTAGCCTAGCCTAAACCCTATCCTGAGCCCGTATGTGTTTAGTTTGTGCCCTTTTTATTTTTTTAGTACGAGTCGTTTTTATTTTTAGGTTTATTTTTTATTTATTTAGTATTTTCTAGGTTTTGTTTTCTATTTTTTCTATTTTATTTTTTAGTACTATATTTTTATTTAATCTTTATTTTTATTATTTTTTAGGTTTTATTAGGATTAGTTTTTTTTTTTAGATTCATTTAATTTTAGTTTTATTATATATTACTTTTTAGGACTTTAGTTTTAGTTTAATAGATTTTTATTTTTATTTTAATTTTTTTTTCATTTCTTTTTAGTTTTATTTTTATCGGGTCTTTATTTTTATTTTATTTTTAGAGTAGGATTTTATTTTAAGATTTTTCGTTTTATTAGTTTTTTTTAGTGGTAGTTATTTTTAAGGTGTCCAAATTAAACACACACACATAACCTATACCCCATACACATAAACTAACACACTCACATTCCAATACCATACATACTCACATACACCTAACTATCACCTCACCCACACCATAATCATATACACCTCACCCACACCATAATCATATACACCTCACCATACACCAACACCCCCTACTTGATCTTCCCCACCTACACACCCTTTCTCTCTCCTCTCTCTTCCACCATCTTCAAACCCACCATTTTTAACCCTTCATTAAACACTCAAACGACCACCCACCTTCAGCACCTTCAGCACCCTCACCACTTACCCCTTATACCTCCAGATCCCAAACCCACCGCTCTAACCCAAGCCCACAAAACCCGAAACCCCGGAGACCCGATGCTAAACCCGTCACCTCCCCTCACCCCCTCTCACCGGTGCCCCTACCCGTGGCGGCCCCAGACCAACTCTTGTCTAAACCCGCGGACATGCTCCCTACAACCCGCCGACGGTCTGCCACAGCGGCCACAACCAGCAGCCCCAACTGTCGACCTCCAACCCGCTACCACACCGTGGCGATCCATCTTCCTTTGCACCGCCCAAAGAAATCCCCTACTCCGGCATTAACCCATCCATGCCTAACCTTGCCGAACCCATTTCTAAGCCACGATTTCTACCACCTGCTAAAAACCAAAGCAAACCAAAGACCAAGCCAATTAATTCCCACATGTGTTAAAACTAATAAAAACCCATTTTACCCATAATGCCCCCAACGACCTATTTTAACCCAACTTCCCAAAGTACCCTCATTCACCCCACTTCCCACAAGACCTCACACAAGTCATGCACATTTGTGCATTTTCCTAAATTAACCCTTACTCACGCCTTATACAACCTCTTACACCTTTATCCTCCCATTTTTACCCCCATGCTCCATGCCTACTATTTAAATAATGGAAGACTCAATTTGAAGGAAGCTTTAGAGATGAATTTGTAGAGAGAATTCTAGAGCGAACTAGGTTAGATTAGAAAATAAATTAGGAAATTATTTTTGTAAATAGTTTTTATTTTTCTTTTTAGAGATTATTGAGTGATAAATTTTGAGTAATTCAATTGAGTATTATATTGAATTGATTATTGTTGGATGCTCAATTTGGATGGATGGTGCTTGATTTCATGGAAATAAGAGTTCAATTTCACTTCAAGAGATTGGGTTTGATTATTCTCTTCTCTTCTCATTTATTTTATGCCTTTGATTATTAATTTGTCAAATCTCATACCATGTTAGGATAAATCCCCTTTCAAGGGGTGGGGTGAACCCTTATTTGATGTTATTTTAGTTTAATTAGTTTGATTACTTGAAAATTCCCTTTTAATGTTAATTTTGATCCCTCACCCTTAAATTTACGCCTCGAGAGAGGGTAAATGATTTTCGAGAGAAAATCGAAATTCTAGTTATAATACCCATTTTAGATTCAAACTAGAGATAGGTGTTTCTTAATTGGGGTATTATTACTTGAATTTCAACTCTAAATTTATTTTCTAAGATTTACATGAATTTTAATCGAACATTCCAAGCGGGTGATTAATTAAAAGGAGTGTAGATCTATTTTCTTGAGCTGTGGGGTATTAAACTTAATTTTCTAAAAGATTACTATTAAAATTACATTTGCAACGAGAGTTGATTTGTAAGTTTGATATTAATTTGGTAGAATTCAATTAATTAAATTAATTAGTTACAATAGCTAAAATTTGTGGTGTTCCCACTCCTTGATTGTTCTCACATTTATTTACCTCATTTATCTCATATTTTTGTGTTAGATTTTATTTTTCATTTTAGTCACTTTTTAGTTGTAGTTTGATCTTCCATATAGTTTAGTTTAGTTTAAATCCTCATCTCACGAAAATTGTTTTAATATTTGAAAAAGCTAAAAAAAATAGAAAAAGGAAAAGCCCAAAAAGAAAATAAAAAGTGAATTACAATTTAGTTTGTCTCTAGCTTTCCCCCTTGATGTGGATTGATACCCTTACTTACCTCTACACTAGAGTTTTTATATTTTGTAGGTATTTGAGGTTTTGATTGACTTGGCTTGCAATAACGACACACAAAAAGCAAAGTTATCAGTAGGAGACAACACTTTAACAAAAATAGTGACTAAAAGTTTCATAAGATTGAAAGAATTATCAGAGTGGCCTTATTGAGGCCAAACTGGATGAGACGAGGAGCATCCATCACCTTAAGGAAGAGCTTATCAACCTAAAAAAATATAGACATAGTATAGCCTTGGATCGTTTGACATCACCAATGAAAATCTTGTAGATGAGGCTCAGCTATTTGAGATGAGCTGCCAGAGTAGCACCAGACGATATTAGGATCTCCTTGTCACTTCCTTGGACGAGACTTCCCTTATATTCTTCATGTGAGGACAGTGGACTGTGGAATCATCCACCACCTCCTTTCTCTTCTTAGAGATCACGACATTGTTTGGGCCGCTGATAGTGGTTTTATTAGTCGAGGCTAGAGGACCCAATTTCTTCCTAATTTTGTTCAGCATGTCACAGATGATCAAGGCGGCCATCTTCTAGATAGCTACTGGTGTGTAGTATCGTCGATCTTCAAAAATTTAGAAGAGACTAATATTAGAAAAGCTCAATTAAAGACAACACCACAGTTTAGCATAAAATATTTGCAAGTCCAATAGTAAAGATCAATTAAAGACGACACTTAAATTCAGAGGAAAGACTTATGCATTTTAGTGAGGGAGTCAATGCCCAATCCCATCTCGGACAGGACTTCAGGTGTCATGAGTTGCTCGAATTGCACGAGCCCTTTGTCTTCCCCTTGTTCTTAGCTTTGTTCATCTCAGTCGTTTATGTTCAGGCCAGGGTCAAGTTTGGAAGGTATTAAATCTTTTGCCCATATTTTTTGGACCCTCAGCTCTAAGGAAGAGCAAGAGACATCAGAAGGGAACTCCCATACACTAGAAATGAACAAATATAGTGGCTTCCAGTGATGGTTGGATGTTTGTTTAATGTAGACGACCTTATTGGTGGACTTCTTGGCTATGAGTTGGTAGTAGCAGGGTTGGGCCATGGTGCAAGAGACATTATAACAGGCCTTGAACCCGCTAATTGAAAGGTCGTAGAATAAACGTAAATTCTAGAGAGATATAAAGCAGAGCAAAATCCTCCACGTGTTAGGAGAATGTTGGGCTAGGGCCAAACCTAGACTATCAAGTATCATCCACACAGTTAGATGGACAGGAAGGCTGAAGACGACCTCGAATATTTATTCATAGACAACAATCTCTCTTGGTCGACCGTCAAACACCTTTTGACCTCCTTAGGGAACCTTATGTTGATATCGAGAGAAATCTCATACAAGTTTCTCCATTACAAAAGGTCGACATCTCTGATAGTGCTCTCGAACTTTTGAGCACAAGATGTATCAAGTGTTTCCTCAGCCTCGTCTTTAAAGTTAACAATATTTACGATCGGTACTCCATTGGGAAACCTAATTTAAAACTCCCTCTTAGTCATGGACGAGATAGGAACTACCATTTTCAGATGTGTTTAGGCAACAATATCCCTCGACCCCTCGGGTAACAAAGCCTCAACAACTTGCTCATGATCACCACACCCGGCAGCCCCTGAATCTACTAATGAGAATGAGGGACTCACATAGTTTGATCATAGGAGTTAGCCTTCTTAGATTCCCTACAAGAAGAGGGGCTATAATCCTTTTAGGAGGATGACGAGCTTCCACTCATGGAATCCTCACTAATATTATTGATTGGAGGATGGACGGCATCCAAGGAAATAAGAAAATTGAGGGATGTAAGGTCGACCATGGCTCTTCTCTTAGCCCCAGCCTCTACCTCACACTGTCATATCTTCCTAAGAATACCAACCTAAAGATGAGGAAATTAGTCAATGAGTTCGTATAAGGTCACAAACATTCAATTGGTTTAACTTAACTTGACCAAAATATCAAATGGTGGAATACAAATTATTTTCACTTAAGAACATCAAGAACACTCAAGCACACGGAGTTGGAGCTTACCGGAGAAGACGATCAGAGCAACTCCAATAACTCACACAAAGGGCAAGGAGGGTAGAGAAAAGCCAAAAAAACCTAGACCACTATCTTAATCTATAAACCACCTGTGAACCTCCTAAAACAAGCCCTAAAACCTCCCCCTATGGCTGGTGAAAAATCTTAGAACTCCCCCAAAAAAGCTACAGTAGATAAAAATGACTGAAAAACTTAAAATCCTAAAGGAAAAAAAAAAGATAGGTTACCTGAATGGAGGATGACACTGGAGAAACAAAGAAAATCCTTGAAAGTGGTTGGGAAATGCTTAAATAGAGGAGAAACAGAAGAAGGATGGATTTTCTAGAGAGAGAGTTTGAATGCGAGAATAAGGGTGAAGAAGAAAGAGATATTTTTTTAAACCATATAAATAGTTTTAATGATTGTGCACATTTTCCCATGAAGTCATCACTAGGGCAAAACTTCCTATAATAAGCTTGCAACCATCACTTTTACACCACACGCTAACCCATAGGATAACTGCCAAGTGTCCACTCAAGAGCTCTTATATAATCTTTCAGATATGACATTGAAAGGACATCTCAACCCTCAATCAAGGATATCTCATCAAAATCTTCTCTCAAACACTTTTACCCCTCAGTCTTCTACTTTCATTGAAGACTAAGGGCTAGGGGAGAATTAATATACCCAAGTGTAGCCTCGTCTCTCAGCTATCCTCGGCTCAGTTAGAACGACCCTTGTCACTCCTCTAAAAAGATAGTATGGGTCCCTTATAGCGGCCTTTTGACAATAGTATCGACCTCATACCAATCTATCGGGCCGAGACCTACCAACTATCTCATCATAAGTTTATCGGCCCCAGCCTCAAAGCGATCTTACAGGCCGAGACCCAACTATTGTCCTATTAGTACCTCATAAGTCTCGTCTCGGCTTGGCACCACCCAGGAAATTGAGACCACACTCTAGTCCTACTTATTAGTTGATCAACAAGACATTAGACATATCAGCCTTAGTTAGGCCGAGACCTCCCAAGACAACATACATCTCACGTTTGACCCAGGTTTCTAGCAATACCAATCCACATGGGAAGGAAGTTATAATAAGACCTCTAGATCACATGAGGGAATATTGCATCATCATTACATACTTGTTCTAGGAATATTTGTACATACCCTATTGGAAGCTTCACCATGCACATTCTTCTTACATGCTTGGGGGTGCAATGCGCACCCTAAACACTATATATACCCATTTTCTTCCCAAATAGAAACGATATACAGATTGTAAACCCTAGCCAAACACTGTCTAATTTATAGTAGAGAGAGAGAGAGAGAGAGATAAATATCTTGAGTGTTTAATGACCAAAGCCATTAGAGACTCTTTTCATTATGAAAATCTCACATCCCTACATAGTGGAGTAGGCTAAAAAGTTGAAGCACTAATATACTGGTGTTATTCCTCTTCTTCTCACCTTTTCTCTTGTTTTTATATCAGTTTGCATATCTCCATTGTTGTGACTTGCTTGAGTTTGAGTTTAATATAAAAACTTAAGTGTTGATTTCTTAGCATCACTATAAACAACTAAAAATGATAAAATTTCTAGGTAATTGATTGTGTGAAGTTAATATGATCATATAGGGTAAAACTGGATGTGTTGGGACCTTAGTGTAATCGATTAATGGAGTTTTGTACGTTGGGACATAGACTATGGTAAGGTAATAAACTAAGACTAATAATTATGTGAATCCAATCATTTAAGTAGGAGGTAAGTAAGTTAGTATTTGGACAACAGACTTGTAACGTAAACTATGTTGGATCACTTGTATTGTGTATTATGTGAACAACATACATGTGTAGTCGCAGGGGTTGTACTATAAGGGATATTCAGATGGGGCTTGTGATACAATAATTAAGATTGTACCCAGATGTGATGATGATGGGTTTATCGATATGCGATGGATATGTATGATATTGTTACAATGATACGATTCTACATTGGCTTTGTTTAACCCGAACACTAAGTGCTAATGCTCGTTGTATCTAGAGTGAGACGTTCGGTCCGAGGGATGAGTTTTTCCTACGAACTTGGGTATGGGACGTAGGACTAGTATTATGCCATAGTGATTATCCCTTTTAGATTTGATTTAATTATTATAGGGGTGAGATAACCTATAACTATGGCTAATATGTACGAATGGTCCCGAAGGAGAAAAGATAGGCCTTCTTCATGTGTGGCTTCTGATGAAGACTTACTTGCTATGTATTAGACTATGCCGACATTATATGATGTAGTCATAGATAATACTTTCCCTTGAGATATTATTAGACTTCTGGGTTATAGATTATTAGAAGGGAGATTCGTACATAATTGTATATAGAGATAACTAAGACTTAATCATGAGAAACACATGGGATTATAAGTAAATACATGTGATATTTAGGGATGTTTGGGTTGGGAACACTTAAAAGCAACTAAAATACGAGAAGAGGCCGTGTTACTATATTGTGACAAAAAAATCAAAGCTATCGTTATACTACTTAGACTTGCAGTCAATATCTCCCATTAAAAAAATTCAGGTCATAGGCCACAGTGTCGCTTCGTTCCTAATCCGGTATTGAACTTTTCTCAGTTGGTGGTCCTATAGGTTGTAGGTGTCAAAAATTCATTCTTATGATTCTTATTTCTTTTGTTATTATTTCGAGTTTACGATATATAGTGATAGTATGAGAGGTAACTATTCCTTATATAAGATTTGGTGTTATAGATTGTATGGTTCGTCACTTTTAGTTGGGGCACTGATTTTTGCTTTCTATTTTAATTTAAAGTAATAATTATAATGATATTTAGTTAAATTGATTCTCATGAGTTTCCATTAGGTCTAATTAATCTACTATTAAATTTTACGGGGTGTCATAATAAGTCTGTGGTAACCCTAAATTTGAACAATCCCTAGAATGGATTATGCCCACTTCGATGTTCAATGGGAGTTAAAGAGATTGATTGAGAAAAAATTAAATTCACAATTTATATAGCATCTCTTACGTAAAATCCCAACATGAATTTTTCGGTCCTAAATAACCAACCATGGATGCTATCATGTCTAAAAGAATCGTATTAATTCTTATCCTCTACACCATTGTGACGTGGATTATCCAGTGTAGTCAAGTAGGATAAACATCCACACCTCTACGATCTGATAATGAAATTTGGATTAGTTTAAGTCTCCCACGCTACACCATACCCTTGCCTACATTTAACTAATCTAAAGATTCATACTTGTGGTGTATAAAGCAAATATATCCATACTTTTGAGTGATCACAAATGAATTCGATGAAACACTTAAAACAACCTCTTTACCGGATAGTAACTGAATCACACTAATGGAGATGAACCACTCCTAACACATCTTTGGCTCTTTATCTTTGTTCCACAAAGGTACCTTTGTACATATTCTCTTCTAAGAATGATTCAAGACTATAAGGTCCTCCACTTCCAATGAACTCAATTGTTCATTATAAACTAGTCTTTGAATTCCTCTCAGAATAAAAATAACCTAAGCATAAGTTCCAAAATTATGTTTGGTTCTAGATGGAAACTCCATATTTAATTATCATGTCAATAAAATTATTTCATTTAATGTCTAGCAGTATTGGTGAGATAAGACATATAATGTATAAATTATTTTCCTAATGTACCATAACAGATATATGATAACATAATTTTGATAGAAAAAAATTATAAGGTTAATCGAATATTTGGTCAAAACCAATTTAGAAAACCAAAACCAAATTTTCTAAACCCCGTGTACATTAAATAATTTACCTACATTAATTTTATATCATCACCGAAATTCATAAGAATATCCAATTGCTAATACCATTGCCTTGTTATAATTACTCATAATTAAAGGGCGGAGAAGAAAGAGATTTATTTACGCAAATAAATAATTTTACCAATTTTATACATTTTCCCATGAATTCATCACTAGGGCACAACTTTCTATAAGAGGCTTGCTGCATCACTCTTATGCCACATGTTAACCCACGGGATGACTACCAAGTGTTCACTCAAGAGCTATTATCTAACCTTTAAGATCTAACAGTGAAAGGACAACTCGACCCTCAATTAAGGATATATCATCAACATCTTATCTTAGACAGATTTACCCCTCAATCTTCTACTCTCATTGAAGACTATGGGATAGGGGATAATTGATATACCCAAGTGTGGCCTTGTCTCTCATCTAGCCTCACCTCATCCAGGTCGACCCTTGTCACTCCTCTGAAAAAGATAGTAGGGGTCCTCTATAGAGGCCCTTTGACAACAGTATCGACCTCATACTAATGTAACGGGTTTATACCTACCAACTATCTCATCATAAGTTCATCAGTGGTCTTACAGGCCGAGACCTAACCATTGGACTATTAGTCCCTTATCACTCTCATCTCATCTTGGCACCACCTAGGAAGTCAAGACCACACTCTAGTCCTACTCATCAGTTGTTCAACAAGACATCAGACATATCAGCCTTGGTTAGGCCGAGACCTCTCACGATAACATATATCTCACATTCGACCCAGTTTTCCAGCATGACCAATCCACGTGAGAAGGAAATTATAATAAGATCACAAGAGCACATGAGGGAATATTGCATCATCATTACATACTTGTGCCAGTTATATGTGTCCATACCCTATTGGAATCTTCACCTTGCACATGCTTGGGGGTGCAATGCGCACCCCAAGCACTATATATACCCATCTTCTTCCCAAGTAGAAAGGATCTGAAGATTGTAAACCCTAGCCAAACTCTGTCTAATTTATAGTAGAGAGGGAGAGAGAGAGAGAGAGAGAGAGAGAGAGAGATAACTTAAATGTTTTATGATTAAAGCCATTAGAGACTCTTTTCATAGTGAAAACCTCACTTCCCTGCACAGTGGAGTAGGCCGAAAAGTTGAACCACTAACATACTAGTGTTCTTCCTCTTCCCCACACCTTCTCATATCTCCATTGTTGTGATGTGTTTGAGTTTAGTAGCATGTAAAAATTTAAGTGTTGATTTCTTAGCATCACCAAAGCCAACTAAAAATGATAAGATTTCTAGTTAAGTTAATATGATCATATAGGGTAAAACAGGACGTGTTGGAACCTTAGCGTAATTGATTAATGGAGTTTTGTATGTTGGGACTTTGACTATGGTAAGATACTAATCTAAGGCTTTTAATTGTGTGAATCCAATCATTTAACTAGGAGGTAAGTAAGTTCGTAATTGGACAAGAGACTTGTAACTTAAACTATGTAGGATTACTTATATTGTGTATTATGTGCTCAACTGACATGTGTAGTCGCAGGGTTTGTACTAGTAGGGATATCCAGATGGGGCCTGTGATACAATAATTAAGATTGTACCCGGATGCGATGATAATTTTTTTATCGATATGTGATGAATATGTATGATATTGTTATAATGATACGAGTCTACCTTGGTTATGTTTACCTCAAACACTATGAGTTATTGCTCGTTGTAAGAGTGAGATGTTCAGTCCGAGGGATGATTTTTTCCTATGGACTTAGGTATAGGATGTACGACTAGTGTTATGGCATAGTGATTATCCCTTTTAGATGTGATTTAATGGTTATGGTGGTGGGATAACCTATAACTATGACTAATACATGCGAGTGATCCCGAAGGCGATAAGATATGCCTTCTTCATGCATGGCTTGTGATGAAGCCTTACTTGTTATGTTTTAGATTATGCCGACATTATATGATGTAGCTGTAGAGCATACTTTCCACTGAGATAGTATTAAACTTGTAAGTTATAGATGATTATAAGGGAGATTCGTACATAATAGTCTATAGAGATGACTAAGACTTAATCATGTGAAACACATGGGCTTATGAGTAAATACATGTGATATTTAGGATTGTTTGGGTTGGGAAAACTTAAAAGAAACTAAAGTACGAGAAGAGGACGTGTTACTATATTGTGGCCAAAAAATCAATGCTATCATTATACTACTTATACTTGGAGTTAATATCTCCCATTAAAAAATTTCAGGTCATGGGCCACAGTGTTGCTTCGTTCCTTCGGTAGTGAACTATTCTCCGGTGGATTCTTCGATGGTTGTCCTATAGGATGTAGGTGTCAAAAATTCATTCTCATGATTAATATTTATTTTGTTATTATGTCGGTTTATAATGTATAGTGATATCATGAGAGCTAACTATTCAGGAATTGGAATCAGAGATTGTATCGTTCATCACTTTAAATGGGTTACATATTTTTTCTTTCTATTTTAATTTACAGTCATATTTAGTTATTTTGATTCTTGTGAGTTTTTATTCGGCCTAATAAATCTAGTATTAAATTTTACGGGGTGTCATAATAAGTCTGGGGTAACCCCAAATCTGAACAAGCCCTAGAATGGTTTACGCCCACTTCGATGTTCAATGGGAGTTAAAGAGACCGATTGAGATAAACTAAATTCATAGTGTATATAACATCTCTTACATAAAATCGCAGCACAAATGTTGGAGTCATAAATAACTAAACATGGACGCTATCATGTCTAAAAGAATCTTATTATTTCTTATCCTCTACACCATTCTGAGTGGAATATCTAGTGTAGTCAAGAAGGATGAAAACCCACACCTCTATGATATGATAATGAAATTTGGATTAGTTTACATCTCCTATGCTACACCATAGCCTTGCCTACATTTAACTAATCTAAAGATTCATACTTTTGGTGTATAAAGCAAACATATCCAAACCTTTGAGTGATCACAAATGAATTCGAAGAAGCACTTAAAATAACCTCTTTACCGGATAGTCACTGAATCACACTAATGGAGATGAACCATTCCTAACACATCTTTGGCTCTTTATTTTTGTTCCACAAAGGTACCCTTGGAAATTTTCTCTTCTAAGAATGATTCAAGACTATAAGGTCCTCCACTTCCAATGAACTCAATTGTCTATTATAAACTAGTCTTCAAATTCCTCTCAGAACAAAAATAACCTAAGCATAAGTGCCAAAATTGTGTTTGGTTCTAGATGGAAACTCTTTATTTAATGATCATGTCCATAAAATTATTTCATTTAATGTCTAGAAGTATTGGTGAGATAATACTTATAATGTATAAATTATTTTCCTAATGTACCAGAACAGATATAAGATAACCCAATTTTGATAAAAAAATTACAAAGTCAATCAAATATTTGTTCAAAACCAATTTAGAAAACGAAAACCAACTTTTCTAAAACCCACGTGCATTAAATAATTTACCTACATTAATTTTATATCATCACCAAAATTCATAAGAATATCCAACAGCTAATAACATTGCCTTATTATAATTACTCATAAGTGGGGACATCCCTTTTTAAGTAATTGCTCGGTTACCTAGAACCTCTGCAATGAGTTGCAGTAACAATTTGAGTTTGTTGAGTCTATATATCAAGTTATCGTAGGTTGGACCATAAATCAAGCATTTACTTTCAACAGATCAACCATTAGCATGTCCTTTTCCATACAGAGAAAGTAAAAAAATCAGACACTTGCGCTATAAAGTTATAACTACTTGTAGTGAGAATGCTAGCCTTTTAACTATTTAACTACTACCGAGGAATATGAACCGTTTCAACCCAAACCTTTGTACCTGATACTTAGCCTTAACCTCCTACTTCCCATTCAGGAAATAAGTAAAGCTCTTTCTCAACAACTAACACCAACCTTTGGCTACTGATGCTCATCACTTATGGATTACTAAATGGTACCGAGTTTCACCACCATGTCTAATCCAAAAAGTGATTTATTAAATCAATGATAAAATCATTCTAATAACATGATTCTTATTTGGGTTCCATCAACCAATCATATGTGTCTACAAATTCTCATCAATCAATTATTGAAAATTAAAATTGTATATATAAAACTTCCCTAATGGGGGAACCGAACACGTAGAACACTTAATTGAAAAGAATGACCATATATTTTAAAATACCTTGATTACATGATTAAAACCACTTGATGGGTCCCAGATCAAGCTGACACGAGGAATCAATCACACTAAAATTTATAATATTGCTGGGAATTATGAGTTAAATCAGTTTATTAGCCCCTCAGAGTCAGAAAAATGTCCAAACACAATCTTAATCTGTGAAAATTATTCCAGTTAAAACATTAAGTCTAAAATAGCAGGAAAAGGTTTAATTCAGATTCAGAATCTTAGAATCATTAAATTAAAAAAAATCTTTTCAATATACAAGACAATAATTAATTTGATTAAATTTTCAAGTGGCATCCCTCAACTGCCAATTTTTCAAAAATTAATCTCATTCATCTTAGTTACCTTATGAAGTGAGATTTAAAGATAGGAGCTTAAATAACACCACCTTGAACTAAACAAATTTTTGTCTTTCATTGTGATTTTCAAATTGTACAGGCACCCTTTGTCTAGCATAATGAATAGCCAACAACTTTTTATCCCACTCTTAAAAATAGTGACTCAGATGGGAAGGATATTAAAAGTTTTATCAATGTTAATACCATTGGTTCATCTATTGAAATCAAGTCCTCTCTTATAGAAATTAATTATAGGAATGACCTAACTCAATCACATTTAATTCCAATAAACTACCACTTAAGAATTTAAAATTTTCGTGATACCACGATTAAAACCATACGATTGGGAGGGGGGGGGGGGGGCAGATAAAACTGACATGAGGAATTAATCCCATTACAATTTTAAAATGTTGGTGGATACCACAACGTTTATGTAGAAAACCCCTCATCCACTTAGTTTTCTAAAACTTGAGGGTTTTGAAAAAAACTATTCATTTAATTCTAAATGTTCGAATTTAAATCCTTGGTAATTTCCCAATATACTTGTACAAATTAAATTACTTGGTCTCGCTATTTTAATTTCCCAAAATAAACCATTATAAAATCAAAATAAAACCTCGAAACCAAAATTTAATTAAATGTCTTAAATTAATTAACATGATTTAATTCAATTTTAAAAAGAGTAAATAAAATATATTTTCTTGAAAAGTGGTGATCTAAACTGGTCTCAAAATTAAAATTCATGTTGTCCATAAAAATGGGTGTTCGTAATTATCCATTACATTTCAGGTGAATTATGCAACATAATAGAACATTGAAAATAAATAATTAAATGAAGTACAAAATAAAAAGAAAAACTAGCATAACTAGCACAAACCAACACCGAAGTCGAAAGATCCACTACCGACCTCACCACATCACTCCCGAAAGGAACCATGAACCTAGAGCTATGATACCATTTGTGACGCCCTAAGTCGGATTTATGGGTTATGTATAGTCGATCTGGTCCGAGCTGAGCGTTAAGTGTGAAGTGCAATGAAAAAACCTATATAATGTTGCTACTCCAGTTTTATTTTAATTAACGTTTAGCTTGTTTAGAACGCGATTCCAATTTCAAGTTCAAACTATGTGAGGGACCCATGGGAAGCATCCCCAGAGTCCAAGCATGAAGATGTACTAACATAAACTTAAATAAAATACTTACTTGTATAACGCTCTCAAAATACAAACCTGCACCCAACCTGTCTTAACAAAGACGAGGGTGTGAGCCAAATCCCAGTGGGAATTTACAAAATGCAATATAGAAAAGAATGAAGAAAGAAGACCCTAACACGTCATTCCTGCGTGCACACGTAACTACATTGTATATATATATATATAAACATACATATATATATACTTAATACATGAAACAATTTTACTTCTTAAAACCTTATTTATTCAAATTAATTCACCTTAATCTTGTAAAAGACTTATTTTTCATTTTGACATTTCTCAGCTTATTTCACACACGTAGTTAAATGTTTGAAACAGCTACACGTGTTTGATTGAAATCCAATTCTTTATCGAAAGTATCCATTTCATTTTAACTGATACACATTAGTATTTTCTTTCAAAATCAACCTTTCAACACATGTGAACGTCGTGTAAGAAAATTCGTATTTCTCCTTTGAAAACCTTTCACAATACACCCTTGTATTAATTATGGGTTGAACCACTCAGGTTTCTTAACCATCCATTTACCCACTTACTTTACCTTTTTCTTTACCTCATGGACATTAAATCAACTTACACATTTACTTGTCCCCTTTAACTTTTACTGCAACGTTTATTAATTCATTCAAGTTAGGTTGTCTTAACATATTTTCACCACACAACCCATTTATTGACATGTTCTTTATACCTTTGTCTTTATCTCGAAATCTTTCAAAAGCTGCATACTTTAATAACTCCACACCGTCAGCGATGCCACCATATGCTCTGGCCAGTGGTTTTAGGTTTTTCACCCTGAGCTTCGGGCCCTCATTAATTATTTCGGTATCATCCAAGTTCCTTTTATGTGTTTTAACAATTGACAAATGTCCATAGTATTCCATCTTTCCCTTTTTTACCCCGCCAAAACCAAACCCATTGTTTCACCCCAACTCGTGTTACACTTGGAAATTATTTTTTCATGTCCATTACATTTTAGCCTCGATTTTTATTCCAAAAATTAATGTTCATTAGGACTATCATATGTTGCACCCTTTTCAACATTTTTACTTCATAAAAATGTTCCAATTTAAGTAAAATTACCTTTTTACTCATTTGTTTCCAAACTTGTCATTTTCCTCCATTTTACAAGTGTTGTTTTGTCAAAACACCCTTAAGTTACTCATATTATTTCCTAAGTTCTTTCAACAACCCTTTTTTAATATTTGGAGCATCATTCTTCTTGAGTTGTATACCTCTTTGTTCCATTATTTTCTATCCAAATTCATAAGTGTTAACCTTTCAAATCATTACAAGTTAAGCACACCAACTAACTATTAAAACTTGTCCACTAACTTTACTAACTATATTACTAAATTATACAATTCTCTACTTTCTTTCTCAAGAAATCTAATTACTCTTTAAGACTACTTCTATAAGAAAATCACATTTCCCTTTTATCAATACATGTAGTTTTATAACCTTATATTCATCACACCTTTAGCATGCTTTTCACAGACTTTGAAGAGTAAAACTTCTAATTTTCTTATTTCTTGTTTAAACCCACTAAAACATTGTTTATGTGTTCATTATCAAAATAGTACAAGCTTGCATGCATGAGGAGATGGATCTTACTTCAAAATCCTATTAAATCGGTTAAACATAAACTTCATTTCAAGAAATTCATAATACTTTGACTATGCACTTCCAAGTCAAAAATGATATTTTTACTTATTCAAACTCAACAAATGTCCATCTTTTATAAAATCTACGTTTTTGTAAGAAACTTTGAACATTATTTTACAAATGTTTTAGCAAAATCATTGATCATTTCAAACATTTTATTTCCTAAAATCTTAAACATCAATTTTCCAGAAAATATACCATTTTCCTAAAAAATCTCAATCTCCATTTCTAGAAACCTTGAAATATTAATTTATGATTATTTTTAAAAAAAATTGAAACATTTTTATTTAAAAAAATGTTTATTACTTACTATACATGATTTTCATCATTTAATCAAATGCATCACACTCATGTAATATAAAAACAAGACTACAAGTACACAAAAATAGAGTCTTGATACTAAGAGTAAGATGTCCCACCTCAAATGGAGCTCCAACAATGTTTGGCATGAAAGGTGTAAGAAGATGGAAAGTTCCTACCTCCTAAGGTGTCTCCAACAAAATTTCCCACTCCAAAAGAATGCTCCATCAAGTTTCCAAGTAATAACCCCCTTCAAACCCCATTAATCTTCTATTTCCATCTTTAAGAACCCACATCAATAACTCCATAAATTTTTATCTCTCCTCATACATGGTGGAAATGGGTATTTATGGTGGAATACACAACAAATATGATGGTTTATGGTGGTAGAATGGTGGTGGAAGGCCAACAATGGTGGTAGACTAATCCACCTTGTCTCTCCCTCTTCCATCTTCTTATCTCTTCAAAATGCCCCAAATGAGCCAAACACACCCTTATAAAAGCCTCCCAAATCCAAAAATTCCCATTTTATAATATGGTCTCACCAGAGCCTGACAACTCATCAAATCAAGGGTCCAGAATGTGACAGTGCACAAGGGAAATCGTATAAACACAATTTTGAAATGCATCACTCGAATAACATTAAGCCTCGTTCAAAAGACTATGGAATCTCATTCGATAGATGGCTTCTAGAAACCTTCGTGCAACATGTACTGTTAAGCAGTGAGATATCGCTCGAAGCTCATTTGAACATCGTTTTCAAATGACCTTCGCACGACCATGCTTATCACTTTTAACGACATCCATGTTGCTCGAATGACCCTTTCTTATAATTTCTTTTATTTAATTCAACTTTCATGCACAAATTCCATCAATTATCACCAAACCTCCAAAGAAAATAAATCATAATACGATCCCACTCGTAATTGTCTAAGTTCCAAGGTTCTCACTCCATTTCAAATTATACGGGGAGATTCAATGAAAGATTAAGGTGGGGTATGACAAACTTCCCTCCTTAGGGAATTTCCTCCTCGAAATTCTTGACTCCTTAATCCATAAGCTTGTGTTGTTCACCAACTTCTATTATAAATCCATAGAAATCCTCCAAGACAAAATCATCGAAGTACTCAATACTAGGGTCACACCATGCGCCCTATCGTAGGGTTTGTCACCAAAGGCTCAACATGTGACATGCTCTAACGATCATTAGTTTTTTAACCATGAACGTCACATAATCGGCTCTGAGACTCCACTAACTTTATGATCACGCTCAATCAAGTCCTAGGGCTACTTTCTCTAACACCCAAATCATATTGGTGCCTCTATGACAATCCTCTCTAGTGATAGACACTCATAAAAGAATGAACCAC
The DNA here is from genome assembly GCA_949130495.1 of Sambucus nigra. Classification (NCBI taxonomy): domain Eukaryota; kingdom Viridiplantae; phylum Streptophyta; class Magnoliopsida; order Dipsacales; family Adoxaceae; genus Sambucus; species Sambucus nigra. The sequence continues at coordinate 374,536,811 of OX422221.1, forward strand.
AATATAATAAGTCATCAAATTACTCATCAAGAACCATTTCCATTCTTAGGGATATGCATCTTGTGTCCCTAAAATTTCCATGTTATCCTGACCAAAAAACTCATGCGAGGTTACCAATAACCATAAAATCCATATTTCTCCTTACTATGTACTATGACTATGTGATATTATCATCAAGCTTACTTACAGGTTTTACCCAAACTGAATATACATGGAGACACATCGATATCCATTGGCATTCTAAAGGTAGTAAGTACCACACAGGGCTACATCTTCTAATTTGTAACGTCTTGGAAGGATGTGCCAAAAAAATTTGTCCTTAATTTGTTAAGGCTACGCTGGCATATACCATCGACGCAGGCCAACATTTTAATCATGCTTCGATATTACCTAACATCGGTTGCCATTTTTAGTCTCCACATGGCTTCATCAACCTAAATCTCGAATATATTTCTTAGAACACCTCATAACCGAGTATCATAACACTAATACTAGTCATTTCATGACATTTGAGCATCACGCCCATAGTGACATAAGCTTTTAACTTCTCTTAGGTTGTTACACTAGATATTTGTGTTGATTCCGGAAGCCCCACTCGACATGTATGCTATTTGACTCTTCTAAAACTTGACCAATAGTGTGAGATCATCACATGACCTTCAACACAATCATCACTAGGACATTAATTCTACTCCATACCAGACTTAACTGATTTCCTAAGGACACCAAATATATTTTATGCAACTACCTCAAGAGACGCCAAAATTTCATCATACGTACCTTTATCATTATAGGTGCACTCTACAAACCTCACAATATCCTCATCATAATTACTAGTATCTCGCAAGGACAATGGTCCACGTGCTTCTACATATAGTTCACCTTACACATCAAACACCTCAAGGAATCATAATAGTCAATTTATATCCCAAAGTATGCTACACATAATTAGTCGTAGGGACATTCCAGTATACCTTTAACCCACGCGCTCATACTAGGATTACCTAGCACCTAGCCATTGTTTCAGTGTATAAAATGAGCCTTTACTCTTAGACACTAATCTTCTCTTCCTTCCAAACATCTATGACCATATGCCATGTATAAACCACGATTAACGCTAGTAAGGATTATGGAAAGATAAAGGACGTAATCTACAACCTATAAACATCTAGGTCTGCATCATCGACATCACTAAAGATCTTATTCCTCAAAATCACCTCATATTTTCTAAAACCCCGTCATAGAAGACTACCTATAGTTCAATCCTAAGCCTCCTCGATAATTATCGTCGCATATGTTCTATACTTATCATAATTTTCCCGTAACTCTCATCATACCCCACAAGTACAATTTTCAATCAAGAATCACGAGGGAACTTACAATAATATTATCTTACCGACCCAAACCGAGTACACATTCCAAGTCTTGGCTAACACAGTTCAACATGCCCCCAAAATCATTAATTGTCTTATGTAGTGATATTATCCCAAGGATCGGATTCTCTTAATCACGTCATCGGCACTAACTGCCCAAAAGTAACTTATCACATAATTTAACGTATTTTTATCACCAATCAACATTGTCTAGGCATAATGCACTAGATACCTGAACTCCATGGTTGACTTTACACGAGTCGTATATCTAACTCAATAAATTTCATCCATAGTTATTTACGCCTCAATTGGCCTCTCATATCACTATGGATTAAAACACAATCACCTCACAAAAAATAGTGTGGTATCCACTATTGGCTTGCATGGACACTCGTAACTTACTAGTATAACTAAATCAAAAGGGTGAAAGTGATTAACAATTATCAATTCGATCATGTGCCACCTGACACTAACTTACTTTTCGTGCTAACCTGTTTGACCTAACCATCGAAGACATGAACTAAATCGTCATCAAAACTAGTGTGACCGTACCAAACCAATATCGACGTCAAAAGATCCACTACCAACCTCACCACGCCACTCCTGAAAGTAACCTTAAACCTAGAGCTCTGATACTATTTATAATGCCTCGACACGAATTTATGGGTTACGTGTAGTTAATCCGATCTGACTCGAGCGTTTGGTTTGAAGTGCAATGAAACAGCCTATATAATGTTGCTAGTCCAGTTTTATAATAATTAATGTTTCACTTATTTACCATGTGATTCTCATTTCAAGTTCAAACTATGTGAAGGACCCATGGGAAGCGTCCCCAAAGCCCAAGAATACAGAGCTACTAACGTAAACTTAAATAGAATACTTACATGTATAACACTCTCAAAAAATGAACCCGCACCCAACCTATCGTAACAAAAAGGAGGGTGAGAGCCAATGCCATGTGGGAATATACAAAATGCTATATAAAAAAAATGAAAAAAAGGAAGACTCTAACACGTTATTCCTACGTGCATTTGCAACTACCTTGTATACATATATAAACACACATATACATATACTTAATGTATGAAAAAAGTTTTACTTCCGAAAACCTTATGTATCTCGATTAATTCACCTTTATCGAAATTATCTCTTTCATTTTAACCAATCCATGTTACCATTTTTATTCAAAATCAACCTTCCAACACATGCAAATGCAGTTTTGGAAAATACTTATTTAGCCTTTTAAAACCTTTCACAACACACCCTTATGCTAAATATGGTTTGAACCACTTGGGTTGCTTAACCACCCATTTACCCACTTACTTACTTTTTTATTTACCTTACGGATATTAAATCTATTTAAGCATTTACTTGTCCACTTTGAAAAGTAAAATTTATACTTTTCCTATTTCTTTTTTAAACCCACTAAAACCTTTTTTTAAGCTTGTTTATGTGTTCATTATCAAATTACTACAAGTTTACACAGACAATGAGATGGATTTTACTTCAAAATCCTTTAAAATGGGTTAAACTTATACTTCATTTCTAGAAATTTGTAATACTTTTAAAATGCGATTTCAAGTCATACAACATATAATTACTTCTTTAAACTCAACAAATGTCCATCTTTTATAAAATCTACATTTTTGCAAGAAACTTTGAAACGTTATTTTACCAATGGTTTAGCAAAATCAATCATCATTTTCAAACATTTTATTTCATAAAATATTTAACATCAATTTTCTAGAAAATGCGCCATTTCCATAAAAATCCCAATCTTCATTTCAAGAAACCTTGAAATATTTATTCATCATTATTTTTCAATAAAAAACCATTTTTGCAAAAAACTTATTTCATAAAAATGTTTATTACTTGCAATACATGATTTTTATCATTTAATCAAATGCATCCTACTCATGTAATCTAACAACAAGACAACAAATACAAAAAAATATAGTCTTAATACTAAGAGTAAGAATACCCACCACAAATGGATCCCCAACAATGGTAGGCATGAAAGGTTTAAGAAGATGAAAACCTCCCACCTCCTAAGGTGACCTCGAAGAAGTTACCCCACTTCAAAATCATGCTCCATCAAGTTTCCAAGCAAGAACCCCAGTAAAACCCCATTAATCTTCCATTTCTATCATCAAGAACCCCCAACAATAACTCCGTAATTTCGTAGCTCTGCTCATCCATCGTGGAAATGGGTATATATGGTGGAATACCCAATAAATATGGGGTTTATGGAAGTGAAATGGTGGTGGAAGGCCATTAGTGGTGGAAGACTACTCCACACTCTCTCTCCCTCTTCCATCTTCTTCTCTATTCAAAATACCCCAAATGAGCCAAAAAAATTCCTTATAAAATCCTCCCAAGTCCTAATGTTCCCATTTTTCTCAATATGGTCTCATCGGAGCTCAACGGCTCATCAAATCAAGGGTCCAGAATGTGACAGCGCATAAGGGCAATCTGGTAAACACAATTATGAAATGCGATGTTCGGATGAAATTAAACCTCCTTCGAACGACTATGGAATCTCGTTCGATAGGTGGATTCTAACGACCTTCGTGCGACCTGGAGTTGTTAAGAAGTGAGATCTTGCTCGAAGCTCGTTTGAACCTCTGCCTCAAGAGACCTTCGCGTGACTCTTCTTTTTTCTTATAATGATATCCATGTCGCTCTAACGACCATTTTTTCCAATTTCTTTTACTTAATTCAACTTTTACCCATAAATTCCAGTAATTAACATCAATCCTCCAAAGCAAATAAATCATAATACGATCCCACTCGTAATTGTCCAAGTCCCAAGGTTCTAACTCCATTTCAACTTTTGTAGGGAAATTAAATGAAATATTAGGGAAGGGTCATACAATCTTACATCCATCCTTTCCGTAGAAGACTTCCCTTTGACATAGAGTCCAACTTGTAGTAGTATTCCTTACAAATAAGTGTCCTTGAAGATCTTTCCTTTTAGAAATTGATCCATCTTGGTCTATATGGCAGATGAGGAAGAACTACCACGAGAAGTCACCATAAAACCAAGTAACAAAAACTGTCTGTGCCCAATCGTATAAATTTAATGGGTATTTCGGATTGGTCTAATTCACATGTGATTTCCATTTTTTTCTCTACTTCATAAATTTATGCAAAAATGGTCACAACTCTTTCAAATCTTCATGAAACTTTTACCAACACTCTAACCGATGTAAATACTTGACACTAATAGTAAATAAACCTTAAAGCCCCTCACATTCGCCTCCAAATACATAGATAGGGAAATTATTATAAAATCCTAATTATTACAACCATATCAAATCTAATAGGAAAAATATCCGTGGTTAAATCACCGTAGGAACCCATCACACAAAATAAACATGTGTCCCTAATGTAAGGGATAAAAACATATAATCTCTACAAAACCATGTTAGAACTATATGATATATTAGATTGTACAATCATACCATATGACAAAACTTGTGTTTCAATATGGACACACTTGGATCTTTCCAAAACATGATCAATCTCAACCGAGGCTCTGATACCAATTGTTAGGAAAAATAATTTGGGATTGACATTTACACTCGAAAAAATTAAAGGAATAAATCTTTAAATATATAATTAATCATGCATTGAAAAGAAATCAATAAATATGTTTAAATATTGAAGCTAGGGTTTAAGAATATAATATTACAGTGAATTATGTTATGATTCATATGATGAGACAAAGGTAGAAGATGATGAAATCATTATTTTCCTCCAAGGTCTCTGTGGGTACCCAGAATTTAGCACTATAAGCCTGGACGAGTAGCCCAGCCCAAGCGGCCCAAAGTCCAGGCCCCTCATCTTTTGTATGGATACGATTTCCCCACGATCCCATGAAGGGAAGTTATGGGGGAGCACGATCCCATGAAGGGAAGTTATAGGGAAGATGGCTAAAATGGAGGAATCCATCATCTCCATTAACTAACCTACACATATATAAATTAAACCCTAGGTCCGAGGTAAGGGACAAGTTGCATTCTCTGTACTCATTCCCCAGAATATTGAGAAATAATACTGACTGCACCACCGTGGACGTAGGCATCTCTTTGCTGAACCACGTATATCCATTGTTGTGTGATTAACGTCTTATTTGTTCTTTCTTGGTCATTACTTCTCTCATATTTATTTGTGTTGCACAATAATTGTCACCAACAGTAATTGTCACTACAATTGGCGCCGTCTGTGGGAAGCGTTCATCTTTCCCTGAGAAGAGCCCACACCAAGAAAAGAATCTAAGATGTCTGGTCATAGCAGCAACACTCCTCAAGCAGGAGATATTCAAGAGCCACCTGCTCCTCGCAGGATTAGGTCTGAAGTCCAACGTTCAGATCGTGGGGCCCGCTTGGAAAGGCCAGCCTCAGAAGAAAGTCAAGGACCAGCAAGGTCCACGCAGATATCCAGATTGATTGATGCATACGAGGCAAGGCTCCACGAGCAGAGGGAGTCTTCTCGCAGATACGAGGCTGAGAATGCTCGCTTGAAAAGAAGACTGGAAAGACTAGAGAAGGGACTACATCTTGATACCAGAAGACACCCCTATCGCACTCCTAGCCCTCAGGCGAGCAAATCTCGCAGCCGAGGAAGGAGCCCTAGGCGGGAATATCAAGGGGTCGAAGGTGGCGACTCAGACGACGATCTCCGCGAACAACTAAGAAGAGCTCGTCGCTATCAGAGTCCTGCTCGCAGCGACGAGAACATACGGAACCTGGTCCGCAGAAAAATGGACCAACATCCAACTCACCGCGGCACTAGGTCGACCAGAGAACTCGCCAGGAGAGCCCTCAAGACCCAGATGAAATCACCCTTCACGAGGGAAATTGAAGAGGAAGAGGCTCCCAAGAAATTTTCCATTCCTAGGTTCAAGATTTACGATGGGAAGACTGATCCCATTGATCATGTCAGGCAGTACCGGCAGGCCATGACCCTCTGGAATCACCGGGATGCACTGATGTGCCGTATTTTCCCCTCGAGCCTCCATGACGTGGCCCAGAAATGGTTCGAAAAACTCCCTCACCGATCCATCAGGAATTTCAAATCCTTGGCCGAGCTCTTTACGGCCCGGTTCATCACCAGCAGTTCCCATCCCAAAAGGATGGATGCTCTATTAACCATGAAGAAAACGCCTCAAGAAATACTCCGAGACTATGCAAAGAGGTACTGGGAGTTATTCAATGAGATCGAGGACTGCGCGGAAGAGGTGGCAGTGGCCTCCTTCAAAATTGGGTTACCTAACTCTTCCCTCCTTTACCAGTCCTTGACGAAGAAGGAAGCTATGACCATTGACGACCTGATGGCCCGGATTGAGAAATACGCAAAGGTGGAAGATGTCACCCGCCTTAATGTAGGAGAAAATGGTCGAGCCAAGCTCACTACCAAGGGAAGTGAGAAAGTTGAGAACCAGAAGAAAGGAGGAAAGAGTGGGGGCAAGAATGGCTCCCGAAACATAGGAAACCCTGACATAACAAAATCGTTCCAGGCGGTCAACACTGTCTTCAAAGAGCCAATTTACAAAATTCTCGTGAAGATCAAGGATGAACCGTTCATCAAATGGCCCCGAAAAATGGGAGGAGACCCCACGAAAAGAAACAATGCATTAAGATGCGCTTTCCACAAAGAGGGAGGGCACAAGACCGAGCACTACAAGGCTCTTAAGTCCCACCTCGAGGAGTTGGCCCAGTTTGGGCATTTGAATGACTTTGTGGAAAAGAAGGTAGAGAAAATGGCTGCCCACAGAGAGGCAAAACCCGACAACATGCTGGAGGAGGATGCCGGACATGAATTCGCAGTAATCCACGGAGTATCTGACGTCAACCAAATACAAGGGAACTCAGCTCGAATGGAGGTAAAAAAACTGACAGCGGTAATGCAAGCTTTTCAAATTGATCCAGCAAAATCACAGTCAGGAAAATGTCGACGAGCAGAGGTCGTCAACTACAACAAGCATATTGTTTTCACGGATGAAGACCTAGTGGGAGTAAGGACCCCACATCATGATGCCTTGGTCATTACACTCAGGATAGCCAACTTTGACATCGACAAGCTGCTCGTCGATTAAGGAAGCTCATCCGAAGTAATGTACATCGACCTGTTCAGGAAATTGAAGTTGAGCGTCGCCGACCTAAAGGGAGTTGCTGTCCCTATGGTCGGCTTCGCTAGAAAAATGACCATGCCCCTGGGCAAAATAGTACTGCCAGTGCGCGCTGGAAATGTTTCTAAGATGATCGAGTTTTTGGTGGTCGACATTGATTCACCGTATCAAGCCATCCTCAGCAGGGGATGGCTTCATGCCATGAAGGCAGTCTCCTCGACCTACCATCAGAAGCTCAAATATGTTATCGAGCGAGGAGTCATGGAGATACACGGCGACCAGGCGATGGCAAGGAAGTGCTTCATAGCGTCCATCCGACCAAAGCCAGAAAAAAAGGCCGATCAACCCAGAGAGAAAGTGGAGGAAGATGAAATTCCTTCCAAATAACAATTAAAATATGGAAGGCCTGGAGTGGAAGAGACCAGGCTCCTCCCCTCCGAGCGTGTCGTCGAGGACCTGGTGGAAGTGGCGGTTAGGGAAGGCGACAATAGCAGAGTCTTCTTGATCGGAGCGTCACTCACCGACCAAGAGCAAAAGGAATTGTCAACCTTACTCAGAAGCAACATAGACGTTTTCGCTTGGGAACCTTATGAGCTTCTAGGAATCGATCCCAATATGGTCTGCCACCAGTTGCACGTCGATCCCACATTCAAGCCGATAATGCAGAAGGCACGGCGAACTGCTCCCGAGAAGGCCAGAGCAATAGAAAAGGAAGTCAAAAAACTGCTGGAAGCAGGATCTATACGGGAGGTGCAATTCCCCAAATGGTTATCCAACCCAGTGGTAGTTCCGAAAAGCAATGGAAAGTGGAGAGTTTGCATAGACTTTACTGACCTCAACAAAGCCTGCCCCAAGGATAGCTTCCCTCTTCCGAAAATAGACCAACTAGTAGACGCCACTGCAGCCCACGAACGAATGAGTTTCCTGGACGCGTACTCAGGATATCACCAGATTCCCTTGTATGCCCCAGATCAGGACAAAACGGCGTTTATCACGACGGTTGGTTTATATTGTTACAAGGTCATGCCTTTTGGGCTCAAAAATGCAGGGGCAACCTATCAGCGACTAGTTACTAAAATGTTCAAGAATCAGATGGGAGACACAATGGAGGTCTACATCGACGACATTCTCTTCAAGAGAAAGGAGAAGGAGAATCACCTCTCGGACTTGTCAAGCACCTTCGAAATCCTTAGGAAGTACCGAATGAAACTTAATGCGAGCAAGTGTTCCTTCAGTGTCCAGTCAGGGAAGTTTCTTGGGTATTTGGTCAGCAAGCGAGGCATAGAGGCTAATCCGGACCAGATTGATGCAATCAACAGAGTGCAACCTCCTCGCACAATCCGGGATGTACAAAAGCTCACTGGGATGCTCGCTGCTCTAAATCGTTTCATTTCTAAATCCACCGAGAGATGCAAGCCTTTCTTCTAACTCTTAAAGTGCAGAAAAGCAGCAGAGTGGAGCCCAGATTGCTCGCAAGCATTGAACGAGCTCAAGTCCTACCTAAGCACTCCACCACTGCTTGTCATACCATAGAAAATGGACTATTTGTACCTCTACCTCTCTGTATCCAGTCATACTGTCAGCTCGGCGCTAATGTGAGAAGTTACAGGAATCGAACATCCCGTCTATTACGCGAGCAAAACCTTATTGGATGTCGAGCAGCGTTACCTACCTTTGGAAAAACTCGCATTCACCTTAGTAATAGCCTCGAGAACGCTAAAGCATTACTTCGAAGCTCATACGATCATCATCCTTACATCACACCCCCTAAAGGCTATCCTAAGGAAGGCGGATTTATCAGGCAGGCTGTCTAAATGGTCAGTCGAGCTCGGTCGGTTTGACATCCAATTTCAATTAAGGACAGCTATCAAGGGTCAAATCCTCGCTGATTTCATAGCTGAATTCACAGGCGAAGAGCCCTCCGACCAGCCCAAGCCAACAGAGAAAAATAACCAAGCTACAGTGGAAAGCTGGAAACTATTCGTTGATGGAGCCTCCAACTCAAAGGGGGTAGGGGTAGGAATTGTTCTCATCACTCCAGAAAACACAGTCCTTGAGCAAGGAATCAGGCTGGGATTTGCAGCCTCCAACAACGAAGCAGAATATGAAGCCCTAATAGCAGGTCTCCAAAAAGTGCAAACTCTGGGAGCAAAGCGTTTGCAGGTATTCGGCGATTCGCAACTAGTTTCCAACTAGATAAGTGGAGACTATAACGCAAAGGATGAAATAATGGAATCCTACCTCTCCCTGGTAAAAAACTTAATGACGAGCTTTGAAGAGATCAACATCCAATAGTTTCCCAGGGGGAAAAATAGCCACGCTGATGCGCTAGCAGCCCTGAGTTTGGCAGTTGATTCTAGCCTTAAAAGGGTTATCCCTATCGATTTCCTCAGTGGCCCAAGCATTCACCCCAACTGCAAGCTGCCAAACGCGAAACCAATACTCCGATTGGAATCAGCCCCCAGCTGGATAGATCCCTTGAAGGACTATTTGAAGGACGGAACGCTTCCAGAGGACAACAGAACTGCCCACCAGATAAGAGTCAAAGCTGATCGCTTTCACTTATCCACATTAGGCGACTTTTATAAAAGATCTTTCTCCGGTCCCTACCTTAGATGTGTCCACCCAGGCGATGTCAAGGCAGTGCTTCACGAGCTTCACGAAGGAATCTGTGGAAGTCATGTTGGAGGAAGGTCTCTAGCCTTCCGAGCAGTGAAGGAAGGCTATTGGTGGCCATACATGCAAAAGGACTCCGTAGTATATGTCCGCAAATGCCTAAAATGCCAACTTCACACTCCTATGGTCCACCAGCCCGCCAGAGAATTAAAATCCCTGACCAGCCCCTGGCCTTTCGCCCAATGGGGGATGGACATCGTGGGACCACTGCCCACCGCTGCCGGCAACCGCAAATATCTGTTGGTTGCAACTGACTACTTTACCAAGTGGATCGAGGCAGAACCACTGGCGAACATCCGAGATGCTGACATGATAAGGTTCGTATGGAGGAATGTAATCACTCGATTCGGAATACCCAGAACCATCATCACTGACAATGAAACACAGTTCGAGAGTGGCCCTTTTCAGGACTTCTGCAACGAACACGGGATCAGGCACCACTTCAGCTCGGTGGCCTACCCTTAAAGCAACGGACAAGCCGAAGCTTCCAATAAAATAGTGATCGCTAGATTGAAGAAATGGTTAGAGCGAGCCAAAGGCGCATGGGCAACCGAGCTACCACATATCCTATGGGCATACAGAACGACTCCTAGGCGAGCAACAGGAGAAACGCCATTCTCACTAACATATGGTATGGAGGCAATCATCCCAATAGAGGCGGGATTGCCAACAATGAGATCCGACCTTGTCGAACAAGGCCAGAATGATGAAGCTTTGCTCGCTGAACTCGACCTAGCCGACGAGCGCAGGGAACTTGCCCTAGTGAAACTTGCGAGCTATCAGCAACAGCTCGCGAAGCACTACAGTAAGAGGGTCAACCCGAGGATATTTAGAGTTGGGGACTATGTTCTAAGAAAGGTCCTGGGCAACACAGTGAAGCCATCAGACGGTAAACTGGGCCCAAACTGGGAAGGACCTTATAAGATAATTAGAGACGACCTGCAGGGTGCCTATCATTTGGAAAAGATGGAGGGCAGGGAGATACCACGAGCATGGAACGCAGCTAATCTCAAGAAGTTCTATTTTTAGGAATTCTATTATTAAATATTTTATTGTATTCGTTATGTGAAAGGACAGTTCATTTCTCATTTCACTAATGAAAATCTCTCAGTTAATCACTCTCTGATTAGTAATGGTCATATTTTATTGCGCATCCCTTCCAAATCACAGGCATAATGGTCGACATAGCAGGGGAACACCCCTCCTCAGGTCATCGTCATGAAGCACGACAGACCTCTTAGCATTGCCCCTGGCAATATATGAAGCCCTACAGAGTATTCTTAGGCATCAAACCTACTTTGGTTAAACAAAATCCTGATCGGATGAAGACATCCAATACCAGGTGTGTCCTCGCCAATTGCCCTACTTAGGCCTAAGGGAGTGTGACCACACAACCTAAAAGGTAAAGTGAGGGCACAATGGTATTCTTATACTGGACTGGGCGGACACTCACATGACAAAATAAAAAGGATTGTGAAGCAGCAAAAATATAAAAGGGTTGGATGAACACGTTTAGTCGGCAAAATTGCCCAAAACTCGAACTTTTCATTAATCCTTTATATTTACAAACAATGATAATACATGTTTAGTCGGCGAAGCTCGCCCAAAGCATTTACAATTATCAAAAAGAAAAAGAGTAACAAAATCTCAAGGAGGTGGAAGCCTCCGAGTAAGATAATCAGCAACTTTAGCTCTCCTTCCATCATCAGGAGCAGGGGCTAGCTCCTCCACGACCTCATTTGCGTCCAATTCCAATAGTTGTCGAGGAATAGCATCAATGGGGATCCATCGATCATCCCTCCTGAATGGATTGGGCATCAGAGTGGAGGAGGACATCTCGTGTCGATACCACAACATCAAGTTCCTCGGGACCTGTAGCTCTTTGAGGGCACTCAACCACCCTCTAATGAAGGAGAGCTCCTCGAACTCTGATAGTCTCATCGGAGCATCCAGCCAGCCTTGATCGTAGCCATCGGACCACACTTGCCGAGGACCGTTCTTAGACAAATGCCGTAGTCGGGTGACGCCCCTCTGAAGCCCAGCAGCAGTTACGTAAGCTCGCCGAACATCGCCGTGCAGATCCTCAATCTCCCTCTCACGCTGTTCCTCGACTTCCCGGTTCCTACCCCTGGCACTCCTACCAGCATGCGGGAGGGGAGGCCGAGCAACTCGCGATGAAGAAGAGCCTTGTAGGACTGCCGAAACGGTGCTCGGCGAATGCTCCTTAAGCCTTAGGACCTCCCTCCTCAAGTCTTCATTCTCCTGCTGTAGGAACTCCCCAACCTGGTTAATCTCGGTGGCCTCCAGCAACCTTGCTCTCAGTGCACTGACTTCTTCTTGTACTGAAGCATCGATTTCTTCCATCTCCTAGAGCCTGTCCTTCAGCTTGGCCACTAGCTCGGACTGATCCTTATATTTTTGGTTCCTTATCTTAGCAAACCTGCAAAGTCTAGCAAAGGCCTGGCGAACTGCAGGGCTTGCATTAGGACCAAGAGTCCTACCCAGTTGGGAGGTAACAGGAATATTGTCATCCACATCAACCAACTACAGGTAAAAGAAAGATAGAAGAGAGAAAGGGATCAGTGTAAACAAAAGGAGAATCTTCTCATTTCATTAATAAAGACCAAGTACATCGAGCAGAAAAAACTTGGGAGATTACAAGCAAAAAGTACAAAAGAAAATCCTAAGAGCAGAGCTATCCCCTTAACTAGCAACCTCAGGCTGCCCAGCGGTGTCTGGTTGCTTCCCCTTATCAGCTGCAGCAGAGCTATCCCCCTCAACAGGAACGCTTTCAGTTGCCTGAGCAGGGCGAACACCAGCAGGAGCTGTATCCAAGGGAAGATCAGTACCCTCGATGGTTGGAGCAGGAGCTTCCTCGTCCACAGTTGGCTTGGGACCCGGGTCGTGCTCGTCAAACAGGGAAGACTCAACATCCACACCAGCAGCCAGAAGAGCTTTGTTCCAGCCCTTCTTGAAGTTCAGACGGTTGATGTAGCCAATCTGAACCTCAGCATAATCATAAGCAGCAGCCCACCCAGAGTTGTATGAGTCCTCCTTAATGGTGGCTGCCTGGGCTTTTTTCGCTCCAGCTGCTCGGCCAGAACCCTGTTCTTCTCTGCGAGGTCCAGCTTGCTCGAGCACACTAGGTCATAAGCCTTCCTCAGCTCGCCCAGCTCCTTAACCGCGTTATCCCTCTCGCGGGCAGAATTGACGAGGTCCAGATCAGACGAAACTCGAGCCGCATCAACGGCTTTCAGATCAGTCTCCAGCTGAGAACCCCTGGTCTCCAGAGCAGACTTTTGCTGCTCCAACTCACTGTTCCTCATTACCACCTCGTCGTGAGAACGGTAGAGCACAGCGAAATCGGTCACAAACTACAAAGAATAAAGAAGAGATCAGGAAGGGAAATTAATCAAGACTTGTTAAAAAATTGAGAATTGAAAGGAAATTTTACCAAGGCCAGCCTCTGGCTAGCTTGCAGGGCCAGCTGATCGGACCCCAGCGCCCTCTGGCGATCCGCATGAAGAACTGCTCTCTCAAGTAGCGCAGGAGCTAGCTGAGGAGAAATCGCCACCGAAGCCCCCTCGGGCAAGGCAGATACTGGGACCAAAGCTTGACCTGCCTTGGTACTTGATTCCATTTTCCTCCTCTCCTCCTTCTTCTCTCTTTACCTTCTCTTCCTCTCCTCTACTCTCTTCTTCTCCTCCACCTTTTTTCTCTCCTCCTCTTTCCTCTTCCTCTCTCGCTCCTGAGAGGAAGGCCGAGAACCTGTAGTCACAACCCCAGATGCAGGCTTCTGTTTCTTTGACCTTTGTGCTAGGAGCGCATTGTCATCATCATCATCATCGTCATCTCTGATCAGGTTCTTCCTTGGAGGCATATCTTCACCAGAACTGCTGGAAGTACTCGACGATCCTCGAGCCTCAGAAGCCTCCACAGAATCAGAAGAACTGCTACTATTAGAGCTCCCTTCAACAAGATCACCTGCAGGCTCACTTTCAGAACTCCCCTCCTCTTCGTCGAACTGGATTAGCTCGACAGTAGTCTCTTCGCAGGAAGAAAACTTTGGAACACTGTCCACAGGCCGTGCTATAAAGCTAGAGCCCACGTTCTTATACTCTAACAAGAAAGTGGCAGATCTGGGATGCTCGCCGTCACCCAAAGGGTCTCTGATGTTCCAAGCTTTAACCAACTCAGAAATCCGGACCTCGCTGAGATCAGGCTCCAAGTTTCGTGACCTCGCTGTAAAAGAAAACGTAGAAGGGAGTCAGAAAAATCATAAGCCAACAGAGATTGAAGCAATAGTACAAATATCTACCTATATATTCTTCCCCATAAAAGGGAACAGTGAACCTCTTAGACCTCGACCCTTCATATTGGGGAGAGAACTGCCAATTCCTAACAAGAAAACCTTCCTGCCAGTAGTCCTTATAGGAATCAGGTAGATTTACTACCAATACCCTATCAGGGCTCCTAGCTTTGAGGTATAGGACACCTGAACTAGTTCGAGAAAAGGAATAACAAAAATAGACCTCGGCAAGCCCTAACCTTGTGCCATACAATTGGTTTATCCTATGCACGCCGTTCACTATTTTCCATACATTGGGCGAACATTGTGCAGGTACAATACTAAAATAGCTAAAGAAGTGCAGAAACAGATCATTAGGGGGAAAGGTGAGTCCCCCCTGGGAGAGCAACAAAACATGAATCCAGTGGGCATCCTCTATATCCCTAACGTTCCTAGGAGGCGAGGCACAACACTCAATCTCTACCCACTCAGGAATGTTGTAGAATTTTCTAAACTCCGAGATTGACCTATTTCCAATCTTCGCCATTGGAAAATACAAGAAAAACTACAAATCAAAGAGAAAATGCAAAGGGCACGAGAAACTTACAAGACAGAAGAACAGGTCAAATGACGAAGAAGCAACGAGAGTGGAGATCGGAAGCAGAAGGTACGAAGGTCAAGAGTTCTCAGAATATAGAAGATTACTGGAAAAAACTGAAATGGCGAAAAGAAATGTGCCTTATTCCAACAAATCTTCAAAATCTAATCATATTGCACAGTAAGTGAAGCGGCTACCGCCAGAAATCGACTCTACATCTCCTAAGAAATTGCAACGCAATAATCGTTTAAATCTGTTGGGCCCACATGCATGGCACAACAAATTTAGGGGCAATTGTGGGTACCCGGAATTTAGCACTATAAGCCTGGACGAGTAGCCCAGCCCAAGCGGCCCAAAGTCCAGGCCCCTCATCTTTTGTATGGATCCGATTTCCCCACGATCCCATGAAGGGAAGTTATGGGGGAGCACGATCCCATGAAGGGAATTTATAGGGAAGATGGATAAAATGGAGGAATCCATCATCTCCATTAACTAACCTACACATATATAAATTAAACCCTAGGTCCGGTGCAAGGGACAAGTTGTATTCTCTGTACTCATTCCCCAGAATATTGAGAAATAATACTGACTGCACCACCGTGGACGTAGGCATCTCTTTGCTGAACCACGTATATATGTTGTTGTGTGATTGGCGTCTTATTTGTTCTTTCTTGGTCATTACTTCTCTCATATTTATTTGTGTTGCACAATAATTGTCACCAACAGTAATTGTCACTACATTCTCTAAAACCATTTTTAACCTTCTGTTAATCTTGGATCTTCTAGTGTATTATCCTCATCAAATCTATGTAGGTGTGTAGGAACATTTTAAGATGAAAACCTTTTTTTATTGAGATATGGAGGTCTCTCTCTAGGTCTCTTCACAAAAACACGTAAATAGTTTTTTCTCTCAGCCCTATCAAACCCTAATGATGAATCGTTGCTATTCAAACCCCTTCCCGTATCTTTATTTTAAAATGAAAAGGGGCCTTGGAGCAAACTGGGTTACATGAGATCCTGGTCCTCACTAGATGGGTATATGAACTTCTCCAGAGATCCAAGAAAATAATTAAATTAGCTTACAAACAAATACATGGAATTCCTAATAATAATTACCATAATATATTTCCTTTCTTTATTTAAACATAATTAATTTTGCTAAATAATTATAATGACGCTCTAATTTAATTATCTTATAAATCACTCGCATATAATGAGATCTTATTTGCAAAGTTTATTATGATATATAATATTATTTCCCAT
Source organism: Sambucus nigra (assembly GCA_949130495.1). Lineage (NCBI taxonomy): Eukaryota > Viridiplantae > Streptophyta > Magnoliopsida > Dipsacales > Adoxaceae > Sambucus > Sambucus nigra. The sequence continues at coordinate 374,553,142 of OX422221.1, forward strand.
GTTAAATGCTTGATACTCGTTTAGTCCAGTCAATTTACTGTTAATCAACTTTAACAACTATTTAATCAATGTCCTTAATTCTCAGACTTAACTTATTTTTTACACCACTAAGATTATAGCATAATCAACCACTCGAGTTTTACTTAGTGGAAAAAAAACATATTACTCTATTAAGGGAGTATCATAATCCACAATGTCTCCTGGAAGCGGATTCTTCCGAATTATTATCTCAGACCTAGTCACACAACTATCACTCAATATGCGGGGATCATTTGACATGTTATGATATCAGATCAAAGTGGCATTTTCACAAGAATTTCAATCCTCATAATTCTCAATATTAAGAATCGATGCTCCTTCTGCAAATGGTATGAGATTGCTCGAGTCTATTTAAGATAGCCCTTAGACTCACATTTCATGGGTTGCCTTGTCCCATACATTCCTGGGATGTATCGATGATAATCCTTTATTAAACTATCAAAAAACTTCTTGAAACATCAAATAGGTTCCCTTAGTTTGAGATAAATTACTAGAATTTCATACCAATCTTTCCAATAGGATGGCATATCCATATCTAGGTTGTGAATGTTTCAATAGTGCTAGAACTAAAAACCTGATCTTCTCGTAATCAAGCCAAAGTGGACAAACCAGAATCACTACTGACCTTTATTGACCAACGTGTCTACAATATATTCAAACCAAATATAAGGCATTATCATTAGCTATGAATATTATTTCAAAATGAAATGGCACACCATTGATCAAAAGTAAATGGCATACATGGGTTTAAGAATAGAACCCCAATAGTTACGTGGTGGTAACTTTTGAAAATTATTGAACAACATGGCCTTCTCAGTGATCTCATTGATTTATTCTAACATGGAACATGATTGTCTAATCTCATATTCTTAAATTTTATTTTCTTCCATTTCGTGAATTGAGTTATCTAGGCATGATTTTGATGGGTTTGCTAAAGGTTATGTCAAAATAGTCTTGGATGGCGGTGTCCAACAAATTAATCTCCCAGATATCATCCTCTTCGAGGTCAGGTTTCTTAGGTATGGAAAAGATTTTTATGTTAAGTGTCATATCTCCAAAGTAAAGTGTCATTATTCAATTCCTGACACGGATGATAGCACCTATAATAGAATGGAATGGGCGATAGAAAAATACAAGAATTTATGTTCCTACATACAATACCTCATGATATTTTAATAGAGCAATCAGATAGTTGGAGAGTAATACTACTTTACCAAAGTTCCTATATAATTATCTTTTTATAAATAGTATATGGTAGAAGGTTAATGCTTGCACCAAGGTCTAGTAAGGCATTTTGTATCATGAAGTCACCTATAACACATGAGATGGTAGGACATCTCGAATCCTTGAGTTTACCTGTCATACTTTGAGAAATAATATATCTAACTTGGTTGTCAATAGACGCCTCTTCCAAACACTCCATCTAGACTTCAAAGTACACATGCCATTCAGATATTTAGCATATGATGGAACTTTGTTGATCGCATTCAACAGGGGGTGTTATTCTTTATTTGTTTAAATCGTTCAATTATATCTTTATTTTGGATTTTTCTAAGAGGTTTCATACGAAATTGAGGACATGGTTCTAACATGGGACACTTAGGGTCGTCCATCTTTGATTCCTTTTTATTTTCTTTAGTGATATCCGAGACCTTTTCAAAAATCTCTCCTCGGTTGCAACGGTCACTTATGGGATAGTATATTAAATGGCATTACCATTGTGCCCAGGGTGGTTATATATTTTTCTTTCTTTGTATTTCTAGGTTCCAACAAGGAAGGTCAAACAACTTTTTATCCTTATGGATTTGGTTGTGGCTCAATCGGGAAAGTTTTCTTCTCTCTTACTTCACTTTGTGTAGTCATTATATCTACCATTGTTATAACATGGTTAATCATTCGTATCCATTTGTTATTCAATTCTTATTATTGTTGAACAAAAAATTGAATGAAAGTTAGGATTGGAATGCAAGTTACCTTGCGGGTGATAGAATTGTTTTCTTGGCTATTTATAACCTTAAGGCTAATGGTATTGTGGCGGCCGAATGAATTGCCAAGGTGGTTGTGGTGCTTGTGGTTATAGTTGTGTATCATTATTCTAACTAAATATGTAGTGGTTTATCCATCCAAGGTTGTATTTATCACCATTGTTGATCATGTTCCAGTTATTGGGATCATTTCTTATCTTTTTAAAGGAATTTATAGCATTAATGTTAGCGGGTAGGACTTCTTTAAAACCCAGGATTATAAGAAATTTTTAGTAAGGTGTTATATATCATCATAATGACATATGGTTCTTCACTAAATGTTATCTTGGTTGGCTATGTTTTAACCATTTATAATTCCTCAACCTTCCAAGTTAGTTGCATAATCCTAGAACTAAGGTCATCTTGCTCCTTAAGAATATATATTTCACATACAGTAGAGGTTGTGGATTTTGTTTACGAGGTTGGTCGTGGGAAACTTTTTCATTCCAGTATTTCCCACTCTCTTTTAATCAATCAAAATAAGCTTCGTATTCTTATAGAGTCTTGTTGAAAAAACCTCTATGCACATTGTTTCTATATATTGCTTCTTTAGTGGACCCAAAACGATTGAAAAAAAATTTACTACGTGGTAGATTTCATATATTATGACAACCCACCTAATAAAATACCGAGTGATCAATCCTATAGCAAATTAAACGGGTATCTTATATGGTTCATTCTCAGCATCACTGTCGAAAACCATTTAATTACTAATAACCTATTAGGCCTGGCATCAAATTTTAAACTTTCTAATCCTTTTTAACTTAAACGCGCAAGTATGGACAACGGTATGGACGACTAAAATGAATAAATGATAACCGATAACTCTTCGTAAAACATTTATACAACTATATCGAATCAGCGTAAAAAAATGCCGAAAAAAAACTAAAAGACAACAGTTGGCCAATATGCTCAAATATTACAACAGTACCTCCTCTCGAGATCCCAAAGATATAAGCGTCTAAACAATTTCCCGCCAACATCCACAACTATGGAAAAAAATGTGACTCAAGAGAATAGTCATCTAAGCATCCCTATGTCTGGACACCTAAAAAGTATAATAAAGGAGAAGAACAGAAAAGATAGATACGGGTCAAAGCCCGGGTTTTGAAAAACGTTTTAGCAAGTGTTGAAAATACCTTCATATTTAAAATATGATATTCTCCATATTTCAACTAGTGGCGCACTCACCTGAGATACCTCTCACCTCTCATCTAATAGTGCACACCTAACGCGTGTATTTTAAAACACACTAGCTACGCTACCCAGCCTAACTAGCACCACACCGAACTTCTAAATCCCCATACACTATATCATGTCCCTCGTATATAACATTCTAAGCATTGGCCCAAGCTTATTCATTATAATCTTTCACTTATAATTAATCCTCTCATAATTTATAACTCTCACTAGTTATTTACACTATTCAAATTTTAGTGTTCTTTATCTTATATATAATATTCTCATCTTTATATATGTATATCACCTATTTTATTACAAATTTTCTACTCCCGAATGATCCAGAAATTAATCTACATTTCATTCTTTATTTTATTTTTGTGTATATATATATATATATATTCTTTCACATCTCATATATATATTCAATATACTATACACATCAAGTATAACCATACTTATATATCACACACTATATAAGTATAATAACCATCCCTCACAGCTATAACTCAATGGGTGCAGTCTCTACAATGCTATCATCCTCCAGGGAGAACACACATCGACCTGGGCAACCGGGAGGGAATCTGACACCGACCCCAAATCCAAATCACAACGTATGCGAAGTGGTCGTAGTTCATCACTGGAAATGAGAATGAAACATACCCACCCCGTCTCACCCCTAATAAAAATCACAGAATATAATATGGATGCTATGACCTTGGGACTATATGCTCCCTGCTCCTCAAGCCAGGGGCCTCACCCACATCACGCAACATCCCATGATAGCACTAGAGGGGTATGCTTCACATAAATATATCATTCACACACAGATATATTCATAATCACATCATATATATACTACCTCTATACCCGTATATATATATATATATATATATATATATATATATATATATATATATATATATATATATATATATCATCAAATCCGGATATCCATGCCTATCTCTCGTGGCATTAGCCTATAATCCTAAATATATCAATTCGTATATATTAATAAGTATACATACAACTTATTTCAATCCCATAAGTATGCACTTACCTATGATACAATTTTCACAAAAATATATTTTCTCGAATAATAGCTTATCACCACTAGTTACTATTCTAATTCCATCCTACTCGTACATTCAGATATTATTCACATATATAATCAGTATATATATATATTCTACAGGCATCCAACTATATATATACCCACTGAAATAATTTGCCGAGTGTTATTCATACCAAACAATCCTTATATTCATACCCTGGATCTTATTCACACTAACCCAAGATTTATACATCACTCACTTCATCACTTAGAGGTCCTCACACTTTATATTGGATCCCCTACTATTCATCTCCAAAAGTAATTATTCTCAAATCCCTTTTTGTCCAAGAAAATCTCTCAAATTTTTCTGTCATAACTGAACTGAACCCATGGCCCTAAAACAAACCCATCCGGTTCTGACATAGTCGCACGAAACCTATATCCCAAAAATGAACTGATCCACTGTCCCAAAAATGAATCGAACTAATGACCAATAAAACAAACCGATCCGACAATCTGATAAGTTCGTGAGTTCATCTTCTTCTCAAACTCCAAAATTTATGGTTTTTACCCTCACCAACCATCAATATAATCATCTACACTCTTAGATATACCTAACACACAAATTTATTCATGGGATTACTCAAGTTAATTAATATTTAAACCCTCTCTTAATTAAACCCTAGATTTTTTTTCAACCCTTCACCAAAAATTACACCATTAACATGGATTTTAACTTATATTTCATGTAGGATTATTATCACATCCAAAATCATATGAAATCATCTCCCAAAAACCCACTATCCCAAACCCAAAATCATATAGCTTTTCCACCAACTATAATAGGAATTAAAAATACACTTAAATTATTAAATAAAGTTAAACACTTGCCTCATTGAATAAATATGACGACGTCGTGCCGCAATCTGTCGGAGTTTGGCTCGAGTCTCCTCTTTTTCTCCCTTTTCTTCTTCCCTTCCTCTTTATTCTTCTTTATTTCTTTCCTTTCTTTATTCTCTCTTTCTCTCGGCTTATAAGAGAGAAAATAAGGGTTATCCACTTATTAAACCCAAAATTGACTCGTATACACAAATGTGAGTCCCAACTGATCCAAAAAGTCCCCGGAACCCAAACACTACCCCCCGGGTACTCTATTTTGACTATTTCGGTCATTTCTAAAACAATCATGTACTTGAAATCTCCATCCGAGTCCCTTATAAAAAAATTACCTTTATAAGTCCAACACATCTCCACACGTGTTTTTCGAATAGAATAACATCACATGTCGCTCTTATTCACCTACGACATAAAATAAAAATAGGCCATCTCATTTACTTATTCTCGTAAGTAAATATAACATATGTAAATATTATTCTATCACTTGCAATTTAATATTTACTATTTACTTTAAATTCTTAAATTATTAAATTACACCTACTCGTGTAATTTAATTAGCCATAAATGTACGGGGTATTACATACTCCCCCTTTATAACGGAATTTCATACTCAAAATTCGAATAAGACTGGTACTAAAGACTTAGGATCACTAACCACACCACGTGCTCTAGTACCCAGAATCAAATCATACCAAAATAAGGGCCACTCAACTATATGCCCACTAGTGGTACCCATTTGTCAAAAGGCTACTCACTGTAGCCCCAGCTTAACATCAAGTTTGCCCCATAATTTCATACTGATATACTCCACCAATCTTAAGGTCTCCCCTAAAAAATGACACATCACACATTGTGCTTCTACTAATGACATCCAAATAATATGAGCCTATAAATCACTGGCTCTATTACCTTAATACTATTGGAAGGTCGCACATCACTAACTGCCAGTTTCTCGTATCCATCCCAACACTAAATTCCCATCATGAGAGGAACCATAAGAACATCTAACCACTCCTATCAGTCCTTAAAATATTCGTTCATGACGACATAACTCTTATGACGTTCAAAAATCTATTTATTCACTCACCTTTAAATAACCAGAGGGAGAATAACTAGGCTTTCCCACACAAAAACTTAATAGGCACCTTATCCACAACAAACTGGTACGAGTGGCTCCACACGGCTCTACCAATCGGTAATTTCCTTCCAATTATGGTACTATGCTTTACTTCAATTACAAGTTAGGTCAGTTGTGGAAGTAGACTAACCGCAGTGGCTCCAGAATCACATACCACCTCCCGTCTACTCATCGGGCCATAGGCGACACGATAAAACATTATACTCGTTGCTTCCCAAAAATCCCTATCGAAGGTGGGGTTCAACGATCTCATCTAATTCACAACAATATTGGGCAGCACCTTACACTAGTGTAATCCTTCTTTACCAACTTGTGTGCTCATTCCGTCACTAGAATCGTCGGCTTGATACAAAATTTTATGGTTGATCATCTTGACCAAACATATTTCCATCTATAAGTGGTTCACCCGAAGACAATCTCGCTATGCCTCACCTAACACCAGTTTCCACTTATAATGTCTCACATTCTTTCTTCTCCCCTTTTTTCCCTAGGGTGCCAAAGTTTATGTCCGTGCACTTTTGCCACAATGTGCACTTCTAGGCCCTTTCGTCTTATAGACATTAACCTTATAATTACCCGCAAGCCACTTTCAACATTCAACTGAATAAGACTCCTCTCAACTTTCACACAATAATTGTATTTTCCTCTTTTCAAGAGATATCCGAATAAGTGGCTTCCCATAACCTTTCAACCCATCTCGGGTGTGACAACTCTCATTGCACACATATACTTGGATCATCATTTATCTCACATGATGTTTAATCCATCCTACCATTCCAACTTATCTATAACTTCCCCATAGCCACATATTCCACACATTTATTCACACGTCCTCCCATCTCAGAAGATTCGAAGTCAGCTAAGTAGGGTGTCCATACACCCAATAATCGGTGCATAAATCCACTACACTAGAAATATCACACAGTTTCTTCAAAACTGGCCTTACATCTTTGATTCCACCCTTCAAATTGTGGTGATAAGAAAATTTCCCATTGCCCTCTCACTGCACTATCGGCTCTACTGGCCTTAGACTATATAATAGCTCTCCGCACAAAGTGTTTTATCTACACATTCCTTAATTAACATTAAAAGTTGATGCCCCCTAGCATCCATCAACGTCTCTCTACTCACGATGTTTAACAAGGTTCATTTATATCTCATCACGCAATAACATTGAAACAAGGAGCTTTCCCCAATACTCTATCACTCAGCATTGGCGGTAATCAAATTTCATAAACCTCAAAAACATAACTAGGACTCTCAAAATCCTATCCCCAGAACTATAAATATAAATCTCAACTCCCATGTCTCTAATAGGAGTGATATAATAATCCTCTCTCCCTATCGTCGATTTCTGAGCGATAAGCATAATAACAAGCTAAGTCTCTCCGCTCAATAGTAAATCCAATATACCTCAAATTACCTCAATAAAGTCCCTCCACATTGGGATCAAATATCTCGAGACAACCATACTCTCTGAAGTCTCTACCATAATATAATATAAATGCGAGCTCGACCCTCTTTCATGTGAGAAATAACTGAAACAACCCATCATGCCCTGGAATAGCAAACATTATAGCATTGCAATATAAACCCACCATCATTCTAACCATTCCATACTTCATACTCGTATAACAAATCAGAAGATGAGTAATTTCAATAAAATATATTCCCACTGTAACTACACCCGTTTCCCCAAGATAAAACAAAAAATAACCCCGCTAAACCACAGAAAATATATAAACATAATAACCCCACAATGAGAATTCAACGGATGCGTATTTCATCGAGTTAGCATCGCATGGCCACAAACGTTGCATCGTTTGGAGTTCGGACGAGGAAGATATGGCCATTTTCGTTTGCAACCCTTTCCCCCCTTTTTATGGACCAAGAAGACCAAGAAATAAAGTGATGGTCGACCGCACATTGGACCCCGGTCGACCACGGTTCGAATTTAAGCCTACGAGAGGAGACATAAGGTTTGGACCTGCTCGATCGATCGATCGACGGCTTTGGTCGATCGATCGATCCTGCCAGTTTCTCGACAATTTCCTTTACTTTCTTTTCCTTTCTTTTTCCTTTAATTCTAATCCCACTTACTATATATACGATTTTTGTGTAATAATCAGATATACATAGATAGAGATAATTAGTTTTAGGTTAGAATAGCTTAGGGTTTGGGGGTTGAGGGCTCATTTCTTCTTTCTCACTTGGTTTGACACCCATTTGGGTTTGTAAGTTGACTTTTCATCTTCCCTCTCCATTAATATAGTTTGTATTTCCTTAATTTCTTGCTTTCTAATTTAGTTTACATGCTTTATTTACATTCTGTAATTTATTACTTTTTAGTGTAGATTTATCGCGTTTATTTATCGCGTTTTTAATATGCTTTCTAGCTAAGTTAGTCTAAGTTGTGCAAGATTAAACTCACCTCGGGTTGACATGTTTCTTTGCTTTGGTGATGGAGCTTACGAGTCTATTTTGAGTGTGTTGTCCTAGTTATTACGCCTAGGATATTTGATGCGGCATATCATGTATGCTCTGTGCTTAAGACCTTACGTGCGTAATTTTTGGAGTATTTGTTGATGCCAAAATCGTATTAGGCTTTTATACGGATTTAGGGGTGTGACAACTCTTGATTCAATTAACTGTCGAAATCAAACGCGGTCTTAATAACTCGTCGACCCATGTAGCCATTTTATACTAATTAACTCGGTGAGGGATATTCGACGCAACCTATAGTTTTTATCTCTTTGTTAATCTAGTTTAATTACATGCCTAGATTAATATTTCCCTTTGTGCATCTTTTCCTTTTTGTGTATAATCATCTTTTACACTTTTATTTAGGAATACTAAACCTTATAAATTCGAGCAACTCATCTTTGAAAATTTTCGATGCCCGAACTTGGCCGCTATACTCACCCATTGATGGGAGTCATAAGTTTAGGTTTTTGTATAGCGCAGGTGAGCCGAATTCAAAATGATCCAGGCGCAGGTGACGCTCGCGCCGCGGCGAAACCCTCGATCAAAATGGAGCCATTGTTGGGGATGAGTTTGTTTTAGAATTTATTTGATTTAGTATTTCGTAGTATTTTCTTTCTATTTGTATTATTTGCCTAACATTTTTGTAGGAATTCTACATTTGAGCATCAAGAAATGCTTGATTTTTCGGTGCGCATCTACTTTGTCGAATTAGCCACTTTGAGTCATTTTTGGGGTAAACATGCCTTATTCCAATTCTTTCGATAATCATTATCATAATTCTCAAAATGCTCATAATCCTTTGACTTTCGGTCAATACTTAGAGTCCCAAAAAATTACAAATTCAAAAATGACTTTGGGCGAGTCTAACGAAAGTCAAAACTTAGGTTATTGGAATTTTGATGATGATGATGATAATGATTTTGGGCCTCTAATTCCTTATAATAGGAATTTTGAAACGAATTGCAATAGTTTTCAAAATTCCTATAATAATGAGTTTAAGTTTAAGTTCGATGGTAATTTTCAAAGTTCGCATTTTCAAGGATTCACACCTCGGCCTATGACTTTTGGCGAGGGCTTGCGTATTCTTGAGAATGAGAAACTTGAAAATCATTATCGAGAAGAAAATTATTGTTGGGAGAATGAATTGGATTTATTATAAGATTTTTCTTCTGAGACTTTTGAAGTCGAGCAATGTTTTGAACCAAATGACGACTTGTGCCTACTTTGGAATAAATTATTGCCGACTTTGCCCATTGCGTAATAAATATTGAAAGTGAGGATGAAATGGAAGTAATATCCATTTTCAATGAAATGATTTCTTCTTTGTCCCCGGAAGAAGAACATTTCATTGAAAATGATCTTATTTCCTTCGAAACTCAATCTTCAAGTGATGATGACTCATCTTTTGAGTTTGAATTTCTTTCCTCCCCATTTTCATTCTTTGTTATCACACCATAACAAGTACCCGATTAATCGATTTCAAACTTTAATGTGTTAAACCTTTACGCCGATGAGGAGTACTTACTCGAGCCGCCTTCCATGAAGTCATATTTTCCCGCATGTGCACCACCTCCCAATCCAATTTCAAAATCTTTGGGAGGATATTCGGCTTTTCTCGATCCCCACATGTTTTTATCACCCGTTCAATCCAAATCCCCCATCGTCCCTCCAAAACTTTTAATTGGCGATGGTTCATTTCTTCTGCCATACACATGCCTTCGGTTGTTCAAACGGAATTCATATTTTTTGGAAGTCATGCTTGAGAGTGAGGGTACACCGATTATCCTCCAAAGTCAAATCATTTTCATGGTGGACCCTCAATTATTTAGACTTCTAGTGTACAGTTAGTGTGAAGCGTAAATAGTAGGTTGTATATAGTTAACTTTTTATTCTTTCTTTATTTTGATCTTTTCTTTCCTTTTTAATTTAGTCTCTTGTAATTAGTTAACTTTTTGTTATTTGTTTTTGCTATGATTGGTACTAACTTGTTTTGTAGATTCTTTGGACTTGTTCTTATGGGGATCGCTCCAATTTTGGGTAGTGTCGATATTTTCCTCTCTTTAACTTGGTTCTTAATTCACATTGAGGACAATGTCAGGTTTTCAGTTAGGGAGTATGGGATATTCTATCCATTTCTTTATTTAGTCCATGTTTTTGCTCACGTGTTAGTTACTTAGTATGCTTTTCTTGAAAAAATTAAAATTTTCAAACATATTTTCTCTCTTTTTTCTTCTTTATTGGGCGTTTTTCCTTTGTTTTCGATGCTAAAGTTTAATAAACTCCCGGTCGAATAGACAACTTAATAATGCATGTTCTCGATTTTAGAAGTTATTAAACTTTAGTCCTCAATCATTGATACTATGAATAACTTCATGAATTAAACTTTAATCCCATGAGAACATGCACTTTTCTTGTTATATTGATTTGGTTTAAGATTTTTAGAACTCGGTAATCTTTTGTTGCATTGTATATACTTACACCGAGTAAGCTTTGTACATTTCGTCATTTGTGAGTGTATACACGATTCTTTCCTCTTTGAAAACATTACAATCGTTTGTAATCTATCTATTCTTTCATTTGATCGTTCATCAATTGAGTTCAGATATGAAATGAATTACATGAGCATGATTTTCAAAGTTTGTTTTGACTCGAGAATTGCGTAAACTTTAGGAAATGATCATAGGCAATATTTGTTATATCATCCATATTAGCCTTGATCTCACCTTATATGTTTCCCCTCGTCAACCCCTTTGAGCCTAAATATTAGCCTTTCATTACATACCCCAAAATCCCATAACCAACTCCATATTTGAGTTATAAACCATACATATTACCCTCCATACCTTTGTTTGGAATGTTACTTGGGATTGAATGATGTTGTTGTGTTGCGGTTGCATTTAGGCATGTGAGACTGAGAAAAGTAATGAAAAGAAAATAGTGAAAAAGAGAAGAAAAAGAGAAGTGAAAAGCAAAAGAAAACATGAGAAAAAGAAGAAAAGAAAAGAAATGAAAGAGAAGTTTGATATGTTGTGCATAGTGTTAAATAAGCTTTGATGACTCTCCCCATTGTTATATTACATGCCTTTTTGGAACTTGTTTTCCAATTTGGAAATGGCCCGCATTTTCCCATTATCTCGAGTTTTCATCCCAAATACTTTGAATCCGTACATACATATCCTTCGTTTCGTACCCTTTCCAAGCCTACATTACAACCCTATTAAAGTCCTAAGTGATCTTAAGGTGCATTTAATTTAAAATTCATAATAGTTTTGATAATCTATGAAAATAAATTTCGCCTCTTTTAATGTGCGATATCTTTCATTGAGAATACAAATTTTCATTTCCTATATGGAGTTCTTCATTTGCGACATGTGTGCAGCCTAGCATCCATTTACGTTTACTCTTTATGCCTGCATGTTCCGTATGTTACCTCCCTGTTTTGAGTGAATTCACTTGATGAGTTTAATGCCCGTGAGGATTAAATATACACTTGCTTTAATGTTTATCTGGTTTATTTTAAGTTTTTACCAAATCACACGTTTCATGTGCTCCCTCCCCTCCCCTCCCACATTTCAAGGTTTCAATTTTATAAGGTGCAGTCTATAATGTTAATGATTTGGACTTTCATTTGAATTCGTTCATTGTGCTAATAATGCGTATGAAATATTTTTCATTATTGTTGAGCTTGTCGCATGTTGGTTTGGGCATATTTTGAGGAAACCATATGATGTTTGTGGGTTTGATCCCTCAACACCCTCACGAGATGACACTCGTCCACTAAGGTAACCTAGGGGTTTAACGGCTTATTGCGTATGCTAAATGCAATCGTGTTACCTATGAAAGTGGCATTTATATTTCGATGCATATATATGTCTTATACTGCCTTCTATGGACTGGTTTCGTTTGTTTCACTACTAGGGACTAGCAATGTCTAAGTTAGGGGGTGTGATACGACACAAATATTGCATATTTTCGCCCTATATCTTTATGCATTATAGAACTTTTACGACCCTTAATGCCTATATTTATGCTCATTATCCAGACAGCCGTGGATTTGGATATATACATGCTTTGCAGGGGTTAATTATGATTTTGTAGGTATTGGAATGCTAAAAGTGAGGTTCGGTTGCATTTCGGAGAAGTTTCGTCGTTGGATGCTACTTCAAGGGCATTTTATTGAATTAACATTTCATCTCCAGCTCATGGTAATTCCACAGATGTGCATTTCGTCGATTTAGTATCGTGTGGCCACAAACGACGCGTCGTTTGGAGTTCGGATAAGGAAGATATGGCCATTTACGTTTGCAACCCTTTCCCCCCTTTTTATGGACCAAGATGACGAAGAAACAAAGTGTCGGTCGACCGCACTTTGGACCTCGGTCGACCGCGGTTCGAATTTAAGCCTACTTAATGAGACAGAAGATTTGGACCTGCTCGATCGATCGATCGACGAATTAGGTCGATCAATCGATCGATCGACAAATTGGGTTGATCGATCGATCCTACCAGTTTCTCGGCAATTTCCTTTACTTTCATTTCTTTTCTTTTTCCTTTAATTCTAATCCCACTTACTATATGATCGATTTTCATATAATAATCAGATATACATAGATAGAGATAATTAGTTTTAGGTTAGAATAACTTGGGGTTTGGGGGATGAGAGCTCATTTCTTCTTCCTCACTTAGTTTAACACCCATTTGGGTTTGTAAATTGACTTTTCATCTTCCCTCTCCATTAATATAGTTTGTATTTCCTTAATTTCTTTATTTCTAATTTAGTTTACATGCTTTATTTACATTCTTTCATTTATTGCTTTTTAGTGTAGATTTATTGCATTCATTTATCGTGTTTTTAATATGCTTTCTAGCTAAGTTACTCTAGGTTATGTCGGATTGAACTCACCTCGGGTTGAAATGTTTCTTTGCATTGGTGATGGAGTTTACGGGTCTATTTCGAGTGCGTTGTCCTAGTTATTATGCCAAGGATATTTGATGGGGCATATCAAGTATGCTTCGTGCTTACGACCTTGCGTGCATAATTTATGGGGTATTTGTTGACGCCAAAATCATATTAGTCTTTTATACAGATTTAGGGGTGTGACAAATCTTGATTCAATTAACTGTCGAAACAAGACGCAGTCTCAATAACTCGTCGACCCATGTAACCATTTTATAGTAATTAACTCGGGTGAGGGATATTCGACGCAACCTATAGTTTTTACCGCTTTGTTAATCTAGTTTAATTACACGCCTAGATTAATATTTCCCTTTGTGTATCTTTTCTTTTTTGTGTATAATCATCTTTTACACTTTTATTTAGGAATATTAAACCTTATAAATTCTAGCAACTTGGCTCTGTGGATTTCGATACCCGGACTTGGCCGCTATACTTGATAACTTTGCTTTTTGTATGTCGTTGTTGAAAGCCAAGTTAATCAAAACCTCAAATACCTACAAAATAAAACAATGTCAATTGTAGAGGTAAGTAAGGGTATCAATCCACTTCCAAGGCGGTAAGCTAGAGACAAATTCAATTGTAATTCACTTTTTATTTTCTTTTTGTTCTTTTTCACTTTTTTACTTTTTTTAGCTTTTTCAATATTAAAACAATTGGGTGAGGTGAGGTGAAATAATACTAAACTAGACTAAATGAGAGATGATAACAACTAACTAGAAAGTTACTAAAATGAAAAATAAAGTCTAAACTAAAATAAGAGATAGAGTGAGGTAAATAATTGTGAGAACAATCAAGGAGTGGGATTACACCACAAATTTTAGCTATTCTAACTAATTAATTTAATTAATAGAATTCTCCCAAATTAATATCAAAATTACAAATCAACTCTCGTTGCAAATGTAATTTTAATAGTAACCTTTTAGAAAATTAAGTTTAACACCCCACAACTCTAGAAAATAGATCCACACTCCTTTTAATTAATCACCCGCTAGGATCGATTAATTAAAATTTATGTCAATCGTCAAAAATAAATTTAGAGTTAAAATTCAAGTTAGAATACCCCACTTAAGAAACCCCTATCTCTAGTTCGAATCTAAAAAGGATATTATAACTAGAATTTCGATTTTCTCTCGAAAATCATTTACCCTCTCTCGAGGCGTAAATTTAAGGGTGAGGGATCAAAATTAATATTTAGTGGAAATTTTCAAGTAATCAAACTAATTAAACTAAAATAACATCAAATAAGGGTTTCTCCCCACCCCTTAAAAGGGGATTTAGCCTAACATGATATGACATTTGACAAATTAATAATCAAGGCTACTAAAATAAAATATAAGAGAATAGAACAAGCAAACCAAATCTCTTTGAGAAAGTTGAATTCTACTCTTCAAAATTGAAGCATACAATCCCTCTAATTGAGCATCTAAGTGATTTGAAATTAAATATCCACTCAATTAACTCTCTTAAAATATTTAATCTCACAAATATCTAACAAATATAAAAATAAAATAAAAAACTATTTAGAAATTGGTATTTATCTCTCTACAATTCTCTCTCTAAAATATCATATCCTAAAGCTCTTTTTCATATGGGGTCTTCATCTTCATTTATAGTAGGTATGGAGCATGGGGGTAAATTGGGTAGACAAAGGTGCAAGAGGGTATAAGGTATTAGGTGAGGGTAAATTAGGAAAAATGGCAAGGGAGCATGTGGATGGTGAGGTTATGAGTAGGGGTGGCAATTCGTGTATTTGGGTCGTGTTTTGACCCAACACGACACAACACGATAAAAAAATATTAAACACGAACACGACAAGACACGATTTCGTGTTTTTTTTAGGTTCCACGAACACGACCCATCAATAACACGACACGACACGTTTAACACGAAATATAATTTTTCATCCAATTTAACACGAGAAACACGTTTGCCACGGAAAACACAAATTATCATTTCTAATCCAATTTTTGTTTTCAGCTCTGGATTCTAGTCTTTTAGAGCACTTAAAAGTGTTATGCATAATTATCAGTTATGGTGCATTTAAATTCTGCACTTAAATTCTGCAGTTAAAGTGAATTCTGCAGTTAAAGTGAAAATCAGTTATGGTGCATTCATAGGGGTGGCAATTAGTTCTGCAAAATTCTGCACTACAAATTCTGCACTTGCAAATTCTGCACTTACAAATTCTGCACTTAAAGTGAAAATTCTGCATTCATGAAAGTGCAATTAGAGTCCAAAAAAAGAGTGTTGCATTAATGAAAAATATGCGCTCACGAAGAGCGATTCTGCATTAACAGAATGACATGAAATACAAAAAAAAAAAAATTGCACCTTACAGTCCAAAATAACAGAATTCTGCATATTACAACCCCAAAACAACAAATATGCAATTCCAAAATGAAATAGCTGTGATTCCAAAATAACAACCATTCCTATATGCAAATCCCCCTATTCCCTCCTCAACCCTGCAAAATCATAAAACATAAGTTAATATACATCACACATATTATTATGTTAAAAAATAGAGCGAGTGGCCAAAGTATTAAAAATAATGATATCTACCTGGGCTTAATTATCGGATGGATTTTTATCACTTTTTCCCTCAACTTGAACGATATCCTCAGTTAGGTCATGTAAACTCAGCGCCTCGTCACCTACAAAGTAAAAAGGAGAAGAAAAAAATCAACAACTTGCTATTATTAAATTTCAGAAAGTTATAGCTCAAATTATATACCTTTCACTCCAAACAACCAGTCACGAGTGCAAATCAAAGCCTCCACGGTATCAGCTTTTAATGCACTCCGGTATTGGTCAAGTACACGACCTCCATTACTAAACGCTGACTCCGACGCTACGGTAGAAACCGGAATGCCCAAAATGTCACGGGCCATACAAGCAAGGTCTGGATAACGGTATTGATGGGCTCTCCAAAAACTTTTGTTTCCGTACTTGTGAACCTTTAACATACTTCACACATTCGCGAACTTTTCCCACCCCTTCATCAATTGATTTTAACCCATCTTGCACAATCAAATTCAAAACATGAGCACAACAACGGACATGAAAATAATCACCATTACTCAAAAGTGAATTTTCATTGTTTAGCTGACTCTTTAACAACTCCTCAAAAGTGTCATTACTAGATGCATTATCCAATGTAATACTGAATAGTTTCTTCTCAATCCCCCATTCAGATAACAATGATGATATTTTTTCAGTCAAGCATATACCATTGTGTGGCGGTGGCATAAATTGAAAATTGAGAATCCTTTTTTGTAATTTCCACTCTTTATCAATGAAATGCGAAGTGACGCACACAAATCCATCAGTGTTTATGGAGGACCATAAATCAGATGTCAAAGAAACTCTACCGGGAGCAATCTCAAGCATTTTTTTAAGTTTTATCTTCTCTTTCTTATGCATTTTTAGCACATCGGCTTTCGCAGTATTTCTAGAGATGGTAACTACATCTTCATACAAATATTGAAAAATTGCTCTAATACCCTCATACTCAACAAATTGAAAAGGTAGGTCATGCCGAATGATAGCCTCACTAATTAGTTCACGAAATGTTTCAGCCTTAAATTTAGTGGAGCGCACTGTAAAAGACCCTTTCTTGGGATTCATAACTAATTGACCAATATCAGTCCTATCCCTCCTTGGACACCTACTCATATGTTTTTTCAAACTTCCCGTTTCGGTCTTAGTTTCACATATATATCGTTTTCCACACTTTTTACACTTGGCCCTTTCCCTCCCATCATCCCCAATTGGAAGCAAATAAAAAAACTGCCATACCTCAGACCAACGCTCTCTTTGACGTTTGACTCCATGCTCCTCTTGTCCTTCAATTTTCACTTCAACCTCAACTGCATTTTCATTGTCATGTTCGCACGAGCTGTCATCTCCGCTCTCCTCCATCTAAAACGCGAATAATAAAAATATTAATGAGTAATTTACAATATATACAGCATCTCAGTGTTAAAAAAATGTGGAAATCTCAGTGTAAAAAAAAACTACACTATTAGTACTTAAAAAAAAATAAAAAGCATCTCAGTGTTAAAACAACTACACAAACTACACTGTTAGTGTTAAAAAAAACTACACAAATATTATTAAAAAAGAGGATTTAACACATGTGCACAAGTGGGAACTTTGGCTTTGGCTTGTTTTGTGCAGGTGGTAAGTCGTGGCTTGGGGAGATATGGGTATTTGGTTTTTCAAATGGGTTTGGGGGTTTCATGGGTTGAAATGGGTATGGAGGTATGGATCGGGTTCGGTAGGGATCCGGGTTTGGAAGGGAGGTTTAAGGATCTCGGGATCTGTACGCAGGGGAGGAGGGCGGTGGTTACTAGTGCTGTCGACGGGTAGGCGGCGACGGTTACGGAGATGGGGACACCGGACAGGGGTGAGGGGGTAGCAAGTCGGGCACCCGGTGATTGGGGTTTGTCGGCTGCGGGTGGGGCAGCACGCTAGAGTTGGCTTGTGTCGAGATTTGGTGGTCCGACAGCTTCGGTTTGAGCTCGATTGGGTTTGAATCGGAACAGGGTGGAGGTACGCGAAGGCGGGTCGGATTGGTGAGGGGATTGGGAAATCACCGGTTCGGTCGGAATTCCAGAGAGAGGTCGCTAGTGATGGCGATGGTGTAGCTCCGGCAACGGAGGGGGTTGGTTGGGCGGCTATGCCGCCGGGGGGTTGTGGACAGAGAGAAGGTTTGGTAATGGAGGGTTGATGTGAGAGTGAGAAAGATGTGTTTTGGGGAAGAAGATGAAAGCGTGGTTATTGTGTGTGGTGAGGGTATATGGGAATATGGTGGGTGTGAGGTGGTATATGTGTGTATGGGTTGTGTATAGAAGTAGGGTGTGTGTGTAATATGTACCCAATTAAAATAAAAAAATAAAAATAACTAAAATCCTAAAAAATAAAATTAGTAAAAACTAAAAATAATAAAGTAAAGCTAAAATAAATGAAAATAAAAGAAATAAAACTAAAAACCTAATAAAAAATATAAAAACTAAATTTCGAAAAAAAAGTAATATAAAACTAAAATTAAACTCCTAAAAATAAATCTTAATAAAATAAGATAAAATAAAATAAAAACTAAAACTAAATCTAATAAACTAAAAGTCAAAATAAAATTATACTAAATAAAAGGAAATATAAAAATAGAAAGTAAATCCTAGAAATTCTAAATAAATCTAAAATAAATCCTAAAAATAAAAATGACTCAAACTAAAAATCTAAAAAATAATAAAAAGGGACAAACAAAACACACACATGGTTTGGGGTAGGTTTAGGGACGATTTAGGGTAGGCTAGGATAGTGGGCAAGGGTATTTAGTTCCATAAAACGCGCATTTCCCTCGATATATAGCTTTTGACACCCTAAACGGACGTTTGACCTACAAGATAAACATTTAAGCACATAATACCCATCTTCCTGAGAATTAGCAACTAAAATACATCTATTCGGGGTTTAAAACATACAATTTTGGGTGCTTATCAATACTCATCCATTGAATGTAGTCATAAGTTTAGGTTTTTGTATAGCGCAGGTGAGCCGAATTCAAAACGACCGGCGTGCAAGTGACTCTTGCGCCGCGGTGAAATCCTTGATCACCTGGAGTCAACGTTTAAACTTTATCATCCTTTTGAACTTAAAAGCATAAGTAAACCCATCAATATAAAGATATGAACAACAATGAAAATGAATAAATAATAACCGATAACTCTCGGTAAGACATTTATACAACCATATCGAATCAACGTAAAATAAAAATGCCGAAAATAAACTAACAGACAACAGTTGGGCAATATGCCCGAATATGACACAGTACCTCCTATTTAGATCCCAAATATAAAAGCATCTAAACAATTCCCTGCCAACATCCATAACTGCGGCAGCAACATCTGACTCGAAATAATAGTCATCCACGTGTCCCTGTATCTGGACACCTAAAAAGTATAATAAAGGAGAAGAAAAGAAAAGATAGATACGGGTCAAAGCCCGAGTTTTGAAAAAAAAATTAACAAGTGTTTAAAATACCTTAATATTTAAAATATGATATTCTCCATATTTAAACTGGTGTCGCACTCACATGAGATACCCCTCACCTCTCATTTAACAGTGCGCACCTAACGCATGTATTTTAAAACACCCTAGTTATTCTACCCAGCCTAACTAGCACCACACCGAACCGCTAAATCCCCATACACTATCTCATGTCCCGCGTATATAACATTCTAAGCATTTTCCCAAGTTATGCATTATAATCTCTAACCTATAATGAATCCAGTCATAATTTATAACTCTCACTAATTATTTACACTATTCACCTTTTAGTGTTCTTTATCTCATATATAATATTCTCATCTTTTTATACATATATCACCTATTTTATTTCGAGTTTTATACTCCCAGATGATCCATAAATTGTTCTACATTTCATTCTTTATTTTGTCCGTATATATATATATATATATATATATATATATTCTTTCACATCTCATATATATTCAATATACTATACACATCAAGTATAGCCATACTCATATATCACACACTATATAACTATAATAACCATCCCTCAGAGCTATAACTCAATGGATGCAGTCTCTATGTTGGATCATCACTCACTTAGTCACTTAGAGGTCCTCACACTCTATGTTGGATCCCCTGCTATTCATCTCCAAAAGTCATTCTTCTCCAATCCCTTTTTGTCCAAGAAAATCTCTCAAATTTTTCTGTCATAACTGAACCGAAACCATGGCCCTAAAGCGAAACGATCGGGTTCTGACATAATCGAACCGAACCTATAGCCCAAAAACGAATCGATTTGGTGTCCCATAAATGAACCGAACTGAACACTAATAAAACAAATTGATCCGACGATTTGATCAGTTAGGGAGTTCATCATATTCTCAAACTCCAAAATTTATGGTTTTTACCCTCACCAACCATCAGTATAATCATTTAAACTCTTAGATGGGCTAACACACAAATTCATTCATGGGATTCCTCATGTTAATTAAGATTTAAACCATATCATAATTAAACTTTAGATTTTATTCAACCCTTCACCAAAAATTACACCATTAACAGGGATATTAACTTAGATTTCATGTAGGATTATTATCACATCAAAAATCATATGAAATCTGTAACACCCCGCCTAATGGGATACTGGGCGATCACTCCTATATCAAATTAGAACAGGAGTCACATATGGATCATTCTTAGCATCACTGTCGAAAATCCATTTAATTACTAATATCCTATTAGGCGAGCGTTAAAAACTTTTACTTAACTACTCTTTTTAAGCAATTACAAATAAATCATACACACAGTTTAAGCGTAAATGAAACTGAAAGAAAATGAAATGAATAAAATAATCGAACACTCGGTTCAAATTATACAACCATATCGAATAACGTGCGAAGAATATATAAAATCAGTTGGACCATTGGCCCGAATGTTTGTACAATACCTCCTATCTAGAGTACAAGGAAAGAAACGTCTACCGAGAACCCGCAAGCATCCACAGCTGCTCCAGCAGACGTCTGACTCGAAGGAAATATGATCCAGGCGTCCCTGTGTCTGGACACCAATATATATATATATATATATATATACATATATATATATATAGCAAGAAAGGAAAGTAGATAAACGGGTCAGAGCCCGAGTTTTGAAAATATTTAGCAAGTGCATAAATGCCTTATTATTTTGAAAAAGGTTTTATCTCATATTTAAATTTGGTATCGCACTCCCATGAGATACCCCTCACCTCTCCACTAATAGTGCACTCCTAGCGCATCCCTCTAAACATCCTAGTCAAGCTACCCTGCTAAACTAGTCTATCATCCAACCACTATCAAACCTAGATAGTCCAATCAATGTACTAAGTGATAAACTTCACCCCAGTCTCAACGCTATGCCATGTTTGTGCGTGGGGTGTCTCGCAAAGAGAAATCCAAACAAGGAACCCCCCCGATACACTACTACGCGGCACGGTCGATCGTCGAGATCCGCCAGTCCCTCAGTACATAAATATATATATAAATATATATACCATAAGAATTAATAATATAAGAGCACTAAGGATTAAACTTCTCCCCAGTCTCAACACGTTGCCATATTCGTGCGTGGGGTGTCTCGAGAAGCGAAATCCAAACAAGGAACCCCCCCGATACACTACTATGCGGCAAGGTCGATCGTCGGGATCCATTAGACCCTCGGTACTTGATTCATCCAAATATATATACATTTTACCATAACCATCCGGATCTATCTCCCGGACTGAGGATTCATATATCAAGTATTTATCAATACTTTCATTTTTCTCAAAACTTTCCATTTCCCTTTTTATACTAGGGAAATGTAAATATAAAAGCCAATTCATTATCATGAATTGCTTTAACAAATCATATACTTTTAAAAGCCAATTTTATTATCATAAAAATGCTTTTCCGTTTTATGTCATCCCATTTCTCTTTTTACACTCAGGAAATGTCTTCAAAGCCATTTTCATTATCATAAAAATGCTTTGATCAAACCATGCTTCCACATCCCTTCTTCCATCCGGGAGTGTTGCCGAAGCCAAACCTTTATCCCATTTCCCTTTTTATACTCAGGAAATGTAAATTAAAGCCAATTTATTATCATAAATTGCTTTAATAAAACTAAGACCGTCCCTCCGGGTTTCCCCACTGGACGCGCCCCTAAATGGATATCATCTTCTAGGGCCTATCTATACAAGACAACCTGGGAACCTACCAACGTCGGGAAGCGGCCATATTGGCTGCGGGAAAGTCAAGACCACACCCTGAATCCCCTAACCAGCGTAGTAAACAATAATCGCCCATATGGCCTATAGGACTATAGCCACCCTGCATTCATTAGCCAGGGGGCACCACCATAACGCACACAACTTCCCTTATGATAGCGATTTAGGGAGGTGTGTAACCATAATTAATTAATTATGAAAATCATTTACCTTTTCCCCATTTTGAAAATATTCATATTTTATTTTCAAAATCCTTTATCTCAAATTATATATATACTTTAATCACATAGTATATACATATACCATATATTCCTCCTAGAATATATAAACGACCATAATGGCCTATAGCATCTAGCGATGACAAATAATCCCAAAGATTCCCTCTAGGAATCATAATCATGCATTCATATAAGCATGATACTAAACCCAAAGTATTTCTTACTTTAATAAGTAATATCTACCAAAATCCCATCTACGGATTCATTTGGATATCTCCAATTATACCATTTCTCATTTAGAGAATATATAACTATACTCCCCAAATTTATTCTAATCCACTCAAAGGATTTACCCAACTAAGATCAATATGATTATGTTATCTCTTTAGATCATAATCCTCTTTAATACTCAAATTTAGAAAGCCCGCTTTAAACTCAAAGAGGAGAAGTAATAACAATCTCAAAAATCTTGGGCAGAAAATAGGGCACCGGTCGACCAGTCCTAGACCCCTGATCGACCCCGAGATGCAAATAAGCCTACGAAACAAAGCAGTAGGCCCTTTCTCCTTGACGCGATCGACGGGCCTTAGGGACACGGTCGATCGGTCACACCAGGTCTCCCAAAATTAAATTTCCTCAATTACCTTATCCAACAACCAAAATTCATTTTCGAGGTTTCTAAACTACACCAAAAATTATCCCGAACATTTACACGACTAATCCTAGCCTTTATTTTTCCAATTCCCGATTTGATTTCCGAGTTGATGATTTCAACCCGGACCTGCCATCTTGTAAAAATCATATTAAATCGAGGAAAAATCATAAAACTACACGGTTGGCGGCCACGCGACCGTATCGAAAAGATTCACAACTTTCATGTTTTAGCCGAAAGCTAAATCAATTCTTTTCCTTGCCAAAATGGATCCCTAAAGTCACAGGTTACTATTCATCATCTTCTCCGAGACGATTTCGGCCATTAAAGCTTCTCCCAAGCTTTTGTCGCCCCACCCAACGTCCTACAACCTCAACCAACTACAAATAGACATATAATACGGGTTATAAACATCCTAAAAATCGAAATCACACAATAATTTAGGTTAAAACCTAAGTTTCTCCAATTATCCAATTTTAGGGGTTTATTCGTTTTAACTCAAACCCGTTTTATCCACGAATACTCAACCCAAAATCTTTAGGGTTTAATTATACCAAACTACGGTATGAGATATTTATGCGAAAATTGAAATAAAGCAAGTAAACACTTGCCTCGTGGATAAAATCCGACGTCATCGAGCCGAATCCCGCGGAGTTTGGCCGGAATCTCCCCGTTCTCCTCTTTTTCTCTCCTCCTCTCTCTCTTCTCTCTATTTTCTTTCTTTCCTTCCTATTCTCTTCCCCTCTCCCTCTTTAAATAGGAAGAAAAGTATTTTAACCCTTAAAACCAAAAAATGACTCGTTTACCCAATTACAAGTTTCTTTTACTTCTAAAATTCCCCGAAACTCAATTTCGACAATCGGACACTCTTTTTCGACTATCTCGGACATTTTGAGACTCACAGCGCAGTCGAAATTCACAAATCACTATTCTAACCCAAAATAACTTTATGCGGGTTTTTCCAATTAAAATCTGACCTTTTTGGTCACTTTTCTCCACGGCGACATATAATTAAATTATTGCGACCTATATAGTCCCAAAAGTAATTACAACATCCATGGAAAATCATTAAATCCTCAAAAATCCTAAAAATCACTATTTCAGGAAATTCTTCAAATCTCCAATTTATATTTAATTATTGAATTTAATTATCTCCAAAAAGGCGGGTTGTTACATACTCCCCCTTACAACGAAATTTCGTCCTCGAAATTCAGATACATACTACACCGCCAATCCATAGGATCACTCCAAATCCTAATACCTCAAAGGAAGTGACACTAACCCAACGGTTCCCAAAGCATATACCACACTCCCACCACTGACATAAAGTGACTCCAATAGCGTCACATAGCACTCATCATTACTAGTGCCTTACGGCATAAATTTCAACTTTATATACTATGCCCCTTCTATTTCAGGCGGTATATAAACCAACTTACTAAGGTGCCCATACACCTTTCTAACCTGTGCACATCTGCACATCCACAGTGAACGTCTAACACGTAACACTCTCTCCCATTAAGGGTCTCCTTTTCTCGGTCTAATACTCACCTATGGGTCCTCCGAACCCACAAAATAAATTCTCCTAAGCTCGGCGCCATTAACACTATCGAACTTACATCCTAATAATACTACGATCTATGCGCTACTCTACCTACGCGAGACTAGTCTAATCTTAAATATATCCCTAGTGCCCAAGGTCTCTCTCAACACCTGACATTTGCTTGATTTCGTGCATTGGATGTCTCACCAAGGTGAAATCCAAACAAGGAATCCTCCTGTTACACTACTTCCTCGCGTTGTCAGTCGTCGAGATATAGCGACCCAAGGCACACCAATGGGATGTCCTAAATCCTACCTACGCTAACCTACGAACGCGTTTCTACTATCTTATCCTTCCGCCCATACGTAAGGAAACCTAATCAATCGAAGTGCCCACTTTTTGTAAAAGCACTACGTACATCATACCCAAAACATACCTTCTCGAAATTTTCCTTTTCACTAAGGTTGGTTATTATCCTCAAATCGATTTCTCTAAGTCCAACCTCATCCACCCACTTGTGGAGAGGGGACCACTTTAGTGCTTTTCCATAGCACAATCTTTCCATAAATATATCAACATCATGTGGCTCATAGCCTATAGTGGTTCATCCACACTATAAGACCTTTTCCACAAAATCAACATCCTTGCATCCCATAACAGCTCTCCACTCCCGACGCCGTTAAGAGTCATGTGTGGAGTGTCTCGCAAAGCGAAATCCAAACAAGGAACAACTCCACACATTGACACTTGACTTCGTTGGTTATGGAGTTCCATTATTTCAACATGCAACCGGGATATCCCTATCCCCTAATCCAACAAAAAGGTGATATGAACTCCTATCTCTAACTAAGAGTCATACCACCCTGCGCTCGCACTATATTTTAAGTCCCTGTGCAAACAATAATGAGCTTTATCTTCAGCTCAACAATAATCCTGCGACCTTAAATCATATATATAAGGTCGCCATATACCCAAATCACGATAATGAAACCTCTACTCATCAAAGTTTCGTATCCCACAATAAATAAGGTGAACTCAACCTATATCTAGGTGAGACACCGCAACAATAACATGTTCCCTCCAGGAACCATGGACACGATAGAATTTCCATTCTTAGCCTGCTATCGCTCCGAAAATACACCATAATGTATTATACTCATCATACCACCATGCTCGTATAGACATATAGAACGAGTATCCCAAACCAGATATATATATACAATATATCAACACCCGCCTCTATGGATAATGAAGGAAAATAAAATTCCGCTCTCGCGGAACACACATAAATGTACATGATATTATGTTATCGAGACCGTCACAAAACTTAAAATACACACACGAGTCTAGGGCTAACCAACACCGCGACTTTATCTAGCCACGCCAATTATACCTCCTCGATTGAGGTAAAAACTCATAACAACATCTTCGCCTTTATCCACTGTCGGCCTCTAGCCGAACCTTATGTGAATAACCCAAAACAACATTCTTCTTATTCATGCTGAATCATGGGGACTCACGGTTAAGACTATCCGTAAGATCCCTTTCGAACCCTCAACTTAAATGAGGAATTCAACTTTAGTACCACTCTCTACCTCAGCGGTACTGAGTTACTCCTAACTACTATTATTTAGTAGTCGCCACCGAAATCCTTAGCAATTGCCATAAGGAGAGTGACCTCTACTAAGGTCCTCATCCCAACCTTCTACCAGCTGCTCCAGCTAAGCCTCACCCCCTGCTACCATCCAGGCTACACACACGATTCTCAAACGAGCGCGCAAAAGATTTCTATAATCTCATAATATGGCAGGAGAACGAAATCTCACAAGAGAAATCAATAATCCTAGTCATGCGGCTCTATAACAAATCGAGAGCAACGCTGAAAGCATAGTACGTCCGCACAGATTCCTAAGGACACTAGAACCTGATGCTCTGATACCATCTGTAACACCCCACCTAATGGGATACCGGGCGATCACTCCTATATCAAATTAAAACAGGAGTCACATATGGATCATTCTTAGCATCACTATCGAAAATCCATTTAATTACTAATATCCTATTAGGCGAGCGTTAAAAATTTTTACTTAACTACTCTTTTTAAACAATTACAAATAAATCATACACACAGTTTAAGCGTAAATGAAACTGAAAGGAAATGAAATGAATAAAATAACCGAACACTCGGTTCAAATTATACAACCATATCGAATAACGTGCGAAGAATAAATAAAATCAATTGGACCATTGGCCCGAATGTTTGTACAATACCTCCTATCTAGAGTACAAGGAAAGAAACATCTACCGAGAACCCGCAAGCATCTACAGTTGCTGCAGCAGATGTCTGACTCGAAGGAAATGTCATCCAGGCGTCCCTGTGTCTGGATATATATATATATATATATATATATATAGCAAGAAAGGAAAGTATATAAACGGGTCAGAGCCCGAGTTTTGAACATATTTAGCAAGTGCATAAATGCCTTACTATTTTGAAAAAGGTTTTATCTCATATTTAAATTTGGTATCGCACTCCCATGAGATACCCCTCACCTCTCCACTAATAGAGCACTCCTAGCGCATCCCTCTAAACATCCTAGTCAAGCTACCCTGCTAAACTAGTCTATCATCCAACCACTATCAACCCTAGATAGTCCAAGCAATGTACTAAGGTCTAAACTTCACCCCAGTCTCAACGTTATGCCATGTTCGTGCGTGGGGTGTCTCGCAAAGCGAAATCCAAACAAGGAACCCTGCCGATACACTACTACGCGGCACGGTCGATCGTCGAGATCCGCCAGTCCCTCAGTACATAAATATATATATAAATATATATACCATAAGAATTAATAATATAAGAGCACTAAGGATTAAACTTCTCCCCAGTCTCAACACGTTGCCATATTCGTGCGTGGGGTGTCTCGCGAAGCGAAACCCAAACAAGGAACCCCCCCCCCCCCCGATACACTACTATGCGGCAAGGTCGATCGTCGGGATCCATTAGACCCTCGGTACTCGATTCATCCATATATATATATACATTTTACCATAACCATCCGGATCTATCTCCCGGACTGAGGATTCATATATCAAGTATTCATCAATACTTTCATTTTTCTCAAAACTTCCCATTTCCCTTTTTATACTCAGGAAATGTAAATATAAAAGCCAATTCATTATCATGAATTGCTTTAACAAATCAAATACTTTTAAAAGCCAATTTTATTATCATAAAAATGCTTTTTCGTTTTATGCCATCCCATTTCCCATTTTACGCTCAGGAAATGTATTCAAAGCCATTTTCATTATCATAAAATGCTTTGATCAAACAATGCTTCCACATCCCTTCTTCCATCCGGGAGTGTTACCGAAGCCAAACCTTTATCCCATTTCCCTTTTTATACTCAGGAAATGTAAATTAAAGCCAATTTACTATCATAAATTGCTTTAATAAAACTAAGACCTCCCCTCTGGGTTTCCCCACTGGACGTGCCCCTAAATGGCTATCATCTTCCAGGGCCTATCTATACAAGACAACCTGGGAACCTACCAATGTTGGGAAGCGGCCATATTGGCTGCGGGAAAGTCAAGACCACACCCAGAATCCCCTAACCAGTGCAGTAAACAGTAATTGCCCATATGGCCTATAGAACTATAGCCACCCTGCATTCATTAGCCAGGGGGCATCACCATAACGCACGCAACTTCCCTTATGATAGCGATTTAGGGAGGTGTGTAACCATAATTCATTAATTATGAAAATCATTTACCTTTTCCCCATTTTGAAAATATTTATATTTTATTTTCAAAATCCTTTATCTCAAATTATATATATACTTTAATCACATAGTATATACATATACCGTATATTCCTCCTAGAATATATAAACAACCATAATGGCCTATAGCATCTAGCGATGACCAATAATCCCAAAGATTCCCTCCAGGAATCATAATCATGCATTCATATAAGCATGATACTAAACCCAAAGTATTTCTTACTTTAATAAGTAATATCTACCAAAATACCATCTACGGATTCATTTGGATATCTCCAATTATACCATTTCTCATTTAGCGACTATATAACTATACTCCCCAAATTTATTCTAATCCACTCAAAGGATTTACCCAACCAAGATCAATATGATTATGTTATCTCTTTAGATCATAATCCTCTTTAATACTCAAATTTAGAAAGCCCGCTTTAAACTCAAGGAGGAGAAGTAATATGTGACACCCCGCCTAATAAAATACCGGGCGATCACTCTTATATCAAATTAAAACAGGAGTCTCATATGGATCATTCTTAGCATCACTGTCGAAAATCCATTTAATTACTAATAACCTATTAGGCCGGTGTCAAAATTTTTAACTTTACTACTCTTTTTAACAACAATAAATAAAACATCCACACAGTTTATGCGTAAATGAAATAAAGTAACCGAACACTCGGTCAAAATATACTACCATATCGAATGATGTACTAAAATAATAAATAAATTCAGTTGGACCATTGGCCCGAATGTTTATACAATACCTCCTATCTAGATTACAAGAATGGAAGCGTCTACTGAAAATCCTGCACACATCCACAGCTGCTGCAGCTGACGTCTGACTCGAAGGAAGTTCCATCCAAGCGTCCCTGTGTCTAGACACCTATATTATACTCATCATATCACCGTACTCGTATAGACATATAAAACGAGTATCATAAAACCAGATATATATACACAATATATCAACACTCGCCTTTATGGCAAATGAAGGAAAATAAAATTCCGCTATCGCGAAAAATAAATAGACATACATTATATAATGTTATCGAGACCGCCATAAAACTCAAGATACACACAAAAGTCTCGGGCTATCGAACATCGCTCCTTACAATCATCTTATTAATCCTCTTAACTCCTTATTTCAACAAATTTTCCCGGGTGGATTTCCACCAATGGGGTCCACGAATACACACATTCTCTAGTGAGCCTATCCTTCCTGGAAAGGAATCATCATTCATTGCACCTAACTCAATTAGGTACAAGGTTCACTTTTCCATATTACTCCTTATTCACTGTCTACCTCTGGCCGATCCTTATGCAAATAATCCAAAACTGCATTCTTTTCATTCATGCTGAAATCATGGGGACTCACGGTTAAAACTATCTGTAAGATCCCTTTCGAATCCTTACTTCACTGGAAAATCCAACTTTAGTACCACACTCTACTACGGCGGTACTATGGTACTCGTAACTACTATGCTTTAGTAGTCGTTGAGATAATCCTTAGCAAACATTGCAAAGGAAGTGACCTCTACCACGGTCCTCATTCCCGACCTTCTACCAGCTGCTCCAGCTAAGCCTCACCTCCTGCTACCATCCAAGTTCCGCACACGATTCTCAAGCGAGCGCGCAAAAGATTTCTATAATCTCATAATATGGTAGGGGAACGAAATCTCAAAAGAGAAATCAACAATCCTAATCCTGAGGCTCTATAACAAATGAGAGCAACGCTGAAAGCGTAGTACGTCCGCACAGATTTCTAAGGACACTAGAAAATGATGCTCTGATACCATCTGTGATACCCCGCCTAATAAAATACCGGGCAATCACTCCGATATCAAATTAAAACAGGAGTTTCATATGGAACATTCTTAGCATCACTGTCGAAAATCCATTTAATTACTAATAACCTATTAGGCCGGTGTCAAAATTTTTAACTTTACTACTCTTTTTAACAACAATAAATAAAACATCCACAGAGTTTATGCGTAAATGAAATAAAGTAACCGAACACTCGGTCAAAATATACAACAATATCGAATGATGTACTAAAAGAATAAATAAATGCAGTTGGACCATTGGCCCGAATGTTTATACAATACCTCCTATCTAGATTACAATAATGGAAGCGTCTACTGAAAATCCTGCACGCATCCACAGCTGCTGCAGCTGATGTCTGACTCGAAGGAAGTGTTATCCAGGCATCCCTATGTCTGGACACCTATATATATATAATATAGAAAGAAAGGAAAAGTAGAAAAACGGGTCAGAGCCCGAGTTTTGAAAATATTTAGCAAGTGTATAAATGCCTTATTATTTTGAAAAAGGTTTTATCTCATATTTAAGATTGGTATCGCACTCCCATGAGATACCCCTCACCTCTCTTCTAACGGTGCACTCCTAGCGCATCCCTCTAAACATCCTAGTCAAGCTATCCCGCTAAACTAGTCTATCACCAACCCACTATAAATCCTAGATAGTCCAAGGAATGTACTAAGGGCTAAACTTCACCCGAGTCTCAACGCTATGCCATGTTCGTGCGTGGGGTGTCTCGCGAAGAGAAATCCAAACAAGGAACCCCCCCGATACACTACTACGCGGCACGGTCGATCGTCGAGATCCGCCAGTCCCTCAGTACAGAATATATATATATAAATAAATATGTATACCACAAGAAATACTAATATTAGAGCACTAAGGATTAAACTTCTCCCCAGTCTCAACACAGTGCCATATTCGTGCGTGGGGTGTCTCGCGAAGCGAAATCCAAACAAGAAACCCCCCCAATACACTACTATGCGGCACGGTCGATCGTCGGGATCCATTAGACCCTCGGCACTCGATTTATACATATATATACATTTTACCACATACATCCGGATCCATCTCCCAGAATGAGAATAAATTTACAAAGTATTTATCAATACTTATCATTTTTATCTCAAAACCTTTCATTTCCCTTCGCATATCCAGGAAATGTATTTAAAAGCCAATTCGTTATCATGAATTGCTTTAACAAATCATATACCTTTTTAAAAGTCAATTTTATTATCATAAAAATGCTTTTCCATTTCAAAATATCCCATTTCCCTTTTTATATTCAGGAAATGTATTCAAAGCCATTTTCATTATCATAAAAATGCTTTGATCATATCATATGCTTCCACATCCCTTCTTCCATCCGGGAAGTGTTACCGAAGCCAATCCATATAACCCATTTTCCTTCCTATATCCAGGAAATGTAATTAAAGCCAATCCATTATCATGAATTGCTTTAATATAACGCGTTCTAAGACCGCCCGTCCGGGTTTCCCCACTGTGCGCGCCCCTAAATGGCTATCATTTTCCGGGGCCTATCATAAGACAAGCTGGGATCCTACAGCGCAAGACGTCGGGAAGCGGCCATATGCCTGCGGGATAGTCAAGACCACACCCGGAATCTCCTAACCATCGCAGAAAAAATACAACAAACGCTCATATGGCCTATAGGACTATATCCACCCTGCGTTAATTTATCAGGGGGCTTCACCATACGCACGCAACTTCCCTTATGATAGTGATTTAGAGAGGTGTGTATCCTCAATTTTTATCATTTATGAAAATCATTTATCTTTCCATTTTGAAAACATTCATATTTTATTTTCAAAATCATTATCTCATATCATATATATACTTAATCACATAGTATATATATATATATATATATATATATATACACTATATTCCTCCTGGAATATATAAAAGGCCATTAATGCCAATGACATCTAGCGATGACCATTAATCCCAAAGATTCTCTCAAAGAATCATAATCAAGCATTCATATAAGCATGATATTGAACCCAAAGTATTTCTTACTTTAATAAGTAATATATACCAAAATTCCATCCACGGATTCATTTGGATATCTCCAATTATACTAATTCACTCTAAGTGAACACACACATATCTATATTCCCAATTCCTCAAGTCCTTTAGGACATAGCCCTCCATAATACTCTAATTTGGAAGGCCCTTAAACTTTAAACTAAAAAAGAAGAAATAATCCTAATCACCAAATTCTTGGGCTGAAAATAGGGCACCGGTCGACCGGTCCTGGGGCCCCGGTCGACCGCGGGTGGCAAATAAGCCTACGAAACAAAGAAGTAGGCCCTTTCTCCTTGATGCGGTCGATCGGCCTTAGGGGCGCGGTCGACCGGTCACACCAGGTCTCCCAAATTAAATCTCCTCAATTCCTTTTATCCAACAACCCAAATTCATTTTCGGGGTTTCTAAACTACCCTCAAAATTATCCCGAACATCTACGCAATTAATTCTAGCCGTAATTTTTCCAATTCCCGATTTGATTTCCGAGTTGATGATTTCAACCCGGAGCTGCCATCTTGTAAAAATCATATCAAATCGTAGAAAAATCAAAAAAATACGTTGTCGATGCCCACGCGACGGTATCGAAAAGATATACAACTTTCATGTTTTGGCCGAAAGCTAAATCAATTCTTTGCCTGGCCAAAAAGGCCCCCTAAAGTGACGAGTTACTATTCATCATCTTCTCCGAGACGATTTTGGCCATTAAAGCTTCTCCCAAGCTTTTATCGCCTCACCCAACGTCCTACAACCTCAACCAACTACAAATACACATATTTTAAGGGTTCTAAACATCCTACTACCCAAAACCACCAATTAATTTAGGTTAAAACCTAAGTTCCACAAATTGAAATATTATTGGGGTTTAATTGTTTTATCTTTCAAAAACCCGTTTTATCCACGATAATCCACCCCAAAACCTTTAGGGTTTATTTATACCAAACTACGGTATGAGATATTTATGCAAAAAGATAAATAAAGCAAGTAAACACCTGCCTCGTGGATAAAATCCGACGACCCCGAGTCGAATTTGACGGAGTTTGGCTCGAATCTCCCTTTTTCTCTCCACTTTCTTCCTTCCTATCTCTTTTCTTTCTTTCTTTCTCTTTTCTTTCCCTCTCTCCCTCTTTATATAGGAAGAAAAAGGTTATACCCCTTAAAATCCAAAAACTACTCGTTTACCCAATTACGAGTTACTTTTACCTCTAAAATTACTCGAAACTCAATTTCGACAATCGGACACTCTTTTCCGACTATCTCGGACATTCCGAGACTCACGGCACAGTCAAAATTTCCATCCGAGGTACTTGACCGCAAATCACTATTCCAACCCAAAATAAATAAATGCGGGTTTTCCAATTAACATTTTACCTTTTTGTCACTTTTCTCCACGGCGACATATAATTAAATTACTTCGACCTAATTAGTCCCAAAAGTAATTACAACTTACATCGAAAACCATTAAATCCTCGAGAATCCCCAAAATCACTATTTCGAGAAATTCTCCGAATCAGCAATTTATATTTAATTATGGAATTTAATTGTCTCCAAAAGGACGGGTTGTTACATACTCCCCCCCTTACAACGAAATTTTGTCCTCGAAATTCAGGTATAACCTACACCATCTAACTAGGATCACTACAAATCCTAAAACCTCAAGGGAAAGATACTAACTCAATGGTTCCCAACTATGAGCTACACGACTACCACGATCGTAAAGTGACTCTAACATCGTCACATCGCACCCATTATTTCTAGTGCCTAACGGCATAAACTTCAAATTTATATACTACTCCCATTCTATTTCGGGCGGTATATAAACCAACTTACTAAGGTGCCCATACACCTTTCTAACCCGTGCACATCTGCACATCCATCGTGAACGTCTGACACGTAACACTCTCTCCCAATAAGGGTCTCCTTTCTTCGGTGTAATACTCATCTATGGGTACTCCCAACCTGCGAAATTCAATTTTCCTAACCTCGGCGCCACTAACTCTACTAAACTTACCTCCTAATAATACTAAGGTCTATGCGATATCCTACCTACGCGAAACTAATATAATCCTAAGTATGTCCCTAGTGCCCAAGGCCTCTCTCAACTCCCGACAATTTCTTGGTTTCATGCGTGGGACGTCTCGCCAAGGCGAAATCCAAACAAGGAACCCTCCCATTACACTACTCCCTCACGTAGTCGATCATCGAGATATAGCGACCTAAGGCACACCAGCGGGACTTCCTAAATACTGCCTACGCTAAACTACGAACGCATTTCTACTATCTTATCCTTCCGCCCATACGGAAGGAAACCTAATCAATCGAAGTGCCCACTTTCTGTAAAAGTGTCTCGAACATACTACCCAAAATGTATCTCCTCAAAATTTTCCTTTTCATTAAGGCCTGACTATTGTCCTCAAATCAATTTCTCTAAGTCCAACCTCACCCACCCACTTGTGGCGAGGGGACCACTTTAGTGCTTTTCCACAGCACAATATTTCCATATGTATATCAACATCATGTGGCTCACAGCCTATAGTGGTTCATCTACACTATAATACCTTTCCACAAAACCAACATCCTTGCATCCTATAACAGCTCTCCACTCCCGATGTCGTTAAGAGTCATGTGTGGAGTGTCTCGCAAAGCGAAATCCAAACAAGGAACCCCTCCACACATTAACCCTTGACTTCGTTGGTTATGGAGTTCCGTTATTTCAACATGCAACCGGGATATCCCTATCCCCTAATCCAACAAAAAGGTGGTTTGAACTCCTATCTCAAACTAAGAGTCATACCACCCTGTGCTCGCACTCATTTTTAAGTCCTTGCGCAAATAGTAATGAGCTTAATCTTACAGCTCAACACAAAGCCTGCGGCCTTAAATCATATATATATAAGGTCGCCATATACCCAAATCACGATAATGAAACCTCCACTCATCGAAGTTTCGTATCCCACAATAAATAAGGTGAACTCAACCTATATCTAGGTGAGACACCGCAACAATAACCTGTTCCCTCTAGGAACCATGGACACGATAGACTTGTCATTTTTAGCCTGCTATCGCTCCGAAAATACAACATAATGTATTATACTCATCATATCACCGTACTCGTATAGACATATAAAACGAGTATCCCAAACCAGATATATATGTATATATATACACAATATATCAACACCCGCCTTTATGGCGAATGAAGGAAAATAAAATTCCGCTATCGCAAAAAATAAATAGACATACATTATATAATGTTATCGAGAGCGCCATAAAACTCAAGATACACACAAGAGTCTCGGGCTATCGAACACCGCTCCTTACAATCATCTTACTAATCCTCTTAACTCCTTATTTCAACAAATTTTCCCGGGTGGATTTCCACTAATGGGGTCCAAGAATACACACATTCTCTAGTGAGCCTATCCTTCCTGGAAAGGACTCATCATTCATTGCACCTAACTCACTTAGGTACAAGGTTCACTTTTCCATATTACTCCTTATTCACTGTCGACCTCTGGCCGATCCTTATGCAAATAATCCAAAACTGCATTCTTTTCATTCATGCTGAAATCATGGGGACTCACGGTTAAAACTATCTATAAGATCCCTTTCGAATCCTTACTTCACTGGAAAATCCAACTTTGGTACCACACTCTACTACGGAGGTACTATGGTACTCGTAACTACTATGCTTTAGTAGTCGTTGAGATAATCCTTAGCAAACATTGCAAAGGAAGTGACCTCTACCACGGTCCTCATTCCCGACCTTCTACCAGCTTCTCCAGCTAAGCCTCACCTCCTGCTACCATCCAAGCTCCGCACACGATTCTCAAACGAGCGCGCAAAATATTTCTATAATCTCATAATATGGTAGGAGAACGAAATCTCAAAAGAGAAATCAACAATCCTAATCCTGAGGCTCTATAACAAATGAGAGCAACGCTGAAAGCGTAGTACGTCCACACAGATTTCTAAGGACACTAGAACATGATGCTCTGATACCATCTGTGACACCCCGCCTAATAAAATACCGGGCGATCACTCCTATATCAAATTAAAACAGGAGTCTCATATGGATCATTCTTAGCATCACTGTCGAAAATCCATTTAATTACTAACAACCTATTAGGCCGGTGTCAAAATTTTTAACTTTACTACTCTTTTTAACAACAATAAATAAAACATCCACGCAGTTTATGCATAAATGAAATAAAGTAACCGAACACTTGGTCAAAATATACAACCATATCGAATGATGTACTAAAAGAATAAATAAATTCAGTTGGACCACTGGCCCGAATGTTTATACAATACCTCCTATCTAGATTACAAGAATGGAAGCGTCTACTGAAAATCCTGCACGCATCCACAGCTGCTGCAGCTGACGTCTGACTCGAAGGAAGTTCCATCCAAGCGTCCCTGTGTCTGGACACCTATATATATATATATATATATATATATATATATATATATATATATATATATATAATATAGAAAGAAAGGAAAAGTAGATAAACGGGTCAGAGCCCGAGTTTTGAAAATATTTAGCAAGTGCCTAAATGCCTTATTATTTTGAAAAAGGTTTTATCTCATATTTAAGTTTGGTATCGCACTCCCATGAGATACCCCTCACCTCTCTTCTAACAGTGCACTCCTAGTGCATCCCTCTAAACATCCTAGTCAAGCTATCCCGCTAAACTAGTCTATCACCAACCCACTATCAATCCTAGATAGTCCAATGAATGTACTAAGGGCTAAACTTCACCCCAGTCTCAACGCTATGCCATGTTCGTGCGTGGGGTGTCTTGCGAAGCGAAATCCAAACAAGGAACCCCCCCCCCCTCCGATACACTACTACGCGGGACGGTCGATCGTCGAGATCCTCCAGTCCCTCAGTACAGAATATATATATAAATAAATATGTATACCCCAAGAAATACTAATATTAGAGAACTAAGGATTAAAATTCTCCCCAGTCTCAACACAGTGCCGTATTCGTGCGTGGGGTGTCTCCCGAAGCGAAATCCAAACAAGGAACCCCCCCGATACACTACTATGCGGTACGGTCGATCGTCGGGATCCATTTGACCCTCGGCACTCGATTTATACATATATATACATTTTACCACATACATCCGGATCCATCTCCCGGAATGAGAATACATTTACAAAGTATTTATCAATACTTATCATTTTTATCTCAAAACCTTCAATTTCCCTTCTCATATCCAGGAAATGTATTTAAAAGCCAATTCGTTATCATGAATTGCTTTAACAAATCATATACCTTTTTAAAGGACAATTTTATTATCATAAAAATGCTTTTCCATTTCAAAATATCCCATTTCCCTTTTTATATTCAGGAAATGTATTCCAAGCCATTTTCATTATCATAAAAATGCTTTGATCATATCATATGCTTCCACATCCCTTCTTCCATCCGAGAAGTGTTTCCGAAGCCAAACCATATAACCCATTTCCCTTCCTATATCCAGGAAATGTAATTAAAGCCAATCCATTATCATGAATTGCTTTAATATAACGCGTTCTAAGACCGCCCGTCCGGGTTTCCCCACTGTGCGTGCCCCTAAATGGCTATCATCTTCCAGGGCCTATCATAAGACAACCTGGGATCCTACATCGCAAGACGTCGGGAAGAGATCATATGCCTGCGGGATAGTCAAGACCACACCCGGAATCTCCTAACCATCGCAGAAAAAATACAACAAATGCTCATATGGCCTATAGGACTATATCCACCCTGCGTTAATTTGTCAGGGGGCTTCACCATACGCACGCAACTTACCTTATGATTGCGATTTAGAGAGGTGTGTATCCTCAATTTTCATTATTTATGAAAATCATTTGTCTTTCCATTTTGAAAACATTCATATTTTATTTTCAAAATCATTATCTCATATCATATATATACTTAATCACATAGTATATATATATATATATATATACCCTATATTCCTCCTCGAATATATAAAAGGCCATTAATGCCAATGACATCTAGCGATGACCATTAATCCCAAAGATTCTCTCAAAGAATCATAATCATGCATTCATATAAGCATGATATTAAACCCAAAATATTTCTTACTTTAATAAGTAATATATACCAAAATTCCATCCACGGATTCATTTGGATATCTCCAATTATACTAATTCACTCTAAGTGAATACACACATATCTATATTCCCAATTCCTCAAGTCCTTTAGGACATAGCCCTCCATAATACTCAAATTTGGAAGGCCCTTAAACTTTAAACTCAAAAAGAAGAAATAATCCTAATCTCCAAAATCTTGGGCTGAAAACAGGGCACCGGTCGACCGGTCCTGGGGCCCCGGTCGACCACGGGTGGCAAATAAGCCTACGAAATAAAGCATTAGGCCCTTTCTCCTTGACGCGGTCGACTGGCCTTAGGGGCGCAGTTGACCGGTCACACCAGGTCTCCCAAATTAAATCTCCTCAATTCCTTTTATCCAACAACCCAAATTCATTTTCGGGGTTTCTAAACTACCCCCAAAATTATCCCGAACATCTACGCAATTAATTCTAGCCGTAATTTTTCCAATTCCTGATTTGATTTCCGAGTTGATGATTTCAACCCGGAGATGCCACCTTTTAAAAATCATATCAAATCGTAGAAAAATCAGAAAAATACGCGGTCAATGCCCACGAGACCGTATCAAAAAGATATACAACTTTCATGTTTTGTCCGAAAGCTAAATCAATTCTTTTCCTAGCCAAAAAGTCCCCCTAAAGTGACGGGTTACTATTCATCGTCTTCTCCGAGACGATTTCGGCCATTAAAGCTTCTCCCAAGCTTTTGTCGCCTCACCCAACGTCCTACAACCTCAACCAACTACAAATACACATATTTTAAGGGTTCTAAACATCCTAGAACCCAAAACCACCAATTAATTTAGGTTAAAACCTAAGTTCCACAAATTGAAATATTATTGGGGTTTAATTGTTTCAACTTCCAAAAACCCGTTTTATCCACGATAATCCACCCCAAAACCTTTAGGGTTTGTTTATACCAAACTACAGTATGAGATATTTATGCAAAAAGATAAATAAAGCAAGTATACACTTGTCTCGTGGATAAAATCCGACGACCCCGAGTCGAATCCGACGGAGTTTGGCCTGAATCTCCCTTTTTCTCTACACTTTCTTCCTTCCTCTCCCTTTTCTTTCTTTCTTTCTCGTTTCTTTCCCTCTCTCCCTCTTTATATAGGAAGAAAAGGGTTATACCCCTTAAAATCCAAAAACGACTCGTTTACCCAATTACGAGTTACTTTTACCTATCAATTTACTCGAAACTCAATTTCGACAATCGGACACTCTTTTTCGACTATCTCGGACATTTCGAGGCTCACGGCGCAGTCGAAATTTCCATCCGAGGTACTTGACCGCAAATCACTATTCCAACTCAAAATAAATAAATGCAGGTTTTCCATTTAAAATTTTACCTTTTTGTCACTTTTCTCCACGACGACATATAATTAAATTACTTCGACCTAATTAGTCCCAAAAGTAATTACAACTTCCATCGAAAATCATTAAATCCTCGAGAATCCCAAAATCACTATTTCGAGAAATTCTCTGAATCTCCAATTTATACTTAACTACTCTTTTTAAACAATTACAAATAAATCATACACACAGTTTAAGCGTAAATGAAACTTAAAGGAAATGAAATGAATAAAATAACCGAACATTCGGTTCAAATTATACAACCATATCGAATAACGTGCGAAGAATAAATAAAATCAGTTGGACCATTGGCCCGAATGTTTGTACAATACCTCCTATCTAGAGTACAAGGAAAGAAACGTCTACCGAGAACCCGCAAGCATCCACAGCTGCTGCAGCAGATGTCTGACTCGAAGGAAATGTCATCCAGGCGTCCCTGTGTCTGAAAATATATATATATATATATATATATATATATATATATATATAGCAAGAAAGGAAAGTAGATAAACGGGTCAGAGCCCGAGTTTTGAAAATATTTAGCAAGTGCATAAATGCCTTATTATTTTGAAAAAGGTTTTATCTCATATTTAAATTTTGTATCGCACTCCCATGAGATACCCCTCACCTCTCCACTAATAGTGCACTCCTAGCGCATCCCTCTAAACATCCTAGTCAAGCTACCCTGCTAAACTAGTCTATCATCCAACCACTATCAACCCTAGATAGTCCAAGAAATGTACTAAGGGCTAAACTTCACCCCAGTCTCAACGCTATGCCATGTTTGTGCGTGGGGTGTCTCGCAAAGAAAAATCCAAACAAGGAACCCCCCCGATACACTACTACGCGCCAGGTCGATCGTTGAGATCCGCCAGTCCCTCGGGACATAAAGATATATATAAATATATATACCATAAGAATTAATAATATAAGAGCACTAAGGATTAAACTTCTCCCCAGTCTCAACACGTTGCCATATTCGTGGGTGGGGTGTCTCGCGAAGCGAAATCCAAACAAGGAACCCCCTCGATACACTACTATGCGGCAAGGTCGATCGTCGGGATCCATTAGACCCTCGGTACTTGATTCATCCATATATATATGCATTTTACCATAACCATCCGGATCTATCTCCCGGACTGAGGATTCATATATCAAGTATTTATCAATATTTTCATTTTTCTCAAAACTTTCCATTTCCCTTTTTATACTCAGGAAATGTAAATATAAAAGCCAATTCATTATCATGAATTGCTTTAACAAATCATATACTTTTAAAAGCCAATT
Organism: Sambucus nigra; assembly: GCA_949130495.1. Classification (NCBI taxonomy): domain Eukaryota; kingdom Viridiplantae; phylum Streptophyta; class Magnoliopsida; order Dipsacales; family Adoxaceae; genus Sambucus; species Sambucus nigra. Next base: position 374,594,526 of record OX422221.1, read on the forward strand.
TTATTATCATAAAAATGCTTTTCCATTTTATGTCATCCCATTTCCCTTTTTACACTCAGGAAATGAATTCAAAGCCATTTTCATTATCATAAAAATGCTTTGATCAAACCATGCTTCCACATCCCTTCTTCCATCCGGGAGTGTTACCGAAGCCAAACCTTTATCCCATTTCCCTTTTTATACTCAGGAAATGTAAATTAAAGCCAATTTATTATCATAAATTATTTTAATAAAACTAAGACCGCCCCTCCGGGTTTCCCCACTGGACGCGCCCCTAAATGGCTATCATCTTCCATGGCCTATCTATACAAGACAACCTGGGAACCTACCAACGTCGGGAAGCGGCCATATTGGCTGCGGGAAAGTCAAGACCACACCCTGAATCCCCTAACCAGCACAGTAAACAATAAGCGCCCATATGGCCTATAGGACTATAGCCACCCTGCATTCATTAGCCAGGGGGCATCACCATAACGCACGCAGCTTCCCTTATGATAGCGATTTAGGGAGGTGTGTAACCATAATTCATTAATTATGAAAATCATTTACCTTTTCCCCATTTTGAAAATATTCATATTTTATTTTCAAAGTCCTTTATCTCAAATTATATATATACTTTAGTCACGTAGTATATACATATACCATATATTCCTCCTAGAATATATAAACGACCATAATGGCCTATAGCATCTAGCGATGACCAATAATCCCAAAGATTCCCTCTAGGAATCATAATCATGCATTCATATAAGCATGATACTAAACCCAAAGTATTTCTTACTTTAATAAGTAATATCTACCAATATCCCATCTACGGATTCATTTGGATATCTCCAATTATACCATTTCTCATTTATCGAATATATAACTATACTCCCCAAATTTATTCTAATCCACTCAAAGGATTTACCCAACCAAGATCAATATGATTATGTTATCTTTTTAGATCATAATCCTCTTTGATACTCAAATTTAGAAAGCCCGCTTTAAACTCAAAGAGGAGAAGTAATTACAATCTCCTAAATCTTGGGCTGAAAACAGGGCACCGATCGACTGGTCCTAGACCCCCAATCGACCGTGAGTTGCAAATAATCCTACGAAACAAAGTAGTAGGCCCTTTTTCCTTGACGCGGTCGACCGGCCTTAGGGGCGCGGTCGACTGGTCATACCAGGTCTCCCAAAATTAAATTTCCTCAATTCCCTTATCCAACAACCAAAATTCATTTTCGGGGTTTCTAAACTACACCAAAAATTATCCCGAACATTTACACGACTAATCCTAGCCTTTATTTTTCCAATCCCTGATTTGATTTCCGAGTTGATGATTTCAACCCGGAGCCGCCACCTTGTAAAAATCATATCAAATCGAACAAAAACCAGAAAAATATGCGGTTAGTGCCCACGCGACTGTATCGAAAAGATCTACAACTTTTGTGTTTTCGCCGAAAGCTAAATCAATTCTTTTCCTAGCCAAAATGGCCCCCTAAAGTCACGGGTTACTATTCATCATCTTCTCCGAGACGATTTCAGCCATTAAAGCTTCTCCCAAGATTTTTTCGCCTCACCCAACGTCCTACAACCTCAACCAACTACAAATACACATATGATACGGGTTCTAAACATCCTAGAACCCGAAATCACCCAATAATTTAGGCTAAAACCTAAGTTTCTCCAATTATCCAATTTTAGGGGTTTATTCGTTTTAATTCCCAAAAACCCGTTTTATCCACGAATACCCAACCCAAAATCTTTAAGGTTTAATTATACCAAACTACGGTATGAAATATTTATGGAAAATTTGAAATAAAGCAAGTAAACACTTGCCTCGTGGATAAAATCCAACGTCCTCGAGCCGAATCCCGCGGAGTTTGGCCGGAATCTCCCCGTTCTCCTCTTTTTCTCTCCTCTTCTCTCTCTTCTCTCTCTTTTCTTTCTTTTCTTTCTATTCTCTTCCTCTCTCCCTCTTTAAATAGGAAGAAAAATATTTTAACCCTTAAAACCCAAAAACGACTCGTTTACCCAATTACGAGTTACTTTTACTTCTAAAATTCTCCGAAACTCAATTTCGACAATTGGACACTCTTTTTCGACTATCTCGGACATTCCGAGACTCACAGCGCAGTCAAAATTCGCATCCGAGGTACTTGACCGCAAACCACTATTCTAACCCAAAATAACTTTATGTGGGTTTTTCCAACTAAAATCTGACCTTTTTGGTCACTTTTCTTCACGACGAGATATAATTAAATTATTGCGACCTATATAGTCCCAAAAGTAATTACAACATCCATGAAAAATCATTAAATCCTCAAAAATCCCAAAAATCACTATTTCACGAAATTCTTCAAATCTCCAATTTATATTTAATTATGGAATTTAATTGTCTCCAAAAAGGCGGGAAGTTACAAAATCATCTCCCAAAAACCCATTTTTTTATGCAAGAATCCCAAACCCAAAATGATATAGTTTTTACACCAACTATAATATGAATTATAAACACACTTATATCATTAAAGCAAGTTAAACACTTGCCTCATTGGATAAATTCGACGATCTCGTGCCGGAATCCGCCGAAGCTTGGCCCGAGTCTCCTCTTTTTCTCCCTTTTTTTCTTCTCTTCCAATTCATTCTTCTTTCTTCCCTTTATTTCTTCTACCTTTCTCTCGACGTATAAGAGAGAAAATAAGGGTTATCCACTTATTAAACCCAAAGTTGACTCGTATACACAAATGTGAGTCCCTACTGATCCAAAAAGTCCCCGGAACCCAAACACTATCCCTGAGTACTCTATTATGACTATTTCGGCCATTTCGGAAATAAGTATGCACTCGAAATCTCCATCTGAATCGCTTATCAAAAATTCACCTTTATAAGTCCAACACATCTCAACACGTGTTTTTCGAATAGAATAATATCATCTGTCGCTTTTATTCACACGTGACATAAAATAAAAATAGTCTATCTCATTTACTTCTTCCCATAAGTAAATATAACACATGTAAATATTAATCTGTCACTTGCAATTTAATATTTACTATTTTGTTTAAATTCTCAAATTATTAAATTACACCAACTCGTGTAATTTAATTATCCATAAATGTACAGGGTATTACATATATGTGGTGGTGTCATGAACTCATCAACTCTTTAAATATCTCCCAAGATTGATTATTCGTTTTATTTTTATTTTGGGGAAACTCATTATTTGTTTGTTGAATTGATTTTCATTTCATGCCACAATGTTATGGGCCCTGAGCGGATAGAAAGTAACCAGGACTTAGAAAGATAATATTTTATCTTAATGAGTTCCTTAGTGAAATCTTGATCACTAAAAGTTACACATACAAATAGATATGGTTCCTCACTTTCAAGACCATGAAATGTTAGGAGTAGTTGGATTATTCAGTTTCTAAAGTGTAAGACACCAACATGTTAGGGTAGGAATACATAATAAGGAATAGTGTTATGTTTAGGTTGAAGTAACTCTCCCATTGTCCTCCTAGGTTGGGCATGAAATTGAGGTTGCGATTTGAGGTTGGAGTGGGACATAATTTTAGGGAATTAATTTAACCCTTCCTTAGTTCTTAGGTGGCCTGACTTCCTTATTACATACATCATTCATGTTATCTTTCATTTTAATATATGAAATTGATTATAATGTAGTATTTTACAAGTTGAGGGTAGGCGGGTTGATTGTTTTAATCGTCCATCAATTATCCGAGTCCAAACTTGCATACGGGTATAAAATCCTAATTGTGCAAGGAATATAAGTCGAGTCATTTCAAATTTAATGATTTTATTTAGTTTTAAATCTATTGTTTGTTTTCTTTTGGTTTTTGGATAAAAAAACTAAAAACACGAGTATAGTAATAAATAATACAATTTTTGCATTTAGTTATTTTATAAAATACAAATAAAACCCTAATAAAAATAACTTGAAGCAATGTTTTATTAAAAGAAAAAAGAAAGTAGACGACTCTTCCCAATAGTCAAGGCTCATAAATAAAAGATATAAATAAAATTTTAAAGGGAAATGGAAAAAAAAACTTGTCAAATTATAAACATGAAGGTATAAGAACCATTTGGTGATAACTAGGCTCGGCAATATGGGCTCTTGAGGATGAAACTGTCCATAACCCAACCAAAATAATGTGTTTGGGGCCCATTAATTGTGTTTGTGGGTCAAAATGGTTTGACCAATCCAATAAGACGGTTTGTTGGCGGGTCATTAGCGGGTCAAAATGTTTTTGGAACCTCTCCAAAATAAAACTCAAATTACTAAAGAGTTTAAAGATTTTTTTATTTAAGTACTTACTTGTATATTTTTTTTCAAAATTATTATACCATATTTATCCGAATATGGTATAATAATTGTTTTTTTTTAAAAAAAAGCGGGTCAACCCGACCTGATCCGGGTTTGACCCGACCCGAATTTGACCCGACCCACCCCCTCCAAATTATTTTGTCCAACTCGCTTTTAACCCGTCCAAATTTATCCTTATCCATTTTTGAACCGTCCATAACCGCCCATAACAGTCCATTTGCCACTACTAGTGAGAACCACAAGAGTTAATCCACTCCATAGCATCATGTATCAAAAAAGGACGCACGAGATAAATCTGGTGTAATAGTCATCCATAATCTTCGTGCGTGCTCAAATGGCTAAGATAATCTTCCAACATCCAACATATTAGTGAATCGGAAAATAAATCCAAACCCATGTGCATCCCTTTCACGAAGAGATATTAAAATGAATTGAGATCCAATTATTGGATCTAAATCCATGTGCCATCCCAATCTTTGTAATCGACCATGATTGAAACTGATACATCCACGATGATTAATTAATTAATATCTAAAATGGATGCCTGATTATTTATATATAGGTCCATGAGAACAATTATTCCCTAACTAAGTCCTATTGACTTTTCAACCATTAAATAGGTCCTAGTCCTAATTTTTTGGATTTTTTTTCACAATTTTACCCTTTAAAACCTACCATCCATAACTTCTTGTGGGAATTTACATAAGTGGTTGAACTCTTTTTTTCATCCTAATTTTAGTCTTCAAATGATCATTACTTTTAATTGATAAATCCGTTTTTTGCAAAATTACTATTTTTGAAATATGCTCACCGAGATCTATCAAACAATATCCATGAAGCCCATGAAATTTTTAAGAAAAAAAAATTAGACATACAGTAAATACTCTATGAACTAGAAAATGAAATAGTTTTATATTTGTGACACTTTCGCCAACGAAAATATTTAATGTATTAATATTACACGGACAATAAAATTTACTGTGTGCACAAGAAAATGAAATTCATATATTTATCCAACAAGATCCATGGATATTTCAATGAAAAAAAATTCCATAGACAGTAATATTTAATATGTACACCTTTAAATATATAAATTAATTAAAGGTTGAATAGTCAATAAGACTTAATTAAAAAAATCTCAAAATAGGAATTACATATAACAATACATATTAACTACCTTGTCACATTAGTTGTTAGGATTAAACAAAAATACAAGCAATTTGGTTGAATAAATTGGACAATTAATGTATAAAATATGTTTTTTTTACTCTAACAGGTCCCATGAAAAAAGATTTTTGGTTCAATAGGTCTTATTTGTATGTGTATAGTGAATATTCATTGTATGTATAAATAGGATCTATTGGGAAAAAATGTTACGACAAGACCAATTGAAAAATGTCTTATATATATATATATATATATATATATATATATATATATATATTCGTCTTTTTATAATTTTTATGATAGTTTGAACTTTCTAGGTCAATATTCGAGTGGGAATACAAAGCAATTAATATAAAAGACTAACTTACGCAAATATTAAACGATTGGAAAGTTCTAAAATTTAATTTAATAATTTTAAAACTAATTAGATACTTATAATTTGATAGAAATTATATCTAATTGAATGCCATGAAATGATAGTTACTTAGTTTCAAACAATTCTAGGTTCCTAAAAAATTATTTTAAATCTATGCATTGGTGGAGTGGTAATTACTTGATAAGCACCATATTTTTAATGACATAAATCTAAAGTACAATCAAAATTTTAATCGGCCCTTGTAATGGTATTGATAACTTAATATTAAGTACGTCACTAAATATATGATATCCAATGAACACATGGGATTTAACTAAACACCAAATACAAACTCAAATTTTTATATGACTCAATTATGTCTCATAAAAAGTACACCGTAAATTGTATGATGATACTTGAATCATGGAAAAAAATATCAAAATTAATTAATACGATTAACACAGTTAAAATTAGGCATAAAAATTATCTATAACTTTTTTTACCTAATAATCCCTAATTAAATAACTAAGGTTAACATTATTTCATTAATTAACATAATAATGAAAATAAATATTATGAATGCTAATTCCACAAATAAAAAAAATGGAATTAGCATTCATTAAACAATTGTTTATGTTCTAATAAAACAAAAAAATGAAAGAAGAAAAAAAAACTTACTATTAAGAAAAAACCCAAAGCTCCAACTGATAGAAAACTAACTAAAGCACAAATTTTGTTTGTGGTAGTTAAATCATAGAAAGGAAAAGGAAAAAGAAGGATAAAGAAAATCATGCGGGGGTGTATGTGAAAAAAGAGGAAATTGGAAAAGAGAAGGAAGACACGGGGGGAACGATTGAAGAATTAGTTCCCTTATAGGGTGTACTGCACGTATTAAATAGGTGTATTATTTGACTTGTTTAGGACCCTTTGGGATAAATTTAACCCAAAAAAAATTAATTAAAAATATAATTCTTCTAATAAAATATGTGTTCCGTCACTTTTGTACTCTTTTTTTTTTTACCCCAAAATATCTTTTCAAGTAACTCCACCTTGACTTGATTGCTTTTAGTACTTTGCCTTTAACCTCCAACTTTTCTCATATCACATTCAACTCCTAAAAAATATAAAATTAACCATATAAGCATAATTTGAGTCAGTAAAATATATGAAATCACCATTTGACAATTAGGCTTTAAACTTTACATTCAAGTCCTCATGTTTCATTTGAATTTCATATAAATCCCAATTTTCACAAAATTTTAGGGGCGATCCTAAAATAAAAATGATAGTCAATATATTATAAAACTGAGTGTAAAGTATTATTAAGAATTTTACTTCCACCCCTAACATTACGATATTTACAAATTCTTTTCGAATTACTTTTTCTAAAAAAATTAAAATTCACTATTTAACCATTAAAATTATATAACTCTTTACTTAAAAGCTCATAATTTAGGGACTTTGGGGAAGAAATGTGTGATATTTGTCCTTAAAATATTAAAAATTATACAAAATTGAGTTCTAATCAATAGCATACACCAGTGTTTACACCACATAATTACCAACAAATATGGAAGCACCACATGGAAATATAAACCGGTTACTATAGCTGAGAAATACATAAGTCCAAGTTAATGCAACTGGCTAAGTAAGAGGGGGACACTTGTCAAAACCTGAACATGGGATAACCACATATACAACTTCGTTAGGGGTGTAATTGCACATGGGCGGGAATATTTAAATGGATAATGACCCAACAATTGAAGTAATAGTTTCATAGAAAATGATTCTATAAGGAAAACAACTCAAGCATGATCAAAAGAGGACCCCCCCTCCCCCCAGTCGGAAAACTACTTTCACTCATTTAAACCATGTCTTTTCCTTTTTATTATTTTTTTCTATTTATTTTATTTACGTCTTTTCTAGAATAACTTAGAATTTCTTCTTTGAAGTAGACTATAAGGTAGAGGTACTGTAATTCTCTTTTATATTTTTATAAAATTCATTTGCATGAATTCCAAATCGTCTATATGTTTCTTAGTTTAAACTATTTTTTATTCACTTGTGTAAACTGCTTTACCTATATTAAGTTTGAATTTTCTTAATGTAAGAACATTTTACTTCACTGTTTTAATCACCATGAGTCCACTTTCTATTTATATTTCTCCATGTTCCAAACTTTTCCTTAGTCCTACTTTATTTCTTTTATATCTAATTTTTCACTCGCTAGAAAGTCTTCTTAGTTGAAACATCGAACGTTACGCAATCATCATATTATTTGGGGCTAAGATAAGTAACTAGTTGATAAGACCATAACCTTTTATGGAACTCTCACACACATTGAAAAATGCACACACACCAACCAAGACATAGAAACATATTCCTGGCACGCCCGGTGGGATGATAGAGATGCATAAATGTTTATCATGGCTAGGACATGAAGGAGTGATGATGGAACTAAAAATAAAATTGGTTCAATGGCCAACCTACCACCACTGCAGATCAAGAATTTGTTAAAACTAGTCAAGAAGTAGGATTTGTTGGGTTTTTATTCCTAAAACCATGTATAGCGTTTACTTTTCAACAAAAGGTGTGTCAATTCATTTTGGAATACGAATCATGGTTATGAGAATTTCTTATATTTACCCTTTAAATATATTGTAAACATGTTAATCAAGTTTACTCAGTAGGAATTCTAGTGAGTTAGGTTCAACTTGATCATAGGATATCGGAATTCTGATTCTCGTACGATTAAAAAATTCACAATCTAGATAGAGAATTGTAACCATATCCAACGTGATTTTATATAGAGTGAAATGATGTCTGCATATTAGTTGAGAGTTGTGTGAGTAGGTTTGAGATCATAATTCAAAGGAGTCCGCATCCAGGAGATATCTTGGATTGTGATAAACCCGTTATGGACTTATATATTTTGTTTTCACGAGTAAAACCCGGTCAGTAGATTATTTTATAATTCTCATTGAGTAATAAATAAATTAATTTTTAGAATCAAGTAATGGATTAGATATTGGTTAAAATCCATAAGCGCGAATCGATTTGACTAGTGGGTATCATAAACTTAACGTGGGGAATCATATTATGTACCATAATCAACTTTGTAAATTAAAATATTTTATTCTGTATGATTTAAAGATGATTAAATTGCAGTACAATCATGATTATTTAGTGAAATTAGTCACAATTAAATAAAGAAAGAAAATATTTATGATACATGTAGTTGGAATGTTCGAGTATTTATTTGGAAGCCAGTTAAGTTATTTATCTTGGGTTCCTAGCACAGTTCGTTGCCCAAGTAGTTATTATGAAATTCTTTGGAAACCCAGCTTGGGAAAAGTCGATGACTTACGCCTATTTATGTAAGTGTAAGCTAGGGTTTTAGGTTAATGATACATTATGGACCAGTAAAGAGGGAGAGTAAAAATACAATTCACATTTTTATGAAGGGGTGAGGAGAGATAATGTCAATTTTATCATATTTCACCATGGTCTAATCTTCAATATTTCCCACATACAAGGCTTACTTTGAGTAGATCATATCTAGAATATTAGAGATGTCTGGAGTTTTCTAACCAGGTTAGTGGATACCTAAAAAGGCAAAAATACCTACACCATCATCAACATATTTTTCCTCATACGAATCACAACATGATTATCTATGGTATTTTATTCTTCAACCCCTAGGTTTAATCTTTGAATCGAGTTCTTCCTTTATTTCCAATGCATATTGATCAAATATAATAGGGATGAAATTTTATGAATTTTTAATTGTCAATTTCGATACGTTTACCAAACAATTGGTATTCGAGACATTGATTGAGATTGATCATGTTTTGAAAAGGTCCATGTTGTCTACCAAGAAACCCTGGTTTTACATGTTCTAGGATTGCACATCTTCGTGTACAGTATCATAGTAAATTATTTTGTGGGGATTCGATGTTTAAATACATTCCATTATGGTGGAATATATTTTTTCTATGTGATTGAATCCTAGAGTGGTTTTTTCGTAATTATTTTTCACTCCCAAATTTGATATGGTTGTAATAATTAGATTTTTGTAGTTATTTCATTATCAATGTATTTGAAGGAGATTTTTAGGGAAATAAAATGTTTATTAACACTTATAATCATGTTTTTATGTGGGTTTGGGTCCTGGACAAATTTTCTTGAAGTTTCATGATGATTCAAATGAGTTATGGTCGTTTTTGCATCAGGTTTATAAAGTTGGGATAAAGCTGTCAGTGACATCGTCGATTGATCAAGACCCAAAGATACGCTTGGACCAAGAGTCTACTATGGACAGAAGATTTACATGTCGATCGATCGATGATGCTTGGGAAGATATGTTTTGAGGATTTTTGTTATGTTTTGTATGCTTCTTTGTCTGATTCACTATACCAAAAACTAGAAATCGTCAGGGTAGAATGGTCACGGTCCAAATTCGTGATCATTTCTTACAAACCCTGATCTAGTATTGACCCTATCTAGGGGTGACCTACACCATCATGGTGGGAAAATGGCTAAAAAATGGACATGCAATGGCTAATGTGGAATACCCTATGTAGTTGACTTACTACGGGTCTATACTACATAGGTCTTTCATCTAGTTTGGATACTAAGACAAATATTTAATTTTTAGAATTGAGCTCCTCTATGGGTAATCTACAATATCAAGAGGTAGTTTACTTCAAATATTACATCCTCAATAACTCAATCGTATCCAAATATGGTACAAAGGTATAAAATCCACATATATAGGACACTAATTTAACATCATGCATATTGGGGGTGAAAATAATTTTTTTGGATTTTATAGTTTTTTAAACAATTTTTTGAAACTAGTTTGGATTTTAAATCAACTGTTTTCAATTAATTAATTTGTTTTTCATATTGATTTTAAAAGTTTTGGGGGAACTTTTTTAATTCTGGAAAGTTTTACATCGTCATTTTAGTTGTTATGTTAATGTGCTTCACACGTTATACACCTGTTGTTATTTGATTGTTTTATTGCATGTTTGTTTACTCTAACATCAGTTGCACACACTTTGTACCATTTGATCTACTTAATATAATGTAGTGAAGGAACCTTGTGACAGTCCATGTGAATTCTACATTAACCAATTTGATGGATTACCTATTAACCGACTATAAACTGTCAAGCTTACGATGTACACTTCAATGTAGACTGTTAGATCAAATCCTAACTAGTTACTTCAATCTCAGCGATTACTTTTAACCTAACCTTCCAGATCCTTCCTCTCATTCTATAAATAGACCCTTCATCTTTACTTTTGATACTTTTGGGTCAATCTAGAGAGAGAAAATAAAAAAGATAGAGGATAGGTTAGAGAGAGAAGAGAAAATATTATCATGAGAAAATTGGAGAGAGAAATGTTTTTTAGAGAAAATGTTTTCTGATTGATAAAAATCTTGAGAAAAACGGGGAGAAAAATTCTTTTGAGAGTTAGAGGCTGTAGGTTTTTTAAAAACTCGTCCAAGTTGCGAACTCCTTCGAATTCCTGTTCTCCCTTCGACAACCTGAAAATGTGTTTTAAGTCTTAATTTTTCTCATAAAATAAAGAATCTAACACTGTTATTATATTCACACACTAATGTTAAGCCTATCCTAGAAATATATGTTTCAAAATATTTTTTTGAAATAATTTTTTTTATAAATTCTGATATTTCTGTGTGGATCTCGTTTTGCAGGCTGTATATTCCTTTAGATCCATACTTTTTTAGATGAAAGGTAAAATATATCATAAGTTAACTTTTGATTTAAGATCTGGACTTTTTAGAAAACTTGATTTTATATTTCTTGAAATTCGTTTTCTTGTATATATCCTATTAGATCAATTTTTAAAAACAATCTTTCCAGATCTAACATATTAGGAGACTGCTTAGTATATAGTGTTCAAATCTAGGCATTTAGATTGTGACTGTAATTTTCTAGGATAATTTGTAATATAAGTTTGTGTGATTACTCTTCCTTGTTAATCTATAATAGTTAACGATACTTACACTATCTCACACACTTCACAGAGTTTGAGTGTGGTTTTTTTCTGCAGAACTTAGCTGATAAGTTGATGTAAAGATGCTAATGGATTGGAGGTTCAAAGCCTTCTTGGATTAGAAATATTACCTAAGAGGTGAATCTCAGAGGTTAAAGTATGTTTCTTTCATTTTATTTTTCACACCCAGGATTTAAGAATTTTTTACAACATTTCACTCATAAGAGCAATCTTAAGTTATGGAAATTAGACTTCGTATATAAAGAAGTTAGTATTGAGCTAAATGTGGGATTTGGGGTACGGTTTGACCATGAAATCGTCCATCTACTGTTGTAACAAAGATGCAAATGAAATTGTGAAAATTTGGACCTTATCATAAATAGGATGTACATGACAGAAATGGGTTACTTTTTATTGTAGAATCCGTGATTTAAATACCCATGTGTAAATGGGAAAAAAATCAGATTTAGATGACTAGTGACGATGTCGTCAAGGATGTATGTTTATGAATCAATATCAATGCTTACGTGAGAAGGGAGTCAAGGGTGTTGGAGAATTTATTCAAAAAGTGAGACTAGGGTGAACGAGGATAGTAGAACACCACTTGGGGGCATACCCAATAAAGGTGGGACTCATATATATGGTTTAATTGAATCTCTACTAAGTGAAGGCGAATTCAGTCAAGACTATTATAGTTGATAACGAGTTCCATAGGGAAAGTGGAGCCAAAGAAATCAGTAGAGCAACAATTAATGCTAGTATTGTTAGGTTCAAAATGGTCTGTAGGAACAGGGACAGGGGAAATGACATGAAAAGTTCTTCCAGCTATAAAAAAGTGGGACTATAAATGTAGAATGAGTCCATAGAAAGTGAGTGGGACCCATGAGACCGGGAACAGTAGATGTTAAATCCTAGGTACGGATATCATCATATATGTTTATGGGGTAGCGAAACCCATTGTTGACACCGATAGGGAGAAACAGGTAGGATCATTAAGAATTATGTCATTATATACTGCATTTGTGAGTGACGAATGTAGGATTTATTATGGTAAGGCATAGTGACTGATTTCCGAGTATTAAAACTACGGTAAATTGTGTAATAAGACTATCGTATTTATTATTTCATAGTGACCAATATTTGTTTTGTTAGGCGCCATCTGAAATAAGGTTGGGCCTAAGTGTATAAATTTATAGATGGCATTTTATACTTAGCATTTATGAGTATGCCATTTTACTATACTTGACCCCGGTGTGTAGGGACTTGCTGCTGATGTGATTCAGGATATATTGTGTTCTTAATTCTTTCAGAGAGAGATATTTCTTGTTATTTTGTAGCACCAAGAACTTGTGTTAGTGAGATCACCATGTTTAATATTATCTTTGAAAGACATGAGAGTGGATGAGTAGACTTTTATATAAACAGACCAAGTTGTTGAGAACGTACATACTACGGACTAAGGACCTGAAGGGTTTCGACGACCGACTAATTTAGGTAGTAGTGTGTCAGGGGGTTTCCTTGTTTGGATTTTCTCTGTGAGACACCCTACGCATGAAACTAGAAAACATTAGGAGTCAAAGTAAGTTGGGTCTTTAAGATATGGGTTTAGAACCTTTGTTATAATATGTAATTGTTAAAATTGAGAGTTATGGGTTATAGTATAATTTGAGGCCAGTGGAGTTGCCAAATGCGAATGTGAAAACTAGTGTGATATTGATTATATTATAAGTACTAAGTTGGTAAAGTGTAACCTTACATAGTAATCACGTGAAGTGTATGATATCACATCCATTTAGATCTTATGCTGAAATGTACAGGCCGTATGGTGTATGGACGCCCTAGATAGTTGGATTATAGTATTTTTCATAATTGAGAATTGTGGCACAGTACGTATTTTAGAGGTAAATAAATGTAGAATTTGTGACTTCAAGACTTAGCTGTTTGATGGTTTAGGTCAGTTAGGACTGCTACTCCCCAAATTTGCCACGAGGATGGTATAGGAAGAATTCTATAAAGTTTAACTCGAGAAAGTTCAAACTTACATGGTATGGTATGTGGAAGCCTACATTTCATGAGATTCTAAAATTTGAAGAGAGTATGAGAACTTATGACACACGGTGATGGCATCGTCGCACAAGTCATGGTTGTGGATGAGTTTATGAGAAAGATAAAATGCATCGTGATATAAAACTATAGTAGTGATGGAATAAAACCAAGCAAGACATTGTTGAGTTCTAATTGAAAGTGGACCATAAAAATTAATAGGGTTCCTTCAGCCATTGGGAATTCCTTTATAGAAATAGGAGAGCGTATCCCTAAATTATCATAGAGTTAATTACTTCGCAAAGGGATCACGACCCTATATGGGTGATGGTGGGTCAGGTAATCGAAGTAGCTCACTCTATGTCAGTTAGGACTAATCATAACGTGTGACAGTATGCCCCAGTCATTATTCCTGAGATAGTAGGGTTATATGGGGTACATTTTGACATTGTGTGTGATGGAGACAAGAGAGTTACGTCTCGATTATTGGGAAGAGTTTTCAAAAGGCCATGAGTATCAAGATGTGAATGTATACGGCTTAACACACCCATAGATGGACGGGACTGAGAATTCTAGTTCCATATTAAGGGATATGTTGTATTTCCAATTATGGGAAGATTTAGTATCATATGTGGAGTTCGTATACAATAACTCCTCTCAGCTCATTTACGGTATGACTCTATTCGAGGCGTTATATAGAAGATCTTATCATCCTTCTACTTATTGGATAAAGGTGGAGGATAATGAGCTACTCGAGCCAGAGGGAGTTAGGGCCCGAAACCAGAATTGAAATGATTTGGTGTTACGTTATTGCATGTTGGAAAAAGGGAAATTGGCGTGGAGATACGTAGGACCATTTCCTATTATTATAAAGATTGGACCGGTAGATTACAGGCTTGGGTTCCATAGTCCTTTGCTGAGGCAGTATTATGGAAATGTGTTGGGATTTATAGTAGATATTGTATGTAAAATATATACCGTACAGACAAGAATAAATTACTAGCGTGACATAGTAGTCAGACGAGTTTGTATTTATCTAAAGATTGATTAATCTACTATAGTGCAAATAGTAGGAGGATAGATAGTGATTATCTAAAATTAAAATTTAAGTAGTGAAACTTAAATGGTAAGGCTTGGGGTATAACATGAGTGAGGTGTTCATTATTAGGGGTATTAGGTAACACTACACCAAATCCTGCGAATGGTCACGCCTAGTGGGTCACCCCCCAAGTTCGCGACCAGCTGGTCACGGACATGGGCCGTGACCCACTCAATATTTGACGTGACCATATTTATTATCACACTAAATTATTGATTCTTGGGAAGTGGTCACGGACCAAGGTTGTGACCACAGTTTTCGCGGACTTGGGCCGTGACCAGGTTGTGACCATCTTGGCGCCAAACATGCGCTAAAATTCCCTCCAAGCTTGGTCAC
This sequence comes from Sambucus nigra, assembly GCA_949130495.1. Lineage (NCBI taxonomy): Eukaryota > Viridiplantae > Streptophyta > Magnoliopsida > Dipsacales > Adoxaceae > Sambucus > Sambucus nigra. The sequence continues at coordinate 374,609,879 of OX422221.1, forward strand.
GGGTGGGTCACGGCCCAAGTCCGTGACCCTTGGCATGACGAAAAAGAGAGTACACATATTGGGGGTCACGACTTAGGGCCGTGACCATTTTTTGGTGTGGGTCGCGGCTAAGGGCCATGACCATACCTCATTCAAGCACCAGGGTTGATGAAAAGGGTCGCGCATCACTGATCGAGGGTCACGGCTACGGGTCGTGACTATTTTTTGGTGTGGGTCACGACTATAGGCCGTGACCATGCCCCATTCAAGCACTAAGTGTGGATGGAAATGTCTCCATCATGGTGGGTCACGACTCTAGGCCGTGACCAGTTCGAAGAAGCCAGAATACCTCATCTACAATTTGTTGGTCGCGCACATGGTGGGTCACGGCTCTAGGCCGTGACCAGGTCGAAGAATCCAGTCATCTACATTTTATTGGTCGCGTCCATGGGGTCACGACTCTTGGCCGTGACGAGGTTAAGGTATTAAAAACGAAAATTACCCCTGCTTCTAATTTCTTATGTGCGGTTTGTAAGGATGTTAGGGCTAAGCGATTCAGGTGCGGTTTCGTTTGGATTTCAGTTGGATTTGCAAACATAATTCTACCCTGGTATGTATTGATTCATTTTGATTTCGTTATATCTGTCTAAAGCCCTAGTTTCTGTGTATGTATGTGTAGATTTATGTTTGTATGTGTGTGTACGTATAGATTTATGTTTATATCTCTGTATATGTATAGATTTATGTGTATATATATGTTTTTGTGTGTAACTATGAACAAATAAATTGTTTTTTATCAATAAACCCTATATTGTATGTGTGTGTATGTATAGATTGTAAGTGTGTGTATGTATAGATTTATGTCAAAAAAAAATTAGGGTTTAGTAAACCCTAAATAGTATGTGTGTATATATATATATTGTGTCAATAAACCCTATATTGTATGTGTGTGTTTGTATAGATTATGCCAATAAACCTAGATTGTATGTGTGTGTATTTTTTTTGACAAAATATAATTAAATGGATTTTTAATGAGTAAAAAAATTTACATCCACCTTGTCGTGATTTTATTGGGGGTTATATGTGTGCCACCTTAAATAGTATGCGGTGGAGATGGGTGGAGTTAGGATTGGGGGTTAGAAGCAACAAATAGTCCCTTAAGAATTCTGTAAGTGTTAATTTTGTTCTTGGCCTTGGTATTTTCAATTTGGTTTTAGATTTGTCCTTGTGAAAAAAAAGGAATAGATATATACCTGGTTTAATTAGATTGGTGTTGGTTATATTATGATATACCCGTTATGCCATTTTATATTATTGTTGAAATTGAATAAGTATTGGTTTTTGAAATGTAATCAAAATCAATTGTAATCTTCTCCATATGTGTGCATCTAATTTTTTCTCAGTAGTAATCCTTAATTTTTTTCTCAGTTCAAAGAAGTTTACTACGAGTCAAGTTGGGACAGTGAGTGACGAAAGAACTAGCCCTGGTTTTCTTCCTTTGGTTTTGAATTTGTTTTTTTGGTTCTACCATTTTTTTTAATTGAACATAACTGTTTGCAAAAAATTCATTATTTTTTCACTGTCATAGGATACATTGATGTTGGGGTCGAACTACTATCAAACATCAAAAATTGCATCGTTGCTGGCATAGAGAAGGTTCTGATTGGCGTGGGTGGCACCAACACCTCCCACGGGACCAATGTAACTAGTAGGAACTGACCCCACAGCTGCGGGACTCCCGGTTTGAGAATACAACGATAATTTGCATATTTCTTGACTTAGGGATAAAAACATGGCGTTAGAGGGTAAAAACTCGAAACAGCCCCCGAACCTCCCCGTGGGTGGCACCAACACCTCCCACGGGACCAATGTAACTCGTAGGAACTGACCCCGCAGTCGCGGGTCTCAAAACGACGGTAATTTTCATATTTCTACTTGGTTACTGATAATTTTACTCATATATGCAATTTTCAGCTTGATTTAATTTTCTGTAAAACTACTTGGTTACTGATATTTTTTTTATGTATCCTATCATTTGTAGGATTTTTGCACCCGAAACAAACGAAGAAGGCAATGGTCTACAACATGAGGATTGTTTATATGTTGTGGACATTCAGGATTTTGTTTTTTGTGTTACAGCCGTGCGGGCTTTTATTGTTTAGTTTTATGCCCGTGCGGGCTTTTATAATGTGATTGTTGAATTTTATGCCCGTGCAGGCTTTATAATAAGTAGGTTTTACATTTACAGGTTTTGGAATGTCAAGAAGATAGAGGAAACTCTACCCAATTTTTTTTTTGGTCTGTGAATTATTAAGAGGTTTAATATTTATAAGTTTGTATATATATTTGTTTATTAACAACGTTCTCGATTTGCAGTTTGTGATTGGACCCCAATTTTAGGTGCACTTACAGGACCCCCAATTTTAGGATTAGACAAAAAAAAATACATTTTTTTTTAAATTATAGTTAAATATGGTCATGGACGACCATTTTTATTTTTTTTCGTCACGCATAAAAATGGTCACGGACTTGGGCCGCAACCATTTTTTTTTATATTTTTGGTCACGGTTATGGGTCACGGTCAACGTCCGCGACCATTTTTTTCCTTTTTTTCGTCACGGTCGTGGGTCACGGACTTGGATCGCGACCATTTTTTTAATTTTTTTTTGTCACGGTTGTGGGTCGCGGACTTTGGCCGCAACCAATTTGTCACGGTTGGGATCACGGATGAGGACCGCAACCAAATTTTTTTTTTATCACGGTCGTCGGTCGCGGACTTTGGCCGCGACCAATTTGTCACGATTGTGGGTCACGGATGAAGACCGCGACCCGTCACGGCATGGGTCACAGCTCAAGTCCGCGACCATCTGTCGTGATCCCTCTTGGCCGTGACCATTTTTTGGTCACGGACTTGGGCCGCGACCCACGAAAATGGTCACGGCCATAGTCCGCGACCCACAGTTTTGGTCAGGGATTTTGGCCGTGACCAATCGCCAGTTTTGGTGTAGTGTAATGTATTGTATGGGCAGTACGATGGAGGTTACATGAGATCTGAGATTAATGCCCAGAGTTTTCCTTTCCAGATATGCCTTAATTTCTGAATTTCGGGATGAAATTACATTATAAGGGGGGGGGGGGGGGGGAGTATGTAATACCCCGTATATTAATGACTTTTAAAATGAGATAAATTAAAAGTAAATGGGTTAAATCAATAGGGGATTAATAGGAATTATTTATTTAAAAATAATTGGAATTAATCTGGATTGAATATTACTAGAATAAAGTAATATGTGATTGATATTAAATATTACTTAGTGATTAAAAGTAATATATGATTATGACTTTATAAAAATTATCTGGATTTATAAATACGATCATTCCGGTAATTATGTCGGGACGTGCGCGTGAGTTGTGTCCGGACTATAATTGAATGGATTGAAAAGAAAATTATTTTTATGTCATCTGAATTGTCATTTCGAGTGCGCCAAAGTGTTCAGGGGGTTTAAATAGTGAGAAAAGTCTACCCGGGGGTTTGATTTGGGTCTCGGGTCAGTTTGGAAACGATAGACATCCCAAAGAGGTATTTTGGTCATTTTACTTGGGAGATGAAAAGTATTTACGAAATTTGGGTAATTTTATATAAGTTAAGAGGTATGTTAGCCAAATTTTTTTTCACCAAAACTCTAAGAGACATCCATTGAGGAAAGGGAAAGATTTATCTAGGAGAGGAAGGGTTGTTCTAGGAAAAGCAATGGAGAAAGGCACCTTGCACCACCACCGCCGCCACCGGAGAGTGACTAGAAAAGATAGGAACAAAATAGAATCATGTTCTCCAAAGGTTCAGACCTACGAAATCAAAGGCAAGTGTTTTAACTCTTCCAATCTATAGCGTGTATGTTGTCCAGGGTAGATAGAAAAAGATTTTTGTAAAAGTTATATAAATCAAAGATGAATTTTAATGATTTTGATCTAATCTTTAAAATGGAAACCATGTAGGATTAATCCCTTATTGATATTAGAATTGACATCATAAAACTTGGGTTTATTTGATGAAGAAATTTGGGGTTTATACGTGTTCTTGAGTAAGAATGATAAAATGCAGTTTTTCTGAATTAAAATGGGATTAGCATGATTAATCAAAATTTCATGATGATTTTGATATGATTTGATGTTATAAATCATGTACATACTTGGGTATATCATTTGGATTGAATTATAAGGAGTTTAAGATTATTTGGCGGAGGTTTTGAGAATGAATTATGTTACAACTCGTTAGTAGAAATATGTAAAAAAAGGACCAATATTTAGGATAATTTTAGGACTGTTCTAAGTGGAAATTGGTAGTGTGCAGACGATTTCTTGTATGAAATCATGTTCTGCACAACTTTGAAGTTTTAAGTTTTTCAAAATCAAAGTAGAAAGGCCTCAAATTGTAATTTTATATTTCTGGACAGAATGTAACTTTATCGAGAAAAGGGATTATTGGGAAGTGAAATATAATCCTCCTTTGTTATAATGAGTCTAGGTTTTTGACCAATAAGTATGGGTTGAAGGTAGATACTAGAATAATTAATTAATTCCTTTCTGTTAAGAAGAGATGGTAGGAGTAATGGGAAATGTGAATAAAATTTGAATTATTAGTTTATGGGATAAACTAGAAATATACTACGTATGGGATTTGTATATGGGATGAGAGTATACCCATTTGTTGATATATATACACATAGGTGGAGGGAATAGCTATAATATAATTGAGGTTTAAAATACCATGATACATATGATTTTCGAGATATAAGTATACTGCGTATGATACTTCTAATATAGGATGTGCTTATGCCCAATTGTTGATATATATATATATATATATATATATAGGAGAAGGATCACAAGTGGACCAAAAGAATGGACTTAACAAAAAAGACTAATAACCCACTAATTTTAATTCCTTGGTGTAATGGGTCCGCGCCAGCGGTATCCAATAACGGACTTATTAGTCTTTTTTGTTAAGTTCATTAAAAAGTCCATTCTTTTGGTCCACTTGTGAACCTCTCCCTATATATATATACACACACACATATAGGTTGAGTGTATACCTATATGATGATTTGTGTGTATGACACACCTAGCCTAATTACTATCGACGGGAGGTTTGCGCGTTGAGGGAAGTCATATCCTGATGAGCCTTAAGGTGGATTTTTGACTTGTGCCTCAGAACATAGGACTTAGGTTGGATTTTCATGTGTGAAAACAATGGTATTGAATGGTTATTTGGGTGCGTAGGTATGTGCATAGCCCAAGACTAAAGACTATGTTCGCCTCTAATATTTGTGTTTTTTATTTATGGTTCGAGGGATATATCGAATCGACAGTCCTTTGTACAGTGATGAGATGTACCTGGGCATGGTAGAAGAGTATGCATGCACCGCAGCTGAGTCTCGGGATGCAGTATTGTATATATATATAATAGAGTGAATGTATATATATACTTGTGATATTATCTATTGTGTGAATTAAGTAAACATGAATGATAATGAAATCTAAAATGAATTAAGTTGGTGAAAACTTAATTATATTAAATTGAAAAAGTGCTTATCCATGTTAAAGAGAAATTGGATATATATTTATTACTTATATTGCGAGAGAAATACATGGGACCAATATTAGGCTATGTTTAGAGGTTAGACTTGAAAGAACTAGTTAGCATGGGAATAGTAACTAGTATGGTTTGAAGGTATGTTAGGCGTGCACACTAGATGAGAGGTGAGAATCTTAATAGAGAGTTGGAGAATCTAACATGTACACAATAATTGTTTAATTTCACTTGTTAATCACTTGTTATTTTTTAAAAATATTTTATCATCGGGCTCTCGCCCGTTTTCTTGCATATTCTTGCCTCCCTTGTATCTTCTATATTAAGTGTTCAGTCAGAGGAACGTTAGCCGTAGAGGATTGGATACTTGACATACTATGGACGCTATGGAGTTGCAAACTTTTATTAGACGCTTTCATTCTCTTGATTCATACATCCATATTAGTTAGTTCATGTAGAGCATGTCACAGAAGGATTATTGTTATTTCGATTTTATCTCAGACAGTGGTATTACTTATGCCACTTATGATACATTCAGTTTATTTGGATTGTTTTAATGAAATATTTAAATTGGGGAGTTTATTACAGTTACATTTAATTATGTTGTGATGTTACTTATCTATTATGCATTATTGTGGAATGCATTGCATGAATTTATTTGTAATGGAAAAATGAGATTGTATTAAATTGAAATTTGAAAGTTTTTAATAGCATCTTAATTGTGTATTAGGTGATTAAAGAAAAATGTTTTTCGACAGTGATGCTAAGAATGAACCAACTGTATACTCTGATTTAATTGGGTATAGGACTGATCACCCGGTATTTAATTGAGCGGGGTGTTACATGTTGTGCTCAATTATTATGGATCAAACGAATGCTTAGTTATTATGGTATTGTTGAGCATTAATTGACCTTATTATGTGATAACCATTGTGTCATTAATATATTCAAAAATCATGTACAACACTCAAAACTAAGCATATTAAAGTTAGACATCGCTTCATTTCTGAACTAGTTGAATCTAAAGCACTACTTATCGACTATTTGCAAACTGAGAAACAATTAGTGGACTTGTGATTAGGCATAATTTCTTCCAAATTTACCCCTTAATTTAGACGCTTTTATTACCCCGGACATTGTAAAACGAGTTGGTTTATCTCATATCATTGCTAATGGCTTCGTCTAACAAGTATGCCGAGTTTTGTGTATTTCTTATTGATTTTTCAGGTATTTAATACATAAAAGAAAGAAAGAAATTGGAAGAAGGAAGAGAGAAGAAGGAAGAAGAATAAAAAGGGAAAAAGCGTAATTTCCATCAGGAATCTGGTCGAGGGCCCAAAATAAAAGTCGAAGATCTCGAGTCTACGAATGCGTAGGAAGAAACGACGTTCAAATCTGAATTATTGAATAGAAGTTACAAAGACCCGAAGATATGAGATAATCATGGGAATTTGAAGAGATAATGAAGAGAAATTAAAAAGAATATCCGGACTAATCAGGATGGCTAAAAAATTGGATTGATCTGGGTACCATAACTCACTGTATAAGGTCGCGTCTACTGGACCGATCCGTTCCTCCCAAAAAAAGGATCTATCTGGGCCCTAAAGTTCTCTGCATAAGGACTGTTTAGCGGACCAATCTGAATAAAATGACAAAAGGATCGATCCGGTTATCATCCAGACCAATTCAAAAAGTCCTGACCGGATCGATAAGGGGTTCGAGATTTGGGATTACCTTCTTCAAGATAGAGTTTTATATGAATCCAACTCTTGTATTTTTCGTAGGGTATAAATTTCAAACTCCTCCCAGACATTAGGGAAGCTTCTAATTTCGTTTTTAGAGAAGCCTTGAATTTAGTTTTGAAGGAAGAACAACAAAAACCTTAGTTTTGTCATTTAGCTTTGATTCAAGTTCTATAATTCAAGTAAATTTGTTCCAATTTTTCTTTAATTATTGTTGTAGTTAATTCATTAGTTAATAATTTCATTCTTCCTAATCTTAGGTTGTTACTTAAGATGTCTTCTTTAGTTAAAAGCATGCTTTCTTCTTGTTTTAATATATCCGGATAAGTTTTTACGGGTTGGGTGCATGAACCCCACCCAATGTAATTCACGATAGTGGAAATAGACTATTGAATTAAAATCTTTGATGAATCGTGTTGCATAACTGGTGCAATCGTCGTACAACTTTTGATCTCGTTTGCTCTAGGTAACCGGGATGCTTAAGAGTGCGATGTGCATATTGGTTGATGTGACACTGCTTTACACGTCCCTTACTTATTTACTCTGCGGCCTACGATCCCTCATATGTGTAATACTTGGGAGTACTAAAGACTGGGTGACTATAGCATTAAAGGTGCGCGCATGTAAGGTGCGCAGTCGTTGTTTTCATTTCACCGCAATAATACAAACAAACCTAAATTACAGCTACACTTGCGAGGCAAGCACAGCGGTGAGTCAGGTATCGAGAATCCACAAGGACGAGATGCTAGAATTTATATGATTTAGTACTCCGAAATAAAAGTGTAAAATATGATTACAAACTAAAAAGGCAAAGATGCATAAAAGGGAAATATTAATCTAGGTGAGTGTATTGAAACTAGATTAACAAAGCGGTAAAACTATAGGTTGCGTCGAATATCCCTCACCCGAGTTAATTTGTATAAAATGGATACATGGGTCGATGAGTTATTTAGAATGCATCTTGTTTTGATAGTTAATTGAACCAAGGGTTGTCACGCCCCTAAATCCGTATAAAAGCCTAATAAGATTTTGGCATCAACAAATGCCCCGGAAATTGTGCATGCAAGGTCGTAAGCATGGGACATACATGATATGCCCCAACAAATATCCTAGGCGCAATAACTAGGACAACGCACCCGAAATAGACCTATAAACACTATCACCAAAGAAAAGCAACGCGTCAACTCGAGTGAGTTCCATTCAAACACAACCTAATTTAAATTAGCTAGAAAGCATGTTAAAAACGCGGTAAATGAAAGCGGTAAATAAATGCGATAAATTTACACTAGAAAGCACGGGAAGAAAGCACGTAAACCTAATTATGAAAGCATGTAAATTAACTAGAAAGCAAGAATAAATGAAATACACACTATATTAATGGAGATGGAAGATCGTAGCACACATTACAAGCCCAAATGGGTGTCAATGCAAGAAGAAATGAAGAAATGAACTCTCAAACCTCCAAAACCCTAACGTATCCTACCTAAAACGAATTATATCTGTTTTTACATCAAAAATCCTTTATATAGTAAAAGGAATTAAATTAGAAAAGAAAAGAGAAAAGAAAATAAAAGGCCAAAATATCTCAGAAAACAGGGAATTGATCGATCGATCCACTAGGCTCAATCAATCGATCATCAGAAATCCAGCCCACTGTCTCCCACGATTTGGCAAAAAATGGGGGATCGATCGATCGACTCCTTTGGTCGATCAATCGATCAAGCGGGGGTGAGCCAAGATGCTTGCTGTTTTGGCCTGTTTGCATTTCCCATCCGCTGAAATAGCCGTAACTTCTTCGTTCTGAATCAAAATCGTGCATCGTTCATGGCTACGCGAAGCTTGCGAGGAGGGCTACAACTTTTGTGGGATGTTGGACTAGGTACTAAAGATGTGAAAAGACTAAAATACCCTTTAAGGTGCGATCGCGTACGAAAATCTAGTGGAATGCGTCCGAACTTCACACTTAGCATCCAAATACCTATAAAAGCTCAATTAGCCCCTGTAAAACATGTTAACATAGAAATCCGAAGTTGTCTAGTTAACGAACATAAATATATGGAATAAGATACCCAAGGGGGCTAAAATGTATCGGTTCAGAGGATGAAATACGCAATATTTGCGTATTATCACACCCCCTAAATTACACATTGCTAGTCCCTAGCAATGAAATAGGCTACAAGCAAACTAAAAGCAAAAGATAGTACAAAATATGGTATAAACGCATAAAGCTACTTTCGCGGGCGATTCGATTGCATTTAGCGTATGAAATAAGCCGTTAAACCCCTAGGTCACCCTAGTGGACGAGTGTAGTCTCGTGAGGATTTTCAGGGATGATACCCACAAACATCACATGGTTTCCTGAAAATAAGCCCAAACAAACATGCGGAAAGCCCAACAATGGCGAAAAAGATTTCATACTCATTATTAGCAAAGATAATGAATTCAAACGAAAGTCCAAATCATTAACATTATAGAATGCACCTCATAAAATTGAAACCTTAAAATGTGGGAGGGGAGAGCACATGCAAAGTCTGATTTGGCAAAAACTTATATAAACCGGATAAACGTTAAAGCAAGCATATATTCAATCCTCACGGGCATTACGCTCATCAAGTGAATTCACTCGAAACAGGGAGGTAACACATGGAACATGTGGGCATAAAGAGTAAATGTAATTGGAAACTAGGCCGTACACATGTCACAAATGAAGAACGCTATATATAAAATGAAAACCCGTAATCTCAATGAAAGATACCGCTCAAAAGGAGGCGAAATGCATTTTCATAGATTATCAAAACTATTTTGACTTTTAAATTACATCAACCAAATATCACATAGGACTTTAATAGGGTTGTAATATATGGCTAGGCTAAGGTACAAAACGAAGGAATGTATGCACGGATTCAAAGTGTTCAGGATGAAAACTCGGGTGTGACAGCCTGACTAATCAAATACCGGGTAGCTACTCCTTTATTCAAATTAATGCAAAATGTCAAGTTAGTTCAGTTCGTAGCATCACTGTCGAAAACATTTTTATAATTATTAGCCACCTAATATTTAAAAAGTGAGTTGTCAATTTTAATTAAATCCAATTAACATACAATCCATTTAAATTATAAAATATTGATACCACAACCATATCACAGTCGCAATTAAATAACGATGTAATAAACTAAATCTGGAGGAATACACCTCACAACAAACAAAATACTGAAACGAACAAATACAAGTCTGAATCCTTAATTTAATTACAACCCAAAATATAAAATAAAAACTGAGTAAATAAGATGTCTCTGAAAGGAAAGGGGCGACATGCCCTACAGATGAATGAGTCTGGAATAGAGTCAAGATATATAGTGGAGGTGTCTACTATTGAGATTCTGTAACTTCCATGTAATACCCCGTACTTTTGTCTATATTTATTTTTGGGATTAATTAATTAAATGCGTATTAATTGGAAATTAATCCGAGTTATAAATACTAATGAGATGCAAATTGGTATTTGATTAGGTGCATATATGATTATATATGTACTTGGTATTATAAAATTTGTCGTGGGATTTATATACGGCATTTTAGAAATTTTGTTGAGACGCGTGGGACCGTCGCGTCACGGTATTATATTTTGATGATAAAAAGTGAATTTAAAACCTATAATTCGTATGGTCGTTTTGAGTGCGCCAACGCGTCCGGAAGGGTCGATATAGTCAGAAAACACTAGCCGGGGGTATAGTTTGGGTCCCGGGGTATTTTTAGGCCATACCGGTAACTTAAAGGGTATTTTGGTAATTTTACATTTTTAGGAATTAAAAGTGACGAAAATTAGAGATGTAAATCTGATGTGGATTAAACCCATTAAGCCCATTAACCAACCCATATTAACCTAGAAGGCTACGTAGGTTGTCATTTAGGTTTTCTAAGTTTCCCCAAATCAAACCCTAGCCACCTTAAGCCACCATTAGAGAGGAAGCTTGGAGAGAAGAAATTCTGCAGAAATTCTTCATCAAATCAACACCAAATCCGAAATCAAACCAAGGCAAGTGATTTAAATTACATTCCTTATGCAGTGAATGCTTTTTCCATGTTAGAAACATTGTTAATCAATCTTATATAAGAGTTAAAAGAAAACCCATGAAATTGGAAGATTGTTGTTTAAATTTTGGGATAGGTTTGCATGTAGAAACATTGTTTGAAGATTTAATTCAGAGATTTCATATCTATGTGATGTATAAACGGATTAAAATCTGGGAAATTTTGATGAGAAGAATCTAGGGTTTATGTTCTTGAAGAAAATTGGGAATTTATGTAGAAACCTTGTGATTTAATGATGTTTAGAAGGTATTAAACCCCTTTAATGATGTTAGTATAGCACCTTGGCATGTTTGAGGATGATTAGAGAACTCAATATATTGTAGGAACGAATTTTAGAAGAGGTTTAAGGAGTAAAAATGGTGAAAAACGAATTGGGGAAAAATCTGGGCCGAAACTGGTCACTCGTTAGAAGCAGACGTTCGAACGAACTCGTTCGAACGAGCTTCTAACGAGTTGACCAGTCGTTATTAACGAGTAGGGATTTCGTTCGATATCTCGTTCGAACAGCCTCGTTCGAACGAGACTTCTAACGAGATGACAGTCCAAACTCGTTCGAACACTCGTTCGAACGAGACTTCTAACGAGCTGGCAGTTTGGGCCATTTTGGACTGTTTTGACTTTTGGAGTTCCGTAAACTGATTTGAGGATATAGATATCATTCCGTAGATATAGTAATGATAGGATTGGGACATTTGGGTATTCATGAGGAGAAATTTACATACGAGAGTTGTATTACATGGACGGTTTGGGTCGAGACGTGAGTGTCCACTACGACGTGAGAATTAATTATGGAACGTATGATTATAAACCGGTATAGCATATATAGTGATAATTACGAGTGAGTACGAGAATGAGAATAGTACTACAATTAAAATATGGTATTACTAAGATGTGTGTTTACTTAGTATTGGTATATGGATTGTGTGTATGACATACCTACCATACTTGCTATCACGGGAGGTTTGCATTCGCTTAGGACCCTCTAATCCTTGTGTGCCTAAGGGGGGGATATAGACTGGTACCTCGATGAACATAGGTCATAGAAAGACTTATTGTGATATTAATAAGTCCGCTGACCATGGGAGCGTAGGTATGTGCGTGACCCATGTGATGGTGACTGTGTTCGCCTCCATTATTTGTGATGTTGTTATCGGTAAACTATTCCTGAGAGATTCGGAATATGTAATCCTTATGTACGTGATGTACCGGGATGGATAGCAGAGTATGTGTGCACCATAGCTTAGATTGCGGGGTGCTTGTATCGTATATTTATGATGTGAATAATATACATTTAATTAATGGAAATCCTCCTGTTAATATTGTGAACATATTACGGTATTGCTTCGAGTTATATAACGAGTTAACTGATACTTATATATATGGCATATTTAGTAACTGAGTTTACATTAAATCCCTTTTTAATTACAAGCGTTATTATGATAATGGGACCGAGTATTATGGGTAGGACTTTCGGCAGTCTAGCTAGATATGTTGTCACTTAGCTAGTGGTATGGGTAGTTACAGATGGGTACTTGCGTTAGGAGTGCACAGTTAGACGAGAGGTGAGAATATAATTTGAGTGCACGTCCTAACATGTACTTTGCATTTAATGTTTTAAATGTTTTTAAAGCACTTGCAGGTTTTTAAAATATAACTCCACATTCGGGCTCTGACCCGTTTGCTTTTCAAATCTTTTTCTTGTAAAACCATTTTAGGTGCCCAGCCACAGGGACACCAAGCATAGGATACTCATTCAGGTGTCGAGCTGTAGCTGCTTGTGGAAGCTACAGGGACTTTGCTTATAGACGCTTCGATCTTTTGGATTCCAGAGTCACTATCTATCAGTGTAGGGCATGTTGCCCATTTCTTTAGAGACATCTTTTACATTTCAGTTTTCAGACTTTAGCATGTATTTGTTTCAGTTTATTTATTTCAGTTATGGGATTGTAGTGAGGGGTTTCCTCCAGACTTTATTTACTCTATTGTGATGGTTATTCATTTTACTTCAGTATGGTGAATGGTGTTATTTATTTCTTCATTACATTTGTTGCATGTTAATCAGACTTAAATTAAAATTTGGCAACTTGCTTTTTAAATACTAGGTGGTTAGTAAAAAAAAAAAAATGTTTTCGACAGTGATGCTATTAACTGAGCCAACTTGGCATTTTGAATTAATTTTATAAAGGAGTAGCTACCCGGTATTTAATTAGTCGGGGTGTTACCGGTGGTATCAGAGCATCAGGTTCTAGTGTCCTTTAGAATCTGTACGGCTATTATGTTTCTGCTACGTTTCTTTGATATAGAGCCCTATATTTTAGGACTGTTGTACTCTTTTTGTGTATGCTTCGTTCTTCAGCTATTTTAAGTTTATAAACTGCGGACTTATAAACTTTGTTCTTATTTCAGATGCCTCCACGACGTGCATGACGAGTTCCCAGGAATGCAATGCCCGAACCCCAGCCCGCTCCAGTTCAGGGCATGATGAACGCCGCTGAGGTTGCTGCTATAGTAGCCCAAGCGGTAAATGCCGCGATTGCCGTGATTCAGCAGGCACCGCCTCAGGCGCCGGTTGTCGCGCCAGCACAGGTTAATGCATTCCCGTCTGTTTAGGAGCGTGTACGAGACGCTTTTCAGAAAGCGCATCCGCCAGAGTTTGCAGGTAGCTCAGACGTGGTAGTCTCGAGCCAATGGACGAAGGACATACAGAGGCATTTGAGGATGCATGAGTGCACTGATATTCAGAAACAGGTGTTAGCTACTTTCAAGCTAGTGGGATCTGCATTACAGTGGTGGGAGTCTATTACCACCGCGGAGGAGAGGGATACCCTTACGATTCAGGAGTTCTGGGTGCGGTTTGACCGCAAGTACTTTCCGTCCGCAGTTCATACAGAGATGAGGAGGAAGCTGATGAGTTTGAAGCAGGAGGGTAAGACAGTGGCCGAATATGAGGCCGAGTTCACTAACCTGTTGAATATCGTTTCAGACGAGATTCCAACAGAGAAGAAGAAGATAGAGAAGTTCACCGACGGGTTGAATTGGAGGATCCATCAGCATCTACTAGGGAACCTATCGTTGGCCACGTATTCTGATGTGGTTAACGCTGCATTATTGCACTGCCAGGACCACCGTTTTCATATGGCCGAGGGCAAGCGGTCGGGGGAGTCTAGCCATCAGGGCAGGACTGGAGGACATGGTGCCAGCGGGGCACAAACCGGTCAGGGGCAGAGACAGAATGAGCAGGGTACCCAGCAGGGGGATAATAAGAGGTCCCGGTCAGGGAACTACAGGCAGGGACAAGGAGGTTTCCGTCAGGGCCATCAGGGTCCAAACGGCCATCAGGGCCAACAGGGGCAGAATGGGCAATAGTTTCATCAGGGCCAGCAGGGCCAAGGGAGGAATGGTAACGGCCACCAGGGTTGGGGACAGCAGGGGCAGAGGGTAGGGAACTTCCCAGGGAAGTGCTTTACTTGTGGCAAGACTGGCCATAAGAAGCAGGATTGTCCTCATAGGGGCAGGGCCCCACAGCAGCAGCAGCAGGGTGCTCGCCAGGAGCCACAGAGGCCTATGTTTCCCGTCGCTCTTCCCGCACCGCCACAGATGGCAGCATTGCCACCCATTCCAACAGTCCCAACTCAGCAGGGGCAGCTATAGTATGGACGTGACTACAACGTTCACCAGGCTACAGTTTCACAGGCACCGCCCGCGATCGAGGGTACGTTTCCTATCCATGGCACTATGGGTCGGGTGTTATTTGATACGGGTGCTACACACTGTTTTATAGCTACACACTTCGCGAAAGCTTTAGGGTTGTTAGCTACGGCAGAGAGCACAGTGACGTGTGTCGACTCACCATTAGGGAGTGGGTCACTTATTTTCTTTATATGCCGGGGAGTGGGGGTAGAGATCGGTGGTTTGTTATTGCCTGCAGACATGTTAGTGTTAGACATGCATGTTCACGATGTGATCATCGGTATGGATTGGCTCGTAGCATATAGGGCCATGATTGATTGCTTCAGCGGGAGCATTGTTTTTGCCATTCCGGGGCAAGAGATGTTTATAGTGGCGATGCCTCGCCCAGAGGGAGGATCGACCGCTCATCTGTATTACATTGAGGAGGATACCTCTAAGGAGGTTGTGATTCCTTTAGATTCGATCCCGGTTGTCAGGGAGTATTCAGATGTGTTTCAGGAGATACCAGGCTTACCGCCTAGTCGGGAGATAGACTTCGTTATAGATTTGCTACCGGGTACGAGACCTATAGCACGTTCACCGTACCGTATGGCTCCAACTGAGATGCGAGAGCTAAGGGATCAGATAGAGCAGCTGTTAGGGCAGGGCTTTATTCGCAGGAGTACCTCACCTTGGGGCGCTCCAGTTTTGTTTGTGAAGAAGAGGAATGGTTCACTAAGATTGTGCGTGGACTACCGAGAGTTGAATAAGGTCACGATACAGAATAAGTATTCGTTGCCTCGAATCGATGACTTGTTCGACTAGTTGAGAGGAGCTTCTTTCTTCTCGAAGATTGACTTGAGGTTGGGATACCATCAGTTGCGTATCAGGGAGGAGGACGTCTCGAAGACTGCGTTCTTGTTGAGATATGGTTCTTATGAGTTTCGGGTTATGCCTTTCGGCTTGACCAACGCTCCAGCAGTGTTTATAGACTTGATGAACAGGGTGTTCAGAGATTTCCTAGATCAGTTTGTCATTGTCTTCATTGATGACATTCTGGTTTACTCTCAGACAGAGGAGGAGCACGCCGAGCATTTGAGGCAGGTTTTGCAGACACTTCGTCAGAACGAGTTGTATGAAAAATACGAGAAGTGCGGGTTTTGGTTGAAGGAAGTCCAGTTCTTGGGTCACATTATTTCCGACCAGGGAATATCAGTTGATCCGGGGAAGGTATCAGCGGTGAGGGAGTGGGGACAGCCCACGACACGAACAGAGATTCGTAGTTTCTTGGGTCTAGCAGGATACTACAGGAGGTTTATTCGGGGTTTCTCAGAGATAGCAGGTCCTTTGACACATCTTACTCGTAAAGGTGTGCCGTTCATTTGGAGTGATGCCTGTCAGTTGGCATTCGATGAATTGAAGAACAAGTTGACCTCAGCACCTGTGTTAGCATTGCCGAGACCGGGAGTTGAGTATTTGGTTTACACCGACGCATCTTTGCAAGGACTGGGAGGTGTATTGCAGCAGGAGAGACAGGCCATAGCTTATGCTTCCCGTAAGCTTAAGCCTCATGAGAAGAATTACCCCACGCATGATTTGGAGTTGGCAGCGGTAGTATTTGCCTTACGAATTTGGAGGCACTATCTTTTGGGGGAGAAGTTTCAGTTGTTCACGGACCACAAGTCACTACAGTATCTGTTCACGCAGAAGGAATTGAATATGCGGCAGCGTAGGTGGCTTGAGTTTGTGAAGAACGACCAGTTCGACATCCAGTACCACCCAGGTAAGGCTAACGTGGTAGCAGACACGTTGAGCCGCAGGGCAGCAGATGAGGTGGCAGAGGTGTGGAAAGCTAAGTGGAAGGAATTGGGACACCAGGATGCAGTGGCCCGATCTTTCATGTCTTTGATGACCGTTACACCGCAGATTATCACGAAGGTAGTACGGGCACAGACCAATGACTCGTTCTGTCAGGAGCAGATAGTTCGATTGCTAGCAGAGGGAGCCGAATCCTATACCGTTAGCTCAGACGGGGGATTGCGCTTCAATGGGAGATTGGTAGTTCCGGAAGGGGAAGAATTACGCCACGATGTGATGGCAGAGTCACACGGCTCACGGTTCACGGTACATCCCGGAGGGGACAAAATGTACCAAGACATGAGACGGCAATATTGGTGGATCGGTATGAAGAGAGATATCGCTGAGTTTGTCTCGAAATGTGCCACTTGTCAGCTCGTGAAAGTGGATCATCAGAGACCGGCAGGATTGCTACAGCCGTTGGAGGTTCCGGTGTGGATGTGGGAGAGCATATCCATGGATTTTGTCACGGGGTTGCCTACGTCGCAGAGGGGTCACGACTCCGTTTGGGTAATTGTGGACAGGTTATCCAAGGTCGCTCACTTCTTACCCGTAAGGACTGACTACACTACGGGACAGTATGACCAGCTCTTCATTTCAGAGATTGTGAGACTTCACGGTGTGCCCCTAAATATCGTGTCTGATAGAGACAAGATATTTGTTTCGAGGTTTTGGGAGAGTTTCCAGGAGGCCATGGGCACGGAATTGCGGTTGAGTACGGCTTATCATCCGCAGACCGATGGGCAGACAGAGCGCACCAATCAGATGTTGGAGGACATGCTACGCATGTGCATTATTGACTTCGGTGGTGGATGGGAGAAGTACCTTCCACTGGTGGAGTTTGCTTACAACAACTCCTATCAATTCACGATTGGCATGGCTCCGTTCAAGGCGTTGTACGGTAGGCCTTATCGTTCCCTAGCATGTTGGTTGGAGGTGGGGGACAACAAAATACTAGGGCCGGAAGTGATTCAGTATACTTCGGCAAGGATTGAGTTGATTCGGAGTCTCATTCGGGTAGCTCAAGACAGGCAGAAGAGTTATGCTGATGCGAAGAGGTTTTTCAGGGAGTTCCAAGTGGGGGACCAGGTTTTGCTCAGGGTTTCTCCGATGAAGGGGATTATGCGATTCGGGAAGAAGGGGAAGTTGGCACCGAGGTATGTGGGGCCGTTTCCTATTATTGAGCGGATCGGACCCGTTGCGTATAGACTTGGACTACCGGAGCACTTGCATCGGATTCACGACGTGTTCCATATTTCCTCGCTGAGGAAATACCTTAGAGATGATTTGGCTCATTCTCACATTGCTGTGGAGGACATGGATCTCCAGCCGGATAGCTCTTACGAGGAGGGGCCGATTGCTATTTTGGACCGAAGCGAGAGGAAACTGCGGTCAAAGATAGTCCCGTTAGTGCGTGTTCAGTGGCGACATCACAATGTCGAGGAGTCCACATGGGAGCGCGAGGATGAGATGCGCGAACGTTATCCAGAGCTATTTTTAGCAGGTACTTTCTAGTTTTGAATTTCGGGACGAAATTCAGTTATTAGGGGGGAAGTATGTAATACCCCGTACTTTTGTCTATATTTATTTTTGGGATTAATTAATTAAATGCGTATTAATTGGAAATTAATCTGGGTTATAAATACTAATGAGATGCAAATTGGTATTTGATTAGGTGCATATATGATTATATATGTACTTGGTATTATAAAATTTGTCGTGGGATTTATATACGGCATTTTAGAAATTTTGTTGAGACGCGTGGGACCGCCGCGTCACGGTATTATATTTTGATGATAAAAAGTGAATTTAAAATCTATAATCCGTATGGTCGTTTTGAGTGCGCCAAAGCGTCCGGAAGGGTCGAGATAGTCAGAAAACACTAGCCGCGGGTATAGTTTGGGTCCCGGGGTATTTTTAGGCCATACCGGTAACGTAAAGGGTATTTTGGTAATTTTACATTTTTAGGAATTAAAAGTGACGAAAATTAGAGATGTAAATCTGATGTGGATTAAACCCATTAAGCCCATTAACCAACCCATATTAACCTAGAAGGCTATGTAGGTTGTCATTTAGGTTTTCTAAGTTTCCCCAAATCAAACCCTAGCCACCTTAAGCCACCATTAGAGAGGAAGCTTGGAGAGAAGAAATTCTGCAGAAATTCTTCATCAAATCAACACCAAATCCGAAATCAAACCAAGGCAAGTGATTTAAATTACATTCCTTATGCAGTGAATGCTTTTTCCATGTTAGAAACATTGTTAATCAATCTTATATAAGAGTTAAAAGAAAACCCATGAAATTGGAAGATTGTTGTTTAAATTTTGGGATAGGTTTGCATGTAGAAACATTGTTTGAAGATTTAATTCAGAGATTTCATATCTATGTGATGTATAAACGGATTAAAATCTGGGAAATTTTGATGAGAAGAATCTAGGGTTTATGTTCTTGAAGAAAATTGGGAATTTATGTAGAAACCTTGTGATTTAATGATGTTTAGAAGGTATTAAACCCCTTTAATGATGTTAGTATAGCACCTTGGCATGTTTGAGGATGATTAGAGAACTCAATATATTGTAGGAACGAATTTTAGAAGAGGTTTGAGGAGTAAAAATGGTGAAAAACGAATTGGGGAAAAATCTGGGCCGAAACTGGTCACTCGTTAGAAGCAGACGTTCGAACGAACTCGTTCGAATGAACTCGTTCGAACGAGCTTCTAACGAGTTGACCAGTCGTTATTAACGAGTAGGGATTTTGTTCGATATCTCGTTCGAACAGCCTCGTTCGAACGAGACTTCTAACGAGATGACAGTCCAAACTCGTTCGAACACTCGTTCGAACGAGACTTCTAACGAGCTGGCAGTTTGGGCCATTTTGGACTGTTTTGACTTTTGGAGTTCCGTAAACTGATTTGAGGATATAGATATCATTCCGTAGATATAGTAATGATAGGATTGGGACATTTGGGTATTCATGAGGAGAAATTTACATACGAGAGTTGTATTACATGGACGGGTTTGGGTCGAGACGTGAGTGTCCACTACGACGTGAGAATTAATTATGGCACGTATGATTATAAACCGGGTATAGCTATATAAGTGATAATTACGAGTGAGTACGAGAATGAGAATAGTACTACAATTAAAATATGGTATTACTAAGATGTGTGTTTACTTAGTATTGGTATATGGATTGTGTGTATGACATACCTACCATACTTGCTATCACGGGAGGTTTGCATTCGCTTAGGACCCTCTAATCCTTGTGTGCCTAAGGGGGGGATATAGACTGGTACCTCGATGAACATAGGTCATAGAAAGACTTATTGTGATATTAATAAGTCCGCTGACCATGGGAGCGTAGGTATGTGCGTGACCCATGTGATGGTGACTGTGTTCGCCTCCATTATTTGTGATGTTGTTATCAGTAAACTATTCCTGAGAGATTCGGGAATATGTAATCCTTATGTACGTGATGTACCGGGATGGATAGCAGAGTATGTGTGCACCATAGCTTAGATTGCGGGGTGCTTGTATCGTATATTTATGATGTGAATAATATACATTTAATTAATGGAAATCCTCCTGTTAATATTGTGAACATATTACGGTATTGCTTCGAGTTATATAACGAGTTAACTGATACTTATATATATGGCATATTTAGTAAACTGAGTTTACATTAAATCCCTTTTTAATTACAAGCGTTATTATGATAATGGGACCGAGTATTATGGGTAGGACTTTCGGCAGTCTAGCTAGATATGTTGTCACTTAGCTAGTGGTATGGGTAGTTACAGATGGGTACTTGCGTTAGGAGTGCACAGTTAGACGAGAGGTGAGAATATAATTTGAGTGCACGTCCTAACATGTACTTTGCATTTAATGTTTTAAATGTTTTTAAAGCACTTGCAGGTTTTTAAAATATAACTCCACATTCGGGCTCTGACCCGTTTGCTTTTCAAATCTTTTTCTTGTAAAACCATTTTAGGTGCCCAGCCACAGGGACACCAAGCATAGGATACTCATTCAGGTGTCGAGCTGTAGCTGCTTGTGGAAGCTACAGGGACTTTGCTTATAGACGCTTCAATCTTTTGGATTCCAGAGTCACTATCTATCAGTGTAGGGCATGTTGCCCATTTCTTTAGAGACATCTTTTACATTTCAGTTTTCAGACTTTAGCATGTATTTGTTTCAGTTTATTTATTTCAGTTATGGGATTGTAGTGAGGGGTTTCCTCCAGACTTTATTTACTCTATTGTGATGGTTATTCATTTTACTTCAGTATGGTGAATGGTGTTATTTATTTCTTCATTACATTTGTTGCATGTTAATCAGACTTAAATTAAAATTTGGCAACTTGCTTTTTAAATACTAGGTGGTTAGTAAAAAAAAAAATGTTTTCGACAGTGATGCTATTAACTGAGCCAACTTGGCATTTTGAATTAATTTTATAAAGGAGTAGCTACCCGGTATTTAATTAGTCGGGGTGTTACCGGTGGTATCAGAGCATCAGGTTCTAGTGTCCTTTAGGATCTGTACGGCTATTATGTTTCTGCTACGTTTCTTTGATATAGAGCCCTATATTTTAGGACTGTTGTACTCTTTTTGTGTATGCTTCGTTCTTCAGCTATTTTAAGTTTATAAACTGCGGACTTATAAACTTTGTTCTTATTTCAGATGCCTCCACGATGTGCATGACGAGTTCCCAGGAATGCAATGCCCGAACCCCAGCCCGCTCCAGTTCAGGGCATGATGAACGCCGCTGAGGTTGCTGCTATAGTAGCCCAAGCGGTAAATGCCGCGATTGTCGTGATTCAGCAGGCACCGCCTCAGGCGCCGGTTGTCGCGCCAGCACAGGTTAATGCATTCCCGTCTGCTTGGGAGCGTGTACGAGACGCTTTTCAGAAAGCGCAACCGCCAGAGTTTGCAGGTAGCTCAGACGTGGTAGTCTCGAGCCAATGGAGGAAGGACATACAGAGGCATTTGAGGATGCATGAGTGCACTGATATTCAGAAACAGGTGTTAGCTACTTTCAAGCTAGTGGGATCTGCATTACAGTGGTGGGAGTCTATTACCACCGCGGAGGAGAGGGATACCCTTACGATTCAGGAGTTCTGGGTGCGGTTTGACCGCAAGTACTTTCCGTCCGCAGTTCATACAGAGATGAGGAGGAAGCTGATGAGTTTGAAGCAGGAGGGCAAGACAGTGGCCGAATATGAGGCCGAGTTCACTAACCTGTTGAATATCGTTCCAGACGAGATTCCAACAGAGAAGAAGAAGATAGAGAAGTTCACCGACGGGTTGAATTGGAGGATCCATCAGCATCTACTAGGGAACCTATCGTTGGCCACGTATTCTGATGTGGTTAACGCTGCATTATTGCACTGCCAGGACCACCGTTTTCATATGGCCGAGGGCAAGCGGTCGGGGGAGTCTAGCCATCAGGGCAGGACTGGAGGACATGGTGCCAGCGGGGCACAAACCGGTCAGGGGCAGAGACAGAATGAGCAGGGTACCCAGCAGGGGGATAATAAGAGGTCCCGGTCAGGGAACTACAGGCAGGGACAAGGAGGTTTCCGTCAGGGCCATCAGGGTCCAAACGGCCATCAGGGCCAACAGGGGCAGAATGGGCAACAGTTTCATCAGGGCCAGCAGGGCCAAGGGAGGAATGGTAACGGCCACCAGGGTTGGGGACAGCAGGGGCAGAGGGGAGGGAACTTCCCAGGGAAGTGCTTTACTTGTGGCAAGACTGGCCATAAGAAGCAAGATTGTCCTGATAGGGGGAGGGCCCCACAGCAGCAGCAGCAGGGTGCTCGCCAGGAGCCACAGAGGCCTATGTTTCCCGCCGCTCTTCCCGCACCGCCACAGATGGCAGCATTGCCACCCATTCCAGCAGTCCCAACTCAGCAGGGGCAGCTATAGTATGGACGTGTCTACAACGTTCACCAGGCTACAGTTCCACAGGCACCGCCCGCGATCGAGGGTACGTTTCCTATCCATGGCACTATGGGTCGGGTGTTATTTGATACGGGTGCTACACACTGTTTTATAGCTACACACTTCGCGAAATCTTTAGGGTTGTTAGCTACGGCAGAGAGCACAGTGACGTGTGTCGACTCACCATTAGGGAGTGGGTCACTTATTTTCTTTATATGCCGGGGAGTGGGGGTAGAGATCGGTGGTTTGTTATTGCCTGCAGACATGTTAGTGTTAGACATGCATGTTCACGATGTGATCATCGGTATGGATTGGCTCGTAGCATATAGGGCCATGATTGATTGCTTCAGCGGGAGCATTGTTTTTGCCATTCCGGGGCAAGAGATGTTTATAGTGGCGATGCCTCGCCCAGAGGGAGGATCGACCGCTCATCTGTATTACATTGAGGAGGATACCTCTAAGGAGGTTGTGATTCCTTTAGATTCGATCCCGGTTGTCAGGGAGTATTCAGATGTGTTTCAGGAGATACCAGGCTTACCGCCCAGTCGGGAGATAGACTTCGTTATAGATTTGCTACCGGGTACGAGACCTATAGCACGTTCACCGTACCGTATGGCTCCAGCTGAGATGCGAGAGCTAAGGGATCAGATAGAGCAGCTGTTAGGGCAGGGCTTTATTCGCAGGAGTACCTCACCTTGGGGCGCTCCAGTTTTGTTTGTGAAGAAGAGGAATGGTTCACTAAGATTGTGCGTGGACTACCGAGAGTTGAATAAGGTCACGATACGGAATAAGTATTCGTTGCCTCGAATCGATGACTTGTTCGACCAGTTGAGAGGAGCTTCTTTCTTCTCGAAGATTGACTTGAGGTCGGGATACCATCAGTTGCGTATCATGGAGGAGGACGTCTCGAAGACTGCGTTCTTGTTGAGATATGGTTCTTATGAGTTTCGGGTTATGCCTTTCGGCTTGACCAACGCTCCAGCAGTGTTTATGGACTTGATGAACAGGGTGTTCAGAGATTTCCTAGATCAGTTTGTCATTGTCTTCATTGATGACATTCTGGTTTACTCTCAGACAGAGGAGGAGCACGCCGAGCATTTGAGGCAGGTTTTGCAGACACTTCGTCAGAACGAGTTGTATGCAAAATACGAGAAGTGCGGGTTTTGGTTGAAGGAAGTCCAGTTCTTGGGTCACATTATTTCCGACCAGGGAATATCAGTTGATCCGGGGAAGGTATCAGCGGTGAGGGAGTGGGGACAGCCCACGACACGAACAGAGATTCGTAGTTTCTTGGGTCTAGCAGGATACTACAGGAGGTTTATTCGGGGTTTCTCAGAGATAGCAGGTCCTTTGACACATCTTACTCGTAAAGGTGTTCCGTTCATTTGGAGTGATGCCTGTCAGTTGGCATTCGATGAATTGAAGGACAAGTTGACCTCAGCACCCGTGTTAGCATTGCCGAGACCGGGAGTTGAGTATTTGGTTTACACCGACGCGTCTTTGCAAGGACTGGGAGGTGTATTGCAGTAGGAGAGACAGGCCATAGCTTATGCTTCCCGTAAGCTTAAGCCTCATGAGAAGAATTACCCCACGCATGATTTGGAGTTGGCAGTGGTAGTATTTGCCTTACGAATTTGGAGGCACTATCTTTTGGGGGAGAAGTTTCAGTTGTTCACGGACCACAAGTCACTTCAGTATCTGTTCACGCAGAAGGAATTGAATATGCGGCAGCGTAGGTGGCTTGAGTTTGTGAAGGACGACCAGTTCGACATCCAGTACCACCCAGGTAAGGCTAACGTGGTAGCAGACGCGTTGAGCCGCAGGGCAGCAGATGAGGTGGCAGAGGTGTGGAAAGCTAAGTGGAAGTAATTGGGACACCAGGATGCAGTGGCCCGATCTTTCATGTCTTTGATGACCGTTACACCGCAGATTATCACGAAGGTAGTACGGGCACAGATCAATGACTCGTTCTGTCAGGAGCAGATAGTTCGATTACTAGCAGAGGGAGCCGAATCCTATACCGTTAGCTCAGACGGGGGATTGCGCTTCAATGGGAGATTGGTAGTTCCGGAACGGGAAGAATTACGCCACGATGTGATGGCAGAGTCGCACGGCTCACGGTTCGCGGTACATCCCGGAGGAGACAAAATGTACCAAGACATGAGACGGCAATATTGGTGGATCGGTATGAAGAGAGATATCGCTGAGTTTGTCTCGAAATGTGCCACTTGTCAGCTCGTAAAAGTGGATCATCAGAGACCGGCAGGATTGCTACAGCCGTTGGAGGTTCCGGTGTGGATGTGGGAGAGCATATCCATGGATTTTGTCACGGGGTTTCCTACGTCGCAGAGGGGTCACGACTCCGTTTGGGTAATTGTGGACAGGTTATCCAAGGTCGCTCACTTCTTACCCGTAAGGACTGACTAAACTACGGGACAGTATGACCAGCTCTTCATTTCAGAGATTGTGAGACTTCACGGTGTGCCCCTAAATATCGTGTCTGATAGAGACAAGATATTTGTTTCGAGGTTTTGGGAGAGTTTCCAGGAGGCCATGGGCACGGAATTGCGGTTGAGTACGGCTTATCATCCGCAGACCGATGGGCAGACAGAGAGCACCAATCAGATGTTGGAGGACATGCTACGCATGTGCATTATTGACTTCGGTGGTGGATGGGAGAAGTACCTTCCACTGGTGGAGTTTGCTTACAACAACTCCTATCAATTCACGATTGGCATGGCTCCGTTCAAGGCGTTGTACGGTAGGCCTTATCGTTCCCTAGCATGTTGGTTGGAGGTGGGGGACAACAAAATACTAGGGCCGGAAGTGATTCAGGATACTTCGGCAAGGATTGAGTTGATTCGGAGTCTCATTCGGGTAGCTCAAGACAGGCAGAAGAGTTATGCTGATGCGAAGAGGTTTTTCAGGGAGTTCCAAGTGGGGGACCAGGTTTTGCTCAGGGTTTCTCCGATGAAGGGGATTATACGATTCGGGAAGAAGGGGAAGTTGGCACCGAGGTATGTGGGGTCGTTTCCTATTATTGAGCGGATCGGACCCGTTGCGTATAGACTTGGACTACCGGAGCACTTGCATCGGATTCACGACCTGTTCCATATTTCCTCGCTGAGGAAATACCTTAGAGATGATTTGGCTCATTCTCACATTGCTGTGGCGGACATGGATCTCCAGCCGGATAGCTCTTACGAGGAGGGGCCGATTGCTATTTTGGACCGAAGCGAGAGGAAACTGCGGTCAAAGATAGTCCCGTTAGTGCGTGTTCAGTGGCGACATCACAATGTCGAGGAGTCCACATGGGAGCGCGAGGATGAGATGCGCGAACGTTATCCAGAGCTATTTTTAGCAGGTACTTTCTAGTTTTGAATTTCGGGACGAAATTCAGTTATTAGGGGGGAAGTATGTAATACCCCGTACTTTTGTCTATATTTATTTTTGGGATTAATTAATTAAATGCGTATTAATTGAAAATTAATTCGGGTTATAAATACTAATGAGATGCAAATTGGTATTTGATTAGGTGCATATATGATTATATATGTACTTGGTATTATAAAATTTGTCGTGGGATTTATATACGGCATTTTAGAAATTTTGTTGAGACGCGTGGGACCGCCGCGTCACGGTATTATATTTTGATGATAAAAAGTGAATTTAAAATCTATAATCCGTATGGTCGTTTTGAGTGCGCCAAAGCGTCCGAAAGGGTCGAGATAGTCAGAAAACACTAGCCGAGGGTATAGTTTGGGTCCCGGGGTATTTTTAGGCCATACCGGTAACTTAAAGGGTATTTTGGTAATTTTACATTTTTAGGAATTAAAAGTGACGAAAATTAGAGATGTAAATCTGATGTGGATTAAACCCATTAAGCCCATTAACCAACCCATATTAACCTAGAAGGCTACGTAGGTTGTCATTTAGGTTTTCTAAGTTTCCCCAAATCAAACCCTAGCCACCTTAAGCCACCATTAGAGAGGAAGCTTGGAGAGAAGAAATTCTGCAGAAATTCTTCATCAAATCAACACCAAATCCGAAATCAAACCAAGGCAAGTGATTTAAATTACATTCCTTATGCAGTGAATGCTTTTTCCATGTTAGAAACATTGTTAATCAATCTTATATAAGAGTTAAAAGAAAACCCATGAAATTGGAAGATTGTTGTTTAAATTTTGGGATAGGTTTGCATGTAAAAACATTGTTTGAATATTTAATTCAGAGATTTCATATCTATGTGATGTATAAACGGATTAAAATCTGGGAAATTTTGATGAGAAGAATCTAGGGTTTATGTTCTTGAAGAAAATTGGGAATTTATGTAGAAACCTTGTGATTTAATGATGTTTAGAAGGTATTAAACCCCTTTAATGATGTTAGTATAGCACCTTGGCATGTTTGAGGATGATTAGAGAACTCAATATATTGTAGGAACGAATTTTAGAAGAGGTTTGAGGAGTAAAAATGGTGAAAAACGAATTGGAGAAAAATCTGGGCCGAAACTGGTCACTCGTTAGAAGCAGACGTTCGAACGAACTCGTTCGAACGAGCTTCTAACGAGTTGACCAGTCGTTATTAACGAGTAGGGATTTCGTTCGATATCTCGTTCAAACGAAATATCGTTAGAAGGGACAGTTCGTTCGAACGAACTGGGATCTCGTTCGAACAGCCTCGTTCGAACGAGACTTCTAACGAGATGACAGTCCCAACTCGTTCGAACGAGACTTCTAACGAGCTGGCAGTTTGGGCCATTTTGGACTGTTTTGACTTTTGGAGTTCCGTAAACTGATTTGAGGATATAGATATCATTCCGTAGATATAGTAATGATAGGATTGGTACATTTGGGTATTCATGAGGAGAAATTTACATACGAGAGTTGTATTACATGGACGGTTTGGGTCGAGACGTGAGTGTCCACTACGACATGAGAATTAATTATGGCACGTATGATTATAAACCAATATAGCATATATAGTGATAATTACGAGTTAGTACGAGAATGAGAATAGTACTACGATTAAAATATGGTATTACTAAGATGTGTGTTTACTTAGTATTGGTATATGGATTGTGTGTATGACATACCTACCATACTTGCTATCATGGGAGGTTTGCGTTCGCTTAGGACCCTCTAATCCTTGTGTGCCTACGGGGGGGATATAGACTGGTACCTCGATGAACATAGGTCATAGAAAGACTTATTGTGATATTAATAAGTCCGCTGACCATGGGAGCGTAGGTATGTGCGTGACCCATGTGATGGTGACTGTGTTCGCCTCCATTATTTGTGATGTTGTTATCGGTAAACTATTCCTGAGAGATTCGGAATATGTAATCCTTATGTACGTGATGTACCGGGATGGATAGCAGAGTATGTGTGCACCATAGCTTAGATTGCGGGGTGCTTGTATCGTATATTTATGATGTGAATAATATACATTTAATTAATGGAAATCCTCCTGTTAATATTGTGAACATATTACGGTATTGCTTCGAGTTATATAACGAGTTAACTGATACTTATATATATGGCATATTTAGTAACTGAGTTTACATTAAATCCCTTTTTAATTACAAGCGTTATTATGATAATGGGACCGAGTATTATGGGTAGGACTTTCGGCAGTCTAGCTAGATATGTTGTCACTTAGCTAGTGGTATGGGTAGTTACAGATGGGTACTTGCGTTAGGAGTGCACAGTTAGACGAGAGGTGAGAATTTAATGTGAGTGCACGTCCTAACATGTACTTTGCATTTAATGTTTTAAATGTTTTTAAAGCACTTGCAGATTTTTAAAATATAACTCCACATTCGGGCTCTGACCCGTTTGCTTTTCAAATCTTTTTCTTGTAAAACCATTTTAGGTGCCCAGCCACAGGGACACCAAGCATAGGATACTCATTCAGGTGTCGAGCTGTAGCTGCTTGTGGAAGCTACAGGGACTTTGCTTATAGACGCTTCGATCTTTTGGATTCCAGAGTCACTATCTATCAGTGTAGGGCATGTTGCCCATTTCTTTAGAGACATCTTTTACATTTCAGTTTTCAGACTTTAGCATGTATTTGTTTCAGTTTATTTATTTCAGTTATGGGATTGTAGTGAGGGGTTTCCTCCAGACTTTATTTACTCTATTGTGATGGTTATTCATTTTACTTCAGTATGGTGAATGGTGTTATTTATTTCTTCATTACATTTGTTGCATGTTAATCAGACTTAAATTAAAATTTGGCAACTTGCTTTTTAAATACTAGGTGGTTAGTAAAAAAAAAAAAATTTCGACAGTGATGCTCTTAACTGAGCCAACTTGGCATTTTGAATTAATTTTATAAAGGAGTAGCTACCCGGTATTTAATTAGTCGGGGTGTTACATTCCACAACAGCTACAGCACGTCGCGGGAATAGAACTCATATGCATGGTGTCCTTGTGGCTGGGCACCTAAAAAGGTTTTTACAAAATAGATTTGAAAGCAAACGTGTTAGAGCCCGATTGTGAAAACAGTTTAAAATACAGCAAGTGGTTTAAAATAATTAAACAGTGAATATAAAGTACATGATAGTGCGCGCACTCACTTGAGTTCCTCACCTCTCAACTAATTGTGCACTCGTATCGTACCCGTACCCATTCTAGATATTCTCATATCTAACTAGTCCAATACACAATCTAACATTACTATACGATTCACGATTTATTATCCGGCACCTTAATTTAAATAGAGAGTTTTACTTTTCTTCTTAGTTCCCAATATTAGTAATGCTAATCACGAGCGATTTCCATTTTTTTAATTCTACTAAAATGTTACTATTTTTCACACTTACATTTTCATGACAATTCATTTCAATTAGCAGTATATCATTCTCATCATAAATATACAATACTGGTACCCCGAGTCTAAGCTGCGGTGCACACATACTCTGTTATCCAATCCTGATACATCACGTACATAAGGACCACGTATTCCGAATCTCTCACGAATCGTTTTCAATAAACAACAATCACACAAAATGGAGGCGAACATAGTTCACATCACATGGGTCACGCACATACCTACGCTCCCATGATCAGCAGACTTATTAACTTCTCAATAAGTCCTTCTCTGACCTATGTCCTCGAGGTACCAATCTAAATCCCCCCGTAGGCACACAAAGACTAGATGGCCTTGATCGAATGCCGACCTCCCGTGATAGCAAGTATGGTAGTTATGTTATACACAACTAACTACATATACCAAGTATTCACACATCTTCGGTATTTCATAATATTAATAGAGGTATATATCTCATTCCTATACCGTCATTTCATGTTATACGTTTACAAGTCCCCGAATTATATACATTAAAGTTATCAACTCTTCTCACGTCGAAGTCTTTAGACATTAATATCATAACCCATAAACATCATTCGGATTACTACAAAACTCCAAGTTTTAATCCTTAACGTACTTCTAAATCTCATAAATGTATCCACAAATCAACAAGGGAAGGATTACACTTAATTATACAAGTCTTTTGAAGATTCGAAATAAAACCAGGCCTAAAAGGCATTCTGTCAACTCGCTAGAAATCTCGTTCGGACGAGGCCGTTCGAACGACCTAGGTAGGTTTTCTAACGAGATGGCAGTTTGCGCCCAGAAATTCTTCACTTCGTTTTTCTCAATTTTTCTCTTCTCTAAATTCACCCTAAGATCATCCCAGTCGCATTTTAATGTTCTTAAACTTCTCTAAATCCTCTTAGGTCGTTTCTTAACATATTTGTGGGGTTAAATCCTCTAAATCAACATGTAATTAACATAAATCCCCAAATATTACCCCAAACCCTATGAACATAAACCTATAATTTGATTGTGCCCAATTACTCATCATAAATCCGTTTTTAAATCATCATATTTAAGTCTTCTAATACTAAATTAGTCCATCGTCATTCTGCATGCAAATCCTATGCCAAATTTAGAGTTTCTCCAACAATTTTATTAGTTTTCCTAAAACTTTCAACACAAAATAGTTTCTACACTAAACATGGAAGAAATATTCAATGCACTTAAAAATATTAAATCACTTTCCTCAAATTTGTTCTTCAGATGTGTTGTTGATGATTCGAGGTTGATTTTCTCCTTTGTCCGGTCACAAATCCTCTCCAAAATGATGGTGGTGAGTGTTTTTTGTTTGGAACCCTGTGGTAACTCCTCTCTAACTCTCGTATCCCACTTCTAAAGCTTTTTTCTGGTAATGGCCTTAGTGGCCCCTTTAAAATAATAAATATTAACTCTAATTTTCGTGGGTTTTAATTCCCTAATTTTTAAAATTTCCAAAATACCCCTCTAGGTAGTCGGTTTGGCCTAACAATGCCGCGGGACCCAAACTAAACCCCCGGCTAGTGTTTTCTGACTATTTCGACCCTTCCGGACACGTTGGCGCGCTCAAAATGATCATTTGGTTGACAAAAATATAATTCTCTTTTTAATTTAAATAATTTCATTCCTGACGCGACTCACACGCACGACCAACTAAATTTCCAAATTGCCGTATTTCTGCCTCGTGACAATTTAAATATTTTCAATACTCATGTATTACCATACATACTTAGAAATATTAAATTTTAACATCATAATCAAATACCAATTCACATCTCGCTAGTATTTATACTCGAATTAATTCTCATTTAATTTAATTAATCTCTTAAAGAAAATCAATAAAATTACGGGGTATTACATTAGGATAATGGAAAAATGTGGGCAATATCAAAATTGGAAAACAAGTTCCAAAAAGGAATTAGATATATCAATTGGAGAGTAATCAAAGCTTATTGAACTATATACACAACATATAAAACTTTCTCTTTCTTTTCTTTTCTTCTTTTTCGTATTTTTCTCTTTTGTTTTCTTTTGCTTTTTACTTTCTCTTTTTCTTCACTTTTGCACATCTTTCTTTTCTTTACGTATCAAACTATCATATACCTAAATTGCAACCGGCATCATAACAACATCATTCAATCCCAAGCAACATTCTAAACAGTGGTATGGAAGGTGTATGCATGGTATATAACTCCAATTTGGAGTTGGTTATGGGAATGAGGTTATGAAACGAAAGGCTATATAGGATCAAAGGGGTTAATGAGGGTAAACATATAAGGGTGAGGTCAAGGCTAATATGGGTGATATATCAAAGATGTCCTATGATCATTTCACAAAGTTTACGCAATTCTCGAATCAAAACAATATATGAAAATCATGATCAAGTAACACATTTCATGCATGAACTCAATTAATGAACGATCAAATGAAAGAATAGTGAGATTACTAACGAATTCAATGTTTTTAATGAGAAAAAAATAATGTATACATTCATAAATGACGAAAGGTACAAAGCTTACTTGGTGTAAGTATATACAATGCAACAAAAGATTACCGAGTTATAAAAATCTTAAACCAAATCAATATAACGATAAAAGTGCATGGGCTCATGGGATTAAAGTTTAATTCATGAAGTTATTCATAATATCAATAATTGATACTAGAGTCTAATAACTTCTAAAATCGAGAACATGCATCATTGGGATGTCTATTGGATCGGGCAATTATTGAAATTTATCATTGGAAACAAGGGCAAAATGGCCAAAAAAGGAGAAAAAAGAAAGAAAATCTTAACTCTACAAAAGGTTACTATTATTCACACTTACATTTATTCATGGTAGTTCATTTAAATTACCAGTATATTATTCTCATCATAAATATACAATATTGGCACCCCGAGACTAAGCTGCGGTGCACACATACTCTGTTATCCAATCCCGGTACATCACGTACATAAGGACCACGTATTCCGAATCTCTCAGGAACCGTTTTCAATAAACAAAAATCACACAAAATGGAGGCGAACATAGTTCACATCACACGGGTCACACACATACCTACGCTCCCATGATCAGCAGACTTATTAACTTCTCAATAAGTCCTTCTCTGAACTATGTCCTCGATGTACCAATCTAAATCCCCCCGTAGGCACACAAAGACTAGATGGCCCTGATTGAACGCCGACCTCCCGTGATAGCAAGTATGGTAGGTATGTTATATACAACTAACTACATATACCGAGCATTCACACATCTTCCGTATTTCATAATATTAATAGAGGTATATATCTCATTCCTATACTGTCATTTCATGTTATACGTTTACAAGTCCCCGAATTATATACATTAAAGTTATCAACTCTTCTCACGTCGAAGTCTTTAGACATTAATATCATAACCCATAAACATCACTCGGATTACTACAAAACTCCAAGTTTTAATCCTTAACGTACTTCTAAATCTCATAACTATATCCACAAATCAACAAGGGAAGGATTACACTTAATTATACAAGTCTTTTGAAGATTCGAAATAAAACCAGGCCTAAAAAGGCATTTTGTCAACTCGTTAGAAATCTCGTTCGGATGAGGTCGTTCGAATGAATGGTTTCGAATGAACTACCAACTCGTTAGAAGGGGTACTGTCATCTCGTTAAAAGTCTCATTCTAACGAGGTCGTTCGAACAACCTGGGCAGGTCTTCTAACGAGATGGCAGTTTGCGCCCAGAAATTCTTCACTTCATTTTTCTCAATTTTTCTCTTCTCTAAATTCACCCTAAGATCATCCCAATCGCATTTTAATGTTCTTAAACTTCTCTAAATCCTCTTAGGTCGTTCTTAACATATTTTTGGGGTAAAATCCTCCAAATCAACATGTAATTAACATAAATCCCCAAATATTAC
Source organism: Sambucus nigra (assembly GCA_949130495.1). Classification (NCBI taxonomy): domain Eukaryota; kingdom Viridiplantae; phylum Streptophyta; class Magnoliopsida; order Dipsacales; family Adoxaceae; genus Sambucus; species Sambucus nigra. The sequence continues at coordinate 374,643,506 of OX422221.1, forward strand.
CACAAACCCTATGAACATGAACCCAGAATTTGATTGTGCCCAATTACTCATCATAAATCCGTTTTTAAATCATCATATTTAAGTCTTCGAATACTAAATTAGTCCATCATCATTCTACGTGCAAATCCTATCCCAAATTTAGAGTTTCTCCAATAATTTTATTAGTTTTCCTTAAAACTTTCAAGACAAAATAGTTTCTACACTAAACATGGAAGAGATATTCAATGCAGTTAAAAATATTAAATCACTTGCCTCAGATTTGTTCTTCAGATGTGTTTTCGATGATTCGGGGTTGATTCTCTCCTTTATCCGGTCACAAATCCTCTCCAATTTGATGGTGGTGAGTGTTTTTGGTTTGGAACCCTATGGTAACTCCTCTCTAACTCCTGTAGCACACTTCTAAAGCTTTTTGTTGGTAATGGACTTAGTGGCCCCTTTAAAATAATAAATATTAGCTCTAATTTTCGTGGGTATTAATTCCCTAATTTTTAAAATTACCAAAATACTCCTCTAGGTAGCCGGTTTGGCCTAACAATGCCCCGGGACCCAAACTAAACCCCCATCTAGTGTTTTATGACTATTTCGACCCTTCCAGACACGTTGGCGCGCTCAAAATGATCATTTGGTTGACAAAAATATAATTCTCTTTTTAATTTAAATAATTTCATTCCTGACGTGACTGACACGCGCATCCCAAATAAATTTCCAAATTGTTGTATTTCTGCCTCGTGACAATTTAAATATTTTCAATACTCATGTATTACCATACATACTCAAAAATATTAAATTTTAACATCATAATCAAATACCAACTCACATCTCGCTAGTATTTATACCCGGATTAATTTCCAATTAATTCTCATTTAATTTAATTAATCCCTTAAATAAAATCAATAAAATTATGGGGTATTACATACTTCCCCCCTAATAACAGAATTTCATCCCGAAATTCGGAACTAAAGAGTACCTGGTAAAAATAACTCCCGATAGCGCTCGTACATCTCATCCTCACTCTCCCATGTGGACTCCTCAGCATTATGATACCTCCACTGAACACGTACTAACGGTACTATCTTCGACCTCAGTTTTCACTCGCTTCGGTCCAAAATAGCAATCGACCCCTCCTCGTAGGAACTATCAGGCTGAAGATCGATGTCCTCTAAAGCAGTGTGAGTATGGGTCAAATCATCCCTAAGATATTTCCTTAGCGAGGAAATATTGAACACATCATGAATCCTATGCAAGTGCTCCGATAACCCAAGTTTGTATGCGACTGGCCCAATCCTCTCGATGATAGGAAATGGCCCCACGTATCTTGGTGCCAGTGTCCCCTTCTTCCCAAAACGCATGATCCCCTTCATCGGAGATACTCTGAGTAACACCTGGTCCCCCACCTTGAATTCTCTGAAGAACCTCTTGGCATCAGCATAGCTCTTCTGTCGGTCCTGAACTACCCAAATACGGCTCCGTATCATCTCTATCCTTGCCGAAGTGTCCTGAATCACTTTCGGCCCAAGGAGTTTGTTATCCCCCACCTCTAACCAACATGCTGGGGAACGACAAGGTCTACTGTACAACGCCTCAAATGGATACATGCCAATGGTGAATTGATAGGAGTTATTATAAGAAAACTCCACCAGTGGAAGGTACTTCTCCCAACCACCTCCAAAATCTAGGATGCACATACGTAACATGTCCTCCAACATCTGATTGTCCGCTCTGTTTGCCCATCAGTCTGCGGGTGATATGCCGAACTCAACCGCAACTCTGTACCCATGGCCTCCTGGAAACTGTCCCAAAATTGTGAAATAAATATCTTGTCTCTGTCATACACGATATTTAGAGGCACCCCGTGAAGTCTCACTATCTATGCAATGAAAAGCTGGGCATACTGTCCTGTAGTGTAATCTATCCTTACGGGTAGAAAATGAGCACCTTTGGTCAACCGGTCTACAATTACCCATATGGAGTCGTGGCTCCTATGTGACGTAGGTAACCCCAGGATAAAGTCCATGGATATGCTCTCCCATATCCACATCGGAACCTCTAACGGCTGTAGAAGTCCTGCCAGTTTCTGATGGTTCACCTTTACTAGCTAATAAGTGGCACATTTAGATATGAACATGGCGATATCTCTCTTCATCTCGCTCCACCAGTACTGTCGTCTCATGTCTTGGTACATCTTATCCCCACGAGGGTGTACCGCGAACCGTGAGCCGTGCAACTCTGCCATTACCTCATGTCGTAAGTCTTCCCCTTTCGGAACAACCAATCTTCCATTGAAGTGTAATCCCCCGTCTGAACTAACGGTACAGGAATCGGCTCCCTCTTTTAGTAATCGAACTATCTGCTCCTGACAGAACGAGTCATTTGCCTGGGCCTTTATCACTCTCGTAACAATCTTCGGTGTAACAGTCATCACGGACATGAACGATCGAGCCACTGCATCCTGGTATCCCAACTCCTTCCACTTCTCTTTACACACCTCGGCCACCTCCTCTACTGGCCTACAGCTCAATGCGTCTACTACCACGTTAGCCTTCCCTGGGTGATACTGGATATCGAACTGATAATCCTTCATAAACTCAAGCCACCAACGTTGATGCATATTTAGCTCCTTCTGCGTGAAGAGGTATTGTAGAGACTTGTGGTCTGTGAACAACCGAAATTTCTCCCCTGGGAGATAGTGTCTCCAAATCCGAAGAGCGAATATGACTGCCGCTAACTCCAAGTCGTGGGTGGGGTAATTCCTCTCGTGAGGCTTAAGCTTACGGGAAGCATAAGCTATGGCCTGACTCTCCTGTTGCAGCACACCTCCAAGTCCTTGCAAGGATGCATCGGTGTAAACTAAATACTCAACTCCTGATCTGAGCAATGCTAACACAGGTGTTGAGGTCAACTTGTCCTTCAACTCATCAAATGCCAACTGACAGGCATCGCTCCAGATGTATGGCACACCTTTACGAGTCAGATGTGTCAAAGGTACCACCAGATTTGAGAAAACCTAAATAAACCTCTTGTAGTATCCTGCTAGGCCCAAGAAACTACGAATCTCAGTCGTGTCATGGGCTGTCCCCACTCCCTCACCACGGATACCTTCCCCGGATCAACAGATATCCCCCGGTCTGAAATGATATTCCCTAAAAACTGAACCTCCTTCAGCCAAAATCCACATTTCTCATACTTTGCATAAAGCTCGTTCTGACGTAGCGTCTACAAACCCTGCCTCAAATGCTCGGCGTGCACCTCTTCTGTCTGGGAGTGAACCAGGATGTCATCAATAAAGACGATGATGAACAGGTCTAGGAACTCTCTGAACACCCTATTCATCAAGTCCATAAACACGACTGGAGCGTTGGTCAAGCCAAAAGGCATAACCCAAAACTCATAAGAACCATATCTCGTCAAGAAAGAAGTCTTTGAGACATCCTGTTCTCTGATACACAAATGATGGTATCCCGATCGCAAGTCAATCTTTGAGAAGAAGGAAGCTCCTCTCAGCTGGTCGAATAAGTCATCGATTCAGGGGAACGGATACTTATTCTGTATCGTGACCTTATTTTAACTCCCGGTAATCTACACACAACCTCAACGATCCATCCCTCTTCTTTACGAACAACACAGGGGCACCCCACAGCGAAGTACTCCTCCGGATAAACCCCTGACCCAATAACTGCTCTATTTGATCCCTTAACTCTCTCATCTCCGCTGGAGCCATACGGTAGGGTACGTGGGCAATGGGCCGAGTGCCCGGCGTGAAATCAATAACAAAATCTATCTACCTACTAGGGGGTAATCCAGGAATATCCTGAAATACATCAGCGAACTCTCTAACGACTGGAATCGAATCAAGTGGTATCACCACTTCCTTAGAGGACTCCTCCTCTATATAGTACAAATGAGTGGACGATCCTCCCTCAAGGAGAGGCATCGCCACTAAAAACATCTCCTGCCCGGAAATGGCAAATATAATACTCCTACTGAAACAATCAATCATGGCTCAGTATGCAACTAGCCAATCCATACCAACAATCGCATCGTACTCTGTCATCTCTAATACTAGCATATCAGTGAGTAAAGTAAATCTCCCTATCTCTATACCCACACCTCTACAAATAAGGGAAATCACGGAACCCCTACTCAACGGTGAATCTACACAAGTAATCGTGCTCTCTGTAGTGTCTAACAACCCAATAGTGCGTGAAAATCTCGTGGCAATGAAACAATGTGTGGCCCCCGTATCAAATAAAATACGCCCCATAGTCCCCTGAATAGAGAACATACCCTCAATAGCAGGTGGATCCTGTGGGACTGCGACATTCTGGAGTTGATACACTCTCATATACTGAAGTTGCCCCTGCTGGATTGGGATCGCTAGGATGGGTGGTAATGCTTCCATCTATGGTGGTGCTGGGAGGGCGGCGGGAAACATAGGCCTCTGTGGCTCATGTCGAGCACCCTGCTGCTACTGCGGTGGGGCCCTATCCCTATCAGGACAATCCTGGCATTTGTAACCAATCTTATCACAAATGAAGCACTTCCCGGGAAGTTTCCCCCTCGCTGTCCCTGCTGCCCACGACCCTGATGGCCGTTACCATTCCTACCTTGACCATATTGGCCCGGCTAAAACTGTTGTTGCTGACCATTCTGGCCTTACTGGCCCTGATTACCGTTCTGACCCTGATGGCCATGTCTGAAACCTCCCTGACCATTCCTGAAACCCCCAGATCTGAATCTCTTAGGATCCCCCTATTGGGAACCCTGATCACCCTTCCTGTGCTGACCCTGAGCAGATTATGCCCCGCTGGGACCATTTCCTCATGTCCTGCCCTAATGGCTGGACTCTCCTGATCTCTTACTCTCAGACATGTGAAAGTAGTGATCCTGGCAGTGAAGCAGTGTTGCGTTAACCACATCAGAGTAAGTTGCCAACGAGAGATTTCCCAACAAGTGCTGATGGATCCTCCAAGTTAACCCATCCATGAATTTATGAACCTTCTTCTCCTCAGTCAGAATCTCATCGGGAACAATGTTCAAGATATTAGTGAATTCGGCCTCATACTCGGCCACGGTCTTCCCCTCGTGCTTGAGGTTCATTAACTTCCTCCTCATTTCAGTGTGAACAGCTGATGGAAAATATTTGCAGTCGAACCGCACCCAGAACTCCTGAATAGAAAGGGAATCTCTCTCCTCCGCGGTGGTAATGGACTCCCACCACTGCAACGCTGATCTTACTAGCTTGAAAGTAGTCAGTATCTTCTTCTGAACATCTGTGTACTCATACATCCTTAAGTGACTTTGAATTTCCTTCCTCCACTGACTAGACACACCAACGTCGGAGCTACCTGCAAACTCCGGAGGGTGTGCTTTCTGAAAAGCATCACGAACGCGTTCCCAAGCAGATGGGAATGCATGGTCCTGAACTGGCACGGCTACCGGCGCCTGAGGTGGTGCCTGCTGTACAACTGTGAGGGAGGCATTTACCGCTTGGGCTACTATAACAGCAACCTCTGCGGCATTCACGGTGCCCTGAACTGGTGCAGGCTGTGGCTCGGGCTGAGCATCCCTAGGAACTCACTGTGCACATCGTGGAGGCATCTAAAATGAGAGTAAAGTCTTATAAGTTCGCAGTTATTATCTCAAAATAGCTGAAGAGCAAAACATATACAAAAGAATACAACAATCCTAAAATATAGGGCTCTACATCAAAGAAACAAGCCGTACCGATCCTAAGGACACTAGAACCTGATGCTCTGATACCACCCGTGACACCCCGACTAATTAAATATCGCGTAGCTACTCCTTTATTCAAATTAATTCAAAATGTAAAGTTGGTTCAGTTCGTAGAATCACTGTCGAAAACATTTTTATAATTATTAGCCACCTAATATTTAAAAAGTGAGTTGTCAATTTTAATTAAATCCGATTAACATACAATCCATTTAAATTATAAAATACTGATACCATAACCATATCACAGTCGCAATTAAATAACGATGTAATAAACTAAATCTGGAGGAATACACCTCACAACAAACAAAATACTGAAACGAACAAATACAAGTCTGAATCCTTAATTTAATTACAACCCAAAATATAAAATAAAAACTGAGTAAATAAGATGTCTCTGAAAGGAAAGGGGCGACATGCCCTACAGATGAATGAGTCTGGAATAGAGTCAAGATATATAGTGGAGGCAACTACTATTGAGATTCTGTAACTTCCACAGCAGCTACAGCACGTCGCGGGAATAGAATTCCTATGCATGGTGTCCTTGTGGCTGGGCACCTAAAAACGTTTTTACAAAATAGATTTGAAAGCAAACGGGTCAGAGCCCGATTGTGAAAATAGTTTAAAATACAGCAAGTGGTTTAAAATAATTAAACAGTGAATATAAAGTACATGATAGTGCGCGCACTCACTTGAGTTCCTCACCTCTCAACTAATTGTGCACTCGTATCGTACTCGTACCCGTTCTAGATATTCTCATATCTAACTAGTCCAATACACAATCTAACATTACTATACGATTCACGATTTATTATCCGACACCTTAATTTAAACAGAGAGTTTTACTTTTCTTCTTAGTTCCCAATATTAGTAATGCTAATCACGAGCGATTTCCATTTTTTTAATTCTACTAAAATGTTACTATTTTTCACACTTACATTTTCATGACAATTCATTTCAATTAGCAGTATATCATTCTCATCATAAATATACAATACTGGCACCCCGAGTCTAAGTTGCGGTGCACACATACTCTGCTATCCAATCCCGATACATCACGTACATAAGGAGCACGTATTCCGAATCTCTCAGGAATCGTTTCCAATAAACAACAATCACACAAAATGGAGGCGAACATAGTTCACATCACATGGAACACGCACATACCTACGCTCCCATGATCAGCAGACTTATTAACTTCTCAATAAGTCCTTCTCTGACCTATGTCCTCGAGGTACCAATCTAAATCCCCCCGTAGTCACACAAAGACTAGATGTCCCTGATCGAACGCCGACCTCCCGTGATAGCAAGTATGGTAGTTATGTTATACACAACTAACTACATATACCAAGTATTCACACATCTTCGATATTTCATAATATTAATAGAGGTATATATCTCATTCCTATAACGTCATTTCATGTTATACGTTTACAAGTCCCCGAATTATATGCATTAAAGTTATCAACTCTTCTCACATCGAAGTCTTTAGACATTAATATCATAACCCATAAACATCATTTGGATTACTACAAAACTCCAAGTTTTAATCCTTAACGTACTTCTAAATTTCATAACTATATACACAAATCAACAAGGGAAGGATTACACTTAATTATACAAGTCTTTTGAAGATTCGAAATAAAACCAGGCCTAAAAAGGCATTCTGTCAACTCGTTAGAAATCTCATTCGGACGAGGTCATTCGAACGACCTGGGCAGGTCTTCTAACGAGATGGCAGTTTGCGCCTAGAAATTCTTCACTTCGTTTTTCTCAAATTTTCTCTTCTCTAAATTCACCCTAAGATCATCCCAATCGCATTTTAATGTTATTAAACTTCTCTAAATCATCTTAGGTCGTTTCTTAACATATTTTTGGGGTTAAATCCTCTAAATCAACATGTAATTAACATAAATCCTCAAATATTACCCCAAACCCTATGAACATAAACCCATAATTTGATTGTGCCCAATTACTCATCATAAATCCGTTTTTAAATCATCATATTTAAGTCTTCGAATACTAAATTAGTCCATCGTCATTCTACATGCAAATCCTATGCCAAATTTAGATTTTCTCCAACAATTTTATTAGTTTTCCTCAAAACTTTCAAGACAAAATAGTTTCTACACTAAACATGGAAGAAATATTCAATGCACTTAAAAATATTAAATCACTTGCCTCAAATTTATTCTTCATATGTGTTGTTGATGATTCGAGGTTGATTCTCTCCTTTGTCCGGTAACAAATCCTCTCCAATTTGATGGTGGTGAGTGTTTTTGGTTTGGAACCCTGTGGTAACTCCTCTCTAACTCTCGTATCCCACTTCTAAAGCTTTTTGCTGGTAATGGCCTTAGTGGCCCCTTTAAAATAATAAATATTAACTCTAATTTTCGTGGGTTTTAATTCCCTAATTTTTAAAAATTCCAAAATACCCCTCTAGGTAGCCGGTTTGGCCTAACAAAGCCGCGGGACCCAAACTAAACCCCCGGCTAGTGTTTTCTGACTATTTCGACCCTTCCGGACACGTTGGCGCGCTCAAAATGATCATTTGGTTGATAAAAATATAATTCTCTTTTTAATTTAAATAATTTCATTCCTGACGCGACTCACACGCGCGTCCCAACTAAATTTCCAAATTGTCGTATTTCTGCCTCGTGACTATTTAAATATTTTCAATACTCATGTATTACCATACATACTCAGAAATATTAAATTTTAACATCATAATCAAATACCAATTCACATCTCGCTAGTATTTATACCCGAATTAATTCTCATTTAATTTAATTAATCTCTTAAATAAAATCAATAAAATTACGGGGTATTACATTGGGATAATGGAAAAATGTGGGCAATATCAAAATTGGAAAACAAGTTCCAAAAAGGCATTAGATATATCAATTGGAGAGTAATCAAAGATTATTGAACTATATACACAACATATAAAACTTTCTCTTTCTTTTCTTTTCTTCTTTTTCGTATTTTTCTCTTTTGTTTTCTTTTGCTTTTTACTTTCTCTTTTCTTCACTTTTTCACATCTTTCTTTTCTTTACTTATCAAACTATCATATGCCTAAATTGAAACCGACATCATAACAACATCATTCAATCCCAAGAAACATTCTAAACAGAGTTATGGAAGGTGTATGCATGGTATATAACTCCAATTTGGAGTTGGTTATGGGAATGGGGTTATGAAACGAAAGGCTATATTTAGGATCAAAGGGGTTAATGAGGGTAAACATATAAGGGTGAGGTCAAGGCTAATATGGGTGATATATCAAAGATGTCCTATGATCATTTCACAAAGTTTACGCAATTCTCGAATCAAAATAATATATGAAAATCATGATCAAGTAACACATTTCATGCATGAACTCAATTAATGAACGATCAAATGAAAGAATAGTGAGATTATTAACGAATTCAACGTTTTTAATGAGAAAAAAATAGTGTATACATTCATAAATGATGAAAGGTACAAAGCTTACTCGGTGTAAGTATATACAATGCAACAAAAGATTACCGAGTTATAAAAATCTTAAACCAAATCAATATAACGATAAAAGTGCATGGGCTCATGGGATTAAAGTTTAATTCATGAAGTTATTCATAATATCAATAATTGAGAATAGAGTCTAATAACTTCTAAAATCGAGAACATGCATCATTGGGATGTCTATTGGATCGGGCAATTATTAAAATTTATCATTGGAAACAAGGGCAAAATGACCAAAAAAGGAGAAAAAAGAAAGAAAATCTTTTTGAATTTTTTTAATTTTCTAAGAAAAGCATACTAAGTAACTAACATGTGGGAAAAAACAAGGACTAAATAAAGAAATGGATAGAATATCCCACACCCCCTAACTTAAAACATGACATTGTCCTCAATGTGAATTAAGAACCAAGTTAAAGAGAGGAAAAGAGCGATATTACCCAAAATTGGAGCGATCCCCATAAGAACAAGTCCAAAGAATGTACAAAATAAGTTAGTACCGAGCATAGCAAAAATAAATAACAAAAAGTTAACTAATTACACTAGACTAAATTAAAAAGGAAAGAAAAACTAAAAAGAAAGAAAGAATAAAAAGTTAACTATATACAACCTACTGTTTAGGCTTCACACTAACTGTACACTAGAAGTCTAAATAACTGAGGGTCCATGGCAAAAATGATTTGACTTTGGAGGATAACCGGTGTACCCTCACATACAAGCATGCCTTCCGAAAAATATGAATTCTATTTGAACAACGGAAGTTATGTGTTAGATGGAAGAAATGAACCATCGCTAATTAAAAGTTTTGGAGGGACGATGGGGGGTTTGGATTGAACGGATGAAAAAAACATGTGGGGACCGAGAAAAGCCGAATATCCTCCCAAGGATTTTGAAATTGTAATGGGAGGCGGTGCACACGAAGGCATGAATGCGATCGTGGAAGGAGACTCAATCAAGTACTCCTCATCGGCGAAAAGGTTTAAAACATTAAAGTTTGAAACCAAATCATCGGGTACTTGAGACGATGTGATAACACAGAATGAAAATGGGGATGAAAGAAATTCAAACTCATGAGATGAATCATCATCGCATGAAGATTGAGTTTCGAAGGAAATAATATCATTTTCAATGAAATGTTCTTATTTGGGGGCCAAAGAAGAAATCATTTCATTGCAAATAGATATTATGTCATTTTCATCCTCACTTTCAATATCTATTACGCAATGGAAAAAGTCTAGAATGGTTTGTTCCAAAGTTGGCACAAAGTCCTCATTTGGTTCAAAACATTCTTCGACTTCGAAAGTCTCGGGAGCAAAATCGCCGTCGAATTAAAATAATAAATCCAACTCATGTTCCCAATAACAATTTTCTTCCCGATAATGATTTTCATACATATGTAAACCCTCACCGAATGTCATAGGTCGAGGTGCGGATCCATGAAAATGGGAACTTTGAAAATTACCATCGGACTTAAACGAAAACTCATTATTATAGGAATTTTGAAAACTATTGCAATTCGATTCAAAATTCCTATTATAAGGAGGTAAAGGCCCAAAATCATTATCATCGTCATCAAAATTCCAATAACCTAAATTTTGACTTTCGTTATACCCGCTCAAAGTCATATTTGAATTTGTAATACTTTGGGATTCTAAGTACTCACCAAAGTCATAGGTTTGCTAGAATTTTGAGAATTATAAAAATGATTACCGAAAGAATTGGAATAAGACATGCTTACCCCAAAAATGGTTCAAGTGGAAAATTCCACAAAGTACGTGCGTGCGGGAAAAATTCGAGCATTTCGAAGTGCTCAAATGTGGAAGTCCTGGAAAAAGATTAGCAAAAAATACAAATTGAAAGAAAATACTATTAAATATTAAATCAAATAAAGTTTAAAGCAAACAAACCTATTTTGACTACTGCGTGAAAGGTGCGCGCGTGTTAGGTGCGCAGTCGTTGTTTTCGTTTCACTGCGACAATACAAACAAACCTAAATTATAACTACACTTGCGACGCAAGCACATTGATAAGTCAGGCATCGAGAATCCACAGGGACGAGATGCTAGAATTTATATGATTTAGTACTCCAAAATAAAAGTGTAAAAGATGATTACAAACTAAAAAGGAAAAGATGCATAAAAGGGAAATATTAATTAGGCGAGTGTATTGAAACTAGATTAACAAAGCGGTAAAACTATAGTTTTCTTCGAATATCCCTCAACCGAGTTAATTTGTATAAAATGAATACATGGGTCAAAGAGTTATTTAGAATGCATCTCATTTCGACACTTAATTGAACCAAGGGTTATCACGCCCCTAAATCCGCATAAAAGCCTAATAAGATTTTGGCATCAACAAATGCCCCGGAAATTGCGCACGCAAGGTCATAAGCACGGGACATACATGATATGCCCCGTCAAATCTCCTAGGTGAAATAACTAGGACAACGCACCCGAAATGAAAGTGGTAAATGAAAGCATGTTAAAAATGCGATAAATGAAAGCATGTCAAAAATGCGATAAATGAAAGCGGTAAATAAACGCGGTAAATTTACACTAGAAAGCACGGGAAGAAAGCACGTAAACCTAATTATGAAAGCATGTAAATTAACTGGAAAGCAAGAATAAATGAAATACACACTATATTAATGTAGATGGAAGATGGTAGCACAAATTACAAGCCCAAATGGGTGTCAATCCACGAAGAAATGAAGAAATTAGCTCTCAAACCTCCAAAACCCTAACATATCCTACCTAAAACAAATTATATCTGTTTTTACATCCAAAATCCTTTATATAGTTAAAGGAATTAAATTAGAAAAGAAAAGAAAATAAAAGGCCAAAATATCTCAGAAAATATGGGATCGATCGATCGATCCCCTGGGCTCGATCGATCGAGCATCACAAATCCATCCCACTATCTCCCACGATTTGGCAAAAACTAGGGGATCGATCGATCGACCCTTTGGTCAATCGATTAATCAAGCAGGGGTGAGCCAAGCTGCTTGCTGTTTTGGCCGGTTTGCATTTCCCGTCTGCTAAAATCACCGTAACTTCTTCGTTCTGAATCGGAATCGCGTACCGTTCATGTCCACACGAAGCTTGCGAGGAGGGCTACAACTTTCGTGTAGATATTGGACCAGTTACCCAAGATGTGAAAGACTAAAATGACCTTGAAAGTGCGATCTCATAGGGAAATCGAGCGGAATGCATCCGAACTTCACACTTATCATCCAAATACCTATAAAAGCTCAATTAACCCCTACAAAACATGTTAACGTAGAAATCCAAGGTTGTCTGGTTAACGAGCATAAATATAGGGAATAAGATACCCGAGGGGGCTAAAATGCGTCGGTTCGAAGGATGAAATGCACAATATTTGCGTATTATCAGTGGGTTTCATTTCAAATTCTAATTCCGAATCTAATATCCTACGAAGTGAATTACAAGGGTGTGGGGGATTATAACCCGACCTATTATTCTTCTTTCATATTTTGGTTGTAAAACTTTTGTCATCAGTTCTTCATTTAATCTGTATAGTTGCATTTTATTCATTTATAGTTTCGATAGTTAATCATTTTCAAATTTGCATTTAGTTATAGCTATTTCATAATCCAAATCACCTTTTCGTTCTTTTTAGAGTCAAAGTTAGGTTAACCTTATCTTTCCAATGTCATCACAACTTCATTCGTCCTGTTTCCCTGAGGATCGATACCCGATTTATCGGATTATTACTCGAGCGACAGGCTTGCACTTGAGCCTAAATAGCACTCACACTAGACACATTTATGGTCGCATCAAGTTTTAAGCACCGTTACTGGGGAATCTAGGTAGACTTATGTTAGATCGAGTCAATCTAGAACGTTGAGCAAAAATCCAAAAATAAAAAATATATAAAAATAAATTCAAAAATAAAAAATATATAAAAATAAATTCAAAAATAAAAAATATATAAAATCATATCTCAAAAGCCTTTAAAGAAAAATCCTAAACATACTCAGACTCCTCAAAATACTCCAACCAGAATCCATGAAAACCCGATTGTTGAGTATAATTCTAAACGCCCCCCCCCACACCTCGCGTTCCACAATTCTGGGTTCCACTTCCTACTCCTGAGCACTCTATCGGTAGCTACACCATGAGTCAAACTTTGAGTCACACATCTAGGACACCGAGTGAGTACACCAAGTCATTTGAAGAGAGCGCGAGCACGATGTCTGACGCGACGAGTTTCGGTACTGGAGAGGGAGACTTACCCTATCGTCCCATAAAAGATTTATTTTTTCCTAAGCAAATAGTCACCCCTGGTTGCATTTTACTTTCGTATAATGTCGGTCAGTTCCACTTTCGCAATGGAATGATACAGATTCTCCTTATGTTTCACGGCATGGATTCGGAGAAACCATACCTATATATTCGTGAGTTCGAAGAGGCGTGTGATACATTTAGTGATCAATCTTACACGCAGGATATCATTCGCCTAAAGCTTTTTCCTTTTTCCTTGAAGGATAAATCCATGACCTAGCTATGGTCTCTACCCCCGAACTCTGTAACTTCTTGCAGAGATATGAAGTCTAAGTTTATCTCAAAATTCTATCCACATCATAAGACCAACTCTGCCAAAACTCAAATCCAAGTTTTTCGACAACACAATAATGAGACTTTTGAGAGGTTTTGGGAACGTTTTTAACAGTTAGTAAGAGAATGCCCCAATCATGGTTTTGACAAACACCTAGTGATCTCTTTCTTCCATAATGGGTTGACACTAGCTTCCAAACAACTTGTGCAAACAATGTGTGAAAGACCCTTGTGGGATTTAAACTCCTGTGATGCCGAGGCCCATCTTAAGTATGTCATAGAGACTACTCAATCATGGGACACATCTGATCCTAATCAAGCCCGGCCTAGACAAACATCTATCACTCTGACTGCATCCGATCTATACCATCTGGATAGCAATACCTTAATAGACCGTCGATTCGATCAGTTTCAGAGAGATATGAAAGAGTGGTTTGATGGTCAGTTAAGAGATATCTCCGGATCCATCCATGGGTCAAAAGAAAAAATGTGTGCTATCTGTGAGGTCGGCCATTCCATAAAAGCATGCCCAATGATTTTCGCATAAAAGACCATGCACACTGAGCAGGTGGATGCTATAGGAGGATTTAAGGGAAATTTTAACGCCCCGCATGGGAACTCATACAACCCTTCATGGAGAAACCATCCTGGTTTTAACTACAGACAACCACAATCTGCAATGAACCCACATTCACAGGTTATCCCACCTCCTCAATTTCAGCAAGCACCACCTCCTCCATCTCCGTACATTACTCCACCGTGGAGGAATCTCGAGGATACAATAAACTAGTTCATAAATTCTCAAAGTGCAATCAATGTTAAATATGAACGCATGTTCACTGACATAAATGCAAACATCTCCAAGTTGCAATCCTAATTGAGTATCCAAGCGAAAGGCAAGTTCCCTGCCCTGGGCCAAAGACCTCCCCAAGGTCAAACTAGTGTTAGCTCCACATCCACCGAACATCAGGAGTAGTGTCAAGATGTAACCACTCTTCGTAGTGGGAGAGTTGTTGATTTATCACCTCCTCCACACGATACTTTGAAAGATAAAGAGAATTAATCCAGAACGAAAGAGGCTGAAGATATCTCCTTGAACGAGGGTGACAAAATAGACACTAGTGAGACCGAGGTAGTTATAAAGCCACCCTCCGCTGCGCCATTTCCTCAAAGATTAGTTCCATCCCATAAAAGGACCAAAAGTGATGAAGTGCTCGAAGTCCTTAAGAATGTGAAATTGAACTTACCTTTCCTCGATGCAATAAGGCAAATTCCAGCCTATGCAAAAGTCATAAAAGATTTATTGACTGTCAAGAGGAGGATGAAGGTAAAGAAAAATGTGTTCCTAGCACAGAACGTGAGCTCAGTTCTTTTTAATGATCTCCCACCTAAATATAAAGATCCCGGTGCACCCACTATTTCTTGCACCATATAATACCCCGTATTTTATGCTTTCTAAATTTAGGGATTTATTAAATTTAATGTGAGTTATTATTTTAATATAAATTCGGAAATTAAATATTTTTAATTACAAACGTGACGAGAGTTAGTAATCATTGGAAACTTGTTGAATAGTACTAATGAGTAAAGTAATATAATATTGGTACTATTAAATGTCACGAGTGAATAAAATGACAATTTTGGAAATTTAAGTCGGGACGCGCCCGTGTCGCGTCGGGACTAAATATTGATTAATAAAAGTGAATAAATTATAAGTCACTTGTATGGTCATTTTGAGTGTGCCAAAGTGTCTGGAAGGGTCGAGATAGTCAAAACAGTGTACTCGGGAGTTTAGTTTGGGTCTCGGGGTGTTTTTAGGCCTATTTAGCACCCCGGGAGGGCATTTTGGACATTTTGGACATTTTGGACATTTTGCTTTTTTAGGTAATTAAACCCACGAATTTAAAAAGCTTAAATCAGATGTTAAGGGTTGTCATCTTGGGTTAACACAACCAAAAACAAAAGGCGGCCATTGGAGAAGAAGTGGAGAAGCTCTTCAAGGAGTTTTAGGCCAAAAACTCTGTCGTTCGCACCGTCGTCACCACCAAACCGTAGATCACGCGACGAGGAACGCGAACACACCATCTTCTTCCACAAATTAGGAACCAAATTTTGAGGCAAGTATTTATCTTTCTTAATTTCATTAATGCATCATTAATGTTAGTCTAGGGATGATTAGGATGAGTTTCATAGAAGAAAACCCATGTTGGAGATAGGAGAAATTTCATGTAGTAGTGATATATATGATAATCTGGAAACCCCTTCATATGTAGAGGTTGTATTACGAAATTTGGAATTAATATGGCTGAACGAATTGCTGTTGATTAGGTTCTCTAATTGAAAATTTGGGAATTAGGGTTCTTACGAATTAATTTGGGAATTTCATGTAATCTAAATGATTTTTGATGAATTAATGATTCTAGGATGTTATTAATGTTATATAATCATGATATTATTGATTGGGGTTGAAGAGGAGACGTTTGGGATTAAACTATAGAGGTTTTTAGGCTTAAAAATGGGGAAAAACGAATCTACCAAAGGTTGAAGATGAAACAGTGCAGTTCGCATTCCTTCCAAAGGATATTGGGTTTATATGCTACAGCGCGTTCCTTCCAAAGGATCCTATGCAAGATGCCCCTGTGGCTGGGCACCTGTAATACATACATATATATATACAAGAGGGAAAGAAAATGGAAACGGGTCAGAGCCCGATTGTAAAAACGATTTAAAATTTGTTTAGCAAGTATTTAAAATGTTTACTGGCCAATGCAACAATATATTAGTGCAACACTCCCTTGAGAAATTCTCACCTCTCTTTTAATGTGCACACCTATCTCACTAACCTTCCCAACGGTTAAACTTGTCTTATCTAAGGTTACTCGTAAGATTTAAACTGGCAATTCAACTGTTTAAGAAGTAAATTTCATTTAATAACAAAGCTCTCAATTTAACGTTATTTACTAATAAAGTTTTCCAATATCATATTATATCTTTCACACAAGTATTTCCAAATTGAAATCATTTATCATCTCTTACTTACTATAAACACAGGAGGTAGTTCTCAAATTTCAGAATTTAAATATATATATATATTAAATACTCATATAATATATATATTCCAACAGCACCCCACATAAAAATTATGGTGCGGGCATACTCTACTATCCAGTCCCCGTATCACTCGTAGTAAGGGAAATACAAGTTCGGAATCACTCTCGAACTGTATTGAACAAAACACAAACAATATTGAGGCGAAGCATAGTTTCCAAATCCAAGAGGTCAGCACATACCCTCACGTCTCTTAGGACCGTGACTATCGATCCGATAGCCTGTACCTAGGATTCCTATCTTCAAGGGTATGAGTCAATATCCCCCATAAAGGTCCCATCGAGATAAGATTGTCCCAGCACGGTAACCTCAGGGATAGCAAGTAGCGCGGGCATGATTTTTACACATTTATAATATATGCACAATCAAATAGTCATATATATACAACACTTATTCACATTTCTCAAATTGTTGTACCCACGATCTATAATTATAACTTCTTGTTCTGAAGACATTTTACTCACTTATCCCGTATAACGGACTCATATCGTTTATTACGGTTATCTCCCTCTCGTGATCTTTAAAGTAACCTCACCGTCTCAAATACTGAAATCGTCACACCTACACAACCCCAAAAACTTTGTACTAATCTGAATTCCTCGAATACTGGTTTTCCTAATTCAAATTAACCGATTTCTAAAATAGGGGTAAAATAGGAATTTCCCTAAAAATTGAAAATCTTGCTCGAACCAGAATGGTTATCGCTCGAACGACTTGTACATGTCGCTCGAACTACTTCGAGTGACTTATCCATCTCGCTCGAACGACTTCGCGCGACATTGACATCTCGCTCGAACTACTTTGCGCGAACTGCACTGTTTCGTCTTCAACCTTTGGCAGATTCGTTTTTCACCATTTTGAAGCCTAAAAACCTCTATAGTTTAATCCCAAACGTCTCCTCTTCAATACCAATCAATAATATCATGATTATATAACATTAATAACTTCCTAGAATCATTAATTCATCAAAAATGATTTAGATTACATGAAATCCCCAAATTAATTTGTAAGAACGCTAATTGCCAAAGTTTCAATTAGAGAACCTAATCAACATCAATTCGTTCATCCATACTAATTCCAAATTTCACAATACAACCTCTACATATGAAGGACTTTCTAGATTATCATATACATCATTACTACATGAAATTTTTCCTATCTCCAACATGGGTTCTCTTCTATGAAACTCATCCTAATGACATCTTGCTTAATTTCGTTATGATTATAATTATAGATCGTGGGCACACTAAATTGAGAAATGTGAATAAGTGTTGTAAATATATGACTATGTGATTGTGCATATATTACAAATGTGTAAAAATCATGCCCGCACTACTTGCTATCCCTGAGGTTACCGCGCTGGGACAGTCTTATCTCGATGGGACCTTTATGGGGGATATTGACTCGTACCTTAGAAGATAGGAATCCTAGGTACAGGCTATCGGATCGATAGTCACGGTCCTAAGAGACGTGAGGGTATGTGATGACCTCTTGGACTTGGAAACTATGCTTCGCCTCAATATTGTTTGTGTTTTGTTCAATACAGTTCGAGAGTGATTCCGAACTTGTATTTCCCTTACTACGAGTGATACGGGGACTGGATAGCAGAGTATGCCCGCACCATAATTTTTATGTGGGGTGATGCTAGAATATATATATTATATGAGTATTTAATATATATATTTAAATTCTGAAATTTGAGAACTACCTCCTGTGTTTATAGTAAGTAAGAGATGATAAATGATTTCAATTTGGAAATACTTGTGTGAAAGATATAATGTGATATTGGAAAACTTTATTAGTAGATAACGTTAAATTGAGAGCTTTGTTATTAAATGAAATTTACTTCTTAAACAGTTTAATTGCCAGTTTAAATCTTACGAGTAACCTAAGATAAGACAAGTTTAACCGTTGGGAAGGTTAGTGCGGTAGGTGTGCACATTAGAAGAGAGGTGAGAATTTCTCAAGGGAGTGTTGCACTAATATGTTGTTGCATTGGCCAGTAAACTTTTTAAATACTTGCTAAACAAATTTTAAATCGTTTTTACAATTGGGCTCTGACCCGTTTAAATTTTCTTTCCCTCTTGTATATATATATGTATGTATTACAGGTGCCCAGCCACAGGGGCGTCTTGCATAGGATCCTTTGGAAGGAACGCGCTATAGCTTAGGTGGGAGTTGCAGGCCTCTTGCTTAGACGACCTCATTTATTTGATTCTACTCCTAGCATTATTTATTCCAGTTGGGCATGTGTCGCCTTTTCCATTATTCAGTTGTTTCATAGGACATTGTGATTCATTTATTTCCAGTATTCACACTTTGGGATTTATTACTGTCAAGATGTTTTTCCTTTAAATTTTAATATTGAAATTACCTAGTTGGATGTTTAATTATTTGATTGTTTGTTCCAGTATAGTTGTTATGTGGTTCTTTAATTATGAATTTCGTAAAGTTTAAATGTTGGTTTATATAAATAAAATTTGGAAACTAATGTCTAAAATGGTTTTGACACTTAACTTAATTATGTAGGGTGTTAAATTGGAAAAGTTCTTTTTACGACAGTGATGCTAAGAATGAACCAACCGTTCACCTTGATTATAATTTAATAAAGGACTGATCACCCGGTATTTAATTAGGTGAGGTGTCACACACCATTGGAGCGAATAAATTTTAAAAAGCCTTATTTGATTTGGGGGCGAGTGTCAATATCCTCCCATATTCAATTTATAGGAAACTTGATCTGGGTGACCTTAAGCCTACAAGGATCACTCTCCAATTAGTGGATCTAACCATGAAGATACTAAGGGGTATAGTTGAGGACGTGATAGTCCAAGTGGACACTTTCTACTTCCCGGTAAATTTTGTTATTTGGGACACGGAGCCCTCCTTCGCCTCGAAAAATCATGTTCCCATCATTCTTGGGCCTCCATTCTTAGCTACGGCTAACGCATTGATCAATACTAGAAATGGGTAGATGCAACTCACTTTTGGGAATATGAGTTTAGAAACGAACATATTTAACATAGCCCAACAAGCAGGGGAAGAAGTGGATCTTCACGCGGTGAGCTTAATTGAGGAGATTGTAAAAGAACACATGGAGGAAAATTATTGTGGAGATGCCTTAGAATCTTGCCTAGTGTCTAGTCACGAGAGAGAGGGAGCTTACACTCAGTTTGAGAGAGAGATAGAGGATTTGAGAGGCTTACTCGATGAGAGAGCATCGGACAAGGACGCGAGATATGTTAGTTGGGTTTCTCGATTTGAAGAGTTACCGTCGAGGGAGGCACGCATGGTTCCCTCTAGCAACACATTCCCGACTCTCAAATTGAAGAAACTACCCTCCAACGTTAAATATGCTTTCCTAGGAGAGGGTGAGACATTTCCTGTTATTGTCTCCTCTAGCTTAGATGAAGAGCAGGAGGGTAAGCTTTCAAAAATTTTAAGCACAAAAGTGATTTTTGTTGGTGTATAGATGATCTAAAAGGGATAAGCCCTCTGATTTGCACCCATAAGATTCACCTCGAGGAGGATGTTAAGCCCTCGAGAAAAATGCAAAGGCGACTAAACCCCACAATGAAAGATGTGGTGAGGACTTAAATCATAAAGTTGTTGGATGCCGGCATTATCTACTTAATCTCGGATAGCAAGTGGATGAGACCCATTTAAGTTGTCCCGAAGAATTCGGGCATAACAGTGATTGAAAATGCCAATGGAGAGCTAGTTCCCCAACGTACCACTACTGGATAGCGCGTTTGCATTGATTATCGAAAACTCAATGCGGGAACTAGTAAAGACCATTCCCCCTTGCCATTTATCGATCAAATGCTTGGAAGAGTAGTGGGCCACCCTTACTATTGCTTCCTAGATGGTTATTTCGGATATAACAAAATTGAGGTAGATGTACTTGATCAAGAGAAGACAACCTTCACTTGTTCATTTGGAACGGATACCTACAAACGTATGCCATTCGGCTTGTGTAATGCATCAGCGACCTTTCAAAGGTGCATGTTGAGCTTATTCAGTGACATGGTTGAGAGAGGGATAGAGGTGTTTATGGTTGACTTTAGTGTTTTTGGCACCTCTTTCGACCCATGTCTATCCAATCTTTAGAAAGTACTAGCCCGATGTGTATAAAAGAACTTAGTACTGAATTAGGAGAAATGCCATTTCATGGCAACTGAGGGTTTAGTTCTTGGTCATATCGTGTCATCCAAAGGGATCGAGGTTGATAGAGAAAAAAAGATGTCATAGATGACCTACACCCACCTAAATCTCTAAAAGATGTGCGCTCCTTCTTGGGCCACGTGGGGTTTTATAGAAGGTTCATTAACGACTTTAGCGCCATTGCTAGATCCTTAAGCAACCTTATTATGAAGGACACCCCATTCGAGTGGACGGAATCATACTGAAGTGCTTTTGAAAACTGAAATACATACTTGTGTCCTCTCCCATTATGCAATCTCCGGATTGGTCCTCACCATTCGAGCTTATGTATGATGCTAGAGATAATGCGATTGGGACTATTTTGGGTTAAATAAAAGACAACGAGGCTCATGTCATCTATTACGCTAGCCGAACTCTTACAGGACCACAACTCAACTACTCTACCACGGAGAAGGAAGTTTTAGCTGTAGTTTTTTCTACTGACAAGTTTCGTTCCTATCTTATTGGTTCCCCCATCACATGTTTCACCGACCATGCGGATTTAAAATATCCACTTGCAAAAAAAGACACAAAGTCATGCCTTAAAAGTTGGATCCTACTCCTATAAGAGTTTAATCTCTCCATTAAAGACAAAAATGGAGTAGAAAACGTCATCGCCAATCACTTATCACGGCTTTTTTCCAACGTACCTAGTGATCCTACACCCATAGACGAGTATTTTCTGGATGAGCAACTCTTTGCCACCTCTTCTTTGCCCTCGTTTACGAATATAGTGAACTATCTTGTCACGGGAGTCGTCCCTCCCGATTGGACACCACAAAATAAGAAGAGGTTCATCACTTGGTCACGCATGTTTTTCTATGATGATCCATTCCTTTTTAAATATTATGCCCACCAAATCATCCGAAGATGCATACCAAATGATGAAATTTCGAAAGTCATCCAATTCTGTCATTCGGAAGCATGTGGAGGCCACTTCTCCGTGAAAAAGACAGCCGCTAAAATTATTTAAAGCGGTTTGTATTGGCCCATAATGTTTCAGGATGTAAACAAGTATTGCAAGTCATGCAATAGGTGTCAACGGATGCGGGAGATTATCCGACGAGACATGATGCCATTAACCCCGATTCTCATCATTGAGATTTTTGACTGGTGGGGTATTGACTTCATGGGCCCTTTTACCCCGTCCTTTGGATACCTATACATCCTAGTCACGGTAGAATATGTTTCTAAGTGGGTGGAAGTTATAGCTACTAAGACTAATGACAATAAAGTGGTGATAAATTTCCTACACGAACACATACTTTCTTGCTTCGGTGCACCTAAAGCGGTAAACAGTGATAATGACACGCACTTTTGCAACAAGACGTTTGAAAAAATTATGAAAAAGTATGGCATCATTCGTAAGGTTGTAATGACATATCAACCAAAAATGAATGGTCAAGCCGAATTGGCAAATTGTGAAATCAAACACATACTAGAGAAGACCATCAATAACGACCGGAAAGATTGGCCCCTTCAATTGAACGATTCGCTATGGGCTTACCATACCGCATACAAGAACCCATTGGAAATGTCCCCATTATGCTTTGTGTATGGAAAACCTTGCCACCTTCCCATTGAGTTGGAGCACAAAGAGTAATGGGCCATTAAGAGAGTCAATTACGATATGGATAAAGCCAGTGAAGCTCGCAAGCTTCAACTAAATGAGTTAGAGTTTATACACAATGATGCGTATGAGAATGCCAAGATTTCAAAAGAATGGATGAAACTCGTGCATGATAAGATTATTTGACGAAAAGAGTTTCAACCGGGACAAAAGGTACTCTTCTATAACTCCTGGCTTCATCTATTTCTGGGTAAATTGTGGTCTCGATGGACTGGTCAATTCATTGTCAAAAACGTATTCCCCTATGGAGCAGTAGAATTAGAAGATCCAAAAGGGAGAACACGTTCAAAGTCAATGGACATCACCTAAAGCCATATGTTGAGGCATGCATAGAAAATATCGACACCATTTGGTTGTCGAACACCGTTTACGGGGTAGAGTGAGCTAAAACTAAAAGGTCGTCGCACCCCCGATGTGTATGGAGTGAATTCTTGTGTATAGTAGTTGTCAATATGTTAGGATAGTGGAGTTCTTAGGATCACATCCCAAAAGGAGAGGAATTCAAGCACTAGCACGCTTCACTAGGTGAGCATTTAGAACCACAGTATCGAGGTGAGAGGTTATCAACGTCAAACGGGTGTTGGATCATTAGTAGGAGCAGCCAAAAGTAGTAAGAAAGGAGTATACCATCCAATAGGTGATTTAGAGCTGATCTGGTCACCGGATCGATCCGGTACTGGGCACCCGAATCGGTCCGATTTGGGAAAAATCGAAATAAAAAAATAAAGGGTTCAGACCAATCCGGTCCTAGGAACCCAGATCGATTCGGTTTCTGCAACTCTTTAAATTCCCTAGGTTCACCCCCTTTTTCCCCAATCAATCTCGTTCCCTCCCATTTTCGTCCCCCACCCTTCCCAACACCCTTTTCCCCTCCCAAATACCTCCCCCTTTTCGCTCCAAAATCTACCCATTCCCTCTCCCCTCACCACCTATAAAATTCACACCTTCCCCACCCCATTTTCTCCACGACTACTCACTCTTTTCCTCTCTTTCCATATTTCTGTCCATCACTCCTTACTCCAGAAACCATGGCCAACCAACCACTTCCCCAAAAATACGATTCCGCCCAAGTTCTCGGTGACAGATCTGTCGACTACCGTTCACTTCAAGAACAAAGATGGTATGAACGTTTCTTCGGCCAACCTCGCCAGCTCCAGATGGAGCGTCAATTCATTTGGAATGACATGCCTACTGCCGTCACTGCTCTTTTTTTGGCCCGGGGTTGGTTCTGCTTCCTCAATGAACCTCATAACGCAGTGTGGCCCAACGAAGAGCACGCCTTTTACGGCTCACTTGTCCGCACCAGGCACAATGTAGCTGAAGCATAGATACGTGGCATCCGCATCCCTTTCTCTTTGGAACTTCTGATCCAGAAATTGGCTGCCAAAGATGTCCCCATCCCCTAACCATACACATACCCCAACCCTCTTGCCCCACTTGACAAAGACGTGTGCATGTCCCGCATTGACCCCAATGCTAACTGGATCACCGAGACCTACCCGGTGGTCCACCTAAGCGACAAAGCGAGTCTCACTTTCAAAATTGTATGCGTGAACATTCTCCCTACGAGAAATCAGTTGGCAATGCACCCGCGTAAAGCCACCCACGTATATCACCTCTTCGACCACAACACCCCCATCAACCTGTTCCCTGCATTTTTAAGGAAGTATTCTTCTCCACCAAGGATAAAAATGGCAAAACCACTCTCCCTTATGCCTGTCTCATCATGTCCATACTTGCAAATTCCAGAATTTCTCCCCCACAAGATTTCTCGAGCCTCCCAACTCCTTTTGGGGCAACTACCCGGACTAAACGTGAAAGACAACAAGCCCTCATCCAAGCCCAATTGGCAGAGGAGTCTAGTGATACCGAAGAGGAGGATAGTGATGAAGAAGCAGAAGATGGAGGTGATGACAAGAGCAGCGGGGAAGACGAGGAGGATATCGTGATGGGCGAGGGTGGCGGGGATTATGATAGTGATGAGGATTCTGATTTTTCACCCGCCAATGCAGAAATTAATCGACGTCTTTCGGTGGTGGAATCACGATTTGACCGGTTCCTCACACAATACAATAGGGACCAAGCGGCCTATCGAAGGGATACGAGCATGATGCATCGTCTCCAAACTCACTTGTACGAACTCAATTTTGGTGGACCCCCTCCAAGCTTCTTCTATGACCCTAGCATGCTCGGAAGCTCCAATCCCCCACCCCAGTGATGCTTGTTCTGAAAATTGGTTGTGTAATTGTTGGTTATTATCACATGGTTGTTCGTTTTCCTTTCTTTTTGTAATGCATGTTGGTTTATCTATACAAAATTCAGCATTTTCCATATTCGTTCGTTTTATTTATTCGCACTTTTAATTCACTTTGAGTTAGATTTTAGTCCTTTTTACTTGAGGACAATGCAAAAGTCTAAGTTGGGGGGTCACAACTGCGTCTTTCTAAAACTTCACAAATTTTGAAAAATGCCCATAAATTTTAAAAAAATCGAAAAATTTTGAAAATTTCAAAAATATTTTTATTCAAAATAAATAAAAATTGGAATTCAAATTTTTCAAAAAGATCATTAAGATTCGTTTTAAAGTCTCAAATTGTAAAAACGTAGTACACAGCCGAAATTGGCCAAAGATGGAAATTGAGCGAACATAGACGACTTAACAAATAAATGTAGAGATTAACCAACCCGACGAGATTCGAGACTTTTATTTTTGTGAGTTTAAAAATCAATCCGAGTTAATGGTTAACTCAAAGTTCTAATTCATCTTCAAAAAATTCATCGCGATCTCAATACCCTTGTTTTGATCGGTTATGGGAAATAGGGGTGATGTTGCCTTGAAAAATTCGCTAAAAATATCTAAATTAAACTAATCTAGCGATGCATATGGTAACGCAATTAGTATTTTGGACAATGAAGTAGGCCTTCGTTTTTCACCCAAAAATTTTGGCCAGAAAAAGTCATGAAAAAATACCCTTTTTGCAACCCAATTTGAGCCTAATAAAAATTTTCCTTTCGTTTGACAACCTGAAAATACCCAATTGGCCCAAAATTGAGAAGGTTGATAATCCCAGAAATGTAAGTCCAAAAAGTGCAACAAAAAGGGGAAAAAGAATAAAAATGCTAAAAAAAGCAAGAAAAGAAAAGTGTGAAAAATAGTAAAAAAAATTAGAAAAATCATAAAAAAATTAATAAAAGCCCGGAAAAGCACTAATGGACATCTTAAGAAGAATTTTCAATTCCGAAATTCCAAACCATTTTCATGTCACCCAATTACACCTAACCCCAAGAAAGTCCTAATTGGGTCCAAATTGCGAAATTGGTTACCACGTGGAGAGCTAAAACACAAAAAGATAATAAAAGAGATTATAGGCATGAATTAAAGGTGTTGTTCCCGTATCCCTATAACCGTAACCCAATGATGAGATCCATTTACCATAGAATTTCATCTTTATAATGTGTGCGTGAACTTGGTTCCAATGCATTTACTCTTTATATCATGCACACCGAGAGAAATAGCCACACTTCCGGGAGATTCATTTGCGAGAGCATCCCGTGAGATTTTGAAATCAAAACGAATTTTTGGATAAGTAACGTAATGATCAACCGGTGGAAATTCGAGGTTGAATTTTTGGCTTCGCACACACGCACTATGATTTGAGACTCTTGAACATGAATTGAGGATGACTATTTTCTGAAAAATTTTGAATTATACAATTTTTGAGTATTTTGAGATTTTCTTTGAGTCCAATTTTGTGGGTATATTCACTGCAAACCCTCACGAGACACAACTGATCCTACTAGGGTAACCTAGGGTCTAAAGGCTTGTTGCATATGCTAAATGCAATCACTCGCCCGCGAAAGAGGTATGCTATCCCATTTTAGAGTTGGATCATGTTTTGATTCTTTTACATTGCTTGGGACGATCAAAGTTCTAAGTTAGGGGGGTTTGATTAGGCATAAATTCTTCAAAATTTACCCCTTAATTTAGAGGCTTTTATTACCCCGGACATTGTAAAACGAGTTGGTTTATCTCATATCATTGCTAATGGATTCGTCTAACAAGTATCCCGAGTTTCGTGTATTTCTTATTGATTTTTCAGGTATTTATTTAATACATGAAAGAAAGAAAGAAACTGGAAGAAGCAAGAGAGAAGAGAGAAGAAAGAAGACAAATTAAAAGGGCAAAAGCGTAATTTCCATCAGGAATTCGATCGAGGGCCGAAAATAAAAGTCAAAGATCTCGAGTCTACTAATGCGTAGGAAGAAACGGCGTTCAAATCCGAATTGTTGAATAGAAGTTACGAAGACCCGAAGATGTGAGATAATCATGAGAATTTGGAGATAATGAAGAGAAATTGAAAAGAATATCCGGACCAATCCAGATGGCTAAAAAAAAGGATTGATCCGGGTGCCATAACTCACTATATAAGGTCGCGTCTACCGGACCGATCCGGTCCTCCCAAAAAAAGGATCGATTCGGCCCCCAAAGTTCTCTACATAAGGCCTATTTAGCCGACCAATCCGGATAAAATGAAAAATGGATCGATCCGGTTATCATCCAGACCAATCCGAAATTTCCTTACCGGATCGATCCTAGATTCTAGATTTGGGATTACCTTCTTCAAGATAGAGTTTTGTATGAATCCAACTCTTGTATTTTTCGTAGGGTATAAATTTCAAACTCCTTCCAGATATTAGGGAAGCTTCTAATTTCATTTTTAAAGAAGCCTTGAATTTAGTTTTGAAGGAAGAACAACAGAAACCCTAGTTTTGTCATTTAGTTTTGATTCAAGTTCTGTAATTCAAGTAAATTTGTTCTATTTTTTTCTTTAATTATTGTTGTAGTTAATTCATTAGTTAATAATTTCATTATTCCTAATCCTAGGTTGTTAGTTAAGATGTCTTCTTTTATTAAAAGCATGATTTCTTCTTGTTTTAATATGTCCAGCTAAGTTTTTACGAGTTAGGGTGCAATAACCCCACCCAATGTAATTCACGATAGTGGAAATAAACTTTTGAATTAAAATCTTTGATGAATCGTGTTGCATAACTGGTGCAATCGTCTTACAACTTTTGATCTCGTTTGCTCAAGGTAACTGGGATGCTTAAGAGTGCGACGTGTGTATTGGTTGATGTGACACCGCTTTACTTGTCCCTTTCTTACATACTGTGTGGCCAACGATCCCTCATATGTGTAATACTTGGGAGTACTAAAGATCGGGTTCATTTAAAATTCTAATTTCGAATCTAGTATCCTACGAAATGAATTACTAGGGTATGGGGGATTGAACCTAACCTATTGTTCTTATTTCATATTTCAGTCGTAAAACTTTTGTCATCAGTTCTTCATTTAATCAGCATAGTTGCATTTTATTCATTCATAGTTTCGATAGTTAATCATTTTCAAATTTGCATTTTGTCATAGCTATTTCATAATCCAATCACCTTTTCGTTCTGTTTAGAGTCAAAGTTAGGTTAAACTTATATTTTCAACATCGTCAGATCTTCGTTCGTCCTGTTTCCCTGAGGATCGATACCCGATTTATCGGATTATTACTTGAGCGACATTCTTTCACTTGAGCCTAAATATCATGCACACTAGACACATTTGTGGTCGCGTCAACTTGTTTACTAACCCCTTGATAACATTAGATTTTAATCTCTAAGGAATTCCATTGGGTGACTGCTTTAGATTAATTATCTACCTTATCTTTCATATCCTTATTTCTATATCATGTTTATAATATGTCTCTGATGATTTAGCGTCTGGGCATTTCACAAATGACAAAATAAACCTCCTCTATATTTTTAATGTAAGAGATATGATTAGGCATAAATTCTTCACATTTATCCCCTTAATTTCGGTATTTTTATGATCCCGTGCGATGTAAATAGCTTGGATTTGTCTCATATCTATGATACTAACCCTTTTGGCAAGTATTTCATATTTTGTGTATCTCTTATGTGTTTTACAGGTATTTCATGCAAGAAAGATGGAAAAGAGAACTCAAAATAGTGAAAGAAACCAAGAATCGGGGAGTTGAAGGGAATTTTCGTAATTTTTCAGCCTTAGTCCGGAGGTGGGGCCAACTGGAAATTTGAAGAGCTTTCAATTACAAGAACATTGGAAAAAACGGCACCTCAATCCGAGCTACGGTGAAGAAGTTATGCCAATTTGAAGTTGAGAAAAAATCAAAGAAAAAAAGTTGTCAAACCCTGGGACCGGTCCGCCCAAAAATTAAAAGAACTGGTCCGCCCCTACCCCGGACCGGTCCGCTTTTCCAAACCCTAGAAGACCCCGGATCACAAGCAAACCGAAGAAGGCAAAAATAAAATGAACCGGTCCGCCCAAAAATTAAAAGAACCGATCCGCCCTGGAACCGGTCCGGGGGAGGAGGGGGACCGGTCCGCCTGTCGCAGTTTTAATTTTGTAATTTTCCTCTAATAGAGAGTCCTAGTGCTGCTAAAAATTCGGGGAGTCTTGTAGGGTATATAAACCCATTTTATTATCATTCTTAACACGGAGATTAGAGGAGATTTTAGATAGTTTTCTATTTTTTTTCCAGAAACCCTAGTTTAGATAAAAATTCCAGATTTAATTCCAAGATTGAAGCTTTATTCAAAATTTCTTTGATTATCAGTTTTATTCATTGTTGTTGTTACTGCCTTGGTAAAAATTAGTGAGTAATTCTCTCTTATTAATTCTATTCTACATCAATTTACTAGTTTGCTTTAGATTAATCATGAATTTCTGTA
This sequence comes from Sambucus nigra, assembly GCA_949130495.1. Classification (NCBI taxonomy): domain Eukaryota; kingdom Viridiplantae; phylum Streptophyta; class Magnoliopsida; order Dipsacales; family Adoxaceae; genus Sambucus; species Sambucus nigra. The sequence goes on from OX422221.1 coordinate 374,673,008, forward strand.
CATCAATCACTGTTTTCATCACTTTCATCATGCTAGGCTAGATTTTCTAAGGCCGGGGTACATGAACCCAGCCTGATGTGTTAATTGTACGTGTATAACATTAATCCTATGAATTTAGTGATTGAATACGACCGTATTGCGTAGGAACATAACAATTGTAAGTCTTTATATCTCGTTTGCCTCTGGGTAACCGTGATGATTTTGAATACAGTTCGAGTGTTACTATCGCGATACCGATTTACTCATCCTCAGATTAAGTATGACGCGGGCTTGAACCTCATATACGTAATGCTTGGGAGTACTAAATTTCGGGTCAAATCAATCAGTTGAATTTATGATTAGTATTATAACTACAATACTCTAGGGTTGGGGGATTGTATTTCCGTCCTATTTTTTTCATACATAGTTTAAAGTTTCAAATCATTTTTCATTAGTATTTTAGGTAAATTAGTATAATTGCATCTTTTCATAATTTCATATTTGCACCTAGTTTAATCATTCCCAAAACCAAATCAATTTTCCTTTTTCTTTAGAGTCAAAGTTAGGATTTCTCTGTCTATCCAACGTCGTTACGTTCACTCGTCCTAGTTCCCTGAGGATTCGATACCCAGACTATCCACTATACTCCACAAGAGTGTAGTTATAGTTTAGGTTTTTGTATTGTGGTTGGAAGCCGATAACAACGACTAGCGTATTACAGGGACGCTCGATTTTCCACACGATCAAGATATCTTATATGACCCATTGCTATCATTAGATTAGTTATTATTCCAATTTAATAGACTCTCTCTTGATTACTTACCCCTTTTCTATTTGAGACAAAATGAGGGAGAAGAGTTGATTTCATCCTAGGGATTGACTTTAGATTTAAAATTCAAATTCGACTAACATGCTATATTGTGAAAATTTTCATGCAAGCATTAAACATCTTTCTTCTTAGATTTAGGGTATTGGTCTATATTGTAGTCGAGTAATGTATTTATTCTTACTCTTATTTTTGGTTCTAGGATGGGAAAAGGGTAGTTAGAATTTCTATAGGACTAGATTTTTTTTGCATATAAGTACCCTTAAGGTACTCAAAGGATTTTGTCTCTAATATTTAAAGGGGGGATTGAAACACCCTATGTAGTTGACTTACTAGGAGTTTATACTTAGGCAGGTCTTTCATCTAGTTTTCGATTAGGACAAACATTTAATCTTTAGACTTGGGCTCCTCTATGGGTAATCTACAATATCAAGCTAGTAGTTTACTTCAAAGATGACATCCTCAACAATTCAACCTGATCCAAATATGGTAGAAAGGACTAAAATATATACATATGGGACACTAATTTCACATCATGAAAATTAGGTGTTAAAATAATTTTTATGTATTTTATAGAATTTTTAAATAATTTTTTAAAATTAATTTCGATTTAAAATCAATTGTTGTCATTTAATTAAACCTTTTTAATTGTGATTTTAAAAGTTTTGGCTAACGTTTCTATTCTAGAAAGTTTTACACTTACATTTTAGTTGTTGTGTTAAGGCGCTACCCGTGTTATGCACGTGCTTTTATCTAATTGGACCATTGTTTGTTAATTTATGCTCACATCAACTGCATACACATTCTACCCTTCGATCATCTTAATCTAAGGCTATGAAGGAACCTTGTGATGAGCCATGTTCATTCCTTATCAACCAATTAGATGTCTTACTTGTTAATTGGATATAAATAGTCCGACTTACCCTCTATGCTTTGATGTAAACTGATGGACCAAATCCTAATTGGTTACTTCAATCTCAGCTATTTTTTTAACCTAACGTTCCAGATTCATCCTCTCATTTTTTAAATAGACCATTTGTGTTTGGTTTTGAGACTTTTGGCTCAGTCTGGAGAGATTGGATATAAATGGAGAGAAGAGAGGTTAGAGAGTGAAAAGGAAAAAAATCGTGAGAAAATTTCAAAGAAAAAAATCTTTTGAAAGAAAATGTTTTCTGAGTGAGAAAAACCTTAAGAAAAAATAGAGAGAGAAATTCCTTTGAGTGTTAGAGGTTTTAGTTTTTTCAAAAACTCGTCTGAGTTGTTAGTTTAGCCATTTAAACTCCATAGAAGTCTTGTTCTCCCCTAAACAACCTTCACATGTTCTTGAGGCATGATTTTTCTCATAAAATCTAGAATATAATATTGGGATACATTTACTCACATTAGTGTTAAGATTGTTTTTGCAATATCAGTTTCAAAATATTTTTCTGAAATGATTTTTTTCTAAACTCTGATATTTCTTTGTGGATCTCATTTTTCATGTTTTATATTCTTTTAAATACATACTTTTCTAGATTAAAGGGAAAATATATCAGAAATATACTTTTGATTTTAGATCTAGATTTTTTGGAAAGTGTTGTTTTATATTTTGTGAAACCTATTTTCTTGTATATACCCTAGTAGATATATTCTTAAAACGATCTTACTAGATCTAAGATATTAGGAAATTTCTTGGTATATAGTGTTAAGAGCTGGTTATTTAGATTGCGATTGTAACTTATTAGGAAAGTTTGTAATATGAGTGAGTGTGGTTACCCTTTCATGTTAATATAGAATAATTCACAACATTTACATTGTCTCACACACTTCATATAATTTGAGTGCGTTTATTTGGTGGAGAACTTGACTGATAAGTTGACGTAAATACGCTACTGGATTGGAGGTTCAAAGGCTTATCGGATCAGAAAGATTACCTAAAAGGCGAAGCTTAGAGGTTTAGGTATATTTCTTTCATTTTATTTGGCCACATTGCATGCTTGTAATTTGGAACCTAGTTTCGGTGGTTAGTTTATTTTTATTTTGTGGCATACAGGTCACCGCGGATGTTTCCCCTAGCTTTGGAAATTTAACATGTAATAATCTGTGTGTGAACAACTCTAGTGATCTTAACTCTTACTTTCTTCCTAACTTGAACTAGGTTTATTAGAGTTTATTTTATTAAAGATTTGTTACCAAGGGTTTTAAATATCAAATCTATATTTTTTTTACTTAACACATCTTATGTCAAATATTGGTTTTACAAATAAGAGTTTTTTCAACAAGATTTTTGAATTCTCAATCTTGACTTTAACTTGGTTAAATATTAGATTGAATTATTTCAAAATGGTTTTGGTCCATAACTAACAATAAATGACCCTAACTATTTAATATGAATATGTTCACAGTTCGCAATCGTGACCCAGTACCATGACAACTTTTTAGTTCAAAATGGTCCAGAAAGGGTCACAGTTGGGGACCTTGACCCATTTTTGATGAATTTTTAGCTTCATCGTAATGGACCATGACTGTTGATGTAAAAAACTAGATCGCTCTAATTTTTCAATCACAGATAAATAAATAAGACAAAGATTTTTAAAGTGGTTCGGCTAGGAATAAAGCCTACGTCCACTGTTATGCTATTGCTGAGTGTTTGTGGAATTCTTGATTACAAGTTCTCTCAAGAAGTTCCGGTCCCCTTGAATGAGGATGATACAAGGTATTTATAGCCCTTAGGCTGTACATGAAAGGTCCGATACATTAAATGAAATACATATGAAAGGGTAATTCATTTAATGCAGCGTGTGCGTCAAGAATATAAACATTCAATGAACAGTTGAACAGTTGTCCGTTTAATGATACGGACGAGATGCAGCTCGGACCGCCTTAGTTGCTCGTCGTTCAGGAGTTCATCGGAGCGCTGGAGTTCCTCGGAGTGTTGTAGTTCCTCGGAGTATCCTTGTTGCTCGGAGCGAACATGACTTGGTCGGGGGAAATAAACTTCCTCATTGTTATTGTGCCATGTAGATTGACACGTGTCTTCTTATTATTGGTCCACGTCAGTAGATTAAATTTGGTATCAACAGAAGCCCCCAATGCTTCATGCTTGATGGGTTACTTGAAAGGATGGAGTATTTATTCTGCAATGTTGCTCGGTGCTCGTGAAATTCTTGATCTACCTTCTTGATTTGTTCAACATAAAGTTCATTATCTCCTGGACGAAGTATGATGCAGGCTGATCGATGGTTGCTAATCTTTCTTTAGAGGAACTCCGTGTGCTATGTATCACCCCTGGGAATTTGGATGCAGCCATGCCATAGTATGAAACTTGTAGCTTATCATAATCTTCAAGTATGTTGATCGGTTTGCTAGCCGACCAACTGCCTCCTGTGCCGAGCAACTGAATGCTAACTTCACGTGCTTGATTTTTCTGATTTATGCTTATCTGAATACTTTTTCAAGTAACATACTAGCTTTTGAACCCAACTCTTCAATCTGATTAGTACCAAGCAGGTGGCAGACTTCCAAACATTTTCCTACAACTTCTTCTTCATTATTGGTCGAGATAGTAGTAGTAAAGATCTGAATGCTATAGATGCTGATTTTGACTTCTACCTCTGCTCGGGGACGAACAAGAGGTTCTCGGGGACTAACAAGCGATTCTCAAGGACGAGTAAGTGCTTCTCGGGAATGAGCTAATGCTTCTCGGATAGATCATCTGTGATGAATATCAGAATGTTGAAAGATCTTAACTTCATAAACTCCCCTTATATTTTAGATGATCCTCCTGCTGGTGAGGAACCTGTTTCAAAAGTAGAAGGAAAAGAAACCAATAGAATAGGAATCTAAATGTAATAGTTAGTATACATTTTCATTCTCAATGTATTTTATTTTTTATTTTAATGAAAGACTTTCATTTTTGTTCGCAATCTTAATTGCTATTGTCTTGTAAATATCAAACACTTTACATTTACGCATATCTGTTAAAAATAACAATATTGTGTTGTTCATCGACCAACTTAGTAATAAAAAAATTACAAGTATTAGTAACGTTGCTCGATCACTTAATAATAAAGTAATGAGTATAAAAATGTTTAAATTTTTGTTTCCAACCAACCAAGGTGGATAAATAATGTTTGTCGACCAATTACAGTTGATGGGTTTTTATCCCCGACCAGCCATACTTGGTTCAATTTCAAATATTTTCATAAAATGTGTCCGACCAACTAAGGTCAATAATTTTTCCTCGTCGACCAATTATAGTTAGTGGGTTTTTATCCCCGACCAGCTATACTTGGTGTATTTTGGAATATTTTGTTCTTCAAAGAACTTTTTTGTAATAATCTTACCTCCGACCAACATAAGTTGTAATGTGAGAGTATATTTTTATCTTACCAACCGTAATTGATCATGCTGGTGTACACCTCTTAACCAAAGGAGTAGTATTGGTTCTTTCGAACTTTTTGGCTCATTCGAGCTGTCCACTAGATATCTTACCAACCGTAGTTGGTCACACTAGTGTCGCCTCCTAACCAAAGGAGTATTTTTTGGCTCCTTAGAGCTTTTGGCTCCTTAGAGCGCCTCCTAACCAAAGGAGTATTTTTTGGCTCCTTAGAGCTTTTGGCTCCTTAGAGCGCTTTTTGGCTCCTTAGAGCTTTTGGCTCCTTAGAGCACTTTTTGGCTCCTTAGAGCTTTTGGATCCTTAGAGCGCTTTTTGGCTCCTTAGAGCTTTTGGCTCCTTAGAGCACTTTTTGGCTCCTTAGAGCGCTTTTTGGCTCCTTAGAGCTTTTGGCTCCTTAGAGCGCTTTTTGGCTCCTTAGAGCGCCTCCTAACCAAAGGAGTATTTTTTTGTTCTTGCCCTTTTACCAACCATAGTTGGTCGTGGGTTTGAACTATCAGGTCCATTAGCTCTGAGGATATCCTGGCGCTGAGTGAACCTTCAAAATGTTTGACTGATGATAATAGGCAGCAAACTCCTCGTTATCAAATTGTGTTCCATGGTCTGTGATGAAGGCATGAGGGAGACCATATCGGCAGATGATGTTCTTCCAAACAAACTGGTACACCTTCCTTCTCGTATGTAATGTCAATAAGTGGCTCAGCTTCTATCCACTAAGTAAAATAATCTGCTGCGATGACGAGGTATTTGAATCTTCCTCGAGTCGTCGGCAATGGTCCAACCAAATCAATCCCCACATGTAAAATGGACAAGGGGAAGTTATGGGTGTCAACAATGCTTATGGAGTTCTTCGGATGGAGGAAAAGCGTTGGCACTTGTCACATTTCTTAGCATAGGCTTATATAGTTAGCTTTCATCGTCGACCAGTAGTATCCCTGCGTCATCACCTTTTGCAAAAGTGTTCGACCTGCTACATGGGCTCCATAGGACCCTTCATGGATCTCTTTAATCAATTCTTTCACCTCGGAGGGATGTACACATCTTTGCAAACCAGCCATAATTCCTCGTCGAGCAGCTTTAAACTTCCATTTCTTGGCAGCGAGCTTATCCTCCGGTAATTGTTCCTCCTTAATATATGCTCTGATAGGATCCATCCAAGATGTTCCTAAATCAAGGGTAATAATATTCATCGTCAGGTCTTCATCTATGCTCCGACTTTCTAATGCTTCAATTGGTATCGTTCTTCGCAGCTCGGTACGAGTAGCTAATGCTAATCGGGCCAAGGCGTATGCTCTCACATTCTCCGTTCTTGATATTCTTACCAGTTGAACAACAACAAACTCTGATACCAACTCCATCACCTTTGCTTGATACTTGATCATCAATTCTCCTTTGGTTGCATATATTCCCAACATTTGATTTACGATCAATTGAGAATCACTGAAGACAATAACTTGCTGTGCCTCCATAGTATTTGACAAATTAAGACCTGCTATCATGTCCTCATACTCAACCTCATTATTAGAAGCTTTGAATTAGAAACGTAGGGTGTATTCCCTGTCGACCTCATCTGGGCTGTTCAAAACGATCCCTGCCCCACAGCCTGTAGTGAAAGATGATCCATCTACATATAGCCTCCATATAGGCAACTTGTCTTCTAATTTCTGGTCTGACAGAGTTCCTCGGTGGAATACTTTTCGCTTTCTTTCATCATGTCCTGATACTTCTGAATACACCTCTTGAATTTCGATATACCTCCTGAACTTCAATATTCCTCCTGAACTTCAATATACCTCCTGGACTTCAATATTCCTCCTGAACTTCAATATTCCTCCTGAACTTCAATATACCTCCTGAACTTCAATATACCTCCTGAACTTCAATATTCCTCCTGAGAAAGTGATTAGTCGGGGTTGAATTTGATGCTCGACTGCATGATGATATAAGAATGTGCCACCGAATGAACAAATATATCTGTAATAGAAGCCCCTAACTGTGGAATGTGAATTTTGAATGAGATTTATCGACCAATGCCAACCGGAGTTGGATTTTATCTACCAACCGGAGTTGGATTTTGTCTACCAACCGGAGTTGGATTTTATCTACCAATCGGAGTTGGTGGTAATTGATAATAAATGATGAAGACTTCCTCGGAGCTGACCAACAGATTGTTGGGAATAAGATAATATAAATGCTGGAGACCTCCTTGGCGCTGACCAACAGATTTGTTGGGAATAAGATAATATAAATGCTAGAGACCTCCTCGGCGCTGACCAACAGATTTGTTGGGAATAAGATAATATAAATGCAGGATATCTCCTCGGCGATGACCAACAGATGGTTGGGAATAAGATATAATAAATGCAGGATACCTCCTCGGCGATGACCAACAGATTTGTTGAGAATAAGATAATATAAATGCAGGATACCTCCTCGGAGATGACCAACAGATGGTTGGGAATAAGATATAATAAATGCAGGATACCTCCTCGGCGATGACCAACAGATTGTTGGGAATAAGATATAATAAATGCAGGATACCTCCTCAGCGATGACCAACAGATTGTTGGGAATAAGATAATATAAATGTAGGAGACATCCTTGGAGCTGAATAAGATATAATAAATGCTGGAGAGATCCTTGGAGCTGAATAAGATATAATAAATATTTGTCGAGCTCCATGCTGAAATGAGAATAGAATATGCATCCAAATAGATATAAAGAATAATTAAAAATAATAAAGTGCCTCGCCGATCAGTCGAGGTAGAATCATATAATGCCAAACAAGAATAAGATCTTTCAGAACATAAGAATATGGCCGAGAACGTTGTCAGGCCTGAATATAAATAAGAATTATCCGAACGAATGTTGTAATTCTCCTTAAAGCTGAATAAGTATCTTGTCGAGGCATAATTGCAGAATGCCGAATAAGAATAATATTTTCCAGAACATAAGAATATGGCCGAGAACTTTGTTGGGCCTGCATATAAATAAGAATTACCCCGACCAACTATCCGTTGGGGGTGAAATATAATAAATGTTATAGTTGTCCTCAAAGCTGAATATGATAATAAGTATCTCGCCGAGCTCCATGTTGAGATGAATATAGAATATGAATCCCAATGGATATATAGAATCATTTGTGCTGGAGCAGATATCTGGGCCTGAATATAAATAAGAATTACCCCGACCAACTATCCGTTGGGGGTGAAATATAATAACTGTTGTAGCTTTTCCTCGGAGCCGAATATATAGAGAGAGAAGAAATTTTTCGAGCTCCATGCTGAGATAAATATAAAATATGAATCCGAACGGATATAGAATAATTTGTGCTTCAGCATTCATCGGCATTGAATCTTGTGCCTGTAAAAATTAATAATTTGCTCTACCATATGTGTAGGCTGAATTGATTAGTCATGAGAATAATTTACTCATCCAATCAATATATGATATGTATCAGCATAAAAATTTCAAAATATGAAATAATATGTTTTATGCCAAATGTGTGTGAGATGGACAAATTATTATCAAATATGAATCATAAATAAGACGTAAAGTTTTTTGTAAATTTATTTAATCTCCAACAACCAATCATGTATTAGTTGTTGTTTAAAAATATTTTTGGGGTGATCATAAGTTAAAAAGACTTAAGCCCCCTGCTTGTCCCCAAGCCGAACTCGTGTTTAAAGAAATATCAGGGGTGCTTAGCATTTTTTAATACCCCAAGATTTTCCTGCTGCCGACAAACAACATGGATGTTGCCGACCAACATTTAAGGATATCTCAAATTATAGAATATATGGTTGGATGACCAGAATATCTCGAATCTTTAGATCAAAAAATAACATTCAATGTAAAATTTAAGCCTTAAGAATGTTAATTAAACGAATAAATATATAATCCACTAGATCGTGTGATTTCGACAAAGAAACCTTATGATGTGATGAACGAGGGGCCAACATATCAAATTTGTGCCCAGAGTCTTGATATGGTCATGATTATTTTACTGATCCTCTTTTATAAGAGGTGGGTAATGATTTTTCAGGTGAGAGAAAATTATTTTTTATATTGATCCCTTCCTATTCCCAATTTGGAGAGATAAAAATATGGTGAATGATTAAAGTTATTACCAAATTTATATAAAAAATCAATCAATTTGACTTTATTGACATAGATGGAAGATGAACCAAATTAATTATACAGTTCATAAAAATGAATGCAAAGAGACTCAAACTTGAAGAGAGAGAATATATATGGGTCATGATTTCCATGAGAAGACTTTTCATTGTCTTTAACCTTTTCCCATTCTTTTATTAAAAATATGATGGGAATTTGAATAGACATCAAATATCTTACAAAATTTATTTCAAAATCAACAATGAAAATGATCAAATCTTATCATCGTCACGTATATTGGCATATGTAATCATTTAAAATATTTATTCCATGATATAAAATTAAAACTTGAGAATCAAGCAAAGAATTATGATTTATGAAATCTACTATTTTTCAGATTTCTAAATAAGGATGAATCTAACAGTTATGATTTAAAAATCATGAGATGCAACATTTTGCAGATAAAAATTGGACAATTAATTTATGTATATAAACATAAAAATCATGATTGAATCAAAAGATTTATGTATAATTGATTATACGTAGAGAAAATAAAAACTTAGCTTTTGGTGGAGAACAACGCTTGTAACACGTTCCCACAGACGGCGCCAATCTGTTGATGTAAAAAACTAGATCGCTCTAATTTTTCAATCACAGATAAATAAATAAGACAAAGATTTTTAAAGTGGTTCGGCTAGGAATAAAGCCTACGTCCACTGTTATGTTATTGCTGAGTGTTTGTGGAATTCTTGATTACAAGTTCTCTCAAGAAGTTCCGGTCCCCTTGAATGAGGATGATACAAGGTATTTATAGCCCTTAGGATGTACATGAAAGGTCCGATACATTAAATGAAATACATTTGAAAGGGTAATTCATTTAATGCAGCGTGTGCGTCAAGAATATAAACATTCAATTAAAAGTTGAACAGTTGTCCGTTTAATGATACGGCCGAGATGCAGCTCGGACCGCCTTAGTTGCTCGTCGTTCAGGAGTTCATCGGAGCGCTGGAGTTCCTCGGAGTGTTGTAGTTCCTCGGGGTATCCTTGTTGCTCGGAGCGAACATGACTTGGTCGGGGGAAATAAACTTCCTCGTTGTTATTGTGCCATGTAGATTGACACGTGTCTTCTTATTATTGGTCCACGTCAGTAGATTAAATTTGGTATCAACAATGACCAAGATGACTGAATTGTGAACATTTAAATTAATCCAAATTGGTCATGGATCGGTCATGGTCATGACCCGTGAACTGTTTCAACTATAAATAGAACTCGTTAGGGTTTTATTTTAATCTCACTCAACCCATTCTCTCACTCTCTTGTCTGAGGAGTTTCTATATCGTCTATCGAATGAACCACTCTCTCTCTTTCGAACACTAGAAGGCACCATCACCATCGATCTGCACCACCACTGACTCTCTCTCTCTCTCTCTCTCTCTCTCTCTCTATATATATATATATATATATATATATATAAATGTATGTGTATATTAGGGGAAATGTTATGGTTATGGAAAATGAGGCTAAACAAATTTTATAAAATTTCAAAATGAATATGTATTTGATTTGTATATATTTGTGGGATTTCAGAGTTGGTGTATATTTGAGTTTTACGTATTTATATGAAGCCTCTCTCCTTCTCACTCTGTATTTTACCACATGTATTTATTTGGTTACAGAGTTTATGTTTTGGCTCTATTATTCCGTGTCTGTCTAAGTAATAGGGAAAATATAATAATGGGAATATATTCTAAAATTTCATATTTATATTTTACTAGCACTTAATGGAAACTAATTTTTCTATAAAATCAAGAAATATATTTCTTTTTTTATTGATAACATATATGTAAAAGGTTCAAACCCTCTTACATATATTGATAACATATAAAATCAAGAAATATATTGCGTAGATCGAAACCCTCTTATGATCTTGATTTATTACAATGATAATCTTGTATGAAAACGGTTTAAGATATTATAATTTAATTATATGGGCATCTTTTAATAGTAGTTATTCTATTAAAATGAATGGGACTTTTATCCCTATTTGTTATTAGGTGAAAGTTGTTTATGGTGTCTTCATATGATGTTTGGATTTAGTTTCCCGAACATAACATTATGCAGTTGACCCACCTTGGTAATAATAATATGATATAAGATAAAGTTACAAAATTAAATATATGTATCTATGCTTGAATGAAAAGACTAATTTCATAAAAGTCTTAGTCATCCCATTAGGCTACTATCTTAATTATCCCATTAGGCTAGTAAATTAGGTAAGTAAATTAATTGTTGATTTGTATATCAAATTTAAAAGTGGAAAAATTATATATCTTTTAGTAATATAAATTGAACCTTGATTAGGGACAAACAAGTTAGGAACTCCTACACTTGATGGGATTATTAGTAATTGGATTATATATGGACTGGTCGGATTATAATTAGCGAATGAATCGATTGTTTATTAGTAGATTGGAAAACGTTACATAGCCTTAATTTTACATCATGTGATTGAATGATATGTTGACATTTTAGGATTAATAATATGTTAACATGTTTTGTTCTCGTTCTATGTGCACATGCAATTGGAGAACAATTATTAAAAATCAACTCATTCTAACTGCTTTATATCTTCAGATAATTTTAGTTATCTCTTCTTTTATGTAACATAGCCTTATATAGAGTTATAACTTCTCAGTTGAATGTTTTGGTTGTGTTCACCCCTTCCTTTAGTGGTCGTTGTTTGGGTGGACATATATTGGTGGAAAGGCTTGGACATTAGTGGATATATAGTAATTTTAAGTTTAATTTAATGATTCTAAACTAAATTTGGACTTAACGTGTATCATTGATTCATTGAAAACCATCAACTGGTTGATGTTGACATTATGCAGATGGATATTAGTTCATATATCTTTGTCAATAACTACTGTGGTCATGTTCACCCCTTCCTCAAGGGTTACTATTTGGGTGAAAAATTGATGGAAGGTTGATCAAGCGGTAAAAGTGTGTTCGTGTGAGGACACAATCATTGTGTGTTTCGTCGCCGTGATGCAAAAACCTAAGCTACAACTAAACTTGACAAGCAAGCACAGCGGTAAGTCGGGTATCATAAAAAATCCACCGGGAGTGCCTGAATTTTAGATTTTAATTGTTTTTCTACTTCAAAAATAAAAGTGTAAACGGTGATATGGTGCAAGTGGTGAAAAAGGAAAAAGAAAAGAAGTTAATACTATACTACAATTAATTAAAACGAGAGTTGGGATCGCATACCCACCATGGGCTAAACAACTAATTATTAGAATTTCGATTCGAAAATAGTTAATAGAGCATTTTCAATTAAGCAAAAACATCACACAATAAGGAATTTAACCCAAACTTGCAAGATTAAACATTTAATCAAAAATGGTCACACTTGTATTAAATTCGGATTATCTCTATAAACACTAACGTTGCGTGATAAAGAAAGTTAAACGCATAATAATTCGACTTTAATACCCGAGGTTTCAATTAAATGCAATTTTCTCCAAAACCTAATTTTCGGAGCTCGACGCCCATCAATGGAGGACACGCGATACAAACCTAATAAACTACTCACTAGGCATGGTTAAACAAATAAACAACTAATTACTAAATAAAATAATAAATAAATTAACTACAACAATTATCTAGGCATGGAAATTAAATTAGAAAGCAAGAAAATGAGTAAATACAACTTAAATAGATGGTAGGGATAATGAATAGTGCAACTTACATAACCCAAATGGGTAAAACCAAAGAGAGAAATGAAGAAGAGCTTCCACCAAACCAAACCCTAAATTATACAAAATTGATAGATATTTCCAAAAGAGAACAAAGGTTCTCTTATATAGTAAGTTGGAAAAGAAATAGAAAAATAAAGGGGAAAAAAAAGAAGGAAAAAAAAGTGTTGTCAAAAATAGGGGGAAAAGGTCCGAATCTATTCGGGGCCATTCCGAATCGATTTGGAATGAAAATCCGGTGTTCTGGTGCATTTTGAATCGATTCGGATTTTGTTCGAATCGATTCGCCCCCTACAGGTCTACAATCTGATGCTTTGTCCAACTTTACGGAAAATACCGTAACTTCTTTGTTATAATTCGGAATTAGGCACGGTTGGAGGCTATGAGAATATAACTCATAGGAATACAACATCCAAGAAGACATTAGGCCAAAAAACCGAATTATAAAATGATTAAAATTCCCTTGAATGTGACTTTAAGTGTGTTTTTAAGTCAAAACCATCCTAAAAATGTCATAACTCCATCGATACAGCTCGGATTCATGCACCGTCGGCGGCCACGCGAAGATAAATCATAGGGATTCAACTTTCGTGAAGAGCTTGGGATTCAAACCCGAATGCTGAAATTATTAAAATGCCCCCGAAGCTGCAATAGTCGACGAAACCTTTTCGAAAAGCGTCCAAACTTCATACTAAGCATCGAAACACCTACAAAAGCTCAAGTAATCCCTGCAAAGCATGTATATATAGAAATCCGAGATTGTCTGATTAACGAGCATAAGTATAGGGATTAAGATACCCGGGGGGGCTAATAACGCATAGGTTAACGGGATAAATACGCAATATTTTCGTCGTATCAAAGGTCTTACATATTGGTGGGCACATAGTAATTTTAGTATTAGTTTAATTTAAAACGAACTAAAATGATACTTGTTGTGTGATTAATTAATTGAAAAATATTATTTAGTTGATGTTGATATTGTGTGGATAAATAGTAGTGCATATATGTTTTTGGTTAACTGTTGCGGTCATGTTCACTTCTTCCTTACAGGCTTGTTATCTGGGTGAACACAAATTGGTGGAAGAACATACATGTTAGTGGACTTATAGTTATTTTAGGATTATTTTATTTAAAGTGAACTAAAATTGGACATATTGTGTTCGATTGATTAGTTGGAAAATATTAATTAATTGAGGATCTCATAGTAATTTTAGGATTAGTTAGAGCCTTTACTCCTAGTTTTTTACGTTGTCCCACATGCGAAAATATTTTGAACATTTTTGGTCATCTCGTTCACATTAGAAAATATTGGTCATATTCACACCTTCCTTTTATATATTATATCAAGAAATAATGAGTTATGATAATAATTATTTTCAACGGATGATCGAGAGGTTACGATCAGGGGCGGACCTAGGTGGTCCCGAAGGTGGGCGGTCGCCCACCTAGGTTTTTCGGAATTTTTTCCCGAGTATAGGGTGTTTTTTTTTCTTTTTGGACCTATGTGTAATATTTAACAATAGAAGGTGTAATGTTTTTGGGGCAGAAATGAAAATAACCCTTTTCTTATTTAACCAACCAACACACGCGTTTTTTTTTACCCTAACAGCCGTCCCGTCCCGTCCCTCTTTCTCCTCTCTTACCCCGTCCTCTTCTTTCTCCTCTCCAGTGGCGCAGCCACCTGCCGCCCCTCGCTGCGACTCCCTCCAGCCTCCTGCCGCCCTGTGTCTCCCTCCAGCCTCCGTCCGCCCTGCGTCTCCCTCCAGCCCCTCCAGCCTCCGCTATACAGGAGGCTGCTCATGCGTCTCCCTCGAGCCTTCAGCTGCTGTTCCCCCTGAGTGTGTTCTGCTGCTTCAAGCCAGTGCCTTCAGCTGCTGTTCCTCATTCATCCACTCCGGCCTCAAGAAGCAAACAAGTAATTTTTGAAGTTTTAATTTTTTTACATTCTTGAGTTGAGTTCTTCTTGGCATTATTAATTTACTGTAAAAACATTGAAAAAATATAGTTTATTGTAAAAATTAATTTATTGAAAAAACTAATTTTTGTTATTGTTAGTTTAATCTAAAAATTAAATTGTTGAAATTAGTTTATTGTAAAAACATTATTAGTTTATTGTGAAAACATTGAAAAAAATTAGTTTGTTGTAAAAATTAGTTTATTGAAAAAACTAATTTTTGACATTATTAGTTTACTATAAAAATTAGACTGTTGAAATTAGTTTATTGTCAAAACATTGTTAGTTTATTGTAAAAACATTGAAAAAAATTAATTTGTTGGAAAAAACTAGTTTATTGTAAAAACATTGTTAATATGTGGGTTCTATAAATTGTGATTTTTTTAATATTATTTAATTTAATTAAATATTATTTTATTATATTATTTTATTTTTCGCCCACCCGTCGCTAAAATCCTGGGTCCGCCACTGGTTACGATTGAACCTCACTAAAACATCTTTTATTAGTGTGCATCATATAGAGAGAACTTTTTTTACTAGTATTGCATTAGAAAAATTGAACATTTTAATTACCTTACAAATCATAGGGTCGATCTCTTGCGTCGATATTTTTTCAAAGTTACTCTATTTACCATGCCAGAATGCTGAGATAAGGCAATAGATGTTAAGAAAAGTAGGGCACAGAGAGAATTTTAGAGAGAGATAGAGTTCTCATTAATTGGTCACATTGAGTAGTACGAGGGTCTAGATGAGACAAAGTGGAAGTGTTCCATGTTAATTCTCGCCGTTCTTCAGGAACGGACCGTACTTCTGGTACGTTCTTTCCTCCTCCTAACGGCGGGAAGAGTGTCTCATCAAAATGACAATCCCCAAATCTAGCGGTAAATGTATCACCTGTCAGTGGCTCAATATAACGAATAATTTATGGTGAATCATAACCAACATATATTCCCAAACGACGTTGGGGACCCATTTTGGTACGCTGGGGTGGGGGGGATGGGTACATGCACTGCACAACCAAATTTACGCAAGTGGGATATATTTGGTTGACATCCAGACACAAGTTGAAAAGGTGAAAAAGGGTGATAAGCCGTGGGTCTAAGCTTAATTAACTTAGCGGCGTGTAAAATGGCATGTCCCCAGGCAGAGACTGGGAGTTTAGACTGCATAAGCAAAGGTCGCGCAACAAGTTGCAAACGTTTAATCAAAGACTCAGCTAAACCATTTTGAGTGTGGACATGCGGGACTGGGTGCTCAACATCAATACCTTGTGATAAACAATGGTCATCAAAAACTTGAGAAGTAAATTCTCCCACATTATCTAAACGGATGGATTTAATGTGTTGATCAGGAAAATGTGTTCTAAGTTTTATGATTTGAGCAAGAAATTTTGCAAAGGCCAAATTACGAGTAGATAACAAACAAACATGTGACCAACGAGTGGACGCATCAATAAAAACCATAAAATATTTAAAAGGTCCACTAAAAGGGTGGATGGGTCCACAAATATCCCCTTGAATTCTTTGTAAAAAGGATGGTGACTCAGAGGCAATTTTGAGAAAAGATGGTTTAGTAATTAGTTTACCTTGAGAACAAGGGGTGCAAAAATGATCATCGGGTAAGGTAAGTTGTTTGTTTGTTAACGAGTGCCCGTATGAGTTGTTTATGATTCGACGCAACATGTTTGATCCAGGGTGACCCAATCGATCATGCCATAATATTAAATTATAAGGATCATTGAGCTTCCGGCTCATGACAGTATGTGATTCTACAACATTAATTGTTGTATGGTACAACCCCATGGATAATGCAGACAATTTCTCTAGTGTGAGCTTCTGGCTTCCAACACTAGATGTAACTCTTTATTATCTTCATTACATGTTTCAATATGATACCCGTTCACTCTTATGTCCTTAAAGCTCAATAAATTTCTTCTGGAATTTCTTGAGTATATAGCATTATTTATGAATAAGTGGGTACCATTAGGTAACACCACGTGGGCTCTTCCGGAGCCTTCAATGATCTTAGCAGGACCAGCTATAGTGGAAACATTTGTTGTATTGTATACCAAGTTTGAAAAAAACTTCTGGTTTTTCAAAATGGTGCGGGTTGTCCCACTGTCTACCAGACAAGTATCATCGCTTGTGCTTACTTTCGGATCCATACCTTTAACATAATTAAACATAAATTTAAATTCAATCCACCAATCATATAAGCATAAAAAAAATGATCAAAAACCATTCCATTAACTACTAAAATCTCGAAATAAAGATATAAGATTGTCTAAGCTCTAAGGATAAACTACTAATGTTTTAATAGGAAAGATGAAGCAGATAAATAAATAAAAAAAATAAATAAATCATAATCATTTAGGTCTTCAGGACCGTCTGAGGTGGGTCTCCAAGCATGTTATCAAATATCTCATCATCAATAGTATTTCCATCCTCATCTTCGAAAAAATCATTGAAATTGAGATCAATATCGTCAATTTTCCAACGGTCTTCAGGACCTTCCACAATGTTTGTCTCCACTTTCTTTTTCGAGGCCTGATATTTTTCAACCACTTTCTTGGACGAACGACAGGTACGTGTCCAATGCCCACTGCGGCCACATCTATGGCAAATATCATTTGGATTTTGTAGATTTGACTTCTGATTCCCTTTATTGCCGTGATTATTCCACTTCTGGTGGTTCTTAAATTTCGTATTTTGTCTAGGGACATGATTATTGTAGCCACCTCTTCTAGAGTTGCCACGGCCCCGCCGCATATTTCCTTGGCCTCTTTCATTATTCTGAACAGAGTTAGCATTCACTTCAGGGAGTGATACAGATCCAGTGGGTCTAGATGTATGATTCTTCATCAGTAAGTCATTGTTCGGTTCAGCAACTAGGAGACATGAGATTAGTTCTGAGTACCTTTTAAACCCTCGCTCTCGATATTGCTGCTGCAGGAGCATATTCGAGGCGTGAAAAGTTGAGAATGTTTTCTCTAACATATCTGCATCCTCTACCTTTTCTCCACATAGCTTTAGTTTGGAGGTAATCTTGAACATAGCAGAATTATATTCAGACACAGTCTTGAAATCTTGAAATCTCAAGTTGAGCCATTCATGGCGTGCACCTGGAAGTATGACCGATTTCTGGTGGTCATAACGCTCCTTCAGGGAGTTCCATAAATCAAGAGGATCTTTCACTGTAAGGTACTCACTTTTCAAATCATTGTGTATGTGATGCCTAAGGAATATTAGGGCCTTAGCTTTGTCCTGCCGGGACATAGTATTTTCAAGTGTTATTGCATCACCAAGATTTCGAGCTTGAAGGTGGAGTTCAGCGTCTTGAGACCAATTCAGATAATTCACCCCAGAAATTTCAAGTGCTTCAAATTCAAGTTTAGAAATATTTGACATTTTTAAACTGTACAATAAATGAATTATAATCAGAAATATGTAATGCATAATAAAGAAAAATTAATAATTCAATATTGATTGGAACTTCAGGTCCGTGCTATTTATTAGTTGGAACTTCAGATTAATACATAAAATAATTGAACTTCGGGTCAATTTTATTGAGGATAAGGACTTCATTACCCTATTGTGTCAAAACTTCAGGTTTGATCAGATTTAAATATATATATATATATATATATATATATATATATATAGAGGCCGGCTCCTGTGCACACTAAGTTTGCACATTAAGTTTGCACATTACCTTTTAAAAGTGTGCAAACTTAGTGCTGGCGCACACCAATTTTTTTATGTGATATTTTAACATTTCAACGAACTCACATAAAAAAAATTAGCTCAAAAAAACTTTTTTTGCTATTTTTAAAAAATCGGTCAAACTTTCGCAGTTTTTAAGCTATTTTTAAAAAATCGGTCAAACTTTCGCAGTTTTTAAAGGGTTTAAAAACTGCGAAAGTTTGACCGATTTTTTAAAAATAGCAAAAAAAGTTTTTTTGAGCTGATTTTTTTTATATGGGTTCCTTGAAATGTTTAAATATCACACAAAAAAAATCAACTCAAAAATAATTTTTTTACTACTTTTAAAAGGTAATGTGCAAACTTAGTGTGCAAACATAGTGTGCACATGAGCCTGCCTCTCTCTCTCTCTATATATATATATATATATATATTTGGAACTTCAGGTCCAAATTATAAATTATTTGGGGACATTTAATGTCCCTAACTCTATAATAGAAATAATCAAAACTTCGGGTTTTGATCGAGGGTATATATTATTTTGGAACTTCAGGTCCAAATTATAAATAACGATTCAACTCTTAAATTTAAAGGTAATTGAGAACTTCGGGTCCAATTACTGGAAACTTCAAGTCCCAAAAATCAAAACTTCAGGTTTGATTATCATGTCCAAAAAATAAAAATAAAATAAAAAAATAAGTGTTGGGAACTTCAGGCCCCAAACTATAAACTTCGGGTTGTATACATAAAATTATTGAACTTCGGGTTCAACTTTATGAATACCTTGGGATTTGAAAATCCCCACTCCATTGTGTCAAAACTTCAGGTTTGATCACAAATATATAACATCATGATTATATGGGATTTTCAAATAAAAAAAAATTAAATTAAATTAGAAAAGTTTGTGTTTATGAGACATCAAACAAAAAAAAATAATCAGTTTGGTATTCAAGTATACAACACAACTCAAGAATAATCAGTTTGTGTTTATGTCAATATGTATATATATGTATATATACCCACTGTAGCAAAAATATAAATACACATAGTAGCAAATACGAACCTGTAGAAGTTGTATATAAATGTGTATATATATAAAGGGGTGAAAGGAATTACCTCAAAAAAAGAAAAATCTCCGATCGGAAGAAGGGCAAACCCGAAAATCTGGACTGTGAAAAAGCTCCACACCGGAGAAAGCACTACACCGGAGAAAGCTCCACACCGGAAAAACCCCACCGGAAAAACAGCACACCGGAAAAAAAAAACCCACCGGACCAGCACACCACCTCCGACCCAAACAGCGCCGATTACCAAAATCGTCGACCACGCGATTAATCCAAAACCAAGCAGCCCCGATCACCAAAATCACCACGCGTGTCCGTTGAGATGGGGTGGGGGTGTTGGAAAGTCCGATTTGTGGAGGTAAATGGGTTTGGGTATTGTTGGATTGAGCAGGTCCGGAGGTTGGGGAATAATGTTGAGTTTTCAACAGTGGGTCATCATCGAATAAGTCTCATGTACCCGCTGCACATGTGCCTGCAAGAATTGATGTACCAGTGGGACAAACATTGACATCAGCAGCAAATGAATCTGTTGCACGCCAGAAGCGTGGAAGACCTGTAGGTTCCAAAGACTCTGCTCCCCGGAAGCGGAGATCAAATGAAAAATCATGCCCTAATCACCCTCCCGAAGAGGTTATGAATACTAAAATTCTCTCTGTGCCCTATTTTTCTTAACACGTTATCAGCACGATTTGTCTTTTCACCCTTCATTCTCACGACCAATTAATGAGAACTCTATCTCTCTCTAAAATTCTCTCTGTGCCCTACTTTTCTTAACAATAGAAACTATATTTCGAATTCATACCTCTGATTTTGCATTGACGTTGGTGACATTATAAGAAAAGACAGAAAATATATTCATTCATTGTGGATAGAATTTCATAAACAAAGCATTGACCCAGGTTTTGACCTATATATAATAAGGTTTTGACCTATATATATCTTATTATATATACTTATGTAGTGATCTGTTCAAAACCATCCATCATCTGAATGTAAAATTTTCAGAATTGTGTCTTTTCTAAAATATAAAAAACCACGTGTCATCAATTAATGACTTTGCCACAGTTTTTTTTATACCACATCATCTGTGTACGTATACTTCACCCTCCCATTATCTAAGAACACCCTCAAAACTCCCACTCCCCACAAAATGCCTTCTTTAGTTACTTTTTCAATCTCACACCCATTTGGCACTTTCCTTCTTCAGTTTTTAATGTGTGTTGGTATATCACTTTAGTATGTACGTTTTCTAACTCTCTCACATTTTGCTTTACTTTTCTGTTAGTAATTATCTCGATCAGATTTAGCAGAAAAAATGAAATAAATCACATCCTTGAACTGAACCGTAGTTTTCCCGACTTCGCATTTGAAATGCAAGGAAGCAAAGACCACAAATTCAATCACTGGATCCTATTTTGTTCGCACTTTTACGATGCCTTGCCGAAGAAGATTTCTTTTGAAGGTCATAATCCTCAGTGACATCGGGGTGGGGAAGGCCTCATTTATGTATCAATATGTAAATAAGAAGTTTAGCAATCAATACAAGGCTCCCATAGGAGTTGATTTCTTGACCAAGGAAGTGCGGTTCGAAGATAGGCTCTTCACTTTACAGATTTGGGATGGTTGGACAGCAAAGGCTC
This sequence comes from Sambucus nigra, assembly GCA_949130495.1. Lineage (NCBI taxonomy): Eukaryota > Viridiplantae > Streptophyta > Magnoliopsida > Dipsacales > Adoxaceae > Sambucus > Sambucus nigra. The sequence continues at coordinate 374,694,422 of OX422221.1, forward strand.
CGATATTTGTGCCCTTGAAAATCCTACAATATCTGAATCCTATTTTCTCAGATTTTTCATTAATTTAATTATAAAACCCAATAAAGAGACACATGTCACACTCGGAGAAGATGCACTCACGACTACAATGCCACGATCATTGACAGTCATCTACATTTTTCATATATATATATATATATATATATGCATCAATTACATTTTATCTTCCCCAATAGTACAATATCTATTTCGTTCACATTCTCTCTCTTTCCATGCATCTCGATACGCCAGCCAGCCTTCATTTCAACTTTCTCGGTTTATTCGATTTTTTTATTGGCTACTGAAGTCAAGATGTTGTTATTTGATACCTTTATAGTGGTTTAGTGAGTACATAACTACATCGTTCTCAATAATTTATATCAATCTTTTTATATCCCAGTAAATTATATCAATCTTTGTTATTGGATGCCTTTGTACTGGTTTAGGGAGAAGAGGCATGTAGTCCCATTTCTCTTATTTTATTGTCTCTGATTCCATCTATTTTTTTTTTGTTAATCCTATTAAAACAATTACAAAATTGTCCAAAGAAAAAAATAGTTTCACTAACAAACTTCAACCAATATTCACAATGAATCAAAGTCATTTAATACCTTTTTGCCGTCATTTAAAAAAAAAATGGCCGCAAAATTATTTTGAAGGTATATGTCTAAAATGGTTATGCATCTATTTAATAGTCATATTGAAGGAGGTGGTAAAAGGTAAAGAACAATGAAGTTAAAGGCATATAAAAGTCTCACTTTTCAAGATTTTTATTTTCTCAAACTTCTCTTTGACACTGGAAAAACGTAAGAGGGATTGTTGTGGAAACTTCATCATCGGCACAGATGTTCCAAATTTATATAACTACATTTTCCCAAATCTAGAGGGACAGAGCAGAATAGTGGTTGACATTGTACATGACACCTTATGGCATAAACCTTCAAAAAATGGATTTTGTTGCCGTAACGACTAATCTCCACAATTTTTTGAAATTAGTTTTCAAAGATCGATGAGAGAGAGAGAGATGACATGGGTTCAATTCATACGAGGATATTTCATTCATTGTTAAAGTGGATTAAACTTAACATTTTTTTTGGCATGAAGCTAGCTTATGGGTTAAAATCTCCATTTCTTTTGTTGCTGAGCTTTTTACAGTATCGCTAAAAGTACACCATTATATTTTCATCACCTCCTTATTGTAGTTAAGCAATTATATATTTGTATTATGTAAATTTTTTATTAGTTGTTATTTTCGACTTTGATAATTAGCGGCTGATATGTTTATTTTAAGTTGCTGTCAACAAAATGAGAACATCAAGGTCAAATTATTAGTATGTTTTGTTGAATGAAAAAAATATTTCGTACTTTTTTTAAAATTATTATCTCATTTCGTAATTTTATTTATGTATTGCTTGCGTATAAAATAAGTTGTGCAGATTCAACTTTGTGTTGATTTGAGTCTAATTTTTCATCACTATTGTGTGAATACTATTATCTAGGTTTACAGAAACGGTTGACAGTTCAAAGACGTGAAGTTTACTAATTAATAAAGTAAATCCGATGGTATATCACTAACAAAGTTCAAAGCCACTAGGCTACTTCTCCCGATGCAATAAATCTTCTGTTTTACTCAACCTGTGTTTGCATCTGCTTTGTTTCTATTTATAGTTATATATCATTCATGTGGGAGATTGTTGAAAAAATTAGACATAATGTTGTCCAGAATTTTCTTAACAAAATTTTGAGTAATTTTGCGATCAAATTTAGACGGGACCCACACCTTGATAATCGTGAGACCATATACGAATGCGTTTTCTTTTGCAAGGAGATTAACGTAATATATTCACATGTCCAATTCCTCTAAGTTATGAATGATAAATATCTCTACAAAGTGACTCATAAAGCAATGAAATTCAATGAATTGAGTATGTTTTAACTCTTGTCCCACATTGGAAGAGTAGTGAAAAATTGAAGAGTTAATAAAATTCCAAATATGGACTAAGGCTTGGATGCCTTTGGGGTATCCCAACTCTTTGAAGGGGAGATGCCTACACTATGCAAGTGTTGGGCTTGGGTCAAAAGCTGACATGCACGCACGCGTCGTCCGATCTGTCGGCGGGCTCGGGCTCGGGATTATATAAATCCCTTTCTTTTGGGGTCAAATTTAATTAATTTTTTGGACTTTAATTAATTAATTATGAAATTAATTAATTAATTAGTTGTCAGTTTCTTGCTAACAGTCAACAGTTAAAACGAAATTAAGTGTTTGACAGTTTTTTTCACAAGTCACTTGGTTTTGCTATAAATAAGAACTCTCCCTCGAGATTTTGGTAATTGAAAAGTTTTCTCCCTCCACTTATATTCAACCCGAAATGCTGTTCCAATTCCAGAAAAATATTTTCTGCATTCATTTCCATTCCATATTATTGTTCCGGTTGAGAATAAAAACACGGATTTGTGTTCGTTGGAATTAATTATTGTTGTGATACATAATTAATTCGAAAAATCATTTCTATCTCGGGAGGCAATTATTCAACAACCTTGAAGCACATTGGAGGGAATAAAATTTGCCTTAGGGAGACTGTTCTACAGGGCTCGAATTTATCTTTTCTGTTTTTAGTATTTATTTCTGCAAAACCAAATGAGTCTTATTTTTCTGTAATTATGTTTTATTTTTGTAATTATTATTATTCGTAATTTTGTACTATTGTATTAATTAAATAGTAGACATAACATCGGTTTCATCAAAGCCGGACACCACTGCAGTTAAATTTCCCCATGTTTTCATTGGGTTTGTTTTCAGATAATTTAGATTTATAAAATTGAGGTTTTGGACTTTGATGCATCTTCCATAATGGCCTCAATTAGACATGATCCATATTTAAAAATAACCATTATATAAGTGTTGCAAATGTTTTAAGACAAATTGTCAAAACGGTTACATTGTACAACATTTCTAAAAAAATTCTCAAATCTATCCACAATATTATAAAATTTCCCAAAGAAATCCAAAATATAGGATTGATTATTCTTCTACCAGTGGTCCTTGTAAAAGGCACTTGAAGGATAACGTGTGAAATTTTTCAAAGAATAATGATATGCTAATCGAACCATGTGTATCGCCCCAATATCAAAAATCAATCCAGACCGTTCATCTCTTTGTCAAAACATTTTCTTTCTTTTGTCCATTTTTTTTAATATTCTTATAGTCAATTTAGACTTGCATTAGGGATTTTAATTATATTTATTTTGAATTTGGAGTCCACAAGTTTTATTTGGATCGTGTTTGTAAAAAACAATATTACCTGTCGTGTCATGTTTTAATTGTGTCGTGTTCGTATTTTGTAACAAAATTGGATTTCATGAAGTGTCACGTGTAATTTAGGTCATATTCGCGTTAGGTTAAAAAAAATCGTGGCATGCCTTACCGTTTGACTTCGCATTTGAAATTAGTTGTGTATAAAAAAAATTGTGACATGTCGCTTTTATTTACACCGTGTTCATTTTAGGCTAATTAATTTTTTTTTTTTTTGGGGGGGGGGGGGGGGGGGAGATTTTAGCTTTATACTGACTTTATTAAAAAGTCTAATCTGACACATGACTTTCATGTGTCGGTCGGGATACACTGACGTGGTGTGCCACGATTGGTTAGTGTCTTATGGATGTGAGTCTGCGCCAGCAGTGCTAACCAATCGCGACACGCCAAGTCAACAAGATTTTAAAGGTCTACGACAGTGGCACTTCCCCCTCCCCCCTGCCCGAGCTCCGACGATTCTCATCGGAGCTCTTTTTTTTAATGTTTTATTTGGTTAAGGACTTTTTGAAAAAAAAATAAAAGGTTTGGACCAAACGTGTATTAAATAATGTTCAAGTGACTACTTGTCATATGGCTCAATTATTTTAAACTTAAATAAACTTTATAATAAATTAATATTTAATTGGGTTATTTTGGATTTGGTATTTATTTTGTTTCTAAAATTCATTATACCCCTTTTGTTGACTTTTTTAGGGGGGGTTTAACATATAGTACAATATTTTGAAATAATTGTTTAAAATTATTTTAAACAATTTTTTATGAATAAAAAGGTCACAATACAGTTTTTATAAAATAACATAGTACAAACAATTTTTTTTTTAAATCTAGTTTTTTATATTTATAACAAAATCTCGGAGGAAAAACGGTTTTTCGTATATAAAAAATGAAAAAAAACAGTCAATTAGTGTCACGTTTTTTTGGGTCGTGCTCGCGTTAGGAAAAAAAATAAAATTTTGGATTATGTGGTGTCACATATTAATTATGTCGTGAGTGATAACAAAATTTATGTTAGTTAATAAAAAATTTATGTCGTTTTTTAATTAGGGCATCTTCGTATTTGGTAAAAAATTATTTTTTTGTCTCACTTAATTGTGTGGGGTTTGGGTTAGGTAATAAAAATAAACTTCGTGTAGGGCTTATTTTAATTGAGTCATGTTCGTATTTGTTGATGCAAAAAACTAGAATAGATCTAATTATTTTATCATAGATAAATAAGTAAATAAAAGAAACAGGTAAGATTTTTAAAGTGGTTCGGCTGAAAGGAATAACCTACATCCACTGTCTTGTATTTCCTGTTGAATTGTATTCCGGTCCCCTGCATATAGGGATTACAATGTATTTATAGCCTTCTAGGGGATCAAGAGTCGGAATGTGAAAGGATGGAATGCTTTTATAAATTAAGCATTTACATCAGTACATATTTTTCATAATGTCTATGACTGTTGGCACTTTGTTTAACCATGTTGTTCGGTCTTCCTGTTGTTGCTCGGCTTTGAGAATATTGGTTGGCATTCCAGGCCTTGGTCGGCGGTTACTCCTTGCTGACTAGGATTATTACCACAGTGGATGGCACATGTCTATTTTTAATTGGTCCACGTAGGTGGATAAATTTTTGTATCAACATAATTCCCCAATGTTTCATGATTGATGCTTTTGTGAATGTATGGAACATTTAGTTCTAATAGTTGTCTGGGTAACTTTCCTGATACTTGGTCGGTTAACGACTTCCCACACTTATAAAATTATCAACTTAGCTGCTAATGTATAACACAGATGGCATTTTTGCAATTACCCATAATTATAATGAATCGTTTCTGGGGCAAATACGTCTTTTTTAGCTTAGCCACCAAAATTCCAATCGTCGTCTCCCTTTAATCATTACTTTCTTCGGTTTTCGAGGCAATCTATAAAGGCGGAAAAATCTCGGTTGTCTTCTACCTAAAACTTTATGTTTTTTCCTTCTATCTCTTGAACTTTTCGTGCGATCATTCTTTCTGTCCTTCAGTTCTTACTGAATCCTTAAGTCTTTGTAAGAATCCTTTCTCTTTCTCCTTTTCCTCATATTCAATTATGGTTTATTCCGTAGTTTCTCTAGACGAATTTAGGAACGAATGCAATATTCCTTCGTAGGTGGATTTAGAGCTTCCTAATTCTCCTGTGGATCTTTTTCTTTATTTGAGGGACATTGGTTCCCTTCCCTTTTCATTGCTGAATGTGGATTTACTTTTCCCTCAAACCCCTCTTGTCTTAAATTTTATCAATATTTTGACGTTGTACCTGCTAGAGGAGCCCCCAACACTTGGAGAGTTGTAAATGGGGTTTATAGATTGAATCAACTCCATTTGACCCATATAGGCATCCCAGAGATTATGTTTTGCTATAAATGGCTCACCAGTGATAACACTTACTATTTAAAAACTAGGGCTGTTAATAGGGCTTTAGTAGTTAATCTCCCAGACTCCAACATAGACTATTTTGATCATGGAGTGATTACCAAGAATTGGCAATATGCACTCATGACAGGGGATGCAGTATACTAGGGGACCTGATGTCCTCAATTTGGTCAGGGATTAATAATTTCATCGATTACAATACTAACTGTATTTATTTTCTCTTGATTAAAGTTGATCGGAAGAGAAAGTGTCCTAAAGAGAGTGATAGCAATCTTGCAGAGCTAAAGTTTCTTTGGGGTATTCACCAGAAAAATTTGAGAGGAACACATTAGGTCGGCATCATATTTGTTGGCATATAAAAACTCCATTACTTACTTTATTGCTCGCCCAACTTACGTTACTCCCTCTTTGGTGGTTGAGCTTGATCAAGACCTAGTATCCACTTCTTCTACCACTTTATTTGACAGTGGTGAAGCTGCTACAGGCCCTTTATCTTCCATTGACTCAGATTTACCTCTTGCCACTGCCATGCTGAAGAGAAAATTCACCAATATTATGGGAGATATTACTACAACTGGCTCCACAAAATCTGTTGCCGGTGGGGTTAGCGATAAGGATAAGACTGGGAAAAAGCCCCCCGCCAAGAAGAATGATGAAATCCAACCCAAGCGTTCGAAGAAGGGTCTTCCTTCTAAGCTGGTAGAATGGACTACTTCTAGGGCCGACCAACGAGACTTGGTCGATTTGTCTGATGTTGGATCTCCAATAGCTATCGTCCATGGTTTGGCCTGACAATTAATAAAGTCTGGTACTTTTTCAGACCATAGGGGTGCTGCTTCTGCAATGCCCCGCTCTAAAATCTCTGAAAGGGATGCTCAAAGCCTTGCTTTGGTAAAAATTGCTATTTCCTCTCATTTATTTATATGCTTGGTAATTCTTGTACTAACTTACTCTTATTCCTTCTTGCAGTTCTTGGTTGATTTTAACTAGATGTTGGAGATGGACGACATCCTCCGTTCTTTTTCAAACGAAGTGGAGGAGGCATTTGAATGCCTGAAGAAATATTTTCTTGAGTTCCAACAAGCACTGACAAATGAGCAGGATACGTGGGATACTAAAATAAAGACTGTTGAGAATGATGTTGCAGTTACTCGGGTGCAGGTTATCGAGCTACTGAAAAGTCTGGTTGCTGAGAAGGCCAGGATATTTAAGGCCAAGGAGTCTGCGTTCAACAGAGGCTGGGATAAGGCTATCAGCGCTGTATCTACTCAGATTAACTTTGCGAAGAAGAAATGCTTCAAGGATGGCTAGTCGGCAGCACTCATGGAGGTTGGCACACCCTAGGACTCTTAGTTGTTCCTCAGGCATGATCCTGGTTCTCCTCCCAACTTGGATGAGTAGATTGAGTATGATAGGGGCTTAAAGGATTCTACTCTTGTCTTGGAGTCTGCCGATCAACAACCAGTAGTAGCAATTGGGTCTTCACTCCCTCCTTCTTTTGAGCCAGTTACTCCAGTTATCTCTGCCCCTTCCCAAACTAGGGCCTCTTCTGAAAGAAAAAAGGTGTAGACTTATTTGGCAGGCAACTTTTTCTTTTTTTCCTTTATTTTTTCTTTCTTCTTCATATCAGTCTACTTGTAATTTGATTTCTATCAATGAAAATGAATATTTCTTCGCAGTTGTCTTCCTCTCTTTCAAATTATATATTATGTTATTCATTGGAGATTTTTCTTACTCTTTATAGTTCATGGATAAACTGGATCAATTATCCTCCACTGACTCTGAGCTACTCAGAAGATGTAATGATCTCTTCAAGGCTAGTCATTCGACTTTATCCAAGGAATACCTATCCAACTTGCTCGGGACTGGAGTCTTAGATCAGGCTAAAGAATCTTACTTATACCTTAAGTGTCTTATTGATTAAGTAGTGGCCAATAATGTTGCATACTTTGAAATAATATAAGAGATTCAAGAAGACCACAAGGAGACTATAGCTCTTTTATATGCCGATTATGAACAGAAGTACAAAGCTCTGAGTGGAGGTTGGGATTTTGAACAGAAGTTGGAAAAGCATGCATCTTTCGTCGGGAGGATGGAATTTTTGCTTAATCATGAAGTAGAGGAGTCTAGAGCCATCTCCAAGTTATTGGAAGAAGAGAATAACAGTTTGAGGGATGAATTGAACTCATTGAATACTTCTTCTACTACTGATGTTGTTGCTGATAACGGGGTTTCCTTCTTAGAGACTAAAAATACTAGACTAAGGGAAGAATTAGAAGCACTGGAGAAAAATAAGTCTTCTTCTTCTTCCCGAGAAAAATTTAAACCTGAACGAGCTACTACAAATAAGGCTAGGACCTAGCAAACACTTTCTAATTAGGCTGCACAATTGAAAGCAAAGAATTTGGCCATTGTTGATATGTTCGAGAAACCCCACAGTCTAGCCGAGCAACTTTCTATTCAGTCTTCCCAATTATAAGCTAAAGATGGAGTAGTGAAAATATTGCATCACCAGGTTGAGAGGATAACTTTTCAATTTCATTAACAACCTAGGGATATCTGGATGGAGGGATAAAATGAATCCCTTGGTGATTTTGATAAGCAATTCAAGAAAGCTCAGAATGAAGGCTACAAATGGTGTTGGACCAACTGCTTGACAGTAATGAAGGTGGATCAAAACAACACTCTTTGGAACTGGTATGATCCTGGCTTGTTGAAATTGTGAAGACCGTCCTTTCAAATTGGATGTTAATTGGATTCCTATCAACACAAATTTTTTGTGCCTGATTTTAAAATATTTAGGGGATTATGGCCTTCATGATGTGCTAGAGATTGTTCGCCCTACTCATCTGCAAGATACACCGAGCAACGGTAATAAAAGAACGCTTCAAGAATTCAATTTTATCAACTCCCCTTATACATTAGATGATCTTCCAAGAGGCATGGAACCAGCATCAAGATCTTCTAAGGCTGAGGCGAAGCGTCCCTTAGAATAAATTTTATTTAAATGAATAAAATATTTGATTAACTTATCTTGTCAATCTCTGAATGTGAATGGCTTCGTCGTTTCATTAGTTCTATTGACATACTAAAACTTTTTCCGAAGTTTAGTATCAATTACCAATGAGATCATATGTTCTACTAGTACATTTAGATTAAAATCCAAGTTTAGCACTAGTTACCCTTGTATTTTCATAGGTTTTACTAATACACCTAAATTTGTAGGTTTTGCATTAATTACCAGTGGGGCCCAAACGTATGTGGAATATGTGTCTACATTCCTTTTTAGGAATCTTCACAACGTTCTTCGTTCATTTTTTTCATATGGATAAAATCTTGTTTTATCCATAACTATATTGACCAAGTTTCTTGAGAACTTGAGATCCTGCCTTACTTGGGTTTTTGTTTGTTGTCAATCAACTTCTGTTTGAGCCGACCAACTTTTGAACAGTACCAATTAATCAACTATGTGGGTGTTGTTCTGAGCTCCGACCAACTATGTGGTTGTTGTGGCGAAGAACCAGGAATCGACTATGTGGTTGTTATTTCGAAGGGTCAAAAGAAAATGCATCAAGTCAAGTTAAGTATGTAGTGCATAACACTAGTACTCCTAAAAATGAAAAAGGGGATGAAATCATCATTTTATTGAATGGAATTTTCATGATTATAATTTGTTTCATTACATTACTGGTAGTACTTTCTAAGATATTCAAAATGCTAAGAACTTTTGAACTCTTCCCCTTCCAAAGTTTTAATCTTGTAGGTACCTGGTCGGACAACTATTGAAATATGGTATGGCCCATGCCAATTGGCTTTAAGTTTGTTATTTTTTTGGATTACTTTCTTGAACACATAATCTCCTTCTTTTAAGTTGGTCGGCTTCATTCTTTTGTAATAAAAACGTGTTGTCTTCTGCTGATAAGAAGCATTTCTTAAGGCTACCTCTTCACATACTTCCTCCAGGATATCCAAATCTAACCTTCGCATCAAATCACTAACATGATTATTAAAGCTTAACACTCTATGAGTGGATAAACCAATTCAGCTAGTATTACCACCTCAGTTCCAAATGCTAGCATGTATGGGGATTCCCCTATAGCAGTCCTTGGAGTTGTTCGGTATGCCAATAGAACGGAGTGTAGTTTATTAATCCAGTTCCCATTGGCATCATCAAGTCTTCTTTTCAGTCCATTGAGCAGATTTCTATTCGTAACTTCAATTTTCCCATTTCTTCGAGGATGACCTGGAGCAGAGTGCAACTTTTGGATATTGGACTAGCCGCAATAGGTGGAAAATTCTTTATTATCGAACTGTGTGCCATGGTTGTAATGAAAGCATAAAGCAACCCATATCTACAAATGATATTCTTCCAGATGAACTGGTCGACTTTCTCATATGGTATGTCTATCAGGGGGTCTACCTCAACCCATTTTGTAAATTAATCCACAGCAACAACCAAGTACTTAAATATTTCTCGAGTGGTCGACAGTGGCCCGACCAAGTACATCCCCCATATAGTAAATGGTCAAGGTGAAGTGATTGGATTCACAGAAATCTTGTGGAGTTCTACGAATGCTGGAATATCGTTGGCACTTATCACATTTCCTGGCAAAGGCTGTGCAATCTGCCTTCATAGTTGGACAATAATATCCCGGTGTATTAATCCATTGCAATAGTGATTTGCCTTCTATATGAGCTCCATAAGTCCCTTTATGGACTTCCTCTATCAAGTCTTTCACCTCTGTTGGGTGAACACAGTGTTATAGGCTAGTTGTTAATCCTATCATATAAAGTACCCCTTTGTCCAACACATAGCTTATTGATTTATACTTGAACTTTTTAGCCTCGATTTGGTCTATTCACAAGACTCATTCTTCAATATAATCTATGATGGTGTCCATCCAAGATGGCTCCATATCCACTGTGATGAAATTAATCATCAAGTCTTCATCAATACTCCTGTTAACTAGAATTTCAATGGGAATAGTTCTTCGAAGTTCAATTCTAGTTGCTGATGCCAACCGAGTAAGTGCGTCATCTCGAGAGTTCTCCAATCCTGGAATTCTGCTCATCCGAACAGCTAGCAACTTCGCTATAACCTCTAATGCTTTGGACAGGTATCTTGTCATTAGCTCTCCCTTTGACCCATACAAACTCAGTATTTGATTCACCACGAATTGAGAATCAGTGTGTGCAATAACTTTCTCGATGTTGATAGATTGAGATAAACTTAGGCCCACAATGAGAGCTTCATACTCTGCTTCATTATTTGAGGCCAAAAATTGGAATCGTAGAGCATATTCAATATATGTCCCATCGAGAGTGTTGAGTATTATACATGTTCCACTTCTGATTGTGCATGAGGATCCATCACCATACAAGTTCCATATGGGAAAATTGTTATCAAATGCTTGGTTTGTTAAAAATCCTTGGTGGAATGTTTTGCTCCCCGCCTCCTCATACTTCTTGGACATCTTCCGCGCTCTGGTGGAAGATTATGGTAGGTCAGCAATGATTTATCCTGATCTTACCTCTACTGTAAGGTGCTTGGTGATAGCCCTAATGGGACTATCCCTTCCTAGGTCTCGCTTTACCTGAATTCCCTATTGCTTGATAACCTCTAGATAAGTGAATTCAATAATGAAGTCTGTCACAGTCTGGTCTTTTAAGCAAGACCTTGGTTCATACATAATGTCATACTCCCCTAACTCTACTGCTCAATACATCAATCTCCCAGACTTCTCCAATTTGTGCAGGGCTTGCCTAAGAGGTATATCAGTGTACGCCACAATTGTATGCGCTTCGAAATAGGGCTTCATTCATCTGGAAGCCTCAATCAGTCCCAACGCTAACTTCTCTAAACGTGGATATCTGATTTCTTCTCCTCGGAAGGCCTTGCTCGTGTAATAGACTGGTTTTTGAACTCCATTTTCTTCTCGAATCAAGGCATAACTTACAGCTGACTTAGAGACCGCCAAGTATAAGTACAATTTTTCTACTAAAATTGGTTGGAAGAGAAATAGGGGTGATCCCAAGTACTTTTTTAATTCCAGAAAAGCCTTTTCACATTCATCGTTCCATTCAAATCTCTTTTTAAGCACTTTAAAGAATGGCAGACACCTGTCAGTAGCTCAGGACACAAATCTATTCAAAGATGCTACACCCTCAGTTAGCCTTTGTACATCCTTTTTGCAGGTAAGGGACTGTATTTCAATAAATGCCTTGATTTTGTTTGGGTTTGCTTCGATTCCCCTCTAGTTTACAATATACCTGAGGAACATCCCTTCCTGTATACCAAGAATGCGCTTGGTCGGATTCAACTTCATTTGGTGCTTTTCCAATTGATTAAAGGTTTTGCTGAGATTGGTAATGTGGTCAGATGCTTTTTTTCTCTTCATTAGCATGTCATCTACATATACTCCCATATTCTTACCGATTTTCTCCTCAAAGACTTTATTCACCAATCTCTGGTAAGTAGCACCTTTATTTTTCAAACCAAATGGCAAAACATTTCCTCGGGGAGTAATAAAAGAAGTGCTTTCCTTATCTTCAGGCTTTATTTTATTCTGGTTATAACCAGAATAAGCATCCATGAAACTTAGCAGCTCGTGTCCCGATGTAGCATCAACGAGTTGACCAATTCATGGCAAAGTAAAATTGTCATTTGGGCACGCCTTATTTAAGTCTGTGAAATCCACACACATTCTCCACTTATTATTTTTCTTCTTGACCGTAATGACGTTGGCCAACCAGTCTAGCTATTTCACATCTCAATGAATGAAGCTTTCTGAAGCTTCTCAATTTCCTCCTGAATAGTTTGGTTCTTCTCGGGACTAAATACCCTACGCCTTTACCTCACAGGCTTGGCGTCTCCCAGGCATATCTTCGTGACTCCAAGAGAACGCGTGCTTCCTCTTTCTTAGGAATTTCACTAATTCATATTTAAGAATAAGTTCCAATGTTATTCCTATTTTAGTAGTCCGCTATGTCTTATCCTCATCTAACATGATGTTCTCCAATGCTTCCATTATTTGACCTTTCACCAATTTTGTTTCTTATCTTAGATCTAAGGTTTTAACCTCAGATTCACTATTAGGTTCGGAGGTGTCCACTTTGTAAGTGGTGGTCTTTCTATTTATTTCTTCCAAATTTTCTTGCTCGACAGATGAGTATTAGCATTTCCGAGCTACTTTCGGGTCACCTTTTACCACGCCTACCCCAACGTTGATGGGGAACTTCAATCACTGATGGACTATTGATGGCACAACTTCGAATTTCTTCAATCCTACTCTTCATATGATCATGTTGTAGGAAGAATGAATATTTTTGTCCATTACACAGAAACATATCTTCTCTATCTGACTTACGGGACATGTACCAATCAACACCTCCAATTTGATTGTCCCCAAAGGAAATATCTTTTCTCTACAAAAATCTATTAGAGGCCTGTGATAAGGTTCCAATTGGTTGAGCTTCAAGTTCAGACTGTCAAAGTAGAGGTAGAACATGATATCCGTCGAGCTACTATTATCAACCAACACTCTGGAAATAATTATATCTTCCCTTCTGACTTTGATTACTAAAGGATCATCATGGGGGTATAGCACCCCTAATAGGTCGTTTTTAGAAAAGCCAATCACCAGCTTGTCTTTGTTAACCTTCATTGGTCGATCTTCTTTGGTTAGGTTAATCCTCTGGATATAGGAACAAGCTTGAGCCTCATTGAGGTAAGCCTTTATTTCAGCAGTATGATTCCCTCCTCCCGCATCTCCACTTATAATCATTTGATAATTAAAAGATCCTAAACTCATCATGAATACCTCGTGTTCTGGTTATCTAGGCTTCTTGGGTAAGTCGGGATCATCCTCTTGATAATCTTCATGAGTTATCTTTCTCACACCTCTGGGCTTGCATGGAGACTTTAACTTTCATCGATCTCCACCATTGTTTGACCGATCAACAAACTTGACTAGCTTTCATCTTAGGATAAGTGCTTCAATTTCATTTAGAAGAGCAACACAACGATTTGTCATATGTCCATGATCCCTGTGAAATTCACAGTATTTGGACCTGTCCCTCTTGGTAAAAGGTGTTCTTAGCGTTTTAGGCCAACGTACATCCTTGTTGTGATTTATCTCCTCCAAAACATGGTGAATGCCCATTGCTAAGGGAGTATAATTATTGTACCTTTTGAGTCGGTCTATATTCCCTTTTTTCTTTGATTCCCTATGGTCCTTAGGATCTTTGTGATCCTTTTTATCAATTTTACCTTCAGCCTTTACTTTTGAATTTTGCTTAGTTGTCATTGCCTCCTCGGTGTTCATGATTTTGGCTTCCTTTTCCATCAATTTTGTCATTGTCTTTGGAGGATCTTTAGCAAGTGTGTAGTAGAGCTTATCGAGGATAAACCCACTCATGAGGGCAGTAATGACTATTTTTTCCTCGTAATCAATGACTTCTAACTTCTCATTATTAAAATGAGTGATATAATCTCGGGTACCCTCTCCCACCTTTTGCTTTACACTGGGAAAATGAGCTAATCGTTTCACTGGTTTAGCTCCAAAATAGAAGTTACTAATGAATAGCTCGGTAAGCTGATGGAAACTAGAAACTTGCCCAAGAGGAAGACTATTATACCAGATGTGTGCAGGTCCTGTAATTATCCCTGAGAATGCCCTATATCTCATTTCATCGGGGACAGCATAGATGTCAGTTGTTGTCTGATACTTCTTTATATGAAGGATGCGATCATTTTTCCCATCATATTTGGTTGTAACTACAGGGGCTTTAAACTTTGAAGTTCTGGGGAAATCCACAATAGCTTGTATGAAAGGAGATCCCTTCACAAAGCTTCTCTGTAAAGGGTTCTTGGCCTTAGCCATTTATCCCAATATATCTTCCAATCGCTAGATGGAACCCTTCCATGCATTGTTACCAGTGTCAGATATATTTGTTGCATTTTTTCATTCCAACCAGTTGTTTGTGCTGAACTCTCCTCCTGTGATTGTTGCTCGGTACAAGCAGTTCGTGGGGCATTTAATCTAGATTGGGCTGAGCCTTTATATTGATCGGTTGGTCATCGAGTATTTATCAACAATTCCCTGGGAACATTTATATTCCCCCTAGGTCCCAAACGATCAAAGGGAGATGCTCGGCTTAACTTTTCTAAGGCACTCAATCTTTCAGGAGTAAAGGACTAATTGTCATATGGCTCCGATGTTTTGAGCGAAGAACTTACTCCTGGGTGATAGGAAGTATCTCTAGTATTCCTATATTGGCTATGTCTATTTCTTCTTGGAGGTGGTGGTGGCATATTTCCACAAGCAGATAAGGAAGGTGACCTGGCTTGCAGGGTGTGCGCTAACTGTCGTATGGTATCTTATATAGCCTCTTGTCCTCTAGAGAGACTAGCCAATATTTCAGTCAAATCATTATTAGTTGGTGGAGCAGAAGGAACGGGTGGGATGCCATCATTCCTAGTCTTTAACTCGGGAATATCAGTCATATTTGGTAAATAGATGAGTGAAAATGCTTAGAAACACGTTCCCACATACGGCGCCAATCTGTTGATGCAAATAACTAGAATATATCTAATTATTTGATCACAGATAAATAAGTAAATAAAAGACACAAGTAAGATCTTTAAAGTGGTTCTGCTGAAAGGAATAGCCTACGTCTACTTTCTTGTATTGCCTATTGGATTGTATTCAGATCCCCCTGCTTGTAGGGATTAGAATGTATTTATATCCCTCTAGGGGATCAAGAGTTGGAATATGAAAGGATGGAATGCTTTTATAAATTACGCATTTACATCAGCACATATTGTTCATAATGTATATGATTGTTGGCGCTTTGTTTAACTATGTTGGTCGGTCTTCTTATTGTTGGTCGGCATTCAGAATGTTGGTCGGCATTCCAGGCCTTAGTCGGCGGTTATTCCTTACTGACTAGGATTATTGCCACAGTAGATAAAACATGTGTATTTATAATTAGTTCATATAGGCGGGTAAGTTTTGGTATCAATAGTATTCTTATTTTAGTGGTTAAAATTTTCATTTTATTTACAAGATAAAATGTGCAATTTTTTTGGTGTGTTTTGTTTGAAATGGAAATTTAATATTATTATGATATGATTTTTTGCGTATGGGAATTTTTTTTATAGAGGAAAAAAAGATGAAAGAAAGATGCTCTATATCGGTTCGAAGTCAAACATATAAATGAATCCATAAAATGCCTTATGTGCTGGAAAGCATTTAGTATGGGAAGGGTAATTTGGTTCGATAAGAGTAGCAAAGATCTTTTCCAAATCAATCCAATTTTGTGGATTCTTATGAAAGCGAACTTTTACGGTAAAACATAGCGTGTAAGGATAGTTATGACATTAGCCCTTTTTTAAGACAACATAATATTTTTCATAAAAAGTGATGAAGTTTTCTTTTTTACAAGTATGTGATGAAACTTTTAGTTATATATCATCATTAACTTGTATAGATGTTTGATAGGAACAGTGTCTAAAGTTTAATAAAATGAAAACGAGTATATATATATATATATATATATATATATATCTAATTAAGGTTATTAGATAGGTACTCAAGTTTGAAAGTCTCTAAAATTTGTATTGCATCATCAAATTGATCTGTAATGGGTAAAGTAATAAAAATAATTTTTTAACTTTACAGTTTTTGCAAGAGAACCCCTTCATATAGTTTTTTTAAATAAAAAAAGAAAGTCGTCTATCTATGCATTTAATTGGTTGTAAAGGACCTCACTTTTTGTTGCTTGAAATTCACTCAAATGAGTCTTTGCAATAAAATTCATAAATTAGTGGGGGTACATCAAAAAACATTTAAGGGCTTTTTTTTGCAAAAACTAAAGAGTTCAGAGACTCTTTTCATTTCATTATCTATAGTATAGAATATGCTATTGAATAATGTATCCAAATGATAGTATAGTGAGTTTCTGAACATACTTATTATTGGGATATCCATTTCATGACCAATAATCTTCAGAAGCTCAATACCATCCATGTCACGCATTTTATTATTAGTAATCCATGTTCCCAAATGTGTTCCCTAAGTGTGTCCCTCTATCATTATCCTTCTTTGTTAGATTCAATACGTTTTGAACTCTTAAGTTGTATTTAGTCTAAGGAAAAATTACTATAAACCCATTTTTTGTCACTCCGTTGGTTCACCCCTTGTACCTTTGGAATGACATTCTGCCCCTTCTTATAATTAAGTTGTTATAGTTTGAACTATTACGTTAGGATTTTATCTATTTTATGACATAAATTAGTCATATGCATGTCACTTATCACCTAAATAATTATATTGACTAAATCCATTTTCAAGAAGATCAACATAAAATAACTTAGAGATTATGTAGAGTGATGAGGTTCTGTACCCACTGATCAAAAAAATCGGCTAGGATGTTCCGCACCCACTGAATGAAAATCCTACGTACACTACACCAAATCTGCCTAATTGTCACGGTCATTGACCTTGACAAGTTCAACTTGTCAAGGTCAATGACCGTGATAATTCTGGGCGAGACAACTTTTTTTGTCACAGACGTGTCACGATCATTGACCGTGACAAGGTCGTTAGAATTGTCACGGACGTGTCACGGTTCCTGACCGTGACAAGTTTAGTCATGGTTGATAATCGTGACAAAGCCTTGACCCTTTTTAAAAAAATTATCACGGTCAATGACCGTGACAAGTCCGTGACAAAAGTTGTTAAGGACTTGTCACGGTCAATGACCGTGACAATTCTGGGCAGAATTTTAAAAAAATCTGCTGGGCAGTATGGCCACTGCCACTGCCCAGCAGTATATTTGTACCTGTTATAGCAACATCATATATCCAAATAAACTAAAGATAATGCAAATATATATTCAAAATAGAAACAATATACATGACGATATAATCCAAATATAATTCAAATGTACCAACTTAAAAATAATGTCACTACATGTCTGGGGTAAATGTGAGGAGGTGAGTAGGCCACACGATATACGAATTGACACACCCACTAATATATATCGTGCCGCATTGTTCGCGCAACCACAATAAGGAGTTCTCCTTCCCGGGTATCACATGTGTGACGAGCACTTTGGACTCGATCTCTTGAAGCTTACGTCCATGAACTATTCCACCCTAGACGATATTCTGGTCCCTCAACACCCGCCCTATTCGCTGGCCATCAAATACGTCCAATATGAACACGCTTGGCCAACCAAGTGTCGACATCGGTCTGTTGAAGGGAGCCAAATAGGGAAGTGGATCATCGAAGTAAGCACGTGTCGGTGATGAAGCAGCGAGGTCCACATCCTCGTCATCCTGCGCCTCATCCTCCCGCACCTCCTCCACCACCACCTTCTCCTTCCCTTTCCCTTTCCATTTCCCCTTACGGTCTCTGCCCAACGTACGCTTCATGAATGAGTACATATCTTGGACCGTCGCCTCCAAACGGGACATCTTCGTGTCATGTGAATCCACTGTTCGAGCCAACCCGGTGTCGCTCGTCTCCAATCCGATGATCCTAGATTTGTCCATCCGCGAGCTCACCCCCTTGTCCTCCCCTTGCGATCAGAGCCAAGGACTTGGCTGAGTGTGTCTATGGATAAAGATGCCTTGTCGGCATCAAACTGCGACTCATGCACTTCCTTAAGCTTTTCCTGAAACGACAAAAAGCACATGATTATTAAAATAAGTAAACTAAAAAATTATAACGTAATTAACAACAAGTAAACTGTCGGATTACTTACAATTGTGGCCGCAATGCTTGGGGACATCTCCTTGTCCTTACCCTTATTCGGACGGAGTAGTCAATGTCCGTCTTTTTTGTCCGATTTTCCCTCCCCGATTGGCGAGATGCCAATTGTCGCTCCCCGATCTCATTGCCAATGAACTTTTGACATTGTGCCAATGAGATCGGCTCCTTCGACGAGACGGATTCACGCCATTGGATAATGGACTCTCTTATTTTCCCAAAGTACCGTGTCCGCATATTTTTCTTCCACGTCTTGTGTTGCTCCCTCAACTGCTCCAAGACGGAATCGCGTAGCTTTGGATCTAAGTTGAATAGTTCATGTCCAACAAATACAATATTAGTTGCAAATAAATATAAATATAAATATAAATATAAATATAAATATAAATATAAATATAAATATAAATATAAAATGAAATTGAAATCGAAATTGAAATTGAAATATTCATATAAATATAAATATATTACCTGTAGTGCCACCCAAACAGCTAACTTGAGCTCATATGGCACCTCCTTCCAACTCATAAACCCTAGGTCGATGACCGTCTTTAGCAGCTCAAGGGATCTCGCTAATAGCTCTGACTTGTTCTCGATGGTAATCCCAAATTTGCCATATTTGGGGAGCCTATGGGCCGAGGATCCCTCGTCGCCTCCGCTACCACCGAGCCCAGACGACATCATCATAACCAGCATCATCATCCTCACCTTAATACCTGAAGGAGACATTTGCTGTAAAAAAATGTTATTAGTAGAGATAAAAAAAATTAGAAGAAGACATGCAAATATGTACAATTACTACAAATAAAAATGATCACTAATTATTAATTTACTTTCATACACCCCCTGCCCCCCACCACACACACGCACACACACCACCCCCTGCCCCCCACCACACACACAATAATTATTTCCATCAATTAAAGTATACAATTATTAATTTACTAATTTACAATGAGGAGCAATCCTACTTTCATAATTAATCATATATTAATTTACTAATTTATAATAAGGGACAATCATATATTAATTTACTAAAAAAATTAATAATCAATCAATTCTTTTACAAGGGACACTACACACATACACACACATAGACACAGACGCAGCCCTCCACCCCTACCCCACCACCCACCCCCCATCCCTGCCCCTCCCCCCCACCTTGCCCCACCCCCTTCCCCCATCCCATCCCCCTCTAGAACTAGCTTATGTGGTAACAGTTATATTCCTATAATGGTTGATGATTGTACACAATTTAATTGGGTCGCTTTTATGAAAAATAAATCTAACACCCTCCGTGAGTTCTTGAAAATTCTTTTAAAAATTGAAAACGAGAAGGACACCCAAGTATCTCGCATAAGAAGTGATAGAGGTGGAGAATTCATATACTCAGGTGTTACAGAATACTGTGTAGGTAATGGATATAAACATGACTTTAGTGCACCTAAGATCTTACAACAAATCTGCCTAATTATCACGGTCATTGACCTTGACAAGTTCAACTTTTTTTGTCACACTATATATTTCAAGTATGTTTCATTTAATTATCATACTATATATATATTGTTCGATATAAAAAGTAATTTTCAAAAAAAGTTGAAAATTTTCACCCCCATATGGACAATAATCCAGTAGTCATGCCACTTTCAAAACTAACCAACCGAACATTTACTAAACAAAATAATCCAACAACAATGTCAACAACAAATGTGTATCCCGTACTCCTTCTAATTCATCTACTCAATTAATTCATTTCATCAATTAAACTAACAATTAAAGTATACAATTATTAATTTACTAATTTACAATTAGGGGCAATCCTACTTTCATATGAAATGGGCACTAATTATTAATTTACTTTCATCTAAAACTATACAATTAAAATTACAATTAAAGCTATACAATTGTTAAGATTGCCCCACCACACACACACCCACCACACCTCCACCACCACCACCCCACCCCCTCCCCCTTCCACACACACATGCACACACCTGCACATACACACACACACCCCACCCCCTGCCCCCTCCCCCACGACGCCCCCACCCCCACCACACACATGTATACACACACATACACACACATATACAAACATATATATACACATATACACACATAGAAATGAAAGAGAAAGAGAGGAAAACAAACATACCTTAGAGAGAGAGAGAGAGAGAGAGAGGGAAAACCAAAAAACGGTGGTCTTTTTTTACTGAAGACATTGTCACGGTCGTGTCAAGGTCCTTTACCGTGACAATACTTTGTCACGGTCTTGTCACGGTCAATGACCGTGACACAAAACGCGTGTTTGTTGTCACGGTCAATGACCGTGACAGGGGTAGCCCGCTGAAAGGTGACAATTTGACCATTTTGGTGTAGTGGTATGCCATTGACTCTAATACTATAGAGATGGGCAAGATAGTAGGCACTACTATGGTTTGCAAGCTCAAGGATCACAGAGGGATGTTCCAATATGTGTGTATCTTTTTGTGCGTTCTTGCATACCTATATATAGGTTAAGGAACATTATTTCTAAAGATTATTATGGGGACTGTCATGTGATTTCCAAAATGGCAATGCAAGGGGTTATATATATTCTGAAAGAACTACTAGTTTTCTTGTACCGTTTGTCATCATGGTCATAAATGGTATAGTATGGGTAATACTAGCAGTGTCATCCATCTTTTGGTGATTAGAATGGTCATCCTAGAGGCTAATGAAGCCTTTTGTCTTATCCTACCAATATGCATGCCCTTCTTGCTTTTCAAATGATATGTCTTGTTGTCCCTAAAGAACTCCCACTCTCAGGTTAGCCTTTTGGGTTGTAGATAGGGGTGTTAACCTTTTTCAAATTTTTGAAAATTTTCAACTTTGGCTTCATATATTAAAAATTCAATTTCTAAGTTTTCAAAAATAATGGAATGGAATTTAAAAAATTATAATTTCAAAATTATTTAATTATAATATATATATATATATATATATATTACTATTTTGAAATTGTGCTGATCTTAAATTTCCAAACTATCCTTCAAAGTATCTAATGTTTTTTAATATTATAATAGTATATTTATTTTCCATATATTGGATATTTTCTTACTATTTTCAAAAGAATCATGACTGTCTAGATAGTTTTATCACACCCATTAATTTATAATGGTTTGATTATTTTGATTAGTGAAATATGGTGTGACACAACTTAATGTGTGTCGTGCGATGTAATGTAAATTAGGCGTCAAAATCTAAATATGCGACATTTTCCAAAAAAATATCCAAAATAACTGTAGAACGCTTCTAGTAAATATGTAATTGGAATTTTCCAAAACTTCCAATTTGGAAAAGAAAGAGGATTTTCCCAAAAAATGGAATTGTAATTGGAAAAGATAGTTAAATTCTAGAAATTTTAGAAAAAATTCGAACTCCCATTTTTCAATCTAATTTGGCTTAAAACAGACCTAGTTGTAGCCATAGTCCATAAATTTGTTGATCGGTGATAACCCACCCAAACGAATATTTCTTTACTTTAAGTAGTTAGGCGAAGAGTGCATAATCTAATAAACACGTCGACATTGACCCATTTTCATTTATAAGAAGAAACCTTATTTGTCTCGTGTGCGTGTGGTTGCATGCCTAGTAAAAGCGTCTGCACACTATGGTCATCTCGACCCAGAAGTGGGGAGGGGAGATCGCTTGAGTTCACGGTGCACCTGCATGTGCGATTGGTGAGGAAGAGGGGGATAAAAGTCCAATGGTAAGGGATGGTGTGTGATACTGTAAAACTGAGAGTCTCCACCTTATTTTGACAAAAATGGGCAAAAGATAAATAATAACCCCAATAGGATTTATAAGGTAAATGATCTAAACGAACTTTAGAAAATGGGAAGGGGGACTTGTGACACCCCGACTAATTAAATACCGGATAGCTACTCCTTTATTCAAATTAATACAAAATGCCAAGTTGGTTCAGTTCATAGCATCACTATCGAAAACATTTTTAAACATTACTAGCCACCTAATATTTAAAAAGTGAGTTGTCAATTTTAATTAAATCCGATTAACATGCAATAAGTAGATTATGAAATTCTAACATAACCGCCATAACATAGTCACAATAGAATAACCATAAAGTAATAATGAATCTGGAGGAATACTCCTCACAACAATCCAAGGACTGAAATAAACAAATACCAAGTCCGCATCAGTAAATTAATTACAACCCAAAATCTGAAATGACTGAATAGATAAAGTATCTCTAAAAGGAAATAGGGCGACATGACCAATAGATGAGAGAATCTGATAATATAGAGTCAAGATCAAAAATGGAGGCGTCTACTATCAAGGTCCTGTAACTTCCACAACAGCTACAGTACGTCACCTGAATGGAACTCCTATGCTTGGTGTCCTTATGGCGGGGCACCTAAAAGGTTTTTACAAGAAAATATATTTGGAAGCAACCGGGTCAGAGCCCGATTGTGAAAACAATTCAAAATATAGCAAGTGTTTAATATCATTAAACAGTGAATATAAAGTACATGATAGTGTGTGCACTCACATGTGTTCCTCACCTCTCAACTAATTGTGCACTCCTATCGTACCCGTACCCATTCTAGTTATTACCATACTTAACTAGTCTAAATAAAATCTAACATTATAATACGATTCACGATTTAATTCCGGTATCTTCATTTAAACAGAGTGTCTTACATTTCTTCTCGGTTTCCCATATTAGTAATACTACTTACTAGAGGGTTTCCATTTTTATCTTTACGAAAACGTTACCATTACTTATACTCACATTTATACATGACAATGCATTTCAATTTACAGCATATTATTCTCATCATAAATATACAATACTAGCACCCCGAGGCTAAGTTACGGTGCTCACATACAATGCTATCAAATCCCGATACATCACGTACATTAGGACCACGCATTTCGAATCTCTCAGGAATTGTTCTCAAATGATAACAATCACACATAATGGAGGCGAACATAGTTCACATCACATGGGTCACGCACATACCTACGCTCCCATGATCAGCAGACTTATTAACTTCTCAATAAGTCCTTCTCTGACCTATGTTCTCGATGTACCAATCTAAATCCCCCCCGTAGGCACACAAAGATTAGATGGCCCTGATCGAACGCCGACCTCCCATGATAGCAAGTACGGTAGGTATGTTATACACAGATAACTACAAATACTAAGCATTCGCACATCTTAGATATCTCAATATCTTAATAGAGGAATACTTCTCGTTCTTGTATCATCATTAATATCATACACTTATAAGTCCCCGGTTTATATACATTAAAGTTGTCAACTCTTCTCACGTCGTAATTAGGCACTCGTTTCCAAATTCATAAGGGTCATTCGATTTACTACAAGGTTCTAAGTTTTACTCCTCAACGTACTCCAATCTCCCAAATATACTCATTACTCAATAAGGGAAGGTTATTACTCCATTAAATAAGTCTACGGGACATTTGAAATAAAATCAGGCCAAAAAGGCCATTTTGTCATCTCGTTCGAACGAGGTTGTTCAAACGAGTGTCGTTCGAATGAACCACCAACTTATTAGAAGGGGTACTGTCATCTCGTTAGAAGCTCCTTCAAACGAGGTCGTTCGAACGACCTGGGCAGGTCTTCTAACGAGATGGCAGACTGCGCCCAGAATTTTCCAAATTCGATTTTTCTTCTTTCTCCTCTTCTCTAAATCCACCCTAAGACTAACCAAATATGTTTTTAATGTTTTTAAACTATTTTTAGTCACCCTAGATCATTCCTTAACATGCTTTTGGGCCAAATCTTACAATTTAACGTGCCAAAATCATAAATCCCCAATTCTTATTCCAAACCCTATGAACTTGAACCCAGAATTTTAATTTCTTAAAAAGACTCCTTATTAATCCGATTTCAGGTCATCAAAAGTTATGTTTTGTATATTAAATTCGTCCAAAATCATTCCACATGAAAATTCCTACCCAAAATCACAAATTTCATAATAATTCCATTGGGTATTCTTCATCAAAAATTCCAAGACATAAACAGTTTTCTACACTATACATGTAGGAAATATTCAATGCAAATAACGGCATCAAAAAACTTTCCTTTGATTTGTTTCTTCTGAGTTGATGCTGGTGAATGAAGGTTGATTTCTCCCCTTTCTCTACAGAATTCTCTCAAGGATGGTGATGGTGGTTGGAGGTTTCTTTTGGAACTTCTTCAAACTCTTCCTTTAACTCCCATAGCCCTCTAACTCACCTAATGCTGATAATGGACTTAGTGGGTTCATTAGTAATATATTATTTAACCCTAAAATTCATGGGTTTTGATTACCATATTTTTAAAATTACCAAAATGCCCTTCTAGGTTGCCGGTTTGGCCTAAAAGTGCCCCGGGACCCAAACTAAACCCCCGACTAGTGTTTTCTGACTATTTAGACCCTTCGGGACACGTTGCGCACTCAAAATGACCATTCGGTTGATAAAAATATAATTTATTTTTTTTAATTTAAATAATTTCATTCTTGATGCGACTGACACGCGCGTCCCAACTAAATTTCCAAATTATCGTATTTCTGCCTCGTGACAATTTAAATATTTTCAATACTCATGTATTACCATACATACTCAGAAATATTAAATTTTAACATGATAATCAAATACCAACTCACATCTCGCTAGTATTTATACCCAGATTAATTCTCAATTAATTCTCATTTAATTTAATTAATCCCTTAAATAAAAATCATTAAAATTACGGGGTATTACATACTTCCCCCCTAATAACAGAATTTCGTCCTGAAATTCGGAACTAAAAAGTACCTGGTAAAAATAACTCCGGATAGCGCTCGCGCATCTCATCTTCGCGCTCCCATGTGGACTCCTCGGCATTATGATGCCGCCACTGAACACGTACTAACGGTACTATCTACGACCTCAGTTTTCGCTCGCTTCGATCCAAAATAGCAATCGGCCCCTCCTCGTAGGAACTATCGGGCTGAAGATCGATGTCCTCTAAAGCAATGTGAGTATGAGCCAAATCATCCCTAAGATATTTCCTTAGAGAGGAAATATGGAACACATCATGAATCCTATGCAAGTGCTCCGGTAAGCCAAGTCTGTATGCGACTGGCCCAATCCTCTCGATGATAGGAAATGGTCCCACGTATCTTGGTGTCAGTTTCTCCTTATTCCCAAAATGCATGATCCCCTTCATCGGATATACTCTGAGTAACACCTCGTCCCCCACCCTGAATTCTCTGAAGAACCTCTTGGCATCCGCATAGCTCTTCTGCCGGTCCTGAGCTACCCGAATATGGCTCCATATCATCTCTATCCTTGTCGAAGTGTCCTAAATCACTTTCGGCCCAAGGAGTTTGTTATCCCCCACCTCTAACCAACATGTTGGGGAACGACAAGGTCTACCGTACAACGCCTCAAATGGAGCCATGCCAATGGTGAATTGATAGGAGTTATTATAAGAAAACTCCACCAGTGGAAGGTATTGCTCCCAACCACCTCCAAAGTCTAGGATGCACATACGCAACATGTCCTCCAACATCTAATTTGTCCGCTCTGTTTGCCCATCAGTCTGCGGGTGATATGTCGTACTCAACCGCAACTCTGTACCCATGGCCTCCTGGAAACTCTCCCAAAATCGTGAAACAAATATCTTGTCTCGGTCAGACACGATATTTAGAGGCACCCCGTGAAGTCTCATTATCTCCGCAATGAAAATCTGGGCATACTGTCCCGTAGTGGAGTCTGTCCTTACGGGTAGGAAATGAGCAACTTTGGTCAACCGGTCCACAATTACCCATATGGAGTCATGACCCCTCTGTGACGTAGGTAACCTCGTGATAAAGTCCATGGATATGCTCTCCCATATCCACGTCGGAACCTCTAATGGCTGTAGAAGTCCTGTCGATTTCTGATGGTCCACCTTTACTAGTTGACAAGTGGCACATTTAGAAACAAACACGATGATATCTCTCTTCATCCCCCTCCATCAGTAATGTCGTCTCGTTTCTTGGTACATCTTATCCCCACCAGGGTGTACCAGGAACCGTGAGCCGTGCGACTCTTCCATTACCTCGTGTCGCAAGTCTTCCCCTTCTGAAATGACCAGTCTCCCATTGAAGTGTAATCCCCCACTGAACTAACGGTGTAGGACTCGGCTCCCTCTGCTAGTAATCGAACTATCTACTCCTGACAGAATGAGTCATTTGCCTGGGCCTTTATCACTCTCGTAACAATCTGCGGTGTAATAGTCATCACAAACATGAACGATCGGGCCACTGCATCCTGGTGTCCCAACTCTTTCCACTTAGCTTTCCACACCTCGGCCACCTCATCTACTGGCCTACGGCTCAACGCGTCTGCTACCACGTTAGCCTTCCCTGGGTGATACTGGATATCGAATTGATAATTCTTCACAAACTCAAGCCACCGACGTTGACGCATATTCAGCTCCTTTTGCGTAAAGAGGTATTGTATAGACTTGTGGCCTATGAACAATCGAAATTTCTCCCCCAGGAGATAGTGTCTCCAAATCCAAAGAGCAAATACAACTGTCGCTAACTCCAAGTTGTGGGTGGGGTAATTCCTCTCGTGAGTCTCAAGCTTACGAGAAGCATACGTTATGGCCTGACTCTCCTGTTGCAGCACACCTCCAAGTCCTTGCAAGGATGCATCGGTGTAAACCAAATACTCAACTCCCGGTCTGGGCAATGATAACACGGGCGCTGAGGTTAACTTGTCCTTCAACTCATCAAATGCCAACTGACGGGCATCGCTCTAGATGAATGGCACACCTTTATGAGTCAGATGTGTCAAAGGACCTGCTATCTTTGAGAAAGCCGGAATAAACCTCCTGTAGTATCCTGCTAGGCCCAAGAAACTACGGATCTCAGTCGGTGTCGTGGGCTGTCCCCACTCCCTCACCGCGGATACCTTCCCCGGATCAACAGATATCCCCCGGTCTGAAATGATATGCCCCAAAAACTGAACCTCCTTCAGCCAAAATTCACATTTCTCATACTTTGCATAAAGCTCGTTCTGACGTAGCGTCTGCAAAACCTGCCTCAAATGCTCGGCGTGCTCCTCTTCTGTCTGGGAGTAAACCAGGATGTCATCAATAAAGACGATGACGAACTGGTCTAATAACTCTCTGAACACCACATTCATCAAGTCCATAAACACGATTGGAGCGTTGGTCAAACCAAAAGGCATAACTCGAAACTCATAGGAACCATATCTCGTTAAGAAAGCACTCTTCGAGACGTCTTGTTCTCTGATACGCAACTGATGGTATCCCGATTGCAAGTCAATCTTTGAGAAGAAGGAAGCTCCTCTCAGCTGGTCGAATAAGTCATCGATTCGGGACAACGGATACTTATTTCGTATCTTGACCTTATTTAACTCTTGGTAATCTACACACAACCTCAACGATCCATCCCTCTTCTTTACGAACAACACAGGGGCACCCCACGGCGAAGTACTCCTCCGGATAAACCCCTGACCCAAAAACTTCTCTATCTGATCCCTTAGCTCTCTCATCTCCGCTGGAGCCATACGGTACGGCGCGCGGGCAATGGGTCGAGTGCCCGACGTCAAATCAATAACAAAATCTATCTCCCTACTAGGGGGTAATCCAGGTATATCCTGAAATACATCAGCGAACTCTCTAACGATTGGAATCGAATCAAGTGGTATCACCACTTCCTTAGAGGTCTCCTCCTCTATATAGTACAAATGAGTGGATGATCCTCCCTCAGGGTGAGGCATCGCCACTAAAAACATCTCCTGCCCGGGAATGGAAAATATAATACTCCTACTGAAACAATCAATCATGGCTCGGTACGCAACTAGCCAATCCATACCAACAATCGCATCGTACTCTGTCATCTCTAATACTAGCATATCAGCGGGTAAAGTAAATTCCCTATCTCTATACCCACACCTCTACAAATAAGGGAAATCACGGAACCCCTACTCAACGCTGAATCTACACAAGTAATTGTGCTCTCTGCAGTGTCTAGCAACCCAATAATGCGTGCAAATCTCGTAGCAATGAAACAATGTGTGGCCCCCGTATCAAATAAAATACGCCCCATAGTCCCCTGAATAGAGAGCATACCCTCAATAACAGGTGGATCCTGTGGGACTGCGGCATGCTGGAGCTGATACACTCTCCCATACTGAAGTTGTCCCTGCTGGATTGGGACCGCTGGGGATGGGTGGTAATACTGCCATCTGTGGTGGTGCTAGGACGGGCGGCGAGAAACATAGGCCTCTATGGCTCATGTCGAGCACCCTGTTGCTGCTGCGGTGGGGCCCTGCCCCTATCAGGACAATCCTGGCATTTGTGACCAATCTTGCCACAAACGAAGCACTTCCCTGGGAAGTTTCCCCCTCGCTATCCCTGCTGCCCACGGACCTAATGGCCGTTACCATTCCTACCTTGACCATACTGTCCCTGCTGAAACTGTTGATGCTGACCATTCTGGCCCTGCTGGCCCTGATTACCATTCTGACCCTGATGGCCATGTCTGAAACCTCCCTAACCATTCCTGAAACCCCCAGATCTGAATCTCTTAGGATCCCCCTATTGGGAACCCTGATCACCCTGCCTGTGCTGGCCCTGAGCAGATTGTGCCCCGCTGGCACCATTTCCCCATGTCCTGCCCTGATGGTTGGACTCTCCTGATCTCTTACTCTCAGACATGTGAAAGCGGTGATCCTGGCAGTGAAGCAGTGCTGCGTTAACCACATCAGAGTAAGTGGCCAATGAGATATTTCCTAACAAGTGCTGTCGGATCCTCCAAGTCAATCCGTCCCTAAACTTCTGAATCTTCTTCTCCTCAGTCGGAATCTCATCTGGAACAATGTTCAAGAGATTAGTGAATTCGGCCTCTTACTCGGCCACAGTCTTCCCCTCCTGCTTAAGGTTCATTAACTTCCTCCTCATTTCAGTGTGAACAGTTGATGGAAAATATTTGTGATCGAATCGCACCCAGAAATCCTATATGGAAAGGGCATCTCTCTCCTCCAGGGTGGTAATGGACTCCCACCACTATAACGCTGATCCTACTAGCTTAAAAGTAGCCAGTATCTCCTTCTGAACATTCGTGCTATCGTACATCCTTAAGTGTCTTTGAATGTCCTTCCTCCACTGACTGGACACAACAACGTTGGAGCTACCTGCAAACTCCGGAGGGTGTGCTTTCTGAAAAGCATCACGAACGTGTTCCCAAGCATACGGGAATGCATGAGCCTGAACTGGCGCGGCTACCAGCGCCTGAGGTGGTGCCTGCTGCACAACTACGAGGGCGACATTTACCGCTTGGGCTACTATAGCAGCAACCTCTGTGGCATTCATGGTGCCCTGAACTGGTGCAGGCTGTGGCTCGGGCTGAGCATCCCTAGGAACTCGTTGTGCACGTCGTGGAGGCATCTGAAATGAGAGTAAAGTCTTATAAGTTCGCAGTTATTATCTCAAAATAACCGAAGAGTGAAACATACATAAAAGAATATAACAGTCCTAAAATATAGGGCTTTATATCAAAGAAAGCTCAGCGGAAACATAATAAGCCGTACAGATCCTAAGGACACTAGAACCTAATACTCTAATACCACCTGTGACACCCCGACTAATTAAATACCGGGTAACTACTCCTTTATTCAAATTAATACAAAATGCCAAGTTGGTCCAGTTCATAGCATCACTGTCGAAAATATTTTTAGACATTACTAGCCACCTAATATTTAAAAAGTGAGTTGTCAATTTTAATTAAATCCGATTAACATACAATAAATAGATTGTGAAATGCTAACGTAACCACCACAACATAGTCACAATAGAATAACCATAAAGTAATAATTAATCTGGAGAAATACTCCTCACAACAATCCAAGTACTGAAATAAACAAATACCAAGTCTGCATCAGTAAATTAATTACAACCCAAAATCTGAAATGACTGAATAGATAAAGTATCTCTAAAAGGAAATAGGGCGACATGCCCAACAGATAAGAGAATCTGATAATATAGAGTCAAGATAAAAAATGGAGGCATCTATTGTCAAAGTCCTGTAACTTCCACAGCAGCTACAGTACGTCACCTGAATGGAACTCCTATGCTTGGTATCCTTGTGGCGGGGCACCTAAAAGGTTTTTACAAGAAAATATATTTGGAAGCAAACGGGTCAGAGCCTGATTGTGAAAACAATTCAAAATATAGCAAGTGTTTAATATCATTAAACAGTGAATATAAAGTACATGATAGTGTGTGCACTCACATGAGTTCCTCACCTCTCAACTAATTGTGCACTCCTATCGTACACGTACCCATTCTAGTCATTCTCATACTTAACTAGTCTAATATAAAATCTAACATTATAATACGATTCGCGATTTAATTCCGGAATATTCATTTAAACAGAGTGTCTTACATTTCTTCTCGGTTTCCCATATTAGTAATACTACTTACTAGAGGGTTTCCATTTTTATCTTTACGAAAACGTTACCATTACTTATACTCACATTTATACATGACAATGCATTTCAATTTACAGCATATTATTCTCATCATAAATATACAATACTAGCACCCCGAGGCTAAGCTGCGGTGCCCACATACAATGCTATCAAATCCCGATACATCACGTACATTAGGACCACGCATTTCGAATCTCTCAGGAATCGTTCTCAAATGATAACAATCACACATAATGGAGGCGAACATAGTTCACATCACATGGGTCACGCACATACCTACGCTCCCATGATCAGCAGACTTATTAACTTCTCAATAAGTCCTTCTCTGACCTATGTTCTCGAGGTACCAATCTAAATCCCCCCGTAGGCACACAAAGATTAGATGGCCCTGATCGAACGCCGACCTCCCATGATAGCAAGTACGGTAGGTATGTTATACACAGATAACTACATATACTAAGCATTCGCACATCTTAGATATCTCAATATATTAATAGAGGAATACTTCTCGTTCTTGTATCATCATTAATATCGTACACTTATAAGTCCCCGGTTTATATACATTAAAGTTGTCAACTCTTCTCACGTCGTAATTAGGCACTCGTTTCCAAATTCATAAGGGTCATTCGATTTACTACAAGGTTCTAAGTTTTACTCCTCAACGTACTCCAATCTCCCAAATATACTCATTACTCAATAAGGTAAGGTTATTAGTCCATTAAATAAGTCTACGGGACATTTGAAATAAAATCAGGCCAAAAAGGCCATTCTGTCATCTCGTTCGAACGAGGTTGTTCAAACGAGTGTCGTTCGAACGAACCACCAACTTATTAGAAGGGGTACTGTCATCTCGTTAGAAGCTCGTTCAAACGAGGTCGTTCGAACGACCTGGGCAGGTCTTCAAACGAGATGGCAGACTGCGCCCAGAATTTTCCAAATTCGATTTTTCTTCTTTCTCCTCTTCTCTAAATCCACCCTAAGACTAACCAAATATGTTTTTAATGTTTTTAAACTATTTTTAGTCACCCTAGATCATTCCTTAACATGCTTTTGGGCCAAATCTTACAATTTAACATGCCAAAATCATAAATCCCCAATTCTTATTCCAAACCCTATGAACTTGAACCCAAAATTTTAATTTTAAGACTCCTTATTAATCCGATTTCAGGTCATCAAAAGTTATGTTTTGTATATTAAATTCGTCCAAAATCATTCCACATGAAAATTCCTACCCAAAATCAAAAATTACACAATAATTCCATTGGGTATTCTTCATCAAAATTTCCAAGACATAAACAGTTTTCTACACTATACATGGAGGAAATATTCAATGCAAATAACGGCATCAAAAAACTTTCCTTAGATTTGTTTCTTCTGAGTTGATGCTGGTGAATGAAGGTTGATTTCTCCCCTTTCTCTATAGAATTCTCTCAAGGATGGTGATGGTGGTTGGAGGTTTCTTTTGGAACTTCTTCAAACTCTCCCTTTAACTCCCGTAGCCCTCTAACTCACCTAATGTTGATAATGAACTTAGTGGGTTCATTAGTAATATATTATTTAACCCTAAAATTCATGGATTTTGATTCCCATATTTTTAAAATTACCAAAATGCCCTTCTAGGTTGTCGGTTTGGCCTAAAAGTGCTCCGGGACCCAAACTAAACCACCGACTAGTGTTTTCTGACTATTTGGACCATTTGGTACACGTTCCGCACTCAAAATGACCATTCGGTTGATAAAAATATTATTCATTTTTTTTAATTTAAATAATTTCATTCCTGACGCGACTGACACGCGCGTCCCAACTAAATTTCCAAATTGTCGTGTTTCTGCCTCGTGACAATTTAAATATTTTCAATACTCATGTATTACCATACATACTCAGAAATATTAAATTTTAACATCATAATCAAATACCAACTCACATCTCGCTAGTATTTATACCCGGATTAATTCCCAATTAATTCTCATTTAATTTAATTAATCCCTTAAATAAAAATCAATAAAATTACGGGGTATTACAGGACTAAGTTACAAAACTGGAAGTTGTTAGTCACTCCCATTCACCCTTTCGGTCTCTAGTAGGTGCAAAAAAATATATTGTTGCTCTTTAGTGAGTGTGTGCAAGTGAGTGAGAGTGTGCGCCAAGAGTTTAAGTATGAAAGTGTGTGGGTTCAATGCATATATGTATAGAGAAAGGGTGTATCAAGACATCATCATGGAGAGAATATAAGAGACCACTTTGACAGCCATGACAACACTATTAGGAATTGAGTATGAATAAGTAAGTCGCTAAGTGGAAAAAATGAAAGAAATTGCTAAAAAAGTATAGATAGATAAAATAAATGTAAAAATAAAATATGTACAAAATCGAAGTTGAATTACGGAGCGGTTTCAAAAAGTCTATGTAACCTCGAAAAGAGAGATCAAAGTCCATGTAGTTGAAATGGGAATAAATTATGGGTTTATAATGTATTTACATTTCAGGGGTTCTTGTGAGTTGTTTTGTAAAAAGTGGTTGTAGAACGTTGTGTTTTTGTTTGTGTATTCAAACCCTTTTTAGTGGAAAAGTGGGTGCGACGAACCATTTGACTAAAAAGTTGGTGGTAAAACCCTTTGGGTGTAAAGATGGGTGTGAGAACTGATATGACCAAATTGTACCTGCCAACTCGGAGACACCAACCTCGGCCAACTTGACAGCCGAGATAATAAGGGCGTAAGACAAACGATCAGCAATCTCGTCCTTCATAAGGTCGGCCACGACTGACGTTACTAATGACCCCTCAATTAGGCAGCAGCCGAGATCTGCATGTTTTATTGGATCAACTACCCATAAGGTCGGCCATGGCCGACGTTTCAAGAGCCACGCGAGAGTCATCAAAGCCTCTTAGGCACAACGAACAATCCCATCATCATCGGCTTTAGTCGACGTTCCACATATCTAACCTCGGCTGGAATCCCAGCCAAGGTCATCATCTAATTCCCAGCCAAAGCGGGGGTCATACCTCACCAACCTCGTACTCACCTAGGCCGAGGTCAGTACCAAGCAAAGACATCCGAGCATCTACATGCACATAAATGGCTTGGAACACATGGACAAGTCTATTATAACTAAATCACTCTCTCCACGTAAGGGAATATTGAGGTCATCATTGTTTAGTTGAGATCAGTCAGGTGTCTACCGTACATTGGTTGGATCTTCATAAAAATGCACATTGCATGCTTGGGGGGTACATTACACCCTCAAAGCCCTATATATAGAGGTCATCATCAATATTGAAAAGGATTGAGAATTACAACCCTAGCTAAAACTCTGTCAATTTATACAGAAGAGAGAGAAAGCTTGAGAGATTGTATTTATGGCCGTTAGTGCCTTATTCCAGTGATATCTTATTCCAGTGATATTACTCACTCACTTGCACAGTGGATGTAGGCCTAATTGGCCGAACCACTTACATATTGGTGTTCATCCTCTTCTCTTCTCCTCATCTCAATATCTTATATTTAATACACTCTTGGGCTTCCATTGTTATCACTGTATTGACCTTACAAACACCTTAACTGGTGGTGCTATTTTCAGCATCATCAAGAGCCCTTTTTGTATAGAAAGCAAGTGTATATAACCACTATATTGTCAAATGCATTATAAACCCACTTTTTGGTATTTTTTTATTTGAAATTATAGATGTAGATAGAAAAGTGATGAACTAGTAAAATTTAAAGTGACGATAAAAGCAATACTAGAAAATGCAAGAAAGATAATGACCGTAGTTAAGATGTATGAATATGATTGTTAAATAAATAATAAAATGAAGTAAAACTAAAATGTAAAGAAAAATACTTTGAAACTCTTAGAGTAAATTTGGTAGTGTAAGGTGATGGAGAGATGTTTTTGAGGTGGTACACGGGTGGCATAAGAGCTACAAGTCGAGCTTCAAGAGCTCCAAATGCTCCAAGATGAAGGATAAATGTGTTAGAATGATTTGGGAAAGGTGTTTGGCTAATTCGGAGAGAATCTGATGGAGATTCAATGTGAAAATTTGGCTAAATGGGTGTCTTTATGCCTTTTAAAGGTAACCTCAAAGTCTACAAGTTACCTCTTAGTTGTACGGATAAAATGGGGGTTTAAGGTCAAAAATGCCCCTAGGGACATGTTCATCGGCATAGGGGTTTGCCAATATGCGAGTCCATTCCTTAGTGAGAAAGTCATGCTAGGGGGTTGTTGATCGACAAGACACTTGCATTATTGACCGGTAAACTACCTCAGACTCAACTCTAATTTCTTGCAGCTTCGTATTTTGCCATAACTTTTATCTAAGGTGTCCAATCCATGCATGGTTTTTGTTGTTGGAAATATAATTCAAAGATATATAACTTCCCATATTGTCAATTCTCAAATACGAATTCTTGATTAGGTTAATTTATCTTGGAAATTGGATGAATGGTTTGGAAGTGTAGATTTTAAAGGGTTTTGGGTTGCTTGAGTCTTTAAAAGAGGTTTTCATTTTTTTATAAGACTTATATATAATGATAGAGGACAATACATATGAGGTACTGAATAAGCTTGGGTATCCTCATGCAATCTGAAAAGTCTTAGGTAAAAGGGAAAATAAGCATATAATGGGGGGTTTATAGAGCCCCCCGATGGGTGAGCTTAACATAAGTGTTATCAATCATAAAATAAACACTTTATGTGAGGACGGTTTATTCTTAATAGTTGGGTCATGACAAAAAAACTATAAAAAGCATTGTGGGTGATCTTCACTTTAATTGGTGTACATATTTCATCAAAACAATTATTGTTCCAACATGGAGAGCAAAGGGTAATTAATGCTCATTTTAGGGTCTTCAGATTGTCGAAACCACCTTTGTCTCATTAATGAGAGTAAGATCAAAGTATGATCAACACTCATGTCAGGGTAGCTAGGTAGCCAAAGCAACCATCGTTATGTTAGTGAGACTAAGACCAAAGGTTGATCAACGCTCATTTCGAGGTAACCATGTTTTCAAAATAATTTTTGTTACATTAGTTAGATTAGTATCAAAGGGTAATTAGCACTAATTCTAGGATAGAAAGGTTATCAAAAAAAATTATCTTCCTATCATTGAGATTAAGATCAAAGAAATAACAAATCGCTCATTTTGGGGTAGCGGGGTAGTCAAAATAATCTTCATCCCGTTAATGAGACCAGGACCAAAGGATGATTAATGATCATTTTAGGGTAGATAAATTATCAAAACAATCATCGTCCCATCAATAATCAAAGAATGTCGATGCTCATGCTAAGGTATCCAGGTTGTTAAAATAATCGCCGTCCCATTAGTGAGACCATAAGAAAAAGATGAGCATTGCTCATTCTAGAGTAGCCAAGTTATCAATTTAAGCACCACCCCATTAGTGATATTCAGATTAAAGGATGATCAACCCTCATACTAGGGTAGTCAGGATGTCAAAACAATCATTGTAGCCTTAGTGAGACTTGGATTAAAGAGAGGTGAGTATCCACGGATAAAATTCCTTAGGATGAGAATGTATAGGTCGGATTGGAAATATAATGGATGGTCGAGGAATATTAGGGTTGAGTATGGGCTAGGATAAAACTCAAAGTTGAAGAAACTTGCGGGTGAAGCTCAGGATGAAGATGAGAGAGAATGAAGCTCAAGGCTGAAGATGCGTGCGAATGAAGCCCGAGGATGAACATGTGTATGGATAATTATAGGGGTTGCATATGCATGTGGATTAAGCTTGAGGTTATATATGTGGAGACAAATCTTGGGTATAATAATGCATAAATACTAAGCTTAGGAATAAGATCGTATAGGGATGAATCTTGAGATGAGGATGTAGGAGGCTGAAGCTCGTAAATGGAGATGAATGTAGATCAAACTCGGGGATAAATATGTGTTTAGATGAATATTGCGGCTGAAGATTCTTGCAAATAAAGCTTGGAGCAAAAGGTGTGTGTGGATGAAGCTTCGAGCAATAAATAAATACAAACGAAGCTGAGGGCTAAGAATGTTTAAAGACAAATCTTAGGGTTGAAATTACTACTACACCAAAATGCACTTTTAGTAACGAATCAATTTTTTTATTACTATTAGTATTTTACCGTTACTATTCTCCTAACATAATTTTTTGTTACTAATTTACTATATCCATTCGTAATTTTATGTATAAATAAAAAAAAATAAAAAATAGAATTTTTTTTTAATAATTCTACAAAAACACGGGCTTTTTCCTTCTTAGTTCTTCCTTCCCAATCAAAAAGACCTAAATTTACATATCCCTCCCAAACAAAAAAAAAAACGACTTCTTTGGAACCCTAAATTGCCGACCTCTTCACATGCATAATTCATCTATTCGGGGATGCCTTTATGTTCCTAAGGTTTGTGACTATCATCACCTATATTTGATTCCAAGTTCTCTAATTTTTATGGACGTCTCAATAGTGATTTGTTGATCAGCATCTACAGCAATGGCGATGCAAACAGGAATAGGTTTTTCTAAGATTATTATCCTAATTTGAGCAGGTAATATACGCTTCTACATTAACACCATATAGAATCCTGTTATACATCCTTTGGATGATAAGAAGGCCAGGTATGTTTCATTTTCTCATGTTGGAATTCAATGTGCAGAGGATACTATGTTTATTCTTATTTTCATTTTTATCGTGTTTTATATAAACAATTTATTTGAAAGATAATTCTTATTATACAAATATGTGATTAGATATAGTAACCTTTAAATTCGCATTTGCCTCTTATGCTCTCGTTTTTTCATTCCCCCTAGATGTAGCAAATGAGTGAATTTATGTTAAAAAATCTATTCAAATGGAATCACAGCTTGGAAGAAGCCACTGGCTTAGCTTTCAGATTTGTTATCGGTAGAACCAATGATAAATCAATGATGTCACATCTTAGAAGAAAGGTGGCAGAATACGATGACTTCATGCTTTTAGATATTTAATAGGAGATGACTTCATGATTTTAGATATTAAAGAGGAGTATATAGTAAAATTCCATAAAAAAATGTCAGTAGGATAATTATATGTCAATCAACTGTGACCGTGGTGTGTGATCCATACTAACTTTTGCTTTTGTTTACAGAATGGATTAGCAGAGCTTCACAAAAAAATGCAAGACCCCTAATTCTTTAAAGAGGTTCAATTGATTTATGTTCAGGAACTATCGATAGTGTATGCTCACATTTCATTTTGATGCTTCTTATAAAAACTTATCAGAGGGACTTTAATATGAATTTATGCGCTTATTTTTATAAGTAGCTGAGATTTTTTTCAAAGTGTTACCATGTGTATCGCTCTCGATATTTAAATTTCAGAGTGACTTTGTTTATATGGACTAATTTTTGTATATGTTCTTGAGATTTGAATAGTGTGGTAAGCAAAACTGAATTTGTTTAAATTCAGGACAGGATATCGAATCTTGAATTTTATAAAATATCTATTAATACTAATAACGGACCATTACCATTACAAAATCAAATAAAGACGTTGCAAAACCTATCTAATAAGGTAGAAATAGTAACAGAAAAGTTTGTTACTAAATCAAAATTAGTAATAGTAAATTACTGTTGGTAAATCCATTATTATTAATGGTAAAATATCGTTGGTAAATCCATTATTAGTACTGGTAAATATCTATAACTAATTTTTTCCCACACCTCTTTTGTAACGAAAAATTAATGTTACTAATTATTTTTGTAATGGTAAAATACTTTTACTA
Organism: Sambucus nigra; assembly: GCA_949130495.1. Classification (NCBI taxonomy): domain Eukaryota; kingdom Viridiplantae; phylum Streptophyta; class Magnoliopsida; order Dipsacales; family Adoxaceae; genus Sambucus; species Sambucus nigra. The sequence goes on from OX422221.1 coordinate 374,733,174, forward strand.
AAAGTCAGTTTTGGTGTATTGTACATAGGGAGAAAGCTCATGTATGAATATATATATATAAAGACGAAGGTCGGGGATAAGCATCCGTGCAAGTGAAGCTTGTGGTAGAAAATGAATGAAAATAAAGCTTAGGGCCGAAGATGCATATGTGTGAAGCTCGAATATAAATATGTGTGGATTAAGAATAATGCTTGGGGCTTAAGATGGAACATCAGGGATGGACACTTGGGGCTTAAATTGTTAATTTTGAAGTTGCTCTAGGTTTATAATGATAATTTTAACGAATTTTTTGGCTAAATATATAAATTTTAAAAAAGATCTAGGCAGAAAATTATGATTTTGAGGAAGTGAAAGGATAATAATGTAAATTTTGAAGAAGATTTGGGCTTAAAATGATGTTTTTAAGGAAGCTCTGTGCTAAAGGCTTATTTTCTTAAAACTTTTGGGGCTAAAATATATTTTTGTAAAAACTAGGGCCTCGAAAGTGAATTTTTGTATATCTCGGGTCTAAAAGAGTGTATTTATATAATCTCATGGATAAAATTATTTTTGGATAGCTCTAGGCTAACAAATTATATATGTCAATACCTAGGGGAGAGGATGAGACTTAGAGAATTCATTCAATATATGGAGGGGTTTTGAATGATTTATTGAATATGGGGTTTTAGTTCGAGTGAGGAGATGGGGGAATCTATTTAACCTATGTGGTTAGAGAATATGTTCAATTAGAAAGGTAAAATTTTATAGAGAATGTATTATATCCAGGAAAGCCTGGAGAATTTATGTCATCTAAAGAAGAGCCTAGAGAATCTTTTCAACCTTGATAATGAGAGAATCCATTCAATCCAAGAGGTGAATTTTTTTTAAAGAATATGTCCAATATATATATATATATATATATATATATATATATATATATATGAGAATTTATTTGGTCCAAAGAGGAGTCACTACACTATATACCAAGAATGGTCACAATTTTGGTCCGTGACTATTTTGAGGGTGACCATTTGGGGGGTCACGGTCCGAATTCGTGACAGTAATAGGTGGTCACGGTCCTTTGGGGGACATCAACATTAGGGTATTGGTCACTGCTAACGATCATGACCAAGTGGTCATGACTTAGAACCTTGACCCCAGCCGTGACAACTAATCGTATTATTTTGATTGTCATAGTCCCCAACCGTGACCATTCTTGGTGGAATTTTAATGTTGATCAAGGTCTCTAATCGTGACACTCAGTTATGATCAAAATATTCACGGCTCAAAACCGTGGCCAAAATCATGGCCATTTAAATTATATTAATATGTGGTCATCATTTAAGACCATTTAAACTGTATTAATATATAGTCAATACCTAATGCTAACCAACAAATAAATTGGCGAGACAATATAAAAATTTTGGTAATATTTTAACATAGGTCCTTCACCGGAGTCACTGTACATAAACAATGATGATCAACGGAATGTTGCAGGAGGAGGAACTTGGGAGGGGAATGTTGCAGGAAGAGAAAACTTGGGAGTAGAAAACTTGAGGTGTAGGAAAAGGGAATGTTTTAGGAGGCATTTTGGGAGGGGAAACCATGTTATTGACTAAACTGTTGGATCAACCACTTGGTTTCATTCATCAGTTGTCCCAAATAATTAGTAACATCATCGACCATGATGTTCTTAAGCTCTGACACTTCCTATTTTGTCATGGCCCCATTCTTTCGCCTGGCTCAAGATGTGACTCTTCACCGAAGAGATCTCATCTAATAGAGATGCAGTGTGTTATAATTTCATCATATATGATCCCAAACCTCTTATCCTCTCCCTTTTTATCCTTCCTAAGTACTTTGGATAAGGCATCTTATTCAATGGGCATAGGGTTTTCACTCGAATTGACTGTTCACCATACCTTTTATCATTTATTGTAGCGTAATATTATATTTAGGATTATGATTTCAACATTATTTTATTATAGCATGTATATATAGGATAATTAAATTCAAACTCATAGGAATCAGAGCCAACTTGTCTGGAAATTTATTGGTCTCTATATCCCGTTAGGCGTGAAAGTACAAGTTGAACCGATTAGGAGCTTTACCTTCTTTCGGAGTCCCCTTGGTCATGTCCACACATTCACCATTCAAATCATCACATGATTTTGCCCCAAATTTATGGGCATCAACTTTATTTGCCCTGTTCTATTTATTTTTCTCCCTATCGGTCAGTTTTTTTCTCCCTGGACTCATTCTCTAAGAAGTTGTTCCATAGGTCGACGAGTATTTGAACATTTTGAGAAACTCTGTTTTTCAACCCCAAAATATCAAAACTCCTTCCCTCTTTGGAAAAAAATTCTTTCGATAAGTTTCTATATGTTCACTTACTCAAGAAAGAACCTTTGCCTTCAAACCGGGTGGAAATGTAAAACTCTTATATAGTTATAAGGACAAAAATTTCCAATTGAGTCAATATGTAGTTTTGGCTTAATTCTGAACAAAACCATTTGAATCATAGGTTAGAAGTTTGTTCTTATCAAGTCTATAACGTTTGAAGAAGTTGAACACGTAGCAACCAAGAATTAAAGTTTCGTCCTTATCGAGTTTCGTGCCACATGTTTCACGTCATCAACATTTGAGGATTCCCAGCCTCCAAAGGTATGCATGCACTAATATATATATATATATATATATATATATATATATATATATATATATATATATATATGAGCTTGGAAAAATATTTTATGGGTGTTAGTTTTATAAAGTTTTGGCTTAACGATTTTTAATTTTCTCAGAAAATGATTTTAAACTTTTTAGACTTTTTTTACAAAAGTTTTGGACTTTAAAATTAAAAATTGGTTTTTCTGAAAAGTCGTACGAATGAAACTAGGTCTCGTTCGAACGAGATTCCCAATTGCTTCAACAACATTACTAACGATATTGAATTCCACTTCTTTGTTTTCTCGTTAGATGTTTTGGTTCGAACGACCTGGGCAGTTTTCTGACAGTTTTTTAAAAAAACTTCCCACTTGCCCACTTGTTTTTCCATTTCTTTTTCCTGATTAACTATGTGCGGGAAACACTTTTTCTGATAACCCTTTTGTTCCCTCCAAGAGAAAAAGAGAGAAACATTCTTGAGAGAAAGAGTTCCATTTGGCGTTCATGATTTTAATGGATTAAAATTCTACAAAACACATACACCCATGTTTATTTAATTCCAAGCTTTATATATATATATATATATATATATATATATATATATATATATATATCGTTCTTGGAGACCGTTTGGAACCTATTTTCTTCTCAATTATTTGAAGGAGATTGTTTGGGTTTCTTCTCTACCCCAAAAGGAAGATTGGTTTGTGTTGCGGCTTTCTCACATGGTGAAAGGCACCATGTGTGGTTGACGGTTGTTGTGCCTCCATTGGTGAACTCCAAGATTTGGGTTGACTCTGAATTTATCTACAAGGCAGCGTTTGAAGAGCGAAGGAAGCGTCGGGTCTTGAAGGAGTCGAGTCGAGTATTGTAACTCTTCTTGTCGTTGTCTTTGTAAAATTTTCGTACCTAGTGGATTTGTTAAGCAGGGCCGTCCGAGGTTTTCCCCATTTAGGTTTTTCTCATACATCGCGGTGTAGTGTGATATTGTTTAATTCATCTTTCAAAAATACACTTAGATGCATGCTTAGGTAAATCAAGATAAAATTGGGTTTAATCACACTTTTGTTTATTTTGGTGCTAATTAATTTGGGTAATAGTTTAGTTTAATTTAATTCAAGTCCAGAATTTAATTTGATAACATTTGGTTCGGTCTATATTGAAAATTATAATAAATCATTGTTAGGCTATTTTCAAGACTTGGGTTAAGATAACTTTGTGTTCAATGTAAAATTCACATTTTTAACTTAGTTTAATTTTAATTTGAAGAAATTAAAACTTCATATATTTAATGGTGAATTGGAAAAAGAAATTATCGTTTAATTGTTTGTGTGTGTTTAACCATTCTATTCCGCACTTGGAAATTTAAAGAACTTAAAATTTAGGGGCTTCCGTGACTTTTCAGATTGGTATCAGATCAGGAGCGTTAAGTTATTACATTTTGGTCCTTTTTGCACTTGTTTTAAAAATTAGAGATTTCACCGTTTTCAAAATTTCGTGTCTTCAATGGTTCAAATTATGCGTATTGGAAGGCGCGAATGAATTCGTCACTTAAATCCCTAGATGTGTGGGTTTGGCAATCTGTAGTTATCGGGTGGTCCCCACCTACATGCCTAGTAGAAAATGAGCCTGTTCCTAGAATGATGGAGTGAGACAGAACTTAAACTAGAGAATTTTAATTCCCGTGATTTAAATGCTATCTTTAGTGCGATCATACCGGATGAATTTTGACGTATCATGACGTGTGAAACTGCTAAAGAGTCATGGGATATTTTACAACTAACCCATGAGGGAACTAGTGTCGTGAAGGCTTCGAAATTCCAAAACCTCACAACTCAATTCGAGACCATTAAAATGCTTAAAAATGAAGCTTTTGATGAATTTTATGCTAGACTTTCAGATACTGTTAATTCATCATTTAATTTGAGAGAAAAAATTCCCGACGACCGAGTAGTAAAGAAAATTTTAAGGTCCCCACCCGATTGGTTTATTCCTAAAGTAACCATTTTAAATTCTTTACCCACTTTAGGCTCTATGAAACTACAAGAGCTCGTAGGGGATTTATAAACCTATGAACTTGACATATTTTCTTCTAAGATCAAAAAGAAGAAAGATAAGGTCATCACTTTGAAATCCTGGAAGGAGGAAAAACAAGTTTCGAATGATGATAGTGATTGTGACTCGAAGATGTGGCTATGTTTGTTAGGAAATTCAGAAAATTTCTTTAGACTATTAAAGAGACTTTCAAAAATGAATATACGAAATTTGATAAATCCAAGTATAACAAGCCCGAGAAGATCCCTAAAAATCATAATGATGATATTAATAGGGACGAGTCAAACTGTTGTTTTGGTTGTGAAGGGTATGGCCATAGGGATTTTGAATGTCCCACTAAACTAAGGAGAGAGGGAAAGCAACCAATTTCATACAAGTGATAGTGATAAGGAAGAGGGACTCGATTCCCCCATTGAGCGCAATTTTACCGCATTCATGGCAAGTCATGTAAGTGATAATGAGAACTCATCTAATGATGACATTATAATACATGACACTTCTGAGGCCAAAGTTTGTGAATCCCATGTTTTTATGGTTGTGAGAGTGGAGATGAAAGAGAGAGTGAAAATGACGAAGAGGTTGATGTGAGTGAGCTTCAAGTAGCCATTCAATAATTGTATGATGAATCAATTAAATTAAAAAGAGAAAACTTGAAGTTGGAAGCTTGTTTAAGAGAGTGTGCCAAGGTCATTGATGAGAGTGCTTAGTGGAAGAACTTCGTACACATGAGAGAGATCTTCGAGAGAAGCTTGAGTATGTTGAAGGCGAGAGAGATAGCCTTAAAGGTTTGATGGAAACTATGAAGAAAGAGCTTCTAGTGTTTGAAGAGAGGAAGGTTTTGCTAAGGTCTAGGATATTGGAATTAGAAGAAAAATTGAGAGACTATAGTAAGGTCAGATTTGATTTGAAATGTAGGTCCGCTAAATTACACAAAATATTAGGAATCGTCCAAGTAAAAAACGACACTTGTGGTTTAAGCTTTGATTCTTATAATGCTTTCGCTAATAAAGCCAAAACCAGTATTTTGAGATAATCGCCTAGGAACATTTCCAAAGGTGAATCCTTAGGTACTACTTTTCGTCGGGTCTTTACTTGCTCACATTGTGATCAAAAAGGTAATCTTAGGAAATTTTGTTTTGATCTCAAAAAGGATCCTAGGAAATCCAAGAGTAAGTTCACCGAGGTAGCCAAGGTCACCCAATCACGAGATTGTCACTCTTCACTTATTTGTGTTAGGAGATCCGTCTTGGTAACTTTACAAAATAAGGTTTATGATTCTCATATGCTATCACGTGAAACCTCCCATGCTATATCGAAAGGTAAATGTGTTAGTTTTATTTATATACCCTAGCATTTTGTGCTTCATGATATAGTTATGCTAGTTGTATGTATGTTTGTCATTTTCTAGTCTATGCTCCATGATTAATCACATGCTAGTATTATGATTTGTGTATATCTTTTGTATTCATTTTTTTTTTGTGTCTTATTGAGAAAAATACAAAAAGATTTTCTTTGTTTTTCTTTTGAGTTGAATTTTTTGTGTTTGGTGAAATTTTTTGAAAAACTCAAAAAGATTTTTTTTGTTTTTGTGTGTATTTTAGTTTGACACACTTTATGTGGCATATACTTGTGTTTGAATCCAATACCTTTTCTCTTCCATGTGGCTAGAACTTTTTGTTAAAATTTTCAATCCTTAACATGTTCTTTATCATGCTTGCATGGAGTAGTTGAATTTTGTGTTGCTTAATGGATTTTATTTTTATATGCCTCGTTTCACACATGCACGAGCTCATTTGAAATTTAACTTCACGTGTATATTTGAGCTTTGTGAGATGTTCTCCTACCAATCTAGTCATTTACATACTTTGTGACTTAGGAGGATTTGTTCATGTTAGAACCGTTGCACGTGAGATTATTGTGTGTTAAAAAATGATATATGTTAGTGCACGGGGAAGGGCTACAAAAGGAACAATCATCCTTTGCGATTAAGACACCATTTGCAATGGACCTAAAAAAATACGTGGTCCAAAGGCCTAAAAGAAAAATATGGCATTTAAAGAAAAATAGAGCCAATGCCTAGTTTGTTTAGATTGATATTTTCGTCCAAAGAAAAGAAAACAAAATATTATATTTAAGGGAGTTTGGATGGAATATCAACGTCTTTGCACAATGATTTTGCATCCTAATTACGCTATCTTGTTGTTGATGCAAAAAACTAGATTTGATCTATTTAATTAATCACAGATAAATATGAATAAAGAAATAAGACAAAGGATTTTTAAAGTGGTTCAGCCTTAGGAAAATGGCCTATGTCCACTGTTTTGTATTGTTGGGCGTTTGCCTTCGTCTTTTGTATGTTTTCTTATGGAAGCTTGCCTCGCTAATGGGGGTGTTACAAAGTATTTATAGACCTTTGGGATCTCAATATGAATAGACAATATGCCGTTATTTAATAGACATATACATCTGTACATGATAAGAATGTTCATTGAATCTGGCTTTGTAGTTTGATCTTCCAGACTAGATGCTCGATACGCGAAGTAGCTCGGCATGCTGAGTATCTCGATGTACTGAGTAGCTCGGTAAATATATTTTATGCCATACAAAATGACACGTGTCTTCATATAATTAGTCCACGTCAGCTGACTAATTTTTGTATCAATCGAAGCCCCCAATGTTTCATAGTTGAGGTTGGATATGAGAGTGTGGAACATTATGCCCAGAATTTTCTCGGGCATGTTTACCTAGTCTTGTTAGATTATAGATCTCCAACACTTGTGACATTTAATGATTTTGTGCGTGAAATGGTAAACTCGTAAACATTTTGAATCTTCAACAAATGCTTGGGTATTTGCGTCTTTTTCATCATTTAGTCATCGAAAACGCAATCGTCGTCTCTAGTGATCATTACTTTTCTCTTTTCCCGAAGCAATGCATTTAAAGGCGATAGAATCAAATCGTCTTTTACCTTTTGTCTTTTAGACTTCCAAAGTCTTTGTCTTCTCACTTTTTCTTCTTACGATCGTTCCTTCTGTCATCCTCCTTAGCTGAATCCTTGGGTTTCTGTAAGAATTTCTTCTTTCTTCTTTCTTTGCTTTAGCCACCATGGTTTAACTTATCAAATCATTGGATAAGTTTAAGGATGATTTTGTGATTCCTTCTTAGGTTATTCTGGAAGAACCTCCTTGCCCTTCTAATTTATTTTCTCTAGCTGAGGGACATTGGTTTCCTTCCATTTTTGTAGATGAATGTGGTTTTTCTTTCCCGCCTAACCCCTTGTGTTTGGAATTTTGCCAATATTTTGATATTGTTCCTACAAGAGTAGTTCCAAATACATGGAGGGTAGTTAATGGCGTACATAGGTTGAATCAAATTCATGGAACACATTTGGGGATTCTTGAAATTATGTACTGTTATAAATGGGTTACTAGTGATACCACCTTTTATTTAAAAACTTGGCACTCTAACAGAGCTTTAGTTGTCAATCTCCCTGATGCCAATAGGGATTATTTTGAACATGGGGTTGTGATGAAAAATTGGCATAACCTTTGGTTAAAAGGGAAACATGTGTATCAAGGTCTCAGATGTCCACTTTATGGCAATGGGATAGGTTATTTTTAGTTTTTCAATTTAGTTCTATTTTTGTCTTATGAAATGCGTCACTGACACTTATTTGTTGTTTATTGCAGTTGACAATAAAAGGAAATCCCCAAAATAGAGTGACATTAATATAAAAGATTTGAAATTTATTTGGGGGTTACACCGAGCAATAGCTGGGGAACATGTGAGGTTCATTTTCTATCTTTTGCAATAAAAGAACACCACTTCTTCTTTTATTGCTCGTCCTCTTGTTCCTCCCTTGGTGATTGACCTTGAGCAAGCTCTAGCATCTTCTTCATTTGTTGAAAAAGCTTCTCCTAACTTGGGTACTGCTATTGCTGACCTCTTGACGAAGAAGAGGAAAGTTCCTGACTTTTTTACCAAGTCTGCTCCTGGTACTAAAGGGGCGAAGAAAAGAAAAGATGACGCTCCAACTGAAGGAACTAAGGAAAAGGATGTTGTTCCTCTTGCCAAAGATATTAACAAGAAGCCCCATGTTTTCCATAAAGAGGCAGCACCTTTGGTTGAAGGGGTTGTCCTCATTCAAGAAGAGACATCACATTTGATTGAAGCTACTCCTTTAAGGAGATTGAGAAGGGGTCTTGCTGAAAAGCCTATGGATGTTGCTACCCAACCTACTAGGGTTGAGCTTACTTATTTAAAGGATAGTTCTCCAACCATCATTACTCCTGGCTTGGCCAAGAAATCGATCAGTTCAGGGACACTTCCTGATTGTCGAGCTATTGAAACTTTAACTCCTTGGGAAAAAGTTATCGATTTGGCTGCCCAACACCTTGCATCAGTAAGTGTCATTGTACTTGTTCGTCTGATTCTTCATTGCCACGTTCATGCTCTGATTTGTTCCCTTCTTCTTGTACTTTTCAGTTTACTTTGATAATATCCTGGAGAAGGATAAAACTATCAAAGCCTCAACCTCGTCCAGTGGAGTGGAGGAAGCCATTGCTGGGTTATCAAAGTCTTTGATGGAGTCTCGGCAGAAGTATGAGGAGGATAAGGCTGCCTGGGAAAATAAAATCCAATCTAATGAGACAACTCGATAACAAGCTATTGAAGCGGCCAAAGATGTTGACATAACTTGATAAGAGGCTATAATAGCTCGACAAGAGGCGATTACAGCTCAACAAAAAGTTTATACAACTCTGCAATAAGTTATAAATGCTTCCAAAGAGGTGGAGGAGAAATTAAAAGTCACTGTTTCCAGCAAATTAGAGGCTGATGGCAAGCTTGAAGAGGCTGAACGATGTAAGAAATACCTTGAGGAGAAGGTGAATTCTGTTGAGGAGCTTTTACGGGAAAAAATTTCCTTGGAGAGGGTGAAGAGAAAAGTTTATGTGAAGAAGTCTTTTAGCTCTGGCTGGGACAAAGGATGGAACAAAGCTTTAGTTGTTGTCTCTTCACAGATGGATTATGCGAGTTTAAAGTACTTCACAGATGTATTAGTTACAAATTTGAAGGAGTTGAATGTTGCTGATGATTCTGAACTATTTCAGAAACACACTCGTAGCCCTCCTCCTACTATTGAAGAAGAAGAAGAAGATGAAGCTAGATCTGATGAATCTTCTATGTTGATAGTAGAACAAACACATGCTATTACCATCCCTCAATCCTTCGAGAAAGTTCAGCAGACAACCTCTACCGAGAAATGTCAATTGCCTTTCGTGCAACCAATTCCTTCTTCCAAATCGGTTGATGATATTGTAGGGAATAAGGAGAAGGTGTAAAGTTGTTTGGTTCTTTACTTGTCTTATTTTTTTTGTTTTTCCTTTTCATCTTATACCTTTTGGCTGTACACTCTTTTCTTTTGATCAATAAAATGGACTTTGTCATTTACTTTGAGCTTTCTCCCTTACCTGTTCAAAATAAGCGTACAGTTGTTGATTTGATTTTACTTTTCCCTGTTACTTTATTACTAGGGTGGAACTCTTGTCAGCTCATGATACAAAGTTGATGAAGAAATGTAATGATTACTTCAAAGCTGGTCGTACAAACTTTACTGAGGCACAAATAGTTGATATCCTGGGGTCTGATGCTTCTGAGCGAGCAATTGATGCGTATCAATATTTAAAGTGCTTGCTTGATCGGTTAGTGGCCAATAATGTGGCTTATTATGAAATGATTGAAGGTCTTCAAGGAATGATCGAAGAACTTTAATTGCAGCATAAATAAGCCAATACTCTTTTACATGAGGGTTATAAGAAAAAGTACCAACAGTTGAGTGTTGATTGGGGTTATGACAAGTTCATTTAAGCCCATAATGAGAGAGAGAGTGTTCTAAAACTTGAGATTAAAGATCACATAAACATCGCTAAGTTGATGGAAGAAGAAAATAATGCTTTGAGAGAAGAATTGAGACAACTAAAATTTGCCTCTTCCTCTGGAGCTCTGGTCCCAATCAGTGATGATGCCTTTTAATTTTTGGAAACTGAAAATGCTGCATTGAGAGAAGAATTGGAGGCTTTGAAAAGAGCCAGACCTACATCTTCCTCTCGTGGCAGAGAAAGAACTGGTCAGAGCAGTATTGAAGAGACGAGGACTCAGCAAGACTTATCAAATCAAGTTGTTCAACTAAAGGAAAAAAATCAAGCCTTGGCTGAAATATCCCAGAAAATTCAAAGACTTACCGAGCAGCTTTCCAATCAAAGTTTTGCGTTGGAGAGTAAAGAGAACTTGGTGAAAAAGCTTCATCAGCATGTGGAAAGATTAACTTATCAATTCCACTAACAGCCCAGAGAGTTTTGGATGGGGGATACAATGAAGCTTTATGCTATCTTGATGCTCGGTTGAAACAATCAAATAATTAGGGATACAAACAGGGATGGTTGAACGCCTTGACTGTGATGAAACTTCAGAGAGGAAATTCCTTATGGGATTGGTATGAGTCGGGATTACTTGATCTGCCTGTACCTCCCTTTAAACTAGATGTCAGCTGGATTCCAGCTCCTTCCATTCCTCAGTGTTTGATCTCCAAGTATCTTGGTGACTACCATCTTCATGAAGATTTTGAGATATCTCGACCTCAACATCTGCTTAACCGACCAAGTTCGAGCAATATCGGGATGCTGCAAGATTTGAATTTTATCAACTCTTCCTTTCCTCTAGATGATCCTCCAGCTGGAATGGATCCTGTACCTAAATCTGAAGGAAAGAAACTAATAGAATATGACATTTGTATTTCGTTATTGATCATGTAATGAGGAAAAGTTTATTTGTTTTATAATTTTCTTTCCTTGGAAATAAATTGTAAGATGTTTTTCTTATCATGCTATATTTTTATGAATGTATGTATCTATAAAGGGACAATTTGTCATGTATTGATTTGATTTAATTGCCTAGACAATGGAGCTTTGCCCCATTTGTTTGCCTAGTTGTAGTGACTTATCAACCATGAGTGCTTAAGCAATGGAATGATTTTCATCCCATGTTTCTGCTTAGTTGTAGCAATCTTATCTAGATTGCCTTGGTGCCTAGGAAGTGGATATTTTACCCATCTTCTTACCTAGTTTTAGATGCCACTTGAGGTCACCCATAATCAAATAGGCCTTTCCGTGTATGACTGTTATGCCAACATTATTGGATGCCGACCAACCGTGGTTGGTGGTTGTTGATATCCCGACCAACCGTAATGCCCCTTGAGGTCAACCATAATCAAATAGGCCTTGCCTTGTATGATTGTTGTTCCAACATTATTGGATGTCGACCAACCGTGGTTGGTGGTTGTTGATATACCAACCAACCGTAGTTGGTGGTTATTGATGTCGACCAACCGTAGTTGCGTAGTTGGTGGTTTTTGTGTAGTGTGTAGCACTAATACTCCGGTAAAAATGAAGCAAAAAGAATATGGGGAAACTATTATTTTTATTCAAATTGAAAGAATTGAATACATGTGAATTTACATTACTGATAATATTTGCGCAGGTGCTCTGCATTCCATGCATTTTTGAATTCTTCCCCCTCTAAAGTTTCTATTCTGTAGGTTTCAGGTCGAACAACTGTTGTGACACGATAAGGCCCATGCCAGTTGGCCTCCATCTTATTATGCTTCTGAATGACTTTCTTGAGAACATAATCTCCTGCATTGAGATCATATTTCCTGACGCATTTATTGTAGAACATAGCAATCCATTGCTGATAAGCGGCATTTTGGATTGTTGCGTCTTCCCGGACTTCCTCGAGCATATCCAAATCTAAGCATCTCATCAAATCGCTTATTGGAGTGTTGAAATTAAGCACCTTGTGAGTAGGTAGGCCCAGTTCAGCGGGTATGACTTATTTGCTTCCAAAGGCTAACATGTAAGGAGATTCCCCAGTTGATGTTCGGGGAGTTGTTCGGTAAGCCCATAACACAGAATGCAGCTCGTTAATCTAATTCCCTTTTGAATCATCCAACCGTTTATTCAACCCATTAAACAAAGTTATGTTCGTTACCTCCATTTTACTATTACTTTGGGCATGACCTAGAGCAGAATGGACTTTTTGGATGCTAGATTATAGACAGTACGCTGCAAACTCCTCATTAGCAAATTGGGTACCATGATCAGTAATAAAATCATGTGGCAGGCCGTATCTGCAAAGGATATTCTTCCAGATGAATTAATAGACCCTTTTATATGCCATATTGATGAGAGACTTGTCTTCTACCCATTTTGTGAAATAATCAACAGCGACCACCAAATATTTGAATCGTCCTCTAGTAGTCAGCAGAGGCCTAACCAAATTTATTCCCCACATGGAAAATGGCTAAGGGATAGTGATTAGTGTTAGCCATGCCAGAAGAGTTCTTCGTATAGTAGAAAATTGTTGACATTTGTTGCATTTCTTAGCGCAAGCTGTACAGTCAGAGCGCATTGTTGGCTAGTAGTATCCCTGCATCGTTATCCTCTGTAAAAGAGTTAGACCTGCTACATGAGATCCATAAGATCCTTCATGAATTTCTTCCACTAGATCGTGAACTTCCGTTGGGTGAACACATCTTTACAGACCTGCGATTATACCCCTTCTATATAAAACTCCATTTTTAAGATATATCTAGAAGCTTTAAATTTCAACCTCTTGGCTGCAAGTTGGTTGGCTGGTAAAGTGCCTTCTTCGATGTAAGCCCTGATGGGGTCCATCCAGGAAGGTCCCACATCCAAAGTGATAAACTTTACCATCAAATCTTCATCGACACTTCTGCTAGCCAGTATCTCAATAGGAATTATTCTTCGTAGCTCGGTACGTGTAGCTGAGGCTAACCAAGCTAGTGCATTAGCCCTTGAATTCTCCAGTTGTGGTATGCTAACAATTTGGAAAACTTCTACGTTGGCTATAATCTCCATAGCTTTGGTGTGATACCTAGACATGAGATCTCCTTTTCCTGCGTACAACCTGAGCATCTTATTTACCATTAGTTGTGAATCACTAAACACCGTAACTTGCTCTGCATTCAGTGATTTAGCTAAACTGAGTCCCATAATTACGGCCTCATACTTAGCTTTATTGTTGGAATCCTTAAACTGGAAGCGCAAAGCTTATTCTATGTCTATCCCATCAGGACTATTGAGAATAATTCCCGCTCCGCAACTCGTTGTACATGAAGAACCGTTAATATACAAATTCCATATTAGGATACCTTTATCAAACCCTTGTTCTGACAGGGTCCCCTAATGGAATATCTAGTGTTTCCTTTTATCTTCCTTCAAATCTGGGCTTTTATCAAAGGATTCTCATTGCTCGATCACTGTTCCTTCTGGAAGGTCTGCTGTTGGGAGTTGATCGGGGATAACTTCTGATGATCCTCTAACATCCGTGAGTTATTCTGCATTAGATCCCTGTTGGTCGGAGGTATGTGGGTAAGTGAATTAAGTAATGAAATCCTCCACCGCCTGTCCTTTGAGAGAAGACCTTGGCTCGTAGATAAGGTCATATTCACCTAACTCCACTGCCCAATACATCAATCATCCAGATTTTGTTGGCTTGTGAAAGCCTGTCTGAGTGGCATGTCAGTATACACCACTATTGTATGGGCTTGAAAATATGGCTTCATTCTCCTACTCGCCTTAATTAATGCCAGTGACAACTTCTCTAATTTTGTATATCTGATCTCTGCTCCCCTGAATCCCTTGCTCGTATAATAAACCAATTTTTGCACTCCACCATCTATTCTTATCAAAGTTGAACTGACTGCATTTTCTGAGATAGCCAGGTACAAGTATAAATTTTCTCCCAACACCGGCCTGGACAATAGAGGAGGTGTCCCTAGGTATTTCTTCAACTCGATGAATGCCTTCTCACACTCGTCATTCCATTCAAAGGTCTTTTTAAGCACCTTGAAGAATGGAAGACATCTATCAGTAGCTCGGGAGACAAACCTGTTAAGAGCCGCTACACGACCCGTAAGGCTTTGTACTTCCTTCTTGGTGGCTGGAGATCGTAATTATAACAAGGCCTTTATTTCATCAGGATTTTCTTCAATACCTCATTGATTTACAATATAACCAAGGAATATGCCTTCATGTAGGCTAAAATTGCACTTGGTCAGGTTCAGATTCATTTGATACTTCTACAGCTGGCCAAATTTTTGGCTCAGGTCAGCTATGTGGTCAGCATCTTTCTTTCTCTTAGTTAACATGTCGTCGATGTAAACCTCCATGTTTTTGTCGATCTGCTCTGCGAACACCTTGTTCATCAGTCGCTGGTACATAGCACCTGCATTCTTAAGACCAAAAGGCATCACATTGTAATAGTGTGTTCCCCGTGGGGTAATGAAATAAGTACTCTCTCTCTCTTCTGGTTTTATCTTTATTTGGTTGTAGCCGAAATAATCATCCATGAAGCTCAACAATTCATTCCCCGAAGTAGCATCTACCATCTGATCTATTCGGGGCAGATGGAAGTGATCTTTTGGGAAGGCTTTGTTCAGATTTGTGTAATCCACCCACATTCTCCATTTATTATTATTCTTTTTGACCATCACCACGTTGGCTAACCAAACAGGATATTTGACATCCTCAATGAAAGAAGCCTTTTGCAGTTTCTCTACTTCCTCTTGAATATCCTGGTTCTTTTTTGGACTAAATGAGAGCATATCTTCATGACTCCACGCGAAAGATTACTTCATATGCCTTAAAAATGTCACCAACTCTTGCTTTATTATCGGATCAAGTGAAGCGCCAATCTGAGTTGTTCTTTCTGGTCATTCATCATCCAGAATAATGATCTCCATTACGTTAATTACTTGACCCTTCACGAGCTCCGATTCTTTTCTAGGGTCTAGTGTTTCAATCTCCGACTCTTCAGACTCATCCATTTAGTAAGTGGTGGTTTTATTTCTGGTATCCTCCAACTCTTCTTGTTCGAAAGATGAGTAGTAGCATTCCCGAGCTACTTTTTGATCGCCCTTCACAAGTCCCACACCAAAGTTGGTCGGGAACTTCAAACATTGGTGTACCGTGGATGGCACTGCTGTAAAAAGTTTCAGGCCTACTCTTCCCATGATTATATTGTAGACGGATTGGACATTTCTGTCCATAATAAATAATCGTATCTTTTACGATCTATAGACATGCTAGGTACCAATCATCATGTCCAACTTGATCGTCCCAAGTGGAAAGACTTTTTCACCAGAGAAACTGATAAGGGCCATGTGATACGGTTCCAACTAGGCGAGTTTTAGGTTCAAACTATCAATGCAAGGGTAGAACATGATTTCCGTCGAGCTGCCATTATCCACTAATACTCTTGAGATGATTACATCCTTCATCCTCATCTTGATTACCAGAGGGTCATCGTGAGGGTACAAGACACCTTCCAGATCATTTTTGGAGAAATCGATGACCAGTTTATCTTATTTAACCTTCCTTGGATGATCCTCTTCTGCCAGATTTATTCGCTGTATATAGGAACAAGCTTGGGCCTCATTGAGGTAAGATTTCCTTTCAGCGGTATGATCACCACCTTTTGCATCTCCACCTATTATCTTATTACAGTCAAATGAACCAAAGTGAATTGAAAATACCACACATTCTGGTTGTTTTGGCTTTTTAGGGAGATCGATCGTGATCCCTTTTCCTGTCATTTCTTAGTCGGTGAGGAGATTTGGACCGTTGCCGTAATCTGTTGTTGGTCTTCGCATCGTTTCGACGATCAACAAATCGATTCAGCTTTCCTTATCTAATGAGTGTTTCTATTTCATTTTGGAGAGCTACGCATTTCTTGGTCGTGTGACCATGGTCCTTATGGAACTCACAATATTTGGACTTATCTCTTCTTTTAGGAGCTGTCCTCAATTTTCCTGGCCAATTTAATTCCTCATTGTTCTTGATCTCTTTCAGAACATGGTTTATATCCACCTTTAACGAGGTATAATTGGAATATCTCCTCAAGTGCTCCAATGTTTCCTTACCTTTAGATTGCTCACTTCCCCCATTTTTCTTATCATCTTTCCTCTCAGACCTACCTTCAACTTTAGTCTCTGCTTTTGTTTTACCATCCTTCTTCGTAGCCATAGCTTCTTCGACGTTCATAATCTTGTATGATGTAGCCATCAATTCCGCCATAGATTCGGGGGGATCCTTGGCCAGAGTGTAGTACAGCTTGTCTGGTAAAAAACCACTCATGAGGGCTGTAATAACGATTTTCTCCTAATAGTCAATGACTTCCAGTTTCTCGTTATTAAAATGAGTGATATAATCCCTTATGCTCTCTCCTACCCTTTGACTTACGCTTAACAGATATGCTACTCTTTTTACTAGCTTCACACCAAAATAGAAGTTTCCTATAAAGAGCTCTGCCAGTTAATGGAAGGTAACAATTTGTCCCCGAGAAAGATTGTTGTACCATATTTGAGCAGATCCAGTGATAGTCCCCGAGAATGCCCTGCACCTCATCTCATCGATAACTGTATAGATATCTGTAGCGGCTTGGTATTGTTCTATGTGGAGGATAGGATCAGTATTGCCATCGTGCTTCGGTGTAACTACAGGAGCTTTGAGCTTTGACGGTGTGGGGAAATCCATAATTGTTTGTACGAAGGATGACCCTTTGACAAAGGTTCTTTGGAGAGGGTTCTTGGCCTTAGACATTTCTCCTAACTTGTCTTTAAATCGTTGAATAGATCCTTTCCATGACTCCTTTCCAGCTTCGGATCTATGGGTGCGAGCAAAAGGTCGCGTTGAGTTCTCCTTCGGGGATCTTTCTGGGTGAGCTGTAGGCCTGATATTTGGATGTGATTGGGCAGAGCCTTCTCTTAACTCATTTGGTCATTGAGAATTTCTCGACGCAATTCGAGGAGGATTTCTGTTCCTCCTGGAGCCCAAACGGTCAAATGGGGAGACTCTGCTCAACCTTTCTAGAGCGCTTGTTCGTTCTGGAGTCAAAGTGATATTTTCTTGAGACTCTAGAATTCTTATAGGAATTGTCAGGCCGCGCTGATAGGATAGATCTCTTGAGGTTCTGGTACGGTGAGGTTTAGGACGTCGGGTTCGTGAAGACGGTGGCAGTATGACACTTCGTTGAGCAGATTGGATGGGAGCTCCATTTTGAAAAGTCTGGATGAACTGTCGCATAGTATCTTGCATGGCTGTTTGCCCTTTGGCTAAACTAGCCAAGATTCCTGTGATATCGTTTTCGTTTGGAGGAGAGGAAGGGTTAAGAGGAACCCCGTCATTGTTCCTGTTGATAGATTATGGGATTTCAGTCATTTATGATGAGTTTTTGGGTGAAAAACGCTACGGATAGTCGTTTCCCACAGACGACGTCAATCTGTTGATGTAAAAAACTAGATTTGATCTATTTAATTAATCACAGATAAATATGAATAAAGAAATAAGACAAAGGATTTTTAAAGTGGTTCAGCCTTAGAAAAATGGCCTACGTCCACTTTTTTGTATTGCTGGGTATTTACCTTCGTATTTTGTATATTTGCTTATGGAATCTTTCCCTCCTAATGGGGGTGTTACAATGAATTTATAGCCCTTTTGGCTCTCAATATGAATAGGCAATATGTCGTTATTTAATAGACATCTACATCTATACATGATAAAATGTTCATTGAATCTGTCTTTGTCATTTGATCTTCCTGACAAGATGCTCGGTACACGAAGTAGCTCGGCATGCTGAGTAGCTCGGTGTGCTGAGTAGCTCGGCACTATGAGTTGCTCGGTAAATATATTTTATGCCACGCAGGATGACACGTGTCTTTATATAATTGGTCCACACCAGCTTACTAATTTTTGTATCAACACTTGTTATAACTCTATTGGTTTGTAGAATCATCAAAATTCACATGAGGCTATATCTAAATGTGATAAATTTTTGTAACCACATGAGAACTCCGTGAACGTGTTTAAGTGATTGGGTCTATATTCCTTTAGTCTCTAGTTCACACCCCTTCAGTTCCATTTTCCACATGTATTTGGACTCATTTTTGCCTTACGAGTTTGAAAAGCTTATTGTATTTTGTGTCGTGTGTGGTTCTTATACCAATGTATATGTGCATGTGTATTAGTGATATATATATATATATATATATATATATATATATATATATATATATATATATATATATATATATATATATATATATACATGGTATTTTGGTTTTTGAGTCTTTGCCTCACTTGCTAGTCCATATATGCTTTGAATTCTTTATTGGTATATATCTTGTTGCGAATTTTGGTTGATATCCCATGCTTATGTTTAATACATGTTAGTTGGTATCAATTTTGTTTCATCGCATCATAATTTGTATCCTTTGTTATTATGTGGATTAGTTGAATTTTAATGTTTCCATATGCTTTATTGTTCCTGTTTATACACCATTGCATGTTTATTTTGTTTCTTCTTAATTCATATCCCTTGTTTAGACTTTAGGGGAAGAATTTGTATTTGATTTAAATAAGAGGGAGAAATAAGTCAGTTTATAATTCTTTAACCTTTGTCTATTCCAGAACAAAAAGGGGGGGGGGGGGGGGGGGGGGGGGGAGGAATGGTATCTAAACCTTTAGTTTGGGAGGTCTAACTTAGGGGGAGTTGCGCAATCTTCTTAGGTAGACGTTAGTAGATAAAGGGGGAGAATTAATTAAGGGGGAGTATTTATTTTTTGAATTTAATATTATTATATTCCCTATGTTTTTATGGTTTGCTTGAGTGTGCAATAATTCATTCTAGTGGCACATTTGATAAAGCGGCAAAGCACTTCCTTGGGACGAGTCATAGCGTCTGTAGTTTTATTTCTTTTGGTGGGATGTTGTGTCTGGACGAGCTTGACAACCATTAGGATTTTTGTTTGGGTTTTGTCCCGGAATTGCCAAAGGAGGATATTTGTAAGGACACAAATTTCCAATTGAGTCCATATGTAGTTTTGCCTTAATTCTAGACAAAACCATTTGAGTCATAGGAGAGATGTTTGTTCCTATCAAGCCTATGATGTTTGAAGAAGTTGAAGACGTAGCGGCCAAGAATAAAGTTTCATCCTTGTCAGGTTTCGTGCGACAAGTTTCACGTCATCAACATTTGAGGATTCCACGTCTCCAAAGGTATGAATGCACTATTATATATCTATGACCTTGGAAAAATATCTTATGGGTGTTAGTTTTATAAAGTTTTATAGTAACAACTTTTAGTTTTCTCAGAAAATCATTTTATACTTTTTAGACTCGTTTTAGAAAAGTTTTGGGCTTTAAAATTAAAAATTGGTTTTTCTGAAAAGTCGTTCGAACGAAACAGGGTCTCGTTCGAATGAGATTCCTAGTCGTTTGAACGACATTACTAACAAGATTAAATTCCACTTCTTTATTTTCTCATTAGATATTTTGGTTCAAACGAAGTCATTCGAACGACCTGGGCTATTTTCTGACAGTTTTTTTTAAAAACTTCCCACTTGTTTACTTCTTTTTACTTATTAACTAAGTGTGGGAAACACTTTTTCTGACAAGTTTTTCATTCCCTCCAAGAGAAAAAGAGACCAACATTCTTGAGAGAAAGAGTTACATTTGGTGTTCATGATTTTAATGGATTAAAATTCTACAAAACACACATACATCCATGTTTGTTTAATTCGAAGATTTTATATACAGATATCGTCCTTGGAGATCGGTTGGCACCTGTTTTCTCCTCAATTATTTGAAGGAGATTGTTTGGTTTTCTTCTCTACCTCAAAAGGAAGATTGGTTTTTGTAGTGGTTTTCTCACATGGTGAAAGGCACCATGTGTGGTTAACGATTATTGTGCTTACATTGGTGGACTCCAAGATTCCAGTGGACTCCAGAGTTACCTACAAGGCAGAGGTTGAAGTGATAAGGAAGTGTCATGGCTTAAAGGAGTCGAGTCAAGTGTTATAAGTCTTCTTGTCATTGTAAAATTTTCGTACCTAGTGGATTTGTTAGGTAGGGTCGTTCGAGGTTTTTCCTATTTGGGTTTTCTTCGTACATCACGGCGTAGTGTGATATTGTTTCTTTTATCTTATAGAAATACACTTAGATGCATGCTTAGGTAAATTAAGATAAAACTGGGGTTAATCACACTTTTGTTCATTTTGGTGCTAATTAATTTTGATAATTGTTTAGTTTAATTTAATTCAAGTCCATAATTTATTTTGATAAAATTTGGTTTGGTCTATATTGAAAATTAGAATAAATCATTATTAGGCTACTTTCAAGACTTGGGTTAAGATAACTTTGTGTTAAATGTAAAATTCACATTTTTAACTTAGTTTAATTTTAATTTGAAGAAATTAAAATTTGATATATTTAATTGTGAATTTGAAAAAAAAATTGTTTAATAGTTTGTGTGTGTTTAACCATCCTATTCCGTACTTGAAAATTTAAAGAACATAAAATTTAGGGGCTTCCGCAACTTTTCAATAGTTGATTCCACACGTCATCCTTTATGGTAGGATCAACATTTTCTAGTTGTCTTAGACCCCTACACACCTAGTCATATTTTCGAGAGACAAACATCGGCATTTAAAAATTTGGACATCATTTTTTTTACTGGTAGGATTCCTGGAATCGGAGAACCCAATGGGCTTCTTATCAATTGCCTTGAATTCCTTGGTAGCGGGAGGTGGAGGCTTTTAATTCTCAAGGGTTTGTTGAGTTTGATGACTTGGAGATGGAGTGGTAGACTGAACCTGTGGTGAAGTAGAGTATTGTTAACCCGTAAGTAATGAAAATTGAGATTGGGGTATAGGAGAGGATTGAGTTGGAGGTATTTCATTATTTAGTTGATTATCTATGTTCCTGTTTGACATTTCCTACAAATATATAATAAAATTAGCGAAGAATGTACAACACTCATGTTTATGACTATATATATGTACATACCTTTTCAATAAGTTTAAAACATGATCGATGTGTCTGATTTCCATTCGATTGGTATTAGTTTTAAAAAATTTATGAAATTTAGCATGCGGCCAACTGGGTGAAAGCGTATCTATGATTTATGTTTAAAGGTCTGTTGCAGGAAATTGAAATCCTTTGTTTTTCAACTTATTTACAAGCTCACTTTTAATATGCATATGTCTCGAGACGTCACAATATGGGATAATGCTACAAAGTTTTAACCCCCAACTGATGAATATTTTTTTCTGCTTTTTCTAATAGTGTCACTAACATCAATTCCCTGTCGAGATATGAAGGCGAAATATATTCTCTACTACCTTATCCTAGCGTTCTGGCAAGAAAAAGATAATACGATCATACAGGTACGGATGCGAGAGATCAACTCCACGATTTTTAAGGTAATTAAATTGTTCAATTTTCCTATTCCCGTACATGTAAATATGAGTTCCCTCTATATTTCACGCACTAATAAAAGATGTTCTAGTGTGGGACAATTATAACCTCTCGTACTCTTAGTGTGGCCCAAATTCATAAGGTCATCAATCCGAAAAGAAATCCTATTCTAACATGGATAATATAAGCACCAAAATAAAGCAAGAATTACACTTGCCTTATGTGTAAGTTTGAACCTTTGATGAAGACAAGTGTTTGGCACCTCCTCTTCCTTTTTTCGGCGACAGTCCGACAGTGGTGCAAGGTGTGGAGATGGTGGTTGTCCACTTAGTTTGCACTAGATGAGTCTTCCTTTCCAAGCAACTCTTCCTCTTCTCAAGATAACCTTTCACTTTTTCTCTCTGAGGCTTTTCACTCTCTCTCAAAAGACCTCATTGTAATACCCCGTAATTTTATGGCTTTTAAATTGGGGATTTATTAACCTTAATTGAGATAAATTAATTTAATATTAATCCAAAAAATTCTTTTAAATATTTACTAGTGTGACGAGAGTTAGTAATTATTGGGAATTTGTTGAATATTACTTAATTAGTAAAGTGGCATGTAGAATTGAATTTATTAAAATTGTCACAAGTGAATAATATGACAATTATGGAAATTAAGTCGGGACGCACCTGTGTCGTGTCAGGACTAAATTATTATAATAAAAAGTGAATAAATTATAAGTCACCCGTATGGTCATTTCGAGTACGCCAACGTATCCGGAAGGGTCTAGATAATTATAAAAGTGTACTCGGGGGTTTAGTGTGGGTCTCGGGCGTTTTTCGGGCGATATAGTCATTTTCCAAATTAGGCCTTAGTTAATGATGAAAATTAGGAATTAAAATCAGATGTTAGGAGAGTCTTCCAGGGTTTATATTCTCAAAATATTAGAAAGGCAGTGAGAGGAAGAGAGGAAAAAGCCTTCCAAAATTCAAGGCCAAGAACTAACCGGATTGCACCACCACCACCATCAAAACGCAGATCGGAGCGAGGGGATCAAGTCTATACCTGTCAAATTTGTGGAATCAGGCCTACGATGTTAAGACAAGTATTTATCTTGCTAATTCCTAGTTGGTATTTCACCCATGTTAGAATATGATTAAGAATACATGTTCTTATTGAAGAATTATATAATTTAGAAGATTTAAATCGCATGTTTTAGGAGTAATTCATGAAATCTAGTCTTGTCATATGTAGAGGATTACCCACGAATTTTATAATGGTTTAATAGAAAGAAATATGGAAGAAGAATGAGAATTTTGGAAACTTATACAAAACTAGGGTTCTTGATAATTCTGCTGAATTGGTCCCTTTAATTCGATGTCTTTGATGAATTTGTACACGATTTACTTAAAATATCATGTGGATAGGTGCATATAATCAGTGGTTTAATTGTTTAGGAGTTTGAGATGACTTAAGCATGATTTATATGTTGAAAGGTGATGAAACCCGTATGTTGGAATAGCAGAATCTGGGCAAGAACTGCTCGATCGATCGATCGACCCCTCTTGGAAACTGAATGTTTTTCCTCTTTTTGTTTAATTCGGATAAAATGTGTAGGAGCCCTTGAATATCATTTAAAGAGCATAATGGGACATGAAGAGGACCAGTAGGGTCTAAGTGGGTTCCGTTGAATATAATTTTATATTGTAAGGACACAAATTTCCAATTGAGTCCATATATAGTTTTGGCTCAATTCCGGACAAAAACATTTATTCATAGGATAGTATTAAATGTAATATTCTCAAGCCTATGAAGTGTTTGTTGAAGACGTAGAGGCAAAGAGTATAAAGCTTCATCAAAATTCCGGTTTGTGTGTCTCGTTTCTACGTCATCAATCATGGTTCTATGCTCCCGAGGTATGAATGCAATTATATTTATATAGGAGCTTGGAACAAAGTTTATTGGGTGTTAGGATTAATAAAAACTGTGTTTTACTTTCAAAAAAATTTAATTAGAACTTTAAATTAAAGTATATAAAGTTTATGGGCCAAAGTTGAATTTTATAAAAAATTCTGGAAGTCGTTCATATATACATATCAAATTTCTTGGAGTTTGGCACCGGTTTATCTCTACCGAATTCAAGAAGAGAAGTTTTGGTTTGCTTCTACATCCATCAAAGAAGAAGACTTTTTTTTGCGATTCTACCCACTAGGAGAAAGGCTCCATGTACGGGTAACGGTGACCATAGAAAGCCCCATCGGTGGATTTCGAGATCGCGGTGGTGTTCCGAGGTTATCCGCTAGGAAGAGGTGTCTACAAGAAGAAGCGTTGAGGCTTGAGAGGGATCGAGTCAGTCGTTGTAAGTCTATCTGTCTTGTAAGTATAATTCCGTATCTAGTGGATTTGTGGCTAGGGCCGTCTGAGGTTGTTTCCCGTCTTGGGTTTTTCCTCGTACATCGCGGCGTAGTGTGATTGGTTTATTTTATCTTGCATAATTTATTTAGAAAGCATGCGTAGCATAATTCAAGATAAAATTCAGTTTAATTTATCACACACATTTAATTTGGGACTAAATTAAATATTGGGTAATGTTGTTTAATTCAAGTCATTTGCTAAAATTTGGTTTCGCCTAACTTGCTAATATTGATGAATATGACTTAGGCAAATTGTAGGACTTGGATTACTGAATTGGTTTAATTTTGTTTTATTAAACTAAAATTTGTTTTGTTTAATTATTGAACCATCACTTATATACGCTTCCGCATCTTCCATCGTGTTTTACATAAAAAGGAAATTATTAACTTTGATTTTAATTCATAAAATCACAATCAAGGGATCTTACGATTACATATATGGGATGTTACCGTGGGATAACAGGGGTAGGACATATATTGGAAATCGTGCGTACGTTGACTAAGGAATTGAGAGATTTATAAAGGACTTAGACTAGTATGTTAGTAAGGGTGTACCTACTGAATTTACCTTTAAGAAGAGATAATACTTCGATGGACTAGAAGTAATCGTGAAATGATGATATTTGAGGATAAAAAGAAATGGCTTGATTAGACGTAGGAATTGGGGTGAAGTATACTACGTACGGTTAAAAATATTATTATGGGTCATGGGCAAACCTAATTGAAATATATATATATATATATATATATATATTAAATGTATATATTTGTGTATAATCACACCCACCTACTTGCTATCACAGCGGTTGCCGTGCCGGGATAGTCTTATCTCGATGGGACCTTTATGGGGCATATTGACTTGAACCCTAGAACATAGGATTCCTTGGTACAGGCTATCTGAGAATGATAGTCAGACGGTCCTAAGAGACGTGAGGGGTATGTGCTGACCTCTTAGTGACTTGGAACTATACTTCGCCTCCATTTTGTGTGTTTTGTGTTAATACAGTTCGAGAGTGATTTCGAACTCGTATTTCCCTTGGTACAAGAGATACGGGGACTTGATAGCAGAGTATGTCAGCACCATAGATTTTATGTGGGGTGACGATATTATATATATATATTATATGAGTGATTAATATATATACATATAGATGGAATTCTTCTACTACGCGTGTAAGTAGATAAGTAATCGAATAAATGCTCCTAATCGTAAAAAGTAGTCAAAACTTTACAACAGTATTGAGAAGTACATAATTGGCTTAAACAACTTTTAATAAGTTGTTATCTTAATTTAATCTTAGACTTTGACCTTGTGAAGAAGAACTTATGGGAGAAGTATAGAGTTAGACTTATGAGTTATTTTAGCAGTACGATAGGCGTGCACATAAGATGAGAGGTGAGAATTCTCAAGGGAGTGTCATGTACTAACATGGTGGTCATATTAGCTAGTAATCATTTTAAATACTTGCTAAACCATTTTAGAATTGTTTTACACTCGGGCTCTAACCCGTTTCCTATCATTTTCTCTCTCTTGTATATATATGTATATATTACAGGTGCCCAGCCACAGGGGCATCAGGCGTAGGTTCTTTGGATTGGACATGCTGCAGCTTATGTGGGAGTTGCAGGCTCTTGCAATATATGGCCTCTTCCTTGATTCATCTCTTGATTTAGTTCTTCATAGCTAGGGCATGTGTCGCTCGATTTCCTATTTTCGTTTAGACTTGTTAGAGATTTTGTATTTATTTATGTTTTCAGTATTCAGTACTCATTTGGGAGTAAAATGACAGGAAACGGGTCAGGTGTAGGTTCTTTGGATTGGACATGCTGCATCTTATATGGGAGTTGCAGGATCTTGCAGTAGATGGCCTCTTCCTTGATTCATCTCTTGATTTAGTTCTTCATAGCTAGGGCATGTGTCACTCGATTTCCTATTTTCGTTTAGACTTGTTAGAG
The DNA here is from genome assembly GCA_949130495.1 of Sambucus nigra. Classification (NCBI taxonomy): domain Eukaryota; kingdom Viridiplantae; phylum Streptophyta; class Magnoliopsida; order Dipsacales; family Adoxaceae; genus Sambucus; species Sambucus nigra. The sequence continues at coordinate 374,759,563 of OX422221.1, forward strand.
ATTTTGTATTTATTTATGTTTTCAGTATTCAGTACTCATTTGGGAGTTATTTCATGTCATGTCGATTATACTTATGTTGGTATGAATAATCTAGTTGGCATGTTTCTTTTGGATGATTGATATCCTTAGGATGTTTAGAGGGATATGTTAGGTGTGCACTATTAGAAGAGGGGTGAGGGGTATCTCATGGGAGTGCGATACCAATTTAAATATGAGATAAAACATATTTTCATAAATAAAGCATTTATGCACTTGCAAAATATTTTCACAAGTTGGGCTCTGACCCGTTTCTATATTTTTTCCTCCTTTTCTACATATATATATATATATATATATATATATATATATATATATATATATATATATATATATATATATATATATGTGTGTGTGTGTGTGTGTGTGTGTGTGTGTGTGTGTGTGTGTGTGTGTCCAGACACAGGGACGCCTGGATGATTATTCCTTCGAGTCAGACTTGTGGATGCATGCAGGTTTTCTATAGATGCTTCTATCCTTTTAATCTAGTTAGGAGGTATTGTATAAACATTTGGGCTGATAACCCAATTGTTTTTATTTATTCTTTTACCTCCTTTTATTAGGGAAATTCGATTTTGTTGTATTATTCTAACTGAGTGTTCGGTTATTTTATTTCATTTCATTTTCATTTATATATAAACTGTGTGGATGCTTTAATTGTATAATTTGTTTAAAAAGATTAGTTAAATAAAATTTTGACGTCAAACTAATAGGTTATTAGTAATTAAATTGGTTTTCGACAGTGATGCTAAGAATGAACCATATGAGACTCCTATTTTAATTTGGTACAGGAGTGATCGTCTGGTATTTTATTAGGCGGGGTGTCACAGATGGTATCAGAGCATCAGGTTCTAGTGTCCTTAGGAATCTGTATGGACGTACTACACTTTTAGCGTTGCTTTCAATTTGATATAGAGCCTTAGTATTAGGATTGTTGATTTCTCTTGTGAGATTTCATTCTCCTGCCATTTCATAAGATTATAGTAATCTTTTGCGCAATCATTCAAGATTCGTGTGCTGATCGATGAAGGACGACCACAGAAGGCCATTGCAAGGGTTGCAAAAGGCGGGACTTATTTGGAGCGGTAAGTTGAAATCAGAGACTAGTACCACAGTAGAGGTCACTCTCCTTATGGCATTTGTCAAGGTGGTTGCAATGACTTCTAAAGTAGAGTAGTTAAGAGTATCCAAGTACCACTGTAGTAAAGAGTTGTGCTAAAGTTAAACTACCCAGTGAAGTAAATTGGGAAAAAGGTTTGAACGGTCTTTGATAAGGACCATACATTAAAGTTTAAGTTACACAGAGTCAGTGTAATGTGATTCAGTGGAAGTGAAAGGATCAGAATCTTTGGCTTAGGGCAGGGTGTGGAAATACCCATATGTGAAAATTTGAGGAAAAGTTTTCACTCGTAGGAGTAATATTGAAATGATGGGATCAGTGGTAAGCATATTCGGAGGAGAAGGACGTGTTGCTCGTAGAGGAATCTCACAGACGATTTTCACCGCAAATTCCTTTGGTTAATTAGGAAGGAAAAGAATACACTTTTTGGATTATTCACGTAAGGATCGGTCAGAGGCCGACAGTGAATAAAGAGTAATATGGAGAAGTGAACCTAGTATCAAAGTAAGGTAGGCATAAGAAGACAGAGTCCTTCAGTGGAATGTTAGACTCACTGGATAAGTGTTACTAACACTTATGGAGAATTTGTGGTCGTGGAACCCCATTGGTGGACATCCACCTGGGGGATTCATTGAACCAGGGTTGTTGAGGCCGGTGGAGGAGTTTTCTTTTAACGAAGAAGTTAAGGGAACTATGAAGGAAATCATCAGGATCAAGGCTATAGAGTTCGAGATACTGATAACCTTAACCTAGTCAGGGGGCCACCGGTGGGGAAAGTGGAAACATGGAATGTAGAACCACGCGCTTTGACCTTGCCCGGTAGGAGTTAAAGGGCAAGAATAAGGTGCCAAGGTGGGGCGTCGATTAAAGTAGTTTCTAGCTCAGTTAGGGAAAGTATATCATGTTCGGGAACCATTTGGAGTAACTTGGGAGATAGGCGAAGTTATTATTGTGAATTTCACCTCGGATGAAGGAGGTATATTCGGTGTGACAAGATTGAGTCGCAGTATTTTATTAGCCCTAGATTCATGTTTGATTCGAGTTTATTAGTAGTATCGATAACATTATATAGTAAATGTTTATGTGTTTTCCGTGAAAACGGAGATCTATTTTCTTTTATTCATTGTGAAAAGAGGGTGATGGTATTCTAAGTTTATATCAGATTTGTATTGCTCGTTTTGCGTGTGTTATACGAGAATGGTACGATCATAAGAGGAAAATATTTGTGGATTATCGGAGCGATAGCAGTCAAATGATGGCAAGACTGTCGTGTTCGTGGTTCCAGGATGGAACAGGCTGTTGTTGCGATATCTAACCTGGATACAGGTTGAGTTCGCCTTTATTATATATATGTAGATGAAACTTCGATGAGCAGATGTTTCATTATCGTGATACGAGTGCGTGGAGACCTTATAGAGATGATTTAAGGTATGCTGGGTTTATCGTTGAGTTGTGAGATTAATATCATCATTGTTTGCACAAAAGACTTAGTGCTAGTACGAGCGCTTGGTGGTGTCGCTCCTGGAAAGGAATGGGATTTTAGACCACATTTGGTTGAAAGAGGGGTTCCTTAAATCTAACGAACCTCCACGGCCGACAAAGTTAAGTAGTAGTGTATTGGAGGGGTTCCTTGTTTGGATTTCGCTTTGTGAGACGCTCCACACATGAACTTAACAACGTCGGGAGTAGAGAGATGTTATAGGATGAGAGGATGTTGCTTTTGATGATAAGTCACTTAGTGTGGAGAAAACACTATAGGCTGAGAGTCATATAATGATTGCACGCATATGTAAATCGAAGTGTTATGGAAAAAAAACACTGAAATGGTTCTATCACCACAAGTATCTGGGTGAGACAAGAGTAAGAGAAATTGATTTGAGGCTTATAACCAGGTCTTGGATGAAAAAGGCAAATTTTCGAGGTAGTTTGTTTTGGGTATGATGTTCGTAACACTTTTGCTGAAAGTAGGCGCCCCAATTTGATAGACGTTCCATACCGTTTAGAGGAAGGATAGAGTGATAGAGGTACGTGAGTAGGTTAGCGAGGTAGGATTTAGGATGTTCCGCTGGTGTGCCTTAGTCGTTATATCTCGATGACTGTCGATGTGAGGGAGTAGTGTAACAGGAGGGTTCCTTGTCTGGATTTTGCTTGGCAAGACGTCCCACGCATGAAACTGAGAAAATTTCAGAAGTTGAGAAGGTCTGGGGAACTAGGGACATAGTTAGAATAGTACTATTTTACGTATGTAGGAAACGCTTCGATCTTAGAAATATTGGAAAGTAAGGCTAGTAGAGTTAGTGGCGCCAATATAGGAAGATTGTGGGAAGCTAACCATAAGAAGATTGGTTGGTTAACCTTGAGAAGGATTGGATTTCTAAGTATATGGAGAGTTAAATTTTACGGGTTGGGAAAACCCATGTGTGAGTATTACACCGAGGAAACAAGGCCCATCTTTAGGAAAAGTGTTACGTGTGTGACACTTACAATACTTGTGCAGAGATGCACGGGTAATGAGGTGTGTGGGCACCTTGGTAAGTTGGTTTTATATACCGCCTGAAATAGAAGGGGCGTAGTATATAAAGTTGAAGATTATGCCGTGAGGCAGTCATAATGGATTTGGAGTCTGTTGGATGGAATGTTGTAAGAGGTATGCGATAATACAATTGTATAGGGTAATAAGAGGTAGCATACCCAAGATAAGCGAGAGACTGATGGGAATAGTCAAGCGTTAGAGTAATTTCCTTTTTGAGGGAAATTTGATATCCTGATGTAAATAGGCGAAAACTTAGAATATCGGATCTCCGATGGGATCGATAAGTAGAGCGGTGGGTATAGGCTCATTTTAATTGCATGCGGCTATAGAAGAACTAAGTATAATGTGACGTTAGAGTCCTCTTACGACCGAAGTAGAAGTATAGTATCGTTTAATCCTTAATAGAGGTGAGTGTATGGTTGAGAGCCATCAGGTTGGTACCATTCCACTTGAGGCATTAGGATATGGAGTGATTCATGATCCTAGGTTAGTGTTGGTAGTATCGGTTGTGAGGGGGGGAGTATGTAATACCCCGAACTTTTATGGATAATTAAAATTCATAAGTAAGTGTAATTTGGGAATTTAAGAAATTATCATGAATAGTAATTTTTGGAGTTTTCAAGGACTAGATGATTTTCGATGGGTGTTATATTTACTTTTGGGATTAAGTAAATGAGTTGGAGTATTTTAATTATATGTTGTAGCTAGGTAAAGCGACAGCGGATAATATTTTAATGGGAAAACCCACATTAAGTTGTGTTGGGTTAAATTAGTGATTTGTGGTCAAGTACCTCGGATAGAGATTTCGAGTGCTCGGTTGGTCTCGGAATGGCCAAGATACTCAGAATAGAGTATCTGGGGCTAGTATTTGGGTTTCGGGGATTTTTGGACCATTAGGGACTCATAATTGAGTAAATGAGTCATTTTTGGGTCTATAAGGGATAAGCCATTATTTCTCTCTTGTAAGTCTCGAGAAAGTAAGAGAAAGGAAAGAAAGAAAAGAGAGAAAGAAGAGAAAGAGAATAGAGGAAGGAAAAAGGGAGATAAAAGGGAGATTCCGACAAAAACTTCGCGGGATACGACTTGAGGTCGTCGGATTTTATCCTCTAGGCAAGTGTTTACTTGCTTTATTTAATTTAGTGTGTATATCTCATATCATAATTTGTAAATTATGTGATTTTGGGTTAGAACCCTTAAAACAAATTTGGGAAAACTTGATTTCTAAAATCACACATAGATGTGTTACTAACTCTTGATGATTTCTAGTGATAAACCCATATTAAGGATGTGTATAAATGATTAGAAACGGGTTAAAATGATAAGTTGGAGTTTTATGGTTTTAGGGTTTAAATTTAAGAGAATTGGTTTAATACCACAAACTAATCGAAGTGTTAGTTGAAAAAACATAGATTAGATATTTACGGAGTTGTTAGATGAGATTAGAAACAACAAAAATGGAGATTGGATTGAGTTTTAGGTTTTTGGTGTATATAAACCCTAAGTAAATTTGGGATTTTCAGACCAGCCGAATCGATTCGGTATGAGACAATTTGAAATTAGAACCATTTCGAATCCATTCGGACTGGCCGAATCGATTAGTGGTCAGCGAATTGATTCTGAAAGGCCGAATCGATTCGGTTCTGGCATATTTTTGAGGTCTTCTCTTTTAAGTTTAGGAAATTTAAACTATGGTTTTGGAGGTTATCGTAGGGGATTCGAGATATGATCTTAGGATTCCTAGATGATGGTTTTGAGGGTGATTAAACCTCGAGAGGGAAGAGGAAACCTCAGATTAATTTGGTGTCCTATCCGGGGTATGGATTTAATGAATGTTTGGGACGTGAGACATTCGAGAAAATCATTAAGCAAGCATGTATAGATATATTGATTCAGTTAGGATATATGTGGGCCAATTGGAAGGGAGAAAATACTAGGATTCGATATCTATAGGATTAAAGTAAGTTAAGGGTATTCCTATTGAATTGTTATGAATTGGGATATTTGGAGAGTATATAAATCCCTAACAGTGATTAAGGTGTTAGGTATATTTAAGTAAGAGAATACTTATGGGTTTCATATTCTAAGTGTGTACATACTTATATACTACTTGTAGACACCCCATTCTAAGACCCCCTAACCTCTCCTTAGACCCTAGCACCTCCCTTCACCATTGCAAACCCAAGTCATACCCCGGGTACTGACCTAAAGGCCAATGGGCACTCCCAGACTTTGTTTGACCAAAATTCAGACTCTTCAGCATGAATGAGGCTGAATGAATCTTCAAAGGGCACTGAATCCCCTTTCGAACTGTCCATCTCGTCCGTAATTCTGACTTACAATGCGGACGAACGACCCGTTTTACTCTGAAAGGTCATCGAACACTTCCAGGCCCCGATTGACTAAAGTCAACTCCTCGAACCAGGTCAAACTCTTTGGAATGTCGAATTACATATCCTAACCTTTCTAACGGTCCGTCCCGTGCATGCTTCTGACTTACCATGCAGACGAACGATCCGTTTGCGTCCGAAGTTTCTTCATCCAAAAGACCGACAAATGCTTTCGAGCCACATTTGACACAAAGTCAACTCTCAGACGCGGGAGATGTGCAAAGTACTTTCGAAGGTCTTTGAAATACCTTTCCAATGGTTTGCCCCATGTGCGATTCGGATCAACGGTTCGCACTCTATGGTCAATTTCCTGAAGGAACCTGAAAGACACTGCCAAATGGCAGGTTCCAAACCCTGCCTATCGGCAGTGTACCTAAACACACCTACCGATTGGAAGGACTAGGGAAATGTCGATCGGCAATTCCCTGGGCCTATAAAAAGGAAGGCCTAACCTCATTCCAAAAGTGAGGAAAAATCAGAGATCCATCACTCTCAGCAAGCTCTGAAAACCCCTCTCGAAGTCAGCGTGATTTCCACATCCAAATCCCTTTCCAACCTTCACCTTTCATTACCTTTTTCATCAAACTTGGTGAATTAAGTACCCTCCATCATCACCCAAGTGCAAGGGCTACTCTCTAACATCCAAGATCAAGCTCAAGATCTTCAAGAAGGTCTAACTTTCTCAACTCTCTCTTTAAATTCCCATATATTCGCATCAATTCGTTTTATTACTTAGCACTTTTATTTTCTCATCTCACATATCTTAATATACTTTCTATATAGTATTATTGCACATCTCTTATTTTCATATAAATAAAACCCAAAAAATAAGAAAAAGACGATTTGCTCATAAATTCCAAATGAAAATTCTCACACATTTCTCACAACTAAAACACTTTTTTACACACACACGCATGCATATAAGAGAAGTCCCCGATTGGATTTATGGGATAAATCCCACCCCTCATTTTTCATGCGAACTACGTGGACTTTGATGCCTCTATAGGCTACGTAGGCATCTCGGGGTAAAACCCGTGACTCGAGTCCTATTCCTACTTTTATCTCATTTTCTATTTTCTCTATATTCTTTAAACTCAATTCTCTTAAATTCTACATATTTACATATACATATATTTGTTATTAGTGGCGTATTATTCCACATGCGTTATCATTCCCTTATAATGATCGACGCTAGGATAATCACATAAATCCTATTTTATAATATTAGTTTTTAGGAACATTCCTCTGGATGACTCATTTTATCTCTTCCATGATACAAGTCTATGATTCCTATATCCGCTACGTATACACACACACACACCACGGGGAAATAAAGGAAAATAGCAACAACCCATGAGATACAGTAAGGGCGAAATGGGTGCCTAGTACCTTCCCATTTCGTATCGTAGCCTCCGAACCCCTTTTCGAATCATTTTTGGTTTCGGATGTATCAGTATGTCTTTGGATGTTGTCCTTTGAGACAGCTCCCTTTTCTTTTGTCTGTTTTGAGTAAAATAAACTGACGAATCTATCTCTCTACATTTTTTTATCTCATCAACGATGCCGGCCGAAGAGCTCCCGAGAGGGATGCCCGGGACCAAAGGATCCACTCCCGTCGCGAGGATCGGGGATGGCCACAGTGGCGACTCTGCTGGGGAATATTTATTTTGAGGGCTAGACTATATTTACATGGGTGTTGTATTTGTTTATATTTTCCCCTATTTTGCACGTTCCCCTTTTACTATTCATGTTTACCTCATGCTTATGCTCCTATTCACACACTTATAGAAAAATTCTTCATGTACACTTCACACCACGTGCACATAGGATCACATATATCCCCATGTTGCACGCATCACCCATACTTGGTATACCATTGATACTCATACTTTACTCCATGTTGGTCATGATCAAGAAAGATACTCTCGTCATAAGATACTAATAAAAGAAATATGCTTAATTCACACGATATCACCAAAGATCATTGTAATTGACCAAAATTTGTCCAATAGCAGGAGGGTCACTTCGTGACGGGTGCTTGTCCCGTAGGGTGCAGTTAGTCTAAGCGATATGACTCTCACCTTCCATCGGCCAAGTACCTTCGATATATATCGAACGGTTCCTCTGCATCGTACCGCTTGAACGAAGTCATGACGGGAGGTATATCGCAGGGAACTCATTCACGTACGTCGAGTATATCTAATTCGCTCTCAGACGTACCGTCCCCATGAGGTATATAGTGAGGCAATTCATGTACACTCAGGTATATCAAATGTCTTATCCACACGTACCGATTGCCCTAAAAAACAAGACATATATCGTGGAAGCCACGCCGAAGGGGGGCATCCTTTCTGATTCACCCAACCAACTGCACACCCACATATAGGTGTCACGCCTAGGACACACACGTTAGATTATCGATTTTAACCCGAAACTCTGCCAAAATTCTGGTTTGGTCTACCCCAAAATTTTTGTGCATTTTTAAAATGGAACCCTTCCCGTGAGTCGGGTTACAAGTCCAGCCATATCTTTGCATATATTACAAATCCAACTTTTCCAAGCTCGGGTCCCGTCCGGCATTTCATTTTGCATTTAGGAAAATTTAATACAAGTGAGAACATAATAATTATTATTATCATGCTGAGACCCGTCTTCCAAAAACATTTTTTCCTTCTTTATCAAAAATCCAAAAACATTGTTTCCTTTCTTTATCAAAAATCCAAAAATATTTCTCTCTTCTTTATCAAAAATCCAAAAAAATTTTGCCCTTCGATCTCAAAAGAGAAACAAAGAGTGTCAAAAATAGTTTCCTTCTTTTTCTCAAAATAAATCCCATTTTGCACCTTCTCAGGTCGATCGTACGCCTTTGGCCTGGCTCCTTATTGGCTTCAATCTTTGGTCAAATTATCCCGAAGTTTTGTCCGTTCCCCTGCTACTTTTTCCAAGTCCGATATCATTTCGCTTTCCATGGACAACACAGATCAAGTGCCAGTTGCACAGCCAGATCTGACGGTAGTTTTAGCTCAGCTCATGTCCAAGATCGACAACCTTCAGACTGAAGTCCGAGAAATGCAACGAAACTAGGTTCCTGTTACTCAAGTGCCCGAGGTCTTATTCCCTCACGCTATGGGTCCACCCGAGCCTATATGGGTTCCAAAAGAGTATCATCATGCTCCACGTGTCCCTCCTATTAATGGGTCACCGCCGGCCCAGCTTCTTATGCTAAACCTTGCCCAGCCTGGGGCTTATTTGTCTGTGATCGTTGATCTAAAAGAGGAAGAGTTGAAAAAGGTCAAAGAAGATCTCAAGATGATAATTAAGAAGTTTTACCAAGTCCGAATCTCCATAAATTACATGTACTACATCCACGTGTCTCCTTATCCTAAGGCAAGGTTGCCCGAGAAGTTCAACATGCCAAATATTGAGAAATTCGGAGGAAGTGAACCCCCGATTGTTCATTTTCGCCGTTATGATCGTGCTACGACTCTCCTATGGTCTTCTGAAGAAGTGATGGCCCAATTATTTCAGCAAACTTTGAAGGATAGCGCTTTCCGATGATTTTTGTGTCTCGAGGAGTCCAGAATCCGTAGCTGGGAGGATGTAGCCCGAGAATTCATATCGTAGTACAAATATAACGAAGATGTTGAGGTCATCCACCGTGATTTAGATCTGCTCAAATAGAACTCTGGGGAATCAGTCAATAACTTCATTGCCCTATGGAGGGAAAAGGCATCCACTATGACCAATCGGCCATCGGAGGAAGAACAAGTCAACATAGTGAAGAAGAAGTTCTTGCCCCATGTTCGAGCGACCATGGAAGGACAATACTATCCCCACTTCCGAGATCTCAGAGAAGTGGGAGTAGAAATCGAGGAAGGTCTTGCTAAAATAGAGGTTGAACCAAAGAAGGTGTGTGGACAGTTCACCCCTAAAAAATATGACCAACCTGCCAATGCTGCAGTCTCAACCATCAACAACATCTCTCAACCGACCACTTCATGTGCACCAGAAAGCCGCCCTGTCCCAGTTTGAAAGTAAAACACCGAGCTCCACACTCCCCTTTCCAAAGTTTATCAAGCCCTATTAGGCCGAAACCTTATCAAACCCTTAGACCCCCATTCATTGCCAAACCCACTTCCAGGCAGATGCCCATTGCGCCTTTCACCAAATTGTTGGTCATACCACCGACCAATGTTTTCACCTCTAAAACGTAATCTAATGCCTAATTGAGCGGGGTACCATTGCCCCACCAGCCAATCCTAAGGAAAACACTACTCAGAAACCACTCTTAAATCATACCAATTCTATCTTCCTAGAAATGAACCCAGAATTTGATCCCTCAACTTAAATCACATCCAGACACTCTCCCAAATCTCTCCAAACTTGCCCATATTTCCTCCTACACCCTGTTAGCCTCACTGATCAGGCACTGACACTCCTTACCAGAGCATGCATCACTGTCCGTACCCGTTCTAAAAATGGAAGTATGGAATTATCAGAAGTTTTAAACCAACTCCTAGAGTTCGGGCTAAAATTTACCTCACAGATGATCATTGGTTTTGGAAGCACGAAAATTGGCCCGAGAGTCAGAAAAATGGTTGGTACTAACCGATGAAGTCAACCAGGATGATGTCATTCAGATCATGGTAGAATCATTCAGGCAAACCAACGATATTTGCAATATAACCGAGTTACTTGATACTCTAAAGTTATAAGGGGGCCTGGTCCCTTCACCCTTACATATCCCCACAAAATGGGAAGACCTGTATGAATAAGCCATTGAAGTTGTGGATTGCATTTATTTTACGTGGAGAGACAGAATTGTTTCCACCAAATGGGGGGAAGAATTCGAAGATTCGAATGAAGAACGAGCTTTCGATAAAACTGGTCTGGTAGCCGACATGTGTGGGATGATATCATTTGAGGAGCTCCTCGGAGAAATAAACAAGGTAGCAGAACTGCTCGAGATCAATGAAGAGACGGGATTCATATTATTCCCTTCTTCAGTAAATCACTTGACCAGATCAGGGAGGCAGTACCATATCCCAAGCTCACTACTAGCCAATGATAAGGGGAAGGGCGTTGAAAACCTTCCTATGACATAAATGACCCTCGAGGAGAGCAAGATCCTCAATCAACTGAAGAAAACTCAAGCTAACATCACTCTATGGGGGCTTTTCATGTCTTCTCAACTGTACATAAATGCTTTGATCAAGTTACTCACTGGACCCATAGTTCCTCCCTCTACTACACCAGAAGAAGCGGTAAATTTAGTCGGATCCTTGACCTCTACCAGAATGCTATCCTTCTCCGAAGAAGAAATCCCCAGAATTGGGCTAAACCACAATCATGCACTCAACATCTCCGTCGAAGTTATGGGGAAGATCGTACCACTCTCTCTTGTCGATAATGGATTCGCCTTGAATGCCGGCCCATTGAGAACCTTCAAATGCTTAGGACTGAAAGAAAGTGACCTCGCTCCAACTTTCATTGTTGTACGTGCCTATGATAATACCCGTCGGGAGGTGATGGGATCCATAAAACTTTTAATAGGGGCTGGCCCTATAAACCCTATCGTTGAATTCCAAGTTATTGACATCCTAGCTTGTTTCAACCTGTTACTCGGATGAACTTGGCTCCACAGTATCAAAGGTGTGTCATCCTCACTCCATCAGAAATTAAAGTTCTTCGCCGATGGACGAGTCATCACCATTTTGGGCGACGATGATAATGCCGAGGGTGCAAGTACCAACAGTCCAATCCTTGAGATACAGTACGGGTCAAATGATATGCTCCTATCAGGATTCTGAGTTGAACCACTCCTACTCCCAGCAGGGGACAATTTCAAAGAAAGGGTTTGTCCAGAGTATGATCCTCATGGAAACATCAATGTGATTCAGATGTTCAGAAACATGCACTTCATGCCCGGACTGGGGCTAGGACAAAGACAACAGGGGATACTTGAGCCCATTGAACTAAAGAAATCTTGACCTCATCATGGTTTGGGATATCAACCATCAGAACAAAAGATCAAAATAATCCACCAGTCTCAACCAAAGAGAAGATTAGACTGCATCCAGACTATCCCATATGACTCCTTGAATGGACGATTCATCAAAGAGGGTGAAGAATTCCCCTTTTGTGGCTTTCCAAAACCATCGTATGACCATACAGACAAGAAAATGAAACCCGGAATGGAGATCTTTTTCCAAGACAGCTACCCATGGGCCGAAAGTTCTCAACATCATGTACAACCCCCTATTAGAGATACCGAAGAAACTGAGGAAAGTGACTCCGAGGACTCGTTGAACTTATAAACATTAGGGCTAACACTCTGCATGGTTCATTCAGGCACTACATCACTGGATCCATCCATCCTGATTAAAGTTGCTGATACACCTCTCCTCAACTGGCATGTTGCGCCCGTTCTACCTGTTGAAATCTCACCTAACCCCAATTTTTACCCCATTTCTTCTTTTGTTGTCTATCCTTGCTCAAATGTAATCGAGACCTCCTTTGATGAGGTTCTCAATGCTATTTTTCCTATCAATTAAATAAACAAAGATTTTGAGTATCTTGTTGTGCCTTACATTAATTGTTTAGATTTAATAAAACTTTTAATGATGATGATTTTGCAAATGAAAAATTCTTAACTGGTCTAAATAAGGTTAATAACAAACAACATAACCGCATTCAAGTTAATGAAGAAGAGACTGTTATTATTAACCTCGATTCTAGTAGCCAAATGCACAAGATTAGGATAGGGGCTACCCTCGACGAGCATGAGCGAGCACAACTCGACGAATTATTGAAGGAATTCGTAGATGTCTTCGCATGGTCCTATGATGATATGCCCAACATTGATACTTAAATTGCTCAGTATGAGATCCCTGCTCTTCCAGATTACAATCCGGTTAAACAAAAGCTAAGAAAGCTCTGCATCGAATGGTCGCTCAAAGTCAAAGAAGAGGTGGTCAAACAACTGAATGTGGGCTTCATTCGTGTGATCGAATATCCCACATGGCTAGCCAATATAATACATGTGCCAAAATTAGGAGGGAAAGTTTGGATGTGCATAGACTACCGGGACTTAAACAAAGCCTCTCCAAAGGATAATTACCCATTACCCAATATAGACATGATCGTGGACAACACTGCCAGTCATGCTCTCAAGTCATTCATCGAAGATTTTGCCGGATACAACCAAATCAAAATGCACCCAGATCATCAAGAAAAAACCGCGTTCATCACCCCATAGGGAACCTTTTGCTACCCTGTTATGCCATTTGGTCTCAAGAATGCTGGGGCTACCTACCAGAGGGCTACCACAACCATCCTGCACGATCTAATTCACAAAAAAGTCAAGGTCTATGTGGATGATATGATTATCAAATCCAAAAATAAGGAAGCTTATGTTCTCGCTCTCTGAAAGTTCTTCGAACAATTGCGACAATATCATATGAGACTCAATCTATAGAAATGTGTCTTCGGCGTTACAAAGGGAAAATGCTTGGGATTCATGATCAGTAAAAAAGGGATAAAAGAAGAACCTACCAAGCTAAAAGCCATATTTGAGATGCTACCTCCACCAATGGAGAAAGAGGTTGGAGGTTTCCATGGGAAATTACAATACATCAGCCGGTTCATTAACCAGCTCACCTCTATTTGTGAACTGATTTTCAAACTCCTCTAAAATGATTCAACCAAAGTTTGGAACGAGGCTTGCCAAAAAGCCTTAAATTGAATCAAATAATACCTGACTCAACCTCCGGAACTCATGCCACCACAGCCTGGTCTCCCCTTGCTCCTATATCTAACCATAACCAACACTGCAGCGGGGGATTTGCTAGACCAATACCTTAAACATTCTCGCAAAGAAAGATCCATCTATTACGCCAGTCACAAATTGGTCGGGTACGAAGTCAACTACACTGCTTTGGAAAAAGCATGCGTCGAGCTTGTTTGGGTCACCCAAAAGTTGTGACATTACATTCTCGCCATCCCCATTAAACTTGTATCCCGAATGGACACCATCAAGTACCTTCTTGAGAAACCTCCCTTATCTAGCCAAATGGCTCGATGGTTGATGCTCTTAGCCAAGTTTGATATTGTGTACATCACACAGAAAGACATGAAAGGAAGAGCCATCTCTGACTACCTCACTAATTACCCTATAAAAGAAGCTGATGAGTGGATCTGTGAATTCTCGGATGAAAATATCCTCTACGCCGCTCAAGACGACCTCTGATGGAAAATGTTCTTTGACGGTGCTGCCAATAAAAAGGGATATGGCATTGGGATACTTCTGATCGCCCCAGATGACTTCCACACTCCCATCGCCATCAAATTGGATTTCCCTTGCACCAACAACATGACTGAATACGAGGCGTGTACGGTAGGCCTCAAAGTTTCTCTCAAGAAAGGTATTCAATGCCTAGATGTCTATGGGGATTTTGCCTTTATCATTGGTTAAGTGCTCAGAAAATGGAAAGTCAAGGATGAGAAACTTCAACCCTTCCATTCCCACTTAGAAGAACTAGCCTCTCAATACAAAGACATTACCTTCCACTACCTACCTCGAGCAAAGTATAACCTAGCTGATGACCTTACTACCTTAGCCTCCATGGTTGACATGACTGAAAGAATAACAATGGCCCCTTTCCTGGTCCAAAAGCAAGATAAACCAACCCACTGCTACCACATTAAGCTCATCACCAAAGAAGATCTCGAGCTAGCCAACTGCTGTTATTATGATATCTGGCATCTCCTTAAGCATGGTAAGTATCCCTAGGATTCCAACAAGAAAGACCGGGCAACCCTTCGAAGGATGGTCGCCCAATACATCATCTGTCACAAAGCACTGTTCAAGAGAAACTTCGATGGAACCCATCTACACTGCATCGCAGGGGCTGACATTGAAGAGGTGATGCAAAGAATCCATAGCGGGGAATGCGAACCCCACATGAACGGTCACAGGATTTCTAAGAAGATCATCCGACAAGGCTGCTACTGGACCACCATGATCCAGGATTGCAACGCTTATGTCCAAAAATGCCTCAAATGCCAACAGTTCTCCAACCTTCAACACTTGCCTCGGCTAGAATTATACAACATGACTTCTCCCTAGCCATTCTCCACCTGGGGCATCGACATCATAGGGAAGGTTACACCCAATTCCTCTAACTGACATGAGTTCATCCTGGTTGCCATTGATTACTTCATCAAATAGGTCGAAGTCGAGTCATACACAGTCCTGAATGCTAAGAAAGTGGTCAAATTCATCAAGAAAACCATCATCTGCTGATATGAGGTCTCACACGAGCTAGTGTTAGACAACAGGTTGAATTTCGAGGTAGAAGTCACAGAAGTGGTCAACGAGTATGGGATTCAAAGACACAAATCTTCTCCCTACCTACCTCAAACCAATGGTGAAGTCGAAGACACTAACAAGAACCTCAAATCCATCATTAATAAGATGACCGAAAGTTGTTGAGATTGGGTCGATCGAATCCCATACGCCCTCTGGGGCTACCCTTTACTCTCTAGTCTATGGCATGGAAGCAGTCCTACCCGTGGAGCTAAAAATACCCGCGTTATGCGTCATGCTTGAAATCAAGGTCAGTGAGGAGGACTGGCATCAAATCCGCCTTGACGAGATGTCACGCTTGGACGAAAGGAGACTGAATACGTTGTATCACATACAAGGGTACCATCGCCAAATAGCATGTTCATTCAATAAGAGAGTCAAGGACCGCGATGTCCGAGAAGGGGATTTATCCCTCAAAGAAATAGTAGAGCCCATCTAGGACCCCAGAGGGAAATTCTAGCCCAATTGGAGCGGCCCATACATTGTGAAGAAGATCTCATTTGGCGGTGCCGCCATGCTCACCAACTTAGACGGAGAAGAGATAGCTCATCCAGTCAACCTAGACCATCTCAAGAAATTTTACCCCTAGTCTGAAATCTCGACGTGCTACAACTCTTCTCATATCCCTTCTATTCTAAAAATATATATATATGAAAAAAAATCTCTTCATTTCCCTCTACCCAGAACTACGTGGGCCTGATCCTCTGCAAAAATCATTCCCAGAAAAAATGAAAATTTTCAAAAACCCCTAGAGGTACGTAGGAAGCTCATACATCTTACATGAGCACGACCCTTTCTTTTTCACAAAAACTATTATTTTCTTACCTCCGAGAACAACAGTCCATTCTAACATATATTTGAACGAAAGGATTATGCATGCCTTAGCGATCGGTATAGATAATTCAAAATACAAATTTCATCAAAAGGCACAATGGGATGATCAAAATTTATTTATTTCATTAATAAGAAGTTACAGTTCAATTACATAAAGGAACGGATAACTCCTTTCCCCCCTACCTTTCTAAAAAGCCAAATAAAAAAACCAAACTTATTTCTCGGTACAAAATAAACTCTCCAGGAGTCCTACCCACAGCTACCAGAAGAGCCCGCTCCATCATCATCATCTACATCCTGGGGTCCCCAAGCTTTCCCTTCCTGAATGGAGTGACGCAGACACTCCAAGGACCGATAAGCTCGAACCAGCCTCGAAAAAACTGACACACCTCCCTCCATGGTATCAGATAAGGCAAGCCACCTTTGCCCAGTCTCCACTACCAATATCTTGCTAACTACTCTCCTCCACAATCACTTCATATAATCTCTAGGGATGTGCCAAACTCTCCCAGTAGATTGAAGGGGATGGGTCGACGAACGTCAACTCTACCACAAAGATCCAAGCCGCATGCGCAGATGCTCTGTCAAATGTTCTACCGAAAAGAAGTCTAGTGTTTGAGGTGGCACGATATTCTCCCAGCCAAATTGGTACAGAAGCCGCCAAGGGAAATAAAAAGAGGTATGTCTGAGACCAACCAGCTGGACATACGGATATTCTCCCAGTTCCAGAATAGACAGAACTGTCCCCACCAAGGTACTGACCAATACAGATTTAAACCCCCATGCTCCACGAAACAGTTCTCCCAGCTTTCAATATCCAGGCTAACACTGATTAAATGGTGTGAAAAGAAATTGGGTACAGCTGACAAAGGGTATTTTGGAGGAGTTACCAGGCGAAATCTTTCAGATAACCACATGAACAGCATCACAGGGCTACCCCTCAGAAAGTCAGCCATTCAAAGTCTCCACTAGTATCACCATCGCAGGATTGTGACGATAGAACATCCATGAAGTAATAGCTGCAAGTTATGGGTCCAGCAGCAGCTCCCCGATCACCAGCAATAATTTTGAAACCAAGCCTAGAACGATAACTCCGGCATATCCAGCATCACCCACCTCTTGCAAATGAATGGACCGCAACACCGCCGGACGAGAAATCATATCTCCAGCCACCAGTGATTTGGCCGCCGAGCGCTAAATATAAAGAAGTCCAACCAATAACTCCCAGGGAGAACGGGAAAACTCAGGCAGAGCGGCAGTAACGTCGGGATTTATCCCCAACATGGCAGAAAATTCCTCATAATTTGGATAGACTTCTTCCAAGCCAAAGAAGAATACATGGTCTTCAGGGTACCATAATTGTACTGCCGCCATCAGCATGTTTTACTTTATGGGCCGATTACGCCATAAAGAAACTCGACGCATGTTGTAAGCATCGTAGTCCACGTTATAAGAGCGCATTGCCTCCAAAGTCTCGAGGTAGTTGGCAAACTCAACACTACCAGGGAGATCCATCTCACAAAATAAGAAAGTTAAGATGTGATGGTGTGAGGAAAACACTCCACTCTTACCCCTCTTTTATACTAGAAAACCCCCCACAAAAGACATAACCTCTGCAAAAATCGAAAGAAATCCTGCTCCACAAGGTACCAAAGGTTGAAGAGGGTACTAATCAAAGCTTTGAATTGATGGGACTGGACTGACCTGTCGATAGGCAGGACAAGGTGCTTGTCGATCGGCAACCCCCTACTTTTGGAAATTTTCATTTTCCCTCTTTTATCAAAATTCAGAAAACTCAAAATAAATTGATATTCTCAACAGAATTTCAAAAATCCCCTTTTCATCTTTATATAAATTCTCATTTCGAATAAAAATTTCTTTCAAAATCCCAAAAATATTTCTTTTTATGGTCTCAGCAGCAAAGTAAAAAGCGCATGTGCATGTGCATGCATTCATTCATCACTAACAGAAGATAAAAAAAAACTTCATTGTATTGCATTTATATGTTTTTGTGTTACATCATTTTGTAGGAAAATAAAGAAAAACAAAAAATAATGGGACTCAGCTTAAACCCACATTCTTCTTCTCTCTCTAACCTAATCTTCACCTTTCTCTCCTAAGAGATTCCACTCCTGTGATGCGCTCTCTTTCCCCGACGGTGAGAGGACGCACCACCGCTACCTGAACAAGACTCCTCCCTAGATGAGGCAGATGGCACCAAGCAAGAAGGAACAGGAACTGCATCCTAAATGTGGGCAGTCGCTGAAGATATCCCATCCCTAATATCCCTCAGCCAAGTGGTGGACACCCGAACGTGCTGCAAGAAAAGGCAAAATCAGTATCAAGCAAAAAAAAGATCAAAAGAAACCAAAGGAGAAGAACAGAAAGATATACATTCGGACAAAGATCCTCCTCTGTCAAGCCCAAGTCCTCCGGGTCCATCGCATGAGGACAATGCAGCATATGAACCATCCCTCCATCAGCCCACTAGATATTGTATGAAGGAGTATGCATCCGCACAAAGGGAACCTCCCAAGTCACCACCGTCGCAAATGTCGAAGGACCGTCACCGCTGTGGGAGGACCCGACTAGCCAACTCGAACCCGCAGGAGGGAAAGGAAGTGCATCATATATGCTGGGCGCCATCAGCTAGCTAGTCACAAAGTCCATATAATCATACAGTACAGCTATATCGGTGTATAGCATGTAGGACTCGCCAATCATCGTCGCAATCCTCGCATCCTCCGGTAGCATCCGCTCCCACCTCATAGACATAGGGGCCTCACAGGTGGCACCACCACCTCCCCCTCAGCAATCTGTCGGACCACCCTCTCCCCAAGATACCAAGAGTGTCCAAACTCATGCGCCAGCAAGCGCCTCATCTGCGCATTTACTCCAGTTAACCTTGTGTCCTTAATGGTCGTCCCCCAAGGGTAAAAGTTCACCTAATAAATACCCAGCAGATATGAGTCAAATACAAAATCAGAGCACACAAAGATCTTAGACTGGAGAAGAAAGAAGTCTTACCCTATCACTGGTCAGGCCATTCAAGACCTGAAGCACCACATCCAAAGAGAGAGACCTCCTCGACTGCCGATTGGCCTTGTGCCATCATGGAACCGGAAAAAAATCCCCAATAGTCTCATCCTTCAAAGCAATTAGCTGGGTATTAGACCTGATCACCTCATAGAACCACGTCTGCTAAAGATAAGAATTCGCAATCAAAAGATATGCATAAGAAAAATGCGAATGAATGAAAGGAAAATGCACAAAATTAAAGAATACCTCAAGAAGATAAATGGCTCTAGTGAAAGTCTGCAGGCAGCATCGACTGAATGCATCCAAAGATAAATAAAGGGTCGCCAAAGTCAGGCTCCCCCAATCATAGAGAGGGATGTTCAAAAACATCCTCATATATGGTAAAAACCATAAGTGGACAACGTCGTCGCTCGACGCCACCAAAAATCCCCCTAACACCAGCAAAATGAACAACCGGGTCAACTGTCTCACCTCCAGCCCATCCTCTACGTCGATCACCCTGCCAAATAAAACATCCTTCAGCACCTACAGACGGATGGAGTCCCCAGACACTATCCTCCCCACATCACCAAGCGTCGCGCGCACCGCCTCTGACCTCACCCACAAAGGGCGATCCACCTATATCTGCTCTCCATCGCAATCCAGTCCCAACAGCTGTTGTACATATATGGGAGTCACAGTCATCTCCCCAAAACCAAAATGAAAGGTGTGGGTAGTGTCCCACCACCTCTCCCCCAGAGCACATAAGACTTCCGTCGAACGAGGTGTCTCATCTAGCACAAACGCCAACCTACCAAAGCCTGCTGAGGATATCACCCAAGGCACCACAGGTGGAAGATGCTCCCAGACATCCTTAAGCCCCATCGTCCCACGGGCACGCATATTTGACAGAGAAACATCAGACTGCCAAAAGAAGAAATCCTTATCAAAATCTAAGAAAAAGGGAAAATCACCAAAAGAGAAATGCCAAAAATCATTTTACTTACATAACCGCCAGGGTTCACCACCCTCGAAGAGCGATGACACGACGGCTCCCGCAGCAAGGTCGGCTCATCCGTAACCGGCTCGAATGCGTCAAAAGAGTTCTCACTCCCCAAAGCAAGAGGCACCCTGGTCCTCGACTCCATGTTTGCCCAGTCATCAACAGCCAACCATTCCCGATGAACTGCAGTGCTCACAAAAGCGGCCAGATTTTAGAGATCAGAATGCTAGAATGATTCGTAGAAGAAAATCGTAGAAAGAGAGAAGGAAAAAATCTGTGAAAAATGAGGGGAACTTGCCCCCTTTATATAGGATGTTAAAGGTCATGTCGATCGGCACTGCCCCCCCACCTGTCGATCGACACTGACCTTTTACCTTCTCGAGGCAATCCAAAAGTTTGTGCCACTACCGAATGGCACCCTCCACACCATGCCGGCCGGCACCCCTATTAAATTTTCGTATAGAAATTCCCAAAAAACACCAAACAAACCCTAAAAAATCCTCAGAAAATTCCTAAAAATCCCGAAAAGGATTTAGAACATTTACACCAAGAAAATTTCACACTCCCCCAAGCGGAACCCCTATTTCCCCAGTGGAACTCTCAAAAGAGAATCTCTCCCCGTCAACGTCCCCATAGGACCTCCAAAATATCCAAAACTTCATAATCATATCCTATTTCCCAAAGGTATCAAATTTCCCCAAGAAATACGTTCAAACCCTGGACCACCTAATCGTTTCCCCAGCATCAGATTGGCCATTCCCCTGGTAAAGTCTCTGAAAAACACAAGGATTTCCCCAGCAATCGACTTCCCAGCTCAAATCAAAATCATGAGGTAATTTCCCCAGCGGAGTTCCCCGAGGTCATATCATCTCCAAGCCCTCGGAATTGGCTTCGACCGGTAGAATTGGTCATCTCCCCTTTAATCCCACAGAATTGGCTTTGACCCACAGAATGGGTAATTTCACCTTAAGCCTCCAGAATTTGTCACCTCACCTTAAGCCCGCAAAATTGGCTTTGACTTGCAAAATTGGTCATCTCAACTTAAGCCCACAAAATTGTTCATCTCAACTTAAGCCCATAGAATTGGCTTAAACCCGCAGAATTGGTCATCTCACCTTAAGCCCGCAGAATTGGCTTCGACCCGCAAATTGGTCATCTCTCCTTTAAGCCCGCAGAATTGGTCATCTCAACTTAAGCCCGCATAATTGGCTTCGACCCGCAGAATTGTTCATTTCAAACTTAAGCCCGCAGAATTGGATTTGACTCGCAGAATTGGTCATCTCAACTTAAGCCCACGGAATTGGCTTCGACCCGCAGAATTGGTCATCTCAACTTAAGCCCGCAGAATTGGTCATCTCACCTTGAGCCTGCTGAATTGGCTTCGACTAGCAAAATAGGTCATCACAACCTAAGCCCTCAGAATTGGCTTCGACCCGCAGAATTTATCACCCCCATCATTGTTGTAGGTCTTCAGAATTGACCTAAATCTTTGGTCATCACTTCCTTTAGGACCATCCAAGCATGCCCATTTCAGCCCTCAGAATTGGCTTCAACCCGCAGAATCGGTCACCCTCATCTCTAAGCCCTCATAATTGGCTTTGACCCGCAGAATAGATCACCCTCGTCTCCAAGCCCTCAGAATTGGATTCGACCCGCAGAATGGGTCACCCTCATACCTAAGCCCTCAGAATTGGCTTCGACCCGCATAATCGATCACCCTTATCTTCAAGCCCTCAGAATCGACTTCGACCCACAAAATCGGTCATCCTCATCCTTAGGTCCTCCGAATCGACCTCGACCCCCCGATCATCCTCTTTCAAAGGCATCATGAGGTGTCTATTCGATGGCTTTCGTTTGTTCCAAACTCACCCGTCGAGGGGCTCTATAGACACCCCATTCTAATACCCCTAACCTCTTCTTAGGTCCCTAGCACCTCTCTTCACCATTGCAAACCCAAGTCATACCCCGGGTACTGACCTAAAGGCCATCGGGCACTCCCACGCTCCATTTGACTAAAATTCAAACTCTCCAGCTTGAATGATATTGAATGAATCTTTAGAGGGAACTGAATCCCCTTTCTAACAGTCCATCTCGTGCATAATTCTGACTTACGGTGTGGACGAACGACCCGTTTTTCCCCAAAACTCGATCAGGAGGTCACTGAATGGTCCCAGGCTCCGTTTGACCACAGTTAACTCTTCATCTTGACCGAGACAGAATGAATCTTTGAAGGGCACTAAATT
Organism: Sambucus nigra; assembly: GCA_949130495.1. Lineage (NCBI taxonomy): Eukaryota > Viridiplantae > Streptophyta > Magnoliopsida > Dipsacales > Adoxaceae > Sambucus > Sambucus nigra. The sequence goes on from OX422221.1 coordinate 374,782,104, forward strand.
CCCTTTCCAATGGTCCGTCTCGTGCACAATTTTGACATACAGTACGGACAAACGATATGTTTTACTCTGAAAGGTCACTGAACATTTCCAGGCCTCGGTTGACCAAATTCAACTCCCCGAACCAGGTCAAACTCTTGTAATGTTTAAGTACATATCTTAACCTTTCTAACGGTCCACCCCGTGCGCGATTCTGACTTACCATGTGGACGAACGATAAGTTTGCGTCCGAAGTTTCTTCATCCAAAAGACCTATGAACGCTTCCGAGCCACATTTTACCCAAATTCAACTACTGGACCCGGGACCAGTCCAAAGGACTTTTAAAGACTTTGAAATACATTTCCAATGTTTCACCCCGTGCATGATTCGAATCAACAGTTCGCGCTCTACGACCGATTTTCTGAAGGAACCTGAAAGACACTACCAAACGGCAGGTTCCAAACCCTGCCTATCGGCAGTGTGCCTAAACACACCTGCCGATTAGAAGGACCAGGGAAATTTGATCGGCAATGCCCTGGGCCTATAAAAAGGAGGGTCTAACCTCATTCTAAAAGAGAGGAAAAATCAGAGATCCATCACTCTCAGCAAGCTCGGAAAACCCCTCTCGAAGTCAGCGTGATTTCCACATCCAAATCCCTTTCTAACCTTCACCTTTCATCACCTTTTTCATCAAACTTGGTGAATTAAGTACCCTCCATCATCACCCAAGTGCATGGGCTTCTCTCCAACATCCAACATCAAGCTCAAGATCTTCACGAAGGTCCAACTTTCTCAACTCTCTCTTTAAATTCCCCTATATTCGCATCAACTCATTTTATTACTTAGCACTTTTATTCTCTCATCTCACATATTTTAATATACTTTTTATCTAGTATTATTTCACATCTCTTATTTTCATAGAAATAAAACCCAAAAACCAAGAAAAAGAGGATTTGCTCATAAATTCCAAATGGGAATTCTCACACTTTTCTCACAACTAAAACACTTTTTTACACACACACACGCATATATGAGAAGTCCCCGATTGGATTTATGGGATAAATCGCACCCCTCATTTTGCATGCGGACTGCGTGGACTTTGATGCCTCTAAAGGCTACGTAGGCGTCTCGAGGTAAAACCAATGACTCGAGTACTATTCCTACTTTTCTCTCATTTTCTATTTTCTCTATATTCTTTAAACTCAATTCTCTTAAATTATACATATTTACATATACATATATTTGTTCTTAGTGGCGTATTATTCCACATGCGTTATCATTCCCTTATAGTGATTGACCCTAGGATAATCGCATAAATCCTATTTTTTAATATTATGTTTTTGGAACATTCTTATGGATGACTCGCTTTATCTCTTCCATGATAAAAGTCGATGATTCCTATCTCTGCTACGTATACACATGCACACACACCACGGGGAAAGAAAGGAAAATAGCAACAACCCATGAGAGACCATAAGGGTGGAATGGGTGCCTAACACCTTCCTATTTCATAACCTAGCCTCCGGACCCCTTTTCGAATTGCTTTGGTTTCGTATGTATCAGTATGTCTTTGGATGCAGTCCATCGAGATAGCTCCCTTTCCTTTTGTCTGTTTTGAGTAAAATAGACTGGCGACTCCATCTCTCTACATTTTTTTACCTCTTCAATGACGTCGGCCAAAGCGCTCCCGAGAGGGATGCGCGAGACCAAAAGGATCCTCTCTCGTCGCGAGGATCAGGGATGGCCATACTACTACGTATGGGAGCATTTGGGTTTGGCCATTGCTATACGAGATTGGCAATTATAGCCATATATATATATATATATATATATATATATATATATATATATATATATATATATATATATATATATATATATATATATATATATATATATATTTGAGGAATGATATAGATTATATATACGATGTGATTACAGTATATATAATATGATACAAATACATATATATGTGTCTGTAATCGGTATATGTGTATTTTAGAGGCTGATTTCCACGGGCTTTTCCTTGGCATAGGGTTGGAACAACCAGATTATATACTTTCTCTAGTGCGATCCAGGGAGGTTGGGAAATGTGCATGAATCCTCTGGCTTAAGGATCAGGGTGAGTATATCCCCAGGTCATCTCTTCCCGCGTTCGAGTGTGATGTGTGTACTCCACTTGCAGAGGGAACATGACCGCCTCCACCATTGTGTAGATTTTTCAATTACCATTGAGTAAGACTGGCTTGGTACCGTGGTACAGTGAGTAAACCCGGAGTTGTATCGGCACTAGGAGACTACATCTTCGAGTTATAGCTCGTTGGGATGGTTATTGTACTTGTGTATATGGTACATTACTTGTGTATGAGAGCAAGAATATATATATGCATCTCTGCGAGAGCTAAGAGATAAAATGAATATAGATTAAATCTCAGTCCGGGAGATTCTATCCGGATGTATATTGGGATATGTATATGAGAGTGAGTCTGATAACGTTTATAATTATATAAGTGTGTATATATATATGTTGTGTTCCGAGGGTCTAATGGATCTAGACGATCGACACTACCAAGTAGTAGTGTATCGGGGGGTTCCTTGTTTGGATTTTTCTTCGTGAGACACCCCACGCACGAACATGGCACAGTGTTGTGACTGGGGATAAGTTTAGCCCTTATTACTCGGTTTACTTAGGACTTTCGGAGTTTGGGGGTGACGGATGAGTTAGGCAGAGTATCTTGACTAGGATGTTTAGAGGGATACGTTAGGTGTGCACTATTCGAAGAGGGGTGAGGTGTATCTCATGGGAGTGCGATACCAATTTAAATATGAGATAAAATATATTTTCATAAATAAAGCATTTATGCACTTAAAAAATATTTTCACAACTCGGGCTCTGACCCGTTTCTATATTTTTTCCTCCTTTTCTACACACACACACACACACACACACACACATATATATATATATATATATATATATATATATATATATATATATATATATATATATATATATATATATATATATGTGTGTGTGTGTGTGTGTGTGTGTGTGTGTGTGTCCAGACACAGGGACGCCTGGATGATTATTCCTTCAAGTCAGACGTGTGTTGCAGCTACTGTGGATGCATGGAGGTTTTTATAGATGCTTCTATCCTTGTAATCTAGTTAGGAGTTATTGTATAAACATTCGGGCTGATAACCCAATTGTTTTTATTTATTCTTTTACCGCCTTTTATTGAGGAAATTCGATTTGGTTTTATTATTCTAACCGAGTGTTCGGTTATTTTATTTCATTTCAGTTTCATTTATATATAAACTGTGTGGATGTTTTAATTGAATAATTTGTTTAAAAATATTTGTTAAATTAAATTTTGACACCAACCTAATAGGTTATTAGTAATTAATTTGGTTTTCGACAGTGATGCTAAGAATGAACCATATGAGACTCCTGTTTTAATTGGGTACAGGAGTGATCGCCTGATATTTTATTAGGTCGGGTGTCACATTGACTTGGAAAGTGAATAATATGCACGAATTTGAGAGATTATTTATAAGTCTAAAGGGTTTAGATTATTGATTCATTCTACAAAACTTAGAGAGAAAGAATTGAGAGAGAGTGAGGAGTTTCTCTGGGGAAAGGGAAGAATCATTATGCGATAACTGAGAGCCAAAAGTCACCACCACCAACCACCCCCGAAAGTTGACCAGAGAAGGGAAGAACCACCAGTGGACAATCATCCCCAATGGACCAGACCTATGAATTAGAGGCAAGTGATTAATTATTGCAATCTTAGCTTTTATATTTTCCATGTTAGGATAGTTAGAAAAGTTGCATGAACATATATAAATTTGTGATAATATTAAACGGATCTTTGAAATGGATATTATCTAGGAGTGATCTCTTTGATTATAGAATAAACTCCATGAATTTTATATTTTCTTGTGAAGAAATATGGGATTTACACTCTTATCGATGATAAAGTAAAAATTAGAGTTCTTGATAATAAAATGAAATTTGAGTAAATGGATTTTTGTTTAAATGATTTTGGTTACGTTAGAACTTATTCATAGATAATGCTATATGATCTGGATATCATAATATTTAAATTAGGAATCATTTGGCGAAGAAAAATTGGAGGTTATATGATGTTCATGGATAAATAGAAAAATATGAGTTTTTTGGAAATAGCATGCTTTTAATCCAAACTCTTGATGATTCTAGTTTGTTTAGATCAGTAAGAATCATTTACATATGTTGCTATATCATGTGGTATGGATTATAAGAAATTTGGGACATTAAAATAGAGCTTTGATTGGTTAAAATATGTGTAACCCGTATAATAAAAGTTGCAGAATTTGGGTTGATATCTGGGTGATCGATCGATCAACCCATAAAGCTCGAGCAGTCGACTGATCGATCGATCGACCCAAGACCTTCGATCGATCGACTTCCCCAAAAAATATGAACTTGTTCCTTTTTTATTCTTGATTTAATCCCAAAACTTTTAGGAATATTTAGTGATTATTATTTGAACATAATGGGACTTAAGGAAGGGGAGTAGGCCATAGGTAAGACCTAGATTAATTTTATTATGTTTGGGATTTAGTTGGAAAGAATTATGTTAATTAATCGAATGAATTACGGTTGATAGATTCACGTTTTGGATTGTGGTTCGTTTATATGAAGATTAAGGATAGGACGAGTAGGGAGGGGATCATTTGAATCACCTGGAAAACCTTAAGTCCATATGTGAGATAAATCCTAAGTGAATGAATATATGGTTAAGAGAGAATAGATTATATCGAATATGATTCTAATTAAAGATGAGTTTAATTCGCAATAATTAGGGGAATACGACGACATGGACCAGTAGGGTATAAGTGAGTGTCTTACTGGATATATATCAAGGAAAACTTATTTTAATCTTCGAGTAATGAGTGAGGCTCGAGAATATAAAATAAAGAAGTAAAGCCATAATCTTTAATACGTAGGATTTGATAGATAAAAATACTGCGTATGGGAATTATCATGTGGTTGTGTGAATGACTTATGGATGTTATATTTATATAGGTGTGATGAATACCTATATTATTATTTGTATGTATGGCATATCTACACTGCTTGCAATCGGGGTGGAGGTTTCGCGCTGTGGACGGTCTTATCCTTGTGCGCCCAATTGGGAGGGATTTTAGATTCGTACCTTGAGCATAGAACCTTGGACACATGCTATCAGTGTAATGATAGTTTTGACGGTTGAATGGGAGCGTAGGTATGTGCGTGTCCCATTTAGTTGGGGATTATGATCGCCTCCAATATATTTGTGTTATGATATGATTCGTGAGAGACGTCGAATCAATAGTCCTTTATATAGTGACATTATATATCAAGACAAGATAGCAGAGTATGCATGCACCACAGTTGTGGATGGGGAGGTGTCCTATTAGTATATATATAATTAGTGTGATATTATATAAATAAACTGTGATGTAATCTACTGTGTGACATTGTAGATATAGAGATGTAATGTTCTGTGTGAAATCGTAGATTCAAAATATAAATTGTGATTTAATTTACTATGCAATGTTGTAGATAGAAGTAAATAATGAAATCTGAATTGAATGAAGTAAGTGAACACTTAATTCCAAGGTTGTAACAAAACTAGTAAAGAGAAATGAAGATGAATAATTATATTACGTATGGTATGGTACACACGGGTTTATGATATGGGTTATAATTATGTTACGTATGGTATGGAACATACTAGGAAGAAAATAAGATACGATAAGTGTACACTCTAGATGAAAGGTGAGAATTCTCAAGAGGGAGCCCGAGAAAATAACATGTACATAATAAATGCTTAATTGTAATTGTTAAGCACTTGCTATTTTTAATATCTTTTACAATCGGGCTCTGACCCGCTTCCTTGCATATTCTCTTCTCTACTATATCGTGTACATCAGTTATCCAGCAGCTGGGATGCCCAACATAGATTATGGATGTTCTAATGGATTATAGCTACTAGAAGACATGCGGATTTTGTTTAGATGCTTCCTTTATGTTTATTCACTCATCTGTAGCGTCTACTTCATTTAGGGCGTGTCGCCTAGGATTCTAGAGGTTGTAATTATTTATGTAAACATTATGGATATCAGTTTTATTTAGTGTAAATGTTATAATTTAACTAGAGAGTTATTCCAGTTACATTTATTCTTGTTGTATTTAATTCAGTTATGATGTGTTATTGCATATTAATATTCTGTGTCGTGGAATGGTTTTAATTAAATTAAATATGGAAAAAGTTTTCGACACTTAGCTTAATTAACTATTAGGTGATTAATAAAGAAATTATTTTCGATAGTGATGCTGAGAATGAACCAACTGGATATTCTGATTTAATTAAATAAAAGGCTGATCACCCGATATTTAATTAGGTGGGTTGTTACAGGTAGGTGCTATCAGAGCATCAGGTTCTAGTGTCTTTAGGATCTATGTGGATTACTACATTTCAGCGTGGCGTTCTTTGATGTAGAGCCCTATTATTAGGATATTGAATTCTTCTGTGTATGTCAACTTCCGTTCTCCTGCCATGAAGTATGTGAGATGTAATGCTTATACGAGTTCGGTCAGGCATCGTATGCCAAACACATTGGGATGACTAGCAAGTGTCGTTAGAAGCACAGTTGGAGGATGACTCAGCGAAAGATATAGAGTATTTTGGAAAAAGGTGGTGGAGATAGAAACTATCGTAATTGTTGTTTGGGCTGAGAATATTAATGAAGTTTCTTGGGAGCTGTAATTTCCCATGCACCATCATAGTTGATGGTTGTGTCTTTCTTAACTCACCCAGCACTGTATGTTAAAGATGAGGGAGTCGGAAGGACTCTTGTGAAGGAGGAAATTCAAAGCCAAATTGTGAAGGGTGCAGTGTAGTAACACCTAGGATTTGAAAATTTTTTAGTAAATTTTTTTTTTGAAAAAACTTAAGTGATGAGAGTTAGACATCACATATAAAGAAGATGTGTGATGCTGGAATAAGAATTTTAGGTATGGTTCGATAGTGAAATCGTTCATTTGAAGTTTTAATCAGGATATGAATGGAAGTTTGAAACTTACCTCTTTTGGGAAGGTAAGTGAGAAGTAACTTGTTTAATAAACTCCTTACCCTAGGAAGAATAGGGTACATAGAAGATAAGTAAAGTTCATTTTGTGAAAAGACTTGTGAGTAAAATACTCTAGTGTGAGCAAAAATTGGATGAAGACGACTAGGATTAACCTCACCAAGAAATTTGATGATGCTTCCAAATGAAGGGGAGCTAAAAGGGTTAGGAAAGCTAATAGATGGGCAATATTGAATTCAATTTATTAATGAAACATCACGGGAAGGTGTACCCAGTAGGGGACCCATTTACAGTCACATGATTAAACCCATACTTAGTGGCAATGAAATCAGCCAAGACTAGTGTAGTCAATAATGTATTCCATAGGACCCATAGAGCCAAAAGAATAATGGGAATAACAATTGGGAGTTATGATTGATAGGTCCAAGAGAAGGACGTTCAAAATGGTCAGTAATGAGGAAATAGTAAGGGAAATTACCCTATGTGTAGAGAGAGAGACTACTAAGTGTTAAATGTGTCCACATTGAGTAGTGAGATCGATAAATTTTGAAAATAGTAAACCATACCAATTAGGCATAACAACTGGAGTAGTGAGACTTCTAGGGGAGTAATTGGGTCAAGAGAATTAGGCCTAGGAAATTTATGACCCAAGAGTGGTAGGTTTAAATAGGACCAATGGAGTCATTGGTAATAGTAGCATAACTGTATTTCAAGGTCGGCAGGGTCTAAGAAGAAAAAGGGAGGTCGGTAAGACCATAATTAAGGCCTAGATATGCTGGGCCAACATTTCAATAATGGGCGTGTAACCCATAGGAGTGAATAATTTGTCCACACTGGTGGGTACAACTATAGGATGAAATCCTAGATGTATAACGGGTGCAAGTGTTAGTCAGTTATTTTGACCGTGAGAAGTGCATTTAATGACCCTACGTGATCAGGAGAGACTGGTGAAGTTTTATTTCATCCTTGTGAATAAAGGATTAATTCTAGTTACTTGGTGTGTCACAACAGACATATATAAATTGAAATCCCTAAATTCACGTGCGAGTCGAGGTTAGTGGAAATGATAAGTTTAAACAGTATGGTTACAAAAGTCTTTCTCATTGATAGCAAAGTGGGACTTTTTGGTGTCGCCCGTGAGTGAACCGGGTGGGTCCTAAGAGTATATTTTGTTATTATAATTTTCTATTTCTTTGAGTTAGCATAATAGAACTTATGGTAATATGTAGTGATAAATTACCAAATGTTTAAACGATGGTAGATTGAGTGATAAGACTATCGTGTTGGATACTCCGAGAAGAGTAAAATTAATTTTATGTGTTGGCAACTGAAATAGGGATGGGCCAATATTTCATGATATCATAGACCTTAGTGAAAATATTGTCCAGTTATATGTGTGAGTAGAAATTTATTTTACTGGTGTGACTCGGGTTATATTATGTTTTTGTCGAACAGTGACAAATATCTCATTATATATAGCACTGAGAATTTGGGATAGTGAGAGAAACACGTTTATGTTATTTTTAGGGATATATAAGTGTGGACTAGAAGACTTTTATGTAAACATACGGGAATTTTGGGAAGGTATAGATTATAGACTGAGGGCCACTACGGATCTCGATGACCGACTATGTTAAGTAGTAGTGTATCGGGGGGTTCCTTGTTTGGATTTCTCTTTGCGAGACATCCCACGCATGAAACTAGCAAGCGTCGGGAGTGGGAGAGAAGTTTGGTCGATAGTATATAAGTCCGTACCTTGGTCATCTTAAATATAGAAACATAAATTTAGAGTTGAAAATTCTATTATGACTTAAGATTCGCTTAGTCCTAGTAACATTATGAATAAACCAATGATGCCACCGATAGAAAGATTAAGTTATGACTAGTGGGGTAATTGAGTGCACCCCAACCATATCAGTATGCAAAGTGAGCGAAAATTGATTTAAGAAGAGTAAATGTTATTTGTGCAACAATGCGAGAAATATACTGTGTATGGGCGCCCTAGGTAATTGAATCTGATATTGTTTCCCATTTTGGAGATATGGGATAAGGAAAATAAATATAGAGGTTTAGATATCGGGACTTGAATGTTCGGTCAATTATGACGATTAGAGATATAGTTAGTAGAATAACGAATGTATCAGTCTATAAATGACTCTAGTAATACGATTTAAATGAAGAGATGTTTGGCTAGATTCCTCTTGTATAGGGCCACCTGTCTGTTGGAATTAGGGTGGACCATTCGAAACCAGCAGAGGTTTCTCTAACCATTAGCGATTTCTACGTAGTATTGTGAGACTATTCGTAAGGATTTTATCGCAAAGATGATTACGATCCTATATGGGTGATAATGGATTAATTAACTGAAAAAGATCACGTTATGCTAGTTAGGGTTGATCATACTATGAGATAATATGCAATATGCGTTGTTCTTAATATAATCGAGGTAGTGAGGTTACATAGGGTACCGTTTAATATTGTGTCCAATTAGGACGAGATTTTGTCTCCCGATTTTGGAAGAACTTTCGCGAGGCATGGGTACCGAGTTGGGATTGGGTATGATCTATCCTCCGCAGAAGAATGGACTGACTGAGCGGAAAAATCTGATGTTGGAAGATAAATTATGTTTATACCCTTGAATCATGAGGGAGGATGAGACATACATTCCACTAGTGAAGTTGGTGTACTATAACTCTTATAAGTTTACTATTGGGCATGGTGCCAGTTGAAGTGTGGTACGTTAGGTATTATTGTTTCTCCTACTCGTAGGATAAAAGAAGGGAACCAGGAGCTATTCCGAATAGTAGAGATGATTTGAAACTTAGAGTATATATTGTGTGTGAAATATATACTGCACAATTAACCTACTTGTGTATGATAATCGCAAGACGTGATGGTATTTATCTAAAGAACGGTAAATCTATTTAAGTGAATATAGTAGAAGGTTAGATAGTGGATATCTTGAATAAAGTATAAGTAGTGAAACTTAAACTGTAAAGCTTGGACAAGAACCTACGTTACAGGGTAACCTGGGGTTAAAATGATCATAAGTGAGGTGTTCATTATTGGGGGTATTCGATAGCGTACTGTATGGGCGGTACAGAGTAGTCTACTTGGGAGCGCAAGTATGTGATGCGCAATACTTATCCAGAATTGTTCTTGCCTGCTATACTTTTATTTTTCGAATTTCAGGACGAAATTCCGTTGTAAGGGGGGAGTATGTAATACCCTGTATTTTTAATTACTTTTAAAATGGGATTAATTAGAATTAATTGTGATATAATTGGAAATTAATTAGGATTTAAATATTACTTGAGAATAAAGTAATATGTGATTTATGTTGAATACTACTTAGTGATTAAAGTAATATATATGATTACGACTTTACAATTGATAATGACTTTATAAAATTATCGCGAATTATGTGTATGACAATCATGGTAATTAAGTCGGGACGCGCATTTGAGTCGTGTCGGGATTATAATTTAATGAAATAAAAGTAAATTATTATTATGTCATCGGAATGGTCATTTTGAGTGTGCCAAAGTGTCCAAACGAGTTCAAATAGTCAAAAAAGTCTACCCGGACGTTTGTATAGGGTCTCGAGGCACTTTGGAGCCAAATAGTCGCCTTGGAGGGGTAATATGGTCATTTGACTTGAAAGGTGAATAGAATACACGAATTTGGGAGTTTATTTATAAGTCTAAAGGGTTTATATTATTTATTCATTCTACAAAACTTAGAGAGAAAGAAATTAAGAGAGAGTAAGGAGATTCAGGGGAAAGGGAAGAGTCATTGGGGGAGAACGAAGGGCCAAAAGTCACCACCACCAATCACTACTGGAAGTTGACCAGAGAAGGGAAAAACCACCAGTGGACAATCATCCCCAATGGACCAGACCTACGAATTAGAGGCAAGTGATTAATTATTGCAATCTTAGATTTTATATTGTTCATGTTCGGATAGTTAGAAAAGTTGCATGAACATAAATAAATTTGTGCTAATCTTAAATGAATCTTTGAAATGGATATTATCTAGGAGTGATCTCTTTTGATTATAGAATAAACTCCATGAATTTTATATTATCTTGTGAAGAAATCTGGGATTTACACTCTTATCGATGATAAAGTCAAAAATTAGAGTTCTTGAGAATAAAATGAAATTTGAGTAAATTGATTCATGTTAACGATGTTTAAATGATTTTGGATACGTTAGAACTTATTGATAGATAATGGTATATGATCTGGATATCATGAGATTTAAATTGGGAATCGTTTGGTGAAGAAAAATTGGAGTTTATATGATGTTCATGGATAAATATAAAAATATGAGTTTTTTTGGAAATAGTATGCCTTTAATCCAAACTCTTGATGATTCTAGGTTGTTTAGATCAGTAAGAATCATTTACATATGTTCCTATATCGTGTGGTATGGCTTATAAGAAATTTTGTACATTAAAATAGAGCTTTGATTGGTCAAAAGATGTGTAACCCGTAGAATAAAAGTTGTAAAATCTGGTTTGATATCTAGGTGATCGATCGACCCATGAAGCTCGACCGATCGACTGATCAATCGATCGACCCAATACCTTCGATCGATCAACTTCCCCAAAAATATGAACTTGTTCCTTTTTTATTCTTGATTTAATCCCAAAAGTTTTAGGAATCTTTAGTCATTATTATTTGAACAAAATGGGACTTATGGAAGGGCAATAGGCCATAGAAAATAACCGAATAAATATTATTATGTTTCGGATTTAGTTGGAAAGAATTATGCTGATTAATCGAATGAATTACGATTGATACATTCACGTTTTGGATTGTGATTCGTTTATATGAAGATTAAGGATAGGACCAATAGGGAGGGGATCATTTGAATCACCTAGAAAACATTAAGTCCATATGTGAGATAAATCCTAAGTGAAGGAATATATGGTTAAGAGAGAATAGGCTATATTGAATATGATTCTAATTAAAGATGAGTTTAATTTGCAATAATTCGGGGAGTATGATGACATGGACCAGTATGTTATAAGTGAGTTTCTTACTGGATATATATCAAGGAAGACTTCTTTTAAACTTCGAGCAATGAGTGAGGCTCGGGAATATAAAATAAAGAAGTAAAGTCATAATCTTTAATACGTAGGATTTGAGAGATAAAAATACTATGTATGGGAATTATCATATGGTTGTGTGAATGCCTTATGGATGTTATATTTATATTGGTGTAATGAATACCTATATTATTATTTCTATGTATGACATACCTACGCTGCTTGCTATCGGGGTAGAGGATTCGCATTGTGGACGGTCTTATCCTTGTGCACCCAGTTGGGAGGGATTTTAGATTCGAACCCTGAGCATAGGACCTTAGACACGTTCTATCGGTGTAATGATAGTTTCGACGGTTGAATGGGAGCGTAGGTATGTGCGCAACCCATTTGGATGGGAAGTATGCTTGCCTCCAATATATTTGTGTTATGATATGATTCGTGAGAGACGCCAAATCAATAGTCCTCTATATAGTGACATTATGTATCAGGACATGATAGCAGAGTATGCATGCAAAACAGCTGTGACTGGGGAGGTGTCGTATAATTTTATATATAATTAGTGTGATATTATATAAATAAACTATGAAGTAATCTACTGTGTGACATTGTAGATATAGAGATGTAATCTTCTGTGTGAAATTATAGGTTAAAAATATAAACTGTGATTTAATCTACTATGTAATGTTGTAGATAGAAGTAAATAATCAAATTTGAATTGAACTAATTAAGTGAGCACTTAATTCCAAGGTTGTAACAAAACTAGTAAAGAGAAATGAATATGAATAATTATATTACGTATGGTATGGTACAAACGGGTTTATGATATGGTTTAGAATTATGTTGTGGAGACTAGTTAGGAAGGAACCTTAACTAGGAAGATAATAAGATACGATAGGTGTGCACTCTATATGAGAGGTGAGAATTCTCTAGAGATAGATCGAGAAACTAACATGTACATAATAAATGCTTAATTGTAATTGTTAAGAACTTGATATTTTAAAAATCTTTTACAATCGGGGTATGGCCCGCTTCCTCGCATATTATGTTCTCTACTATATCTTGTACATCAGGTGTCCAGTAGCAGGAATGCCCAACATAGATTATGGATGTTCCAATGGATTATATCTACTAGTAGAGATGAGGATTTTGTTTAGATGCTTCCTTCATGTTGATTTACTCATTTGTAGTGTCTACTTCATTTAGGGCATGTCGCCCAGGATTCTAGAGATTGTAATTATTTACGTAAGCATTGTGGATATCAGTTTTATTTAGTGTAAATGTTATTATTTAACTGGAGAGTTATTCCATTTACATTTATTCTTGTTGTATTTAATTCAGTTATGATGTGTTATTGCATATTATTATTCTGTTTCGTGGAATGGTATTAATTAAATTAAAAATGGAAAAAGGTTTTGACACTTAGCTAAATTAACTATTAGGTGATTAATAAAGAAATTGTTTTCAATAGTGATGCTGAGAATTAACCAACTGGACTGAAGTGTCTTTAGGATCTGTGCGACTTAGTACGTTTCAGCGTAGCGTTCTTTAATGTAGAGCCCTATTATAAGGATGTTGAATTCTTCTACGTATTTGGACATCCGTTCTCCTGCCATGAAGTATCTGAGATGTAATGCATATACAAGTTCGGTCGGGCATCGTGCGCCAAACACATTGGGAAGACTAGCAAGAGTCGTTATATGGACAGCAGGAGGAGGACTCACCCAAAGATATAGAGTATTTTGGAAAATGGTGGTGGAGATAGAAACCATCTTAATTATTGTTCGGGCTGAGAACATTAAGGAAGCCGCTTGGGAGCTGTAGTTTCCCATTCACCATCATAGTTAATGGTTGTACCATTCTTAACTCACCCAGCACTATATGTGAAAGGTGAGGGAGTCAAAAGGACTCTTGTGAAGGAATAAATTCAAAGCCAAATTGTGAAGGGTGAGGTGTAGTAACACCCAGGATTTGAAAATTTTTTAGTAATTTTTTTTTTATTTTTTGAACAAAGTTAAGTGATTAGTTAGACATCACATTTAAAGAACATGTGTGAAGCTGGAATAATAATTTTAGGTATGGTTTGATAGTTAAATCATTGATTTGATGTTTTAATCAGGATATGAATGGATGTTCGAAACTTATCTCTAATGGGAAAGACTGAGAGAAGTAACTTGTTTAACAAACTCCTTACCCTAGGAAGAATGGGGTACATAGAAGATAAGTAGAGTTCATTGTGTGAAAGAACTTGTGAGTAAAATACTCTAGTGTGAGTGGAAATCTGACAAAGAGGACTAGGATTAATGTCACCAAGAAATTTGATGATGCTTCCAAATGAAGAGGAGCTAGAAGGGTTAGGAAAGATAGCCGAAGGGAAAGATTGAATTCAATATTGTTAATGAAACATCACCGGAAGGTGTACCTAGTAGGGGACCCATTTAAAGTGACATGATTAAACCCCTACTTAGTGGCGATGAAATCATCCAAGACTAGTGTGCGTAGAGATAGAAACTACTAAGTGTTAAATATGTCCCCATTGAGTAGTGAGACCGATAAATTTGGGGAATAGTAAACCATACCAATTAGGCATAACAACTGGAGGTGTGAGACTTCTAGGGAGTAATTGGGTCAAGAGAATTAGGCCCAAGAAATTTATGACCCACGAGTGGTAGGTTTAAATAGGACTCATGGAGTCCTCAGTAATAGTAGCATAACTATATTTCAAGGACGGAGGGGTCCAAGAAGAATAAGGGAGGTCGGTAAGACCATAATTGAGGCCTAGATATGCTGGGCCGACATTTCAATAATGGGCGTGTAAACCACAGGAGTTAATAATTTATCCACATGGGTGGGTACAACTATATGATGAAATCCTAGATGTATAACAGGTGCAAGTGATCGTGAGTTATTTTGACCGTGAGAAGTGCATGTAAGGACCCTACGTGATCAGGAGAGACTGATGAAGTTTTATTTCATCCTTGTGAATAAAGGATTAATTCTTGTGACATGGTGTGTCACAACAGACATATATAAATTGAAAACCCTAAATTCATGTGTGAGTCGAGGTTAGTGGAAACGATAATTTTAAACAGTCTGGTTACAAAAGTATTTCTCGCTGATAGCGAGACTTTTTGGTGTCGCCCATGAGTGAACCGGGTGGTTACTGATTCTATATTTTGTTATTATAATTTTATATTGCTTTGCGTTATCATAATAGAACTCATGGTAATATGTAGTGATAAATTACCAAATGTTTAAACGATAGTAGATTGAGTGATAAGACTATCATGCTGGATACTCTGGGGAGAGTAAAATTAATTTTTTGCGGCGCCAACTGAAATAGGGTTGGGCCTATATTCCATGATATCATAGACCTTAGTGAAAATGTTGTCTAGTTATCTGTGTGAGTAGAAATTTATTTTACTGATGTGACTCCGGTTATCTTATGTTTTTGTCGAACAACGAGGAATATCTCATTATATATAGCACCGATAATTTGGGATAGTGAGAGCATGATGTTTTATGTAATTTGTAGGGTTATATAAACGTGGACTAGTAGACTTTTATGTCAACATACGGGAATTATGGGAATACGGGAATTATGGGAAGGTACAGATTATAGACTGAGGGCCATTACGGATCTCGACGACCGACTATGCTAAGTAGTAGTGTATCGGGGGTTTAGATTTCGCTTTGCGAGACATCCCACGCATGAAACTAGCGAACGTCGGGAGTGGGAGAGAAGTTTGGTTGATAGTACATAAGTTCATACCTTGGTCATTTTAAATATACAAACATAAATTTAGAGTTCAAAATTCTATTATGACTTAAGAGTCGCCTAGTCCTAGTAACATTATGAATAAAACAATGATGCCACTAATAGAGTGATTAAGTTATGAATAGTGGGTTAATTGAGTGCATGCCTACCATATCAGTATGCCAAGTGAGCGAAAATTGATTTAATAAGAGTATATGTAATTTGTGAAACAATGCGAGAAATATAGGGTGTATGGGCGCCCTAGGTAATTGAATCTGATATTGTTTCCAATTTTGGAGATATGGGATAAGGAAAATAATATAGAGGTTTAGATATTGGGACTTGAATGTCCGGTCAATTATGACGATTAGAGATATAGTCATTAGAATAACAAATGTATCAGGCTATATATGACTATGGTAATTGGATTTAAATGAAGATATGTTTGGCTAGATCCCTCTTGTAGCGGGCCACCTGTCTGTTAGAATTAGGCTGGACCATTCAAAGCCAGAAGAGGTTTCTCCAACCGTTAGGTATTTCTAAGTAGTATTGGGAGACTATTCGTAAGGATTTTATCGCGAAGATGATTACGATCCTATATGGGTGATAGTGGATCAATTGACTGAAAATATCACGTTATGCTAGTTAGGGTTGATCATACTATGACACAATATGTGTTGATCTTAATATAACCGAGATAGTGAGGTTACATAGGGTACCGTTTTATATTGTGTCCAATTAGGATGAGATTTTGTCTCCCGATTTTAGAAGATCTTTCACGAGGCATGGGTACCGAGTTGTGATTGGGTATGATCTATCATCCGCAGAAGAATGGACAGACTAAGCAGACAAATCTGATGTTGGAAGATAAATTATGTTTGTACCCTTGAATCATAAGGGAGGACGAGAGACGTACGTTCCACTAGTGAGGTTGGTGTACTATAACTCTTATAAGTTTACTGTTGGGCATGGTGCCAGTTGAAGTATGGTACGGTAGGTCTTATTGTTTCTCCTATTTGTGGGATAAAAGTGAGGAACCAGGAGCTACTGCGAATAGTAGAGATGATTTGAAACTTATAGTATATATTGTGTGTAAAATATATAATGCACAATTAACCTACTTGTGTATGATAATCGCAAGACGTGATGGTATTTATCTAAAGAGCGATAAATCTATTTAAGTGCGTATAGTAGAAGGTTAGATAGTGGATATCTTGAATAAAGTATAAGTAGTGAAACTTAAACTGTAAATCTTGGACACGAACCTACGTGACAGGGTAACCTGGGGTTAAAATGATCATAAGTGAGGTGTTCATTATTGGCGGTATTCGATAGCGTACTGTATGGGCGGTACAGAGTCGTCTACTTGGGAGCGCAAGTATGTCATGACAATACTTATCTAGAATTTTTCTTTCCTGCTATACATTTGTTTTTCAAATTTCGGGACGAAATTACGTTGTAAGGGGGGGGAGTATGTAATACCCCGTATTTTTAATGACTTTTAAAATGGGATTAATTATAAATAATTGTGATATAATTGGAAATTAATCCAAATTTAAGTATTACTCGAGAATAAAGTAATATGTGATTTTTGTTGAATATCACTTAGTGATTAAAGTAATATATATGATTACGAATTTGCAATTGATAATGACTTTATAAAATTGTCGCAAATTATGTGTATGACAATCATGGTAATTAAGTCGGGATGCGCATTTGGGTCGTGTCGGGATTATAATTTAATGAAATAAAAGTGAATTATTACTATGTCATCGAAATGGTCGTTTTGAGTGTGCCAAAGTGTCCAAAAGAGTTCAAATAGTCAAAAAAGTATACTCGCACGTTTGTATACGGTCTCGGGGCACTTTGGAGCCAAATAGTCACCCCGGAGGGGTAATATGGTCATTTGACTTGGAAGGTGAATAGTATGAACGAATTTGGGAGATTATTTATAAGTCTAAAGGGGATCATTTATTCATTCTACAAAACTTAGAGAGAAAGAAATTAAGAGAGAGTGAGGAGTTTCTCAAGGGAAAGGGAAGAGTCATTGTGGGAGAACGAAGAGCCAAAAGTCACCACCACCAATCACTACTGGAAGTTAACCGGAGAAGGGAAAAACCACCAGTGGACAATCATCCCCAATGGACCATACCTACGAATTAGATGCAAGTGATTAATTATTGCAATCTTAGATTTTATATTGTTCATGTTCGGATAGTTAGAAAAGTTGCATGAACATAGATAAATTTGTGCTAATCTTAAATGAATCTTTGAAATGGATATTATCTAGGAGTGATCTCTTTTGATTATAGGATAAACTCCATGAATTTTATATTATCTTGTGAAGAAATCTGGGATTTACACTCTTATCGATGATAAAGTCAAAAATTAGAGTTCCTGAGAATAAAATGAAATTTGAGTAAATTGATTCATGTTAATGATGTTTAAATGATTTTGATTATGTTAGAACTTATTCATAGATAATGATATATGATCTGGATATCATGATACTTAAATTGGGAATCATTTGGTGAAGAAAAATTGGAGTTTATATAATGTTCATGGATAAATAGAAAAATATGAATTTTCTGGAAATAATATGCTTTTAATCCAAACTCTTGATGAATCTAGGTTGTTTAGATCAGTTAGAATCATTTACGTATGTTGCTATACCATGTGGTATGGATTATAAGAAATTTGGGACATTAAAATTTAGCTTTCAGTGGTTAAAAGATGTGTAACCCGTAGAATAAAAGTTGTAAAATATGGGCTGATACCTGGGTGATCGATCAATCGACCTATGAAGCTCGATCGATCGATCGATCCAAGACCTTCGATCGATCAACTTCCCTAGAAAATATTAACTTGTTCCTTTTTTATTATTGATTTAATCCCAAAACTTTTATGAATCTTTAGTGATTATTATTTGAACATAATGGGACTTATGGAAGGGTAGTTGGCCATTGGTGAGACCCGAATTAATATAATTACGTTTGGGATATAGTTAGAAAGAATTATGTTAATTAATCGAATGAATTACGGTTGATAGATTCACGTTTTGGATTGTGGTTCGTTTATATGAAGATTAAGGATAGGACGAGTAGGGATGGGATTATTTGAATCACCTGGAAAACCTTAAGTCCATATGTGAGATAAATCCTAAGTGAATGAATATATGGTTAAGAGAGAATAGGTTATATCGAATATGATTCTAATTAAAGTTGAGTTTAATCTGCAATAATTCGAGGAGTATGATGACATGGACCAGTAGGGTATAGATGAGTTTCTTACTGGATATATATCAAGGAAAACTTATTTTAATCTTCGAGTAATGAGTGAGGCTCGAGAATATAAAATATAGAAGTAAAGTCATAATCTTTAATATATAGGATTTGATAGATATAAATACTACGTATGGGAATTATCATATGGTTGTGTGAATGCCTTCTGGACGTTATATTGATATATGTGTGATGAATACCTATATTATTATTTGTATGTATGACATACCTACGCTACTTGCTATCGGGGTAGAGTTTTTGCGTTGTGGACGGTATTATCCTTATACGCCCAATTGGGAGGGATTTTAGATTCGTACCCTGAGCATAGAACCTTGGACACGTGCTATCGGTGTAATGATAGTTTACACGGTTGAATGGGAACGTAGGTATGTGCGTGACCCATTTGGATGGGGAGTATGCTCGGCTCCAATATATTTGTGTTATGATATGATTCGTGAGAGACGTCGAATCAATAGTCCTTTATATAGTGACATTATATATCAAGACAAGATAGCAGAGTATGCATGCACCGCAGTTGTGGATGGGGAGGTGTCCTATTAGTATATATATAATTAGTGTGATATTATATAAATAAACTGTGATGTACTTTACTATGTGACATTGTAGATATAGAGATGTAATCTTCTGTGTGAAATTATAGATTAAAAATATAAACTTTGATTTAATCTACTATGTAATGTTGTAGATAGATGCAAATAATTTAATTCGAATTGCAATAAGTAAGTGAACACTTAATTCCATGGTTATAACAAAACTAGTAAAGAGAAATGAATATGAATAATTATATTACGTATGGTATGGTACATACAGGTTTATGATATGGGTTAGAATTATGTTGTGGAAATTAGTTAGGTGGGAACCTTAACTAGGCAAATAATAAGATACGATACATGTGCACTCTAGATGAGAGGTGAGAATTCTCAAGAGAGAGCCCGAGAAACTAGCATGTACATAATAAATGCTTAATTGTAATTGGTAAGCACTTGATATTTTAAAAATCTTTTACAATCGTGCTCTGATCCGCTTCCTTGCATATTCTCTTCTCTACTATATCTTGTACATCAGGTATCCAGCAGCAGGGATGCCCAACATAGATTATGGATGTTCCAATGGATTATAGCTACTAGCTAAGATGCGGATTTTGTTTAGACTATTCATGTATGTTGATTCACTTACCTGATAGCGTCTACTTCATTTAGCGCATGTCGCCCAGGATTCTAGAGGTTGTAATTATTTATGTAAGCATTGTGGATATCAGTTTTATTTAGTGTAAATGTTATAATTTAACTGGAGAGTTATTCAAGTTACATTTATTCTTGTTGTAGTTAATGTAGTTGTGATGTGTTATTGCATATTATTATTCCATGCCGTGGAATGGTTTTAATTAAATTAAAAATGGAAAATGTTTTTTGCACTTAGCTTAATTAACTATTAGGTGATTAATAAAGAAATTGTTTTCGACAGTGATGTTGAGAATGAACCAATCGGATATTCTGATTTAATTAAATAAAAGACTAATCACCCGACATTTATTAGGCGGGTTGTTACAGATGCCTAAAAAATAAGTTTAATTTTTTAAGGGCCCATTTTAGGTATTTAATATCTTTGTACAATATTTTTTTAGAAGGGCCCTTAATTGATTTTCGCACACGAAACTCCCAATATTAGGACCGGCCCTGTGTGTGTGTGTGTGTGTGTGTGTGTGTGTGTTACTTTATGTGATGTGTGTGCTACTTTATGTGATGTGTGTGTTAGTAAATCTATATATATATATATATATATATATATATAAGTATTAATATATATAGTATGTGTACAAAAAAAGTAATATATGTATACATGCAAACATATATATATAATACTCACGAGTAATGTTATGAGTCTCAATTACACCACCTCCCAACCCAATCACCACAAATGAATTGACATACCGTTAAAATATTGTATTGTGTTTTTATTAATGTAAAAGGTACAACATTTTATTGTTGTCTTAACTCATTTGGGAGATGACGACATTTTATGTAGACTCAAATTATTATTCTTGAACACAAAAATAAAAAATTAAGTAATAAACAACCTAATAAAATAAAAATGACTTGGACCCATAATAATAAACATAGACGTGTACATACTACTACTACTACTACTACTACTACTACTAATAATAATAATAATAATAATAATAATAATAATAATAATAATAATAATAATAATAATAATAATAATAATAATAATAATAATAATAATAATAATAATAATAGTATAATAGTGTAATAGTATAATATATACATATATATATATATAGTTGGTTGGGAAAGGGAATAGCTTGGGAAAGGGTTTTAATGGATAGTTGGTTGTCTTGGATCACATAAAATCTGATGTTAGCTCTTTTGACCACATTTTTGTCGCACTTGACTTGAATTATGCCTTTTGAAACTACAACTATGTATTGAGTTACAAGATAAACAAATACACACAGAGGGCCAATATTGATGAGACCTAACAATTAAAATGCATTTATTGGGGGGATAAAAATAACACTTTTGGGTGCTTATCACACCACCCCTAAATAAAAATTTGCTAGTCCTCGATCAAAAATAGAGAGAAACCAAGAAAAGTTACCAAAAGTGTGCTAGTTTCGCAGGAACTTGCGATTGCACTTAGCATGTGAAACAAGCCGTTAAACCTTTAGGTTACCGATAGGCTGGATTTCGCCGCGGCGCGAGAGTCACCTATGCGTCGGTCGTGTTATATTTTTTGGCTCACCAACTCTATAAGAAAACCTAAACTATGACTACACTCTTTTAAGGGATTATAGCAGCCAGTCCAGGTATCGAATCCACAAAGACAAGTTGCTAGAATTTAATTGGGACATTATTCCTAAAATAAAAGTGTTAAAGATAATTGCTAACAAAATAGAAGATAAATGAAGGAACACATTATACTAGGCGAGTCTATTTAAACTAAAATTAACAAATCGAATAAAAACTATAGGTTGCGCCAAATATCCCTCACCACGAGTTAATTAGTATAAAATGGTTACATATGGGTTCACGGATTATTAAGATTATGTCTCGTTTCGTCAATTAATTAAATTAAGAGTTGTCACACCCCTAAATTCGCATTAAATACTAATAAGAGTCTGGCATCAACAAATACCCCAAAAATTATGTACGCAAGGTCATAAATACAGGGCCTACATGATATACCCTGTTAAATCTCCTAGGCGTAATAACTAGGACAACACACTCGAAATAAATACGTAAAATCCATCACCAAAGCAAAGCAAAGCAACACGTCAACCCTAGGTGAATTCAATCCGACACAACCTAATTTAAATTAGCCCCTAAGCATATTAAATGACATTAAATAAACTAACTAATTAATTAAAGTAACTAAATAAATTAACAACTAAAATTATCTAGGCGTCGAAAATCATGAAAATAAATGGACAAAGCATAAATAAAAGGAATATGACAACAAATAGTAAACTAGCACTTAAATTAATGGAAAAAATCCAACACAAAATGAGGGGAAGGGTGGTCTCCACAATAAACCCTAAATGAGCTCTCAAACCCTAAACTAAAGAGAGAAGGAAAAACTAGATAAAAAAACTGGATATTATGAGCTCTAAAAATTCTCTTTTTCAAAAATAAGACAAAGTCTCTTATTTATACTTAGTTGGAACAAAGGAACAAAAAATAAAAGGAAAAGAAAGTAGCAGTTGGCGGCCAAAATAGCAGAACACCGTCCACCGCAAGTGGTGGTCGGTCGACCGGTTTAAAGGGTAAGCACACAGGTCCGAAACCAAGGAAAAAACTCAAAACCTGGTCAACCGCATGACGGCAGCCGATCGACCGGTCCTACAGTGACAGCCCACATCGCAATCCTCCATCTTCGCACACCACAAACCCATAAAAACCACCATTATTGCAATATGTCGAGACCCACTTTCATAAAATCCACCATGCCAAAAAAAACAACTTCCATAAAATCCACCATGTTTGTGCCCACTTAAAGCTGAGACCAAGCTCCAAAAGAAACCAACAACCTCCAAAAACTCAAATCTCCATTAATGGACAAAGACCCATCTCCGCCATTAATGGCCAAAACCCAAGCTCCAAACATGGCCAAAGAGTCCCATTTTCACGTGTGAACCAAAATTGAGCTCCAATTTCGGATCAAAGTCATCAATTTGGGACGAACCAAAAACCCGAGCAAAAACCCGAATCGCCATTCCATTTGCTGGAAAAGAACGTTTTAGGGACATGGAAGGAATTATAGGATTTGTTATAAAAGAGAGAGGGGATATGGGTGGAATTATGAAATTGTTAATGAATTTCTTATAATTCTTTTCCGATTAAAGCTCCGTGTTTCCTTCGTTCGGACTCCGATTCAAGAAACATCCATGGTCACGTGAAGCTTGGCCCGAGGGATACAACTTCCGTGAATTCTTCGGGCAAAAATCGCTATGTATAAAATTACGAAAATGCCCCTGAACGTGCGAATCGCGACAGAACATTACCAGAACGCGCCTGAACTTCATACTAAGCACTTTAATACCTATAGAAGCTCAATTATACCTCAAATAACATGTTAGCATATAAAACAGAGGTTGTCCGATTAACGAGCATAATTATAGACATTAAAGTACCCAGGGGTGCTAAAATGCCTAAGTTTAAGGGAAATGAGTGTTATGATTCGGGACGAATCACACCCCCTAACTTACACATTCGTAGTCCCTAGTGATGAAATTCAAAGCAAGAACTATAATAAAATCACGACATGTATATATGCATCGAAATATAAATGCCACTTTCGTGGGGAACACGATTGCATTTAGCATATGCAATAAGTCGTTAAACCCCTAGGTTACCCTAGTGGACGAGTGTCGTCTCGTGAGGGTTTTCAGGGATGAAACCCACAAACATCAAATTTCCTTAAAATGATGCCCAACCCAACATATGAGAATCCCAATAATAACGAAAACTATTTCATATGCAATATTAGCACAGTGAATGAATTCACACAACAGTTCGTATTATTAACATTATAGAATGAACTTCGTAGACTTGAAACATTAAAATGTGGGAGGGGAGTGAGCACATGCTAAGTTATATAAACCGGATATTAAGCATTAAAGCATGCATATATTCAAATCCTCACCGCGTATTACACTCAACAAATGAAATCACTAAGAAATTGGAGGTAATACACGAGACATGTGGGCATAAAGAGTAGATGTAAATGGAAACTAGGTTGCGCACATGTCACAAATGAATAACGCAATATATAAAATGAAAATGTGTAATCTCAATGAAAGATACCGCTCATTAAAAGAGGCGAAATGCATTTTCACAGATTATCAAACTATTTCAACTTTTAAATTAAATGCACCCTAAAATCACATAGGACTTGTATAGGGTTGTAATGTTGGTTTGGGGTTAAGGGTACGAAACGAATGGTATATGTACGGATTCAAAGTGTCCGAGGATGAAAACTCGGGATAATGGAAAAATGCGGGCAATTTCAAAATTTGGAAAATGCAATCCAGAAAAGGGATTGAATATAACAATGGGGAGAGTAAACAAAGCTTATTGAACACTATACACAACATATACAGATTTATCTTTCTTTTTTTCATCTTTTTCTTACTTTTTTCTTTTGTTTTCTACTTTTGCTTTTTTCTTTTTCTTTTCTTCTCTTTTTCTTCACGTTTTCTCACTCTCACATGCCTAAATTGCAACCACAAAACAAAACATCATTCAACCCCAAGAAACATTCCAAACAAAGGCATGGAGGGTAATATGTATGGTTTAAAACTCTTATATGGAGTTGGTTATGGCATTTTGGGGTACGAAACGAAAGGCTATATTAAGGATCAAAGGGGTTGACGAGGATAAACATATAAGGTGAGGTCAAGGCTAATATGGGTGATATAACAAAGATTGCCTATGATCATTTCCTAAAGTTTACGCAATTCTCGAGTCAAAACAAACTTTTAAAATCATGCTCAAGTAATACATTTCAAGATATAAACTTAATTAATGAATGATCAATGAAAGAATAGAGAGATTATCAACAACTGTAACGTTTTCAAAGAGGAAAGAATAGTGTATACACTCGGAAACGACGAAAGGCCCAAAGCTTACTCGGTGTAAGTATATACAATGCAACAAAAGATTATCGAGTTATAAAAATCTTAAACCAAATCAATCACGCAAGGAAAGTGCATATGCTCATGGGATTAAAGTTTAATTCATGAAGTTATTCATAATATCAATGATTGAGTACTAGAGTCTAATAACTTCTAAAATCGAGAACATGCATCATTGAGTTTTCTATTGGATCGGGCAATTATTAAAATTTATCATCGAAAACAAAGGAAAAATTCCCAACAAAGGATAAAAAAGAAAGAAAATCTTTTTGAAATATATAAATTTTTCTAAGAAAAGCATACTTAGGAATAACATGTAATCAAATCAAAGGAACTACCAATGAATGGATAGAATATCCCACACCCCCTAACTTAAAACCTGGCATTGTCATCAATGTGAATTAAGAACCGAGTTAAAGAGAGGCAAAGAGCGATATTACACAAAAAGGAGAGATATCATGAAAGCATAAGTCCAATGATTCTACAAAACATGTTAGTACCAAAGCATAACAAAAAGGAAGAAACAAAAACTTTAACTAATTACACTAGACTATAAGTAAGAATAAAGAAAAAAATAAGAAATATAAAAACTAACTATTTACAATCTACAATTTTAACTTCTAATTAACTATGCACTAGAAGTTGAAATTTTTGAGGGTCCACCCAAAATACTATTTGGCTTTGAAAGATCCATGGCGGACCCTCCCTCCCATGCATGCCTCCCAAAAAATAGGAATTCCGTTGGAACAACAAAAGGTATGTGTAAGGCGTAAGAAATGAACCGTCCCCAATTAAAAAAATTTATGGGAGGATGGGGGATTTGGATAAAAATGGGTGAAAAATACACATGGGGACCAAGAAAAATTGAATCATCTCCCAAGTATTTTGAAATTGGAATGGGAGGGGGCGCACAAGGAGGAAAAGATGCCTTCATGGAAAGCAACTCGAGTAAGTACTCCTCGTCGGTGAAAGGGTTGAACGTTTTGAAGTTCGGTATCAATTCATCGAGTACTTGTGACGGTGTGATAATAGAGAATGAAAATTGGGAGGAAAGAAATTCAAACTCAAGAGATGAGTTATCATCACTCAAAGTTGGAATTTCGAAAGACATAGGATCATTTTCAATGAAACTTTCTTCTTTGGGATCCAAAGACGAAATCATTTCATTGCAAATGGATACTACATCCATTTCATCCTCTCTTTCATTTTCTATTAAACCATGGGACAAGTCAAGAACGGTTCGTTCCAAAGTAGGCAAAAAACCCTCATTTGGTTCAAAGCATTCCTCGACTTCAAAAGTTTCAAAAGAAAAATTGTCGTCGAATTCAAATAAAAATCCAATTCATGTTCCCACAAATGATTTTCTTCCCGATAACGGCCTTCATACCTCTCATTCTCAAGCATGAGAAAACCCTAGCCGAAATTCATAGGCTGAGGTGCGGATTCTTGAAAATAAGAAGTTTGAAAATTATTATCGAAACTGTACTCAAACTCATTATTATAAGAATTTTGAAAGCTATAGCTTTTAGTTTCAACATTCCTATTATAAGGAATTAGAGGCCCAAAATTGTTATCATCCTCTTCAAAATACACGCACTCCAAAGCTTGACTTTTGTAATACTCGCCCAAAGTCATTTTTGAATTTGCAATTTTTTTGGGACTCTAAGTATTGACCAAAAGTCAAAGGTTTACGGGGATTTTGAGAATTATCATAATGATTACCAAAAGGATTGTAATAAGACATGATTACCCCAAAGATGGTTCGAAGTGGCAAAATCCACAAAGTGATGCGCGCGCGAAAAATTCAAGCAATTCTTGGCACTCAAATGTAGGAGTCCTACAAAAATGTTCGGCAAAAAAATACAAATAGAAAAAAAATATGACGAAATACTAACTCAAATAAATTCTAAAACATCAAGTCCACGGCAATGGCGCCATTTGATAGGCTGGATTTCGCGACGGCACGAGAGTCACCTACGCGTCGGTCACGTTATATTGTTCGGCTCACCAACTCTATACAAAAACCAAAGCTATGACTACACTCTTTTAAGGGAGTATAGCGTCCAGTCCTGGTATCGAATCCACAAAGACAAGTTGCTAGAATTTAATCGGTTTATTATTCCTAAAATAAAAGTGTAAAAGATAATTGCTAACAAAATAAAAGATAAATAAAGGAACAGATTATACTAGGGGAGTGTATTTAAACTAAAATTAACAAAGCAAGTAAAAACTATAGGTTGCGCCAAATATCCTTAGCCCCGAGTTAATTAGTGTAAAATGGTTACATGGGTTCACGGATTATTAAGATTGTGTCTCGTTTCGTCAATTAATTAAATTAAGAGTTGTCACACCCCTAAATTCGCATAAAAGACTAATAAGATTTTGGCGTCAACAAATACCCCAAAAATTACGCACGCAAGGTCATAAATATAGTGCATACATGATATACCCCGTTAAATCTCCTAGGCATAATAACTAGGACAACACACTCGAAATAAATACATAAACTCCATCACCAAAGCAAAGTAACACGTCAACCCTAGGTGAGTTCAATCCGACACAACCTAATTTAAATTAGCCCCTAAGCATATTAAATGACATTAAATAAACTAACTAATTAATTAAAGTAACTAAATAAATTAACAATTAAAAATTATCTAGGCATGGAAAAGCATGAAAATAAATGGACAAAGCATAAATAAGAGGAAGATGATAATGAATAGTAAACTAGCACTTACATTAATAGAGAAAATCCAACACAAAATGAGGAGAAGGTTGGTCTCCACAATAAACCCCAAATGAGCTCTCAAACCCTAAACTAAAGAGAGAAGGAAAAACTAGATAAAAATCACTAGATATTATGAGCTCTAAAAATTCTCTTTTTCAAAAATAAGACAAAGCCTCTTATTTATACTTAGTTGGAACAAAGGGAAAAAAATTAAATGAACAAGAAAAGGAAAAGAAAGTAGCAGTTGGCGGCCAAAATAGCAGAACACCGGTCGACCACGAGTGGTGGTCGGTCGACCGATCCAACGGGGTAAGCACACTAGTCCGAAACCAAGGAAAAAACTCAAAATTTGGTCGACCGCATGACGGAAGCCGGTCGACCGGTCCTGCAGTGATAGCCCACATCACAATCCACCATCTTCGCACACCACAAACCCATAAAAACACCATTGTTGCAATAGTCCGAGACCCACTTTCATAAAATCCACCATGCCCAAAAAAAAAACACTTCCATAAAATCCACCATGTTTGTGCCCATTTAAAGCCGAGACCAACCTCCAAGGAAACCAACAACCTCCAAAAACTCAAATCTCCATTAATTGCCAAATACCCATTTCCACCATTAATGGCCAAAACCCAAGCTCCAAACATGGCCAAAGAGTCCCATTTGCACGTGTGAACCAAAATCGAGCTCCAATTTCGGACCAAAGTCATCAATTTGGGATGAACCCAAAACCCTATCCAAAACCCAAATCGCCATTCCATTTGCCGCAAAAAAATGTTTTAGGTACATGGAAGCAATTATAGAATTTGTTATAAAAGAGAAAGGGGACATGGGTGGAATTATGAAATTGTTAATGAATTTCTTATAATTCTTTTCCGATTAATGCTCCGTGTTTCCTTCGTTCGGACTCTGATTCGAGCACCATTCACGGTCACGCGAAGCTTGGACCGAGGTCTACAACTTTCGTGCATTCTTTGGGGAAAAATCAGGAAGTGTAAAATTATAAAAATGCCCCTGAACGTGCGAATCGCGACAGAACATTACCAGAACGCCCCCAAACTTCATACTAAGCACTTTAATACCTATAAAAGCTCAATTATACCTCAAATAACATGTTAGCATATAAAACGAAGGGTGTATGATTAATGAGTATAATTATAGACATTAAAGTACCCGAGGAGGCTAAAATACCTAAGTTCGAGGGTAATGAGTGCTATGATTTGGGACGAATCAGTTACCATAGAGGACGAGTGTTGTCTCACGAGGGTTTGCAATGAATATACCCACAAAATTCAAAATATTATATTTGAAAGCAATTTATTAAAATGGATGCTAATGTCTTTTTAAACATAGAAAACCCACACAATTTATCATACGTGATACAAAAAATACGAACGTAGAACTATGAAGTATATGAAAAGTTTACTTAATACAAAAGGAAAATCCTTTGACACCCCGCCTAATTAAATACCGGGTGATCAGTCATTAATTAAATTATAATCAAGGTGAACGGTTGGCTCATTCTTAGCATCACTGTCATAAAAATAATTTTTCCAATTAAACACCCAAAATAATTAAGCTAAGTGTCAAAATCATTTTAGACATTTCTTTCCAAATTTTATTTTAAAAACCAACATTTAAAATTTTACATATTTCATAGTTATAGAATCACACAACAACTATTCTGGAACATATAATCCAAACAATTAAACATCCAACTGATTGATTCCAACATTTAAAACTTAAAGGAAAAAACATCCTGACAATCATAAATTCCAAAGTGTAAATACTAGAAATAAACGAATCACAATATCCAATCAAACAACTGAATAATGAAAAAGGGCGACACATGCCCAATTGGATAAAATAATGCTAAGAGTGGAATCAAAAATTGAGATCGTCTAAGCAAGAGGCCTGCAACTCCCACCTAAGCTGCAACGCGTTCCTTCCAAAGGATCCTATGCAAGACTCTCCTGTGGCTGGGCACCTGTAATATATATACATATATAAACAAGAGAGGAGAGATAACAGTAAACGGGTCAGAGCTCAATGGTAAAACAGTTTAAAAATTTTAGTTTAGCAAGTATTTAAAATGTTTACTGGCTAATGCAACAATATATTAGTAACGACACTCTCTTGAGAACGTCTCACCTCTCTTCTAGTGTGCACAACTATCTCACTAATCTCCCCAACAGTTTAACTTCTTTTATCTTAAGTTACTCGTAAGATTTCTAGTTGACGATTTCCAATGTTAAGGAGGTTAATCTTATTTAACAGTACAATTCTTACATAAGCCTTATATGATAATAAAGTTCCTCAGTAATATATCATACTTTTCAAACACTTATTCCCAAGATGAAATAATTATTCTCTTCTTACATACCACAATCACAGCAGGTAGTTCCCAAATTCCAGATTTAAATATATATATTAAATACTCATATAATATATATATTCCAACAGCACCCCACATAAAATCTATGGTGCGGGCATACTCTGCTATCCAATCCCTGTATCACTCGTACTAAGGGAAATACTAGTTCGGAATCACTCTCGAACTGTATTAGTAAAAAACACATACAAAATGAGGCGAAGCATAGTTCCAAGTCCTAAAAGGATATCACATACCCTCACGTCTCTTAGGACCGTCTGACTATCGATCCGATAGCCTGTACCAAGGATTCCTATCTTCTAGGATACGAATCAACATCCCCCATAAAGGTCCCATCGAGATAAGACTGTCCCAGCGTGGTAACCTCGGGGATAGCAAGTAGCACGGGCATGATTTTTACACACATATAAAATATATGATCAATCATAGAGTCATATAGATATATAACTATTCACATTCATAACTTAGATACGCCCACTGTCCAACATTATATTATTCCATTCTTAGTACATTTTTATTCGATTATTTCTTATAACGAACTTATTCATTTATATTTTTGAAATTTAATTTATTTCAACTCACTTCTCATCTCTCGAACTATTCTCCTTAGCTAAGTACAGATTCAGTAGGCCCTCCCTTACCTTCTAATCCATCTCCTCGACATTTTGATTACTAAATCTACACACATTAAATTTCTTAGGTATGAATCTTTCCCGTTTACCCTTCATTTTCCCATTGCATTAAAGTTCCACCAAACAGGGCTTACCTTGACCCTACTGGTCCTTTTTATGTTTCATTATGTTCTAATAACATTAGTCATGATTTTGTGACACCCCGACTAATTAAATACCGGGTAGCTACTCCTTTATTAAATCAATACAAAATGCCAAGCTGGTTCAGTTAATAGCATCACTGACGAAAACATTTTAATAATTTCTAACCACCTAGTATTTAAAAAGTAAGTTGCCAAATTTTCATTTAAGTCTGATTAACATGCAATAAAAGAATAATGGAAGAACAACATAATCCATTCACCATAACGAAGTAATGAAATAACCAACAAATAGTAATAAGTCCGGAGGAAAAACTCCTCACAACAATCCCACGAATGAAATAATAACATAAGTCTGAATCCTGAATTAATTACATGCCCGAAGTCTGAATAACTGAAATAAATGAAATGCCTCTAAAAGAAATGGGCGACATGCCCTACAACTGATAAATGCTGAATATGGAGTCAAGATAGATGAAGCGTCTACAAGCAAAGTCATGTAACTTCCACAAACAGCTACAGCTCGTCACCTGAATGAGGATCCTAAGCATGGTGTCCTTGTGGCTGGGCACCTAAAATGGTTTTTACAAAAAAAATAGGTTTGAAAGCAAATGGGTCAGAGGCCGAAAGTGGAAATCATTTTAAAAATAGCAAGTGTTTTAATAACATTAAAACATTAAATGCAAAATACATGTTAGGATGTGCACTCACATGAAATTCTCACCTCTCGACTACATGAGCACTCCTAACGAACCATACCCATCTAAATGACATACATATCTAACCAAACTGTACCAAGTTCTACCCCTTACTACTCGATTCCCATATTACATTCTAGCGTTATCAATTAGATAGAGGGCTTTACTTAAACTCAGATTCTCAATTAGTAATACAATTCACTATCGGTTAACCCATTATATTTTCTCAAAACATTACCATAACTATATTCACAATAACAACATGAAAGTTCCCATTAATTAAGTGTATATTATTCACGTCATAAATATACAATGCAAGCACCCCGAGACTAAGCTGCGGTGCACACATACTCTGCTATCCATCCCGGTACATCACGTACATAAGGATCACGCATTCCGAATCTCTCAGGAATCGTTCTCAGATAACAACATCACAAATAATGGAGGCGAACACAATCACATCACATGGGTCACGCACATACCTGCGCTCTCACGATCAGCAGACTTATTAACATCCCAATAAGTCCTTCTCTCACCTATGTTCATCGAGGTACCAGTCTAAATTCGGGCAACACAAGGATTAGAGGGCCCTAAGAGAACGTAAACCTCCCGTGATAGCAAGTATGGTAGGTATGTCATACACATAAAATCAATACATATACTAAGTATGCACACATCTTAGTAATCACCAAAATATATTGGTGGTACACTTCTCATTCTCGTACCGACATATAATACTACACAATTTATATGTTCCCGATTAATATAATAAATTAGGTCGTCAATAGTTCTCGCATCGTAATAGGCACTCACGTCATACTTCATATTTTCCCTTAGGTTCAAACTACACTTCTAGGTTTGACTCCTCATTATATCCCAAACATACCAAATATACCAATTATCCATCAAGGAAATGTTATTTCTCCATATAAACAACGTTACGGAACACGCGAAATCAAAACAGGCTAAAAAGCCTAAACTGTCAACTCGTTCGAACGAGAGTTCGTTCGAACGAAGGGGGCTTTCTAACGAGGTCTCGTTCGAACGAAGCCATCGAACGAACTTCACCCTCATTAGAAGTCAAAGGTCAACTCGTTAGAAGCTCGTTCGAACGACCTGGGCAGGTCTTCTAACGAGTGGCCAGATTCGAGCCCAGATTTCCTATTTTCGTTTTTCCAACTTCTTTACACCTCAAATCTCATCCAAAGGTTAATCCAACGATTGTTCAAAGCCACTAATCATCCCTAAACATATATAGGTCATATACTAACGTGATTTGTGGGGTTAATTCATTCTAACCTCATTCAATTATCAAATCTCTTCATATTTCCCCCAATTTTAAGAATATGAACCCTAGAATTTATAAATCATCCAAGAGCCTAACTAAATCCATTTTCGTTTTATCCAAATTATAATATCATCAGAATAATCATCTAAGTACAAATCTACATGCGATTCCTCATCAAAAATGTAATTTTTTTCTTCCAATTAAAATGGGTTTTTCATTAACTCCCAAGAACAATAAGATTTTATCAATTCCTACACATGGAAGAAACACTCTTTGCAAAAAAATGAAATTAAACCACTTGCCTTATGTGTATCTCTGGATTTGATGACGAATCTGATGAATTTCTCTCTCTCTCTTTCTACAGAATTCTCCTCTCTTCTCTCTCTACAAGCTTTCTTCTCTAATGGTGGCAATGGAGGTTAGGGTTTGTCTTAGGAACTTTTAGGGCTAATTCTAATAACCCCCGTAGCCCTCTAATCAGTTAATGGCTGGTAATGGGTTAGTGGGTCTTTTAATTTTCCATTTAAAACTCCTAAAATTCGTTAATCAAAAATCCCAAAATTCTAAAATAACCAAACTACCCTTATACGTTGCCGGTATGGCCTAAAAATGCCCCGGGACCCAAACTAAACCCCCGACTAGTGTTTTCTGACTATTTCGACCCTTTCGGACGCGTTGGCGCACTCAAAATGACCATACGGTTAATAGAAATAAAATTCACTTTTTAATTAAAATAAATATATTCCGGACGCGACTGTCACACGCGTCTCAACAAAATTTCCAAATTGCTGTATTTCATCTCACGACAAATTTCATAATTCAATATTCATATATAATCAAATATACACATTATAATCAAATACCAACTCGCATCTCGCTAGTATTTTAATCCGGATTAATTTCCAATTAATACGCATTTAATTCAATTAATCCCATAAATAAATATCACAAAAATACGGGGTGTTACAGATTTTATTACGCATTTAATCGGATTAGGTCAACGTAAGGAAAAATCTAGTTTTTCCCAGGAGGGGTCAATCGATCGATTGAAAGGGGTCGATCGATAGAACCGTCGATCGATCGAAGCTCTTGGCTCGATCGATCGATCAAGCAGGTATGACGAAAACTGCAGAATACCAGTTACGGGGATTATCATCCAAAATCATCCAAATCCAAATTTCTAACTCCCAAACTCCTAGAAATTTGTACCACAATCATTATAAACCCAAATGAATAATATTCTACGTAAGGCATGCGAATTTTCATCAAGTTTTATGGATTAAAAGGGAAAAAATTCATATAATTCTCATGAACCCTAAAAACTTCTTTAACTTAATTCTTCTCATTATTTTTCCATAATTTCTACTTCTAATCCAATGTAAATTCGTGGTTTAACCTCTACATGTGAAGGGAATTTCCAGAATGAGGTTTATATCTCTACAACATGCGATTTCTAACCTCCAACATGGGTTTTCTTTCATAATAACTCAACATAATCAACCCTAAACTAATATGAATGAGGCATTGAATAAATTAAGCAAGATAAATACTTGCCTGGGAATTTTTGTTTCTGATTTGTGGATGAAATCTGTGTGGTGGTGATCCTCGTTGCGCGATCTAACTTTTGGTGGTGACGGTGGTGCAAACGGAGGGGTTCTTGGCCTAGAACTCCTTGGTAAGCTCTTCCCTTCCTTCTCCAATAGCCGTCTTTTGTTTTTGGTTGTGTTAACCCTAGAAGACAACCCCAAGCATCTTATATAACCTAGAAAATTCGTAGGTTTCCAAGGCCAAAAATACAAAATGCCTAAAACGCCCACCCGGGGTGTTAATTAAGCCTAAAAATGCCCCGAGACCCAAACTAAACCCCCGGGTATATTATTTTGACTATCTCAACCCTTACGGACACTTTGGCGCACTCGAAATGACCATATGGGTGACTTATAAATTATTCACTTTTATTAATCAAAATTTAGTCCCGAAACGACACGGGCG
This sequence comes from Sambucus nigra, assembly GCA_949130495.1. Classification (NCBI taxonomy): domain Eukaryota; kingdom Viridiplantae; phylum Streptophyta; class Magnoliopsida; order Dipsacales; family Adoxaceae; genus Sambucus; species Sambucus nigra. Next base: position 374,817,342 of record OX422221.1, read on the forward strand.
CATCCCGACTTAAATTTCCAAAATTGTCATTTTATTCACTAGTGACATTTAATAGAACCAATTTTATATATTACTTTGCTCATTAGTAATATTCAACAAGTTTCCAATAATTACTAACTCTCGTCACGTTAGTAATAAAAAAATAATTAATTTTCGGATTTATATTAAATTAATAATTCACATTAAATTTAATAAATCCCCAAATTTATAAAGCATAAAAATACGGGGTATTACATACTTCCTCCCTAATAATGGAATTTCATCCCGAAATTTAGAAAATAAGGCATACCTGTTAAGAATAAATCAGGGTATTTCTCGCGCATATCTGCCTCGCGCTCCCAGGTGGATTCCTCAACATTATGATGCTCCCACTAGACCCGTACAAGTGGAACTACCTTCGACCTCAATCTCCTTTAGCTATGGTCTAGGATAGGCACTAGTCTTTCCTCGTAAGAGCTGTCGAGCTGTAAGTCAATCTCCTCAATCGCGATATGGGTATAGGTCATGTCATCCCGAATGTATCGTCTCAATGATGAGATGCGGAATACATCGTGAATGCGATGTAAATGCTCTGGTTGTCCCAATCTGTATGCTACCGGCCCAATCCTCGAGATGATGGGAAATGGTCCCACGTACCTCGGGGCCAATTTCCCTTTCTTCCCGAATATCATCACTCCTTTCATAGGAGATACACGTAGTAATACTTGGTCCCCCATGTTAAACTCTCGGAAGAACCGTTTTGCATCGGCGTAGCTTTTCTGCCTGTCCTGGGCTACCCGAATGCGACTCCTGATAATCTCAATCCTCACAGAGATTTCCTAAATCACCTCTGGTCTGAGCAACTTGTTATCTCCCACCTCTAGCCAACACGTTGGGGAATGATAAAGCCTTCCATACAAAGCCTCGAATGGAGCCATGCCAATCGTGAGTTGATAAGAGTTATTATAAGCAAACTCTACCAGTGGAAGGTGCGGCTCCTGACCTCCTCTGAAATCAAGGACACACATGCATAGAATATCCTCCAACATCTGATTAGTATGCTCTGTTTGCCCATCTGTCTGTGGGTGATAAGATGGACTCAACCTCAACTCTGTACCCATGGCCTCCTGAAAGCTCTCCCAGAAACGCGATACAAAAATCTTGTCTCTATCTGACACAATATTCAGGGGCACCCCATGTAATCTGATAATCTCAGCAATGAACAACTGAGCATACTGACCCGTGGTATAGTTTGTCCGTACCGGCAGAAAATGTGCCACCTTGGTCAAACGGTCCACAATCACCCAGATGGAGTCGTGGCCCCGCTGTTATGTAGGCAACCCAGTAATAAAATCCATAGAAATACACTCCCACTTCCACGCGGGTATTTCCAATGGCTGAAGCAACCCTGATGGTTTCTGGTGGTCCACCTTTACCAGCTGGCAGGTAGAACACTTGGACATAAAATCAGCAATGTCCTTTTTCATCCCACTCCACCAATATTGCCGTCTCATATCCTGGTACATCTTATCTTCCCCAGGATGCACCACAAATCGAGACCCGTGAGACTGGGTCATCACTGCATGATGTAAGTCTGCTCCTTCTGGAACCACCAATATCCCATTAAACCTCAAGCCCCCATCAAAACTAATAGAATAGGACTCAGCACCCTCAGCTAAAAGTCGTACAATCTGCTCCTGGAAAAATGGGTCTGCGGTCTGTGCATGTATTACCCTCGTAATAATCTCGGGTGTCACTGTCATAACAGATATGAGCATCCTGGTGACCCAACTCCTTCCACTTTGCTTTCTAGATGTCCGCTACATTATCCATCAGTCTACGGCTCAACGCATCGGCAACTACGTTAGCCTTCCCCGGATGGTACTGTATATCGAACTGATAATCCTTCACAAACTCTAACCACCTGCGTTGGTGCATATTCAGCTCTCGCTGAGTGAATAGGTATTGCAGTGACTTGTGGTCAGTTAACAAGCGAAATTTCTCCCCCAATAAATAGTGTCTCCATATCCTCAATGCAAAAATGACCGCTTCTAACTCTAGGTCGTGTGTGGGGTAATTCTTCTCGTGCGGCTTAAGCTTGCGGGAGGCAAAAGCTATAGCCTTCTCCTCCTGCTGAAGTACTCCCTCGAGTCCCCGTAAAGAGGCATCGGTGTAAACCAGATATTCCACGCCTGGATTAGGTAAATCAAGGACCGGTGCCGAAGTAATCTTGTCTTTCAGCTCGTCAAAATCCAATTGACATGCATCGTCCCAAACATATGGTATCCCCTTGCGAGTCAGGTTCATCAATGGACCCGCTATTTTGGAAAAACCCCAAATGAATCTCCTGTAGTATTAGGCTAATCCCAAGAAACTACGTACTTCTTTCAGTGTCGTGGGTTGTCCCCACTACCTCACTGTTGACACTTTACTCGGGTCAACTGCTATCCCCTGTTCAGAAACAACATGCCCCAAGAATTACACTTCCCGTAACCAAAACCCTCACTTCTCATACTTATCATACAGCTGATGCTCTCGTAGAGTCCAAAGAACCTGTCTCAAGTGCTCGGCATGCTCTTCCTCGGTGTGTGAATATATCAAGATGTCATCTATGAAGACGATGACAAACTGATCCAAGAACTCTCTGAACACTCGGTTCATCAAGTCCATGAATACGAATGGAGCATTTGTGAGTCCAAATGGCATCACTCTGAATTCATAGGACCCATATCTCGTCAAGAAAGCAGTCTTTGAAACATCCTGCTCCCTAATACGTAGCTGATGGTACCCTGACCTCAGATCTATTTTCAAAAAGAAAATTTCTCCCCTCAACTGGTCGAATAGATCATCGATTCGAGGTAATGGATACTTGTTCCATATCGTGACCTTGTTCAGTTCCCGGTAGGCCACATATAGCCTTAGTGAACCATCTCTCTTTTTCACAAACAACACTGGAGCGCCCCAAGGTGAGGTACTCTTACGCATGAAACCCTGGCCTAACAATTGCTCTATCTGATCCCATAACTCACACATTTCTGCTGGAGCCATACGGTATGGAGCACGTGCTATCAGTCGAGTATCCGACAATAAATCTATGACAAAATCTATCTCTCGACTGGGGGGTAGGCCTGGTATCTCCTGAAATACATCAGAATACTCACGGACAACTGGGATCGAGTCTAAGGGAATCACGACCTCCTTAGAGGTATCCTCCTCTATGTAATATAAATGAGCGGTCGAGCCTCCCTCTGGGCGAGGCATCACCACTACAAACATCTCTTGCCCTGGAATGACAAAGATAATATTGCCACCGAAATAATCTATCATGGCTTTGTAAGCCGCGAGCCAATCCATACCAATAATAACGTCGTGCTCATGCATATCTAAGACTAACATGTCTGCTGATAATACCAAACTACCAATCTCTATTCCCACACCCCGGCATATAAAGAAAATTAATGATCCATTTCCCAGTGATGAGTCTACACACGTTACAGTGCTCTCTACTGTGGCTAATAACCCTAAAGCCTTCGCAAAATGGGTAGCTATAAAATAGTGTGTCTCTCCAGTATCAAATAAAACCCGACCCATAGTACCATAGATAGGAAACATACCCTCAATCGCGGGTGGTTCCTGTGGAGCTGCTGCTTGGTGGACGTTATAGACACGTCCGTACTGTAACTACCCCTACTGAACTGGAGCTGCTGGAATGGCTGGTAGGGCTGGTACCTGAGTTGGTTCTAGGAGGGCAACTGGAAAAAGTGGCCTCTGTGGTTCATTACGGGCACCCTACTGCTGTGGAGCCCTATCACCCTCTGGATAATCCTGGCGCTTGTGGCTATTTTTACCACACCCGAAGCATCGGCCCTTAAAATTTCCTCCCCTCTGTCCCTGCTGATTACGGCCCTGCTGGCCGTTACCACCCCACCATTGGCCCTGCTGGCCCTGTTGAAATCGCAGTTGGCCTTGATGGCCCTGCTGCTGCCCCTGCGGATGACGATGCTGGCCCTGTTGGCCCTGCTGGTTAGGCTGGCCCTACTGACCCTGCCGAAGTCCCCCAATCCCTTCCTAGAATCACCTGATCGGAACCGCTTGGAAGGGTCCCCCTGATGGGAACTCTGCTCATGCTGGCGAGTCTGCCCCTGAGATGTCGGTGCTCCGCTAGCACCACTACCCCCTATCCTGCCCTGCTGGCTGGACTCTCCTGCTCGCTTGCTTCTCTGCAGATAGAAGCGGTGATCCTGACAGTGTAGTAAGGCAGCATTAAGTACGTCTCTGTAGGTACTCAAAGACAGATTCCCTATAAGGTGCTGATGGATCCTCCAAGCTAACACGTCCACAAATAATAGTATCTGCTTACTCTCAGTGGGTGCCTCATCTGGCACTATAGTGAGAATTCTTGTGAACTCCTCTTCATACTCAGCAATAGTAGAATTTTCCTGCGACAAGTTCAATAACTTCCGCCTCATCTCAGTTTTCACGGTGGATGGAAAATATTTGCGGTCAAACCGCTCCCAGAATGACTGAATCGGGATAACATCCCTCTCCTCCAAGGTGGTGGTGGACTCCCACCATTGCAAAGCGGCCCCCACTAGCTTAAAGGAAGCTAATAACTGTTTCTTCACATCTGTGCACCCATACACACGCAGATGCCTCTGTATATCTTTCTTCCACTGGCTGACAATGATGATATCTGAACTAACCGAGAACTCAGGCTGATGCGCCTTCTGAAAGGCATCCCTAACTCGCTCCCATGCAGATGAAAGTTATGCCGGTACTGGCGCCACTGCCTGAACTTGGGGTGGAGCCTGTTTTACTATCACTAGCGCGGTATTCACGGCCTGAGCAACGATAGCGGCTACCTCATTTGTGTTCATCATTCCCTGATCCGGAGCTACTGGCTGCTCGACTTGGGCACGCCTATCCATTGGGGTACGTCTCGGAGGCATCTGAAACGTGAAGAAATTTATTAGTCTACGGTTATTATCAAATCTCAAATATCTAAAGACGTAATCGTAACAGCAAGAATACAACAATCCTAAAATAGGGCTCTATAGCAAAAATGCTAAGCTAAAAGCGAAATAAGTCGTACAGATCCTAAAGACACTAGAACCGGATGCTCTGATACCACCTGTGACACCCAGCCTAATTAAACACCGGATGATCAGTCCTTTATTAAATTATAATCAAGGTGAACGGTTGATTCTTTCTTAGCATCACTGTCGTAAAAATAATTTTTCCAATTAAACACCCTAAATAATTAAGCTAAGTGTCAAAATCATTTTAGACATTTCTTTCCAAATTTTATTTTAAAAACCAACATTTAAAACTTTACATATTTCATAGTTAAAGAATCACACAACAACTATTCTGGAACATATAATCCAAACCATTAAACATCCAACTGATTGATTCCAAAATTTAAAACTTAAAGGAAAAAACATCCTGAGAATAATAAATTCCAAAGTGTAAATACTGGAAATAAAAGAATCGCAATATCCAATAAAACAACTGAATAATGGAAAAGGGCGACACATTCCCAACTGGATAAAATAATGCTAAGAGTGGAATCAAAAATTGAGATCGTCTAAGCAAGAGGCCTGCAACTCCCACCTAAGCTGCAGCACGTTCCTTCCAAAGGATCCTATGCAAGACTCTCCTGTGGCTGGGTACCTGTAATATATATACATATATATATAAGAGAGGAGAGATAAAAGTAAACGGGTCAGAGCCCGATGGTAAAACAGTTCAAAAAATTTAGTTTAGCAAGTATTTAAAAAGTTTACTGGCTAATGCAACAACATATTAGTAACGACACTCTCTTGAGAAAGTCTCACCTCTCTTCTAGTGTGCACAACTATCACACTAATCTCCCTAACAGTTTAACTTCATTTATCTTAAATTACTCGTAAGATTTCTAGTTGGCGATTTCCAATGTTAAGGAGGTTAATCTTATTTAACAGTACAATTCTTACATAAGCCTTATATGATAATAAAGTTCCTCAGTAATATATCATACTTTTCAAACACTTATTCCCAAGATGAAATAATTATTCTCTTCTTACATACCACAATCACAGCAGGTAGTTCCCAAATTCCAGATTTAAATATATATATATTAAATACACATAAAAATCTATGGTGCGGGCATACTCTGCTATCCAATCCCCGTATCACTCGTACTAAGGGAAATGCTAGTTCGGAATCACTCTCGAACTGTATTAATACAAAACACATACAAAATAAGGCGAAGCATAGTTCCAAGTCCTAAGAGGATAGCACATACCCTCACGTCTCTTAGGACCGTCTCACTATCGATCTGATAGCCTGTACCATGGATTCCTATCTTCTAGGGTACGAGTCAATATCCCCCATAAAGGTCCCATCGAGATAAGACTGTCCCAGCGCGGTGACCTCTGGGATAGCAAGTAGCGCGGGCATGATTTTTACACACATATAAAACATATGATCAATCATAGAGTCATATTGATATATAACTATTCACATTCATAAGTTAGATAGGCCCACTGTCCAACATTATATTATTCCATTCTTAGTAAATTTTTATTCGATTATTTCTTATAACGAACTTATTCACTTGTATTTTCGAAATTTAATTTATTTCAACTCACTTCTCGTCTCTCGAAGTATTCTCCTTAGCTAAGTACAGATTCAGTAGGCCCTCCCTTACCTTCTAATCCATCTCCTCGACATTTCGATTACTAAGTCTACACACATTAAATTTCTTAGGTATGAATCTTTCCCGTTTACCCTTCATTTTCCCATTGCATTAAAGTTCCACAAAACGGGGTTTACCTTGACCCTACTGATCCTTTTTATGTTTCATTATGTTCTAATAACATTAGTCATGATTTATTACGCATTTAATCGGATTAGGTCAACATAAGGAAAATCTAGTTTTTCCCAGGAGGGGTTGATCGATCGATAGAAAGGGGTCGATCGATCGAAGCTCTTGGCTCGATCGATCGATCAAGCAGGTATGGCGAAAACTGCAGAATACCAGTTACGGGGATTATCATCCAAGATCATCCAAATCCAAATTTCTAACTCCCAAACTCCCAGAAATTTATGCCACAATCATTATAAACCCAAATGAACAATATTCTACATAAGGCATGCGAATTTTCATCAAGTTTCATGGATTAAAAGGGGAAAAATTCATATAATTCTCATGAACCCTAAAAATTTCTTTAACTTAATTCTTCTAATTCTTTTTCCAGAATTTCTACTTCTAATCCAATGTAAATTAATAGTTCAACCTCTACATGTGAAGGGAATTTCCAGAATGAGGTTTATATCTCTACAACATGCGATTTCTAACCTTCAACATGGGTTTTCTTTCATAATAACTCATCATAATCAACCCTACTCTAATATGAATGAGGCATTAACTAAATTAAGCAAGATAAATACTTGCCTGGGAATTTTTGTTTCTGATTTGTGGATGAAATCAGTGTGGTGGTGATCCTCGTTGCGCGATCTAACTTTTGGTGGTGACGGCGGTGCAAACGAAGGGGTTCTTGGCCTAGAACTCCTTGGTAAGCTCTTCCCTTCCTTATCCAATGGCCGTATTTTGTTTTTAGTTGTGTTAACCCTAGAAGACAACCCTAAGCATCTGATATAACCTAGAAAATTCGTACGTTTCCAAGGCCAAAAATACAAAATGCCTAAAACGCCCTCCCGGGGTGTTAATTAAGCCTAAAAACGCCCCGAGACCCAAACTAAACCCCCGGGTACATTATTTTGACTATCTGGAACCTTACGGATACTTTAGCGCACTCGAAATGAACATATGGGTGACTTATAATTTATTCACTTTTATTAATTAAAATTTAGTCCCGACACGACACGGGCGCATCCCGACTTATATTTCCAAAATTGTCATTTTATTCACTAGTGACATTTAATAGAACCAATTTTATATATTACTTTGCTCATTATTAATATTCAACAAGTTTCCAATAATTACTAACTCTCGTCACGTTAGTAATAAAAAAAATAATTAATTTCTGGATTTATATTAAATTAATAATTTTCATTAAATTTAATAAATCCCCAAATTTATAAAGCATAAAAATACGGGGTATTACAAATCCTTCCTAGAACTTAACATGTGTAGTGTGAATCACTCAAAATAGTTTCAATTATCATAAGAGTAATTCGTCGATTGCCAATTGGAATCAATGCTTCAACTTCAATTCTCGCCAGTTATATGTCTCTAAAATAAAAAATTTGAGATTTGGGTAAGTGTATCTCTCTTCTGTGTGAGGAGTAGAGTTATGTCATTATCAATGGTAAATACAAATAATAAGAATAATGAGATTGAGGAACGACTTTAGTTCAATATCCAAAGAAAGTTGAGATAACTTGTTACTTGGAGATTACATTAAAACTCTCAAAACGTTGAAAATGTCAAATCTCACTGGTGTAAGTCTTCGCTAGTGTTTCTTAAGGTTCTTTTGTGAATTTTCACAATCTTTAATTTTAGTCTTACGTGAAGTGATAAGTGCACAAATAGTGTTGAGTTTAGAAAAATCATGGTGCAATATTCCTTATGCAGCATTACTTAAGTTTTTAAGTTTAAAGATGAACTTCAAGTTCGATTTAGAGTATTATAAACTTAGACGATGGATGATAGATAAATCATGTCAAGAACGAGATAAAATCACATAAAATTTGAAAAATGTGGCTTTTCTCTCACAAAAAAATTTCAAAAGAGGTGCGATTTTGATAAAATACCCTCCCCAAACAAAAGAGAACATCATCCTCGATGTTTAAAATTATATTTTGAACTTTTAAAGCACGTGATAGGAAAGATAATATCGAAGTTGGCCACTAAGGATTTTGCGCCGCATGATGGATCAAATGGTGAACTTGAAGAATAATACCAGCACAAAAATAGGGACAAGTTTATAAATCATATATACAGCATCGGGGAGTGGATATAACACCACCTCCAAACAGGGTAAGACTCATACTCAGAAACAAGAATACAGCGGACTGCCTCCTGGTAGCGCTGAGTTTAATGTCTTTAGCCAGATGTAAAGGTACTCACCCCTAAGATATAAACTACGACTACACGGCGTGGAAGTAGGTGTGGGTAATAAGAATCACCCCCAAACAAGACTGAAAAGTCAGTCTTGTTGGATAAAGTCTACAGGGTCAATGCACTTGTATGGGAAAGTGATTCACGCGATGCACAGCATCGGTTGACCAAGGGTCGGTGGGGATAAGGTTATAGGGAAGAAAGGTAAGGGTGATGGTAAAGAGGCATCGTTCACGGGTCTTATTGAGTGTAAAGGTTAAGGTAATAAGGGATCTATAAAAGAAAAAAATCTTTTGCGATTTTTTTTAAAAGAAAATAATTTTTTTGTGGTTTTTGAATATAAGAAAATGGAAAAACATTTGGAATTTTTGAATATTTTGAAAACAAAATAAATATTTTGGGGGTTTTTGAATATTTGAAATAGAAAAAAAAATATTTTGGGGGGTTTTGAATTTTTTTTAAAAGAATGAAATTATTTTGGTGATTTTTAAAAAAGAGAAAATTATAATGGAAAATATTTTTGTTTTTTTTTTAAATAAGGAAAAGAATGAAACATTGTTTTGGCTTTTTTTTTTTAATATTTGAAAAAGCGTTAAAATGGACTCTTTTTGAAACACAAAAGGACGGAGCACACAAAACCAACTACTACAAAAGGATTTCAATTGGGCAAGTCCAAGCAAAGGACAAGTCCTAACTAGCACATAACTAATTTTTAACTTCAATTAAGTGATTGGGTAGTCAAATTTTAATTAATCCCGGAGCGAGAAAAACACAGAGTTTTATACGTCACCGTGTAGAATGTGTTCCTACTTGGCTAGTTAATTGGTTAATTTTAATTATGTGATGGCACGGGGTAATAAGAAAGTGGAAAAAAGTGATTGAGTGGGTGATGAAATTCCAACTCGTTTCAATAACCAGGTTTAGGTCTTAAGTCCAATTAATTCATCAAACCATTCAAAATAAGACTATGTGTAAAATAAAGTCACATTGGAGCAAATAGTCAAACCATAAATGGACTCATTAATGGGAGATTTACGAGTGATAAAGAAATGTGCCTCCCACGACTTTTACATATGTGGGATGGAGACCGAGTTGAGTCGACTAGGTGAAAGTTCGCCTAACTTTAGTCGTCTGTGACACCCTGACTAATTAAATACCAGGTAGCTACCCGGTATCTAATTAGTCGGGGTGTCACAGGTGGTATCAGAGCATCAGGTTCTAGTGTCCTTTAGGATCTGTACGGCTTATTATGTTTCCGCTGAGCTTTCTTTGATGTAGAGCCCTATATTTTAGGACTGTTGTATTCTTTTGTATATGCTACGTTCTTCAGCTATTTCAAGTTTATAACTGCGAACTTATAAACTTTATTTTTATTTAAAATGCCTCCACGACGTGCACAACGAATTCCCAGGGATGCTACGCTAGAACCACAGCCCGCACCAGTTCAGGGCACGATGAATGCCGCCGAGGTTGCAGCCATTGTGGCCCAGGCGGTAAATGCCGCACTAGCCGTAGTTCATCAGGCACCACCTCAGGCGCCAGTAGCCGCGCCAGTTCAGGCACATGCATTCCTGTCTTCTTGGGAATGTGTACGTGATGATTTTCAGAAAGCACACCCACCGGAGTTCGCAGGTAGCTCCGATGTTGTGATTTCGAGTCAGTGGAGGAAGGACATTCAGCGGCACCTGAGGATGTATGAGTGCACCGATGTCCAGAAGTAGATACTAGCTACCTTTAAGCTAGTGGGGTCTGCACTGCAGTGGTGGGAGTCTATTACCACCGTGGAGGAGAGAGATACTCTCACTATACAGGAGTTTTGGGTGCGGTTCGACCGCAAGTACTTTTCGTCAGCTGTTCACACGAAAATGAGGAGGAAGTTGATGAATCTTAGGAAGGAAGGTAAGACTGTGGCCGAGTATGAGGCCGAATTCACAAATCTGTTGAATATTGTCCCGTATGAGATACCGACAGAAGAGAAGAAGATACAGAAATTTACAGACGGGTTGACTTGGAGGATCCGTCAGCATTTGTTGGGGAACCTATCATTGGCCACTTACTCTGATGTGGTTAACGTTGCACTGTTACACTGCCAGGATCATCGCTTTCACATGGCTGAAGGCAAGAGATTGGGAGAGTCCGGCCATCAGGGCAGGACTGGGGGAAATGGTGCCAGTGGGGCACATTCTGTTCAGGGGCAGAGACAGGGTGACCAGGGTTCCCAGCAGGGGGATCACAAGAGGTTCAGATCGGGAAATTTCAGGCACGGACAAGGAGGTTTCTGGCAGGGCCATCAGGGTCCGAACGGCCATCAGAACCAGCAGGGTCAGAATGGTCAACAACAGTTTCAACAGGGCCAGCAGCGCCAGGGGAGGAACAAAAACTGCCACCAGGGTCGGGGGCAGCAGGGACAGAGAGGGGGAACTTCCCGGGGAAGTGTTACATTCTTGGCAAGACTGGCCATAAACGCCAGGACTGTCCGGATAGGGGAAGAGCCCCACAGCAGCAGCAGGGTGCTCGACAGGATCCGCAGAGACCCGTGTTTCCCTCCGCAGTCCCGGCGCCACCACAGATGGCAGCATTACCACCCATTCTAGCGGTCCCAGTTCAGCAGGGGCAGCTGCAGTATGGGAGAGTATACCAGCTTCAGCAGGCCGCAGTCCCACAGGATCCACCAGCCATTGAGGGTATGTTCTCTATTCAGGGGACTATGGGGCGTATTTTTTTTGAAACGGGGGCTACACACTGTTTTATTTCTATGAGATTTGAACGCACCATTGGGTTGTTAGACACCGCCGAGAGCACGGTTACTTGTGTAGATTCGCCGTTGAGTAGGCGTTCCGTGATTTCACGTATATGTAGAGGCGTGGGTATAGAGATCGGGAGGTTTACTTTACCCACGGATATGTTAGTATTAGAGATGACCGAGTATGATGCCATCATTGGCATGGATTGGCTTGTTGCGTACCGAGCCATGATTGATTGTTTTAGTAGATGTGTTATCTTTGCCATTCCCGAGCAGGAGATGTTTTTAGTGGCGATGCCTCATCCTGAGGGAGGATCGTCCACTCACTTGTACTATATAGAGGAGGAGACCTCTAAGGAAGTGGTGATACCACTTGATTCGATTCCGGTTGTTCGAGAGTTTGCCGACGTATTTCAGGATATACCTGGATTACCTCCGAGTAGAGAGATAGACTTTGTGATCGACTTGACGTCGGGCACTCGGCTTATTGCCCGCGCACCTTACCGTATGGCTCCAGCTGAAATGAGAGAGCTACGGGATCAAATTGAGCAGTTGTTGGGATAGGGGTTTATCCAGAGAAGTACTTCGCCGTGGGGTGCCCCTGTGCTATTCGTAAAGAAGAGGGATGGATCGTTGAGGTTGTGTGTGGATTACCGAGAGTTGAATAAAGTCACGATACGGAATAAGTATCCGTTGCCCCGAATCGATGACTTATTCGACCAGTTGAGGGGAGCTTCTTTCTTCTCAAAGATTGATTTACGATCGGGATACCATCAGTTGCGTATCAGGGAAGAGGATGTCTCGAAGACTACGTTCTTGACGAGATATGGTTCCAACGAGTTTCGGGTTATGCCTTTTGGCTTGACCAATGCTCCAGCCGTGTTTATGGACTTGATGAATAGGGTGTTCAGAGAGTTCTTTGATCAGTTCGTCATTATCTTCATTGATGATATTCTGGTTTACTCCCAGACAGAGGAGGAGCACGCCGAGCACTTGAGGCAGGTTTTACAGACGCTACGTCAGAACGAGATGTATGCAAAGTATGAGAAGTGCGGGTTTTGACTGAAGGAGGTTCGGTTTTTGGGGAATATTATTTCAGACCGGGGGATATCTGTTGATCCGGGGAAGGTATCCGCGGTGAGGGAGTGGGGACAGCCCATGACACCGACTGAGATCTGTAGTTTCTTGGGACTAGCAGGATACTACAGGAGGTTTATTCAGGGATTTTCAAAGATAGAAGGTCCTTTGACACATCTGACTCGTAAAGGTGTGCCGTTCATTTGGAGTGATGCCTGTCAGCTGGCATTTGATGAGTTAAAGGACAAGTTGACCTCAGCACCTATGTTAGCATTGCCGAGACCGAGAGTTGAGTATCTAGTCTACACCAATGCGTCCTTGCAAGGACTTGGAGGTGTATTGCAGCAGGAGAGTCAGGCCATAGCATATGCTTCCCGTAAGCTTAAGCCTCACGAGAAGAATTACCCCACTCATGACTTGGAGTTGGCGGCATTTGTATTTGCCCTTCGGATTTGGAGACATTACCTTTTGGGGGAGAAGTTTCGATTATTCATGGACCACAAGTCCCTACAGTACCTATTCACGCAGAAGGAGTTGAATATGCGGCAGCGAAGGTGTCTTGAGTTTGTGAAGGACTATCAGTTTGATATCCAATATCACCCGGGGAAGGCTAACGTGGTAGCAGACGCGTTGAGCCGTAGGCCAGTAGATGAAGTGGCAGGGGTGTGGAAGGCAAAGTGGAAGGACTTGGGACACCAGGATGCAGTGGCCCGATCATTCATGTCGGTGATGACTGTTACACCACAGATTGTCACGAGAGTGGTAAAGGCACAAGCAGATGACTCGTTCTGTCAGGAGAAGATAGTTCGATTACTAGCAGAGGGAGCCGAGTCCTATACCGTTAGCTCAGATGGGGGATTACACTTTAATGGCAGACTGGTAGTTTCGGAAGGGGAGGAACTGCGACACGAGGTGATGGCAGAGTCGCACGGCTCATGGTTCGCGGTACATCCCGGAGGGGACAAAATGTACCAAGATATGAGACGTCAGTATTGGTGGAGCGGGATGAAGAGAGATATTGCCGTGTTTGTTTCTAAATGCGCCACTTGTCAGCTAGTAAAAGTGGATCATCAGAGACCGGCAGGACTTCTACAGCCATTAGAGGTCCCGATGTGGATGTGGGAGAGCATCTCCATGGACTTTATCACAGGGCTGCCTACGTCACAGAGAGGTCACGACTCCATTTGGGTAATTGTGGACAGATTGACCAAAGTTTCTCATTTTCTACCCGTAAGGATAGACTACACTTCGGGACAGTATGCCCAGCTCTTTATTGTAGAGATAGTGAGACTTCACGGTGTGCCCCTAAATATCGTGTCTGACAGAGACAAGATATTTGTTTCACGATTTTGGAAAAGTTTACAGGATTCTATGGGCACGGAATTGCGGTTGAGTACGGCGTATCACCCGCAGACCGATGGGCAAACCGAGCGTACAAACCAGATGTTGGAGGACATGTTGCGTATGTGCATCATTTATTTTGGGGGTGGATGGGAGCAGTATCTTCCACTGGTGGAGTTTGCTTACAACAACTCCTACCAGTTCACCATTGGCATGGATCCATTTGAGGTGTTGTACGGTAGACCTTGTCGTTCCCCAGCATGTTGGTTGGAGGTGGGGGACAACAAACTACTTGGGTCGGAAGTGATTCAGGATACTTCGGCTAGGATAGAGCTGATACGGAGTCGCATTCGGGTAGCTCAGGACAGGCAGAAGAGCTATGCTGATGCGAAGAGGTCCTTCAGGGAATTTGAAGTGGGGGACCAGGTTTTGCTCAGAGTATCTCCTATGAAGGGGATTATGCGTTTCGGGAAGAAAGGGAAGTTGGCACCGAGATATGTGGGACCATTCCCTATCATTGAGCGGATTGGACTGGTTGCATATAGACTTGGGTTACCGGAGCATTTACATCGGATTCACGATGTGTTTCATATTTCCTCGCTAAGGAAATATCTTAGAGACGATTTGGCTCATTCTCACATTTCTTTGGAGGACATCGATCTCCAGCCTGAAAGCTCCTACGAGGAGGGGCCGATTGCTATATTGGACCGAAGTGAACGGAAACTGCGGTCAAAGATAGTTTCGTTAGTGCGTGTTCAGTGGCGACATCATAATGTCGAGGAGTCCACATGGGAGCGCGAGGATAAGATGTGCGAACGTTATCCAGAGTTGTTCTTACCAGGTACTTTCTAATTCCGAATTTCGGGACGAAATTCTGTTATTAGGGGGGAAGTATGTAATACCCCGTATTTTTATCATATTTATTTATGAGATTAATTGAATTAAATGTGTATTAATTGGGAATTAATCGGGATAAAAATACTAGCGAGATGCGAGTTGGTATTTGATTTTAATGTGTATATATGACTATATATGAATATTGAACTATGAAACTTATCGTGAGATTGAAATACGGTAATTTGGAAATTTTGTTGAGACGCGTGTGACAGTCGCGTCAGGAATATTATTATTTAATTAAAAAGTAAATTTTAATTCTATAAATCGTATGGTCGTTTTGAGTGCGCCAACGCGTTCGGAAGGGTTGAAATAGTCAGAAAACACTAGTCGGGGGTTTAGTTTGGGTCCTGGGGCATTTTTAGGCCATACCGGCAACGTAAAAGGGTAGTTTGGTAATTTTAGAATTTGGGAAATTAAAACCAACGAAAATTAGGAAATAAAAATCTGATTTGGCAATTACCCACTAAACCCACTAACTACACCTTATGACCAAATGGGCTACGGGGGTTATTAGAATTAGTTCCAAGAGTTTCCTAAGGAAAACCCTAGCCACCATTGTCACCTTGGAGAAGAAGAGCTTGTAGAGAGAAAGAGAGGAGAAATCCTGCAGAGAGAGAGAGAATAATTCATCATTCAACATCAAAATCAGAGAAAGACATAAGGCAAGTGGTTTATATTTCGTTAATAGCATTGAATGTTTTTTCCATGCTTAGACATTTCTGAAATTTCATTGTTGTTGGGAGATTAATAAAAACCCATTTAAATTGGAATTAGAACTTACTTTTTGATGAGGAATTGCATGTAGAATTGTATTTAGTTGATTATTCTGATGATAATATACCTGGTATGAAACAAAAATGGATTTAATTATATCCATTGGTGACTTTAAAATTTTAGGGTTCATGTTCATGGGATTTGGGGAAAACTGAGGGGATTTGATGATTTGATGATGTTTAGGAAGATTTGGCCCTATATAAATGTTTAATTATGACCTACGAATGTTTAGTGTGTATTAGAAACCTTAAAATGCTGTTAGGATGAATTGTATATGAGATTAGAGATGAAGAAATGATGGAAAAACGAAAAAGGGAAAATCTGGGCTCGAAACTGGCCTCTCGTTAGAAGACCTACCCAGGTCGTTCGAACGAACTCGTTCGAACGAGCTTCTAACGAGTTGACAGTTTGCCTTCTAACGAGAGGGATGTTCATTCGATGCCTTTCGTTCGAACGAGATCTAGTTAGATGCCCAGTTCGTTCGAACGAACTCTCGTTCGAATAGCCTCGTTCGAACGAGACTTCTAACGAGTTGACAGTTTAGGCTTTTTGGCCTGTTTTGATTTTGCGTGTCCCGTAACCTTGTTTAATTGTAGAGATACCATTCCCTTGATGATAAATTAATATAGTTGGGATATTTGGGATATAATTAGGAGTAAAACATAGAAGTGTGATTTGAACCAACGGAAATTATGGAGTAGGACGTGAGTGTCTATTACGACGTGAGAACAATTGACGGCTTGAATAATTATATTAACCGGGAACTTATGAATTGTGCAACATTATAAGTCGGTACGAGAATGAGAAGTGTACCATAAATAAATTATGGTGATTACTAAGATGTGTGTATACTTAGTATATGTATATGATCTTATGTGTATGACATACCTACCATACTTGCTATCACGGGAGGTTTACGTTCGCTTAGGGCCCTCTAATCCTTGTGTTGCCCGGATTTAGATTGGTACCTCGAGAACATAGGTCAGAGAAGGACTTATTGGGATGTTAATAAGACTGCTGATCGTGGGAGCGTAGGTATGTGCGTGACCCATGTGATGTGACTGTGTTCGCCTCCATTGTTTGTGATTTGCTATTATCTGAGAACGATTCCTGAGAGATTCGAAATGCATGATCCTTATGTACGTGATGTACCGGGATGGATAGCAGAGTATGTGTGCACCGCAGCTTAGTCTCGGGTGTTTGTATTGTATATTTATGGCGTGACTAATATACACTTAAATTAATGAGAACTTTCATGTTGTTATTGTGAGTATAAATACGGAAACGCTTTGAGTAACTATAAAGGGGTAACCTGTAATGAATTGTATGGCGAATAAATTGAGAATCCGAGTTTAAGTAAAGCTCTCCATTTAGTTGATAACGCTAGAATGCATAATGAGAATCGAGTAGTAAGGGGTAGAACTTATTACGGTTTGGTTAGATTCATATGTTACTTAGATGGGTACGGTACGTTAGGAGTGCACAAATTATTCGAGAGGTGAGTATTTCATGTGAGTGCACGTCCTAACATGTATTTTGCATTCATTGTTTTAATGTTATTAAAACACTTGCTGCTTTTAAAATAATCCCCACTTTTGGGCTCTGACCCGTTTGCTTTCAAATCTATTTTTGTAAAAACCATTTTAGGTTCCCAGCCACAAGGACACCATGCTTAGGATTTTCATTCAGGTGACGAGTTGTAGCTGTTTGTGGGAGTTACAGGACTTTGCTAGTAGACGTTTCATCTATCTTGACTCTATATTCAGCTTTCATCAGTTGTAGGGCATGTCGCCCATTTCTATTAGAAACATTTCCTATTTCAGATTTTCAGACTTTTGGCATGTAATTAATTCAGGTTACTTTGTTTTATTTAGTTCAGTTGTGGGATTGTTGTGAGGAGTTTTCCTCCGGACTTATTATTATGTTGCTGGTTATTCTATTGCTTCGTTATGGTGAATGGTTGTTATTCTTTCATTATTCTTTTACTGTATGTTAATCAGAGTTAACTTAAAATTTGGCAACTCACTTTTTAAATACTAGGTGGTTAGTAATCATTAAAATGTTTTCGACAGTGATGCTATTTACTGGACCAACTTGGCATTTTGTATTAATTTAATAAAGGAGTAGCTACCTGGTATTTAATTAGTCGGGGTGTCACATCGTCCTCGAGAGTCCTACGGACCAAAAATATAGAGGCTTCTAAATTTCACTCCATTGGCACTCTCCCTATTTTATCTCATTCTGCTCTTTGCTTTTTTTTAAATTAATTGTTAGAAATAATTGGTGTCTAAATCACCACAAATAAATGTATAATGCTTCAATAACCTACTACGACCAATCTAATGAATAATAAAAATAACAATTACAAATAAAATTGAAATACAAGTCTTTTATGAGCCTCCAACTTCAAGAAAGCCATTTGATTACTAGACTTTGTATGTGTATCATTGTTGCAAAGACTCGTCAATCAAAATCCCTTTGGACCTACAAAATACACTAAAACATTTATATAGCAAGTAAGGGGTATCAATCCAACTTTTTAATGAGGACAAGAACAAAATGAAGACTAGTATAATTTTCTAGGGATATTTATTTTAACTAATAATATGCTAAAATTTAAACTATACTAATAAATAAATAAATAAAATAATAAAGTGAGCTTAATATGAGGAGTAAATAATTATGAGATAATTCAAGGGATTGAAATACACCACTTATAATATTTCTTTCATTAATAAGTTTATCTCTTTGAAATATCTCAAGACATATTTAAATCCACAAATCAACTCTCGTTGCAAATGTGAAGTTAAATATAATCTTTTTAGAAGATTAATGTTAAAATTTCATAAACTCTATAAAAATCGAATTTAAACAATTTCTAATATATCATCCGTTTGGAAATATTTACTAAAAGTATTTTAAATCATTAAAATTAAACTGTAGAATTGAGAAATTGAGCTACAATACTATTTAAAATTGTTTATCTCTAGTTTAATTAATATAAAAATATTATAATCTGAATTTACGATTTTTTTCTCGAAAATAATTCACCATCTCTCGAGGCGTAAATGTAAATTATAAAATTTTAATATTAATATTCAAAGGGGCATAATAAATAAATAAACTAAAAAATAAAAATAATTACGCTAAGAATTCATCACACTCCTTAAATGGGGTATTTAGCTTCTCATTTTTGTTTTATTGCATATGAAATGTAATAATAACACCATAGATGGCATAAAAAATAATAATTCAAAATGAGAATAAACATTATACCAAAAAGACCAAATTGTCACCTTTGAGTCGGTCAGCGTTGTCACGGTCATTGACCGCGATAAAAAAAAAGCATGCATTTTTTGTCATAGTCATTGACCGTGACAACCTTCTAAAGTTGTCACGGTCAAAGACCTTGACAGGTTCGTGACAATTATATCGACTAAAACCCTATTCCCTTCTTTTTTTCCACCGTTTTCATTTCCCACCAATTTTTCCCTCTCTCTACTACGGCAATTCTCACTCTCTCTATACTTTCAGGTTCATTTTTTTCTCTTTCTCTCTTTCCTTTGTGTATGTGTATGTGTGTGTGTGTGTGTTTATGTGTATATATTTATGTGTATGTGTGACTGCTTGTGTGTGTGTGTGTGTGTGTGTTTAATTGTGCGAAGGTGGGTGGGTGGGTGCATTGGTGGGGCAGGGGGCGGGGGGCAGGTGGTGGGGAAGTGGGGGGGTAGGGGTGTGTGTGTTTGCGTATGTGTGTGTGTGTGTGTGTGTGTATTTTAAATCGATTGAGTATCTAGATTATATATCGATTTAATTTCATATTATTAATTTGAAATGAATTGGGTGTACTTCTAAAATTAATTTAACATTTTTTTAATTGATTGGGTGTTTGGTACAAAATATTGATAAGGTATTATGTAAAATATGCTAAGAATACATATAAGATAAATTGCATTTTTGTGTGTAGAGAATGTGACGAATTTTATCCAACAACATTACCAAGTTATTGACCGAGCTCCTAGCATCTAATCAAAAAATTCAAAACACTAATTGATATACTTAAAAGTTTAGGGTGCAAAGTAATATAACCCATAAAGTCAAAGGGGGCAGAATTGAGTTAACTCTAATAAAACAAAGATATGTAAAACTGGTAGTTTTGTAGTTAATTAGTTTAGATAATTATTTTATTTTCAATCATTACTATAATACATCCGCGCATCATGCGGGTTGCAGGCTAGTCTATCTAAATTTCCTTAAAACAATTCAAAAGCAATCATAAAACCTTAAAATTAACAACTTAAGACTGCAGGACATGCTTTTAATGTAGTATCGTAATTCATGAGAAGTCACATAGTGTTACGTGCCATCCCCTTAGCTCTTTATGAAATGGACTAAAGCATTCTATAGTTCTTATGCGTACTTTAAATTAAATGAAACATACTTTAAATTACATAATTAAATGAAATCTCTCGAATTGTGATAAGACATAATTAAATGAAACATACTTTAAATTACTTATAGTGTTAAATGAAACATACTTTAAATTACTTATAGTGTAAATTGATACTAACCTTCTAATTCTTATGCGTAAGCATTCAATAGCCCTTAGACCCATTCGAGAGTCATTACCCCTGTAATGAGATCTCTCGAATTGTCCCGTTTGGACAGTTTGGGACTGTATAGTTTTTGTATAATAATATTCTTATTAGATCAAAGGTGTTACTTTTGGGGGAAGTTCTGTAGTCATATCTTAATGTTCTTTGGTTACATACTAGATGATGCGATGTTAAGTGTTATCTGAATTAATAAAATGAAATAACACTCGCAGTTACGAATCCATGTCGTGTACTTGGAGAACTATGGGGATATGCTACCGAATTTTCCTCAAATTGGAATAATGCGCATGAGCTGTTAAGTATATTACAGAAATATGCGGTCTTGAATGGGATAGTACCACTCACCCTTTAGAGGAGATGAAGGAAATAGGAATTAATATTATAAATTGAATTTTAATTTCAATTTCAAATTAAAATTGAATTTGAATTTGAATTTGAATTTGAATTTGAATTTGAATTTGAATTTGAATTTGAATTTGAATTTGAATTTGAATTTGAATTTGAATTTGAATTTGAATTTGAATTTGAATTTGAATTTGAATTTGAATTTGAATGCACGAATAAATTTACCCATAGAAACTAGACTTCTCGTTGTTATGCGTACGCATTCAATAGGTGATTGTTTATACTAATGGCAACTAAATATTCACACTTTTATTTATGCTATTTTACCCATAATAGGTAATTTTTTGTAGTAGCTGTAATGGGATATCCTAAATACAAAAGGTGGATGGGTGAGACAAATAGATTAGGGGATGTGTTTCGCAGAGGTTATAATGAATTTGTGAAATACGCAAAGAGATGCCATGATGATGAAGATTTTTCGTGTCCATGTGATAGGTGTAAGAATGATAAGGTGTTTGAGTGGAAAACAGTTGAACTACATTTGTTAAGATCGGGTATGCAAGATAGTTATCGAAGTTGGGTTTTTCACGAGGAACGAAAAGTTCCTTTTATCCCCGAGAAACCTTCACAACAACCTTAAACAAGTAAGATAGATGTATAAGGGGAGGATGATAATATAGATCATAATATGATAGAGGATTTAGTTGATGATGCGTATGGAGTTCATGAAGTGGAAGAGAATGAGGTCATTGACGATGTACAAGGTTCAGGTGCTCATAAAGATATTGGGATAAACCTTGACACTGACTACCAAAGTTTAAAATTTAAGGCGAGCCAGCCATTAAACTCTAGTTGTGAGAAAGATCAAAATAACTTCACATGCCATGATTGGTTTTCATAGTTTGAAGACTCAATATGATTTGCCTGGCACTAGCATGACGGGAATTTTGAATTGGGTGAAGGGCTTGCTACCCAAGCAGAATACGCTTCCAAATAGTTATCCTACTATAAAGAATAATTTCAAAGGTTTGGGAATAAAGTATAAATCAATTATGCTTGTGTGTATGACTTCATACTATACCAAAATGAGTATGAAAATCTCGATCAGTGTCCGGTATGCGATGAACCTAGATATGTACAATCTACTATCAAAGAAGGTGCAAGCTCAAAAGTGCCTCAAAAAGATTTGAAATATTTTCCCATTAGGCCTAGCTTAAAGAGGTTTTTCACGGTACCATGGATAGCGGAGGCAATGACTTGGCATGCTAGGGCGGAAGCAGGGATAATCTCATGCGCCATACTATTGATTCTACAGTTTGGAAGAGGGTGAATTTTGAGTATCACGATTTTCTCAAGAATAGCATAACATTCCTTTGGCAATATCGACAGATGGTTTCAATGCATTTGAAAATCTAAGCACCAATCAGAGTGTATGGCCAGTGATCCTATCCCCACTTAACCTCCCTCCTTCACAATGTATGAGACCTGAATTTTTGATGTTGTCTTTGTTGATCCCTGGGCCAAAGGCACTAAGTGAGGTCATTTATGTCTACCTAGTTCCTTTGATGGAAGAATTAAATAAGTTGTGGGAAGAGGGTGTGCAAGCATTTAACTCTTTTAGAAAAGAAGAGATACGCTGAAAGCTATGTTGATATGGGAAATTCATGATTTGCCAGCTTATGGGACATTATCCAGTTGTGTAGTACATGATTATTTGGGGTGTCCTATTTGGGGAGAGGAGACAGAATCTCTTCGTCACCTCACTAGTTCATAAAACGTATACCATTGCCATAGGATATTTTTACCCCCTCTTATAGTTTTTTATTTGAGAAAGGTTCCAATTTTTTACCGGGCAGGGTTGAGCATAGGCTACTGCCCAGAATACTTTCAGGCTCAGAAATTGGAAGTAAATCTTCTGATTGTGGCCCTAATATGGCAGGTTAGAATCATAAATTTAAGAATTTCAAGCATAGGAAGACCCCAACTGGGAATAAAACTGAGACAATAAAGGCATGGTCTAGGAGGTTAATTTTATTTACTTGCATTATTGGAAGAATTACCCAGTGCGCCATATATTGGATGTGATGCATACAGAGAAGAACATCGTTGAACATATTTTGGGCACATGCCTTGTGGGATTCATTCGAAGGATGGAGAAAATGCACGAAAAGACCTTAAAGCGTTGAAACTTAAGCCACAAATATGGTTTAAAGAAGATAATTGGGGAAGGACGATAATTCCCCCTGGTGCATTTACTTTGATGAGTGAGGAAAGGAAGGTGCTTTTAAAAACCATATATAATTTGAAAGTTCCATCTAATTTTTCGTCCAACTTGCAAAGGATTGTGAATTATGCTACCCATGATTTACATAGTGTAAGTCCCACGATTAGCATACGATCATGCAATTAGTTCCTTTATTATTTAAGCACTGTTTCTCGAAGTACAGGGATTTATGGAGGGATATTATGCAAATTAGTATTTGCTTCTCACTTTTATACGAGAAGATAGTCAATTGAAATCACATAGTAGTCACAAAATTGACGGTGAATGAAGCGATTTGTTTCTTGGAGAAGTACTTTCCCCCATCTTTCTTTGACATAAGTGTTCACTTGTTGTTACACCTATGCGGTGAGGCATTTCTTTGTGTCCTAGTACGATATCGATGGATGTATTCGTTTGAAAGATTGATGAAAGTTTTCAAAGATTACATCAAGAATACACGATACATTGAAGGATCAATTGTAGAGGAACACATCACCATGGAATCATCAATCTACACTCAAAAATATATGCCTAACTCGATCACCGTGGATGACAATGATGAGTTCATCGACGTGGGTGGTCATGTGATTGGCAAACGAGTGAAATTAATGAGTTTGCAACATGAATAAGTAGCTCGTTATCTATTTGACACACATGAAGATGTCAAAAAATGGAAAAAGTTAGTTTAAATTATTTTAACTTTTAAATTATTTTAATTTTTTTATTTCATCACGATCTATGCTGAAAATATGAAGCATGTGAGAACAATAAAAGACGAAAAACAATGGCCCAATCAGACTACGAATTAAGGTTGTGGTTATCACATGAGGTAATTATAATGAAATTGGTTGTTATGAAATGTCACAATACAAGAAAGCTTTACAACTAACCTAATTAATTTATCTATATTCTCACCTCTTAAAGATGGTTGAGAGACATAAAGGATTGCTCGTCTAGCCACTGGAACCTTGTTCATGTCACAAGAGTACAAAATGCATCGATTGAACGATTAGGTTTTAGGTGCAAGATCCTTTATAGAGCACACCTAGGGTTTTCTTTTTGTACTTTAGCTATATAGACCTTCATTTAGTTGGACTTGAATTTTGACAAAACATTTTTGTAATTAGGTTGTGTTTAGCCTACCTACGCCAAGCTCTCTATGGTCATCTACACATCAAATAAGCTCTCGACTCAGTCCAGCATTCCAGAAAAGGTAATTTCCATACACTCTATGGCTCATAGGAATTTAATATTCACTTAAGACACTACACGACACTACATTTGCATCTAATTATCATATCTTAAGATTGTGCGTTAGTTGGATTTAAAAAGAATTTTAAAAAGCTGCTTAAAATTTAATTAGAAGTTTTTTTGCGATTAATCGTTTTCATAAAAAACAAATTTCAAAATTAAAATTCAAAGTTTATAAAAAAAAAGTCTTTTTGCACATCATTGGTTCTTTCAAGTGGTATCAGAGATAGACTTTAAAAAGATTTATTTTTCAAAATTATTGTCAAACTCTTTTTACCTTGTTTCAAGACATAAAATTTCGAGTAATCATCGTAGCCAACAAAATTTTCATTATCATTAGTGTATGTGTGAATAGTGTTGTCGTCATCAGATTTAGTATCATATAAAGCACGTTTAGCATCAAAAGGAGCAGTTATTTCAAGCATAGAAGGTTTTCTAGCTAACAAATATCTAGAAGCATCAATCAAATCAAGTAGTTCATCATAATCAGATTCATCTTCAGAATTAGTCATTCGTGTTATGTACACGTCTCCGCAACAGTCATAAACTTCTCCTAAAAATGCAAGGCAATTTGATTTAGAATTTCCTTGGTTATCTTCTGATTCATATCAGAAGAGTCATCCCAATTTTTAGTAATGTGAGCCTTCTGTTATTTAGAATGCTTGGACTGTGTCTTAGACCTACACTCAGCAATAAAGTGATCGAATTTCCCACAATTGTGACAAGATAATTCAGATTTATCAATCTTACTACTTCTATTGTCATAATCAGAAATTTGCCTTGAAGTTCTGTTATGGTCTTGGGTGAACTGACTTGAATACTAGCTTGTGTTTATTCTGCATCCTGTTTTGCTAGATCTTTGAGGTTTTAGGATAAAGATATCTACTAACAGCGGTATCTCTTAAAGCTATGTTTAATGTAGGAGACGTTTATTTTGTAGTTTACAAACATTTATTATTTTCCCTTACCATTGTCTAATTTAGTCAAAATGGGTTAGAGTTGAGTACATATTTATGGTTAGTGTGTTGATAATATTTCATGCATTGTATCTTGTCTTATTATTTCTCGCACATTTAATTTTGGCCTTTAATATTTTGGTAGAGCAAATGCTACTAATTTGATTTCTCGACAGAAAGGTATTTATGTTTTGCAAGTTCGTACGCGGTCGTCAAGAGTTGAGTTTTTTTTCTAGGATGGGTGGGTAGTTAGATACAGTTTTTTATAGGAAATTTTTGGAATTATTTTACCTTAGTATGTCATTTGATGTACTCAAGGATTTTATCAAAATTAGTTCAATGGGGGAGTTTGAAGGTACATATATAGAGCACACCTACGGTTTATGTCACGCCCCGACTTAATTAAGTTAAACTCGTCCTTTTTAATTAGAGGTAAATTTACTTAAACAATAAACAATGCTTTAATTTAAAACTCTAAGGGAAAATAGCATAAGATTTTTTTATTTTAAAAGGCATGTGTAGATGAAAACATAAGTACCTTTACATGTAACTTATAAGTACTACACAACTTTACATAACTAATATCCTTAGTTTAATATTTACATAAAAAGATTCTTGATATTCAAACCATAGTATATATCCCGGTATAAGGTCCTAACATGGCAGTGAACTTCAAATGATAGGCATACCTGAAACATAACATTATAGGAGTTTAAGCAACACAAGCTTAGTGAATGACCATATTCACACATATAACCAATTCAAATAACCATTTTTATTTTCTAATGTTATAACCCAATAGGAATAGTGTGACTCGCGCAAGCCTGGACCCGCTAGTCCAATTAACTCCTAGTTAATGGGGAACACAAAATCCCCTAATTAGGCCCGAGTACAACAAACCTAATAATTGGATTAATGGGGCCACTGCATCCCGTAGGACCCATCGGTCCTTAACATTAGATAAAGGACTCACCAGTCCATATAATTATATAACATCTCTTAATATTTTTAATCATATGCATATGTTTCTTAAATACAACATCACTCCCGTAAGCATTTTAAGACATGTGTTTAACTACACATATATATATGAACATATAAGCATCTATATTTAAAAGGAAAGGTCACTCACCTTGGATTTGGTGCTAATATTAATACCAAACTACTTCTTTGGTATGGTAGTATTAGCTGCTTCCCCACCTAACAAGTCAATGTCATTAGTATTTGATTACACCGATTAACATCAAACCCAGTAATATATCATATCATTTGGTCAATCAGAAATAAATAAGAAGGAATTAAATATGATACTTCACATTTCTATAACACCCAAGTAATTAGGGTTCTAACACAATTTACGAAATTAAATTACGAATTTGCTAGAATAAGTTATGCTCATTTTTTTACAACCTTTTCCAAATCATGTCTCAAGAAAAACAGCAACACAACTTCAACTTCCTAGAATTTTCATAATTTTTATACGACATAACTTTGCATGATATTACACCCAATATCAGTAAACACATTTAATAATACAAAATTAATGTTTCATAATTTTTAGGGCTCATTTTCTATGTCGAACAAAACGTCAAACACCTGGTATGTAGTCTTGCTCCTTTAGGGCAGATTTTAAAACAAAACTTCAAACTATCACCAAAGGTGCATTACTTGGTATTTTTACACAATTTTTGTATATGTTATACATGTATGAGTATATTTTACTCTACAACTAGAATCAGTCAATTTCAATGAGTATTCCATGATTTATGCCATTTTTAGCACAACTAGGTAGAAAACGAATATTAAAGTATAACTTAACATTTTTAATCATACATAACCTCCACCTTGGGTATCAATCATGGAAACATATAATAAACATGTTTCAACATATATAAACATCAAAAACCTGAATTTCCTAAATTAAAAGGCATCACGAGGAGGGAATTTAAATCTGGGACATTAAAGTCAACATTTACGATCCTAATACACGTTCTTACACATGTTCTTAAACCATCCTTATTCCAACACAATTCAGCAATATGGGTATCATTAAAATATATATCCAAATAAAAAATAAAAACATTACAAGTATATAACTCATCCATGTGACCAACTTTAATAAAGAAGTAATTACCTTACGAGGATTCCTCGATTTATAGAAATTTTCCAAAGATTTCTTCCTTAACTTTCTTCTCTTTCTCTCTCTTTAGGCAAAACTTGTAATTTATTATGAGGAAGAATACATACCTCTCATTTATAATCATAAATACGTTGCATATTGGTCCAATAGCAATAGGGGTAGTGGTAACACATGATTGGTTGGATGAAAGGTCGAATTAGACAATTCCATTAATGACACATTTGTCCCACCTTGGTAAAATCACCATTACTCACTATCACGGGCCCCGATTTTCTCCCTCTTTGTGTGTACGCATAGATAATACATCTACAACTTTCATCTTTTGTTTTTTTGTTTTTTTCCAAAATCATAAAATTAGTACGCCTAATTTGGGCTCGAACAGGAAAGTAGCAATTTACCGAAAAATCTCAAAACTTTCACATTTGGCGACCAAACATTGCCAATTTCGTACCAACACCCTAGTTTTCTTTTATAAACATAAAGATGCATTAAAAACATATTTTATGATGCATTAAATCACATAGCTAATCATATGATCTAAATATGTTATTCTCGATCATAAGCTCGATAAGCACCTGATATAAACCACGTATATATATCACATGAGCATGTATCCCCTAAACATGATAATTAACTTGTTTAACACACATAACCAATTTATAACTAATAAATAATAATTTATACTTAATTATGTAATTATCCTTCCTAATCATATTTTAGGGCCTTACAATTCTACCCCTCTTATAAAAATTTCGTCCTCGAAATTTAACGTAGAAGAAACTTACCAAATAGATGAGGATATTGTGTCCTCATGTTATTCTCTCCTTCCCAGGTGGCACACTCCACATTCTGACTTCTCCACATCACCTTAGCTAGTGAAATGGTTTTATTATGTAACACTTTCTCCTTTCGATCTATAATAGCAATGGGTTCCTCCACGTAGGTCAAGTCATCTCAAAGCTCTATCGGTTGTGAAATAAACACATGTAAAGGATCGTCCATATACTTCCGTAACATGGATATATGAAAAACATCGTGTATCCGAGACAATTCTGGTGGTAATGCAAACTTATAAGCTACAGCAACAACCCGTTTCACTATCTCGTAAGGTCCAATGTACCTAGGACTTAACTTTCCCTTCTTCCCAAATCTCATAGCCCCTTTCCAAGGAGAAACATATAGGAATACTCGGTCACCTTCCTCAAATTTAACTTCTTTCCTTTGGTTATATGCATAACTTTTCTATCTACTTTGCGCCACTTTCAAGTGATTATGAATAAGATTTATCTTTTCAATAGTCTGCTGCACAATTTCTGGCCCAAGTAGTTTTCGTTCTCCTACTTCCGTCCAACACACTGGAGTTCTGAATTTTCTCCCATATAAAGCTTCATAAGGAGCCATCTCAATACTCGAATGATAGTTATTATTATAAGCAAACTCTATTAGTGGCAAGTGTTCATCTTAACTGCCCTTGAACTCCAGTACATAAATTCGTAACATGTCTTCAAGTGTTTGGATCGTTCTTTCTGACTGCCCATCAGTCTGAGGATGAAAAGTTGTACTAAATTTCAATTTAGTCGCCAAAGCTTGTTGTAAACTAGGCCAAAAATGAGAAGTAAACTTAGGATCTCGATCGGAAATAATAGAAACAGGTGCACCATGCAATCTGATAATCTCATCCATATATATTTTTGCATATCTATCCATGGAGTAAGTAGCTTTAACAGGAAGAAAATGTGCAGACTTAGTCAACCTATCAATGATAACCTAAATAGAATCAAACCCTCGTGATGATTTTGGTAAACCTATAATAAAATATGTACTAACATGCTCCTATTTCCACTCAGGAATAGGTAAGGGCTATAGTAAACCACTCGACTTTTGATGCTCCGCCTTCACCTGTTGGCAAACTAGACATCTAGCAACAAAATCTGCAATGTTGTGTTTCATTCCTGACCACCAATAACATTATTTCAAATCTCTATACAGTTTCGTGCTCCCTGGATGCATAGCATATAACGAACAGTGGGCTTACTCTAAAATTGTTCTTCTTAAATCAGGCACGTTAGGTACACACAAACGGTTACCGCACATAACAATGTCATTATCACGAATAGAAAATTCATTTGCTTTACCCTTTTTCATATTGTCTCTAACTTTCACCAATTCTGTATCCCTACCTGCGATTGTTTTATCCAGTCTATCAACGTGGGTCTAGAAGTTAAATATGCCACTATTTCTTAAGACTCATTCAAAGTTAACTCCACCCCCATTAAAGCTAACTCTCTCAGAAGATCAACTCGAATACAATAAATACAAGATACTATGCCTCAAGATTTTCTACTCAAAGCATCGGCAACAAAATTAGCTTTACTCGGATGGTGATGTATCGTGCAATCATAATCTTTTATAAGTTCCATCCACCTTCTTTGCCTCAAGTTCAAGTCTTTTTGAGTAAACAAGTATTTTAAGCTTTGATGGTCAGTCAAAATTTCACAACTAACACCATATAAGTAATGTCTCCAGATCTTTAATGCAAAAACTACTGCAACTAACTCAAGATCATGAGTAGGGTAGTTGCATTCATGTATCTTTAACTGTCGAGAAGCAAAATCAATTACCTTTCCATGTTGCATTAATACACATCCAAGTCCTTGATATGAAGCATCACTATAAATAACTAAACCTTTTGTACCCGTTGGGATAGTCAATACTGGAGCTGATGTCAACTTACCCTTTAAATTTTCAAAGCTTTTATCACAACCACCATTCCACACAAACTTGTTCTCCTTTCTGGTAAGCTTAGTCAATGGCAATGCAATAGAATAAAACCCCGGTATAAACCTCCTGTAATACCCCGCCAACCCCAAAAAGCTATGTACCTCAGTCACACTAGTTGGTCTTTCCCAATTCATTACTGCTTCTACCTTCTTGGGATCAACACAAATACCATCAGCAGAAATAACATGCCCCAAAAATACTACCCTATCAAGCCAAAATTTACATTTAGAAAACTTAGCATATAACAACTTCTCTCGCAAGGTCTGTAAAATAATATGCAGGTGGTGTTCATGATCATCCCTACTACGAGAATATATCAAAATATCATCAATGAAGACAATAACAAAGGAATCCACATATGGGTGAAATATATGGTTCATCAAATCCATGAATACGGCCGGTGCCTTTGTTAACCCAAATGGCATGATAAGAAATTCATAGTGTCCATACCTGGAACGAAAAGCAGTTTTAGAAATATCACAGACTCTTACTTTCAATTGATGATAACCGAATCTGAGATCGATCTTGGAAAACACTTTGGCCCCTTTCAACTAATCGAACAAGTCATCAATTCTGGGTAGTGGGTATTTGTAACGAATAGTGACCTTATTCCATTGACGATAATCGATGCATAGTCGCATGGTTCCATCTTTCTTTTTCACAAATAATATTGGGGCTCCCCATGGTGATACACTAGGCCTTATAAAACCACGATCTAACAAATCTTGCAACTGTATTTTTTATCTCTTTTAATTCTGCAGGTGCCATACGATATGGTGTAATAGATATTGGTGTAGTGTCTGGTACCAACTCAATCGCAAATTCTACCTCACGGTCTAGGGCTAACCCTGGGAGTTCTTTTGGTAAGACATCTGCAAACTCATTAACTACTGGTATATTTGATAGTTTTCCAGCCTCTTGTCGTGTGTCCACCACATGAGCAAGATAACCCTCGCATCCTTTCTTTAGCAGTTCATAACATTTTTTAGCGAAAATCAATCATGTTGGAGTGACATTTCGTTCCCCAATAAATTTAAATCCAGGTTCACCCGGTAACCGAAACACTACCTCCTTTTTAAAGAAATCTAAACATATATGATATGAGGCTAACCAATCCATACCCAGTATCACATCAAAGTCGCACATATCGAGAGGTAATAAGTCAACCAACAACTCCTTTTCACCTATTCGCACCACGCACTCCGTATACACCTTATAAATAAAAACCAATTCCCCCACTGGAGTAATGATCGCTAAACCAGAATCTAATGATGATAATGGCTTATTAAGATGCAACAAATAAAGAAGAGATACAAAAGAATGTGTAGAACCAGGATCTATCAACACATAAGCATATTTATCACAAATAGAAAGTGTACTTGTCACTACGTTAGGCATAGCTTGTGCATCTTGTTGCGTAAGTGCAAACACTCTACCTTGGCCTTGGTTTTGAGACATGCCTCCTCTACCTCCCCTGTGTACTTTCGGTGTAGAAATCCTATCTCCTACTGTCACACTCCCAACTAAAGTTATAGCTCCCATCGCTGGACAATTCTTTTGTAAGTGCCCCGGTTGATGACAGTGGAAACACAAAGGTGTCGTCTCAGCTATTGTACACTCTCGAGACATGTGCCCTTGACCAACACATCTAAAACAAAACACAACCCTCGATTACATCGCAGATACATATTCTGACCGACTCATCCCAATCCTTCCATCTCGAGCCTGAAATCTTCCACGTGCACTTCTATTATTTTTAAATTCTTGTCCCTTAGATACTCCTCGTGCTACGCCTTGAGATGAGGTTCCCATCTCCCATCTATAGGACTTCGTACTATCATATCTAGCTTTCTTCGAATGTTCGACTTGCATATCTTTCATTGACTTTTCAAATACCATAGCTCTATCCACCAGATCCACATAATATGTGTTCTTTATATTAGCAACCATATTTTTTATATCTACATTTAACTCAGACTGAAACCGATCACATTTACTTTCTTTTGTCCTCACCAAATCAGGTGCAAATCTAGATAAGGATATAAATAAAGCTTCATACTCTGCCACTGTTCGGTTCCCCTGTTTCAACATGATAAATTCTTCCTCTTTCTCTTTTCTATAAAGCCTTGGGAAATATTTTTCAAAGAACACCTTCACAAACCTATCCCATGAAATTTGTGGAGGATTTATTGGTACCACTCCCCCAATTGTAGTGAGTAACCTCTTTGTACCATCCCACCATAACTTTGCATCATTCTCTAACCTGAAGGTTGCTAACAACACCTTTTGTTCATCTCACACTTCCATTACCATGAATATCGTTTCCATCTTTCTAATCCACCCCTCTACCACTAATGGATCAGTAGTCCTCGTAAATGCTGGCGGATTTAACTTCATGAACCTCTCATGGAATTTATACCTATCTCCACCATGTGCTCCACCTCTTGCTTCTTCCACCAATTGTGCCACAGCACGTAATATTCTTCCCACATCATCAATAGGTTGTTGTTGCACCTCTGGTTCATCCACTTTAATATGTCCAAGTCCTTGCTGACTGTTAGGTACATAGGATGCCTCACCCTCTGCTCTCTCATGTGGCTCGTGTGGATCCATCACTCACTGCAATATAATTAACTTTAAAAAAATACAATAGCAGTAGTTTAATATTAACATTGTTAGTCAAAATCCAGACACATAGCAAACTCACTTTCTAGTGTCCACTGCCAATCTAGACCCTCACACCTTGTCTAGAACCTAATAAACACGCTCTGATAACAAGTCCAGCAGGCTTCTGATGATCCACTTTCTCTAACTGACAAGTAGTACACTTAGATACAAACTCAGCAATGTCACTTTTCATCCCATTCCACCAATACTACCGTCGCATATCTTGGTACATCTTATCCCCACCAGGATGTATCATAAATCTGGATCCGTGCGACTCTATCATCACAGCATGCCTCAAATCCACATCCTCTGGAAGAATCAACCTACCATTGAAATGCAATCCCCCATCTGAACTCATAGAGTAAGACTCTACTCCTCTAGCTAAAAGCTGTCAAATTTTCTCCTAAAAAAATGGATCGACTGCCTAATCCTGAACCACCCTCGTCACAATATGAGGTGTTATAGTCATAACTGACATAAATGATCGAGCAACTGTATCCTGATGTCCCCGTTCCTTCCATTTCGCCTTCCATACCGCGACCAACTCACCTGCCGGCCTTCCACTCCATGCGTCTACTACCACGTTAGACTTTCCTGGGTGGTAAGGTATCTCAAAATGATAATCTTTCACGAACTCAATCCACCTGCGCTGGCGCATGTTCAAATCCCGTTGAGTGAATAAATACTACAATGACTTATGATCCATGAATAGGCAAAACTTCTCCCCCAATAAATAGTGCCTCCATATCTGAAGGGAAAACACAACTGCCGCAAGATCTAAGTCGTGGGTGGGGTAATTCTTTTCATGAGGCATAAGCTTTCTAGAGGCATAACCTACGGACTTCTCTGCCTATTTTAGTACTCCACCAAGCCCTTGTAAGGATGCATAAGTGTAAACCAAGTACTCTACTCCTCGCCTAGGCAGTGCTAATACTGGTGCTGAAGTCAACTTATCTTTCAGCTCGTCAAATGCTAACTGACATGCATCATCCCAGATAAATGGTACACCTTTATGGGTTAGATTAGTAAATGGACCCACTATCTTTGAGAAACCCTGGATAAAACGTCTGTAATAATTGACCAATCCCAAGAAATTGTGCACTTATGTTGGTGTCATGGGCTGTCCCCACTCCCTCACCGTTGATACCTTACTAGGATCCACTGATATCCCCATTTCAGACACAATATGCCCCAGAAGCTAAACTTCCCGAAGCCAGAACCCACATTTCTCATATTTCGCATACAGTTGATGCCCACGTAGGGTCTGTAGGACCTGTCGCAAATGCCCGGCATGCTCCTCCTCAGTCTGAGAATAAATAAGGATGTCATCTATGAAAATGATGACAAACTAGTCTAAGAACTCTCTGAACACCCTATTCATCAAGTCCATGAATACCGCTGGCACATTAGTCAACCCAAACGACATGACCCGAAACTCATATGATCCATATTTGGTTAAGAAGGCAGTCTTTGAAACATCTTGCTCCCTGATATATAGCTGATGATAAAGGAACCTTAAGTCTATCTTTGTGAATTAGGTTGCTCCTCTCAGTTGGTCAAACAAGTCATCGATTCTAGGCAAAGGATACTTGTTCCGTATCATGACTTTATTAAGCTCCCAATAATCAACGCACGGCCTTAAAGAATCGTCTCACTTATTTACAAATAAATCGGGGCACCCCAAAGCGACGTACTCCTATGGATGAACCCCTGCCCCAAAAGTTATTATATTTGATCCTTGAGCTCCCTCATCTCTTCTGGAGCCATACAGTAAGGCGCATTTAATTTTAGGTCCTACTGGGGATTTGTAGTGGACTTTTAGGACGCACTATTTTAGGGCTCGTCCTGGGGGTAAGTATGTGATATTTATCCAATTGGGGATTGTGGGATCTTAAAATGATTTTCTTGGTGAAAAAATATTCTAATACTTGTTGAGCATTTTTAGGAATTTTTCTCAAGAAGTTTTGGATTTTTCTGGCATTTTTGTCTCTTAAGTAGATGTTAATTCTCTGTTGGGGATTGCAGGTGACCTTCTATCCCTGGGGGATGACTCCGCGGGGGTTACGGGCATGCAGGTGTAGATAAGGAGGTTATAGTCCCATGCGTTTGGGTACGTATGGTACCTAGGAGAGAGGGTTGTGGGGAAGATAAGGTGACATCTAATTATGGTTCTTGACATCTAATTGTAGTTCTTTCCCCTAGGAATTTTCTTACATATTCATCGTTGATTGGGGGATCTAGGCGTTGACCCTGTTGCATGTTTGATGTAGCGGCATTGCACCTGAAAAGAGACTCTAACAATGCAAAAGGATATGCATATTTTATTTGATTATCTTAATTTAGTGGCTTATTCTACATGCACTTTAATTTGATTCTGAGTTTTTGCTTTCAGAAAAAGTTAGGAAAATTGTATTTATTTTTTTTTGGAAATTTTTGGATATGTTTGAGTAGAAGATGTCCTCGGAGGCTTGGTTGAAAAAGATCTTCCCTTTTATTTGAGAAAAAAGTAGAAAAAATGATTTTTTGGAATTTTTTTAATTGAGGAAGGCCTTGGCGGCTTGGTTGGTATATGGATGAGGGGATAGAAAGCTTGGTTGTAAAGTGGGGCTTGGTGATTTTATTGGATTATGTTGAATCTGGTGTGTTGAAAAAACTATAATGATGCTGGTTTTGCTGGAGCTGTTGTTTTGGATGAGACATCGCGTTCTACTGCGGTGTTGTGTGCTTTGGGAGAGAGGTGGTGGGACAATACCCATAATTTTCATCTTGGCTTTGGGGAGATGACTACTACTCCCATTGACGTTCAGCAGCTACTGGGGATTAATTGTGAAGGGTTTTGGTTATGCTGGCTCTGCCGGAGCTATTACCTTGGGCCTTACTGTGAGGATTTACTGGTAATGGAGGACTTAATGGTGGATCCCCAGTTAGCTGTTATCATAGCGTGGATGTATTATCATCGCAATTGTGTGGTGGTGATACTGGCAAAGACCCTAAACGGTCTAGATGCTTAGCAAGAAGGACGCACTGATTTTCTGATAGGGAGCCCAATTATGCTGCTCATGTGGCTGGTTGAGAGATTCCATTTGGCGATTCCCCTTGAATATCCCTTGGAAGCTGTGCCGAATTTCTTTACTTGATATTCCATTAGCTTTAGCCCACCCATAGAGAACTGGATAAATTGGTTCATGGAGCACGGGGCTCAATGCCTGCGCTAGTCGGTGCCATGATGGGGAGAGCTGCAGCCTATTCTGGAACTAGGAGAATACTAGTATGCTCGGTTAGTTGGTCTTCAGTAGAACTCATTCTGTTTTCCCTAGCGATTTTTATGCCAAGTTAGACAGGAGCAGATAGTGCCTCCTTGGGCACTAAATTTCTTTCATGTGGAAGATTTAACTTAATCCATGTGCATGAGGTTAGGTTCTCTGTGGGATAATGGTCGGTCGTCTACCTGTCCTTCTCGATCCGTAGGCAGGGTATGGCATGTGTTAAAGACTATCTGAAATGGCTATGGAAGCGATTGGTGGCAATGATCTTGGCAAAGGAGACCGGTTAGAGATGGTTTGTCCTTTTTGATACTATGGAGGGGGAGTAGTGGTTTTATCCAGGCTGGTTAGGGCATACCGTTCTATGGAGCGCCTTCAGAATACCAATCAGGCAGGGGAAATTCGGGGGCTTCAAGGAGCAGATGAGGATGGGGTTGGGTCTTCAGACTGCTGCGGATAGGATCTTTTATGAAGCTGGTGTTCATTTCTTATGAAGCTTTTGTGACTGGGATGTGTTTGTATGTTTTTTGGTTTTTGGGAAAATTTTGGGAAAGTTTCGTTAGTTTGTTTTAGGGGTAGTTTGGTTAGCGGAGGTGGTTGTTTTGACTTGTTATGCTGATATTTTATGTAATTGTACTGAATTCTCCCATTAATGGAATAAAAAAGAATTTTGATCATATTGTTGTGCCTCTTTATGAGTTTTACATTCGAATTATCAATACCAATCGCTATGATAATGATAAAATCATGTAAATGATAAAATGAACTATCGTTCTCGAAGGTAAGTAAAGAATAGCGTTTTGTGGAAAAAAATGGATCGTGCCCATATAAAGCGTGTGAGCTGCCTACTTACCTTTGGGGTGTTTTGAAAAAAAATTGGGTTTCATTTAGTAAGAAAAAAGGTTTTAGAGGATCAGGACCCACGTAGTTCTGAGTAGAGTGAAATGAAGACTTTTTTATATAAAAAGGAGATAATAGGAGTCGTAGCGTGCCGATATTTTGGACTAAGGGTAGAACTTTTTGAGACGGTCTTGGTTGACAGGATGCGCCATCTCTTCTTCGTTAAGGTCTGTGAGCATAGCGATGCCGTCTGATAGGATATTTTCCCGATATAGGGGCCACTCCAGTTTGGCTTGAATTTCCCTCTAGGGTCCCAGAAGGGTTCTATGATTTCTTTGAAGGCCAAGTCTCCTTCTTGGACATCGCGATCCTTGACTCTTTTATTGAATGATCGCGCTATCCAACAATGGCAACCTTGTATGTGGTATAG
Source organism: Sambucus nigra (assembly GCA_949130495.1). NCBI lineage: Eukaryota > Viridiplantae > Streptophyta > Magnoliopsida > Dipsacales > Adoxaceae > Sambucus > Sambucus nigra. The sequence continues at coordinate 374,854,772 of OX422221.1, forward strand.
AGCCTTTAGTCTCTTTTTATCCAAGAGTGACAATTAGTCAAGGCGACTCTGATACCAATATTCCTCGTTGACTCTACTTTTAAGCATAACGCGTAGGGAAGGTATTTCTAGCTCAACAAGTAGGAATGATTCCACGCCGAATACTAAAGTGTAAGGGGTAGCCCCAGTAGATGTCCTGACTCAAGTATGGTAACCCCAGAGGGCGTAAGGGATCCGATCGACCCAATCTCGGTAACTCTCGGTCATTTTGTTGATGATGGATTTGAGGTTATTTTTGGCAGCTTCAACTGCACCATTGCTTTGGGGTCGGTAGGGAGAAGATTTGTGTCTCTAAATTATCACACCCCGCTAAATTCTGGCATCTGTCGCCACCAAAACTAAGTCGGGCGCGAGTAAATAAAATACCATTCTCAGCATGTGACAAATATGAGACATAAATAAATCAATCCACATGATAAATAATTGAATCAATCCCAAATGATAATAACCAATTGTGTGATAAGATAGCCATCACATGCTAAAACTCCAAATAATAATCCAATTTCCAATAATATAAAACTGAATAAACTCCATCTGAATCCATAAAGAAATAAGAATAAAACCCATAACAACTTCGGAACCGAATGGCCCAATCGAAACCATAAACTTTGTCTCAAAGTAAATACGAAGGAATGAAAAACTAAACTAAATCAATATGCGTAAGGTAGAGCAACTCCAACTACACCACCAAGCAAATCTTCAAATAATTCTATACATCTTCTCCAAATACTATTTCCTAAAAAGTTAGTCAACGCACGAGGTCAGAGCCCCAAGCATGAATACACACTACTCCCCTCAAATAGGGTATGTGAACCCAGACAATAGCATTATACGCAATAAATATCACAATAGAGTATTTTAATTAGACGAGTAGTTTAAACGTGGGAAAGATAAATTACTAACTAACCCCAGAGATTCTTATAAAAATCACACCAATATATTTTAATTATCCCACTGCCCCAAAGTATTAATTGAATTCAATTAACCCAAAGTTATCATTTATCTCAATATTATTATCCACTATGGTACTTCCGCAATAAATTCTACACCACTTACAATTTCCCTCGCCATAGCCAGCCAGCCCATTTAAACTGTCAACCTTGTACATTATGCACGACGTTCCACACATGACACGTTTTCATATCCAGCCAGCCCATTTAAACTGAAAACTCTACATGTTATTCAGACGTCACACACCCATACGTTGAAATAGCCAACCAACCCATTTTAACTATCGGTCCTGCAAGTTATTAACGACGCCAATATATTTTAATACCCATTTTATTATCTTAGGTATTAAATTCTTAATTTTCTCAATTTCACAATTTATAAATTTCCCCCACCCTTATTTGATACATCACGAATATTGCATATTTGCGCCCTTTATCTTTATGCATTCTAGCACTTTTACGTTTTTAATGTCTATATTTATGCTCGTTAACCAGACAACCTTATATTTGGACATATATATGTTGTGCAGGGGTTAATTATGCTTTTGTAGGTATTGGAACCCTAAAAGTGAGGTTCGGTTGCATTTCGGAGAAGTTTCATCGTCGAATGCTACTTCAAGGGAAAATTGGTCTTTTCAAACTCACTATTTTTTATATAATGAAGTTACCAACATGTATATCATCAAATTATCTTTTCGTGGCCACTGACCGTGCGTCATTCTGACTCCTTATGTGGAAGTTATGCTCATTTCCGGAAGGTTTCGGTAATTTCTTCTATTCAAGAGAATTTTGGTAATTTCATACTGCATAATTTGGAGGGTTTCAAAACATAATCATATAGATAATTTAATTAGCTTCCCGTCGGTTCCGACCACGCCTCATTTTGATTCCGTATGAGGGAGTTATAGCCGTTTTCGTGCAACGCGTCAAAATTGGTTCAAAGTGGAAAAGAGGGATGTCTCCAGCCCAAGGCAAATTCCAAAAGTGCGGTCGACAGGTCCAAAACATGAGGTCGACCGGTTCCATCATATATGGACGAAAATTGACTTATTTTGGGTTTTTTGGCTTGGTTTTTTTTGGGGTTTGTTTTGGGGTATAAATAGAGTATTAGGGACATTTCTTTGGATATATATTTCATTTTAGGTTAGAAAACTTTGGGGATTTTTGTTGGATCTTCCCTCTCCTCCTTTCTCTTTGGTTTCATCCCATTTATGTAAGTATATTACTATTCATTGTCACTTTCCTTTGTTTAATGCTTATTTACTTAATTTCTTGCTTTGTAGTTACTTTTATTGCTTAGATAGTTTGTTATAGTTTGTTAATTCTTGTTTGCTTTTGTTAATTAGTTGTTTTCCTTAGTTTAATCATATCTAGTGAGTAGTTTTACGGGTTGGGATTGTGTTTTCGCCATTAATGGGCGTCGAGCTCCGAAAGTTAGGTTTTGGAGAAAATTGCATTTAATTGAAACCTCCGGTATTAAAGTATGATTATTATGCATTTAACTTTCTTTGTCACGCAACGTCAATGTTTATAGAGATAATCTGAATTTAATCCGCGTGTGACCATTTTTTATTAAATGTTAATCTCGCAACTTTGGGTTAAATTCCTTATTGTGTGATGTTTATACTTAATTGAAAATGCTCGATTAAATGTTTTCGAACCGAAATTCTAATTATTAGTTGTTTAGCCCATGGTGGGGACACGATCCCGACTCTCGTTTTATTAATTCTAGTTTAGACTTAACTTCTTATTTTTTTCCCTTTTCTTTATTTCCAACCTATCACCCTTTACACTTTTATTTTAGGAGTATTAAATCCTATAAATTCTAGCAACTCGTCTCTGTGGATTTTCGATATCCGGACTTGGCCGCTATGCTCCCTTTTTTAGTGTAGTCATAACTTTAGGTTTTTGTATTGAGGAGGTGAAACGAAAACAATGATTAGCGCCTTGACACGCGCTACTTTTCACCCTTAATCAAAATGGCGTCGTTGCCGGGGATGAGTTTGTTTTAGCATTTATTTGATTTAGTATTTCGTAGTATTTTTTCTATTTGTATTGTTTTTTACCTTTTTGCAGAACTTTCACATTTGAGCACTTAGAAACGCTTGAATTTCCCGCGCGCACTTACTTTGTAGAATCTGCCACTTCGAGCCATTTTTGGGGTAAGCATGTCTTATTCCAATTCTTTCGGTAATCCTTGTTATAATCCTCAAAATTCTCGCAAGCCTATGACTTTCGGTGAATACTTAGCATCCCAAAGTGTAACAAATTCAAATATGACTTTGGGCGATTATAACGAAAGTCAAAATTTAGGTTATTGGAATTTTAATGATGATGATAATGATTTTGGGCCTTTACCTCCTTATAATAGAAATTTTGAAACGAATTCGAATAGTTTTCAAAAGTCCGATGGTAATTTTCAAAGTTCCCATTTTCATGCATCCGCACCTCAACCTATGACTTTTGGTGAGGGTTTGCGTATGTATGAAAATGAGAAAATTGAAAATTGCTATCGGGAAGAAAATCGTTCGTGGGAACATGAGTTGGATTTATTATTTGAGTCCGACGACGATTTTGCTTCTGAGACTTTCGAAGTCGAGGAATGTTTTGAACCAAATGAGGTACTTGTGACTACTTTGTAACAAGCCATTCTAGACTTTGCCCATTGCGTAATAGATATTGAAAGTGGGGATGATAATGCCGTAATATCGATTTGCAATGAAATGATTTCTTCTTTGGCACCCAAAGAAGAACATTTCATTGAAAATGATATTATTTCCTTTGAAATTCCAACTTCATGCGATGATGATTCATCTCATGAGTTTGAATTTTTTCATCCCACATTTTCATTCTCTACTACCACACCGTCACAAGTACCCGATGATTCGGTTTCAAACTTTAATGTTTCAAACCTTATCGCCGATGAGGAGTACTTACTCGAGTCGCCCTCCATGATCGCATCTTTGCCTTTGTGTGCGCCACCTCTCATTCCAACTTCAAAATCATTGGGAGGATATTCGGCTTTTCTCGGTCCCCACTTACTTTTGTCACCCATTCAATCCAAACCCCCCATCGTCCCACCAAAACTTTTAATTGGCTATGGTTCCTTTCTTCTGCCTTACACATGCCTTCCGTTGTTCAAACGAAATTCATACTTTTCGGAAGGCATGCTTGTATGTGAGGGTACACCGGTTATCCTCCAAAGTCAAATCATTTTTAGGGTGGACCCTCAGCTATTTAGACTTCTAGTGTATAGTTAGTGTGAAGCCTAAATAGTAGGTTGTATATAGTTAGCTTTTTATTTTTTCTTTCCTTTTTAATTTAGTTTAGTGTAATTAGTTAACTTTTTGTTATTTGTTTTTGCTATGCTCGGTACTAACTTGTTTTGTAGATTCTTTGGACTTGTTCTTATGGGGATCGCTCCAATTTTGGGTAATATCGCTATTTTCCTCTCTTTAACTTGGTTCTTAATTCACATTTAGGACAATGTCAAGTTTTAAGTTAGGGGTGTCGTATATTCTATCCATTTTATTATTTAGTCCATGTTTTTGCTCACATATTAGTTACTTGGTATGCTTTTCTTAGAAAAAATCAAAAATTTCAAAAAGATTTTCTTTCTTTTTTCTCTTTTTTGGGCATTTTGCCTTTGTTTTCGATGATAAATTTTAATAATTGTCCGATCCAATAGACAGCCCAATGATGCATGTTCTCAATGTTAGAAGTTATTAGACTTTAGTCTCCATTATTGATTTAAACTTTAATCCCATGAGCACATGCACTTTTATGGTTCTATTGATTTGGTTTAAGATTTTTATAACTCTGTAATCTTTTGTTGCATTGTATATACTTACACCGAGTAAGCTTTGTAACTTTCGTCGTTTGTGAGTGTATACACTATTTTTTTCTCTTTGAAAACGTTGAATTCGTTGGTAATCCCACTATTCTTTCATTTGATCGTTCATTAATTGGGTTCATACTTGAAATGTGTTACTTGATCATGATTTTCATATATTGTTTTGATTCGAGAATTGCGTAAACTTTGTGAAATGATCATAGGCCCTCTTTGTTATATCACCCATATTAGCCTTGACCTCACCCTTATATGTTTACCCTAGTTAACCCCTTTGAGCCTAAATATAGCCTTTCGTTTCATAACCCGAATCCCATAACCAACTCTAAATTGGAGTTTTAGCTCATACATACACTTTCCATACCTTTGTTTGGAATGTTACTTGGGATTTAATGATGTTGTAATGGGTTGCGGTTGCAATTTAGGCATATGAGAATTTGATAAGTAAAGAAAAGAAAGAGATGTGAAAAAAGAGATGAAAAAGAGAAAGCAAAAAGCAAAAGAAAACAAAAGAAAAAATGAGAAAAAGAAGAAAAGAAAAGGAAAGAGAAAGTTGTAAATGTTGTATAGTGTTTAATAAGCTTTGATTACTCTCCCCGGTGATATATCTAATGCCTTTTTGGAACTTGTTTTCCAATTTTGATATTATCCGCATTTTCCCATTATCTCGAGTTTTCATCCTGAACACTTTGAATCCGTACATACATTCTCTCGTTTCGTACTTTAGCCTAGCCTACATTATAACCCTATACAAGTCCTATGTGATCTTAAGTAGATGTAATTCAAAGGTTTAAATAGTTTTGATAATCTGTGAAATGCATTTCGCCTCCTTTAATGAGCGGTATCTTTCATTGAGATTACAGTTTTTAATTTCATATATTGCGTCCTTCATTTGTGACATGTGTGCGGCCTAGTTTTCATATACATTTACTCTTTATGCCCGCATGTTCCGTGTGTTACCTCCCTGTTTCGAGTGAATTCGCTTGATGAGCGTAATGCCCGTGAGGATTGAATATATTCTTGCTTTAATTTAGTATCCGATTTATATAAGTTTTTTGCCAAATCACACTTTTCATGTGCTCGCTCCCCTCCCACATTTTAAGGTTTCAATTCTATGAGGTGCATTCTATAATGTTAATGATTCGAACTTTTGTGTGAATTCATTCACTTTGCTAATAATGCGTATGAAATATTTTTCGTTGTTGTTGGGCTTTTCGCATGTTAATTGGGCATATTTTGAGGAAACCATATGATGTTCGTGGGTATCATCCTTGAAAATCCTCACGAGACGACACTCGTCCACTAGGGTAACCTAGGGGTTTAACGGCTTATTGCATATGATAAATGCAATCATGTTCCCTACGAAAGTGGCATTTATATTTTGATGCATATATACATTTTGTATTTCCTTCTGTGGACTGGTTTTGTTTGTTTCATCACTAGGGACTAGCAATGTCTAAGTTAGGGGGTGTGATACATCACGAATATTGCATAGTTGCGCCCTTTATCTTTATGCATTCTAGCACTTTTACGTTCTTAATGTCTATATTTATGCTCGTTAACCAGACAACCTCGAATTTGGACATATATATATTTTGCAGGGGTTAATTGTGCTTTTGTAGGTATTGGAACGCTAAAAGTGAGCTTCGGTTACATTTCGGAGAAGTTACGTCGTCGAATGATACTTCAAGGGCAATTTTGTCTTTTCAAACTCACTATTTTTTATATAATGAAGTTACCAACATGTAGATCATCAAATTGTCTTTCCATGGCCACTGACCGTACGTCATTTTGACTCCGTATGTGGAAGTTATGCTCATTTTCGGAAGGTTTTGGTAATTTCTTCTACTTCAAGGGAATTTTGGTAATTTCATACTGCATAATTTGTAGGGTTTCAAAACAGAATCATGTAAATAATTGAATTATCTTCGCGTCGGTTCTGACCACGCCTCATTTCGATTCCGTATGAGGGAGTTATAGTCGTTTCCGCGCAACGTGTCAAAATTAGTTCAAAGTGGAAAAGGGGGTTGTCTCTAGCCCAAGGCAAATTCCAAAAGTGCGGTCGACCTGTCCAAACATGAGGTCGACCGGTACCATCAGATATGGATGAAAATTGACTTATTTTGGGTTTTTTGGCTTGGTTTTTTTGGGGGTTTGTTTTGGGGTATAAATAGAGTGTTAGGGGCATTTCTTTGGATATATATTTCATTTTAGGTTAGAGAACTTTGGGGATTTTTGTTGGAGCTTACCTCTCCTCCTTTCTCTTTGGGTTCATCCCATTTATATAAGTATATTACTATTCATTGTCACTTTCCTTTGTTTAATGCTTATTTACTTGATTTCTTGCTTTGTTGTTACTTTTATTGCTTAGATAGTTGGTTATAGTTTGTTATTTCTTGTTTGCTTTTGTTAATTAGTTGTTTTCCTTAGTTTAATCATGTGTAGTGAGTAGTTTTACAGGTTGGGATTGCGTTTTCGCCATTAATGGGCGTCGAGCTCCGAAAGTTAGGTTTTGGGGAAAATTGCATTTAATTGAAACCTCGGGTATTAAAGTCGGATTATTGGGCATTTAACTTTCTTTGTCACGCAACGTTAGTGTTTCTAGCGATAATCTGAATTTAATCCGCGTGTGACCATTTTTTATTAAATGTTTAATCTCGCAACTTTGGGTTAAATTCCTTATTATGTGATGTTTACACTTAATTGAAAATGCTCGATTAAATGTTTTCGAATCGAAATTCTAATTATTAGTTGTTTAGCCCATGGTGGGGACACGATCCCGACTCTCGTTTTATTAATTCTAGTTTAAACTTAACTTCTTATTTTTTTCCCTTTTCTTTATTTCCAACCTATCACCTTTTACACTTTTATTTTAGGAGTATTAAATCCTATAAATTCTAGCAACTCGTCTCTGTGGATTTTTGATACCCGGACTTGGCCGCTATACTCCCTTTTTTAGTGTAGTCATAAGTTTAGGTTTTTGTATTGAGGAGGTGAAATGAAAACAACGATTAGCGCCTTGACACGCGCTACTTTTCACCCTTAATCATTATTATCGATGTGAGATCCTCAAAATACCCCTTAGTCCCATACCTAAGGGTCCCCAAGTTATCAATACGTCCTACCCTATGTATAGGATGAATTTCTAACATAAATCTCGAACTAGTCACATACCTATACTAGTGTAACGACGATAAAATACCGAAAATTAGCCAACCCTCGATATTATAAAATCGCGATAATGTACCCTCACTAGTCCCATACCTAGAAGGCGTAAATCATCAAAAGGCCTACCCACTAGTCCTATACCTAGAAGGCATACTAAAATATAGGGAGAGAAAAAATACCCAATAATACGTCATCACAATGGCAATTTAATAATACCAACAAGTCACACAAACAAGCATAATTAATCAATGTACCAAACTACGCATGATAGTCCAATTCAATTAAATCTTAATTTAATTTTCTCATCGTCATAAACACCCAATTAATCCCATTTAATTATTTTAAATTAAATACACCGAGATTTCATCATTAATACATCATAATTCCAAGTTCATTATCTCAACACAAATTACATGAGTTATACACCCTCAAATTCAATTAAATCAAAACTAAGGTTTTTCTACATGCAACCTACACCAATAAAACCCAAGATCCACTCACAAATCCTACATACCCAAGGGTTATGAATATTATTCATATTGAAAGATTTTATAAAAACAGACCCAAAAATTGTTATCATTAATCCTAATTAAGTCACTAATCTTTTTTAATAAAAAACATGATTAAGGGTTTAGGCGACACTTAAAACGCATAATAATAAAGGAAAGAAATAGAATATTCATGCCAATTATTTAGATGACAAAAATCTGAGTTGATGGTTGAATTCCTCTCGAAAAATTAGCGAAGAGTCGTTCTTCAACAATCTTGAGAAAACCCGGGTTAAAGCTTCAAAACTTGAATTGAAAATATCTCTTTAATGGAGTTAAGGTTTTGAGCGAGGAAGAAGATGTAAAAGAGGAGATTACTGCTCTTAGGTTTTAGAAGAATGTGTTTTTAAAAGTACTAAACTCGTCACTTTGTTTATATACCAAAAAGAATTTGAGTCCTAATCAAATACAAACAGTCAAAAAATTATTACGGACGATCCGATAATTAGAATGGCTTAAAATTTTAGTATGTTGTAGCGAATGGCGAGACGGAGCTATTGTGAAAATTTTTGCTCAATCGAACGGTTGTATTTTAAAAAATATTATTTTTATACTACTTAACTCGGATCCTCCCTCGATTTGTATACAAAAAGTTATAATTCCCAAATTTTTATCCCGATTTAAATTCCACTTAAAACCTTATTTTTATGTATAATACCCAATATATTTAATTACTAAGAATAATTAAATCCCAAATTTTATTTTTTCTCGAATTTTCCAAATAATTAATTTAATTAACTATTAAAAACACGGGGTGTTACATGAACCCCATACTCATCGACCAATTTTGTGACCTCGGATTTGAAGTGTAACCCACTATCTGATACTAACTCGTGAGGGACTTCGTATTGGAAGATAATGTTCTTTCGAATAAACTTGGCTACCTTCTTGACATTTAGTACTACATATGACTCAGCTTCAACCCATTTGGTGAAGTAATCAATGGCAACCAGGATGAACTCATGCCCATTTGAAGCTTCGGGTGTGACTTTCCCTATGACGTCAATTCCCCGGGTGAAGAACGACCAGGGAGAGGTCAAGTTGTATAATTCTCGGGGGCCAGTTTCTAGAGAATAACAAACTTCTTGTATTTTAGGCATCTGCGTACGTAGGCAGTTTAATCCTGAACCATGGTGGTCCAATAGTACCCTTGACGAATAATTTTCTTAGCAAGCATATGACCGTTCATGTGTGGTTTGCATTCTCCACTGTAGATCTTCGGCATCAAGTCTTGAATGTTACCACCTGAAATGCAGTGCAAATGGGTTCCATCAAAGTTTATCTTGAACAGTGTTTTATCGTAGATAATGTATCGGTTAACTAGTTTGCAGAGAGTCATACGACATTTCTTATTGGCATCTTAGGGATACCTACCATGCTTGAGGAGGTGCCAAATATCATAGTACCAAGGTTCGGCCATATCAGAATCTTTCTTTGTGACGAGCTCAATGGGGTAGTAGTGGGTTGGCAAAGCTTTTTTGTGGACTAGAAAAGGGACCATCGTTATTCCCTCGGGCATGTCGATTATGGAGGCTAAGGTAGCAAGGGCATCTGCTAAACTGTTCTTTGCGTGGGGAAAGTAGTGGAAGGTGATATTTTAAAACTAGGAGGCCAGCTCTTCTAGGTAGGCGTGAAAGGGTAACAGCTTCTCATCCTTAACCTTCCATCTTTTAAGGACCTGACCAATGTTGAGGGAGGAGTCCCCGTAGGCATCCTGATGTTTGATACATTTCTCAAGGGTGACTTTGAGGTCTACACTGCACGCCTCATATTTGGTCATATTATTGGTGCAGGGAAAATTCATCTTGATGGAAATGGGAGTGTGAGAGTCATCAGGGGTGATCAAGAGTATCCCAATGTTGTATCCCTTCTTGTTGGCAGCGCCGTCAAAGAACATTTGCCATCGGAGCTCCTCCTGAGAGGTGAAGAGAATATCTTCATCCGAGAATTCATAGACCCAAACATAAACCTCTTCCATAGGGTACTCCGCAAGGTAATTGGAGATAGCTCTCCCTTTCATGGTTTTCTGCATAATATATACGATATCGAACACAGATAGCAGCGTCAACCATCGGGCCATTCGACTGGATAGGGTGGGTTTCCCAAGCAAGTATTTGATGGGGTCCATTCGGGACACGATTATGATGGGAAAAGCGAGCATGTAATGCCGTAACTTTTGAGTGACCCAAACTACAGCAATAAATGCTTTCTCCAAGGCAGTGTAGATAACTTCGTACCCAGCCAACTTTCAACTGGCATAATAGATGGCGCTTTCTTTGCGAGTTTTCTCAATGTATTGGTCTAGCAAAGACCCAGTTTCGATATATATTACGGTCAAGTATAGGAGTAGCGGGAGACCAGGCTGTGGTTGCATGAGTATCGGAGGTCGGGTAAGGTACAACCTGATTCAATCAAAGGCTTCCTGATAGGCCTCATTCCAGATTTTGGTAGAATCCTTTCGAAGGAGTTTGAAGATGGGTTCACTAATAGAAATCAATTGGCTTATGAATCGGCTAATTTACTATAATTTTCCTAAGAATTCCCAGACTTCCTTCTCCATTCGGGGCGGTGGCATTTCGAGTATGGCTTTCAGCTTGGTAGGATCAGCCACGATTCCTTTCTCGCTAACCATGAATCCTAATGTGATACCCCGACTAATTAAATACCGGGTAGCTACTCCTTTATTAAATTAAATCAAAATGCCAAGTTGTCTCAGTTAATAGCATCACTGTCGAAAACATTTTATTATTACTAACCACCTAGTATTTAAAAAGTAGTTGTCAAATTTTAATTAAAGTCCGATTAACAAGCAGTAAAAGATTTAAAGTAAGAATAATATCACCATTCACCATAACGAAATACTAGAATAACCATCACATGATATAAATAAATCCAGAGGAAAACTCCTCACAACAAATCCCATAACTGAAATAAGTAACGAAATACTGAATACTGAATTAATACATGCCAAAGTCTGAAAAACTGAAATGGAAATGTCTCTAATAGAATTTGGGCAACATGCCCTACAACTGAGGAATACTGAACATGGAATCCAAATGATAGAAGCGTCTAAACGCAAATCCCTGTAACTTCCACAAACAGCTACAGCTCGTCATCGGAATGTGAATCCTATGCGTGGTGTCCTTGTGGCTGGGCACCTAAAATGGTTTTACAAGAAAATAGATTTGAAAGCAAACGGGTCAGAGCCCGAATGTGGAGATATTTTAAAAACCTGCAAGTGCTTTAAAAACATTTAAAACATCAAATGCAAAATACATGTTAGGACGTGCACTCAAATGAAATTCTCTCCTCTCGTCTAACTGTGCACTCCTAACGTAAGTACCCATCTAAAATGACACAAACCACTAGCTGAGTGACATCATATCTAGCTAGACTGTCATAGGTTCTACCCTTATTACTCGGTTCCCATTAACACTATAACGATCTCAATTAAATAGGGGGCTTAACGTAAATTTAGTTTCTCATATAAAAGTAATACAACTCGTTATAGATTATCCCTTTTATTTTATTCCATAGTTATACACACATTACCATATGAAAGTTCTCATTTTACTAAGTGTATATTTTCCACAACATAAATATACAATATAAGCACCCCGAGACTAGGCTGTGGTGCACGCATACTCTGCTATCCATCCTGGTACATCACGTACATAAGGATCACATATTCCGAATCTCTCAGGAATAGTTCACAGATAACAACATCACAAATAATGGAGGCGAGCACAGTCACATCACATGGGTCACGCACATACATGCGCTCCCACGATCAGCAGACTTATTAACATCCCAATAAGTCCCTCTCTGACCTATGTTCATCGAGGTAACCAGTGTAAATCCGGGCAACACAAGGATTAGAGGGCCCTAAGCGAACGCAAACCTCCCGTGATAGCAAGTATGGTAGGTATGTCATACACACAAATCATATATCAATACTAAGTAAACACGCATCTTAGTAATCACCGTAGTTTAATTGTAGTACATATCGCCTTCTCGTACCAACTTATAATTTATACAATTTATATAATCCCGGTTCAAAATCATACACGCCATAATTTATTCTTACGTCGTAGTAGGCACTCACGTCTCGACTCAAAGTGTCTATTTGAATCGTTCCACAATTATCTAATTTACTCCTCATTATATCCCAAATGTCCCAAGTATACTAATACATCATCGAAGGAATTTTATCTCTATCCTCGAACAAGTTTACGGGACTCCCAAAATCAAAACAGGCCAAAAGGCCTAAACTGCCAGCTCGTTAGAAGTCTCGTTCGAACGAGGCTGTTCGAACGAGATTCAGTTCGTTCGAACGAACTGTACCTTCTAATGACATCTCGTTCGAACGAAGGTGTCGAATGAAATTTCCCCTCGTTAGAAGCGACTGGTCAACTCGTTAGAAGCTCGTTCAAACGAGCTCGTTCGAACGACCTGGGAAGGCCTTCTAACGAACGACCAGTTTCAAGCCCAGATTTTCTATATTCGTTTTTCACCAATTTCTACACCTCAAATCTCAACCAAAATTCGTCCCAACAATGTTTTAAGGTCTCTAATCGATCCTAAACATATTAAAGTCACATACTAACGTGTTTTAAGGAATTTATTCATCCTCAACATCATTAAATCATCAAGTCTCATCACTTTTCCCCCAAATTCTCAAGAACATAAACCCTAGAATTTTAAATCTTCCATTCCCAGAAATAAATCCGTTTTTGTATCACATAAATTAGTAATTCTCTTAATTCGATCTTCCAATAACATTTCTACATGCAAACCTATCTCCAAAATTGAACTAACAACTCAAATTTTATGGGTTTTTATTTATCTCTCAATTAATTATGATTATTGAATTGTCTAAGCATGGAAGAAGCATTTACTGCATAAAAAAGTAAATTAAACCACTTGCCTTGATTCAATCTCTGATTTTGATGACGATTTGAAGAAGTTCCCTCTCTCTTTCTGCAGAATTCCCTTCTATCTCTCTCTCTCTAAGCTTTCTTCTCCAATGGCTATGGTGGCTAGGGTTTGCTTTGGGAAATTTTGGAAAACCTAATTCTAATAACCTACGTAGCCTTTTAGGCTAATATGGGCTGTTAATGGGTTTAGTGGGTCAAATCCACATCAGATATAGTTTACTAATTTTCGTCACTTTTAATTCTCAAAAATGCAAAATTACCAAACTACCCCTATATGTTGCCGGCATGGCCTAAAAATACCCCGGGACCCAAACTAAACCCCCGGCTAGTGTTTTCTGACTATCTCGACCCTTCCGGACGCGTTGGCGCACTCAAAACGACCATACGGTTAATAGGATTTAAATTCACTTTTATAATTAAAATAATTATATCTTGACGCGACTGTCACCCGCGTCCCAATAAAATGTCCAAATTGCCGTATATAAATCTCACGATAATTTCATAATTCAATATTCATATATCATCATATATACTCAATATAGTCAAATACCAACTCACATCTCGCTAGTATTTTATCCGAATTAATTCCCAATTAATTCTCATTTAATTAATTAATTCCAAAAATATATATCGCCAAAAATACGGGGTATTACATACTTCCCCCCTAATAACAGAATTTCGCCCCGAAATTCGGAACTAGAAAGTACCTGATAAAAACAACTCTGGATAACGTTCGCGCATCTCATCCTCACGTTCCCATGTGGACTCCTCGACATTGTGATGTCGCCACTGAACACGCACTAATGGAACTATCTTTTACCGCAGCTTCCTCTCACTGCGGTCCAAAATAGCAATCGGCCCCTCCTCGTAGGAGCTATCAGGTTGTAGATTAATCTCCTCCAAAGCGATGTGAGATTGAGCCAAATCGTCTCTGAGATATTTCCTTAGCGAGGAAATATGAAACACATCGTGAATTCGGTGTAATTGCTCCGGCAACCCGAGTCTATACGCAACTGGTCCAATCCGCTCAATAATAGGAAACGGCCCCACATACCTCGGTGCCAACTTCCCCTTTTTCCCGAAACACATAATCCCCTTCATAGGAGATACTCGGAGCAAAACCTGGTCCCCCACTTCGAACTCCCTGAAAGATCTCTTTGCATCAGCATAACTCTTCTGCTGGTCTTGAGCTACCCGAATGCGACTCTGAATCAACTCAATCCTTGCCGAAGTATCCTGAATCACTTCTGGCCCAAGTAGTTCGTTGTCCCCCACCTCCAACCATCATGCTGGGGAACGACAAGGCCTACCGTACAACGCCTCAAACGGAGCCATGCCAATAGTGAACTTGTAGGAGTTATTATAAGCAAACTCTACCAGTGGAAGGTATTGCTCCCATCCACCTCCAAAGTCAATAATGCACATGCGTAGCATGTCCTCCAACATCTGATTTCTGCGCTCGGTCTGCCCATCGGTCTGCGGATGATAAGCCGTACTCAACCGCAATTCCGTGCCCATGGCCTCCTGGAAACTCTCCCAAAACCGCGAAACAAATATCTTGTCTCTGTCAGACACGATATTTAGGGGCACACCGTGAAGTCTCACAATCTCTGAAATGAAGAGCTGGGCATACTGTCCCATAGTGTAGTCAGTCCTTACGGGTAAAAAGTGAGCGACTTTGGATAACCTGTCCACAATTACCCAAACGGAGTCGTGACCCCTCTGCGAAGTAGGCAACCCCGTGATAAAGTCCATGGATATGCTCTCCCACATCCACCTCGGAACCTCCAACGGCTGTAGAAGTCCTGTCGGTCTCTGATGATCCACTTTTACTAGCTGACAAGTGGCGCATTTCGAAACAAACACGGCGATATCTCTCTTCATACCGCTCCACCAATACTGGCGTCTTGGGTCTTGGTACATTTTGTCCCCTCCGAGATGTACCGCGAACCGTGAGTCGTGCGACTCTGCCATTACCTCGTGTCGCAATTCCTCCCATTCTGGAACCACCAATCTCCCATTGAAGCGTAATCCCCCGTCTGAGCTAACGGTATAGGACTCGGCTCCCTCTGCTAGTAATCGAACTATCTGTTCCTGACAGAATGAGTCATTAGCCTGTGCCCGTACTACCTTCGTGACAATCTGCGGTGTAACGGTCATCACAGACATGAAAGATCGGGCCACTGCGTCCTGGTATCCCAACTCCTTCCACTTTGCCTTCCACACCCCTGCCACCTCATCTGCTGGCCTACGGCTCAACGCGTCTGCTACCACATTAGGCTTACCCGAGTGATACTGGATATCGAACTGGTAGTCCTTCACAAACTCAAGCCACCTCCTTTGTCGCATGTTCAACTCCTTCTGCGTGAACAGGTACTGTAGGGACTTGTGGTCTGTGAACAATTGGAACTTCTCCCCCAAAAGATAGTGCCTCCAAATCCGTAGGGCAAATACCACTGCCGCCAACTCCAGATCATGCGTGGGGTAATTCTTCTCATGAGGCTTAAGCTTACGGGAAGCATAAGCTATGGCCTGTGTCTCCTGCTGTAATACACCTCCAAGTCCTTGCAAAGATGCATCGGTGTAAACCAAATACTCAACTCCCGGTCTCGGCAATGTTAACACAGGTGCTGAGGTTAACTTGTCCTTTAACTCATCAAATGCCAACTGACAGGCATCACTCCAAATGAACGGCACACCTTTACGAGTTAGATGTGTCAAAGGACCCGCTATCTTTGAAAATCCCCGAATGAACCTCCTGTAGTATCCTGCTAGGCCCAAGAAACTACGAATCTCAGTCGGTGTCGTGGGCTGTCCCCACTCCCTCACCACGGATACCTTCCCCGGATCAACAGATATCCCCCGGTCGAAAATAATGTGTCCCAAAAACTGGACCTCCTTCAGCCAAAACCCGCATTTCTCATATTTTGCATACAACTCGTTCTGACGTAGTGTCTGTAAAACTTGCCTCAAATGCTCGGCGTGCTCCTCCTCTCTCTGGGAGTAAACCAGAATATCATCAATGAAGACAATGACAAGCTGATATAGGAAATCCCTGAACACTCTATTCATCAAGTCCATAAACACTGCTGGAGCGTTGGTCAAACCAAAAGGCATAACCCAAAACTCGTAAGAACCATATCTCGACAAGATCGCAGTCTTCGAGACATCCTCCTCCCTGATACGCAGCTGATGGTATCCCGATCTCAAATCAATCTTCGAGAAGAAAGAAGCTCCTCTCAACTGGTCAAATAGGTCATCGATTCGAGGCAACGGATACTTATTCCGTATCGTGACCTTGTTCAACTCCCGGTAGTCCACACGCAATCTTAGTGAACCGTCCCTCTTCTTCACAAACAAAACTGGAGCGCCCCAAGGTGAGGTACTCCTGCAAATAAAGCCCTGACCTAACAGTTGCTCTATCTGTTCTCATAGCTCTCGCATCTCTGTCGGAGCCATATGGTACGGTGCGCGTGCTATAGGTCTCGTATCTGGCAGTAAATCTATCACAAAGTCTATCTCTCGACTGGGGGGTAGGCCTGGTATCTCCTAAAACACATCCGAATACTCCCTAACCACTGGAATCGAATCTAAAGGAATCACAACCTCCTTAGAGGTATCCTCCTCTATGTAATACAGATGAGCGGTCGAACCTCCCTCTGGGCGAGGCATCGCCACTACAAACATCTCTTGCCCCGGAATGGCAAAAATAATGCTCCCACTGAAGCAATCAATCATGGCCCTATAAACTACGAGCCAATCCATACCGATAATCACATCGTGCACATCCATATCTAATACCAACATGTCTGCAGGTAATACCAAACCACCAATCTCTACCCCCACTCCCCGGCATATAAAGAAAATAAGTGACCCATTCCCCAATGGTGAGTCGACACACGTCACTGTGCTCTCCGCTGTGGCTAACAACCCTAAAGCCTTCGCGAAATGTGTACCTATAAAACAATGTGTAGCCCCCGTATCAAACAATACTCGACCCATAGTGCCATGGATAGGAAACGTACCCTCAATCGCAGGCGGTGCCTGTGGAACTGCTGCCTGGTGGACGTTATAGACACGTCCATACTGTAGCTGCCCCTGCTGAGCTGGGACTGCTGGAATGGGTGGCAATACTTCCATCTGTGGCGATTCGGGGAGAGCGGCGGGAAACATAGGCCTCTGCGGCTCCTGGCGAGCACCCTGTTGCTGCTGCTGTGGGGCCCTGCCCCTATCAGGACAATCCTGGCGTTTGTGGCCAGTCTTGCCACAAACAAAACACTTCCCCGGAAAGTTTCCCCCTCTCGGTCCCTGTTTCCCCCGGCCCTGGTGGCCGTTACCATTCCTCCACTGGCCCTGCTGGCCCTGCTGAAACTAATGCTGACCATTCTGCCCCTGTTGGCCCTGATGGCCGTTTGGACCTTGATGGCCCTGACGGAAACCTCCCTGTCCGTGCCTATAATTCCCTGATCTGAACCTCTTCTGATCCCCCTGCTGGGAACCCTGCTCAACCTGTCTCTGCCCCTGAACAGATTGTGCCCCACTAGCACCATGTCCTCCAGTCCTGCCCTGATGGCTAGACTCTCCAGATCTCTTGCCCTCACCCATATGAAAGCGGTGATCCTGGCAGTGTAACAAAGCAGCGTTAACCACATCAGAATAAGTGGCCAACGAAAGGTTCCCTAACAGATGCTGACGGATCCTCCAAGTCAACCCGTCGGTGAATTTATCAATCTTCTTCTTTTCTGTCAGTATCTCATCCGGAACGATATTCAACAGATTCGTGAACTCGGCCTCATACTCGGCCACGGTTTTACCCTCTTGCTTCAGATTCATCTGTTTCCTCCTCATTTCCGTGTGAACAGCTGACGAAAAGTACTTGCGGTCGAACCGCACCCAAAAGTCCTGAATAGTGAGAGTATCCCTCTCCTCCACGGTGGTAATAGACTCCCACCACTGTAGTGCAGATCCAACTAGCTTGAAAGTAGCTAGCACCTGCTTCTGAACTTCCGTGCACTCATACATCCTCAAGTGCCTCTGCATATCCTTCCTCCACTGGCTCGAGACTACCACATCTGAGCTACCTGCAAACTCTGGCGGATGCGCTTTCTGAAAAGCATCACGTACACGTTCCCAAGCAGACGGGAATGCATTTGCCTGTACTGGCGCGGCAACCGGCGCCTGAGGCGGTGCCTGCTGAACTACGGCAATTGCGGCATTTACCGCTTGGGCTACAATGGCTGCAACCTCAGCGGCGTTCATCATGCCCTGAACTGGAGCGGGTTGGGGTTTTGGCGTTGCATCCCTGGAAACTCGTCGTGCACGTCGTGGAGGCATCTGAAATAAGACTAAAGTTTATAAGTTCACATTTTATAAACTTAAAATAGCTGAAGAACGAAGCATACACAAAAAGAGTACAACAGTCCTAAAGTATAGGGCTCTATATCAAAGAAAACTTAGCGGAAACATAATAGCCGTACAGATCCTAAAGGACACTAGAACCTGATGCTCTGATACCACCTGTGACACCCCGACTAATTAAATACCGGGTAGCTACTCCTTTATTAAATTAAATCAAAATGCCAAGTTGGCTCAGTTAATAGCATCACTGTCGAAAACATTTTATTATTACTAACCACCTAGTATTTAAAAAGTAGTTGTCAAATTTTAATTAAAGTCTGATTAACATGCAGTAAAAGATTTAAAGTAAGAATAATATCACCATTCACCATAACGAAATACTAGAATAACCATCACATGATATAAATAAATCTGGAGGAAAACTCCTCACAACAAATCCCACAACTGAAATAAGTAACGAAATACTGAATACTGAATTAATACATGCCAAAGTCTGAAAAACTGAAATGGAAATGTCTCTAATAGAATTTGGGCAACATGACCTACAACTGAGGAATACTGAACATGGAATCCAAATGATAGAAGCGTCTAAAACCAAATCCCTGTAACTTCCACAAACAGCTACAGCTCGTCATCGGAATGAGAATCCTATGCGTGGTGTCCTTGTGGCTGGGCACCTAAAATGGTTTTACAAGAAAATAGATTTGAAAGCAAACGGGTCAGAGCCCGAATGTGGAGATATTTTAAAAACCTGCAAGTTCTTTAAAAACATTTAAAACATTAAATACAAAATACATGTTAGGATGTGCACTCACATGAAATTCTCACCTCTCGTCTAACTGTACACTCCTAACGTAAGTACCCATGTAAAATGACACAAACCACTAGCTAAGTGACATCATATCTAGCTAGACTGTCATAGGTTCTACCCTTATTACTCGGTTCCCATTAACACTATAACGATCTCAATTAAATAGGGGGCTTAACGTAAATTCAGTTTCTCATATAAAAGTAATACAACTCGTTATAGATTATCCCTTTTATTTTATTCCATAGTTATACACACATTACCATATGAAAGTTCTCATTTTACTAAGTGTATATTTTTCACAACATAAATATACAATATAAGCACCCCGAGACTAGGTTGTGGTGCACGCATACTCTGCTATCCATCCCGGTACATCACGTACATAAGGATCACATATTCCGAATCTCTCAGGAATAGTTCACAGATAACAACATCACAAATAATGGAGGCGAACACAGTCACATCACATGGGTCACGCACATACCTGCGCTCCCACGATCAGCAGACTTATTAACATCCCAATAAGTCCCTCTCTGACCTATGTTCATCGAGGTAACCAGTCAAAATCCGGGCAACACAAGGATTAGAGGGCCCTAAGCGAACGCAAACCTCCCGTGATAGCAAGTATGGTAGGTATGTCATACACACAAATCATATATCAATACTAAGTAAACACGCATCTTAGTAATCACCGTAGTTTAATTGTAGTACATATCGCCTTCTCGTACCAACTTATAATTTATACAATTTATATAATCCCGGTTCAAAATCATACACACCATAATTTATTCTCACGTCGTAGTAGGCACTCACGTTTTGACTCAAAGTGTCTATTTGAATCGTTCCACAATTATCTAATTTACTCCTCATTATATCCCAAATGTCCCAAGTATACTAATACATCATCGAAGGAATGTTATCTCTATCCTCGAACAAGTTTACGGGACTCCCAAAATCAAAACAGGCCAAAAGGCCTAAACTGCCAGCTCGTTAGAAGTCTCGTTCGAACGAGGCTGTTCGAACGAGATTCAGTTCGTTCGAACGAACTGTACCTTCTAACGACATCTCGTTCGAACGAAGGTATCGAACGAAATTTTCCCTCATTAGAAGCGACAGGTCAACTCGTTAGAATCTCGTTCGAACGAGCTCGTTCGAACGACCTGGGAAGGCCTTCTAACGAACGATCAGTTTCAAGCCCAGATTTTCTATATTCGTTTTTCACCAATTTCTACACCTCAAATCTCAACCAAAATTCGTCCCAACAATGTTTTAAGGTCTCTAATCGATCCTAAACATATTAAAGTCACATACTAATGTGTTTTAAGGAATTTATTCATCCTCAACATCATTAAATCATCAAGTCTCATCACTTTTCCCCCAAATTCTCAAGAACATAAACCCTAGAATTTTAAATCTTCCATTCCCAGAAATAAATCCGTTTTTGTATCACATAAATTAGTAATTCTCTTAATTCGATCTTCCAATAACATTTCTACATGCAAACCTATCTCCAAAATTGAACTAACAACTCCAATTTTATGGGTTTTTATTTATCTCTCAATTAATTATGATTATTGAATTGTCTAAGCGTGGAAGAAGCATTTACTGCATAAAAAAGTAAATTAAACCACTTGCCTTGATTCAATCTCTGATTTTGATGACGATTTGAAGAAGTTCCCTCTCTCTTTCTGCAGAATTTCCTTCTATCTCTCTCTCTCTAAGCTTTCTTCTCCAATGGCTATGGTGGCTAGGGTTTGCTTTGGGAAATTTTGGAAAACCTAATTCTAATAACCTACGTAGCCTTTTAGGTTAATATGAGATGTTAATGGGTTTAGTGGGTCAAATCCACATCAGATATAGTTTACTAATTTTCGTCACTTTTAATTCTCAAAAATGCAAAATTACCAAACTACCCCTATATGTTGCCGGCATGGCCTAAAAGTACCCCGGGACCCAAACTAAACCCCCGGCTAGTGTTTTCTGACTATCTCGACCCTTCCGGGTGCGTTGGCGCACTCAAAATGACCATACGATTAATGGAATTTAAATTCACTTTTATAATTAAAATAATTATATCCTGACGCGACTGTCACCCACGTCCCAATAAAATGTCCAAATTGCCGTATATAAATCTCACGACAATTTCATAATTCAATATTCATATATCATCATATATACTCAATATAGTCAAATACCAACTCACATCTCGCTAGTATTTTATCCGGATTAATTCCCAATTAATTCTCATTTAATTAATTAATTCCAAAAATATATATCGCCAAAAATACGGGGTATTACACCTAAAAGCTTTCTTTGGTGATGTCGAAGACATATTTATGTGGGTTTAACCACATCTGGTATCGCCGCAGTCGTTTGAAGAATTTTTAGAGAGCGAGAACGTGACGTTCCCAGGTCTTAGACTTGATAACCATGTGTGACACCCCGCCTAATTAATTACCGAGTGATAATTAATTACCGAGTGATCAGTCCTTAATTAATTAATTTCAGAATATCAAGTTGGTTCAAATAAATGCATCACTATCGAAGAATTCAAATATTAATTTAATAAAAACTGACCACCTAATATTTAAAAAGGTTGGTGTTAAAATTTTAACTTGTTATTAGATATCATCATTAAAGGAAATATTTAATCATCACCATATATCACAATAGCATAAGGAAAGAACTAACTGAATTAAATAAAGAAGTGGAGTAAACACTTCCAGTCAAAATCCCATTCAATAATCGAATAACATGAAATCAAAGTCTAACGATAGAATAAATCAATTCTAAATCTATGAATGTAAAATAGGAGGGACGACATGTCCAACCAAAGTAAATAACTGATATATGAGGAGAAATAGACTCAGAAGCATCTACTAGCAATGTCATGTAGCTTCCACAACATCTACAGCTCGAAAAATGAATGAAATCTCTTAAGCCTGGTGTCCCTGTGGCTGAGCACCTAAAATAGAGGAACAAGAAAAGAGATTTGCATAAAAACAGGTCAGAGCTCGAGTAGAAAAATGTTTAAATATAACAAGTTCTTAAATTGTTTAATTAACACAAATATTATTCATGTTAACTTAGCGTACTCACTTGAGATGCTCACCTCTCATCTAATGTGCACACCTATAGAGTCTAATTACCCATACTTGTCACGATACTCTGCCTGACTATACGTAGTATAACCACTATGCCGGATAAACTATCTAAATAACTCGAAGATAATATATCTCTATTATTTATGAATAGGTTTAAAGATGCTTTCACTCATTCTCATAACATTCTTAATTCCCAACTGGTGACCCAATAAGTGTATACGTTAATGTAGTGTCCAACATGAAACACACAATAGAAACTCAGTATAAATATATAAAATCTCACTATGTATATATACAAATATATATATCAATAATGCACCCATGGTTAAGAAACCCCTGGTGCTAGGCATACTCGGCTATCTAGTCCCATTGCAACGCTCCCGCATGAAGGACAACAAGTTCAATCTCTCAAGAACCAATAAAATATATACACATATTGGAGGCAAACATAGCTCCAAGCCGATGGTCCACGCACATACCTACGCACCCATACGACCGTCAACACTATCGTTCTCACAGATAGTCGGCACCTAGGTTCCATGCTCTAGTGGTACGACTCAAAATCCCCCAGAGGCATACAAGATATGGTCTTCCACAATGCGCTAACCTCCGTTCGATAGCCAGTAGCTAGGTATGTCATACAAGTAATATTTCAAGCAATAAGCTTGCACACAACTTATATAATTTGATAGGCGTTCACGCCACCCGATTTCCATATTACATAAGTAGTAGTAGTAGTAGTATTTCTACCCTCTTAGTAGATCATATATATAGATACATACACTCTTGACCCTAAATCTCTCCATGGTTCTATGAACTTTCTATATCCAGAGAATAATCACACTCCCAACTCAATATTAATTTGGAATTTAGGTCACTCGTCATTCATGTAGGTTATTTCTCTCGCTTGGATGACCCTAGAATGATTCTTAAATTGACCGGGCCTTAAAAGTGTATTCTAAATTCTCGTTAGAAGTCAGAGGATTCTCATTTGGAAGAGGTCGTTCGAATGAGTTTCTTACTTCGAACGAACTCAAAAATTTCGTTAGAAGGCTCGTTCGAACGAGATCGTTCGAACGACCTGTGCTGGTCTTCGAACAAGAATTCGGAATTGGCCATGTTCTTCCCCAAAATCATTTTTCTAAATTTTCTAACTTACAATCTCGACCGAAAACTCAACCAACTTCAAATTTCATGTTTCTAAACTATTTCTAATCACCCTAAGATACTTTTTAATACAAATTAAAGGTCAAATCTCTATATACTCAAATGGAATTCAATAATTTCTTCAATTCCTAATAAATCTCTTAAGTATGAACCCGGAATTTTAAACCTTCAAAACCCTCAGTAAATTTCGTGATTTCAACATATAGTTACCAAATTTAATAGTTCTATGAAGGGAAGTTCCTCTACATGCAACCCTATCCCCAATTTATAAGGTTTCTTTACAAATCCTTCTAATTAAACCTACGTTTTTCATTGCAACAAGCTTATATCATCTAATCTAAATCAACAGGAACAATATAATGCTAAAGATGAGCAAGATAAACACTTACCTTAAAGTAGATTTCTGATTCTTGGAATGAAATTGGTATGTGGTTGATCCTCTCGTTGCGGTCTACACTTTGGCGCAACTTTTGGTGGGAATCCTTGAGTTATTGACCTTGTTCTTTAATGGAGTGGTCTTCTTCCTTGGTACTCCCTCTCTCTTTCTATCTCTTTCTCACGTGGGTTGAAACTGACAGACCTCTAACCTACGTAGCTTTTAATTAAACCTAATTTTCGTCCATTTAATTTCTCAAAAATCCCAAAAGACTAAAATACCCCTCTAGGGTGCCATTTTGGGCTAAAATGCCCCGGACTCCAATTATAACACCCGAGTAGTGTTTTCTGACTATATCGACCCTTATGAACACACTAGCATACTCAAAATTGCCATCCGAGTTCTATAAAAATAATTTACCTTTTTAACTCCCAAATAGATAATAGTGACGCGACTCATACGCGCGTCCCAAATGATTACATCTTAACTGTCGTGTATCTTGTCCCCGGCCATATTATTATCTTCGAAACCATTTATTACGTTACTCACTACGTAATGTTCAACATTAATTATTTTTGATAACTAACTCTTGTCACGCTAGTAATTATTACCATTAAATCGGATTAATTATAAATTAAATTTTCTCCCTTAAATTAGTTAATCCAAATTTCCATAATTTCATAATAAAATAAATATGTGTAAAAATACGGGGTATTACACCATGTCGTATACGTAGACTTCGACCTCTTTATGTATCATATCATGAAAGATTATTATGGTATCCCTTTAGTAGGTAGCCCATGGTTAAGGTGCATCTTGATCTGATCATATCGGGCGAAACCAATGATGGATGACGTTAACGCAAAAATTCTCCATCTACGAGGACCAATCAGAAAAGGACGCATGTCATCCTACGTGGCAATATTCGATATCCGAGGAGTGTTAGTCGGCACCTGAGGAGAATTAGTCAGCACCCGAGGAGTGTTAGTCGGCACCGGAGGAGAGTTGGTCGGCATATCAACCAGGAAGATCAAAAGAATAATTATGCATTTAATGTGCATTAATGAAGATGGCAGAGCATTTAATGAGCCTTAATGTACATTTATACTGTATTAATAAATGACAACACATAGCATACCAAGCAATTCAACAATTAGATTCATTGAATGTAGACATAATGTATAAATGTCTACATACAATGAATCTCTTTATCTCCCATCACTATAAATACATGTATTCCCTTAGCCAAAAGGAGGAGAGATCCAAGAGATCCAAGAGATCCAAGAGAACCAAGGAGATCTAAGAGAACCTAGAAACCCCATACACAAGATACACATCCTTTCTCTCTCTACACCCTATGGTGCTATTGTAAACCCCTGGGAATAAAATAACAGTGGACGTAGGCTTCATTCATAGCCGAACCACTTTAAAAATCTTTGTCTTTTATGTGCTTGATTGGATTGCTTTCATCTATTTATCTGTGATCATAAAAATGGGATTCGGTCCAGTTTTTTGCATCAACAGATTGGCGCCGTCTGTGGGAACGTGTTACAAGCATTGTCCTCCATCAAAAGCTAAGTTTTTATTTTCTATATGATTCAATCATGATTTTTATGTTTATATACATAAATTAATTGTCCAATTTTTATCTGCAAAATGTTGCATATCATGATTTTTAAATCATAACTATTAGATTAATTCTTATTTAGAAATTTGAAAAATAGTGGATTTCATAAATCATAACTTTTTGCTTGATTCTCAAGTTTCTATTTTATATCATGGAATAAATATTTTAAATGATTACATATACCAATATATACGACGATGATAAGATTTGATCATTTTCATTGTTGATTTTGAAATAAATTTTGTAAGATCTTTTATGTCTAATCAAATTCCCATCATATTTTTAATAAAAGAATGGGAAAAGGTTAAAGACAATAAAAATTCTTCTCATGGAAATCATGACCCAGATATATTCTCTCTCTCTTCAAGTTTGAGTCTCTTTGCATTCACTTTTATGAATTATATACTTAATTTGGTTCATCTTCCATCTATGTCAATAAAGTCAAATTGATTGATTTTTTATATAAATTTGGTAATAACTTCTATCATTCAGCATATTTTTATCTCTCCAAATAGGGAATAGGAAGGGATCAATATAAAAAATAATTTTCTCTCACCTGAAAAATCATTACTCACCTCTTGTAAAAGAGGATCAGTAAAACAATCATGACCATATCAACACTCTGGGCACAAATTTGATATGTTGGCCCCTCGTTCATCAAATCACAAGGTTTCTTTGTCGAAATCACACGATCTAGTGGGTTATATATTTATTCATTTAATTAACATTCTTAAGGCTTAAATTTTACATCGAATGTTATTTTTTGATCTAAAGATTCGAGATATTCTGGTCATCCAATCATATATTCTATAATTTGAGGTATCCTTAAATGTTGGTCGGCAACATCCATGTTGTTTGTCGGCAGCAGTAGAATCTTGGGGTATTTAAAAATGCGAAACACCCTAGATATTTCTTTAAACACGAGTTCAGCTTGGGCACAAGCAGGGGGCTTAAGTCTTTTTTAACTTGTGATCACCCCAAAAATATTTTTAAAACCAAGTGATAAATAATTTTCAAACAGCAACTTATACCTGATTAGTTGTTGGAAATTAAATAACTCTACATCTTATTTATGATGCATATCTGATAAAAATTTGTCCATCTCACACACATTTGGCACAAAAATATTATTTCATATTTTGAAATTTTTATTATTTTATGCTGATACACATCACATATTGTTTGGCTGAATAATTATTCTCATGATAATAATTATTTTCCCTAGTCTCGACAGGTGCTCGGGCAGCCTATTAAAATTTCATAGCAACCTATCAGCGGCTGATGAACAAGGTCTTTGCAGAGCAAATCAGTTGCAATATGGAAGTCTATGTTGACGATATGCTGACAAAGAGCAAGAAAGCTGTCGATCTTCTAGTTGACTTAGGCCAGACCTTTGATCAACTGGATAAATATCAAATGAAGCTGAACCCGACGAAGTGCATATTTGGAGTACGAGAAGGCATGTTTCTTGATTACATTGTCAATCAACGAGGCATAGAAGAAAATACTAAAAAGATCAAAGCTTTATTAGGGCTGCGATCTCCAACGATGAAGAAAGAAGTGCAAAGCCTTACAGGACGAGTTACCGCGCTCAACAGATTTGCATCTCGAGCAACTGATAGATGCATTCCATTCTTCAAAACACTTCGAAAAGCTTTCGAGTGGAATGATGAATATGAGAAAGCCTTTCAAGACTTGAAGAAATATTTGGGAACACCTCCACTGTTATCCAAGCCATTAACGGGAGAAAAGTTGTACTTGTACATGGCAGTATCAGAGAATGCAGTCAGCTCGGCATTGATCAGAATGGAGAATGGAGTCCAGAAGCCAATTTATTACACAAGTAAGGCTTTCCGAGGTGCAGAGATCAGGTACCCAAAGTTAGAAAAATTGGCATTATTTGAGGCAAGTAGAAGAATGAGGCCATATTTCCAGGCCCATACCATCATCGTGTATACCAACATGCCATTAAGACAAGCCCTTCATAAGCCAGAAAAGGCAGGGAGACTGATGTACTGGACAATAGAGCTCGGTGAATATGATATTGTGTATGAACCCAGATCATCCTTAAAAGGGCAAGCTGTAGCAGACTTTATAGCAGAGTTTACATATCCTGATACCTCCGAGGAACAAAAGTTGCTCGCTGACCAACCTGTGGATGTTACAGGATCAACAGACATATGTCCAGACCAACTCCGGTTGGTAAAAGGGCTTGTGGATGTAGAAAGATCATCAAATTCAAACCCAGACCAACTCCGGTTGGTAAAAGGGCGAGAAGAGATGGTCGACGAGGAGCGAAAAATACTAGGGGAGGATGAAACAAAACAACAAATATTTCATCGAGGAACGCTGTCAGATAAGAATTTTGAAGACGAGTTACCTACATGGAGATTGTATGTAGATGGGTCATCTTGTACAACAGGTTGTGGAGAAGGGATTGCTTTGAACACCCCAGACGAGATTGACATGGAATATGCTCTGCGATTCCAATTCAAAGCCTCCAATAATGAGGCTGAGTATGAGGCCATGATAGCAGGTCTTAATTTAGCAGAGATTATGGAGGCACAACAAGTGATGGTATTTAGTGATTCTTAATTAATTGTGAATCAAACGATGGGAACATATGCAGTGAAAGGAGAAATAATATCCAAGCATCATGCAAAGATAATGGAGTTGTTGGCAGAATTTGATGCCATTCAGTTGATCAGAATACCAAGAATGGAGAATGCACAAGCAGACGCACTGGCCCGATTAGCATCAGCTACTCGTACCGAGCTGCGAAGAACGATACCAATTGAAGTGTTAAAAAGTCGGAGCATAGATGAAGACCTAACGATGAATATTATTACCCTTGATTTAGGACCATTTTGGATGGATCCCATCGGAGCATATATTGAGGAGGAAGAATTACCGGAGGATAAGCTCGCTGCCAAGAAATGGAAGTTTAAAGCTGCTCGGTATGTACTAATTAATGGTATTTTGTATAGACAAAGAATTATGGCAGGTTTGCAAAGATGTGTACATCCCTCCGAGGTGAAAGAATTGATTAAAGAGATCCATGAAGGGTCCTGTGGAGCCCATGTAGCAGGTCGGACACTTTTGCAAAAGGTGATGACGCAGGGATACTACTGGCCGAGGATGAGAGCTGATTGTATAGCTTATGCCAAGAAATGTGACAAGTGCCAACGCTTTTCCTCCATCTGAAGAACTCCACAATCATTGTTGACACCCATCACTTCCCCTTGGCCATTTGCCATGTGGGAATTGATTTGGTTGGACCACTACCGATGACCCGAGGAAGATTCAAATACCTCGTCGAGCCATCATCACAGACTATGGAACGCAATTCGATAACGAGGAGCTTGCCGCTTATTGTCATCAGTCAAACATTTTGAAGGTTCATTCAGCACCAGGTCATCCTCAGAATAATGGACAAACTGAAGTGACGAACTGAACATTACTAAATGGTTTGAAGAAGAGGCTAAGTAAGGCTAATTGGATTAATGAGCTACAGTCAGTATTGTGGGCTAACCGAACAACTCCCCGAGCTGCAACTGGAGAATCACCATATAAGCTGGCGTTTGGAAGTAAGGCTGTAATACCTGCCGAGTTGGGTCTTCCAACACACAGAGTGCTGAATTTTAATTCCCCAGTCAGCGACTTAATGAGAAGACTGGATTTGGATATGCTCGAGGAGGTTAGAGAAGATTAGGAATGCTGCTTACCAACAACGAACAGCTCTGTTCTACAACAAGAGGGTGAAGAAATGCAACTTAAACGAAGGAGATTACGTGTTAAAGAATGTCATTCAGAAGCACAGTAAGTTGGAATAAAACAATGATGTTTCACCATCTTCTTTCTTTTATTGAAAGTTTTTCGGGGAATACTAGTGTGCAACACTACGCTGCTCAGCAATAAAAGAAAACATTGATAGTTCAAACCCACGACCAACTCCGATTGGTAAAGAATGTCATTCAGAAGCACAGTAAGTTGGAATAAAACAATGATGTTTCGCCATCTTCTTTCTTTTATTGAAAGTTTTTCGGGGAATACTAGTGTGCAACACTACGCTTCTCAGCAATAAAAGCAAACACCGATAGTTCAAACCCACGACCAACTCCGATTGGTAAAAGGGCGAGAACAAACTATACTCCTTTGGTTAGGAGGCGTACACTAGCGTGATCAACTCCGGTTGGTAAAATAACTAGTGGACATGATAGTTCTAGCGTGATCAACTCCGGTTGGTAAAATAGCGAGAACATACTATACTCCTTTGGTTAGGAGGCGTACACTAGCGTGATCAACTCTGGTTGGTAAAATAACTAGTGGACATGATAGTTCGAGCGTGATCAACTCCGGTTGGTAAAATAGCGAGAACAAACTATACTCCTTTGGTTAGGAGGCGTACACTAGCGTGATCAACTCCGGTTGATAAAATAACTAGTGGACATGATAGTTCGAGCGTGATCAACTTCGGTTGGTAAAATAGCGAGAACAAACTATACTCCTTTGGATAGGAGGCGTACACTAATGTGATCAACTTCGGTTGGTAAAAGAGTTAGTGGACATGATAGTTCAAACCCATGACCAACTCCGGTTGGTAAAAGGGCAAGAACAACATTCTTAAAAATGCCAATCTCGGTTGGTTTGAAAACAAAATATGCTCTCAAATGCCAACTTATGTTGGTCGGGAGGTAAGATTATTACAGAAAATATAAAAGTTCCTCGAAGAACAAAATATTCCAAACTGAACCAAGTATGGTTGGTCGGGGATAAAAACCCACTAAATATAGTTGGTCGACAAGGAGAATTTATTGACCTTGGTTGGTCGGACGCATTTTATGAAAAAGACAAAAATTTACCAAGTATGGTTAGTCGGGGATAAACTTTCACTAACTATAATTGGTCGAAGAGCACAATTTAACAACCTTGGTTGGTTGGAAAAATTTTAAACATTTTTATACTCATTATTTTATTATTAAGTGATCGAGCAACATTACTAATACTTGTAACTTTTTTATTGCTAAGTTGGTCGATGAACAACAAAATATTGTTATCTTTTTAACTTATACATATGCACAGATGTAGAGTATTTTACAAGACAATAGCAATTAAGATTGCGAACAAAAATGAAAGTCTTTCATTAAAATCAAAAACAAAATACATTGAGAATGAAAATGTATACTAACTATTACATTAAGATTCCTACTCTATTGGTTTCTTTCCCTCTGCTTTTGAAACAGGTTCCTCACCAGCAGGTGGATCATTTAAAGCAAGAGGAGAATTTATGAAGTTAAGATCTTTGAGCATCCTGATATTCATCACGGATGGTCGATCTAGGAGTCGAGCACCAAATTCAACTCCACAAACTCACACGGAGGCTATTGAAGTTCAGGAGGCATACTCAAGAGTTATTATGCACATACTATTGAAGTTCAGGAGGCATATTCAGGAGTTATTATGCACATACTATTGAAGTTCAGAAGTCAAATTTAGCATCTACAGCACTGAGATCTTTACTACTACTATCCCGACCAATATTGAAGAAGAAGTTGTATGAAAATGTTTCGAAGTCCACCACTAGCTTGGTACTAATCAGATTGAAGAGTTGGGTTCAAAAGCTAGTATGTTACTCGACTAATTATTCAGAGGATCATAAATCAGAAAAATCAAGCACGTAAAGTTAGCATTCAGTTGCTCGGCACGGGAGGCAGTTGCTCGGCTAACAAACCGATCAACATACTTGAAGATTATGACAAGCTACAAGCTGCATACTATGGCATGGCTGCATCCAAATTCCCAGGGGTGATACATAGCACACGGAGTTCCTCAAAAGAAAGATTAGCAACCATCGATCAGCCTACATCATATGTCATCCAGGAGATAATGCACTTTATGTTGAACAAATCAAGAAGGTAGATCAAGAATTTCACGAGCACCGAGCAGCACTGCAGAATAAATACTCCATCCTTTCAAGTAAACCATCAAGCATGGAGCATTGGGGGCTTCTGTTAACGCAAAAATTCTCCATCTACGAGGACCAATCAGAAAAGGACACATGTCATCCTACGTGGCAATATTCGATATCCGAGGAGTTTTAGTCGGCACTCGAGGAGAATTAGTCGGCACCCGAGGAGAGTTGGTCGGCATATCAACCAGGAAGATCAAAAGAATAATTATGCATTTAATGTGCATTAATGAAGATGGCAGCGCATTTAATGAGCCTTAATGTACATTTATACTGTATTAATAGATGACAACACATAGCATACCAAGCAATTCAACAATTAGATTCATTGAATGTAGACATAATGTATAAATGTCTACATACAATGAATCTCTTTATCTCCCATCACTATAAATACATGTATTCCCTTAGCCAAAAGGAGGAGAGATCCAACAGATCCAAGAGAACCAAGGAGATCCAAGAGAACCAAGGAGATCCAAGAGAACCTAGAAACCCCATACACAAGATACACATCCTTTCTCTCTCTACACCCCATGGTGCTATTGTAAACCCCTGGGAATAAAATAACAGTGGACGTAGGCTTTATTCATAGCCGAACCACTTTAAAAATCTTTGTCTTTTATGTGCTTGATTGGATTGCTTTCATCTATTTATTTGTGATCATAAAAATGGGATTCGGTCCAGTTTTTTGCATCAACAGATGACTTAAGAGCGTGACTAGTCATGTTGTCAACAATCATGTTGATGTTGGATAGTAGGTAATCATCCTTCGAAGATGATTTGTTCAAATATAGGTAGTTGATGCACATGTGGACTTTTCCTCTTGATTTTGATAAGGGTAAAATATTAGCTAGCCATGTGGGATATTTGATCACCTGTGTGAAGCCTACATTCAACTGCTTGATTACCTCTTCCTTGACCTTGAATAGCCATTTGGTACGGAGGTTTCGTAATTATTTTTTGACTGGTTTGCATTCTGGGAGTGTTAGAATCTCAAGTTGAGCTATTTCAGGATCGATGTCAGGCATGTCATCATAGGACCATGCGAAGACGTCCATAAATTCCTTCAGAAGCTCTTCGAATTATGTGCATTCATGCTCGTCAAGGGTGGACCCTATCCCAATCTCTCACTGTTAGCTACTAGAACCAAAATTGATAACAATAGTTTCATTCTCATTGATTTGAACAAGGTTATGTTGTTTGTTATTAACCTTATTAAGATCAGTTAAGAATTATTCATTTGTAAAATCATCATCATCAAGAGTTGTTTAGAATCAAGACAATTAATGTAAGTCACAGCAAGATACTCAAAATCTTTGTTTATTTCATTTTTGGGAAAAATATCTTTGAGAACCTCGTCAAAAGAGGTCCTGATTACATTGTTATCACAAAAAAGAGGAACAACAATAGATGAAGAGATAGCTTAAATAGCAAGGTTGAGTTTTATCTCAGTAGGTGGGACTGGTATGGTATTCCAGTTGAAGACATGTGCATCAGTGGCCTTGGTCAGAGTGGATGGGTCCAATGATGTAAAGCTTGAATGGATCACACTGAGTGTTAGTCCCCGTTTGTGCATATTAAACGAGTCTTCGAAGTCAATTTCATCAAAGACCTCGGTAATGGCTACACTGAGTGAGAGGTTGCACTTGATGCTGGCAGTCTTCAGCCCAGGAGTAGTTATGTTGAAAAAAGATTTTCATTCCTAGCTTCATATTCTTATCCACATGATCATACCATGGTTCAGGAAATCCACAAAAGGGAAAGTCTTCACCCTCTTTGATGAATATCCCATTCAGAGAATCCCTTAAAATAGTCCTGAAATCTTCTAAACTTCTCTTCAATAGTGGTTGGCGAAGCATTCTGAGTTCTTCTGGTGAAGGCTGGTAGCTCATACCACATGGGGAAAAGGCCTTTTTCAAGACCATGGGTTCCAGTATCCTTTTTTAACGTTGCCCTAGCCCCAGTCCAGGCATAAAGTGCATATTCTTGAACATTTGTATCATATTGACATTATCGTTGGGGTTGTGTTGTGGACATACTCGATCTTTGAAATCATCTTCTACCAAAAGGGTAAGTGGATCAACCCTGAAGTCGAAAAGGAGCACATTATTTATCCCATGCCGTATTTTTAGTACTGAATTACTGGTGTTCGAATTTTTAGTACTGCCATCGTCTTCCAAAATAGTAATGACTTGCCCCTTGGCAAAGAATTTTAACTTCTGATGAAGGGAGGAGGATACACCTCGAATTCTATGAAGCCACGGTCGATCAAGCAGCAGATTGAAGCATACGAGTATGTCAATAACTTAAAACTCAATAATGGGATTGATAGGGCCAACCCCTATTATGAGTGTTATGGATCCCATCACCTATCGATGGGTGTTGTTATATGCACTTACCCTTTCGGTAGAAGATGATTTCAAAGAGTAGGGGTCAGGTTACCTCTCAACCCCAATCAATTGAAGGTTCTTAATGGGCAAACATTAAGGACGGATCCATTATCTACAAGTGAGAATGAGACTGTCTTTCCCATCACTTTAACAAAGATATTAAAGGTATAGTTGTGATCAGGGACGATCTTCATAATCTCCTCTTCAAAGAAGAAAGGGAGTCTAGTGGTGGTCAAGGATCCAACTAGGTTCAAGTATTCTTCTGGAGTGGTGGAAGAAGGGACTGTGGTCCCTGTGAGTAATTGTATCAGAGTATTTCGGTGCAATTGGTAAGACATGAAGAGTCACCATAATGTGATATTGGATTAAGTCTTTGTGAGTTGGTCTAGGATGTTGATTTCCTCGATGGTCATCTCTATCATGGGAAGTTCTTCGATAATTCCCTTTACCTTGTTCGTTCTTGATGGCTGAGGATTCGAATCTTGGTAGTGTCTCCCTGATCTGGTCATATGGTTTATGAAGGCGGGGAAGAACAAGAACCAAGTTTCCTCATTGATTTATGGTTGTATGGCCACTTTACTAATTTCCCCCATTAGGTCCTCAAAAGTGATCGTCTCGCACATGTTGATTACTAGACTGGTCTTTTCCTGATTCGGTAAATCATCAGAGTTGTCAAATTCATCCCCCCATCCGATGCCGACAATGTCTTACTGCCAAGAGAAGTCAATTCATTCCACAACCTCAATGACTTCTCCATATAAATCCTCCCACTCAACAAGGAGGTACGAGAGAGAAGGGACCAACCACCCTTGAAGCTTCAAAGCGATGAGTAGATCGAACGCATTGCAGATTTTGTTAGTCTATCAGAACATGTCCGCCCTAATCTTCACTAAATCGTCCAAACTGATTTCATCAATGGGTACCACCCAATTATCTGACTCTCGAGACTACTTCGGGGTTTCCACGAATAGGATGCTAAACTTTTGACAGTCGATGGTCATTTCAGAGGGCAATTTTAGCCCTAAATCCACGAGTTGGTTCAGAACAGATGGAAACTCCGTATCTCTTCCTTCGGAGTATTACGAACGACAATACAAGCCCTCATGAGGAGTGACAGAGCTCAATCGACGAAGCAAGTAGGTGTGACACCCCGCCTAATTAAATACCGGGTGATCAGTCCTTTATTAAATTAAATCAAAGTGTCCGATTGGTTCATTCTTAGAATCATTTTTGAAAACAATTTTTCTTTATTAATCACTTAATAATTAATTAAGCTAAGTGTTAAAACATTTAATTTTATAGATTAAGTCCTATTGTTATGATTTAATATACGAAACCACTTTTACGAACATAGATAATAATAATGAATACCAAGCCATCCAAGTGAAATAAACAGACTAGATTAATCAATCCAAACAAAACATCCCAAATCGGATGACAATGAATTAATTAAAACAATCCCAACTAAAACTGAATACTGAAAAAATAAAGAGTACAAGTGTCTCTAAACTAAATAAAAATTGCAAATGGGCGACACATGCCCAATCTAAAATGACTAAATGAAGAGATGAGATGACAAGGATGAAGTCGTCTAAAGGCAAAGACATGCAACTCCCACACTAGCTGCAGCACGTCAATAGTCCAAAGATCTAAGTGTGACGCCCCTGTGGCTGGGCACCTATAAATACATATATATATATATACAAGAGAAAGAAGAGATGACAGGAAACGGGTCAAAGCCCGAGTGTAAAATGCTTTAAAATAGTTTAACAAATATTTAAAATGCTTACCAGTTGATATAACATACATGTTAGTTCCTCGACACCCACTTAAGAATTCTCACCTCTCAACTAGTGTTCACGCCTAACGTACTACAGAATTAATCTAGATAACGCTAACCCGATTAACTAGTCTAACCCAACCCCCCCCCCCCCCTCCTCAATCCTGATTCATGTGATCGCATGACTATAGTTAATATATGATGACCTTTTCTTATGAATTTACTAAGCCAGCTATGTACAACTCAATACAACCTTAAGTTCTAAATCACTTAATTTATTTAATATCTCATATTCAGTTTATTCTACTTACAAGCACAGTAGATGAATCACAGGTACATATATTTATCACTAATAATATATATACTAATAAGGAACCCCACATAAATCTATGGTGCTGGTAAACTCCTCTATCAAGCCTTCGTATCTCTCATACAAAGGGAAATACCAGTTCGGAATCACTCTCGAACTGTATTAACACAAAACACACATCTTAGAGGCGAAGCATAGTTCCAGATCACTAAAAGGTCAGCACATACCCTCACATCTCTTAGGACCACCTGAACTATCAATCTCAGATAGCCTGTACCATGGATACTATGTTCTAGGTTACAAGTTAATATCCCCCATAAAGGTCCCACCGAGATAAGGCTGTCCTGGCACGGAAACCTCCTTGATAGCAAGTAGCGCGGGTATGATTAAACAAAGATTTCATATAATATATATATATATATATATATATATATATATATATATATATATATATATATATATATATATATATATATATATATATATATGATCACTTTATTCAGATAAGTGCACCCACGACCCATAACATATTCTAACCATACGTTTCATGTAGCGCTCGAGTCCTACGTAAAATTAATTCATTCTTTTATTTTCTCAATTACTGCAAATTCGCAAGTACTTCCTAATCGTCGAAGTGTATCATTTTAATAAATATCAAATCAGTAGGTATACCATCTCTACCCTACTGGTCTAAATCTCCATTGGCTTGCACAATCCCCAATTTATCACACACACAATCATAAACCATTTTATACCCTCATAACCCTACGGTTCAATTCCATATGAAATCGTACTACCCGGACCTTGTCCACAACCCTACTGGTCCCTCTCAAGTCCCATTATGCTATTAAAATTATGTCTAAGGGTCCTTATACATTTGGGTTGGATTAACATTTAAAAAGGAAAGAAGAGTCAAATTCCAGGAGGAGTCGATCGATCGAAGGAAAGGGTCGATCGATCAATCGATCAGTTATTTGCCAAGAAATCCTGCAATTCATGCCTACGGGTTTCTTCCATTTTAATCATCAAAACCCCCATTAAAATTTCCCAAACTCCCAACCAAACATTACAAACATTATATAAACAGGTGTGGATGATTTCTAACATAAAACATTCATTAATTCTCCAAGAATCGTCATTAAATGGGTATAATTCATGATTTGGTCTCTAACCCTAGTTTACAATATTAATTATAGAATCCACATGATATTTTAAGATTTCCTTCTCTAATCATCATTCAAATTCATGATAAATACTCTACATATGATAAGAACATTAGCCTAACATGATTTCCATTCAAACATATACATTATATTCTTTCAATTACATTGAATCTCCATAAAAACTTATATTTGCCATTCCTACTCTAACGTGGATGAAATATCAACTCAAGAACAGCAAGATAGATACTTGCCTGGAAATCAAAGGTCTGATTCGACGAATTGGAGTGGTATAGGAATGATCCTCTTCTTTCGATCTACGCGTTGGTGGTGGAATTGATGGAAACGGTGTAGGATTGATGGTTCTCCCCCTTGGAAACCTTCTCTCTTCTCTCTTCCTTAACCTCTCTGTAACTCAAGTGTTTTTAACCCTCAAGGAATCCAACTTCCATCTGATATAACCCTTTAATTTTCGTCATTAATTAAGGTCCAAAAATAAAAATTACTAAAATGCCCTCCCGGGTTGTCGGTTAGGCCTAAAATTGCCTCGAGACCCAAACTAAACCCTCGGGTACACTTTTCTGACTATCTGGGACTTTTCGGATCCATTGGCGACCTCAAAATGACCATACGGGCGACTTAGATTTAATTAATTTTTTTATTTCCCTAAATTAGTCCCGACACGACTAATACGCGCGTCCCGACTTAATTTCTATAACTGTCGTGTCATTCACTCGCGACAATTTTAATAAATTCAATCTCATATATTAATTTACTCATTAAATAATATTCAACATAATTCTTACCAATAATTACTAACTCTCGTCACGCTAGTAAATATTCAATCTAAAATCCGGATTAATAGTAAATTAATTAATCCCAATTAAATTTAATTAATCCCATAATTAAAGGCCATAAAAATACGGGGTATTACAGTAGGGTGTAAGAGAAAATATGGGAAATTTTGAGTGGTTTGGGTGAAAATACGGGTATAATGGGTGCTTTACTGGGCACAATTTCGATAGATGGGTCAAATTCTCTATCATTCTCTAGGAAAATGGCATTTGTATGGGTTGGAAGTGGGTTGTGAGTTGTATTGGTTTTAGGATTGGCTAGTGGGGCGATGATACCCTGGTCAATTAGACCTTGGATTAAATTTCGAAGATGGAAGAATTGATCAGTAGTATGGCCGACAGACTGGCGGAAATCACAATAGGCATCAGTTTTGAACTTTGGGGGAAGTGGGTTTGGGAATGGATGAGGGTCCAGAGGTTTGATAAGGTTTTGGCTCAACAAAACCTGATATACTTTAGAGAGGGGAGCATGGATATCAGTGTATTCTTTTCTGGTGGGGTTGGGTCTGATTTCTGGTGCCCAAGAGGTAGCAAGCTGGGAGATATTATTGATGATTTAGACTGTGGCATTGGCAGGCTTCTCATACTTTCTGGGGGTGAACTGTCTAGTCATCTTCTTTGGCTCGACTTCTCTCTTGGTAACATTTTCTTCAATCTCTACACCCACTTCCTGGAGAGCTTGGAAGTGTGGGTAATATTGTCCTCCCATAGTTTCTCTGATATGGGGTAGGAAATTCTTCTTCACTATGCTGACTTATTCTTCTTTGGGTGGTTGATTGGTCATAATGGGGACTTTCTCTCTCCACCTTGATATTATATTGTTGACAGTTTTTTCAAGGTTTTTCTTAAGAAGTTCTAGATCAAAGATGTAATCTCTATTTCTTTGTTGTACTTATACTTTGACATTAATTCCTAGGCAAAATCTTTCCAACTGTGGATTCTGAATTCCTCGAGGGATAAAAATAATGAAGAGCGTTGTCCTTCAAAGTTTGTTGGAACATTTGGGCCATTATCTCTTCACACCAAGGGAGTCATGGCTTAGTGATAGCTATGAAAGTGAACAATTGGGGGCCCACTGCCCCTCAAACTTTTTAATGGTTGGCATCTTGAATTTCTCCAGTAATCTTGCTTTAGAGTAGGGAGACATGTGAGTGTAATCCATGTAGTTACCAAATATCTTAAATTGGTCAAACTTCTTCGATAACAGCTTGAGGTTTTCCTTGACCTTGTTCAGTTATTCCTCTTTGGGATCAACGGGTACTGGTAAGTTAGGCCCTGGGTGGGCAAGGTTTTGCATGCGGAGTTGAGCTAGCGACGGCCCATTGGCAGGCGGGGCATGTGGAGCGTGCTGATATCCTTCCAGGACCCAAATAGTCTCGAGAGAGCGTGGAACCATGGCACGAGGAAAGAGAACCTCGATTTCTTTAAGAACTGGGATTCGATGTCGCTGCATCTCATGAACCTCAGTTTGAAGGTTGTCAATCTTAGCACTGAGTTGGACCAAGACTGCCATCAGATCAAGCTATACATTCGGTGCTTGATCGGTGTTTTCCATGGAGGACTCGTGAAGGTAGATTTCAGACTCACAGGAAGTTGCAGGAGAACTGATGGAGATTTAGGGAGGTTTGACGGAAGAACAAAGCCAATAGGGAGCCAAGCCAAGAATATGCAGTTGACCTGAGAAGGAAAAAGATTTGAATTTATTTTTGAAAAAGAAAAAACAGAATTATTTTTGTTGAAGAAGAGGGGAAATGTTTTTGACATTTTTAGTAAAAAAAAAGGAAGAATATTTTTGGTATATTGATGAATAGGAGGAAAAATGTTTTTGACATTTGTGGTAAAAATAAGGAAAAATAATTTTGGTGTTTTTGGTAAAAAGGAGGGAAGAACGAGAGAAGAGTCTCGCCGTGATTAATATTATGTTTATGTTTTCACTTGTGTTAGATTTACCTAAATGTAAAAACATGTCAGACAAGACCCAAGCCTGGGAAAAATTGGGTTTGAAAAATAGGTAAGACATGTTTGGACTTGTTTCCAGGCTCATGGATAGGGTCCTATTTTGAAAACAAAATGAAATCGTGCGAAAATTTAGGCGACATGCCGACCCGATATTTCGATAAAGTTTCATGTGGTAACTGGCAAACTAAATATAAATGTCCTGGGTCTGACGCCTATATGAGGTTTATGCAGTTTTGGGCTAATGGAAAGGTTCCCCCCTTTAGCCTGACTTGAACGATATAGTTCTTATTTTTTAGAGAAATTGGTATGTATGAACAAGCCATTTGATATACATGAGTGTACGTGAATTGCCTCACTATATACCTCGTGGGGACAATACGTATGAGAGCGAATTCGATATACTTGACGTACATGAACAATTTACCTGCTATATATCTCCCATCGTGAGTTCGGTCAAGAGGTATGATGTGGGGGGAACCGTTTGATATACGTCAAAGATACTAGGCCAATGGAAGGTCAGAGTCATATTGCTTAGGCTAACTACAACTTGTCAAACCAGCACCCATCACAAAGTAACCCCCCGGTACGGGACAAAATTTTGGTCAATAGCCATGCTCTTGATGATGTAGTGTGCAAAATGCATAACTCTTGATTAATATATTATGGAGAGAGTATTTTATTTGGCATGATGAGCACTGTACATATAGTGAAGATGGTACAAGTATCATGAAAAGTAAATCTAGCATGGAGCATGAAAATTACACTAAGCATAGATATGTGTGAGTGAGTGATGTGTGAATATCTATAAATAAGTGTGTGGTAGTGAACCTAAGAATGGATCAACTATAAGTTGTGTTATATATATATATATATATATATATATATATATATATATATATATATATATATATATATATATATATATAAAGTGTGATAAGTGGAGGAGTGTGCTAGTGAAACCTAAGAATGGATGCTCTAAGTGGTCTGTGAAACATGTGGACATAAGTGATCCTACGAATAAGTGTAAGTAGCGTGAGGTCTACATGGAATATATTTACAAGTGAGTGAAAGTGCAAAGTGGGTGAAAGTTAAAAGTGAGTGATAAGTGATATAAGCATGAGATAAATATATATAAGAAATAAATAGAGGAGAAAGGGTACATACAGATAGGTACATATGCACACATGTAGAAAATGATAACACCCATGTAAACAGAGTCTAGCCCTCTTATGATAAGCAGGTCATCCCTAGCAGAGTCACCACTGTGGCCATCCCGAGGTCGTTCTTCCATCCCTTCCTCGGGGGAAGGTCTCAGCGCTCACGCGCGCAGTTGGAGGGAGAGAAGAAGAAATGTCTCGCAACCTTTTCTCAGAGGAGCGCTTCGGCCGTTGTCAATGTGGGGTGATGTAAAGATATAGATTCGTCAACCTATTTTGCATAAACCAGGCAAAAGAAATGTTTTCGCCTTGAGATAATGGCACTAAAGACATATTGATGCCTGCGTAATCAATAGTTCAAAGGTTCGGGGTCTAAGTTATGGAATGGGAAAGTGTTAGGCACCTATCCCGCCCTTTCGGCCTCTCATGGTCATGTGTTATTATTTTCCTTAATAACTCTATGAAGTGTGTGCGCGTGTATATATAAATGGAGAATGGAATTTCTCAACTCACGTCTTCGAGAAAGGCAAAGTGAGATCATCTGTAGGAGTGTTCTCAAAATAATAATTAAAAAAATGATGTGTGCGCTTATCAAAATATCGATCGTTGCGATGAAACGATAATATATGTTAGATAAAGTGGGAATAAGAATCACAAATACAATAATATATGAATAAAAATATGCAAGGAGGACTCGAGTCTCGAGTTTTGACCTAAGATGCCTACGTACCCTAAAAAGGCATCAAAGTCCACAAATTTCGCATGTAATACGAGGGTGGGGTTTATCCCATAAATCCA
This sequence comes from Sambucus nigra, assembly GCA_949130495.1. Taxonomy (NCBI): domain Eukaryota; kingdom Viridiplantae; phylum Streptophyta; class Magnoliopsida; order Dipsacales; family Adoxaceae; genus Sambucus; species Sambucus nigra. The sequence continues at coordinate 374,897,083 of OX422221.1, forward strand.
ACCGGGGATTTTATTTAGATGTGTGTGAAGCAAAAGGATATTTTGATATGAGAAAATGAGGTGAGGAATCCCATTTGGAGTTTATGAGTAAAACCCTCTTTTTCTTATTTTTGTTTTTTTTATAGAAAATATGTTATGTGCAAAACTACTAAAAGAAAGTGAGATTATTAATGTGTGTATGGACTAACAAGGATGAAATGCTAAAATAAAGATTATATAACTAATGCAAAAATAAGGAAATTTAAAAGAAACAGAGAATATGTTTTGACCTTCTTTGGAGACTTGAAGATTGATCTTGATTGTTGAAAAGGCTTCCTTGCAAGTGGACGAGAAATGTAGGATGACAGGAAAGGGGATTTTGATAAATTGGGTGTGAAAGTGATGGAAATGAAAGTTTGGGAGAGGTTTCAAACAAGGAAAGTTCGCTGACTTTAGAAGAATGTTACTGAGATCACTGAAGTTGATGGTTTTGAGGTGACTTTCAAAGTGATCTCATGCTCTCCTTATATAGGGTCAAGGGAAGTGTCGATCGAAAATTGTCCTTGTCCTTACTATTGGTAGGCATCCCCAGACACACTCTTGATAGACAGGGAAATGGATTTGCCATTTGGAAACCTCATGCAAATTTCTAGGAAAAAAAGTCATAAAACGCAATTAGTAAGTCTGAATCGTGCACGGGGAATCTCGTTGGAAAGATTATTTAGAGCCCTTTAAGAATACGTGGGCCTCTCCTGTATTCTAGAGTTGAATTTGGTCAAATGGGGCTCAAAAGAACCTAACGGTCTTTTCGATAGGAGATTCCAAGAGGAAAATGGATCGTTCATCCGAACCATAAGCTCGATTCATTCACAGAACGGACCGTTGGAATGGGTATTCAGAGCTCTGCAAAGATTCTGGTGACCCTTCGGAGTAAAATAGGTTATTTGTGGATACTATAAGGTTTATTTGCTTACAAGGTGGACCATTAGAAAAGGTATTCGGTACCCTTTAAGGATTCGTTCAGTCTCGTTCGAGATAAAGAGTTGACATGAGTCAAATGGAGTCCCAGTGGCCTCCGAAATAGTTTTCGAGAGAAAACAGATCGTTCATCCAAATAACAAGGCCGATTAGCGCATGGGGTGGACCATTAGAAAGGGGATTCAGATCCTTTCAAATATTCATTGCAATTTATCTCAAGTGAGGAAGTTGATTAGGGTCAAAATGGGGCTCGGGAATGCCCGGTGGCCTCCGGATGGATACTCGGAGTATGACGTGGGGTTTTATGGCAAAATAGGGAAGTGTTAGGGACCTAAAGAGAGTCTTAGGAGGGTACTAGAATGTGGTGTCTACAACATTTTTATTTATTTCTTATCTTTAATGGACAAGTCAACTTCTTGTAGGAGTAAAATCTATTGGATCAGTCTCAGTTTCACAACGTGGACTGGTATATGAAGCATACGATTGGAGAACCTACAAAGTATGACCTAAACTTATCTAGTGTAAATAATAGGACTTGGATCTCTTTCTAGGTTGTGGTATAATTCATTTTTGCATTATTTAGTGTCCTACTAGCATAGTAAATAACATAAGGCTTCTTATCTTTCATTTGCCCAAAAATATCCCCTATGGCGTAATCGCTCGTGTCACACATCAATTCAAATGGTAAGCTCCTACAGGGGGATCTCATGATAGGTGATATGAGGAGACTTTTCATCCTTTAAAATGCTTCTTTTAATTACTTATACCACTCAAATGGTGTGTCTTTTGAAATTAAGTTGCATAAAGGTTGTGCAGTTATACTAAAATCCTTAATAAACCTCAGGTAAAATCTGGCATGGCCTAAAAATGACCGCACATCCTTCATCGATTTAGGGGTGGGAAAATTCAAAATTAATTTGATATTTCCCTTATCCACTTGAATTCCATTAAAAAATATTATGTGACCTAAGATTATGCCCTTGGTCACCATAAAATGGCCTTTCTCCCAATTTAAAACCAGTCTCTTTTCTTCACACCTAGCTAGGATTTTCTATAAATTATTGAGGTAGTCGTCGAATGAATTGACAAATATAAGAATTCATCCATGAATACCTCTAAGATAAGCTCGACCATATCACAAAATATATCCATCATGCACCTTTGGAATGTAGTAGGTGTTTTTCATAATCCAAATGAAACTCTCTTGTAAGTGAATATGCCAAATGGGCACATGAAGGTCGTCTTCTCTTGGTCTACTGGTCCAATATCTATTTGGTTATACCCACTATATACGTCGATGAAGAAATAATATTCATACCCAAAAAATTTCTCTAATAGTTGGTCATGAAAGGTAAAGATGAGTGGTCCTTACGGGTTACCGCAGTGAACTTCCTATAGTGTGTGCACATGCGCCAGTAGTGACACACATGGCTATTAATTCTCCTTCGTCATTTGGTACGACTATTATGCCTACTTTTAGGGGAATTATTTAGGCTCACTCATTGGTTATTAGGTATAGGTTAGATAATCCCACATCTAACAACTTAAGGACTTCACCTCACACCACTTCTTTCATGTCAGGATTTATCCTCCTTTGCATTGTCTTATAAGTAAATTCTATGGGTACAAATATTTGGGTTAATACCTTTAAGGTTGCCTATAATCCACCATATTACTTTCTTATGTCATTTAAGAATTGGGGCAAGATTCTTTCTTCACTCATACTTAATTTACACGACATAATAATAGAGTCCATGTTTTCTTATCCTAAAAATCATACTTGAGTTCTTCAGGTAAAATATTTAACTCAAGCATGGGTACTTGTATATCGGAGGGGATGGATATTGAGTTATGTGGAGGAAACTTTTCAAAATAGTTAGCCCACATGGCGTCCTCTATTAGTTCATCAATTAGTTCTAAAATGGAATATACATGACTAATCTCATATTCTTTAAATAAATATTCTTCAATTTTGAGAATTGAGTTATCCCGCTAGGATTTTAATGGGTATACTTAAAAGGTGGCATCAAACTATTCTTGGATGATAGTTTCCAAGAAATTAAATTCTCATATATTATCCTCTTCCAGGCTAGGTTGTTTAACTATGGATAATATATTTACATTAAGAGTCATATCTCTAAAATAAAGTGTCATTACTTCAATACTAATACGAATGATACCATTTGCAGTAGCAAGGAATGGATGACCAAGAATTATGTGAATTTGTGTTCCTATGTTTTCCACCGGTTGTGTGTCTAGCACAAAAAAATCGACTAGGTATACAAAATTTTCCACTTAGATAAGAAAATCCTCTACAATGACCCATGGGATTTTTACGGAGCGACCAACTAATTGGAGAATAATCCTAGTTAGTTTAACTTCTCCAAAACCTAGATTTTTATAAATGGTAAATGGTAGAAATTTGACACTTACACCAAGGTCTAGTAACGCATGTTGTATTGTGAAGTTACCTCTAACACACGAGATGGTAGGACATCCCAGATCCTTGAGTTTAGCTTCCATATTTTGAGAAAGTATAGAGCTAACTCTATTTTCAATATACACCTCTTTCCTAATGCTCTGTCAACCATGTCTTTTAAATATTTGGCATTTAATGGAACTTTCTTGATAGCATCCAACAGGAGGCTGCTTATTTTTGCTTGTTTAAATAGTTCCATTGTATCTTAATTTTTTCTTTCTTTAAGACGTTTCCTAAGACTTTAAGTACATGGAGCTAACATGAGCCACGTAGGGTTATCCTTCTTTGATTCCTTTTCATTTTTTGCAGTGATCTCTGAGACTTTTTTAGTAATTTGTTCATCAATGTCAGTGGTCGGCTGAGGGATATTATTTTTCATAACCTTACCAGTACGTAGTGTAATTATAGATTTTTCATGCTCGGGACGTTGAGGTGCCAATGAGGAAGGTCCAATAACTTGTTGTCCTTGTGGACTTGGTTGTGGTTGAGAAGGGAAAGTTCCCTTTTCTCTTACTTTATATTGGTAGCCATTCTATCTATCGTTGTTTTAATTTCGTTCATCATTTGGAACATTTTGTTTTTCAACTCATTTTGTTGTTGAATAAATAATTTAAGGGGATCCTCAGGGGCCTTTTTGTTCGAGGGCACATATGCATTAGGAATGGAATGAAAGTTACCCTAAGGTTGACAGAACTGTTGCGTTGGTTATTGATAACCTTAAGGTGGATGGTACTGTGGAAGTTGAGTGAATTATTGAGGTGGTTGTTAAGCTTGTGGTTGTGGTTGTGGATCATTCGCCCAACTAAACTTCGGGTGGTTTCCCCAACTTGGGTTGTAGCCTTCCATATAAGAGTTGTTTCCTGACGTTTTAAAGATGTTGATAGCACTAACATCGGCGTGTAGAACTTTTTTGAAGGCAGGAATCCTTAGGCGTCCTTGAGTGGAGTGTCATGTCACCTCACAAATAGCACATGGTTCTTCAATAAGTATTGATTTAGTTGGCTCGATTTTCACGATTCGTAATTCTCCAACATTCCTAGTTAGTTGCCCAATCCCAAAACTAAGGCCATATTGTTCCTTTAAGAATATATTCCATTGCCACAAGAGGTTGTGGATTTTTTAAAGAGGTTGGTCGTGAGAAAATTTTGCATTCATTGTATATCCCACTCTCTGCTATAAAGAACCCTATATCTATGACTCACTTGAGTCTATATTATATAGGCACTTGTCTAGTTTGGAAATAGTGACAAAATTTGAGTCATACCCTAGTCTACCAAAGAACCTCAGACTCTAATGATATTTCCTCTATTAGTCTCCAAGGTATAATATCAACACTGCACCTAGGATTTCATTTACATCTTTCATTCATATTAATTTAGGTGTGTGAGTAATAATTCCCGTTAAAATAATTTTCTACTAATTTTTCGAATCTTTTTAAATAATTTTTTGGAATTTATTAACATTTTTAAAACATTAAAAAAATGGTTTTAAAATGTTTTGGGCTTTTTTGTAAATACTTGTATCTCCTAAAACCTTGGGTGGGTAGAATTCGAAAGCGACAGAGAAATATGTGGTACAAAAGGAATTGTTAAAACTTCAAAAACACGCATTTTCTAATCCATCTGAGCCACACACGTGTTGCATCCACAATGGCCCAGATTGTGTTTCTTTACTCTCACATTCCTATGAACCATTACCATCCCTTGGATCTATTTTATCTATGGTCTATATGTTGTTTTAAACAATCCAAGTCTCAACCTTGTTGGCTAATCAGATGTCATTTTATTGCGGTGTGTTATAAGCCATTAAATTTACATCGATCAGCCAAAGTTAATCTCAGTCGTTGTTTTGCTTCGATCTTCCAGACCATTCCATCCAATACTATAAATAGATGGCCTTGGTTATACGTTTACAATCTTTGGATCAGTTGAGAGTTGAGAGAAAAAAATAGAGAAAAGAGAAAGAGAAGAGAGAAATAGAAAAACCGAAACCAAACCCTAGCCAATTTTCTTCAAAAAAATTACCTTGAGTGTTTGTGTGTTCATCCTCTTTTGAAGATTCGTTCCTCTTCAGTCTTCAATCTCTTTTCCAACATAGTCACATTGTTGGATCTTGTTATCTCTCTCTCATAGAAAACAGAGATCTGATTTTAGTTGATATAAATCACTTAGATCTCTTTAGGTTTGATTTATTTTTCAAGAAATCCTTATTTTTTGGTTGTTTTATACTTAAATGTTCTTTCAAAGCCTTTTACCAACAAATATTTTTTATGTTTTTAGTTTTGAGAAAAATTTACTTCTATCTAGTTAAAGATCTTGAGACGTTTGTGCTTTCAAAGTTCATATTTCACATTTTGTGAAATAGAAGTGTATATAAATAAAAAGGAAGCATATAGGACCTTGGCTATTTTAGAAATCAAGGTTGTCAGTCGATCTATGGTAAAGAATAAAGATCAGAAGTCTAACATTTTCAACAAATTGAGATTCAGAAATCCATATTCATATTAGACAATATCTGTAATTTGTAGGAAAAAAATTTTGTATAAATATGTGTCGGTGTTGCATGCATGTGTTAGGCACTTCACCACAAAACACTTTACACACTACAACACTAAAGAAGTATTGGTAGAGAGACTCTTGACTTTTAGAGTCGACGTAAAGCTAAAGGAGGAGGAGTTACAAAGTTGGGAGAACAACTACAACATCAGAGCCTTCAGAGAAGCCAGAATTACCAAATGGAGTTGGTAAAAATTCTTGACTTAGATTAGGACTAATTGTGTGTTTACTTTTTTATATAGATTGTAATTTGTTTACTCTATTTTAGTGGATTTACTTTTGAGGTGTAGAGACCTTTGTGGATGTTTCCACAATTGGGTGGGGTTTTACCACGTTAAAATCTTGTGTACTTGCATGTTTAATCTTCCTCTCATCCCCTTCTAATTGCGTGCTTATTTAGAATTTATTTAGTTTTGTTTTTCAAAACTTGGTCACATAACTGAAATATCTCGTTCATAACTTTTTATACACATCTTGTGTTAGTATTTTTTTTGTAAAAAAAGGAGTTTCTCAAACAAACTATTCGGAGCCATTTAAACTGTCTTAAATCGTTTAAACAACATAAGTGAAATTATTTTTTCAATTGGTATCAGGGCATTGGTTTTATAAAAAAAATTGATCCTGAGTTTCTAAAATTATTTTTTTTCAAAATAAAATAATGGACGAGAAATTTGAGAGATTAGGTAACCTATCCAGACTCCCACTCTTTGATGGAACCAACTTCGCTTACTGGAAAGTGAGGATGCTTTCTTTCATCTAAGGTACATTAGGAGACGATGTCTGGGATGGTATTGAAAATGGATACACTTCTCCTACTAAACCAGCAGCAGAACGAAGTACTGTGAGGATTAGGAAACTGCTAAGTGAATTCACCAAAGAAGAGAAACAAGCCTCCCTTAATAATAATAAAGGCAAAAATGCCATATTCATGTTTATCAATGAATACGAATTCAAGAGGATATCTTTCGTTACTACCTCTAAGGAAGCATGGGACACTCTAGTGACTGTGCATGAAGAAGACACACGTGTTAAAGATGCTAAAACCTAAATGTTAATCCAGCAGTACAACACTTTGGTCATGACCAAGACTGAGTCATTTGATGACTTCTACATTAGGTTGACAGACACAGTGACTAAGATGCATGTTAATGGTATAATTTATGATAGGAAGGAAATTGTTTCCAAAATTCTAAGGTCACTTCCAGAAAAATTTGACAATAAGCGCTATGCCATTGAGGAGATGGACTATCTAAATTTAACACCTGAACTCCTCAGTAGCAAGCTAAAGACAGTGGAAATGGAATTAGAGTTTAAGAAGGAATTAACTCAAACCCAAAACAAGAAGTCCACTTTTAATCTTGTCTTCACCTCTAAGTTGACCAAACTGTAATACCCCGTGTTTTTATTAATTAATTGAAATATTTGAGAAAAATAAAATTTTGGATTTAATTTTCTTTAATAATTAAACATGTTGCTTTTTTATATTTGGATAGTAAATTTTCAACCGGAATTAAATCAGAGTTATAATAAAATGTTAGAATGATTTTTTAAAATGTTTTAACAAGTAGGTACGTTTTTGTTGAGTTAGAGAATATGTTTCTAAGTGTGAAGGCGGTGTTTTAAAAAAAATGGTTTTTGATGTTGGGGTCATTCAAACGACAGCGTATGTCATTCGAGCGAGGGGGACGGTGGGTGGATTAGAATCCAAATTGTATTCTATCTCTTAAACCCTTTAAATACCAAAACTCATACGGGGCTGGGACTTTCAAAACACTTTTCTCTCAAATATTTGTCCAGTAAGGTTCTCCAAACATATTTCCTCTCATATTCAACCCCTAGCCCCAACTTCTAACAAGTTTTAACTCAAGAATTGAAGATACAATTGGTGTTTTCTCAAGAGGAATCCAACCGTCTACTCATATTTTTATCCGACTAATTTTAGGCATGAATACTTTATTCCTTTCCTTTAGTATTACGCGTTTTAAGTGTCGCCTAAATCCTTAATCACGTGTTTTTGATTAAAATTAATTAGCAACCTAATTAGAGAAAGTGGACACTAATTTTTTATAAAAAAATTTAATTTGATTTAATTCTTGAAACCCTTGGGTACGCAAGTTAGATTATATTGTTTTTATGGTTGTTGGGGTGTAGGTTTGCATGTAGAAGTTATGGGATTATTTATATGTTATGTGGGACGCGAACATGCTTATAAAAATTAGAAGATTATTAAAGGAGAACGATTATGTCATATTGAATATCCTCGCATGTTAAATGAATTCATATTATTGAATAGAATGAATTATGTTGAAAACAACGACGGTGTTATTAATTGAATTAAATTAATTTTGGGACCTTTATGATTATATTGTCATGTTGTGTTTATGATTTATGTTATGGTGTGGTGTGGATTAATATTATTCACTTTTGCCATCGCGGGGACGAGGCGATTTTGGGTGGTATATTGTTCACATTGATTATAGGATGCTTACTAGCTAAGGGACTAGTGGATAGGCCTTGGTATTATAATTTATGCTTGCTAGGTATGGAACTAGTTAGTGTAAATTCGTGGAGATTTTATATTATGGGGGTGGGCTGATTTTTATGTCTATTATCGTCGCGTTAACCTAGGCTTGAGATTAGGACATATTTTATATTTAAAATTCATCCTATGTGTAGGACAGGATGTATATGTACTTTGGGGACCCTTAGGTATTGGACTAAGGGTATTTTGAGGATCTCACGTCGATAAAAAGGGTGGGGTAATTTTGATCATTAAGAAATTGAGAATTTAATAACTAAAATAATAAAATGGGTTTTAAAATATATTGGGGACATAATCAGCGAGGGCCGACAGTTTAAATGGGCCAGCCAGCATTTTATGTCATGTCGTGTGTAGAACCTCGTCATGTACAGGGTTCGATAGTTTAAACGGACCATCTGGCATTTTGGCGAGGGGATGTGTATTTTTGGTGGAGAAATCACTTGAGGCGGGAGGATCGCTATTATTAAGTGAAATATATTGAGATAATGATAAGTTGGGTTAATTTAATTAAATTAACTCTTTGGGGCTTTGGGATAATTAAAATGATATTGGTGTGTTTTTTAGCAGAATCTTTGGGGGTGGTTAGTAATTTATCTTTCCCGCGTTTAATTATATTCATAATTAAAATACTCTATTGTGATATTTATTTCGTATAATGCTATTGTCTGGATTCACGGATCCTATTTGAGGGGAGTAGTGTGTATTCATGCTCGGGGCTCTGACCTCGTGCATTGACTAAATTTTACAGGTTTTAGTGTTGGAGTAGTTGCATAGGATTTATTGGATATCGTTTGGAGGAGCAGCTGGAGTTTATGCATTTTTCTCGCTCTATTTAGTTAGACTTTCTTTTCTATCATATTTTATTATGAGACTTCATTTGGGTTTTATTAGGTCATTCGGTTCCAAAGTTATTAGAGGATTTCAGTTGGCTTATTCACAGTTGATTATTACTCAGTTTTAATTAAATCATTTTTGAAGATTGGATTTATTCAAAGTTTTAGCATGTGGTGAATTTTTTATCGTTCAGTTGTTATTATCATTTGGGATTTGATTCAAATGTTTATCTTATGGATTGATTTTATTATGGCTCATATATGTCTCATGATAAGAATGATATTTTATTTACTCGCGCTCGGCATAGTTTTGGTTGCGGCCGACGCTAGAATTTCACTGGGGGTGACACAAGCCTGAGTTTAATTTTCCTGAAATTGACTTAGATTCTGATGAGGACTGTAACTTAGACAGTTTGGATAATCACATTACCTTAGTGTCTAAATATTTTAAGAAAATTTTGAAATAAAGTTGCAAACAGACAAGGCAAACCTGCTTATTCTAAGTTCTCTAATATTAGGCCTCATGAGAAAAGACGGGACAAACCCCAAGCTGATAACCAAAACAAACCTGGAAAAGACCTCAAAAATATTGAGTATTTTAGATATGGGAAATTAAGACATATGGAGAATGATTGTAGAGTCAACTTGAATAAGAATAACAAAAATAATAGGGCTAATTTATGCAAGACCTGGGATGACTCAAGTGAATCAGAAATTGATGAGCCTGAGTCATCTAATTCTTTTGACCATTGTATGTCATTCTTTACCAAAATCATTTATACTAATGAGCCTATGACTAGTAATGAATCTGATAGTAGTATCTCTAACCATGTTATGTTGAATGATATTGTTCCTAATGGTTTATCTACTCTGTTACTGGAGAATGCTACTGGTAGTTCTGATCCCATGTGTGTGAGTCAAAGGGAACGTTCTATTGACGATAAAAATATGTGTGTGAGTCCCAAAAATGAATCGCTAGGGGATACTGCACACTGTACACTTAGTGACTCCGACAATGAGGACCTCCCAAATATTCACATACTATACACGAAAACCCTCAAGAAGAGTACTAAATTTGAAAAAGTAGTCAAGGACCTTACCCAAAAAATAGAAGTCCTAAGCTAAATGATCAAACAGAATGTTGAAGAGTACACCTCTCAATGTCTAGATCATGATAATGAGACTAAGATTTTTGCTCAAAAAATCAAGGAACTGTCTGACTCAAATGAAATTCTGGAAAAGAAATATAAAGGGGCGTCGTTAGAATTGGAACGAACTAAAGAAAAGACATCAACAGTCTTCAAAAAATTTGAAAATTTTGAAAATAACTCAAACTATTTTGAAGACTTTATTGGTGAAAGTAAAACCAATTCTGATGACAAAACTGGAAGAGGACTTTTCCCGAGTACTAACAAACAAACGAAAAATCTTGAAACTATTAAGTTTGTGTCTGGTGGCAAAAGACCTATTGAAACCTGTCCACATTTTCAAGCCTTGAAAAACGACATTGATTTGAAACAACAAAAGATAAACATTGGTAAGGCCAGTGCCTCTAACCTTAATGTTGAACATAAGGCTAAATACGTTTGTCCTCCCATAAGTAAATGAGAATCATCTTTTCAACTTGTGCCCCTAGAAATAAAGTTAGATTCCAACCTTTAGGCAAACTCATGTTTCACAATTTTCCTAAGGATACGCCTCATATGAGCCATATTTATTTCTCATACTGTGATGTCTTTGGATATTACCTTGATGGATGTTTTTCTAAATGTCTATACAAACCTCTCTTTAGTTCACCTGTCTATCATAACTTCAACTACTCTAAGAAAGGCAGAAATAACTATATTCTTCCTAGGCAACCAGATAAGAACTCTAACTATAGTAATAGGAAGAAAAGATCTAGTACTAAAAGATCATCAACAAGAGGAAATCCTAGATTCAAGCCTAAACCAAATGCTCAGAAATTTGAGAAAAATCAATTTGAACAAAAAACTTTTAAATAAAAGGCTAATGCTCACAAATTTGACCTTATTCGAGCTAATCAGTGCAAACATTTAAAAAAATAGAGCAATTTGGGTTAGGAAGGATGAATTAAGACCCCAGATGAAATGTAATATCATGATCAGTGCTTTGAAAGTTGAGCACACAACATCTGGATCGTATTTAGATTCAGTATGTTCTAAACACATGACTGGGGATGATACCAAACTTTCAAATAAAACTAACTTCTCTGGAGGTAAAGTTTTGTTTGGAGATGGAGTATCATCCCAAATCATTGGTAAAGGGACACTTCATGAAAAAAGGTTACCTACTTTAGAAGATATACTTCTAGTAAAAGGTCTAAAAGAAAAATTACTTAATGCATCACAATTTTGTGACTCTAACCATACTGTCACATTTTCAAAGAATAATTGCAACATTTTAAATCAAAATGGTGACTGCATTATTACAGTCCTTCGTACTCCGGATAATTTTTACACAGTTATTTTAAGTAACGAGGTTTGTAACATTGCCAGAATGGATGACAATGAGATTTGGCATAATAGGTTAGGTCACATAAGTTTTGATAGCCTTGGTAAATTTTATTCTCAAGAAATAGTTAGAGGTCTTTCTAAGATAAAGCCTATATCAAACATTATTTGTGGGCCTTGCCAAGAAGGAAAAATGGTTAAATCTGCACATAGGAAAGTCAAAGATATATTGACTTCTAAACCTCTATAACTCATCCATATGGACTTAATGGGTCCTACTAGAACGGTTAGTCTATGTGACAATAGCTATATCTTAGTGATGGTCGATGATTTTACCTGCTTTATTTGGATAGCTTTCCTTAAACAAAAGTCTGACACCTTTCAAGAATTTCTAAAAATTCTTCTATGTATTGAGAACAAAAAGGATAGTCAAGTAAGTCGTATCCGTAGTGATCGAGGTGGAGAGTTTAAAGACTTAGGAGTAACTGAATATTGTACCTATAATGGATATCAACATGAATTTAGTGCTCCTAAAACCCCTCAGCAAAACGATATAGCCAAAGAAATATTAGGACTATTCAAGAAATGGCACGAGTTATGATTCATGCCAAAAGCCTTCCTAAGTATGTTTGGGTAGAAGATGTTAGGACTTCCTGTCACATCATAAACCATGTCTACCTTAGAAAAGATACCAAACAGACTCCTTACGAACTTTGGTACGGGAAGAACCTAACCTAAAATATTTTAGATTCTTTGGCAGTGCTTGCTATGTGAGTAAGGACAGAGAACATTTGTCCAAATTCGAAACCAGAGGTTATAAAGCCATCTTCTTAGGTAACTCTTAAAATAGTATAGCCTCTCGTGTCTATAATCTCTGAACCAAAGCCCTCATGGAATCCATTAATGTGATTGTTAGTGACATTAATGTTTAGAGTAAACCCATAGGACCAACTATCGTGGAAGAGTCTGAAAACATTTTTAACTATGACTCTCCAGAGATAAATAACCCTTTACCACCTGAGATACCCGAAGTACCTAACTAGGTTTCTAAGGATCACCCGTTAGACAGCGTGGTTGGTAACCTTACTGAGCTTGTTCGTACAAGATCCTAGCTACATAATTTTTCTCATTATGAATGATTTGTGTCTCTTATATAACCAAAGAATATAAATGAAGCCCTAAGTGACTCCTTGTGGATAAGTGCTATGTAGGAGGAACTTCTTTAATTTGTCTCTCATGACGTATGGTATCTTGTACCTAGGCCTGAAAATAAAAAGGTTATTGGCATACGTTGGGTTTTCAAAAATAAAATAGATGAGACTGGGATGGTCATTAGAAATAAAGCTAGATTAGTCTCCCAAGGCTACTCTCAGATTGAGGGAATAGATTTTGAGGAAACATTAAGTAACTCGCCATGAATCCGTTCGTCTACTCTTAAAAATAGCTTGTCATTTTAAATTCACTCTCTACCAAATGGATGTGAAATTTGCATTCCTTAATGGTATTCTAACTGAGAAAGTCAATGTAGAACAGCCAAAAGGGTTTATTGACCCTCACCATCCGAATCACATTTTTTGATTGAAAAATGCCTTATATGGTCTAAAATAAGCACCCCATGCTTGGTGTGAGCGATTGTCTACGTTTGTATTAAATAACGACTTTAGGAGAGGTGTTAATGATCCAACTCTATTTGTTAAACATTTTAGCAAAAATGTTGTTATAGCCCAAGTCTACGTAGATGATATCATCTTTGGATCTACATCCTTAGCCGAAGTTGAAAATTTCTCCAAAGTTTTGCATAGAGAATTTTAAATGTCTCATATGGGGGAGTTGCAATTCTTTTTAGGACTTCAAGTCAAACAGAATTCAGAAGGATTATTCATTTCACAATCCAAATATGCTTTAGAGATTGTTAAGAAATTCGACGTACAAAATGCAAAAGATGCTAGGAAACCTATGAGTACCTCCGTAAAAATGTCTAAGGATGAACATCAGAAATCTATTGATCCCACTCTTTATCGTAAGTACGATAGGAAGCTTACTATACCTCACTACTTCATGCCCTGACATTATGTATGCTTTTTGTTTATCTATTAGATATCAGAATGAACCTAAAGAGAGTCATGTATCCTACGTTAAGAGAATCATTAAATATGTTAAAGGAACTCTCAATTAAGGACTTTGGTATACCAATGACACATTCACCACTGTAATTGGTTACACCAATGCTGATTGGATAGCGTGTTCTGATGCCAGTAAGAGAACGTCAGGAGCTTGTTATTATATAGGAAATAATTTGGTAGGATGGTTTAGTAAGAAACAAAACTATACATTGTTATCCACCGCTGAATCAGAATACATTGTAGCAAGAAGTTGTTATTCGCAAATACTTTGGATAAAGCATGTTAAAAGATTATGGCATAATCGAAGATAAGTTGCACATCTATTGTGATAATCAAAGTGCAATTAATATTTCCAAAAATCCTGTGCAACGCTCTCGCACAAAACACATTAAGATTCGATATCATTTTATTTGTCAATTAGTAGAATCTAAGGAATTGAAAATTATGTATTTTCCCACAAATCTTCAATTAGCTGATTTGTTCATAAAGATATTAGATAATATCAGATTTGAATCTTTACGAAAATATATTGGCATGATATTTCTTGAATAAATGTTTGTCATCTCATAAAATATCATCCAGTCATAAAACGGTAATAATTGATCTTGAGGATATAGGGCGTGGATGTTTCAAAAATGATAAAAGACACCTCATATATCTGTTTTATGTAGGAGATCCTTGATATGACTCGTTGATGTTTGTGCGTTGATGAATTTTTATCTTCTTTCAACCTTATTTGTTCATGTATATTTGTTCTTACCCTTTGTCCATTTAAGACAAAACGGGGGAGAAACTTTGAGTCCACTTGGACATTATTTTGATTACTTCAACTAAAATACTTGATCTTAGTTATCTTATTTTTAGGAAATCAGTATCTCGTTTTATCATAATATTGTTAGGGTATTGGTATGTATTTAGTCGAGTAATGTAATTTTCTTGTCCAGGATTGGGGTAGATAGAATTTTGTATAGGAATAGGATTTTCTTATTTTTTTTAGTATCCCTACAAGTCCTCGATGACTCAGAGGAGATTTAGTCTCAAATTTCCAAAGGGGGAGATTCAAGCACCCTATATCTTTGACTCACTTGAGTCTATATTATATAGGCGTTTGTCTAGTTTGGAAATATTGACGAAATTTGAGTCATACCCTAGTCTACCAAAGAACCTTAGACTCTACATGACATTTCCTCCATTATTCTCAAAGGTATAATACTAGCACTGCACCTAGGATTGCATTTCCATGTTGAATTCATATTAATTTAGGTGTGTGACTATTAATTCCCTTTAAAATAATTTTTGGGATTTTTTTAAATAATTTTTAGGAATTTATAAACATTTTTAAAACATTTAAATGTTTTGGGCTTTTTTGTAAATACTTTTATCTCCTAAAAACTTGGATGGGTGGAATCCGAAAGCGGTAGAGAAATGTGTGGAACAAAATGGAATTGTTCAAACTTCAAAAACACGTGTTTTTTAATCCATCTGAGCCGCACATTTGTTGCATCCACAACGGCCCAGATTGTGTTTTCTTACTCTCACATTCCTAAGAACCATTACCAGCCCTTCGATCTATTTTATCTACGGTCTGCATGTTGTTTTTAACAATCCAAGTCTTAACCTTGTTGGCCAATCAGATGTCATATTATTGCGGTGCGTTGTAAGCCGTTGGATTTGCATCGATCAGCCAGAGTTAATCTCAGCTGTTGTTTTGCTTCGATCTTCCATACCCTTCCATCCAGTACTATAAATAGATGACCTTGGTTATATGTTTACAATCTTTGGATCAGTTGAGAGTTGAGAGAAAAAATAGAGAAAAGAGAAAGAGAAGAGAGAGAAAAAAAGAGAGAAACAGAAAAACCGAAACCAAACCCTAGCCAATGTTCTTCAGAAAATTTATCTTGAGTGTTTGTGTGTTCATCCTCTTTTGAAGATCAATTCCTCTTCAGTCTTCAATCTCTTTTCTAACATAGTCAGGTAGTTGGATCTTATTTTCTCTTTCATTGAAAACAGAGATCTTGTTTTAGTTGATATAAATAAATTAAATCTCTTTAGGTTTGATTTCTTTTTTAAGAAATCCTTGTTTGTTGGTTGTTTTATACTAAAATGTTCTTTCAAAACCTCTTACTAACAAATCTTTTTTCTGTTTCTAGTTTTGAGAAAAATTGACTTCTATCTAGTTGAAGATCTTGAGACGTTTGTGCTTTCAAAGTTCATATTTCACATTTTGTGAAATAGAATTGTATATAAATAAAAATGAAGCATATAGAACCTTGGCTATTTTAAAAATAAAGGTTGTAACTCGATATGTGGTAAAGAATAAGGATCAGGAGTTTAACGTTTTCAAAAAATTGAGATTCAGAAATCCATAATCATATTAGACAATATTTGTAATTTGTAGGAAAATTTGTCTGTATAAGTGTGTATGTGTTGCATGCATTGTTAGGCACTTCACCACAAAACACTTTACACACTACAACACTAATGAAGTGCTGGTAGAGAGATTCTTGACTTTTAGAGTCGACGTAAAGCTAAAGGAGGAGGAGTTAAAAAGTTGGGATAACAACTATAACATCAAAGCCTTCAGAGAAGCCAGAATTGCCTAATGGAGTTGGTAAAAATTCTTGACTTAGATTAAGTCTGATTGTGTGTTTAGTTTGTTATATACCTTGTAATCTTTTTACTCTATTTTAGTGGATTTTACTTTTGAGGTGTAAAGACCTCCGTGGATGCTTCCCCAATTGGGTGGGGTTTAACCACGTTCAAATCTTGTGTACTTGCATGTTTAATCTTCCTCTCATGCATCCCCTTCTGATTGCGTGCTTATTTATAATTTATTTAGTTTTGTTTTTCAAAACATGGTCACCTAACTGAAATATCTCTTTCATAACTTTTTATAAACATCTTGTGTTAGTATTTGTTTTGTAAAAAAAAGGAGTTTCTCAAACAAACTGTTTGGAGCCAATTATACTGTCTTAAATCTTTTAAACAACTTAAGTGGCTTTATTTTTTCATGCTAAGCAATCAAAATAAGCTTCAGCATCTTTTTTGGGCTCCTATAGAAGAATCCTCCATTGCACATCGTTTTTACAAATTATCGCATTTCTGAACCTAAACCATCATAAAAGAAATTCACTATGCGACAAGTTTCATATCCATGGTTGGGACACGAACTAAGCAACTCTTTGAATTTATCCTAACAATGATTGAATGTTTTATTTTCATTTTTGGTAAAATTCATTATTTGTTTCTTGAATAAGTTTGTAACGTCAGATGGGAAAAAAAATTTAAGTAATTAAAATTTCATTCCATGCCACTGTGACACCCCCCCCCCCTTTTAAAATATCGGTTCATCAATCCTCTACTAAAATAAAATAGAAATCTCATTTGGTTCATTCTTCGCATCACTGTCGGAAAACATTTTAAATTACTGATCACCTATTAGTTAAAAGAAGTCGATGCCAAATTTTATCTTTCATTAAACTCGACAACTAAAAAAACATTAACTAACACCAACACAGCAATAAAGATAGATAATCAATCACACCAATAAGAAATTCTAAACATCATAAAATAAAACCAAATGTCAAATAAACCATTGGTTACTAAAATTCCAAAAAAGGGGTAACACGCCCAACTGATAACTGAAGTAAAGAACCTATTATAGATTACAATAAATAAAGCGGCTACTCAGCAACTTGCAAGCCTCCACATCATCTGCAGCTTTGTGTCTCTGGAAAGAATAATCATCAATGGCGTCCCTATGGATGGACACCTAAAAGGTTTTGTAAAATATTTTTAACATGGCACAGAGCCCAAAACTTTTGAAAAATATTTGCAAGTAATTAAAATGCAATAATTCAATATGCATGAACACTTCTCATATTTAATTTGGTGTCACACACTCATGAGATTTCCCCTTACCTCTCAACTATTATGCATACCGAGCACCTACATCTTAATCCACCTAGTTACATTACCCCGTCTAACAAGTCTCATGTCATAACTCACTAGTACACTACTGATCGAGGGTGAAAAATGACGCGCGTCAAGCGTCGATCGTTGTTTTCTATTCACCGCCTCAATATAAAAAACCTAAACTTATGACTACACTCAACGGATGAGTGTAGTGGCCATGTACGGGTATCGAAAATCCACAGAGACGAGTTGCTAGAATATTATAAGGTTTAGTACTTCAGGAATAAAAGCGTAAAAGATGATTATACACAAAAAGGAAGCGATGCGAAAAGGGAAAGTTTATACTAGGCGAGGGAAAATAAAGTTAGATTAATAAAGCGAGTAAAAACTATAGGTTGCGCCGAATATCCCTCACCCGAGTTAATTAGTATAAACTCGTTACATGGGTCGACGAGTTATTACGAATGCGTCTCGTTTCGAGAGTTAATTAAATCAAGGGTTACCACACCCCTAAATTCGCATAAAAGCCTAATATGATTTTGGTGTCAACAAATACCCCAAAAATTACACAAACAAGGTCGTAAGTACGGAGCATGCATGATATGCCTCGTCAAATCTCCTAGGCATAATAACTAGGACAACGCACCCGAAATAGAACCGTAAACTCCATCACCAAAGCAAAGCAACATGTCAACCCGAAATGAGTTCAATCCGACACAACCTAGACTAACTTAACTAGAAAGCATATTAAAAACGCGGTAAATAAACGCAATAAAACTACACTAGAAAGCAACTAAATGAAAGCATATAAATAAAACAAGTAAACTAACTACAAAGCAGGAATTAAAGAAATACAAACCAAATTAAATGGTAGGGAAGATGAATAGTGCACACTTACAAACCCAAATGGGTGTCAAACCAAGAGAGGAAGAAGAAGTGAACTCTCCACCTCTAAACCCTAACGTAAACTATCTTCTAATAATAAGTATATGAAAATAGAAAACCAAAATTGGTTTATATAGTAAGTTGGAATAAAAATAAAAAAGAAAAGGAAAAAGAAAAGAAAAGAAGAAAGGCAACAAATATTTGGTAATCGTGGTCGACCGCGCCTTTAATTAAAAGCATACTGTCTTATTTCAACGGCAAAAGTTCAAACCGCGATCGACCGGGCCTCAAATCGCGATCGATCGGTAATCTGTTTCTCCGTCTTGTTTGGTCCATGAAGAGGGGAAAAGGTTGATTTCATCTCTTCTTCATCCGAACTCCAAACGATGCACCGTTTGCAGCCACGCAATGTTGACTCAACAAACTACGTATCTATGGAATTTCCATGAGCTGGAGAGGAAATGCTAATTGACTCAAATGCCCTTGAAGTAGCGTCCGATGATGAAACTTCTCTGAAATGCAACGGATCCTCACTTTTAGCATTCCAATACCTACAAAAGCATAATTAACCCCTGCAAAGCATGTATGTATCCAAATCCAAGGCTGTTTGGGCAATGAGCATAAATATAGACATTAAGGACTATAACGACATAATTTTATAAATGTCCGAGGTAGAATCTAGGAATTTTCTATTTTCCCTAGATCACAGTTTGTATGTCTGATACCGCTACATTCGGTATGTCAACACGATCATCCACGATGGCCTCTATCCGAATCCATGCATCCATCATATTCACACGTGCATCATGCTACATGCGACGTGTTTCTTCGTTGTTTCCCTCTACTCCACTACGTTATCTTGGTAAAATGGTTTTATTGGAGTGTTGATATTTGCATAAATATATGGGAAATTTTTCAGAAAATATTTTTTGAAGTCTGAAATATTTTTTATCAAAAGCAGAATTTTTTCTGAGTGTAGAAGCGGAGTACCTTGGTCGAAGGTCTCGTTCAAACGAGTTGGCACTGTCGTTCGAGCGAGATCAGCATCTCGCGCGAAGTCGTTCGAACGACACGTGTCCTTTTTTAGAGCGAGATGCCTATCTCGTTCGAGTGACGCCGCCACCTCGATTTTTGTGTAAATACCAGTGTACCTTCTACATGTTTTCTTAAGTCTTTCTGCAAACACGAATTCTGCAAAAATAGCCCAGAATCAGACTTCACCTCTTAAGGTTTTCTTAAGCCTTTTTATTCACATAATCACTCCCATTTATATATGTGAATTGTTAAACCTTCAAGAAGATCATTTACTCTTCTGGAGTACTTTGTGGAGAAGCCGCTCTCTTCTTCATTGCTTCCAACTTGGAGTTCCTGCGGGAGATTCCAGCCGACGACATCAGAACCGATGTCTGCGGGTATTTCTGTGTCACACTTATTTTCATTGTAATTCGTGTAACCGTATCTTACAAAATTATAGTGAAAATAAAATGTTTTGCCCCTTTGGGGGATTTTTCCTCATTTGTGTGTGATTGAATATTCTTGCATGATCATATTCTTTCCAATCACACCTAGATGCGTATTTTAGGATTTAATTTAAAAATAGAGATTTAATTAAATAATTTCTTTATTTGAACGCAAGCGCACTCTTTCAAATTGGTATCAGAGCCAATTACACAATTATACCATGTAATTTTCCTCAAAATTTTTCTAAGATATCAATTTTAAAAAATAATTTTTTGAAAAAGAGCGTGCTCATAATGGATAAGTTATATAATAAAATGCTAATTTTTTACGGGACAAACTATGCATACTAGAAAGCCCGCATGAGATCTGCATTAAAAGCCATTGATGAACGTATTTAGATTTTAGTTGAAAGAGGGTGGACACCTCCCTCCGTCACTGTTGAGAATGTGACTAGTTTAAAACCTGACACTACATGGACTGAATAAGAATTTAAACGGTCATCTTTTAATTCTAAGGGTTTAAGTGCTATTTCTGGATCCATCACACCTGACGAGTTCCAATGTATAATGACGTGCACCATGTCAAAAGAGGTATATCCTCATGATGGTAGGTGATTTCTCCAGATATTCGATTGTAGGTTTTCTGAGAGAGAAATCCGATGTTGTAGGATTTTTAACAAGTGTCGTGTCCTGCAAAATCAACACGGAGTCACTATTAACAGGATACGTAGTGACAACGGCACAAAATTTAAGGAAGCAAAGGTAGATCTTTACTGTGACAGCCTTGGAATCAAACATGAGTTTTTTGTTGTGAAAACTCCTCAGCAAAATGGGATTGTTGATAGAAAGAACAGGACGATTCAGGAAATGGCTAGATCTATGCTTCTAGCTCGTAAGGTTGCCATGAGATTTAGGGTAGAGGGAGTGTCTACTGCATGCCACACGGTGAATAGGGTTTACATGCGTCCACACACACTTAAGACACCTTATGAATTGTTGACTGGCAAGAAACCCAACCTTGCATATTTCTGTGTCTTTGGGAGTAAATGTTACATCCTACGGGATAGAGAGCAATTAGGAAAGTTTGACTCCTAGAACGACGAGGGAATACTGCTAGGATATTCATCAAATAGTAGAGCGTGTCGGGTTTTTAACCTCAAGAGCTCTAAGGTTATGGAGTCAATAAACGTCACCGTGCAAGATGATGACCCTTCAATGTTTATTGATTCTAGTCTTCAGTGTGAGGATGAGGACTTTTTTGGCAGCGATTTACTTGTTCCTCGCCCAAACCCTGTAGACCCCACTCCTGTGTTAGGGGACACACCTACTTGGGTTCGCAAAAGTCATGATCCCTCTGCCATTGTTGGCAATCCGACTTTAAGGGTCAAGACTCGTGCTCAACTAGAGAACGTTGTTAGCCATCTTTACTACACGTCCAAAGTCGAGCCCAAGAATCACAAAGAAGCACTCAAAGATGAACAGTGGATATCTGCCATGCAGGATGAGTTGCTTAAGTTTAAAAAGAACAATGTCTTGGAACTTGTTCCCCGACCTAGTGAGACTAATGTAATAGGTACCAGGTGGATTTTCAAGAATAAAATGGATGAAAATTGTACCATAATCAGAAATAAGGCTAGGTTGGTCGCTCAAGGCTGCACACAGATAGAGGGTGTAGACTTTGGGGAGACATTTGCTCCTGTTGCGAGGCTTGAGACCGTCCGCTTACTACTCGCTATCGCATGTCATCTGTGCTTCAAGTTATATCAGATGGATGTCAAGAGTGCATTTCTAAATGGCATTCTATAGGAGGAGGTTTATGTGGAACAACCAAAAGGGTTTGAATACCCTAAGTACCCAGAGCACGTCTACTATTTGAGGAAAGCCTTGTATGGTTTGGAGCAAGCACCCCGTTCTTTTTACGAGAGGCTTACTTCCTATCTCTTAGCCCGTGGCTTTAAGAGAGGGGGAGTTGATATGACGTTGTTCATCAGGAGAGATGACGGTGCTATTTTGGTTGCCCAAGTCTATGTGGATGACATAGTCTTCGGATCCACGTGCTCCCAACATGCTCGCCACTTTGAGGAGGAGATGAAAATTGAGTTTGAGATGAGCATGGTAGGTGAGCTTACTTTCTTCCTTGGTCTCGAGGTTCATCATCTAGAGGATGGGATGTTTATCTCCCAATCCAAGTATGCTAGAGACCTAGTGAAGAAATTTGATTTAGACTCCGCTAAGCATTCACGTACACCTATGAGTACTTTTACCAAGCTTAATAAGGACACTTCAGGCAAGGACATAGAGCAAACCTTGTATCGGAGTATGATAGGTAGTCTTCTCTACTTGACTGCCATTCACCCCAACATAGCCTTTAGTATTGGAGTTTGAGCGTGATATCAGGCATCCCCGAAAGAGTCACACTTACTCGCTCTAAAACGTATTATCAAATACGTGAGTGGGACTCTCACATATGGTATTTGGTATTCCTTTGATACCGATGACCATTTGTCCGCCTATTCGAATGTCGATTAGGTCGGGGATGTAGATGGTTGTAGGAGCACTTCTGGTGGGTGTTTCTATTTTGGTTCTGCTCTTGTCTCATGGATGAGAAAGAAGAAAAACTCCATCTCTTTGTCCACTATGGAGGCTGAGTACATCGCCGTCGGGAGTTGTTGCACGCAACTCTTGTGGATGAAGTAGATGCTGGAGGATTATGGGATTTCACAAGACACTATGACCATTTCCTGTGATAACACGAGCGCGATACACATATCCCGTAATCCAGTCCAGCATACACGAGCACTTTATACGTCAGTGTGACACCCCGACTAATTAAATACCGGGTAGCTACTCCATTATTAAATTAAACCAAAAAGCCAAGTTGGCTCAGTTAATAGCATCACTATCGAAAACATTTTATTATTACTAACCACCTAGTATTTAAAAAGTAAGTTGCCAAATTTTAATTAAAGTCTGAATAACATGCAATAAACGATTTAAAGCAAGAGTAATAACACCATTCACCATAATGAAGTAAATAGAATAACCGTCACATGATATAAATAAATCTGGAGGAAAAACTCCTCATAACACAATCCCACAACTGAAGTAAATAATGAAATACTGAATACTGAATGAATACATGCCAAAGTCTAAAAACTGAAATGGAAATGTATCTAATAGAATTTGGGCAACATGCCCTACAGCTGAGGAATACTGAGTAAGGAATCCAAATGATATAAGCGTCTAAAAGCAAATCCCTGTAGCTTCCACAAACAGCTACAGCTCGTCATCAGAATGAGAATCCTATGCATGGTGACCTTGTGGCTGGGCACCTAAAATGGTTTTTACAAAAAGATAGATTTGAAAGCAAACGGGTCAGAGCCCGAATGTGGAGATATTTTAAAAACCTGCAAGTGCTTTAAAAACATTTAAAACAATATATGCAAAATACATGTTAGGATGTGCTCTCACATGAGATACTCACCTCTCGTCTAACTGTGCACTCCTAACGTTCCTGTACCCATTCATGTGTTATCTCATAACTATCTAAAGAGTTTCTAACACTTCTACTCGGTTCACGTTATAAATTCCATCATTAACAATTAAATAGAGAGTTCTACTTTAATTCTCGAATTCCCAATTATTAACAAAACCATTTATTGATAAAAGTTCCCTTTTTATCTTTTCAAAACATTACCATAACTATACTCACAATTTAACATAATAAATTCCTTCTCATATAACCGTATATTTTTCACATCATAAATATACAATATAAGAACCCAAAGGCTAAGCTGCGGTGCACACATACTCTGCTATCCATCCCGATACATCGCATACATAAAGATCACACATTCCGAATCTCTCAGGAATTGTTCAGATAATGACATCACAAATAGTGGAGGCAAACACAGTCACCATCACATGGGTCACGCACATACCTACGCTCCCACGATCAGCAGACTTATTAATATCACAATAAGTCCTTCTATGACCTATGTTCATCGAGGTAACCAATCTAAATCCGGTCAACACAAGGATAAGAAGGCCCTAAGCGAACGTAAACCTCCCGTGATAGCAAGTATGGTAGGTATGTCATACACATAAAGTCATATACTAAGCATTTACACATCTTAGATATCTCAATATTAATAAAGGTATACTCTACTTCATTATACCATTATTCCAAATTCATATATTTCAAGTATCCCGAAAATATATAACTAAAATAGTCGACACGTCTCACGTCGTAATTTCTTAAACTTAAAACCTATCTCGAATAGACTATTAAGTTCCCATTATTCCCACATATAACATCTTAATACCTAAGGTCTTTACTTCTGCCCCAAACCTTATTCCATCAAATTATTCAAATTTGCACTATTTGCCCAAATATTATCTCACATAACGAATTTCATTAATTTAGAATAATTCCTCAAATTAGATTCCAATTAAAGTCCAATCTCATAATCATGCCTACTGGTCTTCCTTAAGGTTAAGGGTATTCACAATGTCTCCAATAATATTATCCAAGGGTTAACACCATTAAAATTCAATTAAGGAAAACTTTATTCATTCTGGGAAGGTCGATCGATCAACCTTTACCTTCGATCGATCGATGGTGGTCGATTGATCGACTGATGAATGTCGATCGATCGATTGCACCAGGTCTGTTACGGACTGCTTCGTTTTGCAGTTACAGTTTCGTCCCAAAACTCCATTTTTAAGCATGAAACTTCAAGACAAGGTTACTATAACATTATACTATCATCCTACAACAGTGTTAACATTCTAAGTCCCATAATTCATCATTTAAAAGCTTAGTTTAGATCAAAACTATATCAAAATAATTTCCAGAATTCTTCCATTCAAGAACATCATTAAACTTCTTCCAACTCCATTTTTAAATCATCAAAGGTTCTGTTTAGAACATAAATTTCGTCCAGAATATTACTACATGAAATTCCTAACATATATCCAAGATTTTAACTTCCAATTTATGGGTCTAAATCATCTCCCAAGAATAATTTCGAAAATTCCTAAACATGAAAACATATCTTGAATCAAATGAGTTTAAATCACTTGCCTTAATTAATCTCTGAATTTGGTGTTGAATCTTGAAGTTAAGTCTGTCCTCTCTCTATCTTTCTGCAGAATTCTTTCCTTCTCTCTCTCTCTCTCAAGCTCTTCCTAAGGTTGAAGACAATGGAGGTATGGAGGTGTGTTTTGGTTTTTGGTAAGTTGGAATGGTATATCAACTTCTCCCGTAGCCCATATTGTCACATAGTGTAGTTAGTGGGTTAAGTGGGTTAAAGAAATAGTCAGATTGTAATTCCAATTTTCGTCACTTTTTAATTCCCAAAAATGCAATTTACCAAAATGCCCCTATAAGTTACCGGTATGACCCAAAAATGCCCCGGGACCCAAACTAAACTCCCGACTAGTGTTTTCTGACTATCTCGACCCTTCCGGACGCGTTGGCGCACTCAAAACGACCATACGGTTAATGGAACTAAAATTCACTTTTAAAATTAATAAAAATACCATGACGCGGCGATCACACGCGTCTCAACAAAATTCTCAACTTGCCGTATTTCAATCACGTGACAATTTCAATATTACCCATATTTATATAATGCCAAGTATACACATTATAATAAAATACTAACTCACATCACGTTAATATATATATCCGGATTAATTTCCAATTAATACACATTTAATTCAATTAATCCCCAAAAATAAATATTACAGAAAATACGGGGTATTACATACTTCCCCCCTAATAACTGAATTTCATCCCGAAATTCGGAACTAGAAAGTACCTGGTAAGAATAACTCTGGATAACGTTCGCGCATCTCATCCTCGCGCTCCCATGTGGACTCCTCGACATTATGATATCGCCACTGAACACGCACTAACGGAACTATGTTTGACCGCAGTTTCCGCTCACTTCGGTCTAGAATAGCAATAGGCCCCTCCTCGTAGGAGCTATCCGGCTGGAGATCTATGTCCTCCACAGCAATGAGAGAATGAGCCAAATTATCTCTAAAGTACCCGTGACATTTTATACTTTCTCAAAACAAGTATTTATAATATAAGTCAACAACCATGTCCTACTTATCCAATCACAGTAGTCTGTCTCAAATTTCATAATCTCATATATATATATCAACTACTCGTATAATATATATATATATAACAGCACCCCGAATAAAACTATGGTGCGTGCATACTTCCACTATCCAAACCCCATACCACTCAAATCAAGGGGAATACGAATTCGAATCACTCTCGAATTGTATTAACACATACACAAACAATATTGAGGCGAAGCATAGATTCCAAGTCTCTAAGAGGATGGCACATACTCGCGTCTCTTAGGACCGTCTGAACTATCGATTCGATAGCCTGTACTAAGGGTATCTATCTTCTAGGGTACAAGTCAATATCCCCCATAAAGGTCCCATCGAGATAAGATTGTCCCAGCGCGGTAACCTCAAGGATAGCAAGTAGCGCGGTATGTTTTTCACATGTATATAATATATGCACACACAATCATATAAATATACCACTTTATCATATTAACATAGGTTATTCACGTTGCCCATAATTATACCATTTATCCTTAATTTCACATTTATAGAAATACGTATAAGGTTTCGTTCCTAACCTTAACTCGAAGGGTTTTCTCACTCATTACCTGACACTCGTGGACTATATTCTCACAAATCTGAAATTCAGTAAGTGTCTTTATTAGAATTCCAACGTAACTCTCTTACGCACCTCACCCTTTAAATTCATAAATCTAACAACCTAAAGTAAATCTCCCATGAATATCATTCTCGTTGAATATTAAAGGTTCCAACATTATTACATATACCCTACTGGTCCTCAATGTCTCCCAAATCATTTTATTTAGAATGCCCAAAAATTATTTCACGATAAACTTAATTTAACTAATTAAACAAGGGAAATAGGAGTCTGCCAGGAGGGGTCGATCGATCGAAGCTTGGGGCTCGATCGATCGAACCTTCGATCGGTCGATGCTCTAGGCTCGATCGATCAATCAAGCAGGTCTGGGCAAAATTCTGCAGAATGCAGTTATGGGATTCATCAAACTTCTTCATCCAGAACTATGTTTTTCCATTCTAATCGTCCCAAAAATCCTACTTTCATCATCATAACATTATACCAGGTGTTTATAACGTAAAGCATGTGTATAACTACCATTAAACATGGATTTTCAACCTAAAATCATGTCCAATCATCAAGAACCCTAGAATTTTCTTAAACAGATTTCTAATGAATCTTTCTCCAATATTTCTTTCTTATGATCACCAAATTTCGTGGATTATTACCTCTACATGGCAAGGGTTTCCAGAATTAACATATACATCAATACTACATGGGTTCTCCTATCAAAAATGGGGTTTTCTTCCATAGTTTTTATCACAATTCATTCCTAAACTAACATGAAGATTGCATCAACGAAAATAGCAAGTTTAAACACTTGCCTGGGATTTTGGTATGCAGATTCACGGCTGATTTTGGTATGGCAGCGTTCCTTGACTCGTGATCTACGCGGTGGTGGTGGTGGCGGTGCAAACCGGTGGCTTTTTAGCCTTAGGTTACCTTGGGGCTCTCTCCTCTCTTCTCCAATGGCCGTCACTTGATTTGTGAATGTTCTAACCCTAAGAGGCTGACCTAATGGCTGATATAGGTTGGTTGAAATTCGTGGGTTTAATTACCCACTTATGTAAAATGACTAAAATGCCCTCCCGGGGCACCAATTAGGCCTAAAAACGCCCCGAGACCCAAACTAAACCCTCGGGTATACTTTTCTGACTATCTCGACCCTTCCGGACGCGTTACCGTACTCAAAACGACCATACAAACAACTTATAAAATATTTATTTTTTATTTAACAAAATTAGTCCTGACGTGACACGGGCACGTCCCGACTTAAATTTCCGAAATAGTCATTTAATTCACTTATGACATTCAATATAACCAATATAATATATTACTATGCTCATTAGTAATATTCAACAAGTTTTCCATAATTACTAACTCTCGTCACGTTAATAATTATTACATAATTAATTTTTGGATTTTTATTAAATGTAGAAGGGTGCTATCAACAGAAAAAGCAAACGAAATAAAAAATACTTTCTCTTATTAGTGACACCCTAGAGGTACCCGCGAGGGTCACCAAGAAGCCCAAAAGCCATCATGAAGTATCAGCGCTACCTCAGGCGTCAGCGCCACTTCAGGCGCCAGCGCCACTTCAAGCGTCAGCGCCACTTCGAGCGACGGCGCCACTCCGAGCGTCGGCGCCGCGATAAGGGTTGGCTCCGATTCGAGCGTCGGCGCCACTTCGAGCGTCGGTGCCGCGACAAGGGTCGGCACCGCCTCACATGTCAGAGCCGGTTCAAGCATCAGCGCTACCTCAAGGGTCGGCGCCAATTCGAGCGTCGGCGCCACGACAAAGGTCGGCGCCACTTCGAGCGTCGGCGCCACGACAAAGGTCGGCGCTGCCTCACATGTCAGCGCCGGTTCAAGCATCAGCGCTACCTCAAGGGTCGGCGCCAATTTGAGCGTCGACGCCACTTTGAGCGTCGGTGCCACGACAAGGGTCGGCGCCAATTCGAGCGTCGGCGCCACGACAAAGGTCGGCGCCACTTCGAGCGTCGGCGCCACGACAAAGGTCGGCGCCGCCTCACATGTCAGCGCCGATTCAAGCATCAGCGCTACCTCAGGATTCAGCGCCACTTCAAGCGTCGGCGCCACTTCGAGTGTCGGCTCCACGACAAGGGTCGGCGCCAAATCGAGTGTCAGCGCCACTTCGAGCGTCGGCGCCGCTACAAGGGTCGGCGCCGCCTCACATGTCAGCGTCGATTCAAGCATCAGCACTACCCCAGGCGTCAGCGCCACTTCAAGCGTTGGCGCCATGACAAAGGTCGGTGCCACTTCAAGCATCGGCGCCACGATAAAGGTCGGTGCCGCCTCACATGTCAGCACCGATTCAAGCAACAGCGCCACTACGAGCGTCGGCGCCACTTCGAGCGTTGGCACCACGACGAGGGTCGGCGCCGCCTCACATGACAGCGCCAATTCAAGCATCAGGGGCCCCTTCAAGCGTCAGAGCTACCTCAGGTATCAGCGCTGCTTTGAACGTCAACGCCACTTCAAGTGTCGACGCCGCTACAAGCATCGGAACCGCGTCACGTGTCGACGCCACTGCAAGTGTCGGCGCCACTTCAAATACCAGCGCCGATGCAAGGGTCCGCGCCGCCGCAAAGGTCGGCGCCATTTCAAGAGTCAGTGCCACTGCAAGGGTCACTGCAGAAATGTTATTCGAGAAGTGCTGCTACAGGAGTTTTCATCATGAAACAGCAGTCTCTAAATGAACAACAGCACTAACACTTTACTTTCTTGTACAGGTAGCCTAGTCGAGCAAGCAGGGCTCGAACAGGAACGTTGGGACCTCCTGGGAGTTTTGGCTTGGCGGCTAAGGGATAAGGTATGTTGAGCAAACTCAACCACTTAGCACTATAGGATTGAGAGAATACTAGTAGGAAGACCCAGAAGTCACTCGAGACTACGCACACTGCACACTTGGTCACAAGTGAAGTGAGCAGCCAAAGAGCTGGCTACTCATAATAAAAATAAACTCTTTACAAGAAAATGACTTTTCCAAAAGAGGGGGTCCTCGAGGTCCCTCTCAAGAAAAATAACACTTTTAGAGGGGAGGAGGCCTTAAGGTCTCCTCTCTCAAAGATTTGCAAAATTGCACCACAATTTACCGTTTCAAAAGATAACTACCAAAATCTGCTATTTTGTCTCCATTAGGGGACATATGTGCTTTTTGAGTTTTTGGTCGGCGCCAGGTGGCGCCTGCGGAGGGGACAGGCAGGCTGCCTACAGGTAGGGACAAATGGTACACTTCAGACATTGTTCCCCACCAACTCTCTCAATTTTGGCGCCCAAAATCGCCAGCTCACCCCTTACGCCCATGTATAAATAGACCTCTGGGCAAGGTCAAAAGGATATACAATAGAAATTGCACTGTTACTCTGCTAAAATATCACCAGACCTACCTAGTATTCTCTCCCTGCTCATTCTCTTAGTGCTGAGTGCCTTGTTCCTTCACTCCCCACTGACAGCCATCACTCTCAGGTGTTTCCCTTGAGAAAATTGCTATTTTTACTGTGAAAGTTCATCTTCTTGCAGGGAGTGAGTTGAAGCTTGAGTTCCATTGTTACCAGAAGGAGAAGTTTTCTTCAAAAGTTTCACCATGAGACCTTGAAGACTTGCAGATAGCGTCCATTGGAGTGGTTCACGCCTCACCCTTTCCAGTTATTCATAGACCCCAGTCTCACTACCCTCCTACATTTGGCGACTCTGCTGGGGAGGTATTCTCATTTCCATGGACAAAGAAGGTTTCAATGTCTCTAAGCAGTTGGTTTTTGAGGACATTCCATCCGGTAATGGAGCTCATAGTGACCAGACTACTCAGGAATAAGTGGTGGTGATCGGAGCCAAGGCGCCAGCGCCTCAGGGAGGTCAGACCAGTTCGCCGGCAGCGGCTCCAATGGCAGGTATGAACCTTATGTCAATGTTTTTTGACTTTTTAAAGCAAAACAACGTGGATCTATCAAACTGGGGTCAATGTTGTGTGACACCTGCTGCTGCCCCTTCCGGAGGGGTAGCCACTCCTATTACGATTCTGGCAGAGGCGGTTCTGTCTCGGAAGGCGGCGCCGGAGCAGGTCCTGGTGCCAATAGGTTCTCCAGTTCCTAAAAGCACATGTTTGGAGGAATCACCCTCTAAGGCTGTTACTATGGAAGAAGTGAGGAAGCTCCTTTCCTCCACTCAAAGAGAGGGTCCCCACCTATACGAGGAGTTACAAGATCCCTATCCACAGGAAGTAAGTGAGAAGCCATACCCTGAGGGGTATATTCCACAAAAATTTATCAAGTTTGGCGGTAGGGAGGAGAACCCTAGAGAGCACGTGAAGAGGTTCGTCGAGTACCTGGGAGTACACGCTGGCGACAGGAACCTGAGATTGAGGGAGTTCTCTAAAACTCTCACTGGGAAAGCTTATACATGGTATTCCCGCTTGGCGCCTAACAGCGTCCCTACTTGGGAAGAGATGCACAGGCAGTTCCTTCAGAAGTTTTTTGTAGCGGAGGATGAATTTACACTGAGGCACCTGGCGCAAGAGGTCCAGAAGCCAGGAGAAGAGTTGATGCACTACATCAAGCGATTTCGCGAGAGGGCCTTAGATGTTCACGAGGACGTGGCGGAGGCCAGGTTGCTGCAGATATGTGTGGAAGGACTCGTGGAAGAGTGCAAGCTGCATTTGATCAACGAAATTAGAGATGGAACTTTCAGAGAATTCACCAGGGCCGCCAGAAACATAGCTACGATAATCAAACCGAGAGCCCCGGGTTGGAGGACACAAGTTCCACTGACTCCTGGGAGGTTTCAAGTTGCGAGAAGGCAAGCGGTTAACTATGTGGACGGGAGTAACAAAGGGAAGAAGGGAGGCCCCGGGGCCAAGACTGACAGTCCCGGCAACAAGAGAAAGTTTGGGGAGGATGTCCCGCCGCCACCACCGTGCAGCGTAGCGGAGGCCATGGATTGTTACCGCACCTTGGTGCGAGAAGGCGTAGCAGGACCTCCCAACCTAAAAGGAGAGACCCCCACTACAGCTGACAAGGCCAATCCAAAGTACTGCGAATTGCACCAACGAGTGCAGCACTCTACCAAGGATTGTTACTACTTGAGAAGGATCATTGGTGAGCAGATGGCCAGCGGTACCTTGCAGATACCCCCTGTGGACGTTAACGAGAACCCACTCCCTACGCATCATTTTAGAACTGCCAACATGGTAGTTGCCTACGACGAAGAAGCTACGAGAAGTCTTGTGAAGCGGGAGAATGGCGAGCAGTTATGCGAGGAGTTAGAAAATTTTTCACTAAGCAGACTTCGGCTAGAAAGAAAGAAAGAGGAGTGGTTCTTCACTCCGTAGCACGAAAGTGGGAGTGGGGAAGCTGAGGAAGTCGCTCTCTCAGAAGGCGAGGTAGACGTCATCCTCGCTCTAGACGAGGGAGGGACCTCTGAAGCGGAGTATGTTTGCAGTGCCCAGACGTACGAGGTAGACTTAGATTCTGAATGTGAGGCCATAGCGAGGAGCCCCAAGTTCAAGTGGTTTTTCAACCAGATAGGGGTGAAGTACGACACGAGTGTGTCCATCACGAGGAAAGTCTTGGAGGCGGTGCAGCAGCAGGGAGACCCTTCGCTAAATTGGCAGGGGCCAATCGGAAGGATGATTAAGAAGTATACCTCTGAAGTGGTGTTTTCAGAAGCGGATAGGGCAGTGCCCTACTTCCACAACCGCCCATTGTACGTCACAGCCATAATTAATGGAGTCTCATTTCCTAGGGCGTTGATGGATGGAGGAGCATCCATTAACATCATGCCCATCAGTACATTATATGAAACGGGAATCGACCAGGAGAAGGTGGTTCCGGTACCGCTAGTAATTTCCGGATTCGACAACGCCGGAATGCAGTCAATTGGATACGTGAATGTGGGAATTAAGTTGGGAAATTTCACCTCCCACATCAAATTTCATGTTATTAACGCTGACACCAGCTACC
This sequence comes from Sambucus nigra, assembly GCA_949130495.1. Classification (NCBI taxonomy): domain Eukaryota; kingdom Viridiplantae; phylum Streptophyta; class Magnoliopsida; order Dipsacales; family Adoxaceae; genus Sambucus; species Sambucus nigra. The sequence continues at coordinate 374,929,975 of OX422221.1, forward strand.
AATTACTCATTGGAAGGGTATGGATGCACACTCATGGCGTAGTGCCTTCCACCTACCATCAGTGCGCGAAGGCAAATATTAGAGGTACAGAGATAGTAATCAAGGCCATGCAGAGACCCTTTGTCGTTGAGGAGGCCCACATGGTAGATGCAGCCTTTTACACCGAGTTGGACGAGGAAAGAAAGGTCTCTACAAGAAAGCTAGCAGGAATCAAGGTAGCTGAGGGAAGGGTCCCGCAGAAAAAATCCGTTCATGATCGTCTAGGGGAAAGGATAATTCCCCACATAGAAAAAGGCAAGAGGAAGGTAGAGGAGGTAGCTAGACCTCCTCGAACTTGCAAGAAAGTGGTTTTTCCCAATGGAAAAGTCATCTACCATTTATAACGGTATGCGCGGGCGATGTTCTGGGACGAGAGCATCGACCAGGCGCCCGAGTGTTTTATTGTTGATGAATCCCATATTGTTGAGCATGTTGAAGAACCAGAAGAGGCGCCGGAGTGCATGCAAGACGGACCCAGAGAGCAGCTGCAGGAGTTAGAGGAAATCAAGTTGGGGTCAGAAGAGGGCGAGAGTAGACCCATCCTAATTTCCAAGTGCCTGGAACCGAAGCAGAAGGAAGAGCTCATTGAGCTACTTAAGGAGTTCACTGATGTATTTGCTTGGAAGTACATGGAGATTCCAGGAATAGATGCAGAAGTGAGCTCTCATAGATTGAACATCCTTCCCAACGCCCTTCCGGTAAGGCAAGCCACACGCACATATAAAGCAGACCTTGATTTAAAAATAAAGGCTGAGGTGGAGAAGTTGTTAGCGGCAGGGTTCATCAAGCCTATTCAGCACCCCATATGGTTGTCCAGCATAGTGCCAGTGGCAAAGAAAGACAAGACCCAAATCAGAATTTGTGTAGACTTTCGCGACTTGAATAGGGCGTGTCCTAAGGATGAATTCCCACTACCCAGCATAGACAGCTTAGTGGATTCCACCGCGGGACATGAGATGTATAGCTTCATGGACGGATATGTTGGATATAACCAGATTAAAATGGACCCCGCCGACGCAGAGAAGACTGCCTTCCGCACGCCGTTAGGGAACTTTCACTATACAGTCATGCCCTTCGGATTGAAGAACGCTGGAGCCACATACCAGCTGACCATGATGGCAATTTTTCACGACTTATTTCATGATATACTAGAATTCTATGTGGATGATTTGGTGGTGAAGTTTAGGAAAGAAAACAAGCACATTCAGGATCTCAGGAGAGTATTCGAGAGGTGTCGTCGGTATAAGATGAGAATGAACCCCTCAAAGTGTGCCTTTGGGGTTACTGCAGGGAAATTCTTAGGTTTTGTGGTAAATAGACAAGGAGTGCAAGTGGATGCAGAGAAGATGAAAGCCATTGTGATGATGCCACCGCCCAAGAGTCAGAGACAACTTAAGAGCTTCCTGGGAAAGGTATCCTACCTGAGGAGGTTTATACCTGCGTTAGCAGAAGTAACTCATCCGTTCGCACCTCTAATAAAAGACAAAGCCAAGTGGGTTTGGGTAGAGAGGCAAGAGAGTGCGTTCAAGAAGATTAAAGAAATCCTAGCCTCTCCGTCCACGATGATTCCCCCCGAAGCCGGAGTGCCACTGCTGCTCTACCTCACTTCTACAGAGAGGTCGATAGGGGCCCTCTTGGCACAAGAGAAGGAAGGAATTGAAAGGCCGGTCTACTACCTATCAAAGAGTAATATCCGGGACAGAATCGAGATACACCAGCGTTGAGAGGCACTGCCTGGCACTGGTATTTGTAGCCCAGAAGTTGAGACACTACCTTCTAGCCTTCACCATTCACATAATCACCAAGTGTGATCCCATCAAGTACCTCCTCGCGCGGACTATACTCGTGGGACGAGCAGCAAGGTGGTTTTTGATCTTGTCAGAATATGATCTAAAGTGCGTAGTGCCTAAAGCCATTAAGAGCCAGGCGGTAGCAGATCTGCTGCCCACTTCCCGAGTGGGGTTTTCGAACCACCTAATGAAGAGCTACCCGGAGAAAGTTTCCAAGCATGCATGGCGAAGGAGGTGAAGAAGTGGTTTATGGAGTTTGATGGTTCTAGTGCCCAAGGAACAGGTGGGGCTGGCGTCATACTGTCAGATGGGAAGGAGAAGATTACCCTCTCTTTCAAGTTAGATTTTAAATGCTCAAATAATGAAGCTGAGTACGAAGCCCTCATTCTAGGGATGTTGGAAGTGCTCAGAAGAGGGATCAGGGTACTGTGTATACGAGGAGACTCCAATCTGGTAGTAAGGCAGGTCAATGGAGAGTTTTCCCTTAAACATGCCAACTTAGCGTCGTACAGACACATCATCCAACGACTGCTGAGACAGTTCTTGGAAGTAACTGTGGAGAGGCAGGCACGAACGATGAACAGGCACCCTGACCCGCTCGCCACCATAGCACAAAAGTTGGACATGGAGGAGTCAGAAGCAACCATCACAGTGAGGCGGAGAACAGTGCCTACTACCGTAAAGTCCTTATTCCCAAGTGACGAGCCAGAAGATTGGAGGCGTCTAGTGGAGAGGCAACTTGAAACCAGGGAAGGGCCAATGAAAATATTGGAGTTAGCCAACTATCATGTGCTGCAGGGAACTCTCTATTTCAAGAGTCCCGGAGGGTTTCTGGCACGGTGCGTAGGGGAGCAAGAAGCCAAGGAGAGGTTAATAGAAATGCAAAGAGGCACTGTGGAGATAAGGATATCCCCTTTTACAGAAGACTGCAGCGAAGCGGGTATTTTTGGCCCTCCATGAGCCCGGCCCGCTTGCAACAAAGTTGTTTAAAGTGCCAGGTTAATTTTGACCAGCCGACGGAGGCTAACTTCGTGGAAGCCTTCGAAGATTGGAGACAGCCGTACCTAGCATATCTGAAAAATGGGGAGTTGCCCGCCGAGAGAGCGGATGAAATTTACCTTAGAAAAAGGGTAGCACGTTTCTACTTGGTCAAAGGAGAGTTGTATAGGAAAGGGTACAATGAGAAGGCGCTAAGGTGCATAGCCAAAGAGGAAGTGGAAAGGGTGTTGAAAGAAGCTCATGAGCCCTCCCACATGGGAGGCGCCAAGCTGTATGATCAACTGATGACGTTGGGATACTACTGGCCGACCATGGAGGCTGACTCCATTGGATATGTGAAAAAGTGTAGAGCATGCCAGGTGCATGGAAACATGGTGCATGCTCCCTCCGTCAGCCTACAAAGCTTGGCAACCCCCTATCCCTTCCACACATGGGCGTTCGACCTGGTGGGTAAGATCGCCCCAGCATCTCACGGCAAGGCTTTTATCATTGTGGCTACAGAATTGTATACCAAATGGGCGGAGGCCATTCCTTTAAGGAGAGTCACTGCCCAAGTGGTAACCCAGTTTATAAAGGAGTATATCATATGTAGGTTTGGTATACCCAAAGTGATCCTAACGGATAATGGGAAGCAATTTGTATGCAAAGAGATGGCCCTCCTCACGGACAAGTATAAGATTGTGCATAATAGCTCAACCATATCCTACCCCAAGGGCAATGGCCAAGCGGAAGCTACTAATAAGACCCTGATAAATATACTGAAAAAGATGCTAGAAGACATGCCGGGAGCATGGGATGAGAAGTTGCCTATGGTGTTATGGGCCTACCGTACTTCGAAAAGAAAGCCAACGGGGTTCACTCCTTTCTCTCTAGTATATGGGACCGAAGCTGTCCTACCAGTGGAACTGGCGGTACCTTCAGCCAGAATTTCTCTTAGCAATGGGCTCATCCCAGACCCAAGGCATGTGCAACTGGAGGCGCTAGATGAGAACAGGGACAAGGCGAGAGAGAATTTCAAAGTCTACACTCAGCAACTGTCCAGGGCCTATGAAAATTTGGTTAAGCCTAGGGAATTCCAGGTGGGAGATCTGGTTCTGCGAGCATCAACCCACCATCTCCATAGCATGTCGGCGTCAAAATTCAAACCTAACTGGGAAGGCCCTTTTGTTGTCAGAGGAGTGGGGAAGTCGGGCTACTGCCAGATATCAGAACCAGAGAGTGATTGCCTCCAGTCCATCAACTGCAAGTGGCTAAAGAGGTACTATGCTTAGTAACAACTAACAAGTTTTGTTTGTGTTTTGCATGTCGGCAATGGATGTCAAGGATTGCTTCTATACCAGAAAAGTTTTTTTTGTAATTTTTTTTTTAAGCAATACTACACGGTAAACAGCAGACAAAGGTAAAAGAAATGAAATAGCAACACTTTTGATCATTTTGACGTTCACTTTGCTTGCTCATTTATACATACATATACGCTCCCTATTAAGTTAGAAGAGAGTAAAAAAAAGATCGGGAACTTTGCTCACTACACTTGGGAGGTAAGTCCATCCTAAGAGAAAGTATACTGAGCAAAGTCCCCCCAGACATAAATTAATACAGTTTTATAATAAAATCAGGCTTCAGGAAAGGGGCGGGGGTCACCCTCCTCTCCAACCCAGCCTCTACGGCTATAAGCAATAATATGTAGGAATACCCCCACAGACAGGAGGGGCAACCCAAGAAAGTCACATGCCAACACCTCACAGCAACAAGAGGTGCATTTTCAAAAAATGTGTACAATATGATAATACATAACTTTTCATATCAATGCAAATACCCCGTAGTATATGGGGTAGCCACCAGTAAACTAAAGGCTCACAGAAATTAGAGCAAGTCATGTAAAACAAACACCCACAGCATAAAGGGAGAACAAAAGAAAAAGAAAGTGCAGAAGAAACAAAGTGTCTCATACAGGAATGATAAGTGATGTACACATAGAATTCTGAGCACTACAAAGCAAGAAGTAACCTATCGGCTAGAAACCAAAAAAAATAAATCATCGCGCGCGATGGCGCCAGCATATGACGGACCAGCCTCCCGTAGAAACTCTTCCTCCAACCTGACGGATTTAGCATCATCCTCCTCATCGCCAGACTCGAGTCTGGCAAGCTTCACCTGCAGTAGGGCGATCTGATTCCGGATCCTCGTAGCCTCAGCGTGTCGTTGCTCAACCCTGGACTGCTGGGAAGTGTGAAACCTCACTATCTTTCGGAAAGGAACACTCAGGAAGGGGCGAACCCCTGCGTCAAGCCAATCCAAACGAAAATGATAGAACTGCTGTAAGTCGCGGAGAGCATCCAAGAATAGCAAGATAGAAGAGCTAGTCAGCTTAACAGGGGAGGTAGCCAAGAACTCATGAACATGGCTGGCAAGAGCCCTCAGGTTGAAGGCCGTAAGACTGTCAACCTGGAGAATACTCTGAGAAGTGAACGTCTCGGGATGGTGCTCCAAGATGAGATCCAAGAGCTGACGCTCATGTACCCTGAAGCGGCCTGGTAACTCCTCACGCCATAGCCTACTAGAAATAGTCGCAGCGTCCTCTGCTTCATCATCTCCCTCGGAGTGGCGAGACCCCGCCTCAGAGGGAAGAAAAGAAGACTCCCCACCAGAATCAGCATCATCGACTAAAGGAGTGAACTCAGAACTGTGATCTCCCTCCACAGTTGCCCCACTACCAGTCTCCACAGTTATCGGAATATCCTCATACACCTGGAAACAATGAGACAAGGGTGAAATGGGAATGCTTGCACAGTATACGCAAGAAGAAAAAAGGGGAATAGTAAAAAGAGGGGGTATGCCAGTCTAATACCTCTCTCACAGATGCCCCGCTGCCAGACTCCACAGTCACCGGAGTACTCTCATGCACCTGGAAACAATGAGACGAGGGTGAAATGGGAATTCTTGCACAGTATACGCAAGAAGAAAAAGGGGAATAGTAAAAAGAGGGGGTATGTCAGTCTAATACCTCTCTCACAGTGTCCCCACTGCCAGACTCCATAGTTATCAGAGTATCCTCATACACCTAGAAACAATGAGACAAGGGTAAAATGAGAATGCTTGCACAGTATACGCAAGAAGAAAGTAGGGGAATAGTAAAAAAGGGGGGTATGCCAGTCTAATACCTCTCTCGCAGTTGCCCCACTGCCAGGCTCCACAGTCACCGGAGTACGCTCATGCACCTGGAAACAATGAGACAAGGGTGAAATGGGAATGCTTGCACAGTATACGCAAGAAGAAAAAAAGGGGAATAGTAAAAAGAGGGGGTATGCCAGTCTAATACCTCTCTCACAGCTGCCCCGCTGCCAGACTCCACAGTCACCGGAGTACTCTTGTGCACCTGGAAACAATGAGACAAGGGTGAAATGGGAATGCTTGCACAATATACGCAAGAAGAAAAAAAAGGGGAATAGTAAAAAGAGGGGGTATGCCAGTCTAATACCACCCTCACAGCTGCCCCGCTGCCAGACTCCACAGTCACCGGAGTACTCTCATGCACCTGGAAACAATGAGACGAGGGTGAAATGGGAATGCTTGCACAGTATACGCAAGAAGAAAAAGGGGAATAGTAAAAAGAGGGGGTATGCCAGTCTAATACCTCTCTCACAGCGGCCCCACTGCCAGACTCCATAGTTATCGGAGTACTCTCGTGCACCTGGAAACAATGAGACAAGGGTGAAATGAGAATGCTTGCACAGTATACGCAAGAAGGAGGAAAGTAGATACTCTTATACACGGTACCTGAACAACACCCTCCGTAACGGTCATAGAAGGAGGAGCAGGGGCCCCCGTAGGGGCAACAACACTGATCGATGCTCCAGAAGGGGTTGCCTCAGTGACCAATACTTTCGAAGAAGCTACCTCAACCTCAGGCACCGTAGGGATAGCTACCTGAAGAGGCGCAACGACAGGACAACCCAGCCCGTGTATAGGGGCTGCTGAAACGGCAGTGGCAGGAGCCGCACTCGAAACAGCGCCAAGGGATAACTGCGACAAAGTAAAAGAGGGATACGATAAGCACAGGCTGGACAGATAAGAAAATAGAACTAAGAAAATAAAAGAATACCTGAACCCCATCCAAGGGGGAAGCGCGAAAAAAGACGGTCGGCGCAGTAGGGGCTGTACTGATAGCCTGCAAAGAATGAAAATACGTTGTTTATTGCATGTTTGAGGAAAAGGAGATCCCATTGCTTCAACAGAAAGGACTGACCTGAAGTGTGGGTTCACTGGTTGAGGCCACGGTAAATATTGGGCCACGAGAAATCGCCTGAACCAAAGATCTACCGTCCATAGATACGCGGACCTTAGGGATAGAAATTCTCCCCGAAGAGGATAAACCCGGGGCGATAACGCCAGCTAAGGGAGGAGCCCCTTCCTGAAAAGAAAGTCCAAGAGACATTAAGACTCCTGTTAAGAGGAAACAAATATTCAAAAAAAATAAATACTACCTCAAATGGAGAGGCCTTCAGGGGCTCAACTGCAGAAGTACCCACCGCCGAGACAAGAGAAGACGATGTGGCAACGCCCGAAGACACAACTCTTTACGCATGATAAACGGGTAAATAAAAAGAAGGAGTAAAAAAGGAAATGACGCAATGAAAGTTTTGAAAATAGTGAGACATACCTGAGGAGAAGGGGAAGCCACAGGGGTGGTCCGGGTGACAGTAAAGTGCACGGACGAAAGCTGCGAGGAAATGACAGTATACGCAACCAAAAGGCAGTTAGAAGACGAATAAATTACAACAGATGTTAAATGAATTAAGGAGACAGCAAACCTCTCTAAACAGGCCTCGGGAGGAAATGAGCATGGAGTTCCTCTCCCGCTGAAAGGGCGTCGGTCGTAGTGGGGGAAGAGGAGAACTACCTGCCTCGACGGAAATGGCCTGCACAAATATAACAGAATGCTTTGAATGAAAAAAATATGTATATATGATGAGGGGAAGAAAGAAAATCGTATGCAAAAAAAATATATAGACAAGTAAAGAGAGAACGCTCACAGTAACGGGGCGCGTGGTCTGGCTATAAGGGAGATGGGTGGGGCTAGCCCCCCCCAGGAGAACGGGAGGCCTCCTCATCGCTAGAAGACTCTCTGGAGACTGATAACAAAGCATAAGTGTCAGTAGTGCTTTCGTTATGGGAACTCAGGCCGCCCATATCACCCGAAGAAGAACTATGGTCGTCATAGGAAGGGGTTCTTCCGTAATCAACTAGTTCCTCTTCCAATGAAGGGGAGGGAGATGAAGGAACTCCGTGAGAACTGGTTCCACTAAGTAAAGGATGTTGTGATATAGTACCTTCTGCAATAGGAATAGACGCGACCCGCGTCTCCTGGGAAGTAAGGCTCGGTGAGGAGTAACCTTGATCCACCGTAGAGGAAGCAGCTAGGCCAACGCCATCTCCTTTCGTTTTCTTCGCAGCCCGGGTCCTCACAGGAGAAGAAGGAGGAGAAGCAATAGTAGCAGGAACAAAATTGGAGACATCGGCGTCAGGGTGTTTCATTTTGCTGGTAGTAGAGGTGCTCGCTTTCCCTTTGCTTTTTGGTTGGCTTTTAGACTTCACAGGGGGAAGCTCAGTCGACGGAGGCGGAAGTGACTCGTCAATGAGAGGTTTCACTAAAATAGGGGTGGCCTGCTCCAAGGGTGGCGTAGAGGTGGTGCTGAGAAACCAAGGATCTTTCTGCGTCCGCCTGACCAAAAACTGAGCTCTGGTATATTTAATGGGGTTAGTCTCATGAGGAGGGACAACTACACATTCTCCAATAAGACGAACCAGCTGCTGCCAAAGAAGGAACCAAGATGAAGTGAATGAAGGGTGATAATCGCTGGGAGGCACATAGAGACCACACAAACCACTGACTTGTAACACCCCGACTAATTAAATACCGGGTAGCTACTCCTTTATTAAATTAATTCAAAATGCCAAGTTGGCTCAGTTAATAGCATCACTGTCGAAAACATTTTATTATTACTAACCACCTAGTATTTAAAAAGTAAGTTGCCAAATTTTAATATAAGTCTGATTAACATGCAACATGTAATGAAGAAATAAGTAACACCATTCACCATACTGAAGTAAAACGAATAACCATCACATAGTGTAAATAAAGTCTGGAGGAAAACTCCTCACTACAATCCCATACTGAAATAAATAACCGAATGCTAAAACAATACAAATCAAAGTCTGAAAACTGTAATGTAAAAGATGTCTCTAATAGAAATGGGCAACATGCCCTACAACTGATAGATAGTGACTCTGGAATCCAAAACATAGAAGCGTCTATAAGCAAATCCCTGTAGCTTCCACAAACAGCTACAGCTCATCACCTGAATGAGAATCCTATGCTTGGTGTCCCTGTGGCTGGGCACCTAAAATGGTTTTACAAGAAAAAGATTTGAAAAGCAAACGGGTCAGAGCCCGAATGTGGAGTTATATTTTAAAAACCTGCAAGTGCTTTAAAAACATTTAAAACATTAAATGCAAAGTACATGTTAGGACGTGCACTCACATGATATTCTCACCTCTCGTCTAACTGTGCACTCCTAACGTAAGAACTCATCTAGAGTAATACAGACTACTAGCTACGTGACAACATATCTAGCTAGACTATCATAGGTCCTACCCTTATTACTCGGTTCTCTTAACATAATAACGCTCGTAATTAAGTAGGGGTTTAACGTAACTCAGATGTTCAATATGCAATATATATAACTATCAGTTAACTCGTTATATTTCTCGAAGCAATACCGTAATTATATTCACAACATTAACATGAAGGTTCCCATTAATTAAGTGTATATTATTCACATCATAAATATACAATATAAGCACCCCGAGATCTAAGCTGCGGTGCACACATACTATGCTATCCATCCCGGTACATCACGTACATAAGGATCACATATTCCGAATCTCTCAGGAATAGTGCCGATAACACAAATCACAAATAGTGGAGGCGAACACAGTCACATCACATGGGTCACGTACATACCTACGCTCCCACGATCAGCGGACTTATTAACATCCCAATAAGTCTTTCTCTGACCTATGTTCATCGAGGTAACCAGTCTAAATCCGGGCAACACAAGGATTAGAGGGCCCTAAGCGAACGCAAACCTCCCGTGATAGCAAGTATGGTAGGTATGTCATACACACAATTCATATACCAATACTAAGTAAACACACGTCTTAGAAATCCCGTAGTTTAATCGTAGTACATATCGCTTTCTCGTACTAACTTATAATATCTACACTTATATCATTCCGGTTTATCGTCATATGCGCCATAATCGATTCTCACGTCGTAGTAGACACTCACGTCTCAACCCAAACGGTTCATTTAATATAACTCGCGTATGTAGTTTACTCCTCTCAATAACCCAAAAGTCCCAAATCTATCCTTACATCATCAAAGGAAGGTCATCTATATCCTCGAACAAGTTTACGGGACTCCAAAAATCAAAACAGTCCAAAAAGGACCAAACTGTCAACTCGTTAGAAGTCTCGTTCGAACGAGACTGTTCGAACGAGATTCCTCTGTCAACTCGTTAGAAGTCTCGTTCGAACGAGGCTGTTCGAATGAGATTCCAGTTCGTTCGAACGAATTGTACCTTCTAACGATATCTCGTTCGAACGAGATATCGAACGAAATCCCTTTTCGTTAGCAGCGACTGGTCAACTCGTTAGAAGCTCGTTCGAACGAGTTCGTTCGAACGAGTTCGTTCGAACGACCTGGGTAGGGGCTTCTAACGAGCTACCAGATTCGTCCCAGATTTTCTAAGTTACGTTTCTCACCATTTTTAACACCTCAATCCTTCTCCAAAGTTTGTTCTAACAGAGTTTTAAGTCCTCTAATCATAATACAACATGCTAAGGTCATATACTAACATCTTTTAATACATTAATGCATCCTAAACATCATTAAATCACAAGATTTTATACTTTTCCCCAATTTTATCAAGAACATGAACCCTAGATTTATATCATCATCAAATCCCAGAATTTAATCCGTTGTAATTTCTTCTAATCACAATTATCATGAGAGAAATCATCTACCTATCATTCTACATGCAATTCTCTTCAAAATTTTCAAGTTCTAAACTCCAAACTACATGGGTTTTCATTCATCTTTCAAGAACAATTAAAATTCCTCAATTTCTAACATGGAAGAGACATTCTCTGAAATTAAATGGAATAAAGTCACTTTCCTTGATTGTCTCTGAGTTTGGTGTAGGTTTGGTAGAACTTTTCTGCAGAATTTCTTCTCTCCAAGCTTCCTCTCCAATGGTGGCTTAAGGTGGCTAGGGTTTTGATTTGGGAACTTAGAAAACTCTTCTAATAACCTACGTAGCCTTCTAGGTTAATATGGTTTGGTTAATGGGCTTAGTGGGTTTAATCCACATCAGATTTACATCTCTAAGTTTCGTCACTTTTAATTCCTAAAAATGTAAAATTACCAAAATACCCTTTATGATGCCGGTATGGCCTAAAATACCCCGGAATCCAAACTACACCCCCGGGTAGTGTTTTCTGACTATCTCGACCCTTCCGAACGTGTTGGCGCACTCAAAATGACCATACGGTTTATAAATTTTAAATTCACTTTTTATTATCAAAATAATATACCATGACGCGGCGGTCACACGCGTCTCAACAAAATTTCCAAAATGCCGTATATAAATCTCACGACAACTTTTATAATATCAAATACATATATCAAAACATGTATGCACATAATCAAATACCAACTCGCATCTCGTTAGTATTTATAACCCGGATTAATTTCCAATTAATACGCATTTAATTAATTAATCCCAAAAATAAATATAGTCAAAAGTACGGGGTATTACATACTTCCCCCTAATAACTGAATTTCGTCCCGAAATTCGAAACTAGAAAGTACCTGCTAAAAACAACTCTGGATAACGATCGCGCATCTCATCCTCACGCTCCCATGTGGACTCCTCGACATTGTGATGTCGCCACTGAACACGCACTAACAGGACTATCTTTGACCGCAGTTTCCTCTCGCTTCGGTCCAAAATAGCAATCGGCCCCTCCTTGTAGGAGCTATCCGACTGGAGATCGATGTCCTCCACAGCAATGTGAGAATGAGCCAAATTATCTCTAAGGTATTTCCTTAGCGAGGAAATATGAAACACATCGTGAATCCGATGCAAATGCTCCGGTAACCCGAGTCTATACGCATCCGGTCCGATTCGCTCAATAATAGGAAATGGCCCCACGTACCTTGGTGCCAACTTCCCCTTCTTCCCGAAACGCATAATCCCCTTCATAGGAGATACCCTGAGCAAAACCTGGTCCCCTACTTGGAACTCCCTGAAAAATCTCTTCGCATCAGCATAACTCTTCTGCCTGTCTTGAGCTACCCGAATGCGACTCCGAATCAACTCAATCCTTGCCGAAGTATCCTGAATCACTTCCGGCCCAAGCAGTTTGTTGTCCCCCACCTCTAACCAACATGCTGGGGAACGACAAGGCCTACCGTACAACGCCTCAAACGGAGCCATGCCAATAGTGAACTGATAGGAGTTGTTGTAAGCAAAATCCACCAGTGGAAGGTACTGCTCCCATCCACCCCCGAAGTCAATAATGCACATGCGTAGCATGTCCTCCAACATCTGATTTGTGCGCTCAGTCTGCCCATCAGTCTGCGGATGATAAGCCGTACTCAACCGCAATTCCGTGCCCATTGCCTCCTGGAAACTCTCCCAAAACCTCGAAACAAATATCTTGTCTCTGTCAGACACGATATTTAGGGGCACACCGTGAAGTCTCACAATCTCTGAAATGAAGAGCTGGGCATACTGTCCCGTAGTGTAGTCAGTCCTAACGGGTAAAAAGTGAGCGACCTTGGACAATCTGTCCACAATTACCCAAACGGAGTCGTGACCCCTCTGCGACATAGGCAACCCCGTAATAAAGTCCATGGATATGCTCTCCCACATCCACACTGGGACCTCCAACGGGTGTAGCAATCCTGCCGGTCTCTGATGTTCCACTTTTACAAGCTGACAAGTGGCGCATTTCGAAACAAACTCAGCGATATCTCTCTTCATACCGCTCCACCAATACTGCCTTCTCATGTCTTGGTATATTTTGTCCCCTCCGGGATGTACCGCGAACCGTGAGCCGTGCGACTCTGCCATCACATCGTGCCGCAATTCCTCCCCTTCTGGAACTACCAATCTCCCATTGAAGTGTAATCCCCCGTCTGAGCTAACGGTATAGGACTCGGCTCCCTCTGCTAGTAACCGAACTATCTGCTCCTGACAGAACGAGTCATTGGCCTGTGCCCGTACTACTTTCGTGACAATCTGCGGTGTAACGGTCATCACAGACATGAAAGATCGGGCCACTGCATCCTGGTGTCCCAATTCCTTCCATTTAGCCTTCCACACCTCTGCCACCCCATCTACTGGCCTATGGCTCAACGCGTCTGCTACCACGCTAGCCTTACTCGGGTGATACTGGATGTCGAACTGGTAGTCCTTCACAAACTCAAGCCACCTACGCTGCCGCATATTCAACTCCTTCTGCGTGAACAGGTACTGTAGGGACTTGTGGTCTGTGAACAGTTGGAACTTCTCCCCCAAAAGATAGTGTCTCCAAATCCGTAGGGCAAATACCACTGCCGCCAACTCCAAATCATGCGTGGGGTAATTCTTCTCATGAGGCTTAAGCTTATGGGAAGCATAAGCTATGGCCTGTCTCTCCTGCTGTAATACACCTCTCAGTCCTTGCAAAGACGCATCGGTGTAAACCAAATACTCAACTCCCGGTCTCGACAATGCTAACACAGGTGCTGAGGTCAATTTGTCCTTCAATTCATCGAATGCCAACTGACAGGCATCACTCCAGATGTATGGCACACCCTTACGAGTCAGATGTGTCAAAGGACCTGCTATCTCTGAGAAACCCCGAATAAACCTCCTGTAGTATCCTGCTAGACCCAAGAAACTACGAATCTCCGTTGGTGTCGTGGGCTGTCCCCACTCCCTCACCGCTGATACTTTCCCCGGATCAACAGATATTCCCCGGTCGGAAATGATATGTCCCAAAAACTGGACTTCCTTCAGCCAAAACCCGCACTTCTCATATTTTGCATACAACTCGTTCTGACGAAGCGTCTGCAAAACCTGCCTCAAATGCTTGGCGTGCTCCTCCTCTGTCTGGGAGTAAACCAGAATATCATCAATGAAGACAATGACAAACTGATCTAGGAAATCCCTGAACACTCTGTTCATTAAGTCCATAAACACTGCTGGAGCGTTGGTCAAACCAAAAGGCATAACCCGAAACTCGTAAGAACCATATCTCGACAAGAACGCAGTCTTTGAGACATCCTCCTCCCGGATACGTAACTGATGGTATCCCGATCTCAAATCAATCTTCGAGAAGAAAGAAGCTCCTCTCAACTAGTCGAATAAGTCATCGATTCGAGGCAACGGATACTTATTCCGTATCGTGACCTTATTCAACTCTCGGTAGTCCACACACAATCTCAGTGAACCGTCCCTCTTCTTCACAAACAGAACTGGAGCGCCCCAAGGTGAGGTACTCCTGCGAATAAAGCCCTGACCTAACAGCTGCTCTATCTGATCCCGTAACTCCCTCATCTCAGCTGGAGCCATACGGTACGGTGCACGTGCTATAGGTCTCGTACCCGGTAGCAAATCTATAACAAAGTCTATCTCTCGACTGGGTGGTAAGCCTGGTATCTCCTGAAACACATCCGAATACTCCCTGACTACTGGGATAGAATCTAAAGGAATCACTACCTCCTTAGAGGTATCCTCCTCAATGTAATACAGATGAGCGGTCGATCCTCCCTCTGGGCGAGGCATCGCCACTATAAACATCTCTTGCCCCGGAATGGAAAAAACAATGCTCCCGCTGAAGCAATCAATCATGGCCCTATATGCTACGAGCCAATCCATACCGATGATCACATCGTGAACATGCATGTCTAACACTAACATGTCTTCAGGCAATACCAAACCACCGATCTCTACCCCCACTCCCCGGCATATAAAGAAAATAAGTGACCCACTCCCCAATGGTGAGTCGACACATGTCACTGTGCTCTCTATCGTAGCTAACAATCCTAAAGCTTTCGCGAAGTGTGTAGCTATAAAACAGTGTGTAGCACCCGTATCAAATAATACCCGACCCATAGTGCCATGGATAGGAAACGTACCCTCAATCGCGGGCGGTGCCTGTGGAACTGCAGCCTGGTGGACGTTGTAGACACGTCCATACTGTAGCTGCCCCTGCTGAGCTGGGACTGCTGGAATGGGTGGCAATGCTGCCATCTGTGGCGGTGCGGGAAGAGCGGCGGGAAACATAGGTCTCTCTGGCTCCTGGCGAGCACCCTGCTGATGTTGCTGTGGGGCCATGCCCCTATCAGGACAATCCTGTCGCTTATGGCCAGTCTTGCCACAAACAAAGCACTTCCCTGGGAAGTTCCCTCCTCTTTGTCCCTGCTGTCCCCGGCCCTGGTGGCCGTTACCGTTCCTTCCTTGGCCCTGCTAGCCCTGGTGAAACTGCTGCCCATTCTGCCCCTGTTGGCCCTGATGGCCGTTTGGACCCTGATGGCCCTGACGGAAACCTCCCTATCCCTGTCTGTAATTCCCTGACCGGAACCTCTTATTATCCCCCTGCTGGGAGCCCTGCTCATTCTGTCTCTACCCCTGACCAGATTGTGCCCCGCTGGCAATATGTCCTCCAGTCCTGCCCTGATGGCTAGACTCCCCCGACCTCTTACCCTCGGCCATATGAAAACGGTGGTCCTGGTAGTGTAACAATGTAGCGTTAACCACATTAGAATAAGTGGCCAACGATAGGTTCCCTAGCAGATGCTGACGGATCCTCCAAGTCAACCCGTCGGTGAACTTCTCAATTTTCTTCTTCTCTGTTGGTATCTCATCTGGAACGATATTCAACAGATTAGTGAACTCGGCCTCATACTCGGCCACTGTTTTACCTTCCTTCTTCAGACTCATCAATCTCCTCCTCATTTCTGTATGAACAGCTGACGGAAAGTACTTGCGGTCGAACCGCACCCAGAACTCCTGAATCGTGAGAGTATCCCTCTCCTCCATGGTGGTAATAGACTCCCACCACTGTAGTGCAGATCCAACTAGCTTGAAAGTAGCTAGCACCTGCTTCTGGACGTCCGTGCACTCATACATCCTCAAGTGCCTCTGCATGTCCTTCCTCCACTGGCTCGAGACTACCACATCTGAGCTACCTGCAAACTCTGGCGGATGCGTTTTCT
The DNA here is from genome assembly GCA_949130495.1 of Sambucus nigra. Classification (NCBI taxonomy): domain Eukaryota; kingdom Viridiplantae; phylum Streptophyta; class Magnoliopsida; order Dipsacales; family Adoxaceae; genus Sambucus; species Sambucus nigra. The sequence goes on from OX422221.1 coordinate 374,946,136, forward strand.
GAAAAGCATCACGTACACGCTCCCAAGAAGACGGGAATGCATTAGCCTGTACTGGCGCGGCAACCGGCCCTGAGGTGGTGCCTGCTGAACAACGGCAATGGCGGCATTTACCGTTTGAGCTACTATAGCTGTAACCTCAGCGGCGTTCATCATACCCTGAACTGGAGCGGGCTGGGGTTCGGGCATTGCATCCCTGGGAACTCGTCGTGCACGTCGTGGAGGCATCTGAAATAAGAACAAAGTTTATAAGTTCACGGTTATAAACTTATATAGCTGAAGAACGAAGCATACACAAAAGAGTACAACAATCCTAAAATATAGGGCTCTATATCAAAGAAACGTAGCGGAAACATAATAGCCGTACAGATCCTAAAGGACACTAGAACCTGATGCTCTGATACCACCTGTGACACCCCGACTAATTAAATACCGGGTAGCTACTCCTTTATTAAATTAATTCAAAATGCCAAGTTGGCTCAGTTAATAGCATCACTGTCGAAAACATTTTATTATTACTAACCACCTAGTATTTAAAAAGTAAGTTGCCAAATTTTAATATAAGTCTGATTAACATGCAACAAGTGTAATGAAGAAATAAGTAACACCATTCACCATACTGAAGTAAAACGAATAACCATCACATAGTGTAAATAAAGTCTGGAGGAAAACTCCTCACTACAATCCCATACTGAAATAAATAACCGAATGCTAAAACAATACAAATCAAAGTCTGAAAACTGTAATGTAAAAGATGTCTCTAATAGAAATGGGCAACATGCCCTACAACTGATAGACAGTGACTCTGGAATCCAAAAGATAGAAGTGTCTATAAGCAAATCCCTGTAGCTTCCACAAACAGCTACAGCTCGTCACCTGAATGAGAATCCTATGCTTGGTGTCCCTGTGGCTGGGCACCTAAAATGGTTTTACAAGAAAAAGATTTGAAAAGCAAACGGGTCAGAGCCCGAATGTGGAGTTATATTTTAAAAACCTGCAAGTGCTTTAAAAACATTTAAAACATTAAATGCAAAGTACATGTTAGGACGTGCATTCACATGATATTCTCACCTCTCGTCTAACTGTGCACTCCTAACGTAAGTACTCATCTAGAGTAATACAGACTACTAGCTACGTGATAACATATCTAGCTAGACTATCATAGGTCCTACCCTTATTACTCGGTTCTCTTAACATAATAACGCTCGTAATTAAGTAGGGGTTTAACGTAACTCAGATGTTCAATATGCAATATATATAACTATCAGTTAACTCGTTATATTTCTCGAAGCAATACCGTAATTATATTCACAACATTAACATGAAGGTTCCCATTAATTAAAGTGTATATTATTCACATCATAAATATAAAATATAAGCACCCCGAGATCTAAGCTGCGGTGCACACATACTCTGCTATCCATCCCGGTACATCACGTACATAAGGATCACATATTCCGAATCTCTCAGGAATAGTGCCGATAACACAAATCACAAATAGTGGAGGCGAACACAATCACATCACATGGGTCACGTACATACCTACGCTCTCACGATCAGCGGACTTATTAACATCCCAATAAGTCTTTCTCTGACCTATGTTCATCGAGGTAACCAGTCTAAATCCGGGCAACACAAGGATTAGAGGGCCCTAAGCGAACGCAAACCTCCCGTGATAGCAAGTATGGTAGGTATGTCAGACACACAATTCATATACCAATACTAAGTAAACACACGTCTTAGAAATCCCGTAGTTTAATCGTAGTACATATCGTTTTCTCGTACTAACTTATAATATCTACACTTGTATCATTCCGGTTTATCGTCATATGCGCCATAATCGATTCTCACGTCGTAGTAGACACTCACGTCTCAACCCAAACGGTTCATTTAATATAACTCGCGTATGTAGTTTACTCCTCTCAATAACCCAAAAGTCCCAAATCTATCCTTACATCATCAAAGGAAGGTCATCTATATCCTCGAACAAGTTTACGGGACTCCAAAAATCAAACCAGTCCAAAAAGGACCAAACTGTCAACTTGTTAGAAGTCTCGTTCGAACGAGACTGTTCGAACGAGATTCCTCTGTCAACTCGTTAGAAGTCTCGTTCGAACGAGGTTGTTCGAACGAGATTCCAGTTCGTTCGAACGAACTGTACCTTCTAACGATATCTCGTTCGAACGAGATATCGAACGAAATCCCTTTTCGTTAGCAGCGACTGGTCAACTCGTTAGAAGCTCGTTCGAACGAGTTCGTTCGAACGACCTGGGTAGGGGCTTCTAACGAGCTACCAGATTCGTCCCAGATTTTCTAAGTTACGTTTCTCACCATTTTTAACTCCTCAATCCTTCTCCAAAGTTCGTTCTAACAGAGTTTTAAGTCCTCTAATCATAATACAACATGCTAAGGTCATATACTAACATCTTTTAATACATTAATGCATCCTAAACATCATTAAATCACAAGATTTTATACTTTTCCCCAATTTTATCAAGAACATGAACCCTAGATTTATATCATCATCAAATCCCAGAATTTAATCCGTTGTAATTTCTTCTAATCACAATTATCATGAGAGAAATCATCTACCTATCATTCTACTTGCAATTCTCTTCAAAATTTTCAAGTTCTAAACTCCAAACTACATGGGTTTTCATTCATCTTTCAAGAACAATTAAAATTCCTCAATTTCTAACATGGAAGAGACATTCTCTGAAATTAAATGGAATAAAGTCACTTTCCTTGATTGTCTCTGAGTTTGGTGTAGGTTTGGTAGAACTTTTCTGCAGAATTTCTTCTCTCCAAGCTTCCTCTCCAATGGTGGCTTAAGGTGGCTAGGGTTTTGATTTGGGAACTTAGAAAACTCTTCTAATAACCTACGTAGCCTTCTAGGTTAATATGGTTTGGTTAATGGGCTTAGTGGGTTTAATCCACATCAGATTTACATCTCTAAGTTTCGTCACTTTTAATTCCTAAAATGTAAAATTACCAAAATACCCTTTATGATGCCGGTATGGCCTAAAATACCCCGGAATCCAAACTACACCCCCGGGTAGTGTTTTCTGACTATCTCGACCCTTCCGAACGCGTTGGCGCACTCAAAACGACCATACGGTTTATAGATTTTAAATTCACTTTTTATTATCAAAATAATATACCATGACGCGGCGGTCACACGCGTCTCAACAAAATTTCCAAAATGCCGTATATAAATCTCACGACAACTTTTATAATATCAAATACATATATCAAAACATATATGCACATAATCAAATACCAACTCGCATCTCGTTAGTATTTATAACCCGGATTAATTTCCAATTAATACGCATTTAATTAATTAATCCCAAAAATAAATATAGTCAAAAGTACGGGGTATTACATGACTCTGCGGAATAACCCCTGAAAAGTAAAGCTAGCACACGCCTCGGAGAATGCCTCAGAATGACTGCCGTAGGTAGGAAGAGGAGGAGTATGAAGACCCTGATCATAACCAAACTGTCGTCTTGCCCTCTCGGAATGATAAAATTCAGCACGGGGACCTAACTCGGTCCAAGAAGGAAGGTGACACGGTAAGAGCATCGTCACCACATTAATATGAGGACACGTGGAAACTGACCCCACTGCTGAAGGGCAATAGAAGGTCCCGCTGTCGCCAGGGAAAGAAAGCCAGCTGAAAGTACCCCCAGGGCGCCTGGTGTAAGGCCGAAACTGAAACTCCTTGATATCATCAATCAACATTCCCAGAGACTGCTTGGGAGTTTTCTTATGCCACCGAAGAAGTCTCGCAGCGTCTCTATGACAAGCGTGAGCCCCTGAAGTAAAGTGGGGGAAATGCTCAAACAAAAAGGCCATCAAGAGAGGGGCGTTGACATGATTAGCAACATCATACCGACCGCAGGACCTCTCTACATCTATGTGTGCTCGGTCTATCCAGGTGTAAAGAGAACCCAAGGTCAGGGCAGCCATGGGTACCGGTCTACCGCGAGACAATCGTACAGCCAATCTAAAAAGAAGTTCGCGAGGACAATCTTCAGGCTTACCCGGAAGAAGGAACCGAGTCAGGAACGTAACGAGGAAAGCGGCTAAATGTGCAGGAGAGTGAAGCTTAGGACCATCCTGGGATCTGAGGGCTGCACGAGAAGTCTCCCCCTTTTGCAACTGCTCAAAGTCTCTGAACCAGTATCTTTGCCATTTGGCAAAGGAATGCTTGGAATGACCCGTTATATTTATGGCCACATACCTCGAGCACTCTCCGAGAGCTGACCGTAACTCCCCCACCAACTCCTGCTCTAGGGAGTCCTCGCAGTCATCAGAAAAGACCTGTTGCCCAAAGAAAGGAAGGGCGTACAACTCACATATATCTTCTAGGGTAACAGTAAATTCCCCTCAGCCCGTGACAAAGGTGTGAGACTCCATACTCCACCGAGACAATAAGAGATTGAGCGAAGAACCGTGTTTAAAGATGGTGCAGGACTTCAGACTGCTGACGGCGGTGAAGAGTCCCACCTCCCTAAGAATAACCACGTAATCAGGAACGCTCAGAACATAATCAACCCAACTGGCCCACTCCTCTGTAGGTCCACCGGGGGTTTTAACTTCAACGTTGGAATAAGGAAAGTCACCACGGTCAACTCGGACGCGGAGAATGGAATCCGAAGAAATAGTAGGAAGATCAGCAGACTCAGTTAACCCCGCATGAGAATGTTCGAGAACGGCACCCGAAAATTTTTCCCCAAAATCAGAAAGCAAAATCATGAAACTGTCAGCAGGACCAAAAAAAGGAGCTCGACGATAAATACCAAAGTCTTGCCCTTGACGAATGCGCATATAATCCTTCCATGCCTGAGAAGAAGTTGGCATAGCTGATGAACCACCAAGGGCCATGGGCTCAAGAAAAGAACTCATCCTAGAGGGCACTCCGAGCGAAGGACCCTGGGGGTCCCCTCTCGTAAAAAAAGAGGTGGAGGCAAAAACCCCATCATAATCATAGGAAGAGCCCCTGGGCAGTGGCATGCTCTCCGTAACACCAATAGTCGTCGAGACACCCTGGGGCACGGAACCCCTGAGGTGACAAAAGGTCGAGACACCCCCTTCCACGAACGAGAGACCCGTAGACGCGAGGCCAAGTCGCGAGACCTCCGACAGCTGACGAGAGGCCACCGTGCTGCCATAAGTGGAAACCCCCATTTCAGAAAGGGTGAAAGGCATTGAGACACCTGAGGTCGATATGCTTGCGTCAGAACTAATACCTGCCGAGACACCCCCTTGCATGGGCGAGAGACCCATATGCACCAGACCAAGCGCCGAGACCCCCCTCCCAACGAAATTGATTTGCGCGACGGAACCCAAGTCAACAGGCGCGAGACCCGCGGACAAGGGGACTGTCCGCCCCAGGCCCTCGTCATTAGCACTGCGCGAGATACCCTTATGCAAATATAAGGGATGAACTTCTTGAATCGAGACATCTCCCTCAACGCTACCGATTTTCTTATCGGAGCCCAAACCAGCAGGCGAGAGACCCGAAGACGAGAGAACCGTCCATCCCGGGCCCTCGTTGACAACGCCGCGCAAGATACCCTTATGCAAATATAAGGAATGAACTTCTTGAACCGAGATATTGGAGCCCAAAGCAACAGGTGAGAGACCCGAGGACGAGAGAACTGTCCGCCCCGGGCTCTCGTCGACAACGCCGCTCGAGATACCTCTTTCCGCGGTAGAAACTTTTTCAGCAACCATCTCAACAAAAAAACCTAACCCCCTGTTCAAGACACCCCCCTCCATCAGTCGAGCCTCGGGGGAGATGTCCCTTCCTACAGCAGAACTCAAATTAATATCCGCGTACGCCAAGGGCAAGGGCGAGGAACCCACGAGGGTTCTCGACCCAAAATCTGAAGAGGTGAGTACCGAGGACAAGACGTCGACGCCGCTGGTCGGGCAGAATGAGGCGTCGCTGACGATGGGTATTTCGGCCATGGAATCGTTAGAAACGATTGCTGAAGAGGGTTTAGAGCTGGGAATATTGGGGGTTTTAGAGTTGCTTACATTTGGAGAAACCTTTGTTGGTTTAGGATCCATGGATGAGAGGGTATGATAGTGGGGAAGGTTAGAGCAAAAAAAGGAGGAGATGGGTGGCTATGGGGTTTTTTAAAAAAAAATCCCTTTCTCACTTTCTCTCACTACAAACCCAAAGATGCTTAGGGTTTTTTTATTGAAGAAGATGAAGGACCCCAAGATAAGGGGCTTATGTTTTTTGCACCAAGATGGGAAAACGTGCAGGAAGGCAAAAAGGCGATGACCTTTTTTTCCCAAATGATGAGATGACAGTTCCCTCACTGACGCGTGTTTTTTCAAAAAAAAAATGAAAATCTCGGATAAAGGAACACAGAAGTTAATGATCCTAGGATCCCTCAAAAAAAAAAAAAAATATATATATATATATATATATAATGGTTGAAACCAGATTTATAGCGTACAAAGTTTTTTTAGTCTACCCAACCAAAAAATCTTTGCACGAGGGGCTAATGTAGAAGGGTGCTATCAACAGAAAAAGCAAACGAAATAAAAAATACTTTCTCTTATTAGTGACACCCGAAAGGTACCCGTGAGGGTCACCAAGAAGCCCAAAAGTCATCATGAAGTATCAGCGCTACCTCATGCGTCAGCGCCACTTCAGGCGCCAGCGCCACTTCGAGCGACGGCGCCACTCCGAGCATCGGCGCCGCGATAAGGGTCGGCGCCGATTCGAGCGTCGACGCCGCGACAAGGGTCGGCGCCGCCTCACATGTCAGCGCCGGTTCAAGCATCAGCGCTACCTCAAGGGTCGGCGCCAATTCGAGCGTCGGCGCCACGACAAAGGTCGGCGCCACTTCGAGCGTCGGCGCCACGACAAAGGTCGGCGCTGCCTCACATGTCAGCGCCGGTTCAAGCATCAGCGCTACCTCAAGGGTTGGCGCCAATTCGAGCGTCGGCGCCACTTTGAGCGTCGGTGCCACGACAAGGGTCTGCGCCAATTCGAGCGTCGGCGCCACGACAAAGGTCGGCGCCGCCTCACATGTCAGCGCCGATTCAAGCATCAGCGCTACCTCAGGCGTCAGCGCCACTTCAAGCGTCGGCGCCACTTCGAGCGTCGGTGCCACGATAAGGGTCAGCGCCAATTCGAGTGTTGGCGCCACTTCGAGCGTCGGCGCCGCGACAAGGGTCGGCTCCGCCTCACATGTCAGCGCTGATTCAAGCATCAGTGCTACCCCAGGCGTCAGCGCCACTTCAAGCGTTGGCGCCACGACAAAGGTCGGCGCCACTTCAAGCATCGGCGCCACGACAAAGGTCGGCGCCGCCTCACATGTCAGCACCGATTCAAGCAACAGCGCCACTTCGAGCGTCGGCGCCACTACGAGCGTCAGCGCCGCCTCACATGACAGCGCCAATTCAAGCATCAGCGGCCACTTCAAGCGTCAGTGCTACCTCAGGTATCAGCGCTGCTTCGAACATCAACGCCACTTCAAGTGTCGACGCCGCTGCAAGCATCGGAACCGCATCACGTGTCGACGCCACTGCAAGTGTCGGTGCCACTTCAAATACCAGCGCCGATGCAAGGGTCCGCGCCGCCGCAAAGGTCGGCGCCGTTTCAAGAGTCAGTGTCACTGCATGGGTCACTGCAGAAATGTTATTCGAGAAGTGCTGCTACAGGAGTTTTCATCATGAAACAGCAGTCTCTAAATGAACAACAGCACTAACACTTTACTTTCTTGTACAGGTAGCCTAGTCGAGCAAGCAGGGCTCGAACAGGCACGTTGGGACCTCCTGGGAGTTTTGGCTTGGCGGCTGAGGGACAAGGTATCTTGAGCAAACTCAACAACTTAGCACTATAGGATTGAGAGAATACTAGTGGGAAGACCCAGAAGTCACTCGAGACTACGCACACTGCACACTTGGTCATAAGTGAAGTGAGCAGCCAAAGAGCTGGCTACTCACAATAAAAATAAACTCTTTACAAGAAAATGACTTTTCCAGAAGAGGGGGTCCTCGAGGTCCCTCTCAAGAAAAATAACACTTTTAGAGGGGAGGAGGCCTTAAGGTCTCCTCTCTCAAAGATTTGCAAAATTGCACCACCAGTTACCGTTTCAAAAGATAACTACCAAAATCTTCTATTTTGTCTCCATTAGGGGACATATGTGCTTTTTGAGTTTTTGGTCGACGCCAGGTGGCGCCTGCGGAGGGGACAGGCAGGCTGCCTACAGGTAGGGACAAATAGTACACTTCAGACATTGTTCCCCACCAACTCTCTCAATTTTGGCGCCCAAAATCGCCAGCTCACCCCTTACGCCCATGTATAAATAGACCTCTGGGCAAGGTCAAAAGGATATACAATAGAAATTACACTGTTACTCTGCTAAAATATCACCAGACCTACCTAGTATTCTCTCCCTGCTCATTCTCTTAGTGCTGAGTGCCTTGTTCCTTCACTCCCCACTGACAGTCATCACTCTCAGGTGTTTCCCTTGAGAAAATTGCTATTTTTACTGTGAAAGTTCATCTTCTTGCAGGGAGTGAGTTGAAGCTTAAGTTCCATTGTTACCAGAAGGAGAAGTTTTCTTCAAAAGTTGCACCATGAGACCTTGAAGACTTGCAGATAGCGTCCATTGGAGTGGGTCACGCCTCACCCTTTCCAGTTATTCATAGACCCCAGTCTCACTACCCTCCTACAATAATTCATTTTCGTATTTTTATTAAATAAACCGTCACATTAAATTTAATAAATCCCCAAATTAATATAGCATAAAAATACGGGGTATTACATACTTCCCCCCTAATAACGGAATTTCGTCCCGAAATTCGGGAAATAAGGATAACTCTGGATATCTATCGCGCATATCTGCCCCACGCTCCCAAGTGGATTCCTCTACATTATGATGCTCCCACTGGACTCGCACAAGTGGAACTATTTTCGACCTCAATCTCCTCTCACTATAGTCTAGAATAGCCACTGGTCTCTCTTCGTAAGAGCTATCAGACTGTAAGTCAATCTCATCTATCGCAATGTGAGTATGGGCCATATCATCCCGAAGATATCGTCTCAACGATGAGATGTGGAATACATCGTGGATGCGATGTAAATGTTCTGGCAATCCCAACCTGTATGCTACCGGCCCAATCCTCTCGATGATGGGAAATGGTCCTACGTACCTCGGAGCCAACTTACCCTTCTTGCCGAACTTCATCACTCCCTTCATAGGAGATACACGTAATAACACTTGATCTCCCACATTAAACTCCCAGAAGAACCGTTTCGCATCGGCGTAGCTCTTCTGCCTGTCTTGGGCTACCCGAATACGAATCCTGATTATCTCAATCCTCGCGGAGGTCTCTTGAATCACTTCTGGTCCTAGCAACTTGTTGTCCCCCACCTCGAGCCAACAGGTTGGAGAACGACAAGGCCTGCCATACAAAGCCTTAAATGGAGCCATGCCAATTGTAAACTGATAAGAGTTATTATAAGCAAACTCTACCAGTGGAAGATGTGGTCCCCAACCTCCTCCAAAATCGAGAACACACATGCGTAGCATATCCTCTAACATCTGATTAGTACGCTCTGTCTGTCCATCTGTCTGTGGGTGGTAAGCTGAACTCAACCTCAACTCAGTACCCATAGCCTCCTGAAAACTTTCCCAGAAACGTGACACAAAAATCTTGTCCCTATCTGACACAATATTCAGGGGCACCCCATGTAATCTGACAATCTCAGCGATGAACAACTAAGCATACTGACCCGTGGTATAATCTGTCCTCACTGGCAGAAAATGAGCCACCTTGGTCAAACGGTCTACAATCACCCAGATAGAGTCGTGGCCCCGCTGTGATGTAGGCAACCCTGTAATGAAATCCATGGAAATACTCTCCCACTTCCACGCGGGTACTTCCAATGGCTAAAGCGATCCTGACAGTTTCTGATGGTCCACCTTCACCAGCTGGCAGGTAGAACACTTGGACACGAACTCTGTGATGTCCTTCTTCATTCCACTCTACCAGTATTGTCGCCTCATATCCTGGTACATCTTATCGCCTCCCGGATGTACTGCAAATCGGGACCCCTGAGGATGAGTCATCACTGCATGACGTAATTCTGCTCCTTCTGGAACTACCATTCTCCCATTAAACCGCAAACCTCCATCAGAACTAACAGAATAGGACTCAGCACCCTCGGCTAGAAGTCGCACAATCTGCTCTTAGCAAAACGGGTCTGTGGTCTGTGCCTGTATCACCCTCGTAACAGTCTCGGGTGTGACTGATATTACGGATATGAAAGAACGTGCCACTGCGTCCTGGTGACCCAACTCCTTCCACTTTGCTTTCCAGACGTCCGCTACATCGTCTACCGATTTACGGCTCAACGCATCAGCAACTACGTTGGCCTTCCCCGGATGATACTGTATATCGAACTGGTAGTCTTTCACAAACTCTAACCATCTGCGCTGACGCATATTCAGCTCTTGCTGAGTGAACAGGTACTGCAGTGACTTATGGTCTGTGAACAAAGGAATTTCTCCCCCAATAAATAGTGCCTCCATATCCTCAATGCAAAGACGACCGCTGCTAACTCCAGGTCGTGGGTGGGATAATTCTTCTCATGCGGCTTAAGCTTGCGGGAAGAAAAATCTATAGCCTTCTCCTCCTGCTGAAGTACTCCCCCAAGTCCCCATAAGGACGCATCGATGTAAACCAGGTACTTTACACCCGGCTTTGGTAACGCAAGGACTGGCGCTGAAGTAAGCTTGTCTTTCAGCTCGTCGAAAGCCAACTGACAAGCGTCATCCCAAACATATGGTAGCCCTTTGCGAGTCAGATTCGTCAATGGGCCCGCTATTTTGGAGAATCCCCGAATGAATCTCCTGTAGTATCCGGCTAATCCCAAGAAACGACGCACTTCCGTCGGTGTCGTGGGCTGTCCCCACTCCCTCATCGCTGACACTTTGCTCGGGTCAACTGCTATCCCTTGCTCAGAAACAACATGGCCCAAGAATTGTACCTCTCGCAACCAGAATCCACACTTCCGTACTTAGCATACAACTGATGCTCTCGTAGAGTCTGAAGAACTTGCCTCAAGTGCTCGGCATGCTCCTCCTCGGAGTGTGAATATATCAAGATATCATCTATGAAGACGATGACAAACTGATCCAAGAATTCTCTGAATACTCGATTCATTAAGTCCATGAAAACGGCTGGAGCGTTTGTGAGTCCGAACGGCATTACCCTAAACTCGTAGGACCCATATCACGACAAGAAGGCAGTCTTTGAAACATCCTGCTCTCTAATACGTAATTGATGGTACCCCGACCTTAGATCTATCTTCGAAAAGAATGTTGCTCCCCTCAACTGGTCGAACAGATCATCGATTCGAGGCAACGAATACTTATTCCGTATCGTGACCTTGTTCAATTCCCGGTAGTCCACACACAATCTCAGTGAACCATCTCTCTTCTTCACAAACAAGACTGGAGCGCCCCAAGGTGAGGTACTCCTACGAATGAAGCCCTGACCTAACAGCTGCTCTATCTGATCTCGTAGCTCTCGCATCTCTGCTGGAGCCATACGGTATGGTGCGCGTGCTATAGGTCTCGTATCAGGCAATAGGTCTATAACAAAGTCTATTTCACGACTGGGCGGTAGACCTGGTATCTCCTGAAACACATCGGAATACTCCCTGACGACAGGGATCGAATCTAAGGGTATCACAACCTCCTTAGAGGTATCCTCCTCTATGTAATACAAATGAGTGGTCGAACCTCCCTCTGGGCGAGGCATCGCCACTACACACATCTCTTGCCCCGGAATGGCAAAAAACAATGCTCCCACCGAAGCAATCAATCATGGCTCTATAAGATGCGAGCCAATCCATACCAATAATCACATCATGCTCGTGCATGTCTAAGACTAACATGTCTGCAGGTAATACCAAGCTACCAATCTCTACCCCCACTCCCCGGCATATAAAGAATATAAGTGACCCACTCCCTAGTGGTGAGTCGACACACGTCACGGTGCTCTCTGCTGTGGCTAACAACATTAAGGCTTTCGCAAAAAAAAATAGCTTATAAAATAGTGCGTTGTACTCGTAACAAACAAATCTATACTCATAGTAACATGGATAGAAAAAACATACCCTCAACCGCGGGTGGTGCCTGCGGGGTTGCTGCCTGTGGGAAATTATAGACACGTTCGCCCTGTAGCTTCCTCTGTTGAACTGAGGCTGTTGGAAAGGGTGGCGGAGTTGGCTTCTGGGGTACATTGTCAGCACATTCCTGCCGTGGGGCCCTATTCTTCTCTGGACAATTCTGACGCCTATGGCCATTCCTGCCACATTGGAAACACCTCCCCCGAAACTTCTTCCCTTCCTTACGGTATTGACTAGTCTCTCTTTTTCCCTGGTCTTGCTGGCCTTGAGGGGAAATCTGCGGAAAAACTATGTCAGGGCGAGGACAATCCATCCACTTGTGACCCGGTTGTACACATTTATAGCAGAGTTTCGAAATTCTTTGCCGGTCAGGTTGTAGTTTATCCCCAGTCTGATTCGGACAAGATTTACGTTTGTGGTCCTCCATTCCACAACCGAAACACCTCTTGATGATTTCATTCTGAACCTGGCTTTGTTGTCCCTGACCCTTTTGTCTCTGTACATAAATCTCGTTACTACTGGAACTGACTCTATCTTGATTGTTTTGTTGACGCAGATTCGGTGCCCTCGCACAATTCTCAACGTCAGTCTCATACACTAGGTTAACCTCTCTAGGTATTTTGCCTCCTTTAAGTTGTAGGCTGCGTTCTTGGTATTGTAGAACTGCAGTGGTAACTTCTTGCGCCACGATACCTGCTAACTCGGAGGTTGATACTCTCCCTAGGGATACCTGAGGTGTGAGTCGATCTTGCTCGATGACTCCCTTAACCATCTTATCTAGTTCATCTTGACGATCCATCTGAAAATTTGAGTAAATTTGGATGAGTTCATCATTCAAATAAACAAATAGCATAAGTACGAATTTCCAATGTATAGAGATAAACACAACGTTCCTAGTATTAGGGCTCTATATCAAAGAAAGCAACGCTGAAAGCATAATAAGCCGCACAGATCCTAAAGGACACTAGAACCTGATGCTCTGATACCACCTGTGACACCCCGCCTAATTAAATACCGGGCGATCACTCCTTTATTAAATTAAATCGAGGTAAACAGTTGGTTCATTCTCAGCATCACTGTCGATAAAAATAAATTTTCCAATTTAACACCCTAAATAATTAAGCTAAGTGTCAAAAACATTTTCATACAAACTTTCCAAATTTTAATTAACGAAAAAGATTTATTTATTTAAAAACAACATTTCTACAATTAAGAATCACACCACAAAAGCTAAATAACATAATACATTCGTCAATCGAATGTCAACATATGAAACTAAAATCACAAATCCATCCTGAATAAATCCCATAGAAAAATACCGGAAATAACTGAAATATAAATGTCCCAACAACAAATGAAATGATGAAAAGGGGCGACACGTGCCCAATAAATGAGAGTACTAGGAGTGGAATCAATAACGGAAACCGTCTACTCAAGTGACCTGCAACTCCCACCTAAGCTGCAGCTCGTTCTTCTCAAGGGATCTTAAGCAAGACGCCCCTGTGGCTGGGCACCTGAAAATATACATATATATACAAGAGAGAGAGAGAGAAAAAGAAACGGGTCAGAGCCCAAAAGTGTGTTTGATTTAAAATATGTTTAGCAAGTATTTAAATTGATACAGGTCAATGCAACAACATATTAGTACGTCCCTCTCTTGAGAAAATACTCACCTCTCTTCTAATGTGCACACTTATCGCACTAACCTTCCCAACGGTTTGTTTTAACATTTATCATAATAGTCTTTCTAAAAGATTTAACTTAACTTAGATTACTCGAAAGATTTACAATACACGATTTCGATTTAAAAAGATGTTCCGATTTGTAGCCAAAGTTCTCTATCTTTCTTCGTAAAATTTATAAAGTACCCGTGACATTTTATACTTTCTCAAAACAAGTATTTATAATATAAGTCAACAACCATGTCCTACTTATCCAATCACAGTAGTCTGTCTCAAATTTCATAATCTCATATATATATATATCAACTACTCGTATAATATATATATATATATAACAGCACCCCGAATAAAACTATGGTGCGTGCATACTTCCACTATCCAAACCCCATACCACTCAAATCAAGGGGAATATGAATTCGAATCACTCTCGAATTGTATTAACACATACACAAACAATATTGAGGCGAAGCATAGATTCCAAGTCTCTAAGAGGATGGCACATACTCGCGTCTCTTAGGACCGTCTGAACTATCGATTCGATAGCCTGTACTAAGGATATCTATCTTCTAGGGTACAAGTCGATATCCCCCATAAAGGTCCCATCGAGATAAGACTGTCCCAGCGCGGTAACCTCAAGGATAGCAAGTAGCGCGGTATGTTTTTCACATGTATATAATATATGCACACACAATCATATAAATATACCACTTTATCATATTAACATAGGTTATTCACGTTGCCCATAATTATACCATTTATCCTTAATTTCACATTTATAGAAATACGTATAAGGTTTCGTTCCTAACCTTAACTCGAAGGGTTTTCTCACTCATTACCTGACACTCGTGGACTATATTCTCACAAATCTGAAATTCAGTAAGTGTCTTTATTAGAATTCCAACGTAACTCTCTTACGCACCTCACCCTTTAAATTCATAAATCTAACAACCTAAGGTAAATCTCCCATGAATATCATTCTCGTTGAATATTAAAGGTTCCAACATTATTACATATACCCTACTGGTCCTCAATGTCTCCCAAATCATTTTATTTAGAATGCCCAAAAATTATTTCACGATAAACTTAATTTAACTAACTAAACAAGGGAAATAGGAGTCTGCCAGGAGGGGTCGATCGATCGAAGCTTGGGGCTCGATCGATCGAACCTTCGATCGGTCGATGCTCTAGGCTCGATCGATCGATCAAGCAGGTCTGGGCAAAATTCTGCAGAATGCAGTTACGGGATTCATCAAACTTCTTCATCCAGAACTATGTTTTTCCATTCTAATCGTCCCAAAAATCCTACTTTCATCATCATAACATTATACCAGGTGTTTATAACGTAAAGCATGTGTATAACTATCATTAAACATGGATTTTCAACCTAAAATCATGTCCAATCATCAAGAACCCTAGAATTTTCTTAAACAGATTTCTAATGAATCTTTCTCCAATATTTCTTTCTTATGATCACCAAATTTCGTGGATTATTACCTCTACATGGCAAGGGTTTCCAGAATTAACATATACATCAATACTACATGGGTTCTCCTATCAAAAATGGGGTTTTCTTCCATAGTTTTTATCACAATTCATTCCTAAACTAACATGAAGATTGCATCAACGAAAATATCAAGTTTAAACACTTGCCTGGGATTTTGGTATGCAGATTCATGGCTGATTTTGGTATGGCTGCGTTCCTTGACTCGTGATCTACGCGGTGGTGGTGGTGGCGGTGCAAACCGGTGGCTTTTTGGCCTTGGATTACCTTGGGGCTCTCTCCTCTCTTCTCCAATGGCCGTCACTTGATTTGTGAATGTTCTAACCCTAAGAGGCTGACCTAATGGCTGATATAGGTTGGCTGAAATTCGTGGGTTTAATTATCCACTTATGTAAAATGACTAAAATGCCCTCCCGGGGCACCAATTAGGCCTAAAAACGCCCCGAGACCCAAACTAAACCCCCGGGTATACTTTTATGACTATCTCGACCCTTCCGGACGCGTTGGCGCACTCAAAACGACCATACGAACAACTTATAAAATATTTACTTTTTATTTAACAAAATTAGTCCTGACGTGACACGGGCACGTCCCGACTTAAATTTCCGAAATAGTCATTTAATTCACTTATGACATTCAATATAACCAATATAATATATTACTATGCTCATTAGTAATATTCAACAAGTTTCCCATAATTACTAACTCTCGTCACGTTAATAATTATTACATAATTAATTTCCGGATTTTTATTAAATAAACCGTCACATTAAATTTAATAAATCCCTAAATTAATATAGCATAAAAATACGGGGTATTACAATTACATGCATTTTGAGAATTATAACAATGATTACCAAAAGAATTGGAATAAGACATGCTTACCCCAAAATTGGCTCGAAGTGGCGAATTCCACAAAGTAGATGCGCGCGGGAAATTCAAGCGTTTCTAGGTGCTCAAATGTAAAAGTCCTACAAAATATTAGCAAAAAATACAAATAGAAAGAAAATACTATGAAATACTAAATCAAATAAATTCTAAAACAAACTCATCACCAGCAACGGTGCCATTTGATCAAGGGTGAAAAGCGACGCGCGTCAAGCGCCGATCGTTGTTTTCTGTTCACCGTCTCAATACAAAAAACCTAAACTTATGAATACACTCAACGGATGAGTATAGCGGCCAAGTTTGGGTGTCGAAAATCCTCAGAGACGAGTTGTTAGAATATTATAGGGTTTAGTACTTCAGGAATAAAAGTGTAAAAGATGATTATACACAAAAAGGAAAAGATGCGAAAAGGGAAAGTTTATACTAGGCGAGGGAAAATAAAGCTAGATTAATCAAGCGAGTAAAAACTATAGGTTGCGTCGAATATCCCTCACCCGAGTTAATTAGTATAAAATGGTTACATGGGTCAACGAGTTATTACGAATACGTCTCGTTTCGACAGTTAATTAAATCAAGGGTTACCACACCTCTAAATTCGCATAAAAGCCCTAATATGATTTTAGCGTCAACAAATACCCCAAAAATTATGCACACAAGGTCGTAAGCACGGAGCATACATGATATGCCCCCGTCAAATCTCCTAGGCATAATAACTAGGACAACGCACCCGAAATAGACCCGTAAACTCCATCACCAAAGCAAAGCAACATGTCAACCCAAAATGAGTTCAATCCGACACAACCTAGACAAACTTAGCTAGAAAGCATATTAAAAATGCGGTAAATAAACGTAATAAAACTACACTATAAAGAAACTAAATGAAAGCATGTAAATAAAGCAAGTAAACTAACTACAAAGCAAGAATTAAAGAAATAAAAACTAAATTAAATGATAGGGAAGATGAATAGTGCACACTTACAAACCCAAATAGGTGTCAAACAAAGAGAGGAAGAAGAAGTGAACTCTCCACCTCCAAACCCTAACCTAAACTATCTTCTAAAAATAAGTATATGAAAATAGAAAACCATAATTGGTTTATATAGTAAGTTAGAATAAAAATAGAAAAGAAAAGGAAAAAGAAAAGAAAAGAAGAAAGGCAACAAATATCTGGTAACCGCGATCGACCGCGGCCAGGGGGTCGGTCGATCGCGCCTTAAATTAAAAGCATACTATCTCCTTTCCACGGAAAAAGTTCAAACCGCGATCAATCGGTACTCTGTTTCTCAGCCTTGTTTGGTCCATGAAGAGGGGGAAAAGGTTGATTACGGAAACGGCCATATCTTCTTCATCCGAACTCCAAATGACGCACCATTTACGGCCACGTGATGCTAACTCAACGAACTACGCATCTGTGGAATTTCCATGAGCCGGAGAGGAAATATGAATTGACTAAAATACCCTTGAAGTAGCATCTTACGATGAAACTTCTCTGAAATGCAACATATCCTCACATTTAGCGTTCCAATACCTACAAAAGCACAATTAACTCCTGCAAAGCATGTATATATCCAAATCCAAGGTTGTCAGGTTAATGAGCATAAATATAGGCATTAAGGACCGTAAAAGCGCTAAAATGCATAAAGATAACGGGCGAAAATATGCAATATTCGATACGAATCAACTACCCTGACTCAAGTATTGTCTATCTTTAATTTCTTAATTAGAAAAGTCTCTTATTAGCTTATTTAACCATTAATCATTTTATAATTTTACTCCATTTAGTTATCAACATTCATCATTGACGTATTAAGCTTGTATATAATTTACTACATTATTATATGCATTCACAAGAAATGTCACACAAATATACCTATACATGTATATAACTCAAAATATATGTAACTACATCCACGAAACCACGATGCATGCATAATCTGTTGTCGAGACAATGTACCTCACGTACTAAATCAAGGACTACCGGTTCAGAATCACCCTTGAACCATAAATTAATAAACACATAATGGAGGTGAACATAGTCCTAAGTCTTTGGGCTACGCACATACCTAACGTACCCAAATGACTAGTCACACTATCGTACACTCAAGTAGTGATCCTCCTTAAGTTCTATGTTTTGGGGAACACATCCAAACCTTGCTGGCATCGCCAAGGTGGGATCGCCCACTGCGCATGACCTCCCGTGACAGCATGCAACGTAGGTATGCTTCGCATCAATATCATACACATAGATATTATTCTTATTCGTATATATACTATCTTTATACCCATATATATATATATATATATATTCACAAAATCCGGTTAACCCGTGCCTGTCACCCAAATCACTAGCCCACAAATCCCGAGTCTATCCCACAACTCTTAATTTATTTAAGTTCTCGCCAATTAAATAAATAACTTAACATCACCCTGTTAACTTTCCCGAACTTATTTAACCAGTCCATCGTATAAATAACTTAAGTTTATCAAGTAGCATCACTCCGATAAAACACTCAGACTTACCCAACCAGCCCATACATTTATTTTCGAATTTATCTCCCCAATTCGTTATTTAAACTTTCTTGTCAGCTATCTCTCTCACTGTTTTTAATATAACTTTAATTACCCTCTCATCCTTAGTAAATATAATCTCTCTTAAATCACTCTAATAAACTCAATCTTGGACATACCAAAAATTGAAGTCTCAAACAAACACCACAAAATTTTTCCTATTTTCAGCTTTCATCAATTGATCAACAAAAATGATTGATCCATCGATCCATTGAAATCCTTCGATTGATCAATCGACACCTGCCCTGATTTCTTCTTAAATTCATTTTTCCTTCATTTTAACCCATTAAACCTTCATAGAATAAACCTAACTCTCAAGTAAATCATACCAAACGTTTATTACTCATTTTAAATATATTCTAACATGATTATAATCTCTAAGTATCAACGATTTCTAATGTCATCAATTAGATTCATGAATTGGGTTTATAAAAAGAATATCCAATCATTATCCTATATTTGGTTTCACAATCCCCAATTAAACATATTCCCTTCTAAATCCCGAATATAATTATGATTTCCAGTAATATAAATTATACTATAACATCAATCAATCATCTAAACTACACATGCTATCAATTTCATCATACAATTTCAATTTAAAGGATTAATTCTACCAAAACCATTTTTACATGTGAGACTCCCTCCCAAAAATAATTTAGGTATACACCTACTATGATATGAATCGAACATCCTTACATATGCGATTAGTTAAAGTCAATTACTTGCCTTAAATAGTTCGTAGAGTCAGAAATTCGATGTAGACGACGAATCTAGGGTTGAATGCTCGAATCCCCCTTGAATTTTCTCCCAATTTGGCCTTTCTAGCTTTCTCCTAGCCTTTTCCTATCTTCCTTTCTCTCTTAGAGTTTGAATCTAATGATAATGGCTCCCAATAACTCTAATCTTAGGTTATAAACTCTCTAATCCCTAAATTAGCCTAATGGGTCAAGTCCACTTGACCCATATACCTCCGTAAGATCTTGGTACAGTCTAAAACTCCCCCGGAATCCAAATAATACACCCGGGTACACTATTCCACCTATTTTGGCCAATTCGAAAACAACAATGACCTAGAAATTGCCATCCGAGTCACTCTATATAAATCTCCCATCTCGACCTTAATATAGCGTACGCACGATTTCAATTAAGATATGACATAGTTCCATCGTTATTACTCACTACGGTGTATAATAATTATCACATGTTATTTACTACACACTTAGTAAATTTATCACATAAATATTAATCGAAATCTCACCCAATTAGTATTTATAAAAAAATACATAATGTTTAATTCTAATTAAATTACTGCACACGTGTAATTCAAAATACCCGAAATAATTAAATTCATAAATATCCAAAAATACGGGGTGCTACACACTTCCCCCCTTGCAAAGGAATTTCGTCCTCGAAATTCGGATATGCCCGATACTACAAACTTCGAATCCTTACACTCAATGCACCCTAACGTATTCAAAGTTAATTCGTAATAATATTTTGGTGTCTCCATTATACACATGTCAGTGGTACCATTTTGATTGAAGGTTTACCCACTCCATCCCAAGGTTAGCGAAAAGTCCATTCAAACTCTTTCATATCGATATATTTCCTCACGTTTAAGGTCTCACTTATACAATAATATTCAAAACTATCATGAATCTTCTAACGATACTTCAAAAAGACGGGCCCATACCTCACTAGTTATATTATCTATATGTTGGAAAAGGCCTCACTTCCATTGGTGCCAATTTCCTTTGTTGCCAATCACGCAGCTCCCTTTGTGGGAGACATAAACAATAACCCCTCACTACTCATGTCAGACTTTAAAACTTCGGTTCATGGCGATATGCTCTCACTACGTTCCTAGACCATACGAAAATTACGTAGATTAACTCAATCCTTACTGAAGGATCGTGAATCACTTCTGGTCCGAGAAGCTTGTTATTCTCCACCTCTAACTAACCAAAGGGTGGATGACAAGATCAATTTATGAAGCCTTAGAAGGCATCATGCAAATAATAAACTACTATGAGTTATCATACGTAACTCTACCAGTGGTAATTACTACTCCCAATTACCATAAAATCAAGAATACGCATTTCTCGCATTCTTCAGCATCCTAGTCATCTATCGTCTACCCATCAGCCTACGGGTGATGCGTCTAGATTAAAATGCAACTCCGTCCCCATCATCTCCTGGCACTTCTTATCAGAGGTGGGACTCAAGGGTCTCTTCCTGATTCACAACAATATTGGGCAGCACTTTGTGCCGATTCATTTCTTCTCTACAATGAAATGTTGGGCATACTGGCCGACAGTATAACTCACCCCAAATGAATAACATTTATTCCATTTAGGCCAATTCATTCCACAAAATCGAAGCAAATCCTGACCTCTCCATGATAATGAGAACCCAATAATAAACTTTATCAGTCTTTGTATCCATCTCGTCAGTAGAATCATCAATTTATTACAAAATTCTAGTTGATATTCTCTCGAACCAATATTTTCCATCTAGGAGTGGTTCACCTAAAGAAAACTTCACTATGGCTCACTCAACACTGATCCACATGCTCAACATTTCACATCACGTGGCACATCTTACTCCCCCTTTTGTAGGATAAACAAAAATCATGCCTCGTACGCCTGCTCCAAAATTGCGCACTTCCTGGGCCCTTTTTTTGTTTGGTAGAAATCAACATCTTATCTATGCGCAAGCCACTCTAGACATTTGACTAAGTGAGACTCCGCTCTACTTTACAAAATTGTGGGGTCCTCCCTTGTCAGGGGATATCTTTTTATATGTGCCTCCATCATCTTTCAACTCACCTCGGTTGTGATAGTTCTCCTTGACATACAAATAGTCGAACTATCGCCTTTTCTCAAACGGAGATCAGTCCATCATACCATTCCACTTATGTTTCTAACTACCCCATAGGCATACATTCAACACATTTATTTCCACACCCCCTTATCCTGGACGATTCTAAAAATCAAACTAACCAGGGCGCCCATACACCCTATATCTCGTGCACATGTGCACAATCATCACTAACATCACATATGTAACATACTTACCTCAAGCTTGTCCCCTCTCCCTCTATGTGAATATACAGTAAGTTTGTACTCAGATCCCTACTAATTGGGACTTATTTCTAGTCAAGTCTTTCCCACCTATGAACTAGTGGTGTAAAAGTTCCCTAGTGCTTTCTACACAACACCACCGGCTCCACTCGCCATATATAAGCTCAAAGTGTTTTCTCTACACGTTGACTGATTAACATACAAAACTACTTCCCTAGCATCCAACAATGTCTCCCCACTCTCGATGTTTATTATGGTTCATGCTTAGAACATCCCGCAAATGAAACTCAAATAAGGAACTCCTCCAATGCACTGTCACCTAGAATTATAGGTCATCGAGTTTTGTAGGCCCAAAGCATGTAACTAAAACACTCAAAATCATGTCCCCCATCATACAAGTCTAATAATAAACTCCCAAATCTATAAAGGAGTCATCTAACACTGCGCTTGCACTATCACTAAGTCCCCAGCGCTAAATTAATAATGAGTTAAATATATTTGCTCGATAGAAAACCCGATATACCCTCAATCACATCAGTAAAGTCCCTACACACTGGGATCATGTATAACGAGACAACCATTCTCTTTGAAGTCTCCTCCACACTATAATATAGATGCAAGATCGACCCTCTTCCAGGTGGGACACCGTAAAACCACACATCTTACCCTAGAACAGTGAGCACGATAGCCTTATTGTAACAGTCCACCATCAATTAAACCATCGTTAACTAGTTTATACCCAAGATAACATCATACTCGCATATCATATTTTTTAAACGAGTAAATCCACTAAAATATATCCTCTCGGTGACTGCACCTGTTCCCCTGCATATGGAACTGAAGAGAGCCCCGTTACCCAACGGTAAATATATACACCCAATAGCAGCACTAACGATAAACCCACTAAACCCATCTCACGCACGAATCTAGTGCTAAAAAATATTGTGACTCGCCCGTGCCACATAAATATTACCCCATCTAGCCGAGGATAAAACTCATACTTTCACTCGCCAACGGAACTAGCGGTTCAAATGGTTCCTGGCATAACACTCTCCTTTAAACCGAAGAAAAAACTTCTATAATCGTTGCCCCTACTGGGTATCCCGATCCTGTCACCTAACTCGCTACGAATAAGATCAACACATGTGGCCCTACTCTCCACACATGAGACACCTCTCAGTGTCACTCCCTTACTCTGAACCCACTGGCCAAGTTGGGATTGTTCTTCTTTCGAACCTGGTATCCTTTTCCCCGATTGCTACGCCTGTTGTTCTTTTGGCTCTATTGGCCTTGTGGGGCACACTACTAGCCCCACCGTCCCTGGATGACTCCCCCGTCACTTGGTAGGAATTACATTGATCTCAATCATTTAAATGGGTCCCCTATCGGGTATCCCTCTATGGTGCCTCACTATCACAAATTACATTCATTCTTGTTTTACTGACTAGACTCTCCAATCTCTTATCCCCCTTCACATGGAAGCATTTATATATTCATTGCAAAAGCACTACTTTGACGCCATCTGCACAGGTAGTCCAAACCATAATTTCCATAAGTGATAGTCACTTCAACACGTGAGCCCATCACCCAACTTAAGGACTCCTTTATACTCCGCACCCATCTCGTCAGGCATGAGGTTCACTAAACAAGTAAATCCTAGCTCACAATCGGCCTCTGTTCAGCCCTCCTGTGATAAGTAAAGAAACTTCATTCGCCTCTCTATCTGAACAGAAGGTGAAAGAACTTTTGGCCAAACCGCACCCAAAATTTTCCTTGATTATAATAGTATCTCACTTCTCGTAGGTGGCCACTAACTCACACCACTGCAACGCTGCTCCTACGAGCTTTGAGATTGCCAAAATTTATTTATGATTCACTTCACTCCATTATACTCAATTTTCTTTGGATATCCTCCTTTCATTGCCTAACAAATACCACGTCCACATCTCCCTGCAACCCTTGCGAATGGCCATTCTGAAAGTCCTTGTGACTTTCTTTTATCCTAACTGCACTGGATGAGTCAGAATTTGCACCACCATCAGCTATGGTGGTACTTGGGGACTATTGTTCCCCGGTGATTATCACCGCGTCAACTACTTGAACAATATTAGTTGTGACTCCTACCATGGTCACCATTTCCATAATACTATGTAGCTCCGTGTGAGCCTCTCCTCCTGCAATCCTCCTAATGACCCTCGTTGGTCGTCATATAAGGTTCGGTAGATGAATCCCAACCAAACTTGTATATGATTCGCATCAACTATGATCAATAGCATGAGAACGTAAGTCGCATTATAAATTGACAGTCCTAAGTATAAGGCTTTATATCAAAGAAAAGCAACGCTGAAAATGTAGTAAGTCCGCACAAATCATAAGGACTCTAGAACCTGATACTCTAATACCATATGTGACACCCCGCCTATTATAATATTGGATGATCAGTCCTCTACTAAAATAAAACAGGAATCTCCTTTGGTTCATTTTAGCATCACTGCCGGAAAATATTTTATATTACTAATCACCTATTTGTTAAAATAAGTCGGTGCCAAATTTTATCTTTCATTAAAAGTCAATAAGTATAAAAACATTAACTAACATCAACACAACAATAAAGCTAAATAACCAATCATACTAATAAGGAAGTCTAAATATCATATAATAAAACCAAACACCGAATAAACCATTGGTTACTAAAATTCCGAAACATCATCTAAATGAAAGAATCACTAATAGTAACTGAGTGTGGAAATAAAAGGGACAACATGCCCACTAATAACTGAAGTAAAGAACCTATTCTAGATTATAATAAATAAAGCGGCTACTCAGCAATCTGCAAGCCTCCACATCAGCTGTCACTTCGTGTCCTTGAAAAGAATTATCATCCATGGCGTCCCTGTGACTGGACACCTAATATATTTTGGAAAATATTTTTGACACGGGTCAGAGCCCAAAATTTTTGAAAAATATTTGCAAGTAATTAAGATGCAGTAATTAAATATCCATGAACACTTTTTGTATTTAAGTTGGTGTCGCACTCTCATGAGATTACCCTTTACCTCTCAACTATTGTGCACACCTAGCGCCTATATCTTAACCCACCTAGTTACATTACCCCATCTAACTTATCTCATGGCATAACTCACCAATACACTAACCTGACTCGAGAATTGTCTATCTTTACTTTCTTAATTAGTAATGTTTCTCATTAGCTTATTTAAACATTAATCATTTTATAACTTTACTCCAGTTATTTATCAACGGTCATCATTAACATATTAAGATTGTATATGATTTACTACACTATTATATACGTTCACAAGAAATGTCATACAAATATACCTACACATATATAAGACTCATAATATATATAACTCCATCCACAAAATCACGATGCATGCATACTCTGCTATCGAGTCCGTGTA
The DNA here is from genome assembly GCA_949130495.1 of Sambucus nigra. NCBI lineage: Eukaryota > Viridiplantae > Streptophyta > Magnoliopsida > Dipsacales > Adoxaceae > Sambucus > Sambucus nigra. Next base: position 374,971,455 of record OX422221.1, read on the forward strand.
CATCACGTACCAAATCAAGGAGTACTGGTTTGGAATTACCCTCGAACCATAAATCAATAAACACATAATGGAGGTGAACATAGTCCTAAGCCTTTGGGCTACGTACATACCTAACATACCCAAATGATCGGTCACACTATCGTAAACTCAAATAGTGATCTGCCATAAGTTCTATATTCTAGGGAACACATCCAGACCTTCCTGGCATCGCCAAGGTGGTATCGCCCACTGCGCGTGACTAGGTATGCTTCACATAAATATCATAAACACGGATATTATTCTTATTCGTATATATATTGTCTTCATACCCACAAGATTTGGCTAACTCGTTCCTTTCACCTGAAGTACTAGCCCACAAATACCGAGTCTATCCCACGACTCTTAATTTATTTAAGTTCTCATCAATTAAATAAATAACTTAACATCACCCTGTTAACTTGCCCGAACTTACTCAACCAGTCCGTCGTATAAATCACTTAGTTTATCAAGTAGTATCACTCCGATAAAACACTCGGACTTACCCAACCAGTCCGTACATTTATTTTCGAATTTATCTCCCCAATTCGTTATTTAAACTTTCTCCTCAGTTATCTCTCTCACTGTTTCTAATACAACTTTAATTACCCTATCATCCCTAGGTAATATAATCTATTTTAAATCACTCTAATAAACCCAATCTTGGACCTACCAAAAATTGAAGTGCAAAAAAAAAACACAAAACGTTTCTTGTTTTCAACTTTCATTGATCGATCGATCGACACCTGCGCAGATTTCTTCTCCAAATTCGTTTTTCCTCCATTTTAACCCATTGAATCTTCATGGAATAAACCAACTCTCAAGTAAATCATACCAAATGTTTATAACTTATTTTAAACAGATTCCAACATGATTATAATCTCCAAGTATCAACGATTTCTAATGTCATCAATTAGATTAATGAATTGGGTTTATAAAAAGAATATACAGTCATCATCCTATATTTGGTTTCACAATCCCCAATTAAACATAATTCCTTCTAAATACCAAATATAATTTCGATTTCCAGTAATATAAATTATACTATATCATCAATCAATCATCTAAACTACACATGCTATCAATTTCATCAAACAATTTCACTTTAAAGGATTAATTCCCAAAACGCTTTTTACATGTGAGATTACTCCCAAAAATCATTTAGGTATACACCTATTATGATATGAATTGAACATCCTTACATATGCGATTAGTGCAAGTCAATTACTTTCATTAAATGTTTCATAGAGTCATAAATCTATTGTAGACGACGAATCTAAGGTTGAATGCTTGAATCCCTCTTGAATTTTCTCTCAATTTGGCATTTCTAGCTTTCTCCTAGGATTTGCCTCTATTCCTTTCTCTCTTAGGGTTTGCCTCTAATGATAGTGGCTACTAGTAACTCTAATCTTAGGTTATAAACTCTCTAATCTCAAAATTAGCCTAATGGGCCAAGTCCATTTTACCCATATACCCCCGTAAGAACCCGATATAGTCTAAAACTCCCTTGGAACTCAAATAATACACCTGGGTACACTATTCTGCCAATTTCGGCCTATTCGAAAATGATCGTGACCTCGAAATCGTAATTCGAGTCACTCTACATAAATTTTTCATCTCGACCTTAATATAGACTACACACAACCCCCTGGTGAGATATGACATAGTCCCGTTGTTATTACTCACTACGATATATAATAAGTATCACATGTTATTTACTTCACAATTAGTAAATTTACCACATAAATATTAATCTTAATTCTACCCAATTAATATTTATAAAAAAATGATGTAATGTTTCATTTCAATTAAATTACTGCACACGTGTAATTTAAAATACCCGAAATAATTAAATTCATAATTATTCAAAAATACATGGTGTTACTCGAAAATGCCCGAAGTAATTAGGCCTTGGCTTTATCCTTCAAGGAGAAAGAAAAAGGTTTTAGCTTAATGAGTTCCTCGGTGCAAGCTTGATCATTAAATACTGCACATACTTTCTCAAATTCTCTTACATGTAAAATTAATTGCTCGCTTTCAAGACTATGAAACATTGGCAATATTTGGATCATGTCATTTCTAAGTGGAAGACACTGGCACTTTAGGTTGGGAATATACAAGAAGTAGTGTTACGTTCAGGATGAAGTAACTCTCTCATAGTCCTCCTATGTTAAGGCTAAAATTGAGGTAGCGGGTGAGATTAAGGTGGGACACGATGTTGAAGAATCAATTTGAACCAGTCTTGGTTCTCAGGTGGCCAAACTTCATTTTTATCATTAATTTTAGTATATGAATTGGATTCTAATGTAAATCTTTTTTAACGAGTCAATCGTTCTAAACGTTTATTAGTTGTCCAAATCCACGTTTGCATACGAGTTTAAAATCCCAATTGTACAAGGAATATAAGACTATTGATTTTAAATTTAATTTTTTATATAATTTTTAAATTAATGTTTGTTTTTTTTTTAAAAAAAATAAACTGAAAACACGAGTAGAGTAATAAATAATATATATGTTTTCTTATCATTTTTTTTACTTTTTTGTATTTTTTTTAAAAGTCCAATTAAACAAAATTAAATAAATAACTATTTTAGAATATTATTTTTTATTAACAAAACTTCTTTTTCAAGTAAAAAAATCTATTTCTTTTAAAAAAAATAGGAAAACAATCAAAATAACTAGAAAAATAGAATAAAATATTTTTTTTTTTTAAATAGTTACAAAAACTGATCAATATTATGTACAAAAACTTGACACTACCCAAAGGTCACTAGAAAGAACCAAAGGATACTTACTAATGTGTATTAGGTTATTTAAAAATTCTCCAACTCTTTTAAATCTTTGATAGAAAATCTATTATAAATTTTAAGTGAGAAAACACTCATGCACACTAGTAAATAAAAGGTGGTGATGCTAGATGTAAAAAATAATTCCCTTTAAGAATGAGATGAGGAAAAGTAGAGGGTGACACAATATTTGTTCTCGAGGAACCCACCATGGTGGTAAATCTCGTGTCCCTAGTTCCAAGACAACACACACATCCAAGTCCACTATTACAAATTACAAGATACATACTATAGTCCTCCAAGTCCACAATGAATTAAACTAAGCAAATATAAATCCGTACACCCAGCCTAGTCTAAAACACCCAACTTGACTGAAAATAAGTCAACCCAGTAACACCCCGGTAATAGTGACTATCACTCACTCACAACACACGCAACATTAATACCAATGTTTAGATAAAGAATTCAGCAATCCAGTATAAAAGAAATAGTTAGGCAAATACAATACGAGTACACCCAGGCACAAACTAAACAACCTCACAATACTAAATCTAACTAAACAATTCGGTAGTAAAAGCGTGAAACACACACACAACTACACACTCAATCCTGAGATCCCATGAAGATGTGCAAAAGAGATTTAATAATAAAGTTTATTTTAAATCAAAACAACAAAATAATCTTATTAAGAAAAAGTGACTAAATACAAACCCGATTAAGTCTATTTTAATTAACAAGAAAAATTACCAATAAGTGACTAAGTGAAAGGTAAGACAATATTGAATTAATCAATACTAAAAGAATAAATAAATACTAAGTCACAAGACACATGCAAGGTCTTCCTTAATATTCAACATTCAAGTTAGAATTAATTCTAAAACAATTTAGTTGATGCAAATGACAACAAATAAAATAGAAAATAAAATTCCAACCATTGTGTCACGCAACTAAAATAAAAATAATTTAACACCATATAGAATATGAATCAATTTAAAGAGGTGTTATGTTAAAATATTAAGTCCAAGTAAAATCAGCAAAAGATAAATATGTCAAGCACTTAATTCATACAAATTAGGACTTAAATAAAAGCAACACAAGAAAGATACTAATAAATTAGTTAAGTCCAAATTTCAAACTTGTGTAACACAAAAAAAAATCCCAAAGATTTAAATTCCAAATTTTAGTTCAAGCAAATACTAATACTAGGTTTGGATCAAAAACTCATACACACAGAAGCACCACCTAAGTATAAAAGAATACAACAAAAAGTATTCAACTTTGGCAATTAAAAGTGTAGGAGTCAATTAGTCCAATTCAAGTAAAATTGAGTACGAGATAAAGAGTGTAGCACTCGACCCAATAAAATGGTATGGGTTTCACTAAAATAAACTTTAAATAAATAAAGATTATTATGATTAAAGTCTACACACTAATTAAACTCAACTAAATAAAGTGAACACACAAAAGTTCAACTTAGAGTGTGTAACTAGATAGAGTCAAAAATCAAATTATCTTTATCCCCAAATAAGTTAAATCAAATTTTAATAAAAGATGTGTGACACAAAAAATAAATCTTGATAACGAAGTGTACACACACACTAAAGATGCGTGTGAATAAATTCTCAACAACAAACACCCACAAATAGATTCAAGATCTAAAAGGTCTACTAAATTTTAGTCCAAACAAATTTTAGTCCAAAGGAGTCCAAATATTAAATCCAATATTTAAATGGAAATGGATCAAATAAAATTTCCATCCAAATAAATTATATCCAAATACAATCTCTTCAAAGATTTTTGTCCAAAAAGGTGTCCAAATATTAAAGCCACGAAATGGGTTCAAATGAGCGGTTCAAGTTTATGTTCAAACTAATAGTAAAGACAAAAAAACAGTTTAGAACAAACTAAACTCAATCTCTAAATTCAATTGAAAAGAAAACGTTTTACAAAAAACATGTGCGCGACACAAACAAGGTCTAGTTTAATATAGCAGGTGCACACACACACACACTTTCGTAAAAAAAATCAAAACTTAAACTATACCAACCACCAAAAAGAACTAAACTATCGAAATGATTTAAAAAATAAGGATAGCCAAAAAAAAACTTTAGTAGTAGATTAACTAAACAACAAAAAGGTTTTATGTTTATTGAGACTTGGGAAAAAAAATTTGGCCTTGGGACATAAACAATGTTTTCAAAGCACCACAACATGTCTAAACAAAACAGATTACTATGTAACAGATCTAAAAACTATATACGTATATATATATATACATATAAAACAGTTACCTAAAACCGAACTCATGATCTGGAAACGAACCGTCCAAAAATGAAACCAACGGAAAACGAAACGTCGGGCCGAAAAACTCGTAACCACACAGGAAATAAAGCGACGCCGGAGAAAGGTCTCAAACCGAAAATCTCCAAAATCGGATCTAAAAATCGAACCACCTCCAAAAAAAACAGGCCGAAAAAACACGCCAGAAATAATAAGACGGATCTGAACCGAAACTATCAACTCCAAAATCGCCAAAACTCCAAATCTCAAAACCGAAACCTCCGAAAATATGGAACCCACTTTCAGATTTTTTAAATCAAGCTAAAAACCCAAAGTCTGAACAAGGTTTCTAACAAAGTAACTCTCAAGAAAATGGTGTATTTAGGTAGAGATTGTAGATAGAAAATAGGGTTAAATGTTGGCAGCAAAAAAAGAGAGAAGGAGATAAACAAAAAATGAAAAGCCTTATCTTCTAAGGCCATCTGTAGCGGGAATGTCTAAATTGATTACGTGGAGATGTAATTTTAGATTGTTTTGAGTAGATTGTTTGGCGAAGTTTTACACTGGGACAACGCAAATGAGGGACGTGGCAGTGTTGGGGGTTAATAATTTTACCGCCCAGATATGGGCGGCTATCATTTTACCGCCCAAGCCAACACAGCAAATCTTGGCGGTTAACATATTACCGCCCAGTTCTAACCAATTTTTTACCGTTCGCCTCTAGATGTTTATAGCCGTTTATACCCGTTACAAATATATCCGTTGTAACTAAATATTAATTATATATTTACCCCCTATAAATAACATTTTCTCCTCTTCTATTTTTCATTCTTATTACAAAATTATTTCTCTTACAATATTTCCTATTATTCATTCTTATTACAAAATTATTTCTCCCACAAAATTATTCATTCTTATTACAAAATATCTCCTACAATATTCTTGAATATTTTTTAAATCCCAAAACTCAAAGACTTATTTTTTATATATTCAATACCATTTATTTTAAATATGTTATCTATTCAAAGAAAATGGTGTGGCAAACTTGCAAAACCTAATCCCATTCCACCCCCACCACCGAATTTGCCATTCTTGTATCGGAATTATCGTCAGTTGTTTGACGATAGTTTTTTGCATGCAAGAGACATGATTGTTGATCCTACAGCTAATCCAACCGACAGTCAATTTCATATGCGAGGTAGTATCCACGGTCCGATAGAGGTGTATGCTGAATTATCCCATATTCCATTTGTGCGAGCGGCCATTGGGAATTTCGGTTTTAGTCATTTATTTAGCGAATCTTTTCCTAACTTCGACAACCAATTGACTGGAGCGCTCGTAAGTAGGTGGTCGGAAGTAACTCATACATTCCATCTACCTAGTGTGGAGTTGGGGATTACCCCTTATGATTTTGTTCATTTATCAGGTAAATATTTCAGAAATGTTTTTTCGCACAATTTTTGTATTTTTATAATTTATTGTTTGATGTTTCCATATTTAATAATTGTTAATTATATGGTTTTAGGAATTCCAATTGGAATCCATCCAATTTTGCCTAGTTTTCCAACATCTAGTCAGTATACTATGGAGCAAATGTTCGACCTATATTTTCCCGGAATAGGCCACCCAGAGTTCAAAGGAAGAAATATTTCTTGTAAAACAGTAAAAAAATACATGTTGGATTGGTGCGAACAAGTTCCGGAGCAAAGACTAGCGAGCGAAGAACAGATTGCCAGAGTTTTTATTGTATATGTGTTGAGCTCCATTTTTTTCCCGACAGGCCATAACACCTTGTGTGTAGATTGGGCAACTTATTTAAACAATCTTAACGACATGGCTGCTAAGGATTGGGGTTCTGCCATTTTAGCGCGTATTTACTATGCGCTTGACGCGTGTACCATAAATGCACAAAAATCAGTAAATTGTTTTTGGCAACTTATAGAGGTATTATTCCCTTTAATTTTACACTTATATCACGATCATTAAAATTAATTTTTTTAGTGTAATAATCTCCTTAATTCTAATGAGTTTTTCTTAAACCCACAGTACTTTGGCTACGAGTACCTTCACACGATGGCTCCCATATTGCACGATAATGCTGTGGAAAGATGGCCGCGTATGCTACGATGGGTGTCTGATCAACGTGAGACTTTATTGGGTCAGATGAGATTTAAAAGTTCGGTAATGCAAGAGCAACTGGAAATGCGTTCTCCCGAGTCAGTCATATGGCAACCTTATATGGGATTAGCAGAAAACCAGTTTAATATCGTTACAATTGCTCACGATTTGGGGTAAAGACGGATAATGCTTTTGGATATTGAGTTAGGTGGAACTTGGTATCTCGGAGATCGTTGCTACCGTCAAATGACAAGTCTCGTTGTGATTCCAGAAAATCCACCGTATCCAATGGCATTCATGCCAAGGGGTATATGTATGGAACAAATTGGCAACTGGCAACTTGTAATTGCTCGTCTCCCAGTCTCATCAGAGGACGAATGGTTGACATACTGGAAGATTGTGGGTAAAGGTGAAATATTAAGCTCCCTAATTCGGTGGAAAAATCATGACGGGGTGGGGTTCGCCTCGATTGCACCATCTGATTTACGGGTACCCAGCGCACCAGGAGATAGATGGGAGGCTCCCCATATATACAACACACAAGGACAATCTTCATCGTCAAATCTTATACCTTTGTCAAGGGATATTGAAGTTGCAGATACAAATTTGAGTGTCACAACAGTCATTCGAGTAGACCCGCCAACCACTCATAATGACTTAGCTCTCGGGACATTTTACTCACGCGACCAATGGCGTGATATGGTTTTTTTTAGAGAGGACTACATAAGGAAACTCTTAAACACTTAGGTCGAACCTAGGAGAAGTACAACAAAATGGTTTCCCATTCCGTACTAAACATCTAGGTAAGTAAGATCGTTGCATATTAGTGCACTTCGTATGGGATTAAGCTCTCAACAGAAGATTGTTTGTGCACTTCGTATGTTGGCGTATGGTGGATGCGGGGATTTACAAGATGAATATCTAAAAATAGCCGAAACAACAGCGATTCAGACTTTAAAACGTTTCTGTAGGGCTGTAGTGAAGGTTTTTAGCTCGGAGTATTGCCGCACACCTACAGCCGCAGATATAGTCCGCATGCAGCCAGAGAATGAACGACGTGGGTTCCCCGGGATGATTGGGAGCATTGACTGCATGCACTCGCAATGGAATAACTGTCTACATGCATGGAAAGGACAATACCAGGGTCATTCCCATGCTACCACTATAATTTTAGAGTCGCGTCTTATGATACTTGGATTTGGCATGCATTTTTTGGAATGCCTGGTGCATGTAATGATCTGAATGTTCTTGCGAAATCTCACGTGTTCGAAGAACTTCTGGACGGAAATCGTCCCCCTATGCACTTTGAAATCAATGGCAACACGTATGAGACGGGGTACTACCTTGCAGATGGTATCTATCCGCCCTACGCAACTATCGTTAAGAGTTTCAAGAGACCGGTCAGTCAAAAACAAAAGGTGTTCACTCGAGCCCAAGAAGGTGCCCAAAAGGATGTGGAACGGGCATTTGGCATCTTGCAACAACAGTTTCACTTCATCAAAAATCCGGCGAATTTTTGGGAATATAAAGACTTACGTGTAATTATGAAGGCTTGTGTCATATTATACAATATGATTGTCGAGGAAGAAGTACGAGACGGGACTTGGAGAGTTGACCAGCCCTTATGTGACCCACCCCCTGCTTAAGCAGACAAAGTCTCGCTGGCCATTATCAGTACCAGGTGCGGGAGGCAAAGATGTGGAACAAGGATGCCCATAACCAGTTACATGAGGACCTTATGGAACACATTTGGAATCGTCATGCAGAATCATAATCTTTATTGTAATTTCAATATGTAGACAATTTTCTTCGTGCTAAATAAAATATGTTTGGTCAAAACTAGTCATTGATGAACATTGGTAGAAAAGCTAGTAATTAATAAATTTGAGTTACATAAATAACCATATAAATCTAATAATCTAATATTAGAAGTTCTGAAATGCTTGAGCCCGACGCTACATTATCTGAGTCAATCGCATCTCATGAAGGGCTCTTTGTTGAAAGTGAAGTTACTTGTATCCATGTAAATAATGTGATCGTCGTCACGTTGGAGTTGAGCTTCATACTCTTTGGTGCGAATTGAAATTAAACCATCAATATTTTCATTTAGAGTTCTTTTGATTGATTGGGATTCTGCTGAATTTTTGTCATAAAGTTTGTTGAATTCATCAGAGTTCTCTAAAATGAGCGTTTGTGAAGCCGCATTGTTGGCTGCCGCTCTTTTCTTCCCTTTCAGTTTCGCAGCTTTACGTCCTTCCGGTCTTTTCAACGGATTATTGAATTCCCTTGTATCGTTATCGTTCGAATTAAGCGGGTTCCCATTATCTTCTTCATCAGTATATTGTGAACCAGTGGTCGACATCGAATACTTTGGCAAATCCTTAAGCACCTCGTAGCAGTGGTCGTAATTGAATTTATGACCCGTTTTTGATAGAAAGTTATCACGAGCTCGTTGAACCTATCAAAAAAAATATTCTCGCATAATTTTTGCAAAATGAATATAAAATAAATATAAAATAAATAAATATTAATTGTAATTACCCATGAGACCTCCGCCGTGCCGCTTTCTTTCCCCCTACCGTATGCTTTGGACAAGTTCATCGTATACAACACACAATCTGTGTTAATTTTCCGAAATTTTCCCTGCAATGTATTTTCAGACCGTCTGTAAATGACACCCTTGCTTGAGTTATATCCGTTCGTAATTTTTTCCCATAATGTAGAACCCGCTTGGTTAGTCCCCATAGCACCATCTATAGAAAATTTAACGTATGCCATACAAAGCAACACCTCATCGTGTGCATTAAAATTTGGCAATCGACTAGAATTAGACGGAGTACTTTGAGAAGAAGAATCCATTATAATTATTTAAATTATAATGTTCAAAGATATAAAATACTTTTGTGTTCAAAGTGTGTGAGGGATGTAATATAAATACACAAAAATAAAAGTTACCGTTGTAAATATGTTTTAGCCGTTAGAAAAGTTACCGTTTGGAACTTATATTTTTTTTTTTTAAATTGAGGTTGGGCGGTTATATGTTTACCGCCCAAAAAATCTGTGCGGTTTTATGTTTAACGCCCAGTCTGGGCGGTTTTGTGTTTAACGCGCAGATCACGTAGGGCCCACTTACACATTGTGTTTCGGGTGTTTACATTTGCATTTCGTCTAACTTTTCTCTCTCCTCCAACTACACGATTATTTACCCACTTTGAGATGTAAATGTGTAGTTTTACACATTTACATCGCCCAATACAGATGGCCTAAAAGCCACACACGAGTATAATAAGAGATAAACAATCCAGGGGAAAAACGGAGAAAACAAAGGGGACACACCAGTCAAAAAATCATGCACCTAGAGCCACGCGAGGCAGACCTCAAAAATGACCAAGTCTCGAAACCACAAACCTCAAATGGCTAAAAAATGAGCTGCCAAATTAATTTGGGAATAAATGTTTAAATTAAACAAAAACTAATGTTTAATCTTATAACATTTTATCCAAATAAAAAGTAAAAATAAATATTATAAAATTCGAAAATAAAAAATAAGAAATATACAACTCCCAAAAATAATTCTGAACATAAAAATATTTTATATATCAAGTCAAATGAGAAAAAAGACTTACAATAGATAATAAAATTTTAATTCAAAAAAATATAACAACTCATACAAGATTAAAAAATAATTGTAACTACACAAAAATTTGTAACAACCCGAGGTCTTGGAGACGAGGATTTATTTATTTTGGAAGAAATAAATAATATTTTATTGGAGAAATAATTAAATTAGCAATTGAGGTCAAAATCTGAAGTTGTTAGAAAGAGTGTCGAATGTCGATTCTGAGGGTACCATAGTGTTCGGAAGGGTCGAGAACGTCGAAATGACTGTACTTGGGGTCTATTTAGGTTCCGAGATAAATTAGGATCGTTTGACTCGAATTAATGTTACCGAGTCATTTAAAGTGTGTATTATCATTTAAAGATGTGTACCTTGGGATTTAGGGCTTATTAATCCTACGGGAGATATTTCTCCAAAGAGAGAAAGAGAAAAGGAAAGAAAGAAAGAGAGAGGAAGAAAAAAGAAGAAAAGGAAGGAGAAAAGAGAGAGAAAGTGGAGATTTTCGGCCAATACGCGATCTCAAGGCGGATTCAGACCCTACGAACCCGAGGCAAGTGATTAAACTTGCTAAATAATTGTTGTGTACCATTTATTGCATGATTTGTGGATGAAATTTATGGGTTTTAGGTTTAGTTTAACAAAACCTAACTTTTGGGTATAATCTTAGATTTGATATGTAGATCTTTGATTTGAGGATAAAAATTGGTTTAAATGTATTCTAGGATGAATATTAATGATATATATGTGATTGGGTTGAAGAGAAATGGAGATAAAAGGACTAAAATGAATTTTGGGTATTTTAGGCTTACAAAAAGTAGCCATTTTCGAGAGTTCTGAAGGGCCTAATCGATTCGGCCTCCTACCGAATCGATTCGGAATTTTTGCAGGTGCCCAGGTCTGAGTGACCGAATCGATTCAGCCTGAGAAAGAATCCCAGGTCTGATGACCCGAATCGATTCGAAAACAGGGCTTTTGGGGGATTGTTTTTCTAAAAAAATAATTTCATCCCGTTTTGATCGAGGTTACCGATTGGGGATCTCTGTAGGAGATATTTGGAGTGTGTTTTGGAGACTTTTAGCGAGTTTCCCTTATAAGAAATTTTGGAGTCATATTGACTAAATTTGAGGAATACCGATTAGAGATTTTGGTATTTTTCTAAGTGGGGAAGCCCGCTTTTATTTTGGGGGTTTTATTTGGAAATAATAACGATTTCACGATTAAAGAATGAGAATAACTTAGAGATAAGGGATCTTAGGATCCAATCCCAAATGGGATAACTTTAAAAGGTTCATAAAATGAATTGAGCCCCATTATGGATGGAGACTTATAAATGCTATTCGAGGTGCATACGGATATAGAAATATCCTTATTGATGCTTAATTTGGGAGATGTCTCACACCAGGAGAAATGATAATGAATAGCATTAGGATAAAAGAATATCCTTAACTTAAATAAAATTGAGAGATAATTCATAATTCGAAGCGACATGTGAGCTTCAAGCGAGAAATAGTATAGCGCATACTAAGTGGGTAAGATGTGTGAGTATTGGCGACAAGTATGTCTTGAGGGAAATATACTAAACAATGATGTTAATGAAATTGCGCCTATGGGCGTATAATAAATATGAAAATGATGTTGCAGGTATACCTTATATGATGGTATATCTTTATTATGTGGGATGTATGTATACCTTATATGATGGTATATATACATGTTAGGCATACCCTTTCCTTGCTATCATTGGGAAGTTTCGTGCGTAGAGGGTGAGCATCCTAGCTCAAAGAGCAGGATGTGGATATTCCCCAGGTCATAGTCATCCATGGTGGTCAGCAAATGACATATATATACATTTATTTATTTTGGGGGTGAGAGGTCGTGGGTATGTGTCCCTCTCACTTGCCGGTTAGGAGCTATGACCACTTCCCAGAACGTCGTGTGCGTGAGTTGATCACGAGGTGGGTGTCGTGGAACCCCACTAGGTGACCCCAGTTTGGTACGTATATGGGCTGCTGGAAGATGATAGCATGTGAGCCTGTGTCCTACGAGTTATAGCTCGGTTGGATGGTTATTATTGCTTGCTCTTGTACTTGGTTATCGAGGGCATAATGGAACTCAACGACCTACATTGCCAGGATTAGTGTATCGGGGGGGGTTCCTTATTTGGATTTCGCCTCGGCGAGACGTCCCACGCATGAACCGCAGTGTAATGTTGTAACTTGGGGGTAAGTTAGTCCTTAATGCTCATACTTATATATATATCACCTATCCCGACAATTGACAGTGCCAGGAGTAGTGTAACGGGGGGCTCCTTGTTTGGATTTCGCTTCGGCGAGATGTCCCACACATGAAACGCCGTGTACTGTTGAGAATTGGGAATATTAATTAATTAAAATTTGGATAATAAATTGGGCTACATGCATCTTATATTGAGGGCATAATGAGCCTCGAGGATCAATACGGTAAGGAGTAGTGTAACGGGGGGGTTCCTTGTTTGGATTTTGCCTCGACGAGACGTCCCACGCATGAAACGCAGTGCCATGTTGAGAATCGGGAGGAGTTTAGTCCTTAACTCTTGATGCTAATAACTCATATATAATAAGTATATATATATATATATATATTATTTACATGCCATATAAGGGAAAACTAGAATATATGAAATTCTAGTAAATGAGATTGTTGATGTATTGTGATGATGTGGTTATGAGATGGATCATGTGACTTTATATGTTCAACAAGTGAACATTATAAAGATACCTATAACTATTAAATTAAAATTAATGTATATAACTTATAGATTATAGAAATAAGTGTAGATTGGGAGATAGGTTAGATAGCTTCACTTAAATACTTTAATTGGGTTTAAGTCAGAATCCTCTTACCTAAATAGAATCGGACATCCATTTGGAGATCACGTGCATATGCTTAGTGCGCGCTTTAGATGAGAGGTGAGTTGAATTATTATGGGGAGTTCGATTCCACCTTAATCATGTAATAATGCTTTTATAATTATTATGCATTTTAATACACTTGCTATAAAATGTTTTTTCAAACTCGGGCTCTGACCCGTTTATATTTTCTCCTCCATGCATATATTGTACTACTTCAGGTGTTCCTCCGCAAGGATGCCTTTGATGTTCATCCATTCAGGATTCGTGGAGCTGTGGCATTGCGGACTGTCTCAGCACTTTGTTTTAGTCGATTCCTATCTTTGTATATCTAGATTAGGATTCAGTTGGTATATTGAGTTAGTATTCAAGTGTTGTAGATTAACACTTTCATATTCATTTCTCAGATTATTGTATTGTTTGTGACCCGACAGCATATTCGGGTATTTCATTGTTGAGATTTTGTTGTACATTGTATTGCACTCTTGTATAGATTAGAGTTTGCACTTATCATTCATCATAGTTAGATGTATATTGTTGGTTATGTGCATTATTGGTTTTGTTGTTGTTGTTAAATAAAAAGTTTAAAATTTTTGACAATTCGCTTGTTGATGCAAAAAACTGGACCGAATCCCATTTTTATGATCATGGATAAATAGATAGAAGCAATCCAATCAAGCACATAAGATACAAAGATTTTTAAAGTGGAACGGCTATGAATAAAGCCTACGTCCACTGTTATTTTATTCCCAGGGGTTTACAATAGCACCATAAGGTGTAGAGAGAGAAAGGATGTGTATCTTGTGTATGGGGTTTCTAGGTTCTCCTGGATCTCCTCCCATCTCCCCACTTTTGGCTAAGGGGATACATGTATTTATAGTGATGGGAGATAAAGAGATTCATTGTATGTAGACATTTATGTCTACATTCAACGAATCTAATTGTTGAATTGCTTGGTATGCTATGTGTTGTCATCTATTAATACAGTATAAATGTACATTAAGGCTCATTAAATGCGTTGCTATCTTCATTAATGCACATTAAATGCATAGTTATCCTTTGATCTTCCTGGTTGGTATGCCGACCAACTCTCCACGGGTGCCGACTAACTCTCCTCGGGGGCCGACCAACTCTCCTCGGGTGCTGACCAACTCTCCTCGGGTGCTGACTAATACTCCTCGGGTGTTAATATTGCCACGTAGGATGGCATGTGTCCTTTTCTGATTGGTCCTCGTAGATGGAGAATTTTTGCGTTAACAGAAGCCGCCAATGCTCCATGCTTGATGGTTTACTTGAAAGGATGGAGTATTTATTCTGCAGTGTTGCTCGGTGCTCGTGAAATTCTTGATCTACCTTCTTGATTTGTTCAACATAAAGTGCATTATCTCCTGGACGACATATGATGCAGGCTCATCGATGGTTGCTAATCTTTATTTTGAGGAACTCCGTGTTCTATGTATCACCCCTGGGAATTTGGATGCAGCCATGCCATAGTATGCAGCTTGTAGCTTGTCATAATCTTCAAGTATGTTGATTGGTTTGCTAGCCGACCAACTGCCTCTTGTGCCGAGCAATTGAGTGCTAACTTCACGTGCTTGATTCTTCTGATTTATGATCCTCTGAATACTTTGTCGAGTAACATACTAGCTTTTGAACCCAACTCTTCAATCTGATTAGTACCAAGCTAGTGGTGGACTTCGAAACATTTTCATACAACTTCTTCTTCAATGTTGGTCGGGACAGTAGTAGTAAAGATCTCAGTGTTGTAGATGCTGAATTTGACTTCTGAACTTCAATAGTATGTGCATAATAACTCCTAAATATGCCTCCCAAACTTCAATATACCTCCTGAACTTCAATATACCTCTTGAACTTCAATAGCCTCCTGAACTTCAATATCAAAAATAATTCCTGAGCAAGAAAAACAACTCCTGAATGATGATTGGTCGGGGCCCCGACCGTGTGAGTTTGTGGAGTTGAATCTGATGCTCGACTGCATGATGTTATAAGAATGTGCCACCAAATGAACAAATGTATCTGTAATAGAAGCCCCCAAGTGTGGAATGTGAACTTTGAATGCTTTTTTCTTGATCGCTTTCATACTTTGTTTCCGACCAACTGTAGTTGACAGCTTCTTATTTTCGACCAACCTGAGTTGACATTTTTTGGAATACATTTACTTCCTAACCAACATAAGTTGGCATTTTTAGGAATATATAGTTTTACTTCCCGGAGGAATACAAGTTTT
The DNA here is from genome assembly GCA_949130495.1 of Sambucus nigra. Lineage (NCBI taxonomy): Eukaryota > Viridiplantae > Streptophyta > Magnoliopsida > Dipsacales > Adoxaceae > Sambucus > Sambucus nigra. The sequence continues at coordinate 374,987,409 of OX422221.1, forward strand.
ATTTCCCGGAGGAATACAAGTTTTACTTCCCGGAATACAAGTAGCTTTACTTCCCGGAGGAATACAAGTTTTACTTCCCGGAGGAATACAAGTAGCTTTACTTCCCGGAGGAATACAAGTTTGATAATAAATGATAGAGACTTCCTCGGAGCTGACCAATGGATTGTTGGGAATAAGATATAATAAATGCTGGAGACATCCTTGGAGCTGACCAACAGATTGTTGGGAATAAGATAATATATGCTGGAGACATCCTTCGAGCTGACCAACAGATTGTTGGGAATAAGATAATATATATGTTGGAGACCTCCTTGCTGAAATAAGAATAGAATATGCATCCAAATAGATATAAAGAATAATTAAAAATAATAAAGTGCCTCGTTGATCTGTCAAGGTAGAATTATATAATGCCGAACAAGAATAAAATCTTCCATAACATAAGAATATGGCCGAGAACGTTGTCAGGCCTGAATATAAATAAGAATTATCCGACCAACTATCCGTTGGGGGTGAAATACAACGAATGTTGTAATTCTCCTCAAAGCTGAATAAGTATCTTGTCGAGGCACAATTGCATAATGCCGAATAAGAATAATATTTTCCAGAACATAAGAATATGGCCGAGAACTTTGCTGGGCCTGCATATAAATAAGAATTACCCCGACCAACTATCCGTTGGGGGTGACATATAATAAATGTTATAGTTCTCCTCGGATCTGAATATGATAATAAGTATCTCATCGAGTTCCATGTTGAGATGAATATAGAATATGAATCCCAAGGGATATATAGAATAATTTGTGCTTGAGCCGATATCTGGACCTGAATATAAATAAGAATTTCACCGACCAACTATCCGTTGGGGGTGAAATATAATAACTGATGTAGCTTTTCCTCGGAGCTGAATATATAATGAGTATCTCGCCGAGCTCCATGTTGAGATGAATATAGAATATGAATCCCAATGGATATATAGAATCATTTGTGCTGGAGCAGATATCATAGCGATAATAAAATCAATAGTTCCTTGCTGAGGTGAAATTTCATATTGCCGAGCTATGATAATATTTCTCAGAAGAGTAAGATTATTTCCGAGCATTCGTCGGAGTTGAATCTTGTACCTGTAAAAATTAATAGCTTGCTCTACCATTTGTGTAGGCTGAATTGATTAGTCGTGAGAATAATTTAATCATTCAATAAATATATGATAGGTATATGTTCGAGAAATAAAATATTAATTTCAAAAAATGGAATAATATATGTTGGCTGATATGTCGAGGCACAATTGCCTGATGTCGAGCAATACTACTTTTCCAGAGGTTTACGAGAGCTTTCATCGGGATTGAATATCGTCCCTATGAAATTTTAATAAGCTGCCCGAGCACCTGTCGAACTAGATCAAATAATTATTGTCATGAGAATAATTATTCAGCCAAACAATATGTGATGTGTATCAGCATAAGGCAATAAAAATTTCAAAATATGAAATAATATGTTTTATGCCAAATGTGTGTGAGATGGACAAATTATTATTAGATATGCGCCATAAATAAGATGTAGAGTTTTTTGTAAAGTTATTTAATCTCCAACAACTAATCAGGTATGAGTTGTTGTTTGAAAATTATTTATCACTTGGTTTTAAAAATATTTATGGGGTGATCACAAGTTAAAAAAAAAAAAAAACTTAAGCCCCCTGTTTGTCCCCAAGCTGAACTCGTGTTTAAAGAAATATCTGGGGTGCTTCGCATTTTTTTAATACCCCAAGATTCTACTGCTGCCGACAAACGGCATGGATGTTGTCGACCAACATTTAAGGATATCTCAAGTTATAGAATATATGGTGCCGACCAAGAAGCAAATGGTCCCCGACCAGCTGAGCAATTTCGCCGATCAACAAAAATGGTGTATTGACAGCACCGAACAATATTAGATGTCACCGACCAAAAAGTGGATGGTTGGATAGTTGCCGACCAGTAAATTGAACCCTCCGAACAAGACTGCGATGTCGCCGATCAAGAAATAGATGATCGCCGACCTGCAATTGGTTCCACCGAGCTACAATATGGGGCTCCGACCAATAATAAGATACTTCGTAGTTGGATAAAATTATTTCAACGTTGCTTATGGATCTTCAAATCTTATCTCCGACAAACAAAAATGGTCTGGTTAACCTTCTCTTTAATAAAATATGGCCCAAGATGATGCCGACCAATAATATAGATGGCTGACCAGAATATCTCGAATCCTTAGATCAGAAAAATAACATTCGATGTAAAATTTAAGCATTAAGAATGTTAATTAAATGAATAATTATCTAATCCACTTTATCGTGTGATTCCGGTAAAGAAACCATGTGATGTGATGAACGAGGGGCCAACATATCAAATTTGTTCCCAGAGTCTTGATATGGTCATGATTTGTTTTACTGATCCTCTTTTACAAGAGGTGGGTAATGATTTTTCAGGTGAGAGAAAATTATTTTTTATATTGATCCTCTCCTATTCCCTATTTGGAGAGATAAAAATATGTTGAATGATCGAAGTTATTACCAAATTTATATCAAAAATCAGTCAATGAGACTTTATTGACATAGATGGAAGATGAACCAAATTAAGTATATAGTTCATAAAAATGAATACAAAGAGACTCAAACTTGAAGAGAGAGAAAAGTAGATCTGGGTCATGATTTCCATGAGAAAACTATTTATTGTCTTTAACCTTTTTCCATTCTCTCATTAAAAATATAATGGGAATTGGAATAGACATCTAAGATCTTACAAAATTTATAATGAAAATTTTCAAATCTTACCACCGTCATATATATTGGTATATGTAATCATTTAAAATATTTATTCCATGATATAAAATTAAAACTTGAGAATCAAGCAAAAAGTTATGATTTATGAAATCCACTATTTTTCAGATTTCTAAATAAGAATGAATCTAACAGTTATGATTTAAAAATCATGATATGCAACATTTTGCAGTTAAAAATTGGACAATTAATTTATGTATATAAACATAAAAATCATGATTGAATCAAAAGATGTATGTATAATTGATTATACGTAGAGAAAATAAAAACTTAGCTTTTGATGGAGAACAATGCTTGTAACACGTTCCCACAGACGGCGCCAATCTGTTGATGCAAAAAACTGGATCGAATCCCATTTTTATGATCACAGATAAATAGATAGAAGCAATCCAATCAAGCACATAAGAGACAAAGATTTTTAAAGTGGTTCGGCTATGAATAAAGCCTACGTCCACTGTTATTTTATTCCCAGGGGTTTACAATAGCACCATAAGGTGTAGAGAGAGAAAGGATGTGTATCTTGTGTGTGGGGTTTCTAGGTTCTCCTGGATCTCCTCCCATCTCCCCCCTTTTGGCTAAGGGGATACATGTATTTATAGTGATGGGAGATAAAGAGATTCATTGTATGTAGACATTTATGTCTACATTCAACGAATCTAATTGTTGAATTGCTTGGTATGCTATGTGTTGTCATCTATTAATACAGTATAAATGTACATTAAGGCTCATTAAATGCGCTGCCATCTTCATTAATGCACATTAAATGCATAATTATCCTTTGATCTTCCTGGTTGGTATGCCGACCAACTCTCCTCGGGTGCCGACTAACTCTCCTCGGGTGCCGACCAACTCTCCTCGGGGGCCGACCAACTCTCCTCGGGTGCTGACTAATACTCCTCGGGTGTCGAATATTGCCACGTAGGATGACATGTGTCCTTTTCTGATTGGTCCTTTTCTGATTGGTCCTCGTAGATGGAGAATTTTTGCGTTAACATAGCTTTTAATAGTTTCTTGTAGTTAGCCTTATATTATTAGCATTATCAGTTGATGTTGAGACTATGCCATCTGAGATACCTAATTTATTGTAGTATAGGGCTGGCCAGCCGTTATTATTTTGAGCGGGTTGTCACAGATGGTATCAGAGCATCAGGTTCTAGTGTCTTTAAGATATGTGTGCGTTACTACGATCTTTCGTAAGCGTTCTTGATGTAGAGCCTTATTGTTAGGACGGTTTCATTCATACGTCCATTCTTTTTCTGTGATTTGAAAACTTTTGAAAGGCGTTCAGATATAATTGTTCTTGTTTTAGAGGCCACCGAAGGGAGGTCGTTCAGTCAAGTCAAATAAAGGGAATATGCGACACCAAATGCCTCAAAGGAACATGACTACCGATGATGTTGCCAATATTGTGGCACAAGCAGTAACTGCTGCCATTTCTACGATGGTGCAGTAATCTGTCGTTCAAGCAGCCCGACCCCATTTAGGATTGTCTTTATGGGAGAGAGTGAAGGAAGATTTTAGTAAGGGGCATCCTCCCGAGTTTGCAGGGGGAGTTGATGCAATGGCTGCAAGTCAATGGAAGAATAGTATACAGAGGCACCTTCGTATGGTTGAGTGTAATGAGGTACATAAATAATTTTTAGCCACCTTTAAGTTATCGGGTGCAGCTCTTCAATGGTGGGAGTTTGTCACCACATCTTAACAGAGAGATACTTTGCCTATAATAGAGTTTTGGGAGCTTTTTGATCGAAGGTATTTTCCTTCCTCTTCTCGAGATATAAAGATTTTTCAAGGAAATAGGACGGTGGCGGAATATGAGGAAGACTTTTCTAGATGGGAAAAATTAGTACCTGATGAGGTAAATACTGAAGAGAAACGTATATCAAAGTTTGTTCGAGGTTTAGATTGGAAAATCCGATAACATTTGTTAGAGAGTCCTAAGTTAGCGACTTTCATCGAGGTAGTGAATGCAGCGCTACTAAAGTGTCATGAATATCGTCTTTGTTCGCAAGAGGGTAATAACTTTGGAGATTCAAGTTCATCAATTAAGTTTGGCGACGAGAGTGCCAGTAATGCGAGTGGGCAAAAAGGATTTGTGGGTAAATGTTTCTTTTGTAAAGAAATAGGTCATAAAAAGAGAGATTGTCCTCAAAGAGGTAAAGGACCACAGTTTGATGAAGTTTTGGAAGTGCAACCCCTACAACAGATTCGAGGTCGTTTTAGATCGGGGGACTATGTTTGGGAGCCCATTGATGAGGAAGGGTAGTCGGACTAGAGATGGGTAATGTAAGTTAATTTTCCTTTATAAATAGGATAATTACTAAAATGAATTTGAGGAATATCGTATGTGAGATATTTATGAAAGGGTAGTGCTATAACCCTATTATGTATGGTATGTAATGACCCTAAGGGGAATTTTGAGCAAGATAGGCTCTTATGCTATTATTTTGTAAAAGAATAGATTTATTTGCAAGGAGCTCGAAAAGAGCTATAAACCTTGTGGTAAATGTAAGAATGGTTATGGTGATAAGTAGTAATGATAAAAGCTACTTCTTTTTATATGGTCATGATAGACTATTATAATTGTTGCATTCCAGATATGGATGAGCCTTATAAATGGAAATATATTGAAATGATGTAAGGTGTTGTTTATGTTTGAAAGTTAAGATTGTGGATTGATGGGACGCAGGAAAATTTTAGCTCATGATTATGATAATTTTTGTGAGCTGCATATTGTTATATATATGATGATTTAAAATACCTTGTGTTGGACATAAGGCATTTTATATTATATTATAATATATAAACCGTTTTCAAAATAAACTATTTTCAAAATAAAACTTTTATCGGCCTTCGGGCCCTTTCAAAATGATTTTCATAAAATTAAATTTTTCAAACTCTAGTCCGGATTTAACAAACTCTCAATCCCCGACATCGCTACATAGTAGTGTATTGGGAGGGTTCCTTGTTTGGATTTCGCTTTTGCGAGACGTCCCCCGCACGAAAGTGGCGAATGTCAGGAATTGAGAGGAGTTATTTCTTTGGACCATTCAAATTTTTTACACTATTAAAATGTTAGTATTATATTTATGGAAATGTGGAACTTTGGGGTCAAATAAGGCCTCAGTATGATTGCTGTGAGCATAAAGCTCAAATATAAAGGGTGTATGGGCGCCCTTGTTGTGGAAATTTGTTTTATATAACTCATAATCAACTTAAAATAAAATTTATAAAATTAATTCATCGTGGGAAGTTAGAAGTTTGAAGATAGGATTAGTGAGTATGGGTAGATTAGAAGTAGTTGAGCTTTGGATAATTAGGCTTAGCTAAAATTTCGAGGAAGAAATTTTTGTAAGTGGAGAAGTTTGTAACAACCCGAGGTCTTGGAGACGAGGATTTATTTATTTTGGGAGAAATAAATAATATTTTATTGGAGAAATAATTAAATTGGCAATTGAGGTCAAAATTTGAAGTTGTTAGAAAGAGTGTCGAATGTCGATTCTTAGGGTACCATAGTGTCCGGAAGGGTCGAGAAAGTCGAAATGACTGTACTTGGGGTCTATTTAGGTTCCGAGATAAATTAGGACCGTTTGACTCGAATTAATGTTACCGAGTCATTTAAAGTGTGTATTTTCATTTAAAGATGTGTACCTTGGGATTTAGAGCTTATTAAGCCTACGGGATATATTTCTCCAAAAAGAGAAAGAGAAAAGGAAAGAAAGAAAGAGAGAGGAAGAAAAAAGAAGAAAAGGAAGGAGAAAAGAGAGAGAAAGTGGAGATTTCCGGCCAATACGCGATCTCAAGGCGGATTCAGACCCTACGAACCCGAGGCAAGTGATTAAACTTGCTAAATAATTGTTGTGTACCATTTATTGCATGATTTGTGGATGAAATTTATGGGTTTTAGGTTTAGTTTAACAAAACCAACTTTTGGGTATAATCTTAGATTTGATATGTAGATCTTTGATTTGAGGATAGAAATTGGTTTAAATGTATTCTAGGATGAATATTAATGATATATATGTGATTGGGTTGAAGAGAAATGGAGAGAAAAAGACTAAAATGAATTTTGGGTATTTTAGGCTTACAAAAAGTAGCCATTTTCGAGAGTTCTGAAGGGCCGAATCGATTCGGTCTCCTACCGAATCGATTCGGAATTTTTGCAGGTTCTCAGGTCTGAGTGACCGAATCGATTCGGCTGGGGTCCAAATCGATTCGGCCTGAGAAAGAATCCCAAGTCTGATGACCCGAATCGATTCGCCTTCCTGGACGAATCGATTCGCTGGGCCGAATCGATTCGGAATTGGCCCGAATCGATTCGGAAACAGGGCTTTTGGGGGATTATTTTTCTAAAAAAAGAATTTCATCCCGTTTTGTTCGAGGTTACCGATTGGGGATCTCTGTAGGAGATATTTAGAGTATGTTTTGGAGACTTTTAGCGAGTTTCCCTTATAAGAAATTTTGGAGTCATATTGACTAAATTTGAGGAATACCGATTAGAGATTTTGGTATTTTTCTAAGTGGGGAAGCCCACTTTTATTTTGGGGGTTTTATTTGGAGATAATAACGATTTCACGATTAAAGAATGAGAATAACTTAGAGATAAGGGATCTTAGGATCCAATTCCAAATGGGATAACTTTAAAAGGTTCATAAAATGAATTGAGCCCCATTATGGATGGAGATTTATAAATGTTATTCGAGGTGCATACGGATATAGAAATATCATTATTTATGCTTAATTTGGGAGATGTCTCACACCAGGAGAAATACTAATTGAATAGCATTAGGATAAAAGAATATCCTTAACTTAAATAAAATTGAGTGATAATTCATAATTCGAACCGACATGTGAGCTTCAAGCGAGAAATAGTATAGCGCATACTAAGTGGGTAAGATGTGTGAGTATTGGCGACTAGTATGTCTTGAGGGAAATATACTAAACAATGATGTTAATGAAATTGCGCCTAAGGGCGTATAATAAATATGAAAATGATGTTGCGGGTATACCTTATATGATGGTATATCTTTATTATGTGGGATGTATGTATACCTCACTGTTCTAAAAAACCCGCCTAGGCTTAAGGCTTGGGAGAAACGCCTCGCCTTACGCTTTTCACGCCTTATTCTTGGTAAAACCCTTAAGGCGCACTTTTTTCTAAAAACAACAATGATTTAGTGAAACGATGTCGCCTTTTAAAGAATTTGTTTACAAACCGGACCATTTTCTCATCCAAAATAATCAAATAGTATTTTAATTTGCATATATTCTGACATATTTTTATGATCTGTGCAATTTTTGTATTTTAATAGCCTTGTTATGGTTAAAAAATATTAAAATATATTAAGAAGGCCTAAACGCCTTTTCACGCCTAGGCCCGCCTAGGCTTCTAAGGCTTAAGGTTTGGCCTTCACACCTCAATCACGCCCCGCGTTTTTTAGAACCCTGGTATACCTTATATGATGGTCTATATACATGTTAGTCATACCCTCTCCTTGCTATCATTGGGAAGTTTCGTGCGTAGAGGGTGAGCATCCTAGCTCAAAGAGCAGGATGTGGATATTCCCCAGGTCATAGTCGTCCATGGTGGTCAGCAAATGACATATATATACATTTATTTATTTTGGGGGTGAGAGGTCGTGGATATGTGTCGCTCTCACTTACCGGTTAGGAGCTATGACCGCTTCCCGGAACGTCGTGTGCGTGAGTTGATCACGAGGTGGCTGTAGTGGAACCCCACCAGGTGACCCCAGTTTGCTACGTATATGGGCTGCTGGAAGATGATAGCATGTGAGCCTGCATCCTTTGAGTTATAGCTCGGTTGGATGCTTATTATTGCTTGTTCTTGTACTTGGGTATCGAGGGCATAATGGACCTCAACGACCTACATTTCCAGGATTAGTGTATCGGGGGGGTTCCTTGTTTGGATTTCGCCTTGGCGAGACGTCCCACGCACGAACCGCAGTGTAATGTTGGAACTTGGGGGTAAGTTAGTCCTTAATGCTCATACTTATATATATATCACCTATCCCGACAATCGACAGTGCCAGGAGTAGTGTAACGGGGGGTTCCTTGTTTGGATTTCGCTTCGGCGATACGTCCCACGCATGAAACGCCGTGTACTGTTAAGAATTGGAAATATTAATTAATTAAAATTTGGATAATAAATTGGGTTACATGCATCTTATATTGAGGTCATAATGAGCCTCTAGGATCAATACGGTAAGGAGTAGTGTAACGGGGGGGTTCCTTGTTTGGATTTCGCCTCGGCGAGACGTCCCACGCATAAAATGCAGTGCCGTGTTGAGAATCGGGAGGAGTTTAGTCCTTAACTCTTGATGCTAATAACTCATATATAATAAGTATTTATATATATTGTTTACATGCCATATAAGGGCATAACTAGAATATATAAAATTCTAGTAAATGAGATTGTTGATGTATTGTGATGATGTGGTTATGAGATGGATCATGTGACTTTATATGTTCAACAATTGAACATTATAAAGATACCTATAACTATTACATTAAAGATAATGTATATAACTTATAGATTATAGAAATAAGTGTAGATTGGGAGATAGGTTAGATAGCTTCACTTAAATACTTCAATTGGGTTTAAGTCAGAATCCTCTTACCTAAATAGATACGGACATCCATTTGGAGATCACGTGCATACGCTTAGTGCGCGCTTTAGATGAGAGGTGAGTTGAATTATTATGGAGAGTTCGATCCACCTTAATCATGTAATAATGCATTTATAATTATTATGCATTTTAATACACTTGCTATAAAATGTTTTTTCAAACTCGGGCTCTGACCCGTTTATATTTTCTCCTCCATGCATATATTGTACTACTTCAGGTGTTCCTCCGCAAGGATGCCTTTGATGTTCATCCATTCAGGATTCGTGGAGTTGTGGCGTTGCGGACTATCTCAGCACTTTGTTTTAGTCGATTCCTATCTTTGTATATCTAGATTAGGATTCAGTTGGTATATTGAGTTAGTATTCAAGTGTTTTAGATTAACACTTTCATATTCATTTCTGAGATTATTGTATTGTCTGTGACCCGACAGCATATTCGGGTATTTCATTGTTGAGATTTTGTTGTACATTGTATTTCACTCTTGTATAGATTAGAGTTTTCACTTATCACTCATCATAGTTAGATGTATATTTTTGGTTATGTGCATTATTGGTTTTGTAGTTGTTGTTAAATAAAAAGTTTTAAATTTTTGACAATTCGCTTTTAATAGTTTCGGGTAGTTAGCCTTATATTATTAGCATTGACAATTGATGTTGAGACTGTGCCATCTGAGATACCTAATTTATTGTAGTATAGGGCTGGCCACCCGTTATTATTTTGAGCGGGTTGTCACAAAAATATTTTTATCAAAAAAAATAATTTATATAATAAATCAATATAGGAAAATATGATTTAGGATATAGAAAAAGATTTTAATAAAAATTAAAAAATGCAGGAGCATATAAAAATAAAAAATTATTTGTCTAAGATTGAGCCAACACAAGAAGAATGAGATTTTCAATCTCCCCCTTTGGCCAATTTTGAGACAAACAAAATCGAGACTCAAAAATAAAAAAATGACACAAATGACATAAAATTATACATGAGTCCTAACAAAATAGATGAGTATATAACTCGACTAACAACAAGGATTCCTAAAAGACTAAAAAAATTGTATAATATAATAATAAAAGAGTCTCAAATTCTCCCCCTGTTTGTCTCAAAGGGACAAAGGATAGGTAAGAATCCTATAAAATAAAAGTTAATACAACATAATATACAAATAAAATGTACTAACAAACAAAATAAAACAAACTACAACAAACTAGTTTGAAATATGGTACTTCTTAAGTCATCTTTCTTAATACACTTAGATTTAAAATTTGGAGTAACGATCTTAAACGGGGCAAAATTAACATGAGATTGGGAATAATTGTCAACAAATTTAGACTTCAAATGGATCCTGGGCATATTCTTAAAACCATTTTGATATCTACTTAAACGCTTATAGCATAATTATTCTAAATGACCCGTTTTAAGATAAAAATTACATTTAAACACATGCCTATCATTGGATTTAGCATTATCATTAAAGCTCACATGTTTAACATATTCAGATTTTTTAGTTAAATACAAACGCTCAAAACATAATTGTTCTAGATGTCTAGATTTGGAACAAAAGTTACACTTAAAAATCTTTTTCTCAACACATTTAGCATTACAACTCTTAGTGGACAGTTTTTCAGAATCAAAATTCAACTTTTTATGACAAAATTTCTCTAAATGACCCATTTTAAAACAGAAATTTTCAACACGTTTATTTCTATCAAAATGTCTATTTTTTCCTAAAACAGCTTGATTCTGCCCTAATTTTTTAAAACAGAATTTCTCTGTATGCCCAGATTTAGCAGAATAATCGCATTTAAGCACAGTTTTGACAGATTTAGCATTTTTCACACTTTCAGCTTTCCTAAAATTGCTTGTATTTGCATTATTATGCTCAAGTCTCTTATAGTAGAATTTTTCAGATGTCCATTTTCAGAGCAAAAATTACATTTACGAGAAGACTTAGCAATTTTGAAATTCCCAACATTTTGAATTTGCCTAAATCAAATTTGTCTTGTCCTAATTTCTTAAAACAAAATTTTCCTAAATGACCATTCTTATGACAAAAATTACAAACAAATACCGGCTTAACAAATGCGGTACCACAATCCTCAAATTCAGCACGTTTATAGCTTAGTTTAATATCAGTCGAATCAGGACATTGTTCTCTACAACTAACAAAATTAGTTTCATCAAAAGTTTCGCCTTTAAACCCAAGTGCTCTTAAAGGAACAAATTCCTCAACATAGTTATTATGAGATTCAGCAATTAATCGAGAATTACAAAAACCATCAACCTTTTTAGATGCAATCTTAAGTTCTCTTTGGCATTCCTCATATTTATCTAAAACAGCCTTAACCTCAACTTGAGATTCGTCAAATTTACACAAAAAATCCTTGTTTTTAGTTTCAAGAGAATGATTAAGTTCAGTTAACATGACAATCCTTTTCTCTAAAAACGAAACATCATTTTCAAGTTCATTTATATGAAATTCATATTCTTCGAACATTAACTTGATTTTATTGCTTAAAGCATCGATTTTAGATAATAACCTAGAATTAATGTTGCCTAAGTCAGTGCAGCCCTCAATAGTGTTATCAAAAGATTTATTATCTACACAACATTCTAAAATCGTACTCACGGACCCATTTAAAACGATAGAATCATCTACATTTCAGATCATCAACATCACCAAAAATATCATCAATATTAGATATAGAAGTTGTGAATGTAGGGTGATATAGAGTAGGTGAGGTACGAGATAAAATCACTTTGTCTAAATCAAAATTATCTACACCTAAATCAGAATTTTCACAACTAGTAGATAAGCAATCATTAATTTCCTTGGATAAAATAGGCACACTATCAAAAGCAACAACGGATTTAGTACCACAAATAAGAGTAGAACGCAATAAATGATCAAAATTATCCTCATCACTATCACTATCAGATATATTATCCCAAATATTTGTAGAAATAGGGGCAAAAGATTTTGAAATGTTATATTGTGAATAAAGCTTTTATTCAGGCATGAATACTCTATTCCTTTCCTTTAGTATTATGCGTTCTAAGTGTCGCCTAAACGCTTAATTACATGTTTTCTTAAAAATAATAAGTAACTTAATTAGAGAACGTGGACACTAACTATGGGGCTATTTTTATAAAATCTTTTAATCTGAATAATATTCATAACCCTTTGGGTACGTAGGATTGATGAGTGGATTTTGGATTTTATGGGCATAGGTTGCATGTAGAAAAATTATAGTTTTGTAATAAATGAATTTGGAGGCGTATAACTCATGTAATTTGTGTTGAGATAATGAAATTGAAATTATGATGTTTTAAATGATGAAATAGTGGTATATTTAATTTAAAATAATTAAATGAGATTAATTGGATGTTTATGACGAGGTGATAATTAAATTAAGATTTAATTGAATTGGACTATCATGTGTAGATTATTACTTTATTATGTCGGGGGTGGGCTGATTTTTGGCACTTTATCGTCGTTACACTAGCCTAGGCATGAGACTAGGTCGAGGTTTAGGTTAGAAAATCATCCTATACATAGGGTAGGACTGATTGATAACTTGGGGACCCTTAGGTATGGGACTAAGGATTATTTTGAGGATCTCACGTCGATAAAAGGGTGGGATAATTTATAAATTGTGAAATTGAGAAATTGAGGATTAATGCCTAAGATAAAACTGGCATTAAAATTTGTGGCAACATAATGTGTCGAGGCCGACAGTTTAAATGGGTCAGAGGGCGATTTATGTCATGTCGTGTGTGGAACCTTATCATATGTCGGGTCAGAGGGCGATTGACAAGGGGAAGTGTGACACTTTGGTGGATTACCACCCGAGACAGGAGGACCGTCATAATAAAAAGTGGGAACAAAAATAAAAATTGAGTTAAGTTAATAAGAGATTAACTTCGTTGGACTTGGGAATTTCAAATCATATTGGTGTGCCTTTATAAATGGTGATCTCTACGGGTAGTTAGTAATTTATATTTATCGCGTTTAATTATCCTGTTTAATTTAAAAATTCTATTGTGATATTTATTGCATATAATGCTATTGTCTGGGTTCACGGATCCTATTTGATGGGAGTAGTGTGTATTCATGCTCGGGACTTTGACCTCGTGCATTGATTAATATTTTTAGGTTTTAGTGCTGGAGTTATTGCAGGATTTTTGGAGATTATCTTGGAGGCGCAATCGCAGAATTTTAGTTGAGTTTAGTAGTGTAGATAAGTTTCCCATTCCTTCGCATTTGTATTGAGACTTGATTTATGATTTTGGTGGTCCATTCGGTTCCACAGTTGTACATTTTTACTCAGATATTTATAATGAGATTTTATTCAGTTTATATTATTGGAGATTGAATTTATTCGAGTTTTAGTATGAGATGGATCTTTTATCGCTTAGTTGGATGGTTTACCTTTCGGAATTGATTGTCATTTACCTTGTGGATTAATTTTATATGTATCATGCTAAGAATGGTATTTTATTTACTCATGCCCGACTTAGTTTTGGTGGCGGACGACGCCAGAATTGAGCGGGGTGTGACAAATGGTATCAGAGCTTAAGTATACAACCACCCTCGGGCCTTGGGTTTTGGGTATGTTGCATTTTTGTGGCGCGTATTTGGAGATAGAAATTTTAGATTATCGTTTCATGTTAGGCATCTAGATTAAATGTGAGATACTGGAATTTGGTGACAAGATTATTTTTGGAGATAGTTATAGTGGCCTGATTTTTTAGAGTTAGGCATTCGGTGAATTTCGAGGGTGAAATTCCATTGTTGGTGGGGAAGTGTAACAACCCGTGTAATTTTGGGGGTATTTTCAAAATATTGAGGAAAAAAAATGTTGAGATAAAATTATTTTTCTCGCTCAAATATGTTAGATTTTATTTTTAAGGACGAGAATTTTAAACGGTTTCGAAAACGGAGTTAAAACGGATTTTATATTGATTTTTAAATAATTGTCCCTTATAAATTTTTTAAGCCTAACTGTCAGCATTACCTGGGCGACGCCAGGGGGTCGATCAATCGATCCAGCAAGTTTCGTGCGCAACAGGTATTTGTTAAGAGGTTTGTTTTGTTTCAAACTCTTTTGGTTTTGCCTTATAAAATAAGGTCGTGGATGACCCTTTGAGGCAAAACTTTTTGGCAGCAAACATATTTTAATTCCTCTCTTTTTTATATACATATAGTCCCCTTTAATCTATGTATTCAACCTTAGGTTTTTGGAGTTGTTCTTGGGGTTGTTTTGGTGTTGGATCTTTGAGCAGTTTTGATGATTCTTGGGAGATGTTTTTGGTGGTGTAATCTGAGTTTCCTGGGCAGATTTATGTTGGTATCCTTTTGGTGGTTTAAGGTATGGGATTTTACATAATATGATCCTTAATCTCGCGAGTGATATTCCCTTTGAATTTATGTGATTATTGAACTCATATTTGAATTGTTAAATTCTTTGAAATCTGGAAAAATAATTGTTGAATTATTTTGATTCATGTGGTATCATTATATTGTTGTTGAGCACGTTGTCATGAGATTTTAAAATGGCACGGATGTTGGGCACTCGCCAAAATTCCTGCTTCCCGATCTATGGCTTGATAAAGCAAATGCGGATGGAGTGAGGCTGGTGACCCATTGATGTGTTGTTGAGAAATTATATGATAAAATGCTATTGAGATTTGCATTTGATTTGAATATTTGTACTCGTGTTGTTACACTTTATTCACCGCTAATATATTTGTTGAGCATCTTTCTTGTCGTATTGTGTACTTCCTCATATTTTCTCTTAGTGACAGGTTAGCGCGAATTTGGGCGCTATGGATTTAATCGGAGATTGATTTTAGCTTGGATATTTTAGGAAGAATATTCGAGAATACAAGATGAGAAGAATTGTATTTATTTGGACGTATAGAGCATTGGAGATTTATTTTATTTCAAGTTAGATAGTTGTATTATTTCGAGAGACTTGTTGTATTTATTTGAAGAGATTGAGATCAGTGGATTCTTTTTATATTGTGGGTAAATGCTCTATACCTTGTTTATATTGTGGATTTAGTATAGTTTTATCGCGAGTAGTGCTCTTTTCACTCTCCCAGGGCGGGCGGGGTCTTCATTAGAACATTCATAAAGGGATTTTTTTAAAGAAAAAATAGCATCACCAATTTGTTTTCCCATAATAAAAACTAGATTTTAAATATATAAAAAATAGATTTTAAAAGGAGTTCAGGATCTTTGTGGAATAAAAACTTTTATAAAGTGAATCCTGAGGTACTTACTAATGCGTACTAGGTTATTTAAAAATTCTCCAACTCTTTTAAATCTTTGATACAAAATCTATTATAAATTTTAAGTGAGAAAACACTCACGCACACTAGTAAGTAAAAGGTGGTGATGCTAGATGTAAAGAATAATTTTCTTTAAGAATGAGATGAGAAAAAGTAGAGGGTGACACAATATTTGTTCTCGAGGAACCCACTGTGGTGGTAAACCCCGTGTCCCTAGTCCCAGGACAACACACACACCCAAGTCCACTATTACTGATTACAAGTTAGAGATTACAGTCCTCCAAGTCCACAATGAATTAAACTAAGCAAATACAAACCCGTACACCCAGCCTAGTGTAAAACAACCCAACTTGACTGAAAATCAGTCAACCCAATAACACCCCGATAATAGTGACTATCACTCACTCACAACACACGCAACACTAATACCAATGTTTAGATAAAGAATTCAGCAATCCAGTGTAAATGAAATAGTTAGGCCAATATAATACCAGTACACCCAGGCACAAACTAAACAACCCCACAATACTAAATCTAACTAAACAACCCAGGTAGTGAAAGAGTGAGGCACACACACAACTACACACTCAAACTCGAGCCCCCGTGTAGATGTGCAAAAGAGATTTTATAATTGTTGACGATAAATGATGAGGATGACATTGAAGATGAAGATAAACATTCACATCAAACATATAAGAGACAAAGGTTTTTAAAGTGGTTCGGCTATGAATAAAGCCTACGTCCACTGTTATTTTATTCCCAGGGGTTTACAATAGCACCATAGGGTGTAGAGAGAGAAATGATGTGTATCTTGTGTATGGTGTTTCTTGGTTTTTGGTTCTCCCCCTTTTTGGCTAAGGGGATACATGTATTTATAGTGATGGGAGATAAAGAGATTCATTGTATGTAGACATTTATGTCTACATTCAACAAATCTAATTGTTGAATTGCTTGGTATGCTATGTGTTGTCATCTATTAATACAGTATAAATGTACATTAAGGCTCATTAAATGCGTTGTCATCTTCATTAAAGCACATTAAATGCATAGTTATCCTTTGATCTTCCTGGTTGATATGCCGACCAACTCTCCTCGGGTGCCGACTAACTCTCCTCGGGTGCCGACCAACTCTCCTCGGGTACTGACCAACTCTCCTCGGGTGCCGACTAACACTCCTCGGGTGCAGACCAATTCTCCTCGGGTGTCGAATATTGCCACGTAGGATGACATGTGTCCTTTTCTGATTGGTCCTCATAGATGGAGAATTTTTGCGTTAACAGAAGCCCCCAATGCTCCATGCTTGATGGTTTACTTGAAAGGATGGAGTATTTATTCTGCAGTGTTGCTCGGTGCTCGTGAAATTCTTGATCTACCTTCTTGATTTGTTCGACATAAAGTGCATTATCTCCTAGACGACATATGATGCAGACTGATCGATGGTTGCTAATCTTTCTTTAGAGGAACTCTGTGTGCTATGTATCACCCCTGGGAAATTGGATGCATCCATGCCATAGTATGCAGCTTGTAGCTTGTCATAATCTTCAAGTATGTTAATTGGTTTGCTAGCCGACCAACTGCCTCCTGTGCCGAGCAACTGAGTGCTAACTTCACGTGCTTGATTCTTCTGATTTATGATCCTCTAAATACTTTGTCGAGTAACATACTAGCTTTTGAACCCAACTCTTCAACTGATTAGTACCAAGCTAGTGGTGGACTTCGAAACATTTTCATACAACTTCTTCTTCAGTGTTGGTCGGGATAGTAGTAGTAAAGATCTCAGTGCGGTAGATGCTAAATTTGACTTCTGAACTTCAATTGTATGTGCATAATAACTCCTGAATATGCCTCCTGAACTTCTGAATGCACCTCCTGAACTTCTGAATACGCCTCCTGAATTTCAATATACCTCCTGAACTTCAATATTCCTCCCGAACTTCAATATACCTCCTGAATTTTAATAGCCTCCTGAACTTCAATATACCTCGTGAACTTCAATATCAAGAATAATTCATGAGCAAGAAAAATAACTCCTGAATGATGATTGGTCGGGGCCCCGACCGTGTGAGTTTGTATAGTTGAATTTGATGCTGAACTGCATGATGTTATAAGAATGTACCACCGAATGAACAAATATATCTATAATAGAAGCCCCCAAGTGTGGAATGTGAACTTTGAATGCTTTTTGCTTGATCACTTTCACATACTCATACAGTGTTTCCGACCAACTGTAGTTGACAGCTTCTTATTTCCGACCAACCTGAGTTGGTGGATTTTTTCTTCCCAACCAACCTTAGTTGGCACTTTTGGGAAATATTTTTTCTTCCCAACCAACCTTAGATTGCATTTTTTAGAATAGTTTTTCTTCCTAACCAACCTTAGTTGGCATTTTTAGGAATAGTTTTACTTCCTAACCAACCTTAGTTTGCATTTTTTAGAATAGTTTTTCTTCCTAACCAACCTTAGTTGGCATTTTTAGGAATAGATTTACTTCCCAACCAACCTTAGTTGGCATTTTTGGGAATAGATTTACTTCCTAACCAACCTTAGTTGGCATTTTTAGGAATAGATTTACTTCCTAACCAACCTTCTTAGTTGGCATTTTTAGGAATAGATTTACTTCCTAACCAACCTTAGTTGGCATTTTTAGGGCATTTTTAGGAATAGATTTACTTCCTAACCAACCTTAGTTGGCATTTTTAGGAATAGTTTTTCTTCCCAACCAACCTTAGTTGACATTTTTGGGAATATATTTTTGATAATAAATGATAGAGACTTCCTCGGAGCTGACCAACGGATTGTTGGGAATAAGATATAATAAATGCTGGAGACATCCTTGGAGCTGACCAACAGATTGTTGGGAATAAGATAATATATGCTGGAGACATCCTTGGAGCTGACCAACAGATTGTTGGGAATAAGATAATATAAATGTTGGAGACCTCCTTGGAGCTGAATATATGATTATAAATATTTGTCGAGCTCCATGCTGAAATAAGAATAGAATATGCATCCAAATAGATATAAAGAATAATTAAAAATAATAAAGTGCCTCATTGATCTGTCGAGGTAGAATTATATAATGCCGAACAAGAATAAGATCTTCCAGAATATAAGAATATGGCTGAGAACGTTGTCAGGACTGAATATAAATAAGAATTATCCGACCAACTATCCGTTGGGGGTGAAATACAACGAATGTTGTAATTATCCTTAAAGCTGAATAAGTATCTTGTCGAGGCACAAGTGCATAATTCCGAATAAGAATAATATTTTCCAGAACATAAGAATATGGCCGAGAACTTTGCTGGGCCTGCATATAAATAAGAATTACCCCGACCAACTATCCGTTGGGGGTGACATATAATAAACGTTATAGTTCTTCCTCGGAGCTGAATATGAATATCTCGCCGAGTTCCGTGTTGAGATGAATATACAATATGAATCCCAAGGGATATAGAATAATTTGTGCTTGAGCCGATATCTCTGAGTAATAATAAAATATATAATGCCTCGCTGAGGTGAAATGATAATAGTTTCCAGATTGTTTCCGAGCATTCGTCGGCGTTGAGTCTTGTACCTGTAAAAATTAATATCTTGCTATACCATATGTGTAGGCTGAATTGATTAATCATGAGAATAATTTACTCATCCAATCAATATATGATGTGTATATGCTTGAGAAATAAAATATTAATTTCAAAAAATGAAATAATATATGTTGGCTGATATGTCGAGGCAAAATTGCCTGATGTCGAGAAATAATAGTTTCCAGAGGTTTAAAATTGTGGCTGAGCTTTCGTCGGGATTGAATCTCGTCCCTATGAAATTTTAATAAGCTGCCCGAGCACCTGTCGAGACTAGATCAAATAATTATTGTCATGAGAATAATTATTCAACCAAACAATATGTGATGTGTATCAGCATAAGGCAATAAAAATTTCAAAATATGAAATAATATGTTTTGTGCCAAATGTGTGTGAGATGGACAAATTTTTATTAGATATGTGCCATAAATAAGACGTAGAGTTTTTTGTAAAGTTATTTAATCTCCAACAACTAATCAGGTATAAGTTGCTGTTTGAAAATTATTTATCACTTGGTTTTAAAAATATTTTTTTTTTGGGTGATCACAAGTTCTTAAAAAAAAACTTAAGCCCCCGGTTTACCCCCCAGCTGAACTCGTGTTTAAAGAAATATCTGGGGTGCTCCGCATTTTTTAATACCCCAAGATTCTACTGTTGCCGACCAACTGCATGGGTGTTGCCAACCAACATTTGGGGATGTCTCAGGTTGTAGAATATATAGTGCCGACCAAGAAGCAAATGGTCCCCAACTAGCAGAGCGATTTCGCCGATCAACAAAAATGGTGCATTGATATTGCAGACCAACTGTTGGATGGTCACCGAACAATATCAGATGTTACCGACCAAGAAATGGATGGTTGGATAGTTGTCGACCAGTAAATTGAACCCTCCGAACAAGACTGAGATGTCGCCGATCAAGAAGTAGATGATCGTTGACCTTTAATAAAAGTTGGCCCGAGATGATGCCGACCAACAATATGTATGGTTGTCCAGAAATAGGGGCTATAAGTGGACGATTTCGAACATCCATATGAGCCGTGGTGATGAATTTTTCATGAGATTGCTATGTCCCAAAATATCTCGAACCAATAGATCAGAAAAATAACATTCGATGTAAAATCCAAGCATTAAGATTGCTAATTAAATGATCCATTCTCTAATCCACTATATCGTGTGATTTCGGCAAAGAAACCCTGTGATGTGATGAACGAGGAGCCAACATCTCAAATTTGTGCCCAGAGTCTTGATATGGTCATGATATTTTTTTATTTTTTTTTACAAGAGGTGGGTAATGGTTTTTTAGGTGAGAGAACATTATTTTTTATATTGATCCCTTCCTCTTCCCTATTTGGAGAGATAGAAATATGTTGAATGATCGAAGTTATTACCAAATTTATATCAAAAATCAATCAATGAGACTTTATTGACATAGATGGAAGATGAACCAAATTAAGTATATAGTTCATAAAAATGAATGCAAAGAAACTCAAACTTGAAGAGAGAGAAAATAGATCTGGGTCATGATTTCCATGAGAAAACTTTTTATTGTCTTTAACCTTTTCCCATTCTTTGATTAAAAATATAATGAGAATTTGAATAGACATCAAAGATCTTACAAAATTTATAATGAAAATTATCAAATCTTACCACCGTCATATATATTGGTATATGTAATCATTTAAAATATTTATTCCATGATATAAAATTGAAACTTGAGAATCAAGCAAAAAGTTATGATTTATGAAATCCACTATTTTTCAGATTTCTAAATAAGAATGAATCTAACAATTATGATTTAAAAATCATGATATGCAACATTTTGCAGATAAAAATTGGACAATTAATTTATGTATATAAACATAAAAATCATGATTGAATCAAAAGATGTATGTATAATTGATTATACGTAGAGAAAATAAAAACTTAGCTTTTGATGGAGAACAATGCTTATAACATGTTCCCACAGACGGCTCCAATCTGTTGAAGACAGAAAATAGCCACTGTCATTTTAGTGGCGTCAACAGCAAATAAATGATGAGATTGAAGATGAAGATAAACAGTCACATCAAACATATAGGAGACAAAGGTTTTTAAAGTGGTTCGGCTATGAATAAAGCCTACGTCCACTGTTATTTTATTGCCAGGGGTTTACAATATCACCATAGGGTGTAGAGAGAGAAAGGATGTGTATCTTGTGTATGGTGTTTCTTGGTTTTTGGTTCTCCCCCTTTTTGGCTAAGGGGATACATGTATTTATAGTGATGGGAGATAAAGAGATTCATTGTATGTAGACATTTATGTCTACATTCAACGAATCTAATTGTTGAATTGCTTGGTATGCTATGTGTTGTCATCTATTAATACAGTATAAATGTACATTAAGGCTCATTAAATGCGTTGTCATATTCATTAATGCACATTAAATGCATAGTTATCCTTTGATCTTCCTGGTTGGTATGCCGACCAACTATCCTCGGGTGCCGACTAACTCTCCTCGGGTGCCGACCAACTCTCCTCGGGTACTGACCAACTCTCCTCGGGTGCCGACCAATTCTCCTCGGGTGTCGAATATTGCCACGTAGGATGACATGTGTCCTTTTCTTATTGGTCCTCGTAGATGGAGAATTTTTGCGTTAACAATAATAAAGTTTATTTTAAATCAAAATAACAAAATAATCTTATTAAGAAAAAGAGACAAAATACAAACCCGATTAAGCCTATTTTAATTAACAAGAAAAATTACCAATCAGTGACTAAGTGAAAGATAAGACAATATTGAATTAATCAATACTAAAAGAATAAATAAATTCTAAGTCACAAGACACGTGCAAGGTCTTCCTTAATATTCAATATTCAAGTAAAAATTAATTCTAAAACAATTTAGTAGACACAAATGACCACAAATAAAATAGGAAATAAAATTTCAACAATTGTGTCGCGCAACTAAAATCAAAATAACTTAACACCAAATAGAATATGAATCGATTTAAAGAGGTGTTATGCTAAAATATTAAATCCAAGTAAAATGAGCAAAAGATAAATATGTGTAGCACTTAGCACATACAAATTAGGGCTTAAGTAAAAGCAACACAAGAAAGATACTAATAAATTAGTCAAGTCCAAATTTCAAATTTGTGTAACATAAAAAAATAATCCCAAATATTTAAATTCCAAATTTTAGTTCAAGCCAATACTAATACTAGGTTTGGATCAAAAACTCATACACACACAAACACCACCTAAGTATAAAAGAATACAACAAAAAGTATTCAAGTTAGGCAATAAAAAGTGTAGGAGTCAATTAGTCCAATCCAAGTAAAATTGAGTACGAGATAAAGAGTGTAGCACTCGACTCAATAAAATGGTATGGGTTTCACTAAAATAAAATTTAAATAAATAAAGATTATAATGATTAAAGTCTACATACTAATTAAACTCAACTAAATAAAGTGAACACGCAAATGTTCAACTTAGAGGGTGTAACTAGATAGAGTCAAAAATCAAATTATGTTTATCCCCAAATAAGTTAAATCAGATTTTAATAAAAGATGTGTGACACAAAAAATAAGTCTTGATAACAAAGTGTACACACATACACTAAAGATGGGTGTAAATAAATTCTCAACAACAAACACCCACAAATAGATCCAAGATCTAAAAGGTCTACCAAATTTTAGTCCAAACAAATTTTAGTCCAAATGAGTCCAAATATTAAATCCAATATTTAAACGGAGATGGATCAAATAAAATTTCAGTCCAAATAAATTTTATCCAAATAAAATTTCTTCAAAGATTTTTGTCCAAAAAGTTGTCCAAATATTAAAACCAAGAAATGGGTTCAAATCAGCCATTCAATTTTATGTTCAAACTAATAGTAAAGACAAAAAAAAATAGTTTAGAACAAACTAAACTCAATCTCTAACTTTAATTGAAAAGAAAAAGTTTTACAAAAAAAATGTGCGCGATACAAACAAAGTCATAGCAAGTGCACACACAGAGTTTGGTAAAAAAAATCAAAACTTAAACCATACCAACCACCAAAAGGAACTAAACTATTGATATGATTTAAAAAATAAGGATAGCCAAAAAAAACTTTAGTAGCAGACTAACCAAACAACAAAAAGTTTTTATGTTTATTGAGACTTAGGCAAAAAAATTGGTCTTGGGACATAAACAAAGTTTTCAAAGCACCATAACAGGTCTAAACAAAACAGATTACTATGTAACAAATCTAAAAATTATATACGTATATATATAGTATATGTATAAGTATATATGTATATCTATATAATATGAGACAATGGTCTAATGAATAGTGTCGTCTTATCTTATCTTATCAAAAAAATCAAAGGGTCTATATTTTGCCACGTGTACAATCCAAGGGTTGAGACTAAAAAAAATCCCCTCACAAGGCTCACAACCCGTGTTGGCTCTTCCCCCTCTCACTCTCTCAACCCGTCTCCTCATTTTCTTTCCCAAAAAAACCCTAGTCGCTCCCCATCACCCTGCTCACGCTCTCACACTCTTCCCTACACACTGCTCACGCCTCTCACACGCGGCCGGCCTCTACCCCACCAACTCTATCTCTGCCTCCCCCCTCGCATATCACACTGCCTCGAAGTCGCCAATCTTGGGTTTATATGCTCTTAATTCTTTTGATATGTATTGTTTATGTTGAGAAATTCCTATTTCATATGTATTGCTTTACTATTGCTTTAGATATTGCTTTAGATATTTAATATTGCTTTAGGTACTAACATTCCTATCATCTCACTTTAGGTACTACTATTGCTTTAGGTACTAATAATCCTAACATCTCATTTGATATGTATTGTTTATGTTGAGAAATTCCTATTTCATATGTATTTCTTTACTATTGCTTTAGATATTGCTTTAGATATTTAATATTGCTTTAGGTACTAACATTCCTATCATCTCACTTTAGGTACTACTATTACTTTAGGTACTAATAATCCTAACATCTCATTTGATATGTATTGTTTATGTTGAGAAATTCCTATTTCATATGCATTGCTTTACTATTGCTTTAGATAGTGCTTTAGATATTTAATATTGCTTTAGGTACTAACATTCCTATCATCTCACTTTAGGTACTACTATTACTTTAGGTACTAATAATCCTAACATCTCATTTGATATGTATTGTTTATGTTGAGAAATTCCTATTTCATATGTATTGCTTTACTATTGCTTTAGATATTGCTTTAGATATTTAATATTGCTTTAGATACTAACATTCCTATCATCTCACTTTAGGTACTACTATTACTTTAGGTACTAATAATCCTAACATCTCATTTGATATGTATTGTTTATGTTGAGAAATTCCTATTTCATATGTATTGCTTTACTATTGCTTTAGATATTGCTTTAGATATTGCATATTGCTTTAGGTACTAACATTCCTATCATCTCACTTTAGGTACTACTATTACTTTAGGTACTAATAATCCTAACATCCCATTTTACGATTTTAAATAGGACCTACGGACGGTCCGGTTAGTTGACTTGACTTGGACATGGATAACCCGCCCACATTTTCCAACGTAAGTAAAAAAACCGCCCTCTGAAAAATATACTTTCTACTTCCTCCCTATGTTATTATATCAAGGGGCTTTCATGGAATTTGTGTTAATTTTTTTTCACAGATTCAAGGCGTGCGTAGGATCAGCACTGGTATTGTGATCGGCGATGAATCAGAACTTGAGATGATTCTTAAAGAGGTAAATTTTACTTTTGCTACATTTTTCCACGACAAATTTTACTTTTGCTACCCAACTCTTTACATTAATTATTTATTTTTTTCAGAAGAGAAAACGAACGGAGCAACTTTGGGATAAAGAGAAAGGGAAAGGGAAAGAAAACGAACCCCCCACCAGGGTGTGTTATTTTTTATTTTGCATTTTCTTTTCATTATTTAATAATTTATTATTTGCTTACATTTCTACTCCACTTTACTCAACGTGCCAGGACTTCCCTCCCACTTTTGCCCGTGCATTGGCTCAAAGACTACAACGTGATTGAGAAAGGGCACAAAGGTTGCCGCTTAATCCCAGTAATTGTTCTAATCAATCATCCACTTCGACGAGCACTAATGTGTGGGTAACCCCACAATAACCTACTCCATCCACTTCTACATTACTGCACACCCCTCTACAACAATGTTGCCCTCTTCGTGATAGCACCCCGTTATCAGACATTGGCCTTACAATTGATCCTCCAACTGTAAAAATTCTTCCCCATTTCCTTCATTTATCAAATGCATTGTTTTCTTATCTTCTAATTAATTTTACTCAACGTGCCAGGACTTCCCACCCATCGTGCCCGTGCATTTGCTCAAAGACAACGACGTAATCGAGAAAGATCACAGAGGTTGCAACTTGATCCCACTAGCTGTCCTAATCAAGTACACACTTCGACTCGCTCAACACCATCAAATTGGTCACGTGCAAGAACTCTAAGGCAATATCCTACTCCGCCGACTCTTACGTTGCTGCCCACCCCACCACAACAATGCTGCCCAGTTATGCAGCAGTCCCGCGACACTGATGTTTTGCCCCCTGCTATTATTCCTAGAAATTTGAGCGTAGATTTTGATGCTACTATCATTTTTTATCCCAACCATGAACACATTGGGAGTGTATTTGAAGATCACATTCTTTTCCTACGCCACCACTGACAGATTTGGTGAACAATGCTCCAACTGGATCATCAAGAGTATCCGTGCTTCCTTCTATAACTCGGTATAACTCCTATTTACTTTGATATTTTAAGGCCAATGTCTATTTGAGATAGTCTAGACTCAAGTTATTTCTTTCTCCATTTTAGGTCAAGGAGGCAAGTCATCACATACCAGGTGGGTTGTAGAAAAGCAGGACGGGCTAGACTTTAATCCGAAAGACACGAGTTGGGACCTATGAATGTTAAATGCCCTCATTGTAATGCCTTGCACTGGATGGCTGAAAGGTTAACAACTTCATCTATGATACGACCGTTGTTTGGGAAGTGTTGTCTACAAGGCTAAATCATACTGCTTGCCCTTAGGGAACCCCCTGCTGAAATAAAGCTTCTTTTTTATGGCAATGATGACCAATCTAGGTCTTTTCGTGCTTACATAAGAGAGTATAATGCAGCCAATGCATTTACAAGTTTAGGTGTGTGAATGGATGATCGAGTCCTCCCAGGGAGGGGTCCCACGAGTTTTACAATACATGGTGAGCTACGCCATCGCACAGGATCCTTATTGCCGGATGAGGGTCATGAATTAAATTCCATATATGCTCAATTGTACATTTATGATCCAGGTGCAGCTTTATATATTCGACACCATAGGAATCCACATTTGAGGAGGGATGTCCTTAACACCATACAACAATGTTTGTTGTTGAATAATGAATTCACTCATAAATACCATGAAGCCTTCTCTATTTTGGATCAAATGGATAAAATGGGGCAAGACTTACTTGCTTATCTTCATTATAGTTCTTCAAAGGACCGTCGAACGTATAACTTGCCATCGTCTGAAGATATTATTGTTATTTTATAGGGGGATGGTTTTAACATTAGTGGCATGCGTGATATTATTATTCGGCTCAAAGGCGGCAATGAGTTGATGCAAATTAACGAGTGTCATCCAGCATATTTGCCTTTGCATTACGTCTTATTGTTCCCCCACGGTGAACTTGGTTGGCACCCCGAAATGAAATTATGGGATGTCCGACGGTTTCAAGAACAGGATGATCGCTTAACTCAATTAAATTATTATGGCTACCGATTGTTCAAGCGTGACTCCGAGTACTCCACAATCCTTAGAGGGGGGAAATTATTCCATGAGTTTATTGTTGATGCTTGGGCTTCTACAGAGCAAAACCGATTAACTTATTACCGACTCAATCAAGGAAGGCTTCGGGCAGAGTTGTACAAGGATCTCAATGATGGTATGTGAAACGGTTTACAACCAGATGATATTGGTAGGCAAATGATTTTGCCTTCTTCTTTCACCGGTAGTGCAAGACATATGTTTGAGATTTATCAAGATTCTATGGCCATAACGCGTTATAACCAACATCTCGATGTTTTTCTCACTATGACCGCAAATCCGAAATGGCCAGAAATCACCAAAGAATTATTGCCTAATGAAAATGCATTTCTTCGTCCAAATTTGGTGGCGCGTGTATTTGAACTAAAGAGGAAGGCCTTGATGA
Organism: Sambucus nigra; assembly: GCA_949130495.1. Taxonomy (NCBI): domain Eukaryota; kingdom Viridiplantae; phylum Streptophyta; class Magnoliopsida; order Dipsacales; family Adoxaceae; genus Sambucus; species Sambucus nigra. The sequence goes on from OX422221.1 coordinate 375,014,974, forward strand.
AGGAGATTGAAAATAACCATGTACTTGGCAAGAAGGTGGCTCACGTCTTCACAATTGAATTTCAGAAATGAGGTTTACCTCACATGCACGCCTTAATCTTTCTTGATGGTCCAAGAAAGATTAAAATAACTGCCCAAGTTGATAACATAGTTTGTGCAGAATTTCCTAGCTTAGAAGAAGACGCCACCCTTTTTTAAACTATTTTGGGTTGCATGGTACATGGCCCTTGCGGAGTTCGGTCTCCTGGAGCCCCGTGTATGGAACATGGTAAATGCACAAAGAAATACCCGAGAGAGTTTTGTGACACTACCACTATGGATGAAGATGGGTACCCAGTATATCGACGTCGTAATGATGGTCGAGTCTTTACTGTTGGGAATGGGAAACAGGTTAATAATCGAGATGTTATGCCGTATAATCCCCATTTAAGTCGGATGTTCAATTGCCACATTAATGTCGAAGTTTGTGCCGGGCTTAGATGCATCAAGTACATTCACAAATATATATACAAGGGATTTGATCGCACCACTATTGTCTTAGGATACGTTGATGAAATTCAGCAATACTTAGATGCTAGGTATATTGGCCCCCCCGAAGGGGCTTGGCGAATATTTGGTAATCCAATGCATCAGGAGAAACCATCCATTACGCAATTGGATCTTCACCTCCCAGGCATGCATCATGTTGTTTTCGATCCAAATGAGTCGATGGATGACATAATTCATCGAGGTTCGACTCAAGAGACTTCTTTAATCGCTTTTTTTGCATATTGTGCTTCCAACGAAGAAGCGCGGGCCTTCACTTATCAAGAATTTCCACAACACCATTGGTGGGACAAGGCATCTAAGAGATGGACAAAGCGAAGTTCAAAAGGGGGTTTTGCAATTGGTAGAATGTACTTTGCTAGCCCGAACTCAGGAGAAAGGTTTTATTTGAGATTGCTTCTTACTGTGGTAAAAGGACCTCGATCATTTGAGTGCTTACGGCCCGTAAATAATGTCTTGCATGATTCTTTCAAGTCAGCATGTGTTGCACTGGGACTTTTAGAAGATGACGATGAATGGGTTCAGTGCTTGCAAGAGTCCGCGGTGATGCAAACGGGATATCAACTTCGTCGACTTTTCGTCGTTATACTCACCCAATGTTCCCCTATAAATACAGAATTACTATGGGATAAATTCTCATCATACATATGTGACGATCTCGCGCACAACCTCCGTAGATCATTTGCAATTCCTTCTCCAACTGATGCAGAGGTCAATGATTACAGATTGTATCTTCTCAACGATTGGCTACAAGAGTCTGGAAAAAGTTTGACCGACTTTCCACCAATGCAATTACCTCTAAAAAAAATTGGAGTACCACCGAAGAGAATCGGCTAATATGGGAGCATCGACAACTTTAAGCAGATACAAACACCGCGAACGTGCAATGTAATATAGACTGTCTTAATTCGGGGCAACAGCGTGCTTACTCGGCCATTACTACTTCTGTGTTTGAAGGAAAAAGTACTACCTTTTTTTTTAATGGTGGGGCTAGAATGGGTAAGATCTTTTTGTATAACACAATTACTGGAATTTGCCGTAGTCTTGGCCATGTAGTCATTACGGTTGCCTCTTCGGGCATTGCTTCCTTATTGTTGGTTGGCGATCGAACAGCGCATTCAACATTTTATATTTCGCTTGACATCCTTGAAAAATCTAATTGTGGGTTTTCAAAGCAATCGAATCAAGCAGAGTTGTTTAAACTAGCCAAACTTATAATCTGGGATGAAGTGCCAATGCAACATCGGTTTTGTGTTGAAGCAGTTGACCGAACATTACGAGATATATGTAGTAATCAAAAGCCTTTTGGGGGGATAACTGTTGTTCTCGGGGGGGATTTTCGACAAATTTTACCCGTCATTCCTAAAGCAGTTCGCGAAGAAATTGTCGCCGCGTCATTACAGCGATCAATTCTTTGGAAGGATGTCAAAATTCTTACCTTGGACACAAACATGCGTCTCGACATTACAGACACCCAAAATTCGGCATTTGCAAATGTTTTGACCACGGTATAAGAATTTTTTCAAAATATTACGTTCTTTACACATTTATTAAATACTTATTTATGCATTTCATGTAGATTGTTCTAATAGTACATCTTTATTTTTCAGATTGGCTCAAGCCCTGACGAAATTGTGCTGCTGCCTTCAACATTACGCTGCTGTCGGAATGTTGAAGAGTTGATGAGGTCCGTATATCCGTTGTTGAATGTGGAGGGTATTGTTATGCCTTCTTACCTAACTGAACGGACGATTCTTTCAGCCCGCAATGATGATGTAAATGCAATTAATATGACTGCCCTAGCTATTTTTCCAGGAGAATCTGTGACATACTACGCAGTAGATAAATTATCCGGATGAAAGTAATCCGAGCATAACTAACCAGTATCCTAATGAGTTCTTAAATTCTTTGAACTCTTCTGGTCTACCTCTATTTAAGTTGGAATTAAAAGTGGGATGTCCCATCATGTTACTAGGAAATATAGCGCCAAAAGACGGTCTTTGCAATGGCACGCGTTTGATTGTTACCAAGTTGTCTGAACATGTAATTGAGGCCATAATCCTGACTGGAGATAAGTTTGGCACAACTGTCTTCATTCCGAGAATCTCTTTAACTCCCTCCTCTAATGAAATACCTATCAAGATGACTCGCCGATAATTTCCTATCAAATTGGCATATGCAATGATAATGAACAAATCTCAAGGACAATCTGTAAAGTTTGTTGGTATTGACTTGCGCACCCCCGTGTTCAGTCACGGTCAATTGTATGTTGCATTATCACGTTACACAAGTGCAGACCGCATTTCTATCCTTCTACCCTCCTGGGAGGAGAGTTCAACAACAAATATTGTATATCCGGAGGTTCTCTTATAGGGATGTAAGTCAAAATATTGCTTTTGTTATGCTGCATTTTAAAGATTAATATCCAGTATTCCTAGGCTCTTGGTCTCATATACTTCTTTCTCATTTTGCTTTTTTGGTGTAACAGGTCAGCGGCATCCGCGGGGAGGTCAGCGGCATCATATAAATTTTGAGTAATTCAAATATTGGTAGGTATTTTTTGATTGGAGTATTATTTATAGTTTGGTATACACGTTTTCAATGCCTCTTTCATTATCAAACTTCAGTTATCTGTTGTATAAACTATACACAGTTATTTACTTAGTAATGTGCATATGATAAAAAAAATATTTTTAACCACCAGTTTGATAACGGATAAATCAACAACTAAAACCAATTTTTGTTGCACGAGTTGCGTAACTGTTACATAAATGATGACAATCCTTTTTTTGCCTTTGTATCAGGTTCGTCCTGATCACCAAATGAAACTCAAAATCAGCAGCATTGTCAGTATCAAATGAACTCAAAATCAGCAGCACTGATTATAATATACTCACAGTAACTAACATATTTATGGATTCAACTTATTTGGATTCAATCTAAAATAGGAAGCTCCTCACAGTAACTAACATATTTATCCTCTTTTTATGCAGACGTTTTGTCGGAGTCCAATTTGTTTTCATGACCTTGAAGTATGCTCATGGCTTGGTTGGTATTTGATATATACCTTCCTTATCTCTTTATCTATTTTCTATATAGTTTCTTTTCATTTGGGTGTTTGATTTATTTTAATCTTCATGTAACACTATCGTTTTTCATTTTTTATTTTTTTGTAATTTTTCATTTTGTTGTGCAATGCTTCTGTTCCTCATCCCAGGTTGAAGCTTCAACATTTTTCAGTTTTCAACTTTATCTTTGTTTTGTTTAGTTTGTAGTTCCCTAAGTCAATAAGAACTTGATCGGATATTTTTTTAGTTCTCCATGAATGTGGCACACATACTATTTTAGATACAAAACATAATGAGTAATCAAAAGGCAAAGTTTTGAGTGTGCAAAAGCTTATATAAGAAAACTTTTGAATCTTCCCATGAATGTCCCAAAGCTTATATAGCTTAGCTTGGACATGCTTTATCTTCTTTAAATCTCACACGTGTTAGGTTCTCATTCTCTCTAATTGTTTTATGATCTAGAAAGTCTGGAATTTAATTTTGGATTGAACTTAATCTAACCTCTGTACTATTCTTGATTCATTTCAAATAGTTTAAAACAATTTGGACCTCCCTTTCCCTAATGCTTATGATGAAATTCACCGCGAAGCTCTCATGTCCTTATAACCGGACATATTTTAAACCAAATATTTGTACGACGTGTCTCATTCCCCACTTTTTGCATTTCCATAACTACAATATTGTTAAAGCATTTCCATTGTAAAATTGAAATATTTGGTGGAATTTCTTTTTCCCATATAAAAATACATAGAAAAGAAGAAGGTTTGGACTTTCTTTACACCTCCCAAGTAGTCTTAGTGGTGAAATCACCACGTTAGTTTATATGATTGTTCTGTAGTAAATTACCATTCAATAATTCTTACTCTAATATTGCAAATTTAGTTTGTAACAGGTAAGAATCGCTAGCTGAATATTGGAACTGAGTCCACTTATTGTATCCCGTTGCAAGAATGGTGTTTGGGTCAAATTGAAACCAATGGATCATGCACGATTTTCGCTGAATCTACTTCCATATGCGCAACTATAACACTTCCATTATGTCGTTGGAGAAATTCACTTTGGACTTTCAAATTGGTTGGTTACCTTCTTATAGTATTTACTGACTTTTAAATTATGAGGGTATGCGTATTTTATTACCTACAATTCCTAATTGTTCCTAATTTACATTCTCTCATTTTAAATACACTTTGTAATATACTATTTGTCATGACTATGCATTAGTTGTGATATTTGGCATGACAGCCTCATGGCATGAATAACAATTGTATTGGTTAATGATGTTTGTTTTAAGTTGAGTTTGTTAATGTTGCATATTGATTCCATGTTCTATGCACTGCTTGAAACTGACCAGCTGAATTTTGATTTTATTGTTTGCATACACTAGACTGATGGATGTTATATTTGGTCCTCATGACAGTGCAATTTGTTTCTCGGATGTTCCATCCTGAGGCATTAGTGGCATTACTACAACCATAAAGTAAGGAAAGTTGTGGAGCAGAGCTGGACCACTGACTGACTTAATATCGTTGGCGTGACTACAATAATATAACACTATGGTATGACGGCCCTCTTTTAAGGAACATTTGTCACTGCCCGCACAAAATACATAACTAATACACACATTCTACTACTGTGAAGGAAGGACTCTATTTCGTGAATCATATTTTATTTGATCAAATTTTAGATTTCGGTTCTTTTTTTTCATTTTGTCGGTGGTTCCTACTGTTTTGCCTCAAAAGCTTAACCTAGAATTCAATTATCATACTATAAACATTCATAAGGGAGTTTTTTTTGGTTTTATTTTGGTTGCAAATCGATATATTTTGTTTCAGAATTTAAGGACTTCCGGCACCAGCATTAGCACTTATGGAGACACTATTTTCCATAGATCATACTGATCGTGGATCTGCTGCTTCTGCTTTGGAGAATGAGGTATGATTTTTTTTCCCTTGAAAATGACATTTCTTTTTTAGCTTAGTGCTATTTTTTCGTATTTACTTTGGTTTCAAACTTATGATTTCGTAAATAAATGTTTTTGAAGTTAATGATATACTTATTGTAAGATTTGGATGCCACTTATGAAGTTATGATTTTCTTATAAGGATTGTTTATTTAACTGTTTGTTCTTCTTCTCACAGGGGTTGAAAAGTTTTGGATGCCACAACCTAAAACCATGGAAGCTCCCTTAGACATCATGATTTTAAAACTTTCTCACCTAAGGTTGTTAGCAATTTTTATTCAGTACAAACTCAGTTTCTTTGTCTCCTTCAATAGTTTGTGGGGTAAGGTTGTGTAGCTGACGCCATGTCTGATTCCATATACTACATCTCCAGACAAGTTTTATCCAGTACAAATATTTGAAGTCATTTTTAAATTAACACATAGGCAAGTAGTTAGAATGTGTAAATTAATGTGTGAATTTCAACCACCAAGTTTTGTTTCAATTGATTCCAATGGACAAGTTCATTATACACTTCAAAATATTCATTTGTTATTTTATCTCAAATCTCTTCTACTGTATATATTTTGTATTCATTTTTGCTTATTCTCATTCAAACATGGGTCGATACTAATGTTATTTGTATGCTTTTGAAGATCGTCCAACCGTAATTCCATTTTCAGTTTTGGGAAATGGTAGCTCCATTAACCGAAAACATTCTCACTCGCGTATAAGGAAAATATTTCCAAGCCACTTAGTCATTGATTTATCTATATAACCTCTATAGTTATTGATTACTTACATTGGAACAGATATCAGGGCTGCCCAAGAAGTGAAAGCCTATAGAAATCATGGTTTTTCCCAATCTCAACGCGGTCACGTAGTAATGTTACTGGACCAAATTCTATTAGCTTTCAGTTTAGTCAAATTCAAATGCAAATTCAAATACCATGTGTTTATATTGATTTGACTAATAATGTTGGTGGAGGTTCTTATGGTGGTGGTTAAATTCAAATGCAAATGATGTCTCTATTGTGGATTATTAGGAGTTTTTAACAAGGCAAATGATGTGATCTTTCTCTAATATCTGTCAGTGATGTGAAAGGATGAATGATCTTCTGAGGATGAAATTCGAAGGGCCGTCGACTTCGTATTTGGTGGACTAATCAAGAACGTGGCATTAGGTGGTCTGACATCATTAAGGTCATTCCCATCTCTTCATATATATGTTGCTTCTGCCTACAACATAGGCTATTTGTTTCACACTACTCATAGTTCTCTTCTGTAGCAGGAGGTTAATGATTTGAATCCAAAAGAACGTGACTTAAAATTCAATTCTTTTATGACCAGTGAGGGTGGCCAAAGTCGGAGGATCATAAGTTGCCCCATTATTGACCAAGGCCCTTCAAATAATATTCAGTAGGTTTGTTGTTTGTTGAAACATACAAATCTGAAATGGTGTCCCATTTCACAAAAAATATTGTATTAATTACAAGTTTTAGTATTCGGTTGCATTTTTTTCATCTAAAAAGTCTGAAGTTTATCTCAATTTCGTTCTTCACTTAATTGTAATGAGATAAACCTCTATCAACTTTTGACTTTTTAATTAAGATACTCGACGAGGTTATCATTTTTGGTTATGGCATTACTAGAGATACTCCACGAGTATCACTTTTGACACGAAACTGATTATCAATGAAGTGATGGTTGAATTGTTTATTGGATCCAATCTGATAATTTTTGGGTTTTTAGATGGTGGTTCATAGGCTTGGTTTGCATTTGAAACTGGACTTTGACAGTTCGTAAACAATAGTAGAGAAACCTTAATCATTTTATTATCTTTTAAAGTGAACCATTCAGGTGTTAGCTTTGTGAAAACCTCTGGTGATGGTGATACAGTGACAACAACTTCTTCTAAAGTGTTTTAACATTTTCTCCTGACTCAGTTCATCAGTGTTGAAATAATATTTGGTTTGTATAATTTGGTAAAAAAATGATTAAAATTCTCATAACTGCAATATAGACACAATTTGCCTGCTTTCTTGATGATTAATTGATATAAACTTTTAGAAAACTTTGACTTCAATATTGATATAGTTTAACTTTCATACGTAAGTTTATTCACTGTCATTCATTTTTGTGTTTATGAAGTTGGAACTTTCAAGAAACACTTCTTCACAGCACATCAATTTATCTTGATTTGGTAGTTTAATTCAACTGACTCAATGTTTGGGCAGTAAGAGGTACTTGGTATAACTTATTCTTAATTTTTTCTTCACTTGCAGACAACTTCATTTTTTCTTCAATTGACTGAATGTTTGGGCTTGAGAATGCAGCACAGGGACAATTGAAATAACTGAACTACATCGGATTTCACCAGATTTGGGCTTGACAATGCTTGGGCTTGACAATGCAGCACAGTTACACTGGATTTCATCAGTTGCTTAAGCATTCTGCAGTTCAATGGTAGTGGATATTAGCAGCAGCAGCTGGTGTACTTGGAGTTATCGAACCTTAGCAATGTATTGGGAGTTAGTTTACCGGGACTTTGGTTTACTATTTACTCATGCCTCGCATGTATTTAAGAAAAGGCCCAACAGTGTTCGATATCTCGGTGTAGATACCCCAACAGTGTGAGTTCAAGATTCATTTTATTTTTTCTATTTCACATTATTCTATTAGAATTACATCCGCATATTTAATGAAGTTGCAAGCATAATCTCTATTTATTTTGGTTTTGTGGTATACTTTATGCTTTGTATGCTCATTTTTTGTTGTGAATTTCTTTAAATTTATTTTCTTTAAGTATTTTAAATTTCTTTTATTCAATAGTGAGAGATAAAGGACTAATAATATGAGAATCATTGAAATAATCTGAAGAGCATTACCATAATCTGAGGAGTATATGAAGAGGTTCACTATGAAGAGGATTTGAGGATCAACGATGAGGATCATAAGTTTTAGTTTTAGTTTTAGTTTTGAGTCGGCATTAATGTAGAATGACTTTAATTTTATAGTTTTTTCCGACTCTTTGCATCTCCTTAACACTCCATATTTTATAATTTTTAGTTTCAGTTTTAGTTTCTATTATGGGTGTTGACTATGTATTTGTGAAATTATTTCCTGGATTTATATCTCGATGGTTGCCAAAATGTTTTGTTGATTCCGTTGATGAACCACCAGCCACCATGAACCTCCAGGGAAACACCATCACCTCCAATCAATTTGAAAGTGCCCATCATACATTGTAAGCTGAGTTGAAAGTAAAAACACATGTTAAATGCATCCATAATTATTTATAAACCATAGTTAAAGGCAGCTTTATTATATTTCTTTTTTTCTCGCAGATTAGGATATTATGCGGTGTGGATCATGACGATCTCAAATATCTCTAAACGAATCCTATTTTTTCTGGAATCTAACGGATCTAAATATCCATTTTTCAGATCTGATATCTTCTTTTCGGTCGCTACCACCATTTAAAACCAAGGTCTGAGAGATTTATGTATGTATGTATGTATGTATGTATAATTTGTATATATACTCAGTTGTTTCATATTTTCTCCACTTGAGGCCTCGAGATTTATTTTACTAATAAGCACAAACTATGATATATCGAACTAATTTATGGACTAACACTTTTACTTGGTACCTTTATTTACGGCAACATCAAACTAATTTAATTTTCAATCACATTTTAGGTAGGAAATGCAGTAGCAGCAGCAGCTGTAGGAAATGCAGTAGCAGCAGCAGCTGTCGGAAATGCAGCAGCTGAAACCCGCCAACTGGTACTTCTACAACCCTATGTGCTTTATTATTTCAGTTTAGTATCACTTGAACGATTCGGCACATAGCATACGTTAGTTGTAATTTAGTATGAAAGATATAACAGTGATGTATACTTTGTGAGCTTCATGTGCAAAAACATGTATTATTATCTCTACTCTTATTTGTAATGATTTTATTTTTGTGAATTTCGTGTGCAGCTTTCACGTATTATGATGATTAGAAGGGATCTTGATGGAGTTCGAATGGATCAACAGATAAAGCAAGATGAATAGATTATTATGTATGCCCATATCCAGTGCAGCTTTCATATATTATCATTTATTGAGATCAGTATGCCCATATCAATTTAATATAAAAGACACAACAAAGAAAGAATACAAGACAGGACACTTCAACCATATCCAGTGCAGCTTTGTTGTTGGTTTTGTGATAATACATGTTTCACTTCATTCTGAGGTGATTTAGATGAGATTAATAATGTTTGTTTATATGATCACAGGATTGATGTAGGAAGAGTTGCGGGGTGGGCAATCAACTTTTGGGCATATGATGAGCTGAAACGCATTCAACGAGAGAGCTCATCATCAGACGAGGCCTCATACAAATCCAAGAGCTGATCTGATGAGACTGAAACTCATCTGCTTGGAAGCAACCATTGTGATTGTCGTGTCTTGGCATATTACATTTACCCCTTCGAATTGGTTGACGCAGTTTCTTCTTATTTTATAGTTTATTGTGATTATAGTGTTATATTTAAATTGATTGAAATAGAACATAAATGCAGAACATGTGAATTGTTGTCCTGAAAAAATATCATATGGAACTATGTACCCCATTAATTCGTTAATTTGTTAATGATAAGTGATATTTGCATATGGACTATTAGGATTGTTGTTATTGAGTATTTTTTATTTCTTATACAGGGTGGATAATCTTGTAAACAAAGGAGATTATGGCCGATTTTTTTTAAAATTACAATTTATTTTGTTGGGGAATGAAATTTTTACCGTTTTGCGATTACATACTTTGAAAATTTTCGTTGTGCCTTCAGGCACGGGCATGTACTAGTGTATATATATAACATATTATATATATAACAGTTACCTCAAACCGAACTCGGGATCTGGAAACGAACCGTCCAAAAATGAAAGCAACGGAAATCGAAACGTCGGGCGAGAAAACGCGTAACCACACCAGAAATAAAGCGACGCCGGAGAAAGGCCTCAAATCTAAAATCTCCAAAACCTGATCTAAAAATCGGACCACCTCCGAAAAAACACGCCAAAAATAATAAGACGGATCTGAACCGGAACTATCAACTCCAAAATCACTAAAACTCCAAATCTCAAAATCGAAACCTCCGAAAATATGGAACCCACTTTCAGATTTTTGAAATCAAGCTAAAAACCCAAAGTGTAAACAAGGTTTGTAGCAAAGTAACTCTCAATAAAATGGTGTATTTAGGAAGAGATTGTAGAGAAAAAATAGGGTAAAATGTTGGGGATAATTATATTTAGGTCCCATTTGTCGGGTTAATATGCTAATAAGTCCTATTAACTTTTCAATAATCCCATAGGTCCTATTCCAACTTTTTAGGGAATTTTTTCACAATTTTACCCTTTTATAACTAATCATCCGTAACTTCCTTTAGGAAGTTACATAAGTGATTGGACTTTTTTTTTAATCTTTAAATGATCATAACTTTTGATTCACAAATTCGTTTTTCGCAAAATTACTATTTTTGAAATCTGCTCGACGAGATCTATCAAACAAGATCCATGAAGGCTATAAAATTCCAAAGAAAAAAATTTACACAAACACTAAACTTTACTGTATGCACTAGAATATGAAATAGTTTTATATATGTGACATTTTCACAAACAGACAATAACATTTACTGTGGTAATACTACACAGTATATATATATATATATACATCCGGTGGATCCAAACCCTCTTTTTTCAAAAATACCTTATATTTAAAGGTTCGCGCTAACGACATCCAATCCTTACCACCATTGTTGGAGCTTCAACGACCTTCGTCAGAGCTACGATTTGGGGTGGGTAAGGGTGGCATTTGGTGCCGCTGGCGCGAACCTTTGTAAATAAGATACTGTTGAATAAATGGGCTTTGGATCCATCGGAGTATCATGGGGTGCCGCTGGCGCGGACCTTTGAAAATAAGATTGGATAAATGGGATCGGGATCATCTGGAGTGCCAATTTGGGGTGAATAGGGGTGGCACAGAACTTTAAAAATAGGAGCATATTGGATTATATATATATATATAGTTTGTAAAAATGTCATAGATATTAAACTTTATTGTATACACCAGAAAATGAAATAGTTTTATATTTGTGACATTTTCACAAACAATAACATTTACTATGATAATATTTTTATGAAATAGTTTTATATATATAACATTTTCACAAACAGTAACATTTACTGAGTTAATATTACATAATATATATATATATATATATATATATATATATATATATATATATATATATATATATATACACACACACGGTAGATCCAAGCCACTATTTTTTTTTTAAATTACTATATTTTTAAATGTTTACGCTAGCGACATTCAATCTCCACCACTACCCACACCCATTGTCGGAGCTTCAACGACTTTCATCAGAGCTATGATTTGGGTTGGTAGTAGTGGCATAGGGTGCCGCTGGCACGGACCTCTTAAATTAAGAGAATATTAGATAAATGGGGTTTGGATCCACCGGAGCTCTGATTTGGGGTGATTAGGGTGTGACACCCCGCCTAATTAAATACCGGGCGATCACTCCTTTATTAAATTAAATCAAGGTGAACAGTTTGGTTCATTCTTAGCATCACTGTCGTAAAAAGAAACTTTCCAATTAACACCCTAAATAATTAAGCTAAGTGACAAAACCAATTTTAAACATTAACTTCCAAATTTTATTTAAAGAAAAGATTTACCTATTTATTAACAAAGCTCAAAGAATAAGATACACACCACAATAAACTGGAACGAAAGAATCCAAAATATAAAACATTCATCAACGAATGTCAACATGCGAGAAAAATAAAGTAGTACATCCGTTCTGAACAAAATCCCATAATAACGAACTAGGAAATAACTGAAATAACAGTGTCCCAACATAAAGAATAATGGAAAGGGCTACACATGCCCATCTGAATGAAAGTGCTAAGAGTGGATCTGAATGGACGAAGTCGTTTAATCAAAAGACCTGCAACTCCCACCTAAGCTGCAGCGCGTTTCTTCCAATAGATCCTAAGCAAGACGCCCCTGTGGCTGGGCACCTGAAATACATACATATATATACAAGGGGAAGAGGGAGAGAAGAAACGGGTCAGAGCCCGAAAGTGTGTTATTTAAAATCAGTTTAGCAAGTATTTAAATTGATACAGGCCAATGCAACAAACTATTAGTTCGACACTCCTTTGAGAAATTCTCACCTCTCTTCTAGTGTGCACGCCTATCGTACTAACCTTCCCAAATAATTTAGTTTAACTTAACTTACTCCTAAGTTTTCAAAACCGAATGATGACAATGTTTTAAAAAGTTTACTTTCAATATGTAGCACTCCTCTCGTTTTAGCTTCATTAAAATATAAAGTCTCCCGGTGTCTTCTCATACTTTCTCAAAACAAGTATTTAATAATATGAGTCAACAACCATGTTCTACTTATCAAATCACAGTAGGCAGTTTAAAGTTTATAACATCATATATATATTAACTACTCGTATAATATATATATATAACAGCACCCCAACTAATCTATGGTGCGGGCATACTCTGCTATCCAATCCCCGTATCGCTCACACAAAGGGAAACACAAGTTCGGAATCACTCTCGAACTGTATTAACATATACAAGACAACGTTGAGGCGAAGCATAGATTCCAAGTCCAAGAGGTCAGTACATACCCACACGTCTCTTAGGACCGTCCAACTATCAATCTGATAGCCCGTACCTAGGATCTCTATCTTCTAGGGTACGAATCAATATCCCCCATAAAGCAACACAGGATAAGATCGTCCCAGCGCGGTAACCTCAGGGATAGCAAGTAGCGAGGGTACGTTTTTTCACATGTATATAATATATGCACACACAATCATATAAATATACCAATTTCCTCATATTAATATAGGTTCCTCTCATTACCCATAATTACAACATTTATCCTTAATTTCACATTATTAAGATTACGTATATGGTTTCGACTCTAACCTTGACTCGAAGGGTTTTCTCACTAATTACGTGACACTCGTGGATTCTAACTATCCAAGTAGGAAATTCAGTAGGTAGACGCCTATTCACTATCGTAAGTATATGACGTAATCTCACACTTGAAATGCGTAGTTTCATCATTCCTTAATTAATTGTCCCTAAAACGCAATTATCGTCTCATAATAAAGTTCCCATCCTTTAACCATATGCCCTACTGGTCTCTCTTATATCCCAAAACATTTTATTTATAATGCCCAAGAATCATTCCACGATAAATTAATTCAACTAATTAAACAAGGAGAAATAAGAGGCTGCCAGGAAGGGTCGATCGATCGACGGTTGGGGCTCGATCGATCGAACCTTCGATCGATCGATCAAGCAGGTCTGCGAAAATTCTGCAGAATTGCAGTTGCGGGTTTCACCAAAGTTCTTCATTCAAATTCATATTTTTCAACCCTAATCGTCCCAAAACTTATACCACAACATAGTAACATATTTCCAGATGTTTCTAACGTTAAGCATGCGTATTACCATCATTATACATGATTAAACAACCTAAAATCTCATATAATCATCAAGAACCCTAAGTTTTCTTAACTTCTGTTCTAATCAGTTTTTCTCAAGAATTTCCTTCTAACAAAACATCACAAATTCATGGGTTGGTCATCTACTTCACATATTATTTTCAGAATATGGTTAAAACGATTTCTACATGCAATTCCTATAAAAAATTTGGGGTTTTCTTCCTTTAATTATACTCCTAATCATTCCTACACTAATATGATTATTGCACCAACGAAAATATGCAAGTTAAACACTTGCCTGGGATTTCAGAGGTTTGGTTTCCTGTAGATGTTGGTGTGGTTGCGTTCTCCTCCTCGCGATCTACGCGTTGGTGGTGACGGCGGTGGAATCGGTGGTGTTTTGGGCCTTGAATCACCTTGAGAGCTCTCTCCTCTCTTCTCCAATGGCCGTTCTAGGGTTTTGAATGTTCTAACCCTAAAAGGCTGACTTAAATGGCTGCTAAGGATGGCTGAAATTCGTGGGTTTAATTACCCTATTTTGTAAAATGACCAAAATGCCCTCCCGGGTCACTAATTGGGCCTAAAAACACCCCGAGGCCCGAACTAAACCCCCGGGTACACTTTTCTGACTATCTCGACCCTTCCGGACGCGTTGGCGCACTCAAAATGACCATACGGACAACTTATAAAATATTTACTTTTTAATTAACATAATTAGTCCCGACGTGACACGGGCACGTCCCGACTTAAATTTCCGAAATAGTCATTTAATACACTTATGACATTCAATATAACCAATATAATATATTACTATGCTCATTAGTAATATTCAACAAGTTTCTTATAATTACTAACTCTAGTCACGTTAATAATTATAACATAATTAATTTCCGGATTTTTATTAAATAAATCATCACATTAAATTTAACAAATCCCCAAATTAAATATAGCATAAAAATACGGGGTATTACATACTTCCCCCCTAATAACGGAATTTCGTCCCGAAATTTGAAAAATAAGGCACACCTGGTAAAAATAACTCTGGATATCTCTCGCGCATATCTGCCTCACGCTCCCAAGTGGATTCCTCCACATTATGATGCTCCCACTGGACTCGCACAAGTGGAACTACCTTCGACCTCAATCTCCTCTCACTATAGTCTAGGATAGCCACCGGTCTCTCCTCGTAAGAGCTATCAGGCTGTAAATCGATCTCGTCTATCGCGATGTGAGTATGGGCCATATCATCCCGAAGATATCATCTCAGCGACGAGATGTGGAATACATCGTGGATGCGATGTAAATGTTCTGGAAATCCCAACCTGTATGCTACTGGCCCAATTCTCTCGATGATGGGAAATGGTCCTACGTACCTCGGAGCCAACTTCCCCTTCTTCCCGAACCTCATCACTCCTTTCATAGGAGATACACGTAACAACACTTGATCTCCCACATTAAACTCCCGGAAGAACCGTTTTGCATCGGCGTAGCTCTTCTGCCTGTCTTGGGCTACCCGAATACGACTCCTGATTATCTCAATCCTCGCGGAGGTCTCCTGAATCACTTCTGGACCTAATAACTTGTTGTCCCCCACCTCGAGCCAACAAGTTGGAGAACGACAAGGCCTGCCGTATAAAGCCTCAAATGGAGCCATGCCAATCGTAAACTGATAGGAGTTATTATAAGCAAACTCTACCAGTGGAAGGTGTGGCTCCCAACCTCCTCCGAAATCGAGAACACACATGCGTAGCATATCTTCCAACATCTGGTTAGTACGCTATGTCTGTGGGTGGTAAGCTGAACTCAGTCTCAACTCTATACCCATAGCCTCCTGAAAGCTTTCCCAGAAACGTGACACAAAAATCTTGTCCCTATCTGACACAATATTCAGGGGCACCCCATGCAATCTGACAATCTCAGCGATGAACAACTGGGCATACTGACCCGTGGTATAATCTGTCCTCACTGGCAGAAAATGATCCACCTTGGTCAAACGGTCTACAATTACCCAGATAGAATCGTGGCCCCGCTGTGATGTAGGCAACCCGGTAATGAAATCCATGGAAATACTTTCCCACTTCCACGCGGGTACTTCCAATGGCTGAAGTAATCCTGACGGTTTCTGGTGGTCCACCTTCACTAGCTGGCAAGTAGAACACTTGGACACAAATTTAGCGATGTCCTTCTTCATCCCACTCCACCAGTATTGTCGTCTCATGTCCTGGTACATCTTATCGCCTCCCGGATGTACCGCAAATCGGGACCCATGAGAATGAGTCATCACTTCATGACGTAACTCCGCTCCTTCTGGAACCACTAATCTCCCATTAAACCGCAACCCTCCATCCGAACTAACAGAATAGGACTCAGCACCCTCGGCTAGAAGTCGTACAATCTGCTCCTGACAAAACGGGTCTGTGGTCTGTGCCTGTATCACCCTCGTAATAATCTCGGATGTGACTGACATCACGGATATGAAAGAACGTGCTACTGCGTCCTGGTGACCCAACTCCTTCCACTTTGCTTTCCATATGTCCGCTACATCGTCAACCGGTCTACGGCTCAACACATCAGCAACTACGTTGGCTTTCCCCGGATGATACTGTATTTCGATCTGGTAATCTTTCACAAACTCTAACCATCTGCGCTGACGCATATTCAGCTCTCCCTGAGTGAACAGGTACTGTAGTGACTTATGGTCTGTGAACAAACGGAATTTCTCGCCCAATAAATAGTGCCTCCAAATTCTCAATGAAAAGACGACCGCAGCTAACTCCAGGTCGTGGGTAGGATAATTCTTCTCGTGCGGCTTAAGCTTGCGGGAAGCAAAAGCTATAGCCTTCTCCTCCTGCTGAAGTACTCCCCCAAGTCCTCGTAAGGACGCATCTGTGTAAACCAGGTACTCTACACCTGGCTTCGGTAAAGCA
Source organism: Sambucus nigra (assembly GCA_949130495.1). Classification (NCBI taxonomy): domain Eukaryota; kingdom Viridiplantae; phylum Streptophyta; class Magnoliopsida; order Dipsacales; family Adoxaceae; genus Sambucus; species Sambucus nigra. The sequence goes on from OX422221.1 coordinate 375,032,008, forward strand.
AGGACTGGTGCCGAAGTAAGCTTGTCCTTCAGCTCGTCGAAAGCCAACTGACAAGCGTCATCCCAGACATATGGTACCCCCTTGCGAGTCAGATTCGTCAATGGACCCGCTATTTTGGAGAATCCCCGAATGAACCTCCTGTAGTATCCGGCTAACCCCAAGAAACTAGGCACTTCCGTCGGTGTCGTGGGCTGCCCCCACTCCCTCACCGCTAACACTTTGCTCGGGTCAACTGCTATCCCTTGCTCAGAAACAACATGGCCCAAGAATCGTACCTCTCGCAACCAGAATCCACACTTCTCGTACTTAGCATACAACTGATGCTCTCGTAGAGTCTGAAGAACCTGCCTCAAGTGCTCGGCATGCTCCTCCTCGGAGTGTGAATATATCAAGATATCATCTATGAAGACAATGACGAACTGATCCAAGAACTCTCTGAATACTCGGTTCATCAAGTCCATGAAAACGGTTGGGGCATTTGTGAGTCCGAACGGCATCACCCTGAACTCATAGGACCCATATCTCAACAAGAAGGAAGTCTTTGAAACATCCTGCTCTCTAATCCGTAACTGATGGTACCCCGACCTCAGATCTATCTTCGAAAAGAAAGTTGCTCCCCTCAACTGGTCGAATAGATCATCGATTCGAGGCAACGGATACTTATTCCGTATCGTGACCTTGTTCAACTCCCGGTAGTCCACGCACAATCTCAGTGAACCATCTCTCTTCTTTACAAATAAGACTGGAGCGACCCAAGGTGAGGTACTCCTACGAATGAAGCCCTGACCTAGTAGCTGCTCAATCTGATCTCGTAGCTCTCGCATCTCTGCCGGAGCCATACGGTACGGTGCACGTGCTATAGGTCTCGTATCCGGTAATAAATCTATAATGAAGTCTATCTCACGACTGGGCGATAGGCCTGGTATATCCTGAAACACATCGGAATACTCCCTAACAACTGGGATCGAATCCAAAGGAATCACAACCTCCTTAGAGGTATCCTCCTCAATGTAATATAAATGAGCGGTCGAACCTCCCTCTGGGCGAGGCATCGCTACTACAAACATCTCTTGCCCCGGAATGGCAAAAACAATGCTCCCTCCGAAGCAATCAATCATGGCTCTATAAGATGCGAGCCAATCCATACCAATGATCACATCATGCTCGTGCATGTCTAAGACTAGCATGTCTGCAGGCAATACCAAGCTACCAATCTCTATCCCTACTCCCCGGCATATAAAGAATATAAGTGACCCACTCCCCAGTGGTGAGTCGACACACATCACGGTGCTCTCTGCTGTGGCTAACAACCCTAAGGACTTCGCAAAATACGTAGCTATAAAACAATGCGTTGCCCCCGTATCAAACAAAACTTTACCCATTGTACCATGGATAGGAAACATACCCTCAATCGCGGGTGGTGCCTGTGGAGCTGCTGCCTGGTGGACATTATAGACACGACCATACTTTAATTGCCCCTACTGCACTGGAGCTGCTGGAATGGCTGGTAGGGCTGGCACCTGAGCTGGAGCTGGAAGGGCAGGTGGGAAGAGTGGTCTTTGCGGCTCATTACGGGCTCCCTGCTGCTGTGGGGCCCTATCGCCCTCTGGGCAATCCTGACGCTTATGGTAGTGCTTGCCGCACACAAAACACCGGCCTCTGAAATTACCTCCCCTCTGTCCCTGCTGACCACGGCCCTGCTGGCCGTTACCTCCACGCCATTGGCCCTGTTGGCCCTGATGTGCACGCTGTTGGCCTTACTGGCCCTGCTGCTGGCCCTGCGGTCGGTGTTGACCCTGCTGGCCCTGCTGATTAGGCTGACCCTGATGGCCCTGCCTGAATCCCCCGAATCCCTGCCTAGAATCACCTGAACGGAATCGCTTAGCAGGGTCCCCCTGATGGGAACTCTGCTCGTGCTGACGAGTCTGTCCATGAGTTGGTGCCCCACCGGCACTATTACCCCCGGTCCTGCCCTGATGGCTGGACTCTCCTGCTCTCTTGCTTCCCTGAAGATGGAATCGGTGATCCTGGAAATGTAGTAACGCTGCATTGAGTACATCAGTGAACGTACTCAGGGATAGGTTCCCAATAAGGTGCTGACGGATCCTCCAAGCTAACCCGTCGACGAACAGCAAAATTTTCTTGCCCTCAGTGGGTGCCTCATCCGGCACAATAGTGAGAAGTCTCGTGAACTCCTCCTCATACTCTGCTACAGTAAGATTATCTTGCTTCAGATTTAGTAGTTTCTCCTCATCTCCGTCTGCACTGCGGGTGGAAAATACTTGCGGTCAAACCGCTCCCAGAACAACTGAATAGGGATCGTGTCCCTCTCCTCCAAAGTAGTAGTGGACTCCCACCACTGTAATGCGGCTCCCACCAGCTTGAAAGAAGCCAATAACTGCTTTTGTACTTCGGTGCACTCATACATGCGAAGATGCCGCTGGATGTCTTTCTTCCATTGGTTAACCGTGATAATGTCGGAGCTACCAGAGAACTCAGGGGGATATGCTTTCTGAAAAGCATCCCGAACCCTCTCCCATGCAGATGGAAGCTGTGCTGGTACTGGCGCCACTGCCTGAACCTGGGGTGGAGCCTGCTGAATCACCGCTATCGCAGCATTCACCGCCTGAGCAACTATGGCGGCCACTTCATTAGCATTCATTGTGCCTGGTGCCGGAGCTGCTGGTTGCTCGGCCTGGGCACGCCTATCTTTCGGAGCACGTCTCGGAGGCATCTGAAACGTGAACAAAATTTATCAGTCTACAGCTATCATCGAATCTCAATTAACTGAAGACTTAAACGTAAAAGCAAGAATACAACAGTCCTAAAAATAGGGCTCTATAGCAAAAACGTTAAGCTGAAAGCGAAAAAAGCCGTACAGATCCTATGGACACTAGAACCTGATGCTCTGATACCACTTGTGACACCCCGCCTAATTAAATACCGGGCGATCACTCCTTTATTAAATTAAATCAAGGTGAACAGTTTGGTTCATTCTTAGCATCACTGTCGTAAAAAGAAACTTTCCAATTAACACCCTAAATAATTAAGCTAAGTGACAAACCAATTTTAAACATTAACTTCCAAATTTTATTTAGAGAAAAGGTTTACCTATTTATTAACAAAGCTCAAAGAATAAGATACACACCACAATAAACTGGAACGAAAGAATCCAAAATATAAAACATTCATCAACGAATGTCAACATGCGAGAAAAATAAAGTAGTACATCCGTTCTGAACAAAATCCCATAATAACGAACTAGGAAATAACTGAAATAACAGTGTCCCAACATAAAGAAATAATGGAAAAGGCTACACATGCCCATCTGAATGAAAGTGCTAAGAGTGGATCTGAATGGACGAAGTCGTCTAATCAAAAGACCTGCAACTCCCACCTAAGCTGCAGCGCGTTCCTTCCAATAGATCCTAAGCAAGACGCCCCTGTGGCTGGGCACCTGAAATACATACATATATATACAAGGGGAAGAGGGAGAGAAGAAACGGGTCAGAGACCGAAAGTGTGTTATTTAAAATCAGTTTAGCAAGTATTTAAATTGATACAGGCCAATGCAACAAACTATTAGTTCGACACTCCCTTGAGAAATTCTCACCTCTCTTCTAGTGTGCACGCCTATCGTACTAACCTTCCCAAATAATTTAGTTTAACTTAACTTACTCCTAAGTTTTCAAAACCGAATGATGACAATGTTTTAAAAAGTTTACTTTCAATATGTAGCACTCCTCTCGTTTTAGCTTCATTAAAATATAAAGTCTCCCGGTGTCTTCTCATACTTTCTCAAAACAAGTATTTAATAATATGAGTCAACAACCATGTTCTACTTATCAAATCACAGTAGGCAGTTTAAAGTTTATAACATCATATATATATTAACTACTCGTATAATATATATATATAACAGCACCCCAACTAATCTATGGTGCGGGCATACTCTGCTATCCAATCCCCGTATCGCTCACACAAAGGGAAACACAAGTTCGGAATCACTCTCGAACTGTATTAACATATACAAGACAACGTTGAGGCGAAGCATAGATTCCAAGTCCAAGAGGTCAGTACATACCCACACGTCTCTTAGGACCGTCCAACTATCAATCTGATAGCCCGTACCTAGGATCTCTATCTTCTAGGGTACGAATCAATATCCCCCATAAAGCAACACAGGATAAGATCGTCCCAGCGCGGTAACCTCAGGGATAGCAAGTAGCGAGGGTACGTTTTTTCACATGTATATAATATATGCACACACAATCATATAAATATACCAATTTCCTCATATTAATATAGGTTCCTCTCATTACCCATAATTACAACATTTATCCTTAATTTCACATTATTAAGATTACGTATATGGTTTCGACTCTAACCTTGACTCGAAGGGTTTTCTCACTAATTACGTGACACTCGTGGATTCTAACTATCCAAGTAGGAAATTCAGTAGGTAGACGCCTATTCACTATCGTAAGTATATGACGTAATCTCACACTTGAAATGCGTAGTTTCATCATTCCTTAATTAATTGTCCCTAAAACGCAATTATCGTCTCATAATAAAGTTCCCATCCTTTAACCATATGCCCTACTGGTCTCTCTTATATCCCAAAACATTTTATTTATAATGCCCAAGAATCATTCCACGATAAATTAATTCAACTAATTAAACAAGGAGAAATAAGAGGCTGCCAGGAAGGGTCGATCGATCGACGGTTGGGGCTCGATCGATCGAACCTTCGATCGATCGATCAAGCAGGTCTGCGAAAATTCTGCAGAATTGCAGTTGCGGGTTTCACCAAAGTTCTTCATTCAAATTCATATTTTTCAACCCTAATCGTCCCAAAACTTATACCACAACATAGTAACATATTTCCAGATGTTTCTAACGTTAAGCATGCGTATAACCATCATTATACATGATTAAACAACCTAAAATCTCATATAATCATCAAGAACCCTAAGTTTTCTTAACTTCTGTTCTAATCAGTTTTTCTCCAGAATTTCCTTCTAACAAAACATCACAAATTCGTGGGTTGGTCATCTACTTCACATATTATTTTCAGAATACGGTTAAAATGATTTCTACATGCAATTCCTATAAAAAATTTGGGGTTTTCTTCCTTTAATTATACTCCTAATCATTCCTACACTAATATGATTATTGCACCAACGAAAATAAGCAAGTTAAACACTTGCCTGGGATTTCAGAGGTCTGGTTTCCTGTAGATGTTGGTGTGGTTGCGTTCTCCTCCTCGCGATCTACGCGTTGGTGGTGACGGCGGTGGAATCGGTGGTGTTTTGGGCCTTGAATCACCTTGAGAGCTCTCTCCTCTCTTCTCCAATGGCCATTCTAGGGTTCTGAATGTTCTAACCCTAAAAGGCTGACTTAAATGGCTGCTAAGGATGGCTGAAATTCGTGGGTTTAATTACCCTATTTTGTAAAATGACCAAAATGCCCTCCCGGGTCACTAATTGGGCCTAAAAACACCCCGAGGCCCGAACTAAACCCCCGGGTACACTTTTCTGACTATCTCGACCCTTCCGGACGCGTTGGCGCAGTCAAAACGACCATACGGACAACTTATAAAATATTTACTTTTTAATTAACACAATTAGTCCTGACGTGACACGGGCACGTCCCGACTTAAATTTCCGAAATAGTCATTTAATACACTTATGACATTCAATATAACCAATATAATATATTACTATGCTCATTAGTAATATTCAACAAGTTTCTTATAATTACTAACTCTAGTCACGTTAATAATTATAACATAATTAATTTCCGGATTTTTATTAAATAAATCATCACATTAAATTTAATAAATCCCCAAATTAAATATAGCATAAAAATACGGGGTATTACATAGGGGTGGCATTGAGTTAGGTTTATATCTATAACATTTTCACAAGCATTAACATTTACTGTGTTCATATAACATAGTATATATATATATATATATATATATATATATATATATATATATATATATATATATATATATATATATATATATATATATATCCAAACCTCTTTTTTCTGATATTATGTTATTTTTAACGGTCTGCGCCAGCGGCATCCAATCCCCACCACCACCCACCCCCTTTATCGGAGCTCCAACAACCTTCATCAGAGTTCTGATTTGAGGTGGCATGGAATGCCGATGTAACATTTTTACAAACAGTAACATTTATTATTTATGCAAATATTACAGATATAAACCTAATCCAATGCTACCCCTACTCACCTCAAACTGGAGCTCCTGTGTATCCAAACCCCATTTATCCAATATTCTCTTATTTCCTAAGGTCCGCGCCAACGGCACTCCATGTCTCCCCAAATCAGAACTCTGATGAAGGTTCTTGGAGCTCCGACAATTGGGGTTGGTGGTGGTCGGGATTAGATACCGCTAGCGCGGGCCGTTAAAAATAAGACAATATCAGAAAAAAGAGATTTGGATTCACCGTATATATATATATATATATATATATATATATATATATATATATATACTGTGTTATAACACAGTAAATGTTAACGTTTGTAAAAATGTTATAGATATAAACATAACCCAATGTCACCCCTACTCACCCCAAATCGGAGCGTCAGTGGATCCAAACTCCATTTATCTAATATTCTCTTAATTTCAGAGGTCCGCGCCAGCAGCACCCTATGCCACTACTACCTACCCAAATCATAGCTCTGATGAAAGTCGTTGAAACTTCGACAATGGGGGTGGGTAGTGGTGAGGATTGAATGTCGCTAGCGTAAACCTTTAAAAATATGGTAATTTAAAAAAAAAAGGTTTGGATCTACCGTGTATATATATATATATATATATATATATATATATATACACACAATGTAATATTAACTCAGTAAATGTTACTGTTTGTGAAAATGTTATATATATATTGTGTAATATTAACTTAGTAAATGTTACTGTTTGTGAAAATGTTATATATATAAAACTATTTCATAAATATATAATCACAGTAAATGTTATTGTTTGTGAAAATGTCACAAATATAAAAACTATTTTATTTTCTGGTGTATACAATAAAGTTTAATATCTATGCCATTTTTACAAACTATATATATATATATATATATATATATATATTATGTAATATTAACTCAGTAAATGTTACTGTTTGTGAAAATGTTGTATATATATTGTGTAATATTAACTTAGTAAATGTTACTGTTTGTGAAAATGTTATATATATAAAACTATTTCATAAATATATTATAACAGTAAATGTTATTGTTTGTGAAAATGTCACAAATATAAAACTATTTCATTTTCTGGTGTATACAATAAAGTTTAATATCTATGTCATTTTTACAAACTATATATATATATATATATATATATATATATATCCAATATGCTCCTATTTTTAAAGTTCTGTGCCACCCCTATTCACCCCAAATTGGCGCTCCAGATGATCCCGATCCCATTTATCCAATTTTATTTTTAAAGGTCCGCGGCAGCGGCACCCCATGATACTCCGGTGGATCCAAAGCCCATTCATTCAAAAGTCTCTTATTTTCAAAGGTCCGCGCCAGCGGCACCACATGCTACCCTTACCCACCCCAAATCGGAGCTCTGACGAAGGTCGTTGAAGCTCCAATAATGATGGTAAGGATTGGATACCGCTAGCGCGAACCTTCAAATATAAGGTAATTTTGAAAAAAAAAAGTTTGGATCCACCGGATATATATATATACTGTGTATTATTACCACAGTAAATGTCACCGTCTGTTTATGAAAATGTCACATATATAAAACTATTTCATATTCTAGTGCATACAGGAAAGTTTACTGTTTGTGTAAATTTTTTTCTTTGGAATTTTATAGCCTTCATGGATCTTGTTTGATAGATCTCGTCGAGCAGATTTCAAAAATAGTAATTTTGCAAAAAACGAATTTGTGAATCAAAAGTTATGATTATTTAAAGATTAAAAAAAAAGTCCAACCACTTATGTAACTTCCTCAAGGAAGTTACGGATGGTTGGTTTTAAAAGGGTAAAATTGGAAAAAAAAATTCCTAAAAAGTTGGAATAGAACCTATGTAATTATTGAAAAGTCAATAGGACTTATAAGCTTGTTGACCCGACAAATGGGACCTATGTGTAAAGACCCCAAAATGTTGGCAGCAAAAAAATAGAGCGAAGGACATAAACAAAAAATGAAAAGCATTATATCTATCTACTACTTAAAAAGAGGAAAGTTCGCTCTTTAAATCTCAAAATACTAAACTACCCTCATTAAATTAACATTTCCTATCATACCCTTAATATTAGTCTCACACATTCATTAAATTAAAATTATTCAATGAATCTTAACTTGATACGTTTTTTCTCCTAATACATTCATCTAACAAAACTTTCAAATACATTCATCTTGAAACCCTAGAAATCAAAAGTCAGTTTCCCAAGTTCATTAATCTTCCCATTAGATTCATATTATATAGTTTCTTCGTTGTTGTTGTTTCTTGTCCAAAAAACAAGGTCAATACTCCTAATTTCCTCTCTAATTTTTTACTCCTTTTTCATTTGCCATCAAAAGTATGCATTTATTAATTTGAAAGCAAATACATAATTTTTGTAATTATATTTATCTCATTCATGAATGTTGTCTCTCTTTTGTACTCAGATTTTGTATTTCCAATTTTATTGTTGTTCTATTCATGTTTTATAATAATTCTAAATTCAATGTTAATTTCAGAAAAATTATATGTATATTTTAAGTTAAGGAATTACCAAGTTCACACCTAATTAGATTATTATTTTTTATGCCTTCATATGTATTTCCCAGTCAGACATGTTTATTTCTTAAAGATTCTAAAAATTCTTAAAACACTCTATTTACTTTTTAAAAGACAAACTTGCCATTTGCTCTAAAGATCAAACAAATACATTTTTATTTGTTAATTTTTTCAATAAAAAACAGTATTTTAGATTGTTTTTTAAAACATTTTTTTAATTTTTAAAATTAAAAAATAACAGTTTTTTATAAAAACTGTTAAAAAACTGTTATGATAGTTTTAAAAACCCTTTTATTATTTAAAAAACTGTTATGATACTTTTATAGAAGTTTTTTTTAAGATAGTTTAAAAACTTTTTTTTCAAAAAAAAAATGTTTTTTTACATAATATTGGGAAAAAAATTAACAAATAAAAAACTGTTTTTTAAATTGAAAATTGTTTTTATAACTGAACATGACTCAAATAAAAGCAACACGACACGACAATTTTTTTTTTAACCAAACATGAGCACAATCCTAATAAAAGTGACACGACACAACATGAAATATTATTTTTTTACAAAACATGAACACGACCCAAGTAAAAGTGTCACGCCACAATATAAGTTATTTTTTTAACCAAACAGGAACCCAACCAAAATAAGAATGACACGACACCCCTCAAAATCTTATTTTCACCAATAAAAGTAATATGACACAACACGAAATCTCATTTTTTTTTACCAATACTAACTCAACCCACTTAAAATGCAACACACGTCAAGTGGGCGGTGTTCGCATTTCGTAAAAAAATGGATTTTGTGTCGTGTCATGTCACTTTCATATGTGTCATATTTATTTTACGTAAAATTAAGATTTTGAGGTGTATCATGTCATGTTAATTTTATTTTAGTCGCGTATTATAAAATATTTTAAATAAAATGTACAAAAAAAACAGTTTCAAATAAATAGTTTAAAACAATTTTTTAAGTGCCTAAAGATTTTATTTAAAAAAAATTAAGATTCTAATAGTTGATGTTTTGGAACTACTGACTTTTTATTTTTATAAAACAATTTTTGTAACTATTAGAATTTTTTTAACAATTTTTGTAACTATTAGAATTTTTGTAACAATTTTCTTAAAACACTCCCATGCTTGGATTTTACTAAAACAATTTTTTTTAAATAAAATCTTTAGGCACTTAAAAATTGTTTTAAACTGCTTTTTTTTTTACATTTTATTTAAAATGTTTTATAATACCGTCTATACATACCGCTGACGCGTACCAACATACTAAAAAAATGGTCCTTGCCAGCGGTATGTATAGGTGCTTGGACCGCCTATGCGTACCACTGGCGCGGACCATTTTTTTAAATAGTAAAAAGATTATTTTTGAAATAATAAATAATGGTCCTCGCCACCGCTATAAAAAAAATACGACTCCATGTCACGTCGCGTTTTATTTGGGTCGTGATCGTGTTAATTAAAAAATATAAAAATAGTTTTCAATATAAAAAAACAGTTTTCAATATAAAGAACAACTTTTTTATTTGTTAATTTTTTTCCCAATTTTATGTAAAAAACATTTTTTTGAAAAAAAAAACAGTTTTCAAATCTATTTAAAAAAAAACTTTTTTAAAACTATCATAACAACTTTTTAAATAAAAAAAGATTTTTATAACTATCATAACAATTTTGATAAAAAAAAAACTATTTTTTAATTTTAAAAATTAAAAAACAGGTTAAAATACTATTCTTTATTGGAAAAAAAATTAACAAATAAAAAAGTATTTGTTTGATCTTTAGATCAAAGGGCAGGTTTGTCTTTCAAAAAGTATTTGAAGTGTTTTAAGATTTTTTGGAGCGTGGTTAGCTTTACCCGTTAATATCACATTTGAAAATATTTCCTATAATTTATATTCGAAATGGTCATATATTTCCTTTGAAACTTTTTATGATATTGTTAATATTTGTGGTCAAAGCTTGGATTATCCATCTCATAGTGAAGGAATCTCACTTTGATTTACGAGGTAATTGCAATTGATTAATGTATCATTGTTATTTTACTTATCATTTAGAAAGTGATCTATATAAGATTCTCTTATGGTGACAAAAATGAAAAAGTAACGTCCGTCATAACCGTGATGATAATCATTCATACGTTTGTCTAACAATTTTCTAATCTCAAATACCTTTTTGTAAAATAAATAAATAATTATATACATGGTTGGAGTACATGCTTTGATCCAATTATGTATTATTGTTTTACGAGTGTTGGACAATTAAAATTTGTTAGCATGAATGAATACCATTACATATCATGTGTTTGATAATATTCATCAATGTCTTTTTTTTAACATTTCTATCTCCGTTTTCTGTGGGTATCCGATTTGCGAATTATAAAATACAAATGTATACATACATGGTACCTAATACTGAAAGAAATGCAGGTGATATAGTTTTGTGAAAGGAGTGTATTTACAAACTACGCGTGTATAACAAATTATAGAATAGAATCAAGTAGACACCCAATTTTTTATATAATAAGGAAGAACATAATTGTTTGGATAAACAAAATTACGTCATTGCAATATTCATATTAAACTTTTTGATATCATGATAAATGAAACAACCTATGAACCAAAATAATCAAAGACTCCGATGATTCATTATTTAGTGGGTTTTTTTGGAGTGATTGGGTACTCAGTGAGTGGAATTTTGGGTCCACTAAGTTTAAAATGACATTCACGCACAAACTTACATATTGATACATAATTTAACTAGTGAGATAGGACATTCCCTTCATGTATGCTCTAATATTCAGTATGTTGATCTGAGCGCTAACAAATTGAGTGTAGATTTAGGGTTTGAATTTGAGAAGATGAAAGAATTTTGGGAATCGGAGAACAGATTAGGTAGCATAGTGTCACTCACGGAAAATTGCACTTTACAAACTCTGAACGCGTCGAAAAATGATTTCAGAGGATAATAACCTAGGTGAATTTCAAACTGCCAAAATTTACATGTATTGACTTTGTGGGGGGTTACAGGGCCAATTCAACAATAGATTGGTTTATTTTCGAATCTCCAGGGGCTTTTGTTGGCTAATAAATCCTTAATTCTAGAGTCATTATTAAGCCTGAGAAAATTACCTTTCCCAGATCTAAGTACAAAACAAATTTTATACTCCATATTAACATCTCCTAATTTTTTACCCATTTAATGAGCCACATAAATTGTTTCAACCACTCGAAAGAGGTATTTTTATCAGAGTTTTTGCAGTACCTCTGTTGCAGTTATAGGAATTCTGATTATATATACATACATGTTTGTGCGTATTTCTTCCTACTTTTGAGTAGTGAGTTCTGAGTTCGTTTGTGATAGATTTAGAGTATTCACAGGAATATCTTGTATAGTTTACAGCTGAATGGAGGTTTGGTTTTGGGGGTAATGATTGATACTTCGTACTAGGTACTTTATGTTATATTCTAACAAAATAAATTCTACATAATATGTTGCAAGTATTTTTATTACTTTGTCCTTCACAGATTTGCAGTGGAAGGAAGACTAATATCTGGAAACGGCCACACGTGCAACGCACGTGGGCACAACTAGTCTTCTAAAAGCCACACACGAGTATAATAAGAGATAAACAATCCAGGGGCAAAATCAAGAAAACAAAGGGGACACATCAGTCAAAAATCATGCGCCTGGAGCCACGCGAGGCAGACCTCGAAAATGACTAAGTCTTGAAACCACAAACCTCAAACGGCTAAAAAATGGGCTGCCAAATTAATTTGGGAATAAATGTTTAAATTAAAAAAAAACTAATGTTTAATGTTATAACATTTTATCCAAATAAAAAATAAAAATTATGAAATTCAAAAATAAAAAATAAGAAATATACAATTCCCCAAAATAATTCTGAACATAAAAATATTTTATATATCAAGTCAAATGAGATAAAAGACTTGCAATATAAAACAAAATTTTAATTCAGAAAAATATAACAACTCATATAAGAAAAAAAAAAATTGTATGATACCCAAAATAGTTTGACACTACACAAAAATTATTTTTATCAAAAAAAATAATTTATATAATAAATCAATATAGGAAAATATGATTTAGGATATAAAAATAGATTTTAATAAAAATTAAAAAAATGCAGGAGCATATAAAAATAAAAAATTGTTTGTCTCAAGATTGAGCCAACATAAGAAGAATGAGATTTTCAAAACTATGTTAACTATTTTTTCCTAAGAAAAAATGTTTAAAAAACGAATATAAAAGTAAACTGTTTTTCATTTTTTAATAGTAAAACTATGTAAACTGTTTTAATCTTTTTCTAGAAAAAAAAAAGCAGTTTTCTGATATATTTTCATCAAAAAAACAATTAATATTGAATAAAAAGCTATGTTTTTTTTTTAAAACAGAATAGCGAGAAAACAAACAAAAGTGGGGAAAATCCAAATTAATTTTAATTACTAAAATAGATCTAACAAAAAAATTAAACTAACAAAAAAATATTTGTTGATATAATTTTTTTCTTTTTTATGTGGAGGGTCTACCCAAATTTATTTGTTAATGTTGACGTTCTCGGGCAACGGCACCAAAAACTTGTACGACTTGATTCATGTTCGAGTTAAGTAGTAATAATTTTCAGTAAATCAGAGTGGCGAACCCAGGGGAACGTTGCAATGAATTAGTTTAGGTAGAATTTTTAATATATCTATTTTCATTTTATTTTTTATTTTTTATGATCTTTTGAAGTTTTAAGGTTGAAATTCGAGTGAAAATATTATGACGCTAATGTAAAGTAATACTAACATTAAAGAAATCTATTCAAGAACTAATTTAAGCAAAGATAACTAAATAAAGCAATTAATGTAAAAGACTAACTTATGCATATATTAAATGAAGAGGAAAGTTTTAAACTTTAATTTAATGATCTTAAAAGTAATTAAGTACCTATGATTCCATAATAATTATGTCCAATTACATGACATGAAAAGATATTTATAATCTATACATTAGTTCTATGGTAATTCAATGATAAGCACCATATTTTTATTGACCTAAATCTAAAATACAATCAAAATTTTAACGACCCGTTTTGATGGTACTCTTAACTTAATCTTAAGTACGTCGCTAAATACATGATAACTAATGAGCAGGTGGGAGTTAACTGAACAATACATACTAACTCAAATTTTACATAACTCAATTATGTCGCATGAAAAGTACACTATAAATCCCATGTTATTTACTTTGAATCACGACCAAAAAATTCAGAATTAATTAATTCTAATAAACACATTATCCATAACTCTTATTTCCTCGTAAGTCCTAATTAAATGGTTTAGCTTAGAATTATTGCATTAATCAACACAACATTAACTAATTTAAACTAATTAATAACATTCACCACAATCATAAATTAAATAAAAAAAACTAACATTCATTAAACAATTGTTTATTATCTTATAAAATAACATAAGAGAAAAAATAACGTACTTGCAAGAAGACTAAGAATGGTTTTAAAATAAATGGTATGTTTATGATGCAGGGGAGTGGTTTAAAGAAAGAAAAAAGAATATAGAAATGAAAGAGAAAGAGAAAGTGACAAGAGGTTTAGGCATGATCTCCTATATGGTTAAAGAAAATAAAGAAGGACCTATAAGTGGGTGGGCGAAGGGGATGGGGAAAAGAGAAGGAATAAGAAAGCTGGGGGGGGGGGGGGGGGGGGGGTATTAAGAAACATCGATTAGTTAGATTAGTTGTTATTAATTCAGTTAGTTAGTTTGTTTGTTTAGTTTGTTTGTTATAGCCAGTTGTCTAGTTAATTACAGATAGCTTATAGACAGAAATTCTCAAGATGTAATTCATAATTCAGTTCAATGAAATTGATCATTCATTATTTTCATTCTTTACTCTGTTAATTATTTGTTAAGTAATATGCTATCAAAGCTTATCTCATGCTCAAGTTGCAATCTCTGATTTCTCTTTCAAACATATATCCTCTTTTTTCTTCTTCATCGTTACTCGTTGTCAAGCAGTTGGTTGAGGGGGAAATAATGAGGCAATGTTGCTCCAAGAGGTGGAAACATTTTCAATAGATTTATAAATCTGGAAATACCAAATCGATATATTCTTTATGATTTAAATAGTCCTTTCTATTTGAGCAATGGTGATCATCCAAGATTAAATTTGGTTTAATCTCATCTGATTGGAACTAATTATAATTCTCGAAAGAGATATATGACCATGGCTCTAGTGGCCAAGGACAAACTAGGGTTTGTTGATGGAACTCTGATTCAACCGGCCATTAATGATGTTACTTATAGTTGTTGGTCCAGATGTAACAGCATGGTTATGTCTTGGATTCTTCATTATCTTTCAAAAGACATAGCAGAAAGTGTTATGTATTTGGATAATGCTGCTGAAATGTGGAGTGACCTTTATGATAGGTATCATCAAAGCAATGGACCACATATATTTGAAATCAAACAAATGATGAAAAATTTGGTGCAAGGTGTCAATAATGTTAGCAGTTACTACACCAAAATGAAAGCTCTATGGGAAGAATTTAAAGAATTCAGACCATTTGCAGTTTACAATTGTTAAAGTATGAAGTAATTCATGGATTATCAACAACAAAATCAAGTACTTCAATTCTTGATGGGTCTAAATGAGTCATACAGTCAGATTCGAGCCCAAATTCTCATGGTAGATCCATTGCCACATATAAACAAGGTCTTCTATTTGGTTGTCCAAGAAAAGAGACAAAGATACATTGCCATAGGACCTATTTTACAACCCACGGCTGCTGGTATCATCTCATCTTCCTATAATTCTGGAAATAGAAACGAAAGGGATATATCATTTTGTACTCATTGCAAAAGGAGTGGGCATACTATGGAGAAATCATATGTTCTTAATGGTTTTCCTCCTGGCTACAAAGATCGTGGCAAGACAAATGATCAACAAAACAAGCATATGAAACCAATTGTTAATCAAACTTCTCTTTCCCATAATCAACTTGAAGATTTTAGTTTTGATTTGTCATATATGTTGTCCTCAAGCCAATGTCAACAAATCATTTCTCTTCTAAGCAATCATCTTCAAAATCAGAACAATGTATCTCAAGAACAACCACCAGTTGTTTCTAATTTCACTGGTAATGTCCCATTTATTCCCACCTATTCATGATTTTTTTATGGGGGAGCCACTCACCGTGTGTGCCATGATTTAAATTTTTTTTACTTCTTTTGAACCCCATACCATGGCTTCTCATATCACTCTTCCTACTGGTTAACAAGTTAAGATATAATAAGTTGGCACTGTGAAACTTAATGATCATTTGCTTCTTCATGGGGTGTTATATATTCCTCAATTCCACTACAATTTGATATATATTAGTACACTCAGTAAAGATACTCCTTGTGTTTTGGAATTTAATGCTCTTCATTGTGTCATCCAAGGCAAGACTTCTCAGATTGGGATGGGTGAAAGACATAGACACCTTTACTTTTTGAAGAAATATGGAATAAAGAAGTACAAGGAGGTCAAGATTCAAGACTGTGCAGCCTTCAACACTGTTTCAAATGACAAAATATGGCATGCTAGATTAGGCCATCCTTCATTTGTAATAACTCAATCTTTGAACAAGCAGTTGATTTTTCATAATAGATCAAATGAAAATTCTCATTGTTCTATTTATCCCCTAGCTAAAAAGAAGAGATTATCATTTCAATCTAGTAATAATTTGTCTTCTAATGTGTTTTATCTAATTCATGTGGATTTTTGGGGTCCCTTTCATGTCATTAGTTATGAAGGATATAAATACTTCTTGACTATTATTGGTGATTGTTCTCGATTCACTTGGGTGTTTTTGTTGAAAAGTAAGGTTGATGTTAAACAATCAATCACAAATTTCTTTGAAATGATATATAATCAATATGGTCAAAGGATCAAAGGAGTCAGATCACATAATGCAAGGGAGATAAACATTACAGAGTTTTACAAGTCTAGGGGAGTCATTCACTATAACTCATGTGTTGAGAGACCTCAGCAAAATTCTGTGGTTGAAAGAAAGCACCAACATCTTCTAAATGTTGTTAGATCATTGATGTTTCAATCTGGTTTATCTCTTATCTATTGGACTGAATTTATTATAACATCAACCTATTTGATTAATAGGCTGCCATCTCCTCTCTTGCTTAATAAAACACCTTATGAGATTCTACACAACAAGATACCAAACTATGAGAATTTAAAGAGTTTTGGTTGTCTTTATTATTCCTTCACTCTACTTAGTAGCATAAACAAATTCTCCCCTAGATCCAGAGCCTGTGTTTTCATTGGTTATCCTCAAGGAATGAAAGCCTATAAGTTACTTGACCTTGAAACCAATCAAATCCTAATTTATAGAGATGTTAAGTTTCATGAACAACTTTATCCTCTTACAAATTCCGTCTCCACACAATATATTTTCTAGAATTCATGTCAAATAGTGTATTATCTTTGCCTATTCAAGAAGATATTTCAACTACTTTTGAATCTCAACAAATCAGCACAAATAATTCATCACATTCTAGATGTCCTTCTAATACACCTCCTATAGTTGTATCTAGATCAACTTCTACCATCAATACACCTTCCACAATTGTAACTAGATCTCAAAGAATAGTTAAAACTCCCAACTATCTCAGAGATTATCATTGTGGAATGATTGTTAATAACACCAACTCTTCTACAGCTCATCATTTATCAAGTTTCCTTGACTATAGAAAGTTGCATCCTCCTTACAAGGCTGTAGTCGTGGCTATTAATGGAGTTTTTGAACCCCAATCTTATGATCAAGCCAGTGACAAAGAAGAATGGGTATATGTTATGACATAAGAGATTAAGGCTTTGGAATCCAATCACACCTGGTCCATTATTCCCCTTCCTACAGGGCATCATGCCATTGGGTGTAAATGGTTTCACAAAGTCAAATTTAGAGCTGATGGTACAATTGAGAGGTAAAAGGCCAGATTAGTTGCAAAGGTTTTGATGTGTTTTTAGGAGACTCTCTTGTGTCATGGAGATCCAAGAAGCAGACTGTCATATGTAGATCATCAACTAAAGTTGAATATAGATCCATGGCCAATGCTACATGTGAATTCACATAGCTTCTATCTCTTTTAAAGGAAATTGGAATAGTTCATTCAAAACCAGCAATTTTGTATTGTGACAATAAGGTTGCTCTTCATATTGCTGCTAATCTAATATTTCATGAGAGAACTAAACACATCGAAATTGATTGTCATCCGGTTAGAGAGAATATTCAAGCAGCTTTGTTGAAGACTTTACATGTGTCTACTAAAAACCACCTTGTAAATGCATTAACTAAGGCCTTACATGTAAATCATCAAGGAGTTAATGACCAAGATGGGAATTAAGAATTTGTATAGTCCATCTTGAGGGGGAGTATTAAGCAACATCGATTAGTTAGATTAGCTGTTATTAATTCAGTTAGTTTGTTTGTTTAGTTAGTTAGTTATAGACAGTTGTCTATTTAGTTACAAGATAGCTTATAAATAGAAATTCTCAAGATGTAATTCATAATTCAGTTCAATGAAATTGATCATTCATTCTTTTCATTATTTACTGTATTAATTATCTGTTAAGTAATAGGGGTGAGCCAGTTAAAGTTGACGACTTTCGCTT
Organism: Sambucus nigra; assembly: GCA_949130495.1. Taxonomy (NCBI): domain Eukaryota; kingdom Viridiplantae; phylum Streptophyta; class Magnoliopsida; order Dipsacales; family Adoxaceae; genus Sambucus; species Sambucus nigra. The sequence continues at coordinate 375,050,493 of OX422221.1, forward strand.
TTAACTTTATGATATTTATTATTTGGACCTTCAGTATAACTTAGATATACATGATATTACGAGCACTTACAAAAATAATGCAATGAACTAATTTGGCATAAAATTAGGTTCAGAGTAATATTAAAATAGAAAATTGGCCACTTTTCCCTTCTAAGTCCAAATTTTGTCCGGGTCAAATTCTTTTCAAATTATTTTTTTTCAAAAAAATATTTTAACTTGATATTTAACCTTAAAAGTTATATAACTCTGTAAAATGTGTGTGCTACTCAAACGCTCATAATTTGGGAACTTTGGGGAATAAATGTTTTATTGTGGTGTCCCTGGCACAGACCTTGCTAGTCTGATGCCTTATTGTTGAATTTCAGTTTCTTTATTTTCAACCCCATCTCATTTTCTTGCATGATTTTCCACTTACTAAACACATCATATACCTCAAATTTGTGTTTCAAGAAGTAAAATGTTCATCAATGAGAGTTAAAAAAAAATAAGACTTTTCGCTAATGAATGAGACTAAGGTTGGAGCCCCCAAACGTCCGTGTAAACAAGCTCAAGTTTATCTTTCCTCGGAATTATGACTCTACTGGAAGCTGCCTCGCTTTGTCTTTCCAAAGATGCAACTCTCACGCAAGTTAATATCAACTTAGTGTAGTGTAGGTTGTTTTCCCTGAGAGTACATAAACCTGAACCTTTTTTACTCATGTGACCAAGTCTTTGGTGCCATAAATTTGAATCATCTTTGCTATCAGGAACTGCAATTGACCCACAAGCATTTTTCATCCTTTATAGTGTGCCACTCTTCTTGCCACGTGTTACGGTTATTGCACCTCTAGAAATTTTAGGAATACCATTGAAGGTTATAACATAACCTTCATTTGTGAACAAGTCCACATAAATAAGATTTTTTTATCAAGTTAGGGATGTGTCTCACAGCCTGTAATTTCCACACAAACCCATTCAAATTGATGTGCGCTTCACTTTTTCCAACCACGTCATGGGTCTAGTCATCACCAAGATACACCTTCTCAAGGTTACCCGGTATATAGGATGAGATAACATGAAATATTCATGATGTCCCAGAGTCCTTACACCCACGACTCCGCCTTGCTCTCCAAATAGCATATTAGTACATCATCTGCTTCTTCTGAAAAAACATATGTTTCATTCTTCTCTCTTGTGTCATTCTTCGGAGCTCGACATTGGTTCTTAAAATGTTTGGTCTTCTTGTAATTACAATATTCAATCTTTTTTCCTTTTTTAGTTTTGAGTATTGGAAACTCTGAGATTCTAAGACCGCGACCTACCATTGCTTGACTGGAATCTGCCACGCTCATGCCTCATGTTTGAATTTATGTCTCTGCTCTCCACATTCAACATTGATACCAAGGTTGAAGCACGATTTGGCTGCTTCCAGATCTCCTCTATCAAGATTATACTGAAGACATCATTGAGCTTCAATTTGGACTATTCTGCAAAACTACTAATCGCAGTAATTGTCACGCTCCAACTCTCGAGTAAATGCCACAAAATTAATGTAGCTCGAATCTCATCATTCAAAATTGATTTTAACCGTATCTAATTGATCTATTACTTTCGTTAAAGGCTTTTAGATATTCTCTAAGAGTCCGTTTATTTTACAATGGGCAAAAGAGTGGGCATGGCAAAATTTGCCTACCTAGTTTTTTTCACATGAGGCTATCAAACAACCACTTGGCGAAATTAAAGTCAATCCAATTAGTTTATTTAAAAAAAAGTTTTTATATTATATTCAAAAATGTTAAAAACAGTTTTTACAATATTTTTATATTACGATTTTTTAAAAAAATTGTAAAACATTTTCTTAACAATTTTTTATAATATTAAAAACAGTTTTTAAAATATTACAAAACAATTTTTAAATATTCACAACAATTTTTTCAACTATTTAAAATAGTTTTAAAAATTGTTTTTTAAAACTTTAAAACTGTTTTTATAATATATTACTTTTATATTACGGTCTTTAAAAAAACTTATAAAACATTTTCTTAACAATTTTTTTATAATATTAAAAATAGTTTTTAAAACATTACAAAATAGTTTTTAAATATTCATAACAGTTTTTTATAATATATTCAAAATAGTTTTTAAATTATTTTTTAAAACATTAAAACTGTTTTTATATTATATTCAAAACAGTTTTTAAAAATGTTAAAAACAGTTTTTACAATATTTTTATATTACGATTTTTAAAAAAAATTAAACCATTTTCTTAACAATTTTTTATAATATTAAAAACAGTTTTTAAAACATTACAAAACAGTTTTTTTAACTATTTAAAACAGTTTTTAAAATTATTTTTTAAAAATTTTAAACAGTTTTTATAATATATTCAAAACAGTTTTTAAAAATGTTAAAAACAGTTTTTACAATATTTTTATATTTCGGTTTTAAGAAAAAATTGTAACACATTTTCTTAACATTTTTTTATAATATTAAAAACATCTTTTAAAACATTACAAAACAGTTTTAAAATATTCCTAATGATTTTTTTAATTATTTATAACAGTTTTTAAATTGTTTTTTTAAATATTAAAAGTGTTTAAGAAGTTGGCAAATTTGTTGGCAAATATTTCCGACTCAGATAGGTATGCAAAATTTGCCTAGGCATTATGCATAAGAGGTGTTGCACATTGGCAAATAACTTGTAGGCAAACTTTTTGTAATAACCCTTATTTTTGAATCATTGTTTTTATAAAATTTTGCCATGTGAGGTAATTATATAAAATAATGGAAGTTGGAGTAAATATTATATTAAGTGACTTAAAAGATAATGTTTACTAAATGTTGCATATTTGCGGTTAAGAGAATGTAAATAGCATTATGTTATGTTTTATTGTGTCGTTGTGCTTTAAACGACAGTTACGGTTTAAGATGATGTTGGAACATGAAGTAATTTATGTTATTCCGGACGCCAATTTAGAGGGCACGATTAGTCATGAAATGATTGAGATAGCCAAAATAAGTGTCATATTGTATTTTTGGGTTCCGGACACTTTTGACAGGTTACGGCTTAATTATGTAGTTACGAGTCATTTTAATGGTGTAATAACATTTAAAGATGAAATTTAGTGTTAAATAAATGTTTAAGTCTTCTAACCCTCATATTTCCCAACTACATAATTTCTAAACCTAGAGAGAAAGAGAGAGAAAGAGAATTTGGGGAAAAAGAAGAGAAAGAAGGAGAAGAGAAGAAATTGAGTTTGATCTTATATCTACCGGAAGACAATCCGGGGTTTCAGCCTTAAGGCAAGTTTTTACTTGCAAATATATGATTTCATGTGGATAAATTGTAGTGGTAGTTGTGTATTTGGAATAATTGAACAAATAGTAGGTTTTGATGAATTTTAGTGTCTAACCCTTAGATTTTAGTGTTTATATGGCTTAAGTTGGTTATATTGGCTTATTGTTGTGCAGTATTGTTGTGGTTTTGTTGTTGGTTGGTGAGAATGAAGGAAGTGGAGGAATATGGGATTAGGGTTTTGACTTGGGAGTTTTAGAAGAAGTTAGAGCCGTGGTTCTGGTGTGCGCGGTCGACCGCGGTCTGAAGCCCGGTCGACCGGGCCTTAAGGGAAAAGCTCACTGCTTTTCTCGAAAGGCATATTTTGAAGGCGCGGTCGACTGCGGTCCAATGACCGGTCGACCGGGCCCTTAGATTTGGGCTTACTACATTCCTTGTTAGACAAAACTCCCTAGGCGCGATAGACCGGGGGTCAGGGACCGGTCGACCGGTCCCCTGTTTTTCTCCCGAAATTCTTAGTTTACTCTAGCTCCTTTCTTTTAAGGTAGGGACCTAGGAACCTTCTTGAATGAAGTAAGAACTAGAGTATTAGAGTCTAGTATTAAAGTTACTTAGGAATCTAAGCTAGAAACGAGAGTTGGGGCTTAGACCGAGGATTGATTTAGTTAGTTGTTAGAGGAAGGTAAGGGGTCTCTTTTAAATAATGTGCTAGTCTAAGTCTAGGGGAGATATAGTTTATTCTAATTGTGGACTTCTAGAATTGAGTTGAAGTAATATCATACATTATGGTTTAAAGGATTATCCTTAATTCATAGAGACGATTATGGAGATGAATGAAACATTGAGGTTTATAATTATAGCATGAAAAGCTTATGGCTTCGGATAAAATGTAATATACCTTATAAATTGGCATATTTTGTTAATGATGAATTGTATATACATACCTCTCTAAATGCTATCATAAGGGAAGTTACGCGTATGATGTGAAGTCCCCTGGCTAGTGAATGCAGGGTGAATATAGTCCTCGACCATAGGACCGGTTGTTATATATTGTGTTGTTGTTTTTCGAAGTGAGATAATTCCGGGTATGGTTATGACTCACTGTCGAAGGTATATGACCGCTTCCCAACGTCACGCGATTTAGGATGCCCAGATTGTCTTGGTGAAAGGCCCTGGAAGATGATATCTATTTAGGGGCATCCAGTGGGGTGACTCCCGGAAGGATGGTCTTAGAATCGTTATATGTTGTGATTATAACTATTCTTATGAAAGTGGTATTTTATAAAAGGTGAATCATTTTATGAAGTACACTGTTTTGAAATAAGTTCCAAATGAGGAATAAACTTGTATAGTCATAGTAAGCATAGCTGAAACGAAATCTTATCAAGTGAATTGAGTTATATTTCGTGCATAAATGAATATTTATCACTGCATTTGATATTGCGCTAGGTTGTGCATTTAGATTGAGAGGTGAGGATTATTATCATTATTATTGTTAATTGTGGAGAGCGAGTTAAGCTGATTTATGATGTTTGATATTCATACCTGTCATGCATTTTATCCACATGGTGATCATATCAAACTCGGGCCCTGACCCGTTTATATCACTTGTTTTTGCATGAATTCTCTTCACGCACGGGTGCTCCGCCGCAAGGACGTGGTAATGACCCTTCCATCCAAGTTGTCACGGAGCTATAGCATTTTGCGGATGTTGTATGATACTTGTTATAGACGCTTCTATCTTTTTGTACTCTTAACTATGATCAGTTTACACATTCGGGCGTGTTGCCCAAGTTTTTGTACTGGTTAAATATATTGTGATATTCATTTTAATACTCAGTGTAACCTGCTTGTAATGATCTGTTAACCGACAGCGTATTCGGTTATTATATGGTGAATGCATGTATAGTTACTTGTTTGTATTACTTTCCACCGTCTTTTTAAATTGGATTATCTAAAGGATTTTCTTTAAACTTAAAATTTAATTGACATCCATTTTCTAAAATAATTGGTAGTTATCTCGTATAATCATTTTAACGACAATGATATTAAGAATGGATCATCTATGATTCCTGTATAAATTGGAATATCGAACTGACCACCTCCTATTTTAATAAGGGGGGTGTCACATTTTTGTACCAAACACATCAAATTGTAGGCAAATACTCCATTTGCTAACTTATTTGCCATTTGCCGTGGCAAATAACCTCAACCAATTACATCATTCGTTTTCACACTTCCAACATTAAGTGGCATGGACCACTCCAATCATAGATACATGAATAATCAGGCATTAATAACTCGCATGGACCAATCTCTCTCTCTCCCCTAAAAACAACAAATGTGTCACCTGAGACCACAATTCCTGCTTAATATCAAATCTTGTTCAACGAGTGATTGTTTTACTGGGTGTTTAAAAACTTGCAAATAGTTTAGCTAACCCATGCAAGTATAGGCCATTACTGTATTGTAAAGAAGACGTAGCATAATTGAAGGAAGGAAACTAACCAAAACTAATCCACAATAATTAATTGTAAAGACCAGCATTCCGAATTAATTAAAGATTTGCATAAATCAGTCTTCAACATCAACAGAAACACAATTATCCTTGGTTCCTCAAACCCATAAATCTTGCACAAACCATTTGCAGATGTTTTAGAAAGAACTATCAGAAGTTAAATAGCAAGGGTGTTAAAAGTGAACAATCTACTGTACAGGCATTTGTACATGAAAATCCACAATTCCTAACGCAGAAACAAAGAGATCTTCTTGGGTCCTGAAAATAGCAATTTTCATGCAGTCGCCCAACTTTAAAAACATAGCTTGAAACCATAAAATCTCCATTTCTATCGATGAAGAGCTTCTGCAACTGTTAAGAGAGTAAGAGAAAAAATGCAAACAATTCCCTAAACTATCACTCCAAATACTCCCATTTGTGCTGAAAATAACACCCTAAACTATAAGATGTAAAAAAAACCTTGAGTAGCTAAAAGTATTTTTAGCGACACATGGGGGGAATTTGCAAATTATAGAAAAGAATTCAAGGAGTCTTTCACAAAATCAGGTATTAGCAACTATTTTGATAGTTCGGGGTAATTTTGCAATTTACTCAAATAGTAATTGTAGCATTAGAGGTGCTCAACATCCACTAACCAACGGAACCTTCAAAGTGACTTCTACTCATCATCCAACTCTACAAGTTGGGCCCGCCTTTCAGCCGCCTTCTTCCTGATAAAAAAGCCCCACCTCATTGCCGCCTTGATTTTCAGCCACCCCACAACCGCTTTCCCAGGCCGGCCACTTCGACCCTCATCATAACTGAAATTGGGAGATGGTGGGGGCATGTATGATGGGAAATTGAACCCATCATCAGGCATATTAACAGAGGCATGTCCTCCCATGCTAAAGAGACGAAGCAAATGCTGCATATCTTCATTCTCGAGCATCTCGTGACTTCTAATGCGAATTTCCTCCTCGGACATAAAGTCGTCGACGCCCTTGTCACGGTTGTGCGACCAGTCCTCGAAAGGGTTGAGAGTGGGTTGTCCAACAGTTGAGCCAATTGACTGGAATTGTGGCGTTGATGATGATGATTGGGGAGGAGCAAGGGCCAGGCTATCCCTGTTATCATATCTTGTGGTTTGGAACTGGTGGGAATCGTCAATTTGATGGCCATGTGGAGAAACTGGCGTGCTGTCAAAATGGGAAAGAGAATTGGAATTTACTAGCTGAGACTGAGTTGGGTATCTAGTTGCCATACTGTCTTCGTAACCTGAACCTGGGGAGAAAATTTGGAAAATAAAAATATGAAGAATTATTATTTTGCATTGGACACAAGTGCACGCAGATACAGATACAGATACATATACATATACATATACATGTGTTCCTTTTTTACTTTGTGATAGGCAAGTGCTCATGTTTATATTAACCACCTAGCATGATATGAAGTTAGTTTCATCAAATAGATTATAGATCCCAGCCCAGCTTCATATAATTGTATCTTTAATACCCGTGGAAAACAGAGTTTTATTTTTATATTTTTGAGAACACTGCAGTATTTTATTATACAATATGGCATATGTTTGTAATCCTAATGTCGACAAAATTTTCTGGAGATACTTGCAACAACTAACTTCGCAAGATTGAATTCTTGGCTTTTCTGCTAATCACACAATTCTGACAACTTTAATAAAAATAAAATAAAAGGAAATTATATGTTCTTTCGCAATTTTATTGCTCAACCTTATGTATGAACTTCACAACAGAAATGGAAAGCCAGCACTCGAGTCTCCTAAATAAAAATTCCTAAAGCCTTATATTTAATACATTTAAAGCCACCAAAATAAGGTACCATCTTCTTTTCAACTAAAAACTCGTAGGATGAAACAACGATCTCCTCTTAATTAACTCTACCCATATCATCAACCAAAAAAAAATACAATATGATTCAATGGCAACCTTCTAACATATGAACAATGTTGTCAAGAACTCCAACTGGAACCATAAATTTTCTGATTAAGGGGTTAGGTTTGAATCCCTTTGGAAAGAATTTCACAGTTTCAGGAACTTGACTTTCGGAGTTGAACGAAGGACACTTGTTTTCTTCTCCTTCCTTTTTTCTAAAAGGGAACATTAAAGCCGAATTCTCTTTTTTGGGGTATTCGTTTTGATTTAATTTGCAGGACTTCTTGTTCTCCTTCATCTTTTGTCTCACTATTATAAAGTTTCATTTTCTATATGCGCCAGCAAGGAGCATGGTTCAATTTAATGCACAACAAGGACAAATGAGCCTGGTTTGAAATGTTGGGAAAGATATCGTGTTACCTGATTTAATAATGATATCATACTACAGTGAAAAACAATAATATCACATGATAAGTCATAATTAATTAAAAGATATGTTCACTGATCATAAACAGTCAAATAACGCTTTCTTAGTTTGACCCAGTTGAGGGAAGGGAATATATCATGAAAGCCAAAAGATCACATTGTTTAAGATAAATAGTACAGATATTTCGCAGCTTTGGTTGGTTCAAAAAACAGTCAAATAACGCTTTCTTAGGTTGACCCAATTGAGGGAATCAGATAAAATCATGAAAGCCAAAATATCACATTGTTTATGATAAATAGTACAACTATTTTGCATTTAACCATATTTTGCAGCATAAAGAAAGATCCCTGGCACCTTCGTTTTGTAATTCAATTTAAATATGAAACAAATGTAATTGAAATAAAAAGTAGGACAAAAAACAAGACTTGTATGCTACATAAATATGGTTAAATGTACTCCATTTTGTAGAAAGGCATTTTAGCTTCCGGTCCCTAATGTTATTTTATATAACCGCACTGTTATTATGCATTTTACAATTGTACTGTCTATAAGCATTTTAGGTCTGCAGTGTTGTTTCTTAAGTTGCAATGTTAGTTTAGGATTGCCATGCTAATTTAGCATGACACTATTATTTTAGTAGTCGGGACCAGACACGAAAATTTTATGCAAAGCATGGACCGCTGACTAATGTTTTAAAATAATGGATTCTTCACTAAGTTGACCATGTTTTAGGGACCTAAGATTATATCTCTATTTGTACTGCATAAATAAGGTTAACTTGCTAAAATTCATCAATATATGCTAAAGGCTAGCTAGACACCTAGAATGTCTCCATCACAAATCTAGAAATTTGGGTGTGGGGGTGTGGGGAATTTACAGAGACCTCTACTCTTATTAGGCATAGTTAGTGAAACCTCCTCTCCAGATCTTAATACAGTCCTTCCAAATTTTCGTAATTAGCACCCCTCACTACCATAGTAGTCAAATCATGAATCGTATCGTGAATCGTTTACCCCCTGAATCGCGAATCGAATTGGTCGAATCGGAACCAATGGATAATAATGTAATAAAACATATGTAAATGGATTTAACACTATAGCCTTGGTAATTAAGTATGATATGACAAAAAAAAACTAATCTTAGCACGTGATAATATACCAAAATATATCACAAAAATTATGCATAGCACATGCTCTCATTCGTTTTAAGCTTAAAAATGTAAAAAACAAAAATAAATCATAAAAAGTCATCATCAAATTATTTAATAAACAACTCAAAATATTAAAACAGCCTACAAATATTAATTTAGAACAACTAAACAGTTCAACTATATTAAAAAGCCTACAAATATTAATTTAGAACAATTAAACTATATTAAAACAGCCTACAAATATTAAAATATATTAATTTAACGAAAAAGGTTATATAAAAATAAAAAATAAAAAGTAAAAACGACCCTTCCATTAAAAACAGCAAAAAGTGTTAAAACTATTATTTAATAACTTCTATTATAACAAAAGGTCTTATAACCAAAAAAAAAAAAAAGAAAAACGGCTTCCACTATAACAAAAAAAACAGCAAAAGGTTTTAAAACGATTATTTAATAACCTCGGTTATAACAAAAGGTTCTATCACAAAAAAAATAAACAAAAACAGCAAAACTGGCCCTTCTGATTTGCAAAAAGGGCCCTTCCAAACAAACAAAAACAGCCAAAACCCTTCGCAAGATCAGCTAAAGGGTACAATCTGTAAGAACGGCACTCCGATTTGCAAGAACGGCACTCCGATTTGCAAGAAACCCTTCGTTTTGACTTCGATTAGCCAAAACAGTCTTCAATCTGTAAGATCGGCAAAAAGGGGCTTTGATTTGCAGCAAAAGAAATGTCGTAAGTGATTTTAGTTTTTTTTTTTTGTTTGTTTAAAAATATCACGTGAGTTTAAAACCCATTTTTTAGTTTAGTGTAAAAACAGTAGTACGTGAGTAGAAAAAAAAAAACTCGAATCGTTTTCTCATCCGATTCCCGATTCGAGTTGGAATCAGACGATTCAGACCCGAATCGAACGATTCTTTAGACATTTACGATTATCTTCCTGATTCGAATCGTTTTACCTCCGAATCAAATCGAATCCGACGATTCGACTCGCGAATCGGACGATTTTGACAACTATGCTCACTACCCATGCAGCAGCCAGCAGCGTTGCAGGTACTACAAAAATCCAAAGAAGAGAGGAGGCAAACGTAAAGTTTGAAACAATAGAAGGAGCGAGTGTAGTATTTAAAACAAGAGGCGAGGTATCTATTTTATGCCTAACAGGAGGGGAGGTCGATGTAATTTACCCAATTTTATTTCAAGATAGTAATGCTTACCTCCAATTAGCAGGCTTGATTCCATAGAAGACGGCTCAGAAGAAACAGAAACTGGGAAACGAGGTGGAGCAAGATGATTATTGAAAACATTAGGATAATCTATGGGGCCCATACGGTGTTCATTACGAGATGCACTTGACCTCTTAGGTTGCTTGAAGCTCAGAAGTGACTTGCCATCATACTCTACAACTTGGTTCCAGTTATCATAAGCTTTCTTCACCAATGTATCCACATATAACTGCAGGACCAAACATCTTACAAGTCATTAATAAGCATCACCTTCTCTAGTTAATGTTATTCTAGAATCCATCTTCAGTGGATTACATATTTAAATTCATCCAAAATAGAGAAATGCAAATACCTGTATGTGTGTGTTACGTGTGTAAATGTCTATAGATAGATATATGTGTATATGTGCTTACTCACTATGCACTTTGAAATAAACAATCTTTACCAGTATATATGGTTTAAGGGTGATTGAGATACTGATAACTCCATCAAATATACAACCCATGCGTTTACAAATCACTCAGAAGTCAACTCGCAACTAGCAGAATTTTTCCGGTGGCAATTAGTTATCAAAAAGAAAGAACAATAGTAATTGAGTAGTATTGGTACTTTAATTGTGTTATTTCATTTAGTTGGCAAAACATATAGAAGAAGAGCACTTTCATTCAAATTAATATTAACTAACCCTTTGACTGTCGGAAAGAGAATCAGCCGAGTAATATTGTTCATCAGATATAAGACCACTAAGCTCATAAATATTGTTGAAAACAACACCAACATTCCTTGCATTGTCGGCATAATACACATAGTGCTTCCCACTGAGGCCACAAGTCTTTGCATGCTCTATGAGAGCTTCCCACATCTTATTTGACATCCCACTTCCAAGGATCTACAACCACAGTAAATAAGTCAGAAGACAGGTGGAGAGCATGGGATCTCTAATTTTGAAATCAAAGCATAAACCTACATGTCGCAACTTTTGGGAATCCCTGACCACAAGTCGAAGGAAGTCTTCAACTGAAAATATTCCTGCTTTATTCAGCCTTTTGTGAAATGACCCATCCTTCCCAATCTTCTCCAATCTCCAAACATCATCACTTAAAGCAGGTGGATAGTGTTTCTTGTATACTGTCAAGGGACAAAAATGATCAATGAAAAAAATAAGTGACTAAAATGGTAATAATTAGGGTCGTTCGACTTTCAACCCCACTTTTGTGCCAACCATTGTGTTGCACCACCACTTCTTTAATAATTTAACATACACTGCCAAAAGTGTTGATAGAGCCCACCTAAGAAGCACGGGTACTTCTCCAAAGGCGATGTAACTGGTATCAATTAGTAATACTCCATGTATTCTCTCGGATATTTATCCAATACTTCTTCTACGTATCCACTATTTAATAAATAAATATTTAACTTTGACACTTCCAGGAAACTCAGATACTTTGCGGATACTCGTGGATACTCTAAAATACATGTTTATTACACGTGAATGCGAACATTGGATATTAACATATAACTAAATATTACAGTACAATAAAAATAAGCTAAAAAGTCATACTAAGAAATGAAGAATTGACACGCGCACATTCATAACCATACTTGATCAATTGTGGAATTTTCATATTTCTATATGATTGGAACAATGAGAATATTGTATGTTATTAATATGTAAATTTATAATGTGTGTGTGTGTGTGTGTGTGTGTGTGTGTGTGTGTGTGTGTGTGTGCGCGTGTGTGTATATATATATATATATATATATATATATATATAGTGTAGTTTTAGCATATATATGTATCCTATTTTTTGAGTCATAATGGTGTATCCATATTGTGTCATTTCCACTGTATCCTATATATGTAGTTGTGCTTCTAAGAAGCCCACCTAAGAAGCACGGATACTTCTGTGAAAGCGATGTATCCATTATTTTATGAAAAATAATTTAATTTTGATACTTTGTTGATACTCCCAGAGACTTTGCGGATACTCGTTTCTGCCTCTGGTACATTTTGTTACAAGTGTATGCAAACACTGAATTAAAAAATATAACTAGATACTGCATTACAATAAAAATAAGCTAAGGCTATACTAAGAAGTGAAGAATTGACCCACACATCCATACCCATTTTATATCATTTGTGGATTTTTTATATTTCTGTTTAGATTGGAATAATAATAATAATAATAATAATAATAATAATAATAATAATAATAATAATAATAATAATAATAATATATGTTATTACTATATAAGTTAATATATACATATAATATTTAGCATATACTTATCGAATCTGTATCTTACTCCACATCTTATCGCTCCATAATCAATATGCATGCTTCTTAGAAGCTCACATCATCTCGCTTTCTTAAAGGTCTTTATGACACTTTGTGAGCTTTCAGCAAAGTTTTTTTAAGCCATTTTAGGTTATGTCCACTTGATATGAAACGTAGAATAATCAACTCACCCTTTAAACTTGTTAATAAGAAGTCCAAAACGTTTTTTTTTTTTGACAGATTTGCCCCTGATTGCTTATTTAGTCTGAACTTTAATATTACATCTCTCCCAAATATATAAAGTCTGTTTGGGATAAAATTTATACATATGGAAAGAGCTTGGCAAGATCTCGAATATTTAATTTTGACTTTTGAAAATTGAAATATCGTAGTTCGAAAAATTTCTCAATGTGAAACTTGCAGTGAAAATTTTGTTCACACCGAGAAACTTCAGTTTTTTTAAAGAAATTTTTGTTCATATACATGTTCCTTTCTTATTTATCTTGAATTTCTGGGATGATTATGTTAATATTTCTCAAATTAATTTAACTTAGATGCGAATTTTAAAAGAAACAAAGGTTACATGTGAATTTTCACATTGAGAGATTTCTTATTGTAAATTTACGTCACTTCGTAGTGTGAAATTTCATAACTATAATTTTTGCCCAGGGGAGTGGCCAAAATCACCACGGTGTAATCAGAGAGTAGACGGGATCCCATTGGAGTCACCGAGGAATCATTGGAGACTCGCCACAAGATTGCCGGAGTCACTAGAGTGCCGCCGGAGACTGGCAGGAGTTTAACCGGAGAGTTTCCGGAGATGCAGAGCCAGAGGTTTGAAAGAGAGTTGCCAGAGATCCATTTGAGTTAAAGAGAAAAATAAATTAAAAGTGAATTTGTTGTGGTTAAGGGTATTTTGGTCTAACCTAAGAGATTTTGTCCTCACTACAAATGTTTTAGCATTGGGCTGCATATTGTACAAGTTTGTTATCAGAGGGTCCGGGTTAAAGCCTCTATTTTTAACTGGGGTGTAAAAGGTTGGAGCAGAAGTGGGGATTAATATGCAAAAACTGTCGAATTATAATTGTAACACCAAATAGCTTACATTCCCCTCGGTGATCTTTAACCGTGAAAGCTTCTGTTTTCGCTTCACTTATGCGTATGCCCTCACAAAACCCTGAGGCCACCTTCAGCCCTAACCTGAACTTCCTGCTCCTTATCCAACTCGAATTATCGGTAAAAGTAAGCTCCCCTAGGGTTCCTACACCTTCCTTGAGTGTCACATGCACATCTCCAGTCAAAAGTGGTCTCTTTCCATCACGTTCTTTCACAATGTGGCTCTCGAATTCTTCCCGAGTCCAGCCTTCATCATCTTCGTTGTTAAAATCACCTTCCAGCACAACAACGTCCAGCTTTATAGAGGATTCGGGACCAGATGTTACCACATGCCGTGCGTTCACGTCAACCAAGACAATATGGATAGCAGCACCCTGCTCCCCTTCAACTTTCCCTCCTGTGAAGAGAGGCAAAGACAATCTGGACTTAAATTGCAACTGCAAGTTTCTCCCATCCGGCCCTTCAATTCGTTTAGGCGAAGACCTGAAATCTCAAGTGTTAGAGAGAACCAGCCACAAAAGAGAGTATAAAAAATAATAATAACATTGATCTACAGAAACTATGTAGAAATTTGCCAAACCTGCCATTGAGTCGAGCTGGACCTAACTTGGCCAAAGCACGCTCCACTTCTTCACTAACCTGTTTACCATCAAATGGCGATTGAGACATTAAGAAGCTTGGGAGACATGAAAGATAAATATTTGTGAATAAAAAAACTGTTTTACTTCATATCTACAACACATAATTTCATTATAAATATCCTACACAACGAAATAACTAATATTTTTCGATATATTTAGAAAATTCCAAACTTATACATCAAGTAACTCAACGGTTTGGTCCAAATACACAAGTTCAGATGTTTTGATCCCCAAAGGGGGGGGGATATGGAAAGGTGCATGCTCAATGCGACCTAAGATGTAGACCGCTCCGGTGCATTGCAAGGGTACGGGCTACAATATTATTTGCGCTATAGTTCGTTTTTAGGCTTAGTTGTGATGCTATTTCGATCCGTGGTTTGCTTGTAAATATTATTTGGATATCATATACAATGTATACATGCATAGTACACCCAAACACACGTACTCAATTTTTAGTTATTTATATTAGACACTTCTATTAGGAACTTAGTTATGGAGTACCTAGGAGTTGGAATGATTGTACAACATATGCTTTTTCCATTCTCCTATTTTTGTTATTTAATTATTTATTTTATTTCATATTGTATCGAGTCTTTTTCAAGGAAAAAATAGGAAATTCTCTCTTGCTCAAAGACAACGATGTTGAGTGAACCCGTAAAATATTAAAGGTTTGCCCTCCTTAACACCAATTGGTTTATGTGAGATAGCGGTTTCACATCTGACAAGTGGTACCAGAGCCAATAATCACAGGTCAACTCTCATATGTATCATTTATTGGGGGATTGTGTTGGAATGAAAGTACAACAAATGTCTTGCCCACTGAACTTGTAAAAGATCAAAGGTTTTCCCTCCTTAATGCCAATTGGTTTTAGGTGAGATAGAGGCTTGAAATCCAAGAAGTCTAGGTTATTGTAAATCTATTTGTGATGGATGCAACAAATAGTTAGAATATTGTAATATATATGTCGCTTTTTTCATTCTGCAAAACAATAAGGGGATGTACTCATAGTTGTTAAAGGCGCGCCTAGGCGCGAGATTTCAAAGAGGCGGGCACCTAGGGGCTCGAGAAGCAAGGTGCGCCTGGTTAACGTCGCCTTATTCTGATTTTTTTTTTGAAACTTTCTTTTTATCTGTTTATTTGTTGTTGTGTGTGTGTGTGGGGGGGGGGGGGGGGGTCCTTTTCTTCATTGTTCTCTTTAGGTCTTTTTTATTTCTTTTTCATGCTATTTTTCTTCCACCCTTTTTCATTTCGTAATTTACGGTTCTGCTCATCTTTTTTCTTTCACCTTTTCCGTTATTTTTTTGCCTCTTTTTTGTTTTTGATGCAGTGGGCAAAATGACACCATATTTCTTTTTGAAAATTAAATTAATTGAGTGATTTTTTACACTCATTTGTTGGTGCTTTAGTTTTGTTCTCAAACTCGTACTTGTTGGCGATGGTTGTCTTTTTATTTATTTTAAGAGATGCACTTGTTTGATAGTCTCAAGTTTATTATTATGTTAATATATTTTTTATATATTGAATCTAATGTTTGTTATATAATTTATTTTGACCATAAATTTACATATACGGGAGATCCCTTGGCACCTTGTTCCGTAATCAATTACAATTTTATTTTTTCATCTTGGATTGTGAATCAAATCAAAGATGTATATCTAATATAAATTAGTGATGGTATGATATAATAACATTACTATATATGTAGTATATAAATAAAATATATTTTTTTGTATTTTTTGTAAAAGTGCGCCTTCGATTAGGCGCATGCCTCGCCTTGCGCCTAGGCTCCGGGGCCACCTTTGTGCCTTGGTGCGCCTAGTGCCTTAAACAACTATGGATGTACTAGTTGGAGATTTGGAACACTACTAAAGTACCCTAAAGAGAGATATAAGTTATTGGAAATTCACCATCTTAAAATGTCTTATATAAATGTATATACAAAGCCCTAGACCAAGGATTAGTGCCATAGTTCAGGGACCAATTCACCCTCCCCTATGGTGAGGGTTCGAGTCCCCCCTCCCCGACTCCACGCAGTCCCCAAATCTCACTTAAAGGTCCACACCTCCAATATATTTTTCATATTAAAACCTGGTATATTTTATAGAATGCAGCAAAGGAGTGGACCCTAAGTCCGCATATACAAACCACAGTGCATAAAGACAAACGTAAGAAAAGGAAATAGAGATAGAGAAATAAAACATGAAACCCCAAAACAGAAGCACGGCCTTGAAAGATCACACAAACCCATATAGTGATCCCAATTGCCAAAATAGAAGACTAAAGGCAGCCTTCAAACTAACTCTAAACATCTTATCACAGCAACCCAGCATCCCCAACGAAGAAGGCACGCCCATAACAAAGCAAAACACCAGCATCCCCAGTCGAATATAACTAACTTCTCACGTAAAAAAAAAAAGATCAAATCTCAGAAGTCAAAGAGCTTTGGCTACTGCATCAACCCAACTCTGATGAAGTAAAAACTTAGCGATGTCCTTGAAAGAAACAAGTCCAGGGAGATTATTTGAATTTAAAGCTTTCCACAGCCGCTCATTTTCCTCAACTTCTTCTTCAAAAATCATATTTTTTCATTTCAAAGAGCCCAGAACATGGCTTCTTCATAGATAATTATCCAATATCTCCAAAATCCATTAATATCCAATCTGCCCCATTGCTAGGAAGAGCCCCCAAGACATTCAGCCCTTTAAAGACTTTGTTCTAGAGAAAAGTGGAGAAAGACTATTGAGGGCACTCAAAGAATATTCCAAACGAATATTACGCCCACTACCTCTAACTAAAATAGGAAATAAAAATAAATAAATAAATAAAGATTAAAAGAATACAAATAAAAATATTACAACTAAACCCATGCAATCTTAATTCACACCACTCTCCCCCTCCCTTGAAGAAAGCTTGTCCTCGAGCTTTTAAAAGTTGGCGATGAGAAGAGTAAAAAATTATGGGTCCCAAAAATTAATTTTGTCAAAATTAGGGAGGGTCCAAAAAAAGCAGAATTTTAACCCCAGCAAGCCAAATGAAAGAGAAGAAGAATCCAAACTTTAGGCCCAAACAACCCGAACCCAACTGCTTTCTTTTGGCAGCGCAACTTTTCTCGTCATTAAACCAACCCCAATAACCTTATTCAGCTGCTCCAATATTGGGTCAAATAAAGATCCCCTTTCCTTAGTTGGGCCAGCAGCACAAGGGCTCAAATGCCAACTAAAGCCAAATTCCATCCCCCAAGTTACAGCAGAAATCCCTAGAGGTAACAGGGAAGGGAAGCTACTACGCAGAGGATCACCTCCCAAACAAGGAACTTTGCCATCGGTATATGTGCACCAGATCCTTTATTTTTCTCCCATCTCGTCTCTTCTTCTCCTCTCTCCAGAAGTAGCGGGATACGACCCCTCCTAGCTCAAAAATCATTAGTGGGGACGCAAAGCCCGTGGTCAAGCCCATTAACGAACTGGTTGACTGTCGCTGGAGTTCGCCAAATTGGAAAAAGTCCTGCCGCAGGCAAATAGGCTTTCCAGTTGGCCGATTGAGCTTCTCTTATGGCCAAACTCTTCTGACTTCTCTTCGTTCTTGTTGTTCGAGCCCTAGAGGCAGAGTGTTGGTGCGATTTGGGGAGTTATTCCCTCTCTCCTCTCTTTTTCTTCATCGTAACCCTAGGGCTACAGAGGAGTTGGGATTTAGGAGACTTTCTTATCAGTTCCGCCCAAGCCGATGGGGGAATTTTTGCCATTTTGGGATATTATTTTGCGAAGTTTTCTAGTTATTAGCATCGTTTGAATATTTAGGGTTATTTTTGTCTTTTAGTATCTTCTAGTTAATGATGTAATCCCTATTTCTCTAAAGGGCATAGTTTTAAGTTTACTTTGGTCATTTTTAGTTTGTTTACCCTTTTTAAGTGTTGCCCTATGGCACACATATCTAGGATTCTCCTCACTAAGAAGCACCATATAGTTGAGAGGTATTTATAAGCCAAAATTGTTGTTATTGTAAAATCGTAATAGTTTCATCATGGCCCCTAGATTATCCAACCAAGCCGACATGGATCGAAGCATGGTTGCCCTCAAACTCTCTCCAAACACTTTCCACCGAAATGTGCAAAAATCCATAGTCTTTTCGGCCCTCTCCCATCTCTCTGTGTCACCAGACCACCACCCAACCACCACACATCAAACCCTCACCAAACTAAGAGCAGCCACCCCAATGCAATCATCGGCCCACGAGCTTCACACACACTAGGCCAGTAAACGGATCGGATTCGGACCGGATCAGGCAACTCCAAATCCATATCCGTTTATTTCAAACGGATTCGGATCTGATCCGTTTATTAATCGGATCGGATCAGGCAAATTCAAATCCAATCCGTTTATCCGATTATCCGTTTATGTTAAACTTGATTTGCAATATTTTTATTTTCAACTCTTATTTCATAAATTTATTTTGCAAATGTTCCAAAAAAATAGATAATGAAATAAAGAACTATTAAAATATATATTTAAAATATTATTAAATATTAATTAAAAATATATTACATATAATTTATATATATATATATATATATATATATTAAAAATATTAATCGGATCGGATTATTAACGGATCGGAGTATATGAATCCAAATCCGCTCCATTTAATAAACGGGTAATTGGGTAATCGGATTTTAGGCATGATCCATATCCGCTTAAATGGATCGGATTCGGATTTGGATAAAATCCGATCCATTGACAGGCCTAACACACACACACCTAGGGTCACGAACCTCCGAGACCATCTCCAAGCCCATCGCGGGCTAACCCCCAACTGATTCAAGCACATCGGAAGCCTCGACCAACCATCGTAACAAGTAAAACCCTATAGCTTCACCAGCCCAACCCAACTGTCGACAAACCCTATCAGCCTCACCACTAGGGTTGGAGGGTCATGCGCGCCCCAAAGGGGCCAACCGAACAAAACAGAGGTCGGACCCAGTCAAGATTCGACTCCTAGGGCTTCTTACGCCCCTCGCCAACACTATCAAAAGCCACCATCATCTCGCCAAGGATCCAGCTTAGCATTGGTGATAGGTAATGCACCAATCATAGTACCTAAGGTTCCAATTGATGTGCAATTGACTATTTCAGCCTCGTCGGATTCATTGTTCTACGATAAAGATCAAAGGAATTGTCAAACAAGAGAATGGGTGCAATAAATGCCCTTAACGAAAATTGAGTTGTGGGATTTTGCGGGTATCGAGTATGGCGACCAAATTCGACCCAACTCCGACCCGATTTCTTTGACGAGGCACACTCAGTACATGAGGGATTGTGAGACTGGAAAAGGAGGAGTGCAAATTGTAGTGAGGTCGGGCCCCAGTTGTTGATTTGGGTCCCAAAGTGCGTGCATATGAGCCCTGTGCGACATAATTGCTTCTTATGCCACAAGAGGGGTCGTGAGATCGACGAGAGTTCAAACCGTGGGGTTGTTGAGCATAGACCATGTGCTTTGGACCATATTGATGATGAAGATGGAGTAGAAGGCGGGGACGAGCGTGCCAATGAGAATCCCCACGCTATATTTCAGGACTCCCAACACTATTTTAGACAGGTTTTGTCATTGAGAATCCCCACGACGGTGAAAGCCAATGAGTACGCACAGCGATTGGAGGAGTACTTAGAGGTTTTTTAGGGACCACCACCTTCAGACACTAGCGAGAGCACCTCCCAAGTCACCGAACATTCAGACAATGTCGCAATCGGGTCACAAAACGGCGAATATTCCCAAAAAGAAGAGACATCTCGTTGTACCTACCAAGAAAGGAGAGGAGTGTGTTGCAGACTCCCGAGGACATCATCCGTGAAGCGCTAGTCATGCACACCGTGAGGATTGCTCACGATGAGGATGGCCTACCCCTTTGAGCTCGTGGTCAAGCTTTTTCATAGTTGGGGGGAAGTGAAGGGTTTGGGCCAAGCCGATGAGGGCATTTTTTCCATTTTGGGATATTATTTTGTAAGGCATTCTAGTTCTTGGTATCTTTTAGTTAAAGATGTGAGCCATATTTCAATTAAGGTTATGTTTACTTTTGTCCTTTCTAGTCTTTTTACCCTTTATTGGTGCTGCCCTAGGGCACACATATGTAGGGTAGAAAATACCATGTTTTCTCCTCATTCAGAGGCACCATATAATTGAGAGAGAGAAGAGATTTAGTCTTGTGATATTTCTTTTGCCATTTTGTCTAATTACGCCACTTTCTCCTTTTCATTTTTTGTTTCCCGAGTAATCTGGGTTCGAGCAACAAAACGCATGAATGGTGGGGTGTTGTTTCGGGGTTGAAATCGGACATGGTGGTGGAAAAGATGGTGGTCGTTGTGATGGCTTGGGGTAGAAGGGTAGTGTAGAGAAAGGATGGCCTTGAGTGTCGTGCTTCGGCATTCGAGGTTGGGTTGCAATCCTCTCCTTGGACCATTAGTGGTTTGGCAATTTTAGGGTTTTACACATACAATGATTGGAGCGAACTTCGCTCTCATCCAATTGACCACACATCAATGGCACCAAGAATAAATAACAACTCGACACAAACCAAAAAAAAATCAAATGTATAGAGGAAATAGCCCCAATCCCACATGCCATGAAGTCGACTGTCTCAACCCCTGGTTGAAAAAAACATGTAATTCTTTGATGAGCTCGAGCTCAAAGGAGCAGACAAGGCTACAAATAGAGCGTGAAACCTCTTTTTAAGGCTATTGTGGATGATAGATGACATCTCTTAGGGCTTTCGGGGCGCAGGCTAGAGGGGCGATCCCCTACTCCTAACAAGCATCCGAAGCCGGGAAAGCGTGCTATGGAATGAGCCTTGTCTACGAAGCAAGTTCAGTCAGCGCATTTACAATAAGAGGCCATAGACCATATTATCTTTTGTTAGCCCATATAATCTTAAAAGTGCAAAAGACTAAAGAGGGCATTCAAAAAATATCCCAAAAGAATATTAACCCCCACTTCTCCAAACTAAAATAGGAAATAAAATAAAAGATTAAGAAAATTAAAAGATTACAATTAAACCTCTCCACTCTTAATTCACATCAATAAATCTCACTTAATTGAAAGGTCCTTTCTTTCCCATCACCCCACCCCTCTTAAAAGAAATCCCTCATTCTTCTTTCAATTGAATTAACCCCCTTAATCGGAAGTGCAAAAATGGAGAAGTAACTAAGAATACTATTCAAAACCGATAAAAATAAAGTTAATCTTCGGAGAGATAACGTTCTTTTCCATTCATCCAATCTTTTATTAATTTTATCAAGGAGAGAGGCTTTGCTCCAAAGGCAAGCCTAAGATGAGCGCCACTCCTCAGCACAACAACCCTTTGCCATGAGGTCTTCAAAAAGAACTTTATCCACATCAATTGACTACCAAATCTGATACAAGATTATACTTTACACGTCACTGGAATTCCAAACTTGAACCCCAAACTTTTCAATCTCAACAATGGAATAAAAGATGATCATCCACAAACTATTGGTGTGACACTTCAATGTACCCCTACACACTTTGAAACACCCCATTGTCCCACAACTAGTTGCTTTTTCCACTATCCTACTCAAAACATCCGCAACCAAAACAAAAGGAAAAGGGGACGTGGGCCTCTTTGCCTTAGTCTCCTTACACCCTTGGATTTACCCCTTGGCCTTCCATTCACAATAACCGAAAAATTTATCAAAGAAACACAACCCATTATCAAATTCCTTTATTATTTTAGAAAAAACGTTTTTTTACATCACAACGCCAAGGAAACTCTAATTCAAATGGTTATAAACCTTCTTGAAATCAATCTTAAACGCGAGACCCTCATTCTTCTCTAACCTATATTTGTGAGGCCCATATTCTACAAAACATGCAAAAAATAATATATTTGTAATAACAAGTTTATTCTATGATCTAAATGTGGTATATAGCATAAATTACTACTATACATAAGAAGATATAATTAAAACACGATATAACAACGTATATTTAGATATTTAGATATCAAAAATTACACTTTTTAATCATCAAATAATGAACAAAAGCGGAGATCTTCCATTTAAAACAAATGTAATTCAATAATTGAAAAGAAAAATCATATCAACATATAAATTGTTCCAACATGCAACATTATTGGAGTTTTTGAGTTTCATTTGCCTGAGTAGTGACTATCAAGAAAGAAACATTTCACCATGACTTCGGTACTTTTTTTATGCTCGACTTCTTTTAGTCTTGGTGAGGGAGGGGAATGGACCAATTCCCCATATTTCATTGAACATATATAAAGCTAACATATCAATTGGTCGATTTTGTATTGGGGGAATTTTCCAAAAAAATAATCCACTTGGCATACAAGGTGTGTGTCTTACTGAACTAGCATTCACTGCTTGACCTGTCATAAAACTCTCTAAATAAATAAACAAACCATGCTTCATGTTATCGCAACACTCCTTGTACAAAGACAAAGGGTGAAACAGTTCAAACCGGGAACTTGTCCTCAAAACAAGCTAAAATGGCCCTCCTCATTTCCTTTTCTTCAAAAGGTCGTTAACCATGCACCTTTTCCTACATTAACCGGACTCCAATGAATATACGGAATTGTGTGGGGCTTTGGTATTTTCTAATTTTATGTGGGGTAATTATCTTGTATTTTTTGGATTTAATATCATTAGTTAGTTAACATAATTAATATTAGTAGTTAGATTTAGTCCAAAAGGTATTACCTTGGTGCGATGGCAAGGGCCCTCGCCCAAGATACAGTTGGCATCGGGTTCGAGACATGGGAGCAGCCTCTCCATATATGGGGGCCTCTCCATATATGGGGGTAAAGTTGGCCGACATCCGCCTCTCCCAGACCCTGCAGTTAAGCAAGTTGTGTGAGTTGTTTATAGAACCCAAAGCATAGTTTTGCTGGGAGTTTTGCTGCTGAATCATAAGTGCCTTGGAAAGGTACTGGGCTGACCATAGGTGCACTTGCAGGAGGTACTAGGTTGATCATCGGGCTAGCAATTTTTGACACGATAACCCGTTTATGGTAATAACCCGAACATGACCCGAACAAGACACGATTAGCTTGTATAGATTTAAGAGTACCCAAAACTTATAACAAAATCAAAATAATCGCGACCCGAAAATGACACAACTAACCCGAATTGCCGCCATCGACCCCATCGACTGCCCAAAACACACCCCAAATGGCCCTGTGAGTGGCACCAACACCTCGAACAGGACCAATGTGACTCGTAGGAGTTGATCGCGTGGTCACGAGACCTCCAGTTTGAGAGCACGACGATAATTTCATAATATCGACACTTAGGCTAGAAAACGTGGCGTAAAAGTGTGAAACCAAAAAAATTTCTACTTTTCACCCCCATCGTGTCCTTAACGTGTCAGCCCCATGTCTAACTTTTTTTCAATGCTTTTTAAGTCCCACATGCCACGTGGCGTGTCGAACACGTGTACATGCCATGTCTTACATGTGTCCTTGTCCTTCGAGTGTTCACACACGTATGGGGTCTCCAGGGATTTGGGAGGCACTAGGGTCTATAAGATGGGTAGGCTCAGGGGAGTGCATGAAGGTGTCCTTAATGAAGGACACTTTATCTAAGATGGTGGATGATGTGAACGGTGGTTAGAACTGTTCATCATGCTCCTTCGCGGAAGTGCAATAAACGACTGCGTTCCTCACTTTCCGATCTACATGATGGTGGTGGTGGTTGTGCAAGGTGGTGTTAATTGGCCTTCCTCCTTTGGGATTTGCTCTCCCTCACCCTCTGTGGTTCTCTCTTGATTCCTGTGTAACTTAACCCTAATGGAACTCCCGTAACTGATATAATAATTATTTAATTTTCGTCTATTTTAATTCCCCAAAAATCCAAATGACAAAA
This sequence comes from Sambucus nigra, assembly GCA_949130495.1. Classification (NCBI taxonomy): domain Eukaryota; kingdom Viridiplantae; phylum Streptophyta; class Magnoliopsida; order Dipsacales; family Adoxaceae; genus Sambucus; species Sambucus nigra. Next base: position 375,074,908 of record OX422221.1, read on the forward strand.
CTACCTCGTAATAATGTTTATAGAGATGAGTATGTCTTATTTATATTCGATTTAATCACAACCCTAAATGTTAGAAATGCGTAGGGCCAACCAACTCAATGGCCATCTAAGTGTTCAAATCCGGATACTTTGCTTTAATTTAATAAAGGACTGATCGGTCAGTATTTAATTAGGCGGGGTGTCATATAAACCTCTTCCTCGCCTTTATAAGGGCTCAAGACCGAAATTGTAAAACCACTGGTAGATGGAAAAAATTTGCTCTCGTTCGAACGACAATGTCGCCTTGTGATAGGGTCTTTACCCATTTATGTCAACATTTCCACGATGGGGGCTACTAATACGATAACCAACACCCAAGGCCTTTCCACCGGAGTCGTTCCGGGTCCCTCGAAATTCGGAGCCTCATTATGGGTTCCTCGGCCGCGGGTATCTCATCTGGATAAATGGGATTTTACCCCAGCTCTGCACGAGCTACTGCTGGTGGAGCAAATTATTTTGAAGCACCGACTGGAAACTTTTCAACTCGGTGCGCGCGTAACAAACTTAGTTCGAAATTAGACTGAACCAAATTTGACTTTTAAAGTTACGAATCATCTAGAAATGGTTTTAAAACGAAACCCTAAATGCTAAACCAAAGTCTTTTGGCGAGAAATGGGGTTTTAGAGGCCAGAATGGTCACAGTGAGGGTCAAAGCCAAGTCTGCGGGCTTAAGTTAAGACGACAATTTCTGAGGGTCAAAGCCAATTCTGCGGGCTTAGAGTAGAGCGACCAATTCTGAGGGTCGAAGCCAATTCTGCGGGGGGAAATGGAGCACCTTCTTCAAATCTAAAGACTAAGTGAGGTGGAGTGTTCGTTCCCCACACTGCAACCTGTGGCAGCCCGCATGGTCCTCTCCCCACCCTAGCCACATTATCCCCCGCCGCATCCCCCATGGTCACATCATCATCCCCCCAATTGGCCCTTTGAGAGCCACCCCGTGAACCCCGACACACATTTTATCGCTTTACTATAGTCGGTCCGAAGAATAATATAGGAATGATAGGCAAGATACTCCCGAAAATAACGAAGCACTAACATCGCAAAAAGTGCTCCAAAACATTATTCATGAAAAAGTTAATATTCACAAAAAAAATGAGCCGATGGGTCCTTTACAAAGTTCAAGAGGTGAGGAAGTCGGGTTTGTATCAAACTCTGACTCAATGGAAAACAAAAGTGTTATGTTGTCACCCAAATTGCAGTGTTGGGAATTATTTGTAAGTGTTTTGAACCGTTACAAAAAAGATATTTTTTCATTTTGCAAGTGTTTATAACCGTTGCAAATTAAAAATGCTTGTTGAATTTTGCAAGTGTTTTAAACACTTGCAAAATTTTCATTTGCAAGTGTTCAGAACAGCTTGCAATTTAAATTGGCATCATGGTTCGGATGAATGAGATGTTTTACTCCAGATGGTTATTAGGTGCTTTCGAGCCTCATTAAACCTTAGTCAACTCTCCCAACAGAGAAGCTCAATGAAATCTTAAGGACACTAAAATTTATTTCAAACAGTCAACCCCATGCGATAATCGTCCTTATAATTTGGATGAACGATCCATCTTCTTTCAAAAACCTCACATCTAGAGACCAACCCAAAAGAAAAGGAGTAGAATCTAAGTTGGAAAATTTTCATAAAACAGCAGGATTTCCGAATCGATTCGCCTAGGGCCGAATTGATTCGCCCCTGAATGAATGCGAATCGATTCGAATTATTCATTTTTAATTGCTTGTGCAAGGTTTATTTGAATATTTTCAAGGTCTATGATGCTAAGGGTGAAGACTGGAATGCAAATGGGGTAAAGGAAAATATTTAGCAAGTGCTTCAAATGCTATAATTTTTACATATGAAATCTCTCATATTTAAACTGGTATTGCACTCCCATGAAATACCCCTCACCCCTCCTCTATTAGTGCACACCTATCGTATACTGGATTTGCAAGTCAACTTGTTGCCCCCATCCCAAGAGCATCTCCATGTAACATTGCCTTGGAATGAAATGATTAGACACGAAATAGCTCTTCAATGAACCAAGTTTTAATTCATATGAAACTGATGCGGTAAAAATAGGCCCATTGAACATGATATCGATTACCAAGAAAAACGGATCGGTTCGGCCCGTGCTGATTTCCGCTTTCCCCAAAATTCACTCAAACTCTCCTACAATCAAAGATTTATTGTTTCTAATCTCTCTGTACATCGACATAGCGGTGTTGTACGACTATCTGGACTTCGTCTCGAGTTGGCTGATGCCTCCTAGTATATATGATGTGATGCATCTCCCTAGGGCGGGCTAGAGTCGGCAGGTGGGGTCATCATTCCCTGAGGCAATTGAGGTTCCACATTCCCAGACTCAGCGTTTTCCTTAGTACGACAGTCTTTTCTAGGCGGCATCTGAACTAAGAACAAGCTGTATCAACACACAGTTCAAGCAGTTATCCAAGAAGAAGAGCGTAAACGCATTTTATTAGTGTTTATATATTTTTTGTGCACCTTCTGTATTGTAGTCCCATGTGGGCGCAGCTGGTTGAGGACATTTTTGCTAACCAACAGGTCGCGAGTTCGAGCCTGGGCAGAGGTGGGTTTTGCTCAATTTTCTAGGCTCGCCACGTGGCCGACCCAGAACCAACCTGACCCGCCCGCGAACAGACCCGACCCGCGTGGACCTGCCACTTTCCCCTTCGCGAAAGAGGAAGGAGACAGAAGCTCCTGTTGATGGTCGGCTTGATGCCCCTACGAGGGTGAGGGTGGAGGCCCCAGATACAGGGGACAAGTTCTTCATCTCTGGATGCCATCTGGTCGACCAATCTGACCATGTTAAAGGCCAACCCCTCCTCTCTGATTGCCCACGTGAAGGCTGCCAAGGTCTCCATGTTCTCTACTCCGTCATCCTAAGATTATGACTTCTTGGCTAAGATGCCCCCACCCAGAGTCTACGACTTTGGGATTAACAGTCTGGCCCAAGTATTTCCCTCATCGCTTCAATTTTAATTCACCAATATCAACTGGACCCTTGTGCTTTCATCACTAACTTTGCTCTTGTCGTTTTCAGTCTGTTTGCGCCTTTACCTCGCCCAATTGGGAGGAAATTTAGATTCGTACCCTGAGCATAGAACCTTGGACACGTGCTATCGGTGTAATCATAGTTTCGACGATTGAATGGGAGCGTAGGTATGTGCGTGACCCATTTGGCTGCGGAGTATGCTCGCCTCCAATATATTTGTGTTATTTCGGCGAGCAATTGTCACGGGTTTAAGCCGTGACAAACAAACACCCGCATTTTGTCACGGTTTTGAACCGTGACAAATCCTGCCGCTTATTTGTCACCTTAAAAAACCGTGACAATTTTACTCACTTCTCAAATTTGGTGATTGACTCCCACCATTACAACACTACAACAATGCTCCCACGAGCTAAACAAATTTTACCCCAATTTTCACTTCCGGGTATGCTACACTTCGGACCCCAAACTCTAAGTCGGTTTCATTCACATAAAATATATGTTAATATTATTATATGATTTTGGTACATGGAAGTTAACCAGTAAAATGTTGTCTAAGCATGTGTGAAACCCACATTGCAAGCAAGACATCTTTCTCTTCACAAATCCAGTTTGGGTCCAATCCAAAGAATCACTTAAACGTAATTCAATTCATAAGCATCATATGATCCTATTCAAATCATTTATCATGTTTCATGTTAAGCTATTTAACATATCCAATTCATAGTCCAAACATACTTTAATTCATTCTTGGAAATACAATTCTTATCATATTAGGTTCCCAGAAAAGTCACTTTTCGAGTCTATTTAACAACACTGAATATTAGGAACGACAAATTAGTAAGAACATAATTAAAAAATGAATGATAAAAGTAATAAAATAATCGAAAATAGATAAATAAAGGTTTCAGCTTTTGAATTTAGTGATTAGCGTTTCGATTTTAGGGTTTAAGGATTTACGTTTAGGTTTTTAGGTTTAGGTTCTAGGGTTTAGTAATTAGGGTTTATGGATTTGGGATTAGTTTTTAGGAATTAGGGTATATTAACTCAAGTATTTCTAAGATTAAACTCGCAAGTATAAAAGCTAAATAAATGCAAACTTTTTTAAGCATTCTTTAACCACTTCTAGATGATTCCTTAATTCAAAAGTCAAATTCGCTTCGGTCAAATTTCGGACGAAGTTTGTTGAGCTCGCGACGTGTTGAAAATTTCCCTTTTTAAAGCGGAAGGCTTATTCGGTATGGATTTTAGAAGAATATCGTTATTTTTAAACCACTTCCCTCGCCCAAGATACGGTTGGCATCGGGTTCGAGACATGGGAGCAGCCTCTCCATACATGGGGATACGGTTAGCCGACATCTGCCTCTCCCAGACCCAGCAGTTAAGCAGGAGCCTTGTGAACTAAGTACAACCTTTTAGATATAGTCTAGGAATTATCTTTAATAATTGGGATGTATCCCCCAAATAAATTAGGTAATTATCTATTAGCTATTTGGTCAATTTAGGAACTAGGACTCTTTAGCCCTTTAGCCTATAAAAAAGAACATTAACCATCACTTGAGATCACTTTATTTTTATGAAATTGAGAGCGAAAATCGCTTATGTGTGTTTAATTATTAATACCATTGCGTTTACATCTAAATACCTTTTATCCCAACCTCACACACATCCATTTAGAAAATAAATATTAAAAGTATCTCAAACTATCATTCACCACTTCTATATTCAAAATCAAGGTATACCTCAAATGAGGCTTACAAGTGGGTATTTAAAGGGAAGGAGTAGCTTTGGCTTCAAGCTAAGGCACTAATTACAAAAATACCATTACTACTCCTAACCTTTAAATACTAAGATAAAACAAAAGAAAATGCGTTAATAAAAATAAAGAAAAATAACAAAAGAAAGTAAATACTATTATGCCCAAAAATAACCCAAAAAATGGCAATTATGCCCTCGATTCTCCCCTCCTTGAAAAGAGTTCGTCCTCAAACTCAAAGGGGAAGACCAACTGAATCTCCCTCCAAAACTGTTATCAAGGCATGTTGGGGAAGCTCCTCGGTCGCGTCCAAATAGTCAGGTGGATGGTCTATCGCCAATAAAGTCCGGCGTCGTGGGAGAGTAATCAGAAGCTCTGTGCCCAACATTGCCACAGTTGTAGCACCGGAAAGCAGGAGGTCCGGGAAGCGATGCAGTGGGAGTAGCGGAAGCGAGAACTGAGGCGGCCACTGCCGAAGGAGCTGGGACAGGAGTCAGAGTTGGAGGAACCCGCAAGGTCGGGAGAGCTGTGGATGCTGTGTGGTATGCCTCGACCTTGGTCGCGTACTCAACCGCCCTTGGGAAGGTCGGTATCTCCCTCAGGCCGAGATCGTGCTGTATGTGTGGCTGCAACCCCAATATATAGCGGTTGATCCGCTGATCTTCCATCTCGGGAAGGCGAGCTCTGGTGCATAGAAGCTGAAACTGCTCTGTGTACTCCACAACTGATAGGGTGTCCTGTCTGAGAAATTGAACACCAGCAAAGAGGTCGCGCTCGTAGGTAGGTGGGATGAAGGACCCCTGAAGAGAGTCTTCAACTCCGGCCAAGTCTGAATAGGAGGCAATCCGGCAGCCGTGCGGCGGTAGCAGAGGTCATTCCACCAAACTCGTGCAAAACCCTGGAACTTGGTGGCTGCAAGGAGAGCACAGGAGTGGCCTTGGACCCGCTTGTACTCAAAAAACTGTCTCCATCGATGCTAACAAATCAACCATGGCATCTGGAGAGAACCATCGGTCAAACATGGGCACATCTATGCGGATATCCCCGTGGAGGTTCCTGGAGAACAACTTAAGGGTTATAGATAGGGGACCCTTGTCCTGATGAGCATCGAGACCCATCACATCGCCTGGCACAGGTGGAACAAAATCAACCGGAGGGGGAGGTATCTGTGCAGGCGGTGGTGGATAAAGAGGCTGACCGTGCTGGGGATAGTGAGGGCAAGCGCCTAAATGGCCAAGCTCGCCGCAACAGAAACAGCGTCGGTCTCGAAGTGGGGCGTGTCGGGGAACGGGGAGCATTGCGTGGGGTTGGAAGTAACCAATCCAAAATATTGGGATGGCTATCCCCAAACTCGAAGGAGGATGAGGAGGAACCCGAATGTAGTAGTGAGAGGGCGTGGTGGGAGGGTGCATGGTGTGACGGTGGAGGAATAGGGCGTGAGACGAGCCGAGGGTCAAAGGGAATGGAGGGGTTGTGTGTGGGGTAAATAAATGGACCGTAAGGGTTCTGGGATGGGTCAGGGGGTTTGGTGGTTGGACAAAATAGGCTCGGGGGCATAAATGAGGTGGAGCCATAAAACAAATTAGATGGGTTGGGGACTGTGTATTGCAGGGACTGCCCATAATTCGGATTTGAGTCGGGGTGGGGACTTAAATCTGGTTGGGGATATTTTTTAGGATTGTCGAGGGGTTGGGGTCGAATAACGACACATTGGGGATGTAGTAGGGGTTGGAGGTGAGTCGGATGGAAGGGGAAGGGTCGGACGAGACTCGGGGAGGATGAAATGGGGCTTTTGGGAGCAGGTAGGGAAGGTGGGTTGCCCTGGGTCTGAATAGGGCCTGTCGGATGAGTTTTTTTGGATGGGGTTTGGGGGGGGCGTCTGGTAGGGGCTGGCCTCCGAGGGTTGAAGGGTTGGCGGTAGGGGGTTGGCGGGCAGTAGGGTGGTCCGAGTATGGGTTTTGAGGTCGTAGGGTGGAGGAATAAGGGTGGGGCAACTCGTTAGGGCTGGAATCTAGGGTTTGGGATTTTTTTTTATTGGGGCAGCAGTAAAGGAGGGGCTAGGGTTAGGGTATTGCAATTTAGCAAGTTGTTGAATAAGGGCTTCAAATTGGGTTTGTTGTGTTCTTGATAATTCCCCGATTTGTTCCCGTAATTCTTGATCAATCTCCTTTTATTGATGCTTGGATTTTTTGGGAGCCATTGGAGAGCTGAGAACGATTTTGTTTTTGTTTTTTGAAAAAGAAAAAAATCACCAATACACTAGCACCAATGTAGAGCTTCACCCGCTCTGATACCAATTTGACGTAAACCACCCGTCAAAGGCTCCTAAAATATCTAACACACTTTAGAGAGAGAAATACTCTTCTTCTATATTCAAAATCAAGGCCTACCTCAAATGAGGCTTACAAGTGGGTACTTAAAGGGAAGGAGTAGCTTAGGCTACAAGCTAAGGCACTAATTACAAAAATGCCATTACTACTCATAGCCTTTAAATACTAAGATAAAACAAAAGAAAATGCTTTTAATAAAAATAAAGAAAAATAACAAAAGAAAAGTAAAATACTATTATGCCCAAAAATAATCCAAAAATGGCAATTATGCCCTCGATTCATATCACACACACTCACATGCATTTAGCGACCTAATGTCCCACGTGACAAGAATTCCTTCGGATCTCTTTATAAACAGGAAGAAGATCTGACGTAAATAACGCCAAATGAAAAATAAGATAAAGATATATCTCGTCTCAACTCTCTTTTATAAAATCTCATATAGGTATAATGCCTCAAATGAGGCTACAATAGGAGTATTTACAGGGATAGGTAGCTTGGGCTCTAAGAAAAAGATCTAATTACAAATATACCCTTTAGAGCTTTTACTACTCCCACCTCTAAATACTAAAGCAAAAAGAAAATACGACATAACAAAATATAAGAAAATTACAAAAAGACGCAAAAATACTATAAAAGCCCAAAAAATGACACATGTGCCCTGATCCGCATCATTCTCCCCCCTTGAGACCAAGCTCGTCCTCGAGCTTTTCACGTGAAAGTTCCCAAAATGTGCTTGAAAAGAAAAACAAAAACTTGTGGGGAGCAAAAATAATTTTTGAAAGTTAAGGAAGTGCCCATCCCATTGTTTTTCGTTTGAACCTTCATCATCCTCCTCTATTCTCTCATGTCAACCATAAAAAGCTTCCACCCGGGTCAAAAAACAATTTTTCGGCGTCAAACCCAAGTTTTTTAGGCTTTAGGAGGGTTCCACTTAGGGCAGGAGGTAGATCGGCTAGCACATGAGGGGTTTGAGCCGAAAGGGGTTGAAACCCTAGGGTTTCATGGTCGCCAGCACGATCTGGGTGGGTTCTGACCACTGGAGATGAGATCCAACCTAGGAGGGGGGTGCAGTAGGGGGTCCAAGTGCTAACCCCAGGAGCGGTGTGAAAGCCAAACCTTCTTGCGTGGTTTTGGCGGTTGGACGATGCCAGTTTCTGGCCATGGAGACTGGCTGGTGATCGGCCGCCCCTCCTACTACTTTGGGCCACCACGGGTCAGTGGTTGTGGGGCTTGGGTCTATTGGGGCCACTTTTGGGGAGGGCAGAGGGGCGGATATGGTTGCGGAAGCGTGGGTTGAAGCATTGTGTGTAATACTCTGTACTTTTAAGGATATTTAAATTACATAAGTGGGCGTAATTTGGTAATTAGAGGAATTTCGATGAATAGTAATTCAGGATTTATGAGTGTTAGATAATTACCAATGTGTGTTACATTTACTTTGGGGACCAAGTAAATGAGTCGGAATATCTTTATCATGTCACAATTGGGTTAAGTGACGAGTGATAGTTTACGTTGTAGAAAACGCGTGTTTAGAAGCGTCGGGTCCGACTGGTGGATTTTAGTTAAGTGACTCGGATGGAGATTTCGAGTGCACGATTGGTTTCGGAATGGACGAGATAGTCAGAATAGAGTACCCGGGAGTAGTGTTTGGGTTCCGGGGATTTTTGGACTAGTAAGGATTCGCAATTGAGTAAACGAGTCATTTTTTGGTTTATAAGGAACAAACCCTTATTTCTCTCTTATATGTCACGAGAGAGAGGAAAAGAAAGAAAGAAAAGAGAGAAAAGAAGAAGGAAAGAAAGGAAGAGGAGAAAGGAAGAGAGAAAAGGGGATTCCGGGCCAAACTCCGCGAGATTAGACTTGAGGTCGTTGAATTTTATCCACGGGGCAAGTGTTTACTTGCTTTATTCATTTGTGTGTATATCTCATATTATAGTTGGTACTATACGATTTTTGGGTTAGAACCCTTAAAATAAATTTGGGAAAAATTGATTTTGAGTTTACAAATTGATGTATTATTAACTCTTGATGACTTCTAGTGTTAAACCCATGTTAATGGTGTATAGAAATGGGAAGAAATGATAAACTATGGTTTTAATGGTTTTAGGGTTTAAATCTAAGAGAAATGGTTTAATACCACAAATTAATTGATGTGTTAGTTATAAATCAGTGTTTAGGATGATTATAGTGTTGTTGGTTGAGATTTGAAACCATAAAATGGAGTTTGGGATGATATTTGGGTATTTTGGAGAAGATGAAATCGCCCAAACAGTGAGCTCCGAACAGGGCGAATCGATTCGCCTTTGAGGACCTGCTTACAGAACACTTTCCGAATCGATTCGGATTGAGACCGAACCGATTCGGATTGAGACCGAATCGATTCGCTAGCTCGAATCAATTCGCATTAGGGGTGAATCGATTCACCTTTGCTGAACTTGACAGTTTTCTTCCCTCAAGTGTATGGGGAGTTAAATCGCAATCAGGGGATTATTATAGGGGATTCTAGATATGATATTAGGACTCCTTGATGATGGTATTGAGGGTGAGTAAACCTTGGGATGAAAAAGGGAACCGCGGATGAGTTAAGGGTACAATCCGGGGTATGGACCTAATGAATGGTTAGGGCGTGCAACATTCATGAGAGGTCTTCGGCAAGTGTATATAGAGATATTTATGCAGTTAGAATAAATATGGGTTGAATGCATTTGAGTAAATCCTAGGATGCGATTAGGATGGAATTTAGGATATGGGCTAGAGATGCTTAAGCGGCCATCCGGTGCGTCGATTGACGACTATTATTATAAGTGATGCGATACCTATGGAATTAAGATAAGTTGATAGTACACTTAATTAGTTATTACGAATTGGTATATTCGGGTTTATATTATAATCCTTAAAAGAGATTAAGGTGCGAGTTATATTTTAAGTAAGAGAATACTTAGGGGTTTAGTATTTTAAGTGTGTGAATACTTATATACTATTACGAATGGGAACATTCGGATTATTGGCTATCGCTATAAGAGTTCGCCAATTATAGCCAGCGCATTTTGAGGAATGTTATATATATATATATATATATATATATATATATATATATATTGTTACAGTGTATATATACGATTGATTTATAAATATATTGGTAAGCAAACGATATATTTATGCATGTTTATATCTCTAGTGCTATCTAGGGAGGTTGCGCGATGTGGGTGAATCCTGTAGCTTGCGGAGCAGGTCATATCGTCCTGCATATGGGTGCGATATTTTTTCTTCCCACTTTCAAGAGGGAATATGACCGCCTCCACCGTTTAGTATTTCTACCATGTTCATGAGAGAGTCTGACTTGGTATCGGGGTTAATTTGAGCAAACCCGGAAATGGATTGGCACTTGAGACTGCATTCTCGAGTTATAGCTCAGTGGGATGGTTATTATACTTATGATTGTAATAGGTATAATTATACTTGTTGCTTATAGTATATTGCTTGTATATGAAGATGAGATATCATATAACTTTAATTGGTATAAAGGGAAAAATGAATAAAAGGTTATTCTTCTTCCGGTAGTTTTATATCCGAACTTATACGGAGGTAAATTGTAGGTTCAAGTGAGAACTATTTATATAAGGGTTATTATATGTTGAAGTGAAAACGGTATTTTCAACTAGTGAAGTTTTGGAATATGTACGATATATATACTTAATTGAGAACTATATATATATTTATCCGAAGCCCATATTAACTAAAGCTTAGGTGATACCTTACGTTATAACTTATATTATATCAAGTCGGGTAGTGATAGTTATGAGGATTTAGAAGATGGATTAAAGAGATTAGTTAGGCGAGGTAGCTTAACTAGGTTGGTTAAACGGTATATGATAGGTGTGCACTATTAGAAGAGGGGTGAGGTATATCTCATAAGAGTGCGATACCAGTTTAAATATGAGAGATTTCATATTTTAAAAATATGGCATTTATGCACTTGCTAAATATTTTCAAAACTCGGGTTTTAACCTGTTTCTCTATTTTCCCTCTCTTGCAATATATGTATATATATTAGGTGTTCCGACACAGGGACGCCTGGATGATGATTCTTTCGAGTCAGACGTTGCTGCAGCAGCTGTGGATGCAGGCAGGTTTATTGTAGACGCTTCTATCCTTGAGATCTAGATAAGAGGGTATTGTAGAAACATTCGGGTTGATGGTCCAACTGTATTCATTTATTCTCTTACCGCATTTTAGTTTGCGGCATTTCGATTTGGTTGTATTATATTGTACCAAGAGTTCGACTATTTTATTTCATCTCAGTTGTTTTATATAAACTGTTGTGATTGTTTTACTTGGTTGGTTTGATTAAAAAGATTAGTTAAATAAAATTTTGACGCCAGCCTAATAGGTTATTAGTAATTAAATTGGTTTTCGATAGTGATGCTGAGAATGAACCATATGAGATTCCTGTTTTAATCTGGTAAAGGATTGATCACCCGATATTTTATTAGGCGGGGTGTCAAATTGTGGTGGCTAGAATTAGGATTGGGGTTTTGGGTGGTGGTGAAAGGGAGGCGAGCCTCAAGATCGTCAAGTCGCGCTAAGAGGTGGTTCAAGACCCCCTCGAATCGATATATGCAAACTGCCACAGGAGCATATCTCCACTTAAAACTCATTTGTCGTTGTCTACGATTTTTTTTGTGTTTTTTTACAACATCAGCAACGGGTGTAGCCAACGGGACTCTGATACCAATTGACGTAAATAACGTCAAATGGGAAATAAGATGAAGATATCTCTCGTCTCAACTCTCTTTCATAAAATCTCAAATAAGTAGAATGCCTTAAATTAGGCTACAATAGGAGTATTTATAGGGGGAAGATAGCTTAGGCTCTAAGCAAAAGATCTAATTACAAATATACCCTTAAGAGCCTCTACTACTTCCACCTCTAAATACTAAAGCAAAAAGTAAATACGACGACATAACAAAATAAAAGAAAATAACAGAAAGATACAAAAGTACTATATAGCCCAAAAAATGACACGTATGCCCCTGATCCACATCAAGATCACCCTCTAAATTTATTTCACTACAAAGCCATGAAAAGTCTTGAATGAATTTTTTCTTTTTGTATAATTCTTGAAGGACCACTATGTCTCGATCGTATTCAAACAAGGTTTACTTTGATTAGTTTTCTTTTTTCTCTAGAACCCAGCAGCCTTGACTTTCCACAATGTTATCTTCATTTATTAATATGAGACCCTCCACGAAACTTCCTCGGACTCTGCCCATCATAGTTTATTTGTGATGCGCTCTGACCTTTGTTTTTAAATTTCTTATACCCAGCCCAGCTTCTTTTTCATTTCTAACATTTTCAATTTATACAGTTTTTAAATTGTAAACGTCCAAAATGTTATGAAAAGTCGGCATTACCTCTCGCTGGGGTTTCCTAAGTCTACTAAGTTCCTTTGGTGCAAAATACATAATAGAATCGCGAAGAAATAAATGGTCTACCAAATTGGATACCATAAATATCTCTTTAGAAACCCCCGAACACAACTCTTCCCTTCACTGAATTTTTTTTTCAATCGAAGTAAACTCACTCACTCCCACTGCTTCTCCAATGCCAATGAAAGGAGCGATGGCCAACGAAGTTAATCCTCAGAAACAAAATCAATAGGGCACTCGATGTTGATTGCGCTCCAAACGATTCAACAGTAGATGACTATTAGTTAACAAAGTCCCCAATTCCCACACTCGAAGCTTCCCCACAAGACTCAGCATCAGTTGCAAGATCCTCATCGACTTCTCACTTTCCCCTTGATCAGAAAAAAAAGCTATCTTCTTCCATATCCTCCCCCTCTTTCATAACTATACTATAGCCGAATTCTTTAAAACAGTATGGATTGTCGGCGATTTCTTGCAGATCTAAAAACAGTTGCTTTCTTTCTTTTGGAATAAACAGGAAGGCTTTCCTCGACTGTCTTCCTCTTCTTACTATGATCTTCATTTACCTCATTGAGATTGTGAGACTCTTTCTGGTTCTTTTGATTCTTCATTGTCACATTTGAGAGCATCTCGGCTCTTCATTGTTAGCCGTCCACTTTATCCCATTATAGGATCTCTTTGACGATTATTATTTAGGCGAAAAGACTCACCCTCATTTAGGAAGCACGTACATTCTAAGAAGCACATTTACATATGTGTATTAACCCTTGAATGTGGTTATATGAACATTTACATATCAAGCAAAGGGATTCTGAGAGTTAGGCAGGAAGATTCATTAATGAACCTAGGTTGTAATGCTCATAGGTATTTTTCCTTCTAACAAGATGTATTAAAATTAAGGACTATATTACAAACCACATGAAGCAATCCTGGCTTCAGTTGGACCTTAACTGGCTGATATATAGCACAAGAAAGTAACACGTGCATGAAAATCAGAGTAGGTTAACTTTAATAAGCACAAATAGAAAGCATGATAATCAGAGTAGGTGATTCCTCGGACCTAAAAAGATGACTAACAAACTTAAAGTGTGAAGGCATTTATCTTACAACTCTACGAAGAATAGGTTCCAAGGACGAGCAAAGCTTCTGGAGACTATCCACCTTCAGAGCTTCTACAATTACACTGCACAAAAGACGTTAGTTTTAGAAGTGCAACATTTCTTGTTTATGCTCTCCTAAGTGAAGCCAACATTTCAAATATTAATAAGTAGATAGATATTTTGAGTTCAACCCCAATTATAGGACCCGTTTTGAGTTACTCCTATTATATTTGACTTGCACACTTACACCCCCATTTGGAGGGGAAAACAAATAGCATAAATGAATGTCGTAGGTGGGAAACATCTTCAGAAAGATCTTACAAGTCAGAAAATTAACTTGGTCAAATATATCGCAATTAATGAAAATTTTATTTACCAACAATTACGAGATTTGTGATTTACATTTTCAAATGAAAGGTCCAAAAAATAATGATATACATATGGAAGATCCAAAATGGATCTTCAAACTGATAACCAATATCAAATTCTGAGTTTCAAGTCCAATGCAACAACAAATGATATCGATTACCACTGTTTTAGTTAACAGTACCTTTAATGTTGATATCAATGTCCACCCCATTCCAAGAAGAAAAAATAAATATAAAGTAAGCATAGGATCTCTATCATCAATCAAAGGTTATTCATAGCAACAAATGTTCAATTTAATTCAAGAATATTGCCAACACATTCATCTTCAACCATTCACACATTAATTGTTCCCATCAAAAATGGATAAAGTCCTCAATTCTTGTATAACATTTTCATATTCATTTTCATGAATTTCTACTTTTAGTACCATGTCAATAAGGCTTGATTAGTAGAACACGTGTTAAAAATATGGGCCAATTGCCCCAGAAAGATGAACTATAGAAAGATGAACTACAGAGATTTGAAAGAAACCCGTGAGCTATTTAAACATATAAAAAGGGTTTTTTGTAAATACTTGAAAGTTCAAGAGAAGTTTGCACTTCCCCCTAAGGCTAAATATAATTAGATTATCATGTCAAATGTTGGTGAACCATTCAAAATTCTTAGGCTTCTAATGAAAAAAATTGGTTATGTAATGAAGTGGCTAAAGTCCCAATATTGGACTTCCTTCTATAGGAGAAACTAAAACCATTACAAGGGATTTGATATTAGAGCTCTGCGTTTTGTTTCCACGTTATGAGCTCTCCGTTGGCTTGAAATGTCTTAAGAACAAGGAATTAAACTAGGAAGAGAAGGCGGGAGGAGGAGGGTGAGAGAGAGAAAGGGCAGAACAACAGAAATCGAAGATTGAAGATCATGATATTTTTGGCATTGGAAATCAATGTTACCAAATTTTTCCCAGCCATGGGTACCGCAATCCGTATTTAGTAATCCGGTTCTACAAACCCAACATTTCATTTAGGACCTGTTTGGTTGCGCAAATTGTATGATTATGTAAAATGGTTCATTGTGAATTAGTGAATTGTAAATAAGTGGATTTGAAATGAGTTTAAATCCAATTTTACGCAATGCTTGGTCATCTAAAATTGATGTTAAGGCTCTATGAGGCAAAAAAAAGATAAGAACAATTTAAGAGAGGGGGAGGGAGAAGGGAGGAGAATGAGAGAGAGGAGCATACGCTTTATGTGATTTCTATTTCAAATTGATGCCTTTTACGTTTTTTGTGAAATGAACTAATTTCGAATTTTACACATGAACTAAAATGGGCAATTAATGAATCATTTCATTAATGAAACCAAATGCAATTAATGGGTCAACTTGTAAATGGACCAATTTATTAATGAGTCAATTTACAATTTTGGGACAACCAAACAAAGCCTTACTCTTTTGGCTTTTTTTTTCATATTCTATTACAGAAAAAAAAAAAAAAATAAGCGCAGAAGAACGGATAGAATAAAATGAAAGAGGAGGACTATAGATGTTACGCAACTCTCTCAATCTACCCCATCTCAAATTATATTTTGGCCATCAATTCATTGAACATATGTATTATTGTCTCAACTCTCAATCACGTGGCTTTTAGGGAAAGAATGCAACTATATTGACTCATGACTGTCCCTTTCTTATGTTTTGATTTTCACCCACCTTGGCGATAAACAGAGACCTACAACTTGTTATTATCTCATCTCCCAATTATGCAAATGCTACATCGTATTTAATTTTCTAGAAAGTGCTAAACGGAAAGGGTGCAGTAGGAGGGTGGCTAAGTAATATTTTATTTTTATTTTTAAATACAATATCATAAAATCAACTATTAGGAGAAAAGAATAATACACAAGTAGTCAACTTGATATATGAATAAGAATACATACATAAAATAGTAGCCATATATATATATATGGCCTAGGCGAGACGGTAGAGCTCCTAAGCGGCCCTAGGAGGGGATTTTTTCAACACTTATTTTAACTCATTAGGGTTTCTTTCCTCACTCTATTGGGGCCTTGTGATTCAAATTGCTGATAAAGAGGGGTATGAGAGTAGTGAGTTAAAGTTAAAGAACTGTGGAGAATTTCTTCAACAAATTTATAGTCAAAAATTATGACTTATCATAATTACATATTGTGAAAATGGAACCTAACATATTCTCATCTAATCACATATTGAGGTTCACACTTTAGTAATAACTTCTCCAAAATTTTGTTAGTCTCACATCACAATTTTCAAATTGTAATTAGTAATGGCAAATTGGACCCTAAATAATAAAATAACACATATTAGCCGGTCATTTAAATATGGAGCCCATTTTTAAAAACTGTGAGTGAAATATGGGACCCATGTTTGAAAGCTATGAATGAAATATGGAACCCATTTTCAAAAGCTACGAGTCAAATATAAATTTCATTTTTTTAAAGTTAAAAGTAAATATGGATTTTTTGCCCAAATTAGGCCAAACCCATAGTTTTGTCACTACTAATTGTAACAAGTCTCATAATTTGCGCAGATAATGACATTTGTCATGTAGTTGTTAAAACAGCACCCACAACTGAAAAATCAAATACATGGGAGTGGGTATGGGAGTAAATAATTAAAAGCCCTTTTGAGAAATCGAAGATGCCGAAATCCCAAAATCTGAATCCGGATCTTAAAGTTGAACATCTAGGGTGAGTCTCAATCACATGTGTAGCTAGCGAGAAACAAAACACAATCAATAAAAAGAGAGAAGTTAGATAAATGAACCTAGCTAAAGCGGGCCTCTTTCGTTCAGGCTGTTCATCATCATCATCATCATCACCATAATCTTGATTTTGCAAAGTCCGCTTTCCTCTACTCATAGAATTAGTTCTTTCCATGTACCTCGTCTGCATTTACAAATTGTAATTACAATCCTCAGATCTAACTCAACCAATATGAAAACCCTTGTACTACTAAGCTCAAACTGAAACCGAAAACCTTAATGTTTGGGAGATCTTATTTTGTTTCTGTTTGGGTCGTCGCTTTGCCCTTTATATATTTATTTATTTATTTCAGACAACTTATCCTGTCATCCTGGCCGTTAGATGCTCACGCCTTGTGTCAAACTTGCCACCTCACTGTTATAAATAAATTCTCTATCTATATCCATACACCATGCTTCCTATTAATAACAAAATGGATCTAAAAATGACGTCTATATTGCAACAACCCACATATGGCCTTCTTTTCCGTGTTAAAACACTCCTCTTTTTCAAACTACTATGCTTTGCACGTGTGGGCAAATCCAAATATTCAATTGGATTAGCTGAATAAATGAATAAGAAGTTGTGAATTTAAAAATTATTCATATAAAGCATAAAAACTATAACAAATTATGTACAAGTAATGAAGTAAATGAAATCAATGTGTAAAACAATGAAGCGATAATCACATAATAAGATATGAAATCTCATGAAATAGTAAAAATCAATGTCAATGAATCCGAGTTATTTAAAATGTAAAATGCAAAGAAAGAGATAAATTGTTTATGGAAGAACTAAGATAATAACAAAGTGTAATGATAAAATATTAAAATATAATCGTCAAACAAATATGTTGCTTTTGACATTTGTTAGAATTCGATGTGTCTTCTTCATCTTCAATTTTATGAGCGACAAAATGTGCAGGCTTTCGATTAGAATCTCTAAGCAATTTTCCTTTAATGTAGAATCTGCTAATTTTTCCAATGCACGTATATAACTTTCAAATATAGTCCGAGTGCACAATCCCCTGTGGAATAAATTAGCATAAAAAAATAAGTATATGAAATTAGTATAGAACGTTTGAAATGTATGCATGAATTTTAAGTTTTAATAAGAATGATATTACCTTTTCTTTAGAAACGATGAAAGTTTGAATGTTGCAGGCAATGAAAGACTATGTTTCCTTAAACAGTGTGACTGTTGCTCTTTCGTTGTCATCTTGAACCATTAATTGAAGTAAGTACATTGTGTTTGGTTGAACAATGAGTTAATATCCAATAATGGTAATATAGCGTGCCCAAATTATGAACAACAAAAATTGAGCTTATAGATATTTGTTAAAAACGTAAGACAAACTTACCTGAAAAGTTGAAACAGTGAGGTTGTAAACATATGTGAAGGTCTAATCCTAAGATTAAAAAATATATTTTTTAGGATTTCATATTTTTTTTTAAAACGGTAAATTTTAAAAACATATTATTTTATAAAACTATATATATATATATATATATATATATATATATATATATAAAGAAAAAGACACTTTTTTTTTAAATAAAAATTGTAATTTTTTTAATAAAAAAAACTCTTGTGTATAAAAGTTGTATTACTAAAAAACTTAATTTTTAAAACAAACTGTATTGTTAAAATTTGTATTCATAAAAAATACAATTTAAAAATGCATTTATAAAAATACTGTTTTTTATAAATAAATAAAATACTATTTTTTTATAAAAACAAAAAAAAATTATTGTTTTTTATATAAAAAAGTAACGTTTTTTTAAAATACAATTTATATAAAAAATACAATTTTTTTTTTCTATATATTTTTTGTTTTTTTCTTTTTCATATTTTTAAGAATACAATTTTTTCTTATAAGAAATGAAGTTTTTAATTAAAAAATAAGGTTTTTATAAACAATATAATTTTCATAAAAAAATTATACCATTAAAGAGGAAATCATCTCTTTTTATGTATAAGAGATAGAGATAGAGATGTATTTTCAGAGATGCAGAGATCATGAAACCCCAGAAAATAATTAATATGAAATCTAAAGAGCTCCATCCGTGTTTTTTTTACAATTATACTCTCTCTAGTTATTAATAATGATTAAATGTCATAATTTTAAATAACAACATAGTCAGATGAACCAGATTCTCTCCATACGTGTCTTTTTAATGTCAAAATGAAAAAAATACAATGGTCGGTAATACTGACAAATGGAGTATACACACGAAGAAATAAATAAAGATAATGCAGATGAACCGGACTCTTGATTAAAAATCGAATAACGTCTTCACCCGTGTAAATTTCGTACCAAATATGTTCCAAGTGGATTCCTGTTTATTTAAAAAGTATCAAGATCAAAATCCTTATTTTAACAGTCTCAAGATCAAAATTCAACATACTAAATTACAGTCTCAAGTTTTAAAAACTCAATAAATTATTAAAACATCCATTTTCAAACAGTTTTTGTTCTTAAAACTGTTAAAACCTATGCACATGAATTAAACCTATATACATCACTACACCAATTATATAATGTAAACTCATAAAAAAAAGATAAATTAATGTGTTCAAATTTTGGGGCTTTAAACAGGTTATTATGTAACATGAAACATATTAATCTCTAAAATAAAATAAACAGCGTGATAAACAGATCTACACAAAATGATCACAAATTTAAATGTAAATTAAAACCTCATATTTGAGTTACCTTCCACAATGGCATATATGTTTGGGACGGTTTAGTGTTGCTAAGATTATTTCTAGTCCGCCTGCTTTTTTTGTGATTAGTTAGAGGATGGTTTAATGAGAGAGATGGAATATTTTGAGAAGTGGGTTTCACTTGGAAAGTCTTCATAGCAAAAATTTGGCTTTTTCGTGTATTGAGTTGGAAGTTGTGCATAGAAGATCGTGGTCAGTGTACAAATTAAAGTGCAGTGTATGTGGGTGGGATTAAAATACAATGTATAATATATTCTTGAATGAAAGAGAAAGATAGAAGGGTATTGATGGGTTTTTAAATTGTATGAGGGTAAAATAGTCTTTATATCATTAAAGAGAAACTCTCCTCTTTTAAAGTAGTAGAGATCACTTGGATTCTTAGCTTTTTGGCAGGTATCAAGTTTGATTGATTTTTACGACAGGTATCGATTTTAGAAATGACATAATACGAAATTAGTATAACATGTTGCATTTGTTTCGGGTTTTTTGAGCATAAAATCGTGTTATTTCGTGTTCATATCAAATATTAATCGATTCTACCTCGATTAATTGACTCTATCATTTGTAAGTTTCTCTTTAACAACAGTTATTTTTTCTATTTTCGATCGATTACAATAAATCAATATACTTAGTTTGGATTCAATGAAATCATTGTAAATTTATAATTCATGTGATTGAATAACTTTTTATACATTTTATATGAATATGTTTTGATTTTGTTTATATATATATATATATATATATATATATATATATATATATATATATATATATATATATATGTGTGTGTGTGTGTGTGTGTGTGTGTGTGTGTGTGTGTGTGTTTTGATTCTATCATATATAAGTTTATATTTATCCACAATTGTTTTGTATCTTGATCAATTACAATAGTCTAATGTATGTGTATCTTGTGTATGGGGTTTCTAGGGTTCCCCGGATCTCCCCCTTTTAGCTAAGGGAATACATGTATTTATAGTGATGGGAGATAAAGAGATTCATTGTATGTAGACATTTATGTCTACATTCAACGAATCTAATTGTTGAATTGTTGGTATGCTATGTGTTGTCATCTATTAATACAGTAAAAATGTACATTAAGGCTCATTAAATGCGCTGTCATCTTCATTAATGCACATTAAATGCATAGTTATCCTTTGATCTTCCTGGTTGATATGCCGACCAACTCTCCTCGGGTGCCGACTAACACTCCTCGGGTGTCGGCCAACTCTCCTCGGGTGCCGACTAATTCTCCTCGGGTACTGACCAACTCTCATCGGGTGCCGACTAACACTCATCGGGTGCCGACCAACTCTCCTCGGGTGTCGAATATTGCCACGTAGGATGACATGTGTCCTTTTCTGATTGGTCCTCGTAGATGGAGAATTTTTGTGTTAACAGAAGCCCCCAATGCTCCATGCTTGATGGTTTACTGAAAGAATGGAGTATTTATTCTGCAGTGTTGCTCGGTGCTCGTGAAATTCTTGATCTACCTTCTTGATTTGTTCAACATAAAGTGCACTATCTCCTGGACGACATATGATGCAGGGTGATCGATGGTTGTTAATCTTTCTTTTGAGGAACTCCGTGTGCTATGTATCACCCCTGGGAATTTGGATGCAGCCATGCCATAGTATGCAGCTTGTAGCTTATCATAATCTTCAAGTATGTTGATTGGTTTGCTAGCCGACCAACTGCCTCCTGTGCCGAGCAACTGAGTGCTAACTTCACGTGCTTGATTCTTCTGATTTATGATCCTCTGAAATACTTTATCGAGTAACATACCAGCTTTTGACCCAACTCTTCAATCTGATTAGTACCAAGCTAGTGATGGACTTCAAAACATTTTCATACAACTTCTTCTTCAATGTTGGTCGGGACAGTAGTAGTAAAGATCTCAATGCTGTAGATGTTAAATTTGACTTCTGAACTTCAATAGCATGTGCATAATAACTCCTGAATATGCCTCCTGAACTTCTGAATGCACCTCCTGAACTTCTGAATACCTCATGAACTTCAATAGCCTCCTGAACTTCAATATCAAAACTAATTCTCGAGCAACAAAAACAACTTTTGAATGATAATTAGTCGGGATCCCGACTATGTAAGTTTATGGAGTTGAATTTGATGCTCGACTGCATGATGTTATGAGAATGTGCCACCGAATGAACAACTGAATTTGTAATAGAAGCCCCCAAGTGTGGAATGTGAACTTTGAATGCTTTTTGCTTGATCGCTTTCACATACTCATACTTTGTTTAAATAAAATATTTCCGACCAACTGTAGTTGACAGCTTCTTATTTCCGACCAACCTGAGTTGGTGAATTTTTTCTTCCCAACCAACCTTAGTTGGCACTTTTGGGAAATATTTTTTCTTCCCAACCAACCTTAGTTGGCATTTTTTAGAATAGTTTTTCTTCCTAACCAACCTTAGTTGGCATTTTTAGGAATAGTTTTACTTCCCAACCAACCTTAGTTGGCATTTTTTAGAATAGTTTTTCTTCCTAACCAACCTTAGTTGGCATTTTTAAGAATAGTTTTACTTCCCAACTAACCTTAGTTGGCATTTTTTAGAATAGTTTTTCTTCCTAACCAACCTTAGTTGGAATTTTTAGGAATAGTTTTACTTCCCAACCAACCTTAGTTGACATTTTTTAGAATAGTTTTTCTTCCTAACCAACCTTAGTTGGCATTTTTAGGAATAGTTTTACTTCCCAACCAACCTTAGTTGGCATTTTGAGAAATATTTTTGATAATAAATGATGGAGACCTCCTCGGAGCTGACAGATTGTTGGGAATAAGATATAATAAATGCTGGAGACCTCCTCGAAGCTGACCAACAGATTGTTGGGAATAAGATAATATAAATATGCATAGACATAAAGAATGATTTAGAATAATAATAAACTGTCTTGCTGATCTGTCGAGGCAACATTGCATAATGCCGAATAAGAATGATATTTTCCAGAATATAAGAAAATGGCCGAGTACTTTGCCGGGCCTGAATATAGATAAGAATTACCCCGACCAACCATCTGTTGGGGGTGAAATATAATAAACGTTATAGTTCTTCCTCGGAGCTGAATATGATATAATAAATGCTGGAGACCTCCTCAACAGATTGTTGGGAATAAGATAATATAAATGCTGGAGACTTCCTTGAAGCTGAATATATAGAGAGAGAATAAATTTTTCGAGCTCCATGCTGAGATAAATATAAAATATGAATCCGAACGGATATATAAAATAATTCGTGCTTGAGTATAAATCAGAGCAATAATAAAATATATAGTTCCTTGCTGAGGTGAAATTTCATAATGCTGAGCAATGATAATAGTTTCTAGATTGTTTCCGAGCATTCGTCGGCGTTGAATCTTGTACCTGTAAAAATTAATAACTTGCTCTACCATATGTGTAGGCTGAATTGATTAGTCATGAGAATAATTTACTCATCCAATCAATATATGATATGTATGTGCTTGAGAAATAAAAATATTAATTTCAAAAAATGAAATAATATATGTTGGCTGATATATCGAGGCAAAATTGCCTGATGTCGAGCAATAATAGTTTCCAGAGGTTTAAGATTGTGGTCGAGCTTTCGTCAGGATTGAATATCGTCCCTATGAAATCTTAATAAGCTGCCCGAGCACCTGTCTAGACTAGATCAAATAATTATTGTCATGAGAATAATTATTCAGCCAAACAGTATATGATGTGTATGAGCATAAGGCAATAAAAATTTCAAAATATGAAATAATATGTTTTATGCCAAATGTGTGTGAGATGGACAAATTATTATTAGATATGCGCCATAAATAAGACGTAGAGTTTTTTGTAAAGTTATTTAATCTCCAACAACTAATCAGGTATAAGTTGATGTTTGAAAATTATTTATCACTTGGCTTTAAAAATATTTTTTTGGGTGATCACAAGTTTTAAAAAAAAACTTAAGCCCCATGTTTACCCCCAAGATGAACTCGTGTTTAAAGAAATATCTGGGGTGCTCCGCATTTTTAATATGCCAAGATTCTACTGTTGCCGACCAACGGCATGGGTGTTGCCAACCAGCATTTGGGGATGTCTCAGGTTGGAGAATATATAGTGCCGACCAAGAAGCAAATGGTCCCCGACCCGCAGAGCGATTTCGCCAATCAACAAAAATGGTGCATTGATATTGCCAACCAGCTGTTGGATGGTCACCGAATAACATCAGATGCCGCCAACCAATAAGTGGATGGTTGGACAGTGGTAGACCATTAAATTGAACCCTCCGAACAAGACTGAGATGTCGCCGATCAAGAATTGATTTTCTCGACCAACTATATACACTCCGACCAACAATAGGTACATCCGAGTAGAAATAGATGTAGCCGATCAACGAATGGGAGCTCGGGAACTCCTCAAATTGCATAATATCCATCACCGATCATAATGAAATGCCTCCGACCAACATTTGATTTTTCCGACTAGCTATATATAGTGGACCATCACAATTGGTGCTGGTGATGTTTATTGTTGTAGTACTGGTTGCCAACCTGCTCTCCAATAATCATTCAGCCATACTTACAATTATGAGGTGCCCCGACCTTTTACAGCCGACCTATGCCAGAAGTTTTTCAACCGTTCTTTGTTGATGACTGGAATTGGTAAACTGAAATTCGGTGGAGGATTGTTGCCGACTTGATGCCGACCAAGTGTATGAGAACTGCCGAGTAGAAATAGATGCCATCGACCAACAAATAGTAAGTCGTGGAGCTCCTCTTGATGTATAATACATGATAAAAGGATAATTGTTGGGGGTGAATCTTGTACATGAGGCATTTAATATGTTGCTCGAACACCTGTTGAGATTGATTCTCATAGAAATTATCATTAGCAAAAAATTTCAGCTAAATATAATATGTATCGGCTCAGACATAAGGCAATAAAAAATTCAAAATATGAAATAAAATGTTTTGTGCCAAATGTGTGTCAATGTGAGCAATTTTTTTATCAACTAGATGTCATAAGGTTTGATTTGGATTTTTATAAAACAATTTTATTTTTCAATAAATGCTCAAATATAGGATCGAAAAATTTATTCTAAGATAAAGTTCAGGGATATATTTTATTTAATTTTAAAACATTTATTTTGTCAGAGAAGTGTGAGAAAAATAAATAGGTAGCAATGGTAATAATTTTGACTTTGTCAAAATTAATAATCTGGGCAAATAAATTTGTCATCCCTCCATTCCAGCATTCCTCGTCAATAGGTGATAACCATCTCTGACCAGTGGTATCGCCGACCAGCATCGTGTGACGTCGGTGTTGGGATGCCTTCGTTTTGATCTGCCGACCATGTACATACGATCAAGAAGCCTTTGTTTTGGCTAAAACTTGTTTCCGACCAACTTTGGCCTTTTAAGTTGTTGACCAACTATTTCTTTGTTATCAAAAGTAGATGTCGACCAAATGTTCTTATTTTGAAACAACCACCGAGGTGTTGCCGATTTACTCCAATGTTGCTGATGGATCTTCACAGCCTACCACCGACCAACAAAAATGGTCCGGTGAACAAATTTTGGTCGGGTAACAACCAAATGTCGCCGACCAACAGTAGATGGTTCCGACCAACAAAAATGTTGCCGACCAACAATACTTGTCAATGAGATATACCGAGGAGATTACTTCTTTATTCCGATTAAGTAGAGCAAAAATTCACATAGTTTTTCACTGACCAGAAATACTCATCCGGCGACCTTCTTCTGGATTTTTCATCCTCACACAATTGATGCTAAACAGTAGTTGCAGATTCATGAGACCTTTGAGCCCAAGGCAGGCAGACTTTGAATCGGAGAGTAATATAATCCTGAAATTGAATTTTTTTGTTGATCTGAAACCGAACCAAGTTGTGAGGTGGATGATCATCCGGTTATTTTTTTTTATGCCACCCAGTTTCATTATTTTTGTTGCTGTAGACGGTTGAAGTCAAAATGATTGATACGAATTTAATAAATCCAAAATTTCTTCATCTTCCTGGGAAAGTTTCTCCATTGCCCTTTCTTGAGCGTCTGTTCATTTTTCATCTTCTTTACGAAAGTGGGTAGAGATTTTTCAGGAGAAAGAAGGTTATTTTGGGTTTCCTTCCTATTTTCCATTTGTGGAGATAAAAAATACGGTGGATGATAAAAATCATTACGAAAATTATACCAAAAATCAATCATCGAACCAATAAATCAATCTTTATCGGAATTAATAAATCGTAACAAATCAAAATTCTTAGATCTAAGAGATAACCAATAGAAATCATCAGATCTAAGAGAAAATATGATCAATATCCAAGAGGAAAAATAATGGTTTTGAATTTTTACTCCCTTGTAGAAGATGTGAAATATGTGAATCAACATATGTCAAATCTTTTTCCTTGATGTAACTCATTACATAAACGTGTTTGCTCAGAACATTTTCAAGAAGAGCCATAGATGCTTAACGTTCATGATGAAAATTGTCTAACACTGAATATAAACATATATATATATATATATATATATATATATATATATATATATATATATATATATTATTATTTTTTTATGAATCAAATTGATGAGAACTTTTAAAGCAGATCTGGGTCAGAATTGTGATTATCGAGAGATAAATTGTTCTTGATTTTAACTTTTCCCATTCTCTGATTAAAAATATGATGGGAATTTGAATAGACATCAAAGATCTTACAAAATTTATATTGAAAATTATCAAATCTTACCACCGTCATATATATTGGTATATGTAATCATTTAAAATATTTATTCCATGATATAAAATTGAAACTTGAGAATCAAGCAAAAAGTTATGATTTATGAAATCCATTATTTTTCAGATTTCTAAATAAGAATTAATCTAACAGTTATGATTTTAAAATCATGATATGCAATATTTTGCAGATAAAAATTGGACAATTAATTTATGTATATAAACATAAAAATCATGGTTGAATCAACGGATGTATGTATAATTGATTATACGTAGAGAAAATAAAAACTTAGCTTTTGATGGAGAACAATGCTTGTAACACGTTCCCACAGACGACGCCAATCTGTTGAAGACAGAAAATGGCCACTGTCATTTTAGTGGCGTCAACAGCAGATAAATGATGAGGATGAGATTGAAGATGAAGATAAACATTCACATCAAACATATAAGAGGCAAAGGCTTTAAAAGTGGTTTGGCTATGAATAAAGCCTACGTTCACTGTTATTTTATTCCCAGGGGTTTACAATAGTACCATAGGGTGTAGAGAGAGAAAGGATGTGTATCTTGTGTATGGGGTTTTTAGGTTCCCCCGGATCTCCCCCTTTTGGCTAAGGGAATACATGTATTTATAGTGATGGGAGACAAAGAGATTCATTGTATGTAGACATTTATGTCTACATTCAACGAATCTAATTGTTGAATTGTTTGGTATGCTATGTGTTGTCATCTATTAATACAGTATAAATGTACATTAAGGCTCATTAAATGCGCTGCCATCTTCATTAATGCACATTAAATGCATAGTTATCCTTTGATCTTCCTGGTTGATATGCTGACCAACTCTCCTCGGGTGCCGACTAACACTCCTCGGGTGCCGACCAACTCTCCTTGGGTGCCGATTAATTCTCCTCGGGTACTGACCAAATCTCCTCGGGTGCCGACCAACTCTCCTCGGATGCCGACCAACTCTCCTCGGGTGTCGAATATTGACACGTAGGATGACATGTGTCCTTTTCTGATTGGTCCTCGTAGATGAAGAATTTGTGTGTTAACAACATCATTGTAATTGTTAGTTGTATGCGCTGGATGAACTTCAATATTCTCTTAATTATTTGATTTTGTATTTTTTTTTTATGTATTTATGTAAAATGTTGTGTGTTTTGATGTATAAACAGATAAAATCAAAACATTGTGCTAATATATTGGACATGTTTCAAGATTAATTTTATGTGTGACACATTTTGACACGGCATTGAAACCGTATGCCTACGTTGTTGTTGAAATTGTTTTGTTCCCTTACGGACGTTGGTCCGCGCTAGCGGAATTACATAATCTCGACACACCACATAAGCATGTTGTTTCAATGTTGTCTCAAGATGCATTACGTATAGAATTGTTGATGTTTAAGCTAATTCTAGGTGTACTTTATTTTGATTTGGTATTGAAACAACATTCATATGTTATGTGTTAAGATTAGTTTAATCACTTATCGATGTGGGTCCACGCCAGCGGAATTAACCAATCTAGACATGACATGTAAGCATGCGTTTTCAATCGGGTCTCAAAATGAGGTGTGTAGAATTACTGATGTTTTAATTGTGAATGTGTTTGTGCGTTCGCGCCAACGGCATTTACAATTTTTATTTAGTGTTCAATTATATTTTATTTTTGTGATTGGCAGTTTGTAAAGTACACGCACTGTTTATAAAGTACAAGTGAACATTCTTTTAATAAAATGTATGTGTATTTTGTAGCTTCACGTGTACTTTAAATTTATTCTTCACTATATGTAAACATTTTGATATTTCATGCATTAAATTACTACTCTTGTTCAACTATTACACACATTTTTACAATTCTTGGCCTTGAAATTGATGATTTTCGTCTTTATTCTAATGCAGGTCATTATGATAAGTAGTAGAATAGCAAGGTGTTGTTATTTGGATAATATGGCTTGTATTGAAATATTCGAAGACAGCTCATTAGATTTCATATGCAGCAAGTTGTGTACTAGGTTTACTGATTTGATAATTGGGAGTTTTTCATTGAGGTTTTCATTTGGTGAGGAATGTTGGTTCATGTTGGTTTTGTGACAACGATGTTCGTTTTATATTGCAGTCCCAATTGATCGTCAAAGCTGATTTCATTGGATATATGTCATTGATTCATTAGCATTGCCAAGTAATACATGTCGTGAACGGATTGAATGCGCTAATCGAATTTGTGAATGGGTTGACTGTAATAATACAAGTTCTGAAAGGATTGGCAGAGGTGATACAAATAGAGAGAGGTTAGAGTCTTTATCATCAGGCATTGCAAATGATTTTAATAGTGAGATTGAAAATGACTTTTATCTTGGAGGTGTGGAGCCAAGTACGTCGAAAGTCTATATTTTTAATGATTGGAAGACATATATAAGTCATGAGCAGCAGTATTTTGAAGGAGCTGTAGTGGAATTTCAAGATAAATTGCGAAAGTATGTCGTTGAGGTTGGGTTCAAATATACGTATTTGAAGAATGATAAAACTCGAATGACGGTCGAATGCTCTAGGAGGACTACTAAGAATTGGATGTGGAGAATTCATACTTCATTATCTACAATAAATGGATACTTTTACATACGGAGTTTGAATATTTAGCATACGTGTAGAGGTGTCTTTTGTAGTTCATTAGTCAAAATGATACCTCCAAGTTGGTTTCAATATTGGTATCCGATGATCTTAGAGATAATCCACTGTTGAGGCCAATCGATGTAGTTAGAGATATGAAGAAGAACTACGGTCTCGATACATCCTATCAACATGCATGGCGTGCGAAAGAGATGGTTATTGTTGATATACATGATGATGAAAATGTTTCTTATGCATTAATTAATAATTATCGGGAACTTCTATTGCAGTATAATCCTAGGTCGCATTGCATCCTTAATGTGGAACCTGAGAGTAAAAAAATCAAGAGAATATTTGTAATGTTTGGAGGATGTATGGATGGATTTTAATATTGTATAGTTGTTTTATTTCTTGATGGTGCCTTTTTCAAGAGTTGTTACCGCGAAACAATTTGTCAGCAATCGCAATGAATGGGAACAATCGTAAATTAATTCTAAATATTTTATTTTGTGTATTGCATTCACATTTTGTTTGTTCCATTGGAGATCATCAAAATACACACATAAAAATGTAAAGTACCTCTGAATATTTTTATTTAGTTCACATGTACTTTACATTTTTATGCATGTATTTTGATTATCTGTGTTGTTATTTACAAATAATGTCAAGTATACGCATAAAAATGTAAAGTACACGTGAATGTTTTGTTACCGCAGAACAACTTGTCAGCAATCGCAATAAATGGGAACAATCGTAAATTAATTCTAAATATTCTATTTTTTGTATTGCATTCACATTTTGTTTGTTCCATTTGAGATCATCAAAATACACACATAAAAATGCAAAGTACTTTTGAATGTTTTTATTTAGTTCACGTGTACTTTACATTTTTATGCATGTATTTTGATGATCTGTGTTGTTATTTACAAATAATGTCAAGTACACGCATAAAAATGTAAAGTACACGCGAATGTTTTTGTTTAGTTCACGTGTACTCTATATTTTTATGCGTGTGTTTTGATTATCTGTATTGTTATCTCCAACCAATGCAAAGTACACAAAAAAAGATTGTAGAGTAAGCGTGCATATTTTTGTATCTTAATCAGAAGTACCTTATATTTTTATGCGTGTATTTTTATATTTTGTCATGTTATTTGCAACCAATGCAAAGTACACATATAATATATTAATATATTTCCTACGTGTTGTAAGGTCTGCGCCAACATCAATTTTGGATGTGTTGTATATGGATATGCAATTTATTTTAATTTTGATATATTTTAATATTTCAGGCTTTTTTCCTCTTGCATATGTTGTTATTGATTCCGAAATGGAAGAAACTGGATGTAGTTTCTTGTCAATTTGCATAATAAACTAGCTGATCAATATCGAAACATAACATTTATATCTGATCGAAATAATGGATTAATTGAAGTTGTTTCGAGGGTTCCCGATTTTTGCACATTCCTACCATATACATCATTTATAAAGGAATATAAAGAAGAGAATTCGTGAGAATTGTGGTGGCTTTCGAAAGAAAATGGTGAAAGATTTTTTGTCTTGTGCATATGTTGTCTCAGTAGATTAATTTCACAAGAATAGTGAAGCAATGAAGAATGAAAGAGGAGCTGGTGTTGCTGATTTCATTGATAATTTGCCTCCCAAGAATTGGCCTTGTGCATATTTCCCCGGTAAACGGTATGGTGACATGGCATCTAGTGTTGCGGAGTCATTCAATTCATGAACTTGGGAGGAAAGGCATTTACCAATAATGAATATGCTCGACAAATTGAGGGTAAAGATTATGAATTTTAATGCAAACAAACTTGTTGAGTCTGACACTTAGACAAATGAGATATGTCCTTTTTTTTCCAAAAGTTACCGAATGAAATTGGAATAAAAGTCGACATTGGACTATTAGTCACTCGAGTCAACATGTATTTGAAGTTCATTCAGAAGTGTGAGCGTCGGTGACTTAGAAAAAAGAACTTGTTCTTGTAAGAGTTGGAAAATAAGATGTTTTCCATATTCTCATATTATTGCTATTGTATGAGGAAAGGGACCTATATTTATGAGTATATTGAGGAATATTATAAGGTATGTTTCTACAGACAATCATACTCGATACGTATTGTTCCTCTTCCTGATTTGATTTATTTAAATATTTCTAAACCTGAAAATCCATTTGTTAATCCTCCAATGACAAAGAGACCGATAGGCAGGCCAAGAAATAAGAGAATAAAGTGTGGTGGTGAGATTACAGTTAGAGAAGCTACTTGATCTAGGTGTAGTAAAATTGGCCATTACAGGTCTACATGTAAAGAACCTATCTGATTACATTTAAAATTGTTGAATTAATTCATTGTAACGATTTAATAAAATAAAATTATTTGACAACCCATTTGATTGAATAAATGAATGTAATTTTATAGTTTAGTGTTTAGTTTTATTTTATTTTTATTTTTTGTATGTCAGTTCAGCAAATCATACGCATTTTCTAGAAAGTACACATGATCATTTTTCCTAAAGTTCACGTGTACTTTATTAAATTTGTGTGTATTTTGCACTCTGTAAAATTATTGAATTCATTCATTGTAACCATTTGATTGAATAAAATTTTTAAAAAAACCATTTAATTGAATAAATGAATGTAATTTTATTATTTAGTATTTAGTTCTATTTTTTATGATCAAATACCAAAAAATCCTTCAAACATTTTTTAATGCACATTTAGTTCAAGTCTTTTACTTTGTTCCAAAAAGTCCCTCAAACACTCATTTAATTAATATTTTCTTATTTTTAAAAGACCGGGCTAGCGGCATTCACCCCCACCCCCACCCGCACCCCCACCCTAACCGGAGTTCATTTTTTGAATATTTTATGTGGTAAAGGACTTTTTGTAATAAAGTAAAAGGTTTGGACTAAATGTGTATTGAAAAATATTTGAGGGACTTTTTGATATGGTAGCTCACTAAAGTACACATATTTTTTAGAAAGTACACGTGATCGTTTTTCTTAAAGTTCACGTGTACTTTATTAAATTTGCGTGTATTTTACATTTTTGCACTCTATGTATGATTGTTGAATTCATTCATTGTAACCATTTGCACTCTCACTCTATATATAATTTTTTTGTAAAGTTTTTAAATATAGTGTTGCATGTTGAGATCTAAGTTGTAAAGACTAATTTTGTCTAAAAGCCAACTTTAATTTAAGTTTGTTATAACAAAAACATATATACTACTTTTGTTTTGGTTGTTTAATTTTTTTTGTCAAAATCAGATCTAGGTGTGAAGTGTTTTTAATTTAATTTTTTTTTTTTGTTTAAGGTTGGATCACTTGCATGTTATTTTTTCCTGCCCTTAAAATCTGAACCTAACTAAAATCTAGGTTTACACACTTAGGTGCTTATATTTTTGGTGATCTTCACACAAGCTGGTTTTAGTTCGCTTTAATTTATTAACATATTTAATAAATTGGTTATTAAAACTGGCTTAGATTTAAATTTTGAGATTAAGTTTAATCTTGTTTAAATTTTGTCTTAGTTACCGCTACCTGATTATTTCCAATTTTGGACAACCTTGGTTGTTTATTTTTTGTAGCCATAATCAGTTGTTGTTATAACTTATTCTAAATCCTTTCTTTATTCTGTTGTGTATAACTTCCCGGGTACTCTTGTGTTGAGTGTGTGCTCCAAGCTTTCACTACCTCAGTGTGTTTATTATTTACTTCAGATTGATTGTGGGGTTGGTTAATTTAGTCTGGGTTTATAGTTGGTATTGACTAAATTAGTTCATTTACACTTGTGATACTGTAATTTGTAATTAAACAATTGTAATAGTGGGCTTGGGTTGTGTGTTGTCCTAGTACTAAAGGACACGGGCTTTTCCACTTGCTAGTTTCCTCGAGAACAAATATTGTGTTCCATTCCGCTTTTTCTCATTCCATTCTAATTTATTTTTATTTGGGCAACATCATCACAAATTTGTTTTTATTTGTGCATGTGTGTGTGTGTGTATTACAGTTTCAATCGGGTATTAAAACTAAGTTATAAAAGAGTTTTATTTAATAACTAAAACACGTTATTAGATTATTTCAAGTGGTATCAGAGCTTCAGGATTCACTTTTTAAAAGTTTTTATTCCGCAAACATCCTGAACTCTTTTGTTTTAAATATCAATCTCTTATTATGGGTGGCCATAATGGGTCTTCCGTACGTCCTCCCATATTCGATGGTGACAACTTTACTTATTGAAAAGTAAGAATGGTTACGCACCTCCAACACTTGGAGGATGAGATAAGGGAAATGGTTGAAATTGGTTTTTCTGCTCTTACTCATTTAGTTGGTGATGGTGATGCTCAAATTTCTGCTATAAAACCTCTTTCAGAATGGACTAAAAAAGAAAATTTAAACTCACCGTATAATAACAAAGGCATAAATGTTATTTTTTAAGTGATGGGTGCAACTAAAAGGATTAAAAGGACTAAGTCTCAAATAAATGTTATTTTTTATGATTATCTTTATATGAAAGATAATGAGAAATTTGATTATTTTTACCTTAAATTGCACGATATTATTAATCAATCTCATGATAATGGTATAGTGTACGTTGATTCTGAAATATGTGATAAAATAATTAGGTCTCATCCCAAGAGTTTTGATTTAATTACTCATGCAGTGGGAGAAAATATAGATAACAGTTATACATCTCATCTTTTGTGTAGTAAACTTAAAACATTTGAACTTCAAAACATTTTAAGAGATGAGCAAAAAGGCAAAGCAGCTGCACACGCTGAAACTCAAAATGTGTTGAATTTTAGGTCTAGTGAAAACAGTTTAGCCTTTGCATCCTCCTTGACTAATTTGAATGAATCTGAAACCTGTTTAGATTCTTTAGATAATGAAATTGCTCTTATAACTAAACATTTTAAGAAATTTGTTAACTTTAGAAATAAGTTTGCTTCAAAGGAAGGTGAGCCTAGTTATTCTAATCGACCTCATGAAAAATACATTGAAAAGAAAAGTTTTGAAAAATTAGAACTTAAGAAGGATGTAAGCCACATTTAATGCATAAAATGCAATGAATATGGACATTATGCGAATAAATGTTTTTCCAAAACTAAATGGTAACCTTATAATAAAGCATGTTTATCTAAAACTTGGTATGATAGTTATGATACTGATAATGAGGACAAATTTTATAATCTTATGGCTTCCACACCAGTTTGCACTGTTAAGTCTGAGGACATTTTTGACAACGTATCTGCACTTTTTGATGATTCTGATTTATGCGTAGATTATTGTAAGTTAGACTTTGTAAATTTGCCTCATATCTTTCTTGCCCCAAATCACCCTACCGTCACTGTTTTTCTATTTGATATTGGGAATATTTATGGTGATTTTGATGAATCTGATCCCATAGAGGATTCTGCTATTATAGAAGGGTGTGCGAGTATTAATTCTGTTGATTATACACTTGATGACAGCGCACACTTAGGCGAAATCAATTATAGGTTGTTGGGAAAAATTGATGTTTTGAATAATTAAATTAAACTAATAATTGAGGAATATGTCCTTCATGTTGAAGAACTTGAAAGGGGTGTATTATTACTTGAAAGGGTTGTTATGTTAACTGAACTTAAGCACTCTTTTGAAATTAAACACAAAGATGTTTTGACTAAATATGATGAATCTTAAAAAGAACTTGATAACACTTTGAAAACGTTAAATACCTATTCAAACTCCAATATAGTGGTTAAGACTTTAAATAAATATGATGATCTTGCATCTTTACAAGAAATTGAATTTTTTGGTGAAGATTTTGGTGAAACTAATTTTTTTAACTCTAAAGAATAATTCCCTCATGCAATTAAAATTAAAATGAGTTTTAAATGTGTTAAAAACGAGGATTGTGCTACTGCTTTCATTAAACCCTTGTTTGTTTATAGCTTCTGTCATAAAAAGGGCTACCTAGAAAAAATTTATTTTAAGAAATTAGGACAGAATAAATCTAACTTGGGCAAAGCTAGGCATTCTAAAACTGTTAGAAATAATCAAACTGATAAACCTATTTATCAGTGTGGATTTTGTTCTAAAAAGGTTATTTAGAACCATTTTGTTTTAAAAAGTCAAAATTGAATAATAATAAACTTGTGCCTATATATGCTTCCCCAACTAAATCTGTTATCGAAAGTTACACCGTTGCAAGTTTTGTAATAAAAATGGACATTTGATAGATTTTTGCTATAAAAGGATGCATGTTAGTAACAAACCAAGTCTGTTTTATGGTGAAACTAAATTAGTTAAAAAGCCTATTTTGTCTAACAAACAGCCCTTAAAAACGGAAACTGTTTTTTTGAAAACCAATGTTGTTTGGGTTAGCAAGGTTGAATCAAGTGACACATTGAGATGTAACGTTGTTTTATCGGCATTAAATGCTCGTAGCAAAACCTCTCAATGGTACTTAGATTCTGATTGTTCTAGGCATATGACGGGGGACAAATCCAAATTCACCACTTTAAAATAAAGACAAACGATTCAACCTTTTATAACACTTTTAAGAGTTTCCAAAAGGTTTTTACCCGAAAGGGTTTTTTTCCTGAATCGGTTGTCTTTATTTTTCATGCATGGTTTGAATGATCTATGTCACTTAGATGTATGTTTAGGGGATGAACTAAAATTGAATTTGGTTTGTTCAAATTTAAACACCTAATTAAATAAGTATGGTTGAATTTCATTGAATATTTGTGAATTAATTTGATAGGTATCACACCGCATTTTACAAATTAGTATCAGAGCAGGTTACGCTAATTTATCGTGTATTCTTGTTTTTCGCAAACTTGTGTGATATTAATTTTGTTTGAAAAATTTGATTGTGTTTAAAATCGCAAGTTTTTCAATGGATCACTTATATAATCGGATGCCCATCTTTGACGGCGATAATTATGCCTATTGGAAAGCACGCATGAAATCTGTTTTAAAAGCTATAGATGAACGCGTTTGGTTGTTGGTTAAAAATAGTTGGAATCCTCCCACCATGACTGCTGATAATGCCACCTCTTTAAAACCTATGTCGGACTGGACTGAGGACGATTATAAAATGTCCAATTTTAATTCTCGTGGTTTGAATGCTATTTTTGGAGCCGCCACTCCTGATGAGTTTCACCGTATTATGATGTGCACCATATCTAAAGAGGCATGGAATGCTTTAAAATTGACACACGAAGGTAAAACCACTGTTAAAGAGTCAAAATTGCAAAATCTAGCCACCCAATTTGATACAATTACTACATTAAAGTCCGAGACTTTTGATGAGTTTTACGCATGTTTGTTGGACATTGTCAACACTAGTTTTAATTTGGGTGAGGTAATTGATAACACACGGGCTGTGAAAAAGATTTTGAGATCCCTTCCAAAATATTTTATTCCAAAAGTCACTGTTTTAAACTCGATGGGAAATTTGAGCAAACTTAAGTTAGAAGAGTTGGTAGGTGATCTTCAGACTTATGAGTTAGATATGTTTCCCCAAACTGTTAAGCCTAAGGATAAGGGGATTGCACTTAGGATACAGTCGAGATCGAGTGAGGATGTTTCTAGGTGGAGAGAGAAGAAAAAGAACGAGAGTGTTTGTGACTCCGATTCCGAGGGAGATTTTGATTTTGATGATATGGCCATCTTTACGAAAAATTGTAAAAAGTTTCTAAAAATGACTAAAGAAAATTCTTCCAATAAAAAGATATTTTTTTTAGAAAAATAAAAAGAAAGAGGAGGCCAAAGAAAGCAGTGATAAAGATAACAAGGAGGATGCGATTATATGTTTCGAGTATGAGGGCAAAGGGCACTTGGCTAAAGAGTGTCCTACTAGGAAAAGGAGAAAGGGCAAAGAAATTGCTATGCCCGCCACACTTAGTGATAGTGAGGAAGATGTGGGAGATGAGTCCAGTAAAGGTTTAGTACATGGGATGTGTGTAGCTTTTTCGAGTCGTGTGAGCACACCCACTTTGTCCCACGATGAGAGCGACGGTGATGACTCGAGTGTTTCTAGTGGAGATAAGAGCGAGTTTGAGAGTGGAGATGAAAGTGAGCTCCAAAAAGCTTTTAGGTATTTGTACACTGAGACCTTGAAAATGAAGAAGTATAATATAGATTTAGGTCGTCGGGTTTTAGATTTGGAGAGAGAAAAGAAAGTTTTAAGGAGGGAAAATTATAACTTGACCGACACGGTGTTAAGTCTGATGACACGTGTATCCCAACTCGAGAGTGATCTCGAACGTTCCCAGGAGGTCAAAGTCTCTTTAGAGAAGGCATATAAGAAAGGTTAAAATATGGTTCTCAATCCCGTTTTGGGTGGTGGTGAGAATTTAGGAAATGGTCATTACGTTGCATTCATTTCTTTTGTTGCACCCGAGCCGGTTCCCACTTTAGAGAGAGATTCCCATGGTTCTCAACCCATCCCACCTAGGCGTCCCATACCTGTTAGGAGTGCACGTCCTAGAGTTTTTGAGAGAGGTGTACCTAGGTCGGTTTATGTTTTCTCCCATTGAAAAAAGAGAGGATACCTTAGGGAGTTTTGCTTTAAGTTGGGTTTCGTGCCACGTTATGCCACTACATATGTTCACGCGCACGCACCCACTCATGATACTTTACTTACACACAATGATAGAGAGTTTGCACATATTCGAGAGCCAAGTAAAATTTTTGATCAAGACTTTACATGATTTTATGGAGTTGTTTCAAAAGATCTCACCATCTTTGGAGAACTCCACCGTACTTACCGATTGAGATCTAGATATGTTTACTAGCACAGGGTGATTTACATTATGACACTTTTGCCTATTGCTAGTATGTACCATTTGTTTTGTTTTTAGTTAGCATTTTTTTTTGCTTTTATTATTTTTTGGTACTATTTTAGCACTGTTTTGGAACTGTTTGCTATTCTAGGAACTATTTTTATGAAATTTTCTCACTGGACAAAACAACATGTTATCATGAATAAATTGGGAAAATATTATTTTCTCGTTCTAACGAGAACATATGTCGCGCGAAGGCTTCTCGCGAGATCCTATGTCGTTTCAACGACAAGGAATATTGTCCGAACGACCTGTTGAGATTTCTGGAAATTTCTGTTTGCAGTCCTCTGGTTTATATTGACATATTCTTAGATACTTCTGGTCTGAATAGTGTTCGAAAAATACAAAAAGATTATCTTTTTAGTAAAATTTCAAAAATCCAAGAAGATTTTTGTATTTTGTTTAGCACCATATATGAATTGCCATTTTGGATGACTGAGTCACAATTTCATTCCATTTATCCATGTGACTATTTGATAGCGTTTTAAGACAATAAGTCATGTCATTCGTGTGCTTTATAGTGTTTGGAGTCATTAAGATGTAATTAAGTGTTATTACCTACATGATTGACTCATTATTTTCTTTGATGCACACGAGGACTAATTTGTTTGAATATTATTCTTGTCGAATCACATGTTGGTTACGTGTTTTAATCTCAATTTTGTCTATTAAAACGAACCAAATGCGATAAAACAAGCTAATAAAAGGTGGGCATATTTAAAACCATTTGCCGTGAGTTTATGGGAATTTTAAAAATGGTGAAGGGCTACGAAAGGTACACATTTGTCCTTTGCAATTAAGCCACCGTTTAATTGGACCTAAAAAATTGAGGTATTTTAATTATTCGGGATCCAAATAGGGTTTAAAAGAGCCCGAAAAAATTTAAAGGCAATAAAAAAAACTATGCCAAAAAGGGGTGACGCGACTCAGAAAGTGTCTCTAATGTGCGTTCACTCTAGGCTCAAGTGCAAGCCTGTCGCGTTACTAATAAACCCGGTAAGTCGGGATCGTATCCTCAGGGAAATAGGACAATGGAATTGTGATGACGTTGGATAGACGAAGAAACCCTAACTCTGATTCTAAAAAGAAAGGAAAAGATGATTGGTTTTGGGAATGATTATACTAGATGCAATTATGAAAATATGAAATTATACTAAATTACCTAAAATACTGATGAAGAATGATTTAAAACTTTAAATTATATGATAAGAAAAACAGGACGGGAATACAACCCCCCAACCCTAGTGTATTGATGGTAGAAACTAATCGTAAATTTGACTGATTAATTAGACCCAAAATTTAGTACTCCCAAGCATTATGTATATGAGGTTCAAGTCCGCACCATACTTAATCAGAGGACGAGTAAATCGGTATCGCGATAGTTACACTTGAATTGCATTCTAAAGCATCCCGGTTACCCGGAAGCAAACGAGATCCAAAGATCTACAATTGTCGTGTTACTACGCAATACGGTCGTAATAAATCACTAAATTCATAGGATTAATGTTATACACATGCAACTACTACATCAGGTTGGGTTTATGTATCCCGACCTTTAGAAAATTTAGCCTAGCATGCTGAAAGTAACGAAAATAACTTTTGAATTACAGAAAACCATTAAACTAAGGAAATTTTTTAGAATGATGTAGAAAGGAATTTGACTGAAGAAAAGTAACTCCTAATCTTACCAAAGCAGCAAAAGCAGTTATTAAGAACACTCGGAATCACAGAAATCTGAATAATCTTCAATCTTGGAATTGAAATTGTAAACTATCTCTAAACTAGGGTTTTCTGAAAAGAATGAAAAATTATATTAATTCTCCGTCTTAAGAATGATAATAAAAAGGGGTTATATACCCTACAAAACTCCAAGAGTTTTAGTTGCACTAGGACTCTCCATTAGAGAAAGATAAGAAAATAAAATCTCGACAGTTGGACCGATCCCCTCCTCCTCCGGACCGATTTGCCTTGGATCCGGACCGGTTCTTTTATTTCTTGGGCGGATCGGTCCGGGACAGACCGGTTCTTTTATTTTTCTTCAGTTTAGATCCATCTTTGGTCCGGGGTTCTCTGGAATGTGGCATCGCGAACCGATTCTTTTAATTTCTGGTCGGACCGGTCCAGTGCGGATCGGTTCTTTTAATTTCTGGTCGGACCGATCATGTCCTTCTTTTACTTTTTCTTCTATCTTTGACTGCTTATAACTTTCACACCGGGACTCCGATTGAGGTGCCGTTTTTTCCAGTGTTCTTGTAATTAAAAGCTCTTCAACTTTCCAGTTGGCCCAACCTCCAGAATAAGGCTAAAAAATTATGAAAATGCCCTTTACTCCCTGTTTCTTAATTTTCTTTCACTGTTTTGAGTTCTCTTTGGCACTAACTTGCATGAAATATCTGTAAAACACATAAGAGACACACAAAATACGAAATACTTGCCAAAAAGGGTTAGTAGCATAAATATAAGCCAAATCCAAACTATTTACACCACACGAGATCATAAAAATACCGAAATTAAGGGGATAAATGTGAAGAATTTATGCATAATCAAATCCCCCTAACTTAGAACTTTACGCGTCCCGAGCAATGTAAAAGAATCCTAGCAAGACTTAACTCTTGAAAATCACATTTTATTGGGATAGAATACCTTTTTCGCGGATAAGCGATTGCATTTAGTGTAAGCAGCAAGCCTTTAAATCCCTAGGTCACCCTAGTAGGACGAGTTGTGTCTCGTAAGGGTTTGCAGAGAATGTACCCACAAAATTCATTATTGACTCAAAGAAAAATCAAAATACTTAAAAATTGTACAATTCAAACTTTCCCAGAAAATAGTCATCATCAAGTCATATTTACAAGTCTCAAACCGTAGTGTGTGTGTGCGAAGCCAAAAATTTAACCGCGAATTTCCATCGATTGACCATTACGTTACTTATCCAAAAATTCGTTTTGATTTCAAATTCTCACGGAATGCTCTCTCAAACGAATTACTCGGATTGTGGCTATTCTCTCGGTATACGTGATAAAAAGAGTATATATAATGGACGCAAAGTCACACATACAAGTAGAAAGACGAAAATTTTATAGTGATAGGATCTCATCAACGGATTACGATTTTAAAAACGAGAACATTGCCTCTTTTTTGCGCATTCAATCTCTTTTATTATCTTTTGGTCTAGTAGCTCACCACGCGATAACCAATTTTGCAATTTAGACTCGGTTAGGACTTTATCGGGTTTTAAGGTATTTAGGGTAAAATGTCAATGGTAGGGAAGGTTGGAATTGGAAAAGTCATTTATGATGTCCATTTGTGCTTTTTCCGTGCTTTTGCTCATTTTTTTTCTTCTTTTTCTCTATTTTTTTTCTGTTTTTCACTTCTTTTCTTTTCTTGCTATTTTTGTTGAGCATAACTATTTTTTTTCTTGCCCCTTTATATGCACTTTTCGGACTTAAATTCTGAATTTTTCCATTTTTCGCAATTTCGGGCTATTTGGTTTTTTTGCGTTGTCA
This sequence comes from Sambucus nigra, assembly GCA_949130495.1. Classification (NCBI taxonomy): domain Eukaryota; kingdom Viridiplantae; phylum Streptophyta; class Magnoliopsida; order Dipsacales; family Adoxaceae; genus Sambucus; species Sambucus nigra. The sequence continues at coordinate 375,116,123 of OX422221.1, forward strand.
AACAAAAGGAACAATTTATTTGGCTCAATTTGGGTTACAAATGGGGTGATTGTTCGCATCTTTTTCTGGCAAATATTTTTGGGTGACAACGAGGGCCTACTTCGTTGTTCAAAATACCAATTGCGTTACCATATGCGTTTCGAGATGAATTTAAGTTTAGAGATCAATTTTGAAATGTTTTTCAAAGCAATATCACACACGTTTTTTTATCACCGATCAAAATGAAAAGATTGAGATCTCCAACGATTTTTTAGGCGCTGAAAAGAACTTTGAGTTAACAATTAACTCAGATTGATTTAAAACACTCACAAAAAGTGATAGGCTCGAATCTTATCGGGTTTGTTAATCTCTACACTTATTTGTTAAGTCGTCAATTTTCGCTCAATTTCCATCTTTGGTCAATTTTGGCTTTGTGTATTTGAATTTTACAACTTGAGACTTCAATCCGACTTTTAATGATATTTTTGAAAAATTTGAATTCCAATTTTTATTTATTTTGAACAAAAATATTTTTGGGTTTTTCAAAATTTTATGATTTTTTTGAAATTTCTGGGCATTTTTGAAAATTTGTGAAGTTTTAGAAATATGCACTTGTGACCCCCCCTAACTTAGACTTTTGCATTGTCCTCAAGCAAAAAGGACTAAAATCTAACTAAAAGGGAATGAAAAGTGCGGAAAAGTAAAACAAACAAATATTAAAATGCAACAAGACACTATATGACACTCATGCATGATTTAAAAATACAACAGCAATCACTCCATATGCGTCGGGGGTGCGACGACCTCTCATCTCTCCACAAACTCACCCGACCCCACTTACAGGGTTCGATGCTCTCCTTGTCACTCCCGTCTTCCTGTCATATACCAACAACCAGAATAAGTTGGGACCTTGCCCATAAATAAAGGAAAGACCGGGAGACTCATCGTGACTACTCAGAAAGGGATCCCTGGGATGCTTACTCAAAGCATAGCTTGCGTGCACCGACTAGGAGGGAACTCCTAATTTTCGTTCAATTTTTGGAATGCATGGGTCGGGCTCTAAGTCGGACGAGACGCAACTTTTCTCCTCTATCGTCTTCGGGCCATCAAATGGTATGGGTGGATGGTCATTGCGAAGAAACTCATCAGAATTATCTTTCCACTCTCTCTCTCCTAAATGACTATGTGAATCCAATAGAGGTTGGACTTCATCGTTAAGGCTCTCATCTACCTGCCCGAATTCTCTTTTAAAGTCCGCTAGGCTCAACTCCTCTAGCTCTCTATCTTGCTTTGTTTCCACATTCTTCCTTCCTCGCTCCATCTCAACATTATTAGGTGGTGTGGGTGGGTAGTACTCGAGGAGAAAAATATCTATCGTGTCTTTCCATTCGCTCTCCTCTAAGCACTCATATGAACTTCTCCCTATGCCCTCTAAATTGTCGCTCTCACTTGATGTAACAAGGCATACCCCTATCGACTCTCGCATGTGAGTCCTCCCATGCTCGTGTGCTGCTCCTAAAAGATCCGTCTCTCGTGGTTTTCCTTCGTCACCCTCGTTCTTAATATTATTAAAAATATTTGTATCGAGGGTCATGTTCCCAAATGTTAATTGCAATCGCCCACTCCGAGTATTGATGAGCGCATTAGCCGTAGCTAAGAATGGGCGATCGAGGATAATGGGAACATGACTGCTCGGGAGAATGGAGGGCTCCTCATCCCAAATGACAAAGTCCACCGGGAAGTAGAAAGTGTCTATTTGGACAATCACATCCTCAACGATTCCCCGAGGTATCTTCATAGAGCGATCCGCGAGCTAGAGAGTCATATTTGTGGGCTTGAGTGCTCCCAAATCGAGTTTCTTATAGATTGAATAGGGTAGAATGTTAACACTCGCTCCTAAATCTATTAGCGCCCTTTCGATTTGGTTCTTCCCCATGATGCAAGAAATGGTGGGTGCACCCGGATCTTTATACTTTAATGGAAGGTCACTCGATAAAACTGAACTGACATTTTGGGCCAAAAAGACATTCTTATTTACCTTTAGCTTGCGTTTCACCATGAGTAAGTCCTTAATGAACTTAGCGTACGCGGGAATTTTCTGTATGGTCTCGAGAAAAGGTAAATTGATCTTTACTTACTTAAGTACATCCAAAACATCGTCCTGAGAAGTGCCTTTGGAGTGCGGGACCAACCGTTGAGGGTATGGGGCAGCGATGGGGGGTTTCACTACTACCTCGAGCTCACTAGTTCCTTCTTTATCACTCTCATTCAAGGGGACATCTTCGGTCTCTTTTGTGCCGGGCCAAATCTCCTTGTCTTTGGTTGCATCGTGTGGGGGAGGTGACAAGTCAACTACTCTCCCACTATGTAGAGTGGTAATTGCGCTACATTGCTCCGGATGGTCATGGGATGTGGAGCTAACACTAGTTTGAACTTGGGGATGTCTTTGACCCTGGGCAGGAAACTTGCCCTTCTCTTGGACACTCAACAAGGATTGCATCTTTGACAAATTTGCATTTATGTCGCTGATCAGGCGATCATATCTAGCACTGGTTGCAGTCTGGCTATTGATAAATTGATTCATAGTATTCTCGAGAGTTCTCCGCGGTGGAGGGATATATGCTCCTTGAGGTGGTGGTGCTTGCACATGTCCTTGCATGTGTGGAGCTTGTTGAAAGTGTGGTGGTGGAGGAGGGGCAACATGTGAAGTAGGGTTCATCGCAGCATGTTGTTACCCATAACTAAAACCAGGATGGTTTTTCCATGAAGGGTTGTAAGAATTCCTGTGCGGCGCACCGAAATTACCCTTAAATCCTCCTAGACCACTAACTTGCTCTTGAAGCATCACTTTGTAGGCAAGTATAGTCGGGCATTCCTCAGTTGAATGACCCGCCTCACAAATCGCACACACCTTCTCGACGGGGTTTGGGATGGATCCAGTTGATCCTCTTCCATATACCTCACATAGATCTCGAAATCCTTTCTCAAGTATATCTAATCGACTGTCCATCATATAATTCTTATCTACGTGAAATAGGTTGAACGCCGATGGAGTGGTGGTCACTTGACGATTTTGATTTTGAGCATTAGGATCAGAAGTATCCCAGGATTGTGTAGTCTCGGCAACATACCTCAGGTGCAGCTCAGCATCGTTGGCATCTAGTTCGATAAACGGACCACTACCCATGGTTTCAACGAGTTGCTTGGAATTAAGGTTCAACTCATTATAGAGAAAAGAAATGATTTACGCTGAATCAAATCCATGATGGGGGTATGAAGTAACTAACTCATTGAAACGCTCGTAACATCGATGAAATGGCTCATTTTCAGATTGTCTGAACGCTTGAATTTGAGCCTTTATGGAGACATTTCGATGTGGTGGGAAGAATTTCTTGAGAAGTCTAAATTGCAACTCGTTCCAAGATGGGATCGAGCTTGGAGGTAAAGACCATAGCCAGGTCTTAGCTTTATCTTTTAGCGAGAAAGGGAAGATTTTGAGGCGGATCACCTCTTGTGTGCAAGTTTGATCATTGAGAGTATCACATACATCCTCAAATTCCTTGATATGGAGATATGGCTTTTTAGAATCCATACCATGGTAATGGGGTAACATCTGGATCATCCCATTTTTAAAACGAAATTGCTCGGCATTATACGGGAGTATAATGCATCCCGGAGTGACAGTGCGCTCGGGATATAAGATTTCTCTCAGCGGGCGGTATGGGGCCTCTTCCTCACCGGCGGCTGCACTACCGTGTTGCGACATCTCTCTCTCTCTTAACGACTTGGTGTCCTTACTTGGTGTGCTCTAAGTGTGCTCTGAAGTGTGTCCTAAGAAGGAAAACAAAGTGTTATTTGAGATTGAGTGTGATGGTGTGGGAGGTGGAATCCAGAACTGTGGGCCGTTAGGAGTGTGGGGGCTATCGGGGTCGTACTCAACTATTGGATTTTCGTGAATACGGGTTGGAGTATCATGGGGTGTGGGAGAGAGTTCAGAATTTTGCATTAACAGCTTGTGAGAGATGATGGTGAATCTTTTTACGCTTTTATTTGAATTTTTTTTATGTTTTTGGATTTTTGGAAATTTTTGGTCAAAGTTTTAGATTGACTCGATCTAATCCTCAGTTTACCTAATTCCCCGGCAACGGCGCCAAAAACTTGACGCGATTCAGAAAGTGTCTCTAATGTTCGTTCACTCTAGGCTCAAGTGCAAACCTGTCGCATTAGTAATAAACCCGGTAAGTCAGGATCATATCCTCAGGGAAATAGGACAATGGAATTGTGACGACGTTGGATAGACGAAGAAATCCTAACTCTGACTCTAAAAAGAAAGGAAAAGATGATTGGTTTTGGGAATGATTATACTAGATGCAATTATGAAATTATGAAAAGATGCAATTATACTAAATTACCTAAAATACTAATGAAGAATGATTTAAAACTTTAAACTATATGATAAGAAAAACAGGACGGGAATACAATCCCCCAACCCTAGTGTATTGATGGTAGAAACTAATCATAAATTTGACTGATTAATTAGACCCAGAATTTAGTACTCCCAAGCATTACGTATATGAGGTTCAAGCCCGAACCATACTTAATCAGAGGACGAGTAAATCGGTATCGCGATAGTTACACTTGAATTGCATTCTAAAGCATCCCGGTTACCCGGAAGCAAACGAGATCCAAAGATCTACAATTATCGTGTTCCTACGCAATACGATTGTAATAAATCACTAAATTTAGAGGATTAATGTTATACACATGCAACTACTACATCAGGGTGGGTTCATGTATCCCGATCTTTAGAAAATCTAGCCTAGCATGCTGAAAGTAACGAAAACAACTTTTGAATTGCAGAAAACCATGATTAAACTAAGGAAATTTTTTAGAATGATGTAGAAAGGAATTTGACTGAAGAAAAGTAACTCCTAATCTTACCAAAGCAGCAAAAGCAGTTATTAAGAACACTCAGAATCACAGAAATCTGAATAATCTTCAATCTTGGAATTGAAATTGTAAATTATCTCTAAACTTGGGTTTTCTGAAAAGAATGAAAAATTATATTAATTCTCCATCTTAAGAATGATAATAAAACGGGTTTATATACCCTATAAAACTCCAAGAGTTTTAGTTGCACTAGGACTCTCCATTAGAGAAAGATAAGAAAATAAAATCTCGACAGCCGGACCGGTCCCCTCCTCCTCCGGACCGGTTTGCCTTTGATCCGGACCGGTTATTTTATTTCTTGGGCGGACCGGTCCGGGGTGGACCGGTTCTTTTATTTTTCTTCAGTTTCAATCCGTCTTCGGTCCGGGGTTCTCTGGAATGTGGCATCGCGAACCGGTTCTTTTAATTTCTGGTCGGACCAGTCCTGTCCTTCTTTGACTTTTTTTCTATCTTTAACTGCTCATAACTTTCACACCGGGACTCCGATTGAGGTGCCGTTTTTCCAGTGTTCTTGTAATTTAAAGATATTCTACTTTATAGTTGACCCCACCTCCATAATAAGGCTGCAAAATTACGAAAATGCCCTTTACTCCCCGTTTCTTAATTTTCTTTCACTGTTTTGAGTTCTCTTTGGCACTAACTTACATGAAATATCTGTAAAACAGATAAGAGATAGACAAAATATAAAATACTTGCGAAAAAGGGTTAGTAGCATAAATATAAGCCAAATCCAAGGTATTTACACCGCACGAGATCATAAAAATACAGAAATTAAGGGGATAAATGTGAAGAATGTATGCCTAATCAAGGGGCCATTAGGTTTATTCACTAATTCTCCAATGTTTAAGAATTTAGATCACCTCAAAAAATATTATATATGAGGGAGTTTAGTTAGAGAATTAAAATGGTTTTGCACGTCTGTTGATGTAAAAAATTAGATCACTCTAATTATTCAATCACAGATAAATAAATGAGACAAAGAATTTTAAAGTGGTTCAGCCTTATAAGAATGGCCCACGTCCACTGTTGTTTTATTCCCGAGTGTTTGGGAATTCTCGATTACAAGTTCTATCAAGAAATTTCGGTCTCGATTTTGGGTCCCTCTACAATGAGGATTGTACAATGTATTTATAGCCCTAAGGCTGTAATGTGAAAGGGTAATACATTAAATGGGATACATGTGAAAGGGTAATACATTTAATGCCCCTTAAGCATGTGCGTCTGAATGATAAGCATTTAATGAATCAGTTGAACTGTTGGTTATCCCGCTATTAATGCTTTGTTCGAGGTGCAGCTTGGACCACCTGAGTTGCTCGGACCGCCTAAGCTTCTTGGTACTTAAGAGTTCCTCGGTGAGGTCTTGTTCCTCGGAGCGTATGAGTTCCTCGGGGAAATAGTCTTCCTCGTTGTTATCTTATTCCTCGGAGCGCGTGAGTTCCTCGGAAGTGTTTGTTGTTGCCATGTAGATTGCCACGTGTCTTCATTCAATTGGGCCATGTCAGCAGACTAAATTTGGTATCAACAACGCCCTTAAAAAGTCTTGAAAAAATATTGAAAAATTTTTAGACGTTATTGGTGTGAAAATCATGTAGACTTTGATTTGTCGATTTTGATTTAAGACGATGTCATCTAAATTCAACACTTTTACACCTACGGACGATTTTGATGCTCATTCGTTAGGAATACACAATATGCATCGTGCACATATGACGTGATTGAGTTTTATTTCCTATCGAATTTGTTCACACCTCATTCATACCGTTTTCACGATTTGGTTATCTTAGTATGAATTCATGGTGTGTGTTTGTAACCCTTCTGTATAAAAAAATTGAAAAATCAAAGCATATCCTGCATTGATCATGTTTGTCATATTTGTTTGCCTTGTTTATCGTGAAGCCCCGATTTGATTTATTCTTTTCCTTGTCTATTTTGGGCAAATAAAAAGGGGGAGAACGAATTATGATTTTATGAGGAATTTTTAGTATGGGGGAGATTTGATTATGCCTTCATGTTTATGCTTTATATCATTTCAAACTCGATACATCACGAGGTCTTTTGCTTTGTCTCATGTGTGTAGGTATAATTGAAGATTTTTCGATAGCACACCCTGATGAAAAAAGCTTGGAGTTTTGAAAAGTTAATTGTTAAAGCGTCGTTTGAGAAGTTTAAAGACTTGACAGTTTATCTTTCCACGTTTGAGTTTATGGGAGGGTAGATTTGTATAGGTCACTTGATATTGATAATTCGGGTATTTTTATTTTGTACGACCATAGACATAGGGGAGATTTATAAGGACATTGTACATCACAATTAACTATGTCATATACCGCTACAAATTGTTTAAGTTATCGAAGGGGATTCAGAAGATTACATCTACAAGAGACGAATCTGAATTTCATGAAGACTTCAACATTTAAGCCCACCAAGGATGAATTTGGTAAAATGTGTTTAAGTTTCATTTACATTTTACATTAAAAGTGTTGGGATATTTTTATAAAAATTAAAATAAATTTTGAAATGTTTTTAATTTGTCAAAAACATTTTATCATAAAAGTTTTTTTGGATAAATGTTTCTGATCTCTTGAACAGTTTTAAGTTTTAAGGTTTCCAAATTTTTTAAAAGACCGAAGCTTTCTGAGTTACGTGTATGATGTCATTCGAACAACATTGTATATGGTTCAAACGGGATCGTATCTCGCTCAAACGACACCATGTATCGTTCGAACGAGAGTTGTTTTGTTCTGACACGTCACTGCCTTGATTTTTTTATTATAAATAGGGTGTCAGACTTCTCGATTTTCGTGTGGAGAAACACTGGTTTTAAACATAATATGTTTTTGAGTGTTTTGCTTTATTCTCCAACCATTTTGAGGGTTAAATCTTTTGTTTTAAAATTCACAATCCAAATTGCTTTTGTGTGAGTTGTTTTGTGGAATCCAAGGCATACTCTGCTATTGTTCAATCTCTGTGGAGAAGGCATCTTCATATCTGATCGGTGGATACCGAGCGTATTCATTCTGCGTGTGCACGAGCCGACAACTGGAGGGTATTTCACTGTCTCTCGTAGCTTTGAAGGTTTTACAAAGACACTGTGCATTACACTTGTGGGAGATTATCAGGTTGTATGTAAGTTAATGGTCTTGTAAAGTTTTCAAATTGTTATAAAAGGTTTTTACCCGAAAGGGTTTTTTTCCTGAATCGGTCGTCTTTATTTTTCATGCATGGTTTGAATGATTTATGTCACTTAGATGCATGTTTAGGGGCTGAACTAAAATTGAATTTGATTTGTTCTAATTTAGACACCTAGTTAAATAAGTGTGGTTGGATTTTATTGAATATTTGTGAATTAATTTGATAGGTATCACATCGCATTTTACACTGTTCTTCATGAAAATGAATCTGAAAATTACCTATCTTATAGGATTAGTGATTTAGACTTGTGGCATGAAAGATCATGACATTTAAACTATGATAGCTTATCTAAACTAACTAGTCAAAATCTTATTCGTAATGTGCCCAAAATCACTAAAGTCAAATAGTCTGTTTGTGGGCCATGTCAAATTGGTAAAATACACAAAGCCCCTCATAAGAAAAGTAGATGATATATTTACTGCTCACCCTTTAGAATCATTACATATGGATTAAATGGGTCCCTTTAGGACGTTAGTTTATGTGATAACTCTTATATTCTTGTTATAGTTGATGACTTCACTATATATACGTGGGTAACATTTATGAAAGAAAAATCCGACACATTTAGTCATTTTCTGAAAATTTTGTTAAAAATTAAAAATAAAAAGAATACTCAAGTTACTCTTATTCGTAGTGATATGGGTGGAGAATTTAAAGACACAGCAGTTTTGAGTACTTTTCCTAGAGTGAGTTTTGAGTATTCGTAGTGACCTTAGACACCTCAACAAAATAGAATTATAGAAAGGAAAAATCTAACCATTCAAAAAATGGCTCTTATTTTAATTCATGATAAAAATTTGCCAAAATATTTTTAGATTGAACCCACTCAAACCGCTTGTCACGTAATTAACAGGGTTCACTTTAGGAAAAACACTAAAAAAAAAACCTTATGAATTATGGTATGGAAAGCAGCTAAATCTGAAATATTTTAGGGTGTTTGCTAGTAAATGTTACGTGTGTAAAGATCGTGAAAACTTATCCAAATTTGACACTAGTGGTGATAAGGTTGTTTTTCTAAGATACTCCCAAAATATTCGTGCTTATAAAGTTTATAATTTGAAAACTAAGACTATAATGAAATTTATCAATGTTGTTAAAATGATTGTGTTGGCCCTCTAGTAGAAGATAGCCCGGAATCTCTACCCGTTGAAAATAATTTCTCAAATGATTTACCAAAACAATCAATAGATAATGACTTTGACTCCTTTCCACCAGAAGACCTTGATGTTCCTAATTGGTTTAGGGCTTATCATCCTAAGAAAATTATTTTAGGTAATGTTAGAGAACCAATTAAGACTATAGCTCAAACTCTAAATGCTTTGATGTCTTCTTTTATTTCTCTAATTGAACTTGAATATACAAAAGATACCCTTATTAATGAATCTTGGTAAGTTGTTATGCAAGAAGAGCTAGGTCAATTTAAAATAAACGATGTTTGGTTTTTAGTTCCTCATTTTACTCATACTAATGTTATAGGAACGAAGTGGATATTTAAAAATAAATATAATGAAATCGAAAATGTTTTGTTTAATAAAGCTAGACTAGTAGCTCAAGGGTACTCCAAAATTGATGGGATTGACGTTAATGAAACTTTTGCCCTAGTTGATAGCATAGAGTCTATTAGACTTGTACTTGCCGTTTCATGTCATTTAAATTTTAAACTATATCAAATGGATGTCAAATCTTCATTTTTAAATGGTTTTCTAAATGAAGAAGCTTTTGTTGAACAACCTAAAGGGCTTGTTGATCCTTTTCTTCTTGATTATGTATTTAAGTTAAAGATAGCTTTTTATGGTCTCAAACAAGCCCCTCGTGCTTGGTATGAGCATCTTGCTACGTTTCTCATAACCAACGACTTTAATCGAGAGGGAGTAAACCTTACAAAGTTTGTCAAAAGAAACTCTTATTGTTTAATTGTTGCTCAAGTGTAAGTTGATGACATTATTTTTTGGGTCTACATCTCCTCAAGAAGCTGAAACTTTTGCTAACATAATGAAATATGAATTTCAAATGTCTACGATGTGTGATTTATAATTTTTCTTGGGTTTGCAAGTATCTCAAAAACCGAACTGCATTTTTATATCTCAAACTATATACACAACTAAATTAGTTAAACGGTTTGGGTTAACCAATGCTAAAACATCTAGGAATCCTATGAGCTCCACCACTAAGCTTCCAAAAGACTTATCGGGTAAAAAGGTTAAAGTTACTCTATATCATATGATTCGTAGCCTTCTTTATTTAACGGTTAGGAGACCCGGTATAATGCATATTGAATGTGTATGTGCTAGAAATCAATGTGAACCTAAATAATCACATTTACTTGGTGTTAAACGCATATTAAAATATATTTTAGGCACTTTAAACTTTGGTATATGTACACGGTTAATACTAATTCTACAATAATTAGGTATACGGATGTCGATTGGGTTGGTTGTGTCGATGATAGTAAAAGCACCTCTGGTGGATGTTTTTACTTAGGTCACAACCTCGTCTCTTGGTCGTCTAAAAAGAAAAACTGTGTGTCTTTTTCTTCCGCTGAAGCCGAGTACATAGTTGTTGGTAGCTGTTGTACACAGCTTTTGTGGATCAAACAAATGCCAAATGACTTGGTATAATCGAACCAACTATCCTTATTTTATGTGATAATTAAAGTGTTATTAGTATTTCGAAAAATTCGGTGTTTCATTCACGCACAAACCTTATCAAAATGCGTGAGCACTTTATTAGGGAATTATTTGAGAAAAATAAAATTTTCATATAATATCTTAACACTAAAGACCAATTAGGTGATTTATTTACCAATACTTTAGACAATCATAGATTTGAAACACTTAGAAGAATGTCTATTAGTGTGTGTGTTTTCCCAAGTTATTTTTTTATTTCTTCCCTTTGTCCCTCTGAGCCAAACAAGGGGAGAATTTGAGACTCTTTGAGTTTTTATTATTGTATTTGCAATTTTTGTTGAGTTTATTACGAATCCTTGTTGTTAGTTGAGTTATGTACTCTTCTATTTTTAGGATTCTCGTTGTTAATTTAGTTATGTATTCTTCTATTTTTAGGACTTATGTTGTTAGTTAAGTTATGTAATTCTTATAGTTTATGTGTTTGAGTCTCAGCTTCGTTTGTCTCAAAATTGGCCAAAGAGGGAGATTGAAAATCTCTATTTTGTGTTGGCTTAATTTTGAGATAAATATTTTTCTTTGCTCCTGCATTTTTTATTTTTGGCTAAACTAAATTTATTATATTTTCGAAGCTTAATTTATCATTTTTACACCAATGTGTTAATATTTAAATTATTATTTTTTAAATACAATTCATATGTATTTTTCTTTAAAAACAATTTTAAAATTTAAATTTTGTGTTGTATTTTATTTTCAGATTTTTAAAATTATTTCTATGTTTCTTTTATTTATTTTTTTAGGGGTTTTTAATGTGGTAAAAATACAGTTAATTAAACATTTTTTGCAATACATTAAACGACAATGTTTCTTAACTTAGTGCGTCGATCCGTGTGGTGGCTGACCAACCAATGGGGATCGGTCGTTGTTTTAACGCGTTAACCGGCGCGTGGTTTCTCTATCGTCCTCTATTTTCCGAGGTCTCGACTTTTATGCTTTCCTTGCATTTTTATCATTTTACCCCTTCTGTTCATGTGGTTATTTACGCATGTGCCCCTCCTTTTGATTTTTCGATTTAACCCTCAGATGCCCTTGGTCAATCTTTTTTATGCCCTTTGGGTTTGTGGTATTTACGTGATTACCGGGCCTCTTCCAGATCCTTCCTACCTCTACTATATAAATGAGGCTTTGGGGTGTTTGAAATCAAGGGTTATTATTTGCAAAAATCATCCGTTATCCTGCCGAAATTTTTCTCTCTAATTTTCTAAGTATCCATCCTTTTATCGTGAGAGATCTTTCTTCTCTAATATATTTTCTACTCCAAACCTATTTTATATACACTTTGAGTGTTTGGGTTTTCATTTCAAGTTGTATGTTTTGAGGGTTGTTTGAGCTTTTTGTGTTGGTTATTGAAACCTTGTTAATGATTTGAAACCATTAAAATTTTTGGGTTTAAGACGAGGGTTGGTTGTTCCTATTCTTAGTTCGTTTGAGGAGTCTTCAAGTTTACCAAATTGGCTCTCATTGTGAGTTGTTTGTTTTCGTATAATATATATATATATATATATATATATATATATATTGTTAAAGTTTGTAGATTTAGTGTTGCATGTTAAGATCTAAGTTGTGAGGACTGATTTTGTTTAAAATCCAAATTTAATCTGAGTTTGTTACAACAAAAACATATATACTGTTTTTGTTTTGGTAGTTTGGTTGTTTTTTATTAAAATCAGATCTAGGCGTGAATGGTTTTGAATCTAAGATTTTTTTTGGTGGTTTGGGGGGGTAAGATTGGATCACTTGCATGTTACTTTTACCCCTCCCTTAAAAATCTGAACCAAACTAAAATCTAGGTTTACACACTTGGGTGCATGTGTTTTCGGTGCTGTTCACACAAGCTGGTTTTAGTTTGTTTTAATTTACTAACTTTTTTAATAACTTGGATATTAAAGATGGCTTATATTAAAATTTTGAGATTAAGTTTGATCTGGTTTAATTTTTGTCTTAGTTACTGCTACCTGATTATTCTCATTTTTTGTGGCCATAATCAATTGTTGTTGTAATCTATTCTAAATCCTTTCCTTATTCCGTTGTATATAACTTCATGGGTACTCTTATGTTGAATGTGTTCCAAGCTTTCACTACCTTGGTGTTTATTATTTATTTCAGATTGATTGTGGGGTTGGCTAATTTAGTATGGGTTTACAGTTTGTATTAACTAAATTATTTCATTTTACACTTGTGATTCTGTAATTTGTAATTAAACATTGGTAATAGTGAATATGGGTGCGTGTGTTGTCCTGGTACTAAAGGTTGTAGGGTTTTTGACTTGTTGATTTCCTCGAGAACAAATACTGTATTCCATTCCGCTTTTCCTCATCCCATTCTAATTTATTTTTATTTGGGCAACATCACCACAAATCTGTTTTTAATTGTGTGTGTATTAAGATTTCAATCAGATTTTAAACTGATTTATAAAAGAGTTAAAAAAGTTTTATATAATAACTAAAACACATTAGGGTGATTAGGTTATTTCACATTTTTTCTAAAGTTCACGTGTACTTTATTAAATTTGCGTGTATTTACATTTTTGCACTCTGTGTATGAATCAGGGTTCGCGTCGGCGGTATATTATATGGGTACTAGTGTATGATATAAGTCAGAAGACAAGCATTAAAAAAAAAATTATTAAAACAAAAAAGTACAATTGTTTATCCATTATAGAAGCTTAAAAAAATGAGGAAGACTGCTAGATGAAAAATCTGTTAAAGGCATTTGTGATGTCCGAAAGAGAGTAGATTCAATTTAAGTAGACTCGAATTTGTCCTTTCATGGCAACTACAAGGCCTTCCTAGTAAGCCTTCTTCTCCCTCAGCTCCATAAGCTTCTTCGTAAACTATTGTATATAAAGACATGAGGCCTTCATATGTTTGAGGAGGATACCCATCCATATCAAATAAATAAGTGGGACTGGGAGGAAGTCCGGAGCAGCCTTCCTTAACATATACTTGAATTGATCATGTACAGTTTCGTATAAGGAAAGAGTTTTCTCAATTTCTCTTAATTGTATTTTGTATCTTTCTTCCTTTTTCAAACTAGCTCGCAACTGTTCTGATGAGATACTTATTATGTACATTTTACTTGAGCTTGTAATGGTACAGAAAGAAAAAATATTACTATTTTATAGGCCAAATAAAAGCTATTTATTTCTTTGACCAGAAGTAGTTGGGATACATGAGTCGTTAAGATTAATAATTGATTTTTGGTTATTGTGTTTTACTGGATATAAACGAGGTAAAGAATATGTTTATACTTTCTATTTCTTGCATTTTCATACTTGTACACTTGTAAAAAAATTACTTTTTAAATATAAATAATAATTTTCAATTGCAAAATCAAAATTTATTTAATTAATCACTGCGTGTACTTTGTTTATATTGCATGTACTTTGCTTATAAAGCGTGTACTTTTTATTAAAATGCATGTACTTTATTTCATAACATTTTCTTTGACGAAATTATTCATCCATGCATGTACTTTGTTTATATTGTGTGTACTTTGCTCATAAAACATGTACTTTTGCTTAAAATGCGTGCAATTTATTTTATAACATTTACTTTGAAGAAATTGTTCGTCTACTTATCATCGTGTATACTTTACGTGTATTGTGGTCCGCGCCAGTGGTAAAATAATCTTAAATAAGATATTAAGTGTTGGCTATCGTTTTGTATATAACTTTCATATCATCTTAACGCCATTTATAGTTTTGAATATTTTCCTGATAAGCTTTTTAAGTTTTGATTTTTTTTATGTTTTTCTTTCAAAATCTCTTTTATTTTTTTTTTCTAATAAAAAAAATATTTTCTTTCACGCATGTCTTATAATTTAATAGTAATTTTTAATTGCAAAATCAAATTATATTTAATTAATCAATGCGTGTACTTTATTTATATTGCGTTACTTTTGCACATAAAGCGTGTACTTTTGATTAAAATGCGTATACTTTGTTTCATAATATTTACTTTGAAGAAATTGTTCGTACAATTATCATTGTGTATACCTTTGGTGTATTGTGGTCTGTGCTAGTGGCAATATAAACTTACATATGATATTTTGTATTCATTATCGTTTTGTGTATAGATTTCATGGTCCGTGTCAGCGACACCATTTCAGAATAATACATATAAAGAGCAATAACCAATACAAACCAAAAAAAATACAAATATGGTATGTATTTGAATCAATTTATAAAATTTTCTTTTTTGGGGAAGAAATATTCTGAAAACATAATTTCACTGAGTACATATGCTCCGTGTTTTAGCCTTTCAGGTTCTTAAAATGATTTTTTCAATTCCTTGTCACTGCTAATTTGTTTAATGAAGCAGATGCAGAAGACCTCGCAGTCAACCTTGAAATTAAAATAAAATAAATATACAAATTATTATGATGTGAATGAATTTTTTTACAAATATACAAATTAGTACTTTATGGAAATGAAATTTTTGCTTACCCATTATATTGCTTAGGGCATTCATGATCTCTTATTAGGTTAAATTTGACATCACTTTTCAACAAGAAATCTACTATTTTTTTCTTGTTCTGTTAATAAATCATCATTAATTGTAGATTCATTTGGTGTACCTTCATATGTCGTTCTCTTACGAAACCCTTTTTTTCATTATTTATGCTTCACTCTTCAATACGCACAGTGATTTTTGAAAGAAAGAAAACTGTTAAGAGAGTAAATAGTGAGTGTATACAAATAAAAAAGTATATGTAGATCAAATAGTGCAAAGTACACGCATAATATTAAAGTACACGTGCATGTATTTGTGCATTTCACGTGTATTTTATAATATTGTGGCTGTACTTTGATACTCTGGGTGATTATTTGCAACTAAATCAAAATACACAGCATGAATATTGCAAAGTACACATGAATCATAAAAGTACAGGTAACATAACTACGCTATGAATATTGCAAAGTACACGTGAATCATAAAAGTACAAATAACATAACTAAGTTTAAGCTTAGGCTCTAACCAATTTTTTGGAATCATCGAAGTATGATGTATTTTTTTCCTTATCTTCCGGTCAAAGATAATCCATATGGGTGACTTTATTTTGATTTATGTATATCGTAAGTAATGTGAAATGTCCAATATCATGTTTAGTACAATGAACAAATTATTACGACTGCCCAAGTATTGAAATAAAACTTTGTATAACTCGCCCTTCTTATTGACTTTATTTTTGCTACAAGCTTATTTTTGCAAAAAATTATAGACACCGTGTTAGTAAAAGAAATTATCATATTTATGTGATTGTGATGCACAAAGCTTTCGGTTTAATTTTTCTTACCCAAAAATAATCAGAAAAAGTGCGTGATGCGGTGAGCCCTTCCATTGATAATTTTGTCCTCAATACATCACTGAATGCGATTATTATTTGTTTGATACATTTAAAATGGTGAGGATATAATAATGTTTAAACTAGACATTTGGCTTACATACTTGGCTTGATATTTCTTGATTCTTGAGGACTTCAACAAAATTTTTCCATACGATATACGAAACCAGCCCTTGGTAAATAAATTCCCTGCATTTTAATATAGGCAATGACAATTTTATAATAAGAATAACACTATTCTTCTGCACCAAAAAAATAAAAATAAGTGAACTGCAATATCATCAAACAATACACTTTACCCTGGTTCAGCCTTTTGAATAAACTCTTCAAATTTATTCTTTACAGCTTCATTGAGGTATTTGTATGCATTGACTGCTTTAAGCTTGAAGTGAGTTTCTTTATATTGTTGGGAATTGTTAGCTTGTCGGTTCTTGGCTTTCTCAGTTTATGTTTTTTAATTGGGCGATTCTTCTCCGTTTCATCGAAATCTTTTTCATTCTTCTGTCCTCTAGTAACTTGCCCTTTTATTTCAGGTATTTCTCTAAATACAAGCCCTTTGTGGGTGGCCTGTAGTGTCTTTTTTTTATCTTTATAAATGTAATTATCAACTCCTTTTTGCTTTTCTATCCTGTCTCCTGTTGTCAAATTTTATTTGTTATAAAACTACTGCAAGTGCACGGGCTATTGAAATATAACGGGTGTAAGTACGGGTCGAACTCACAGAGATTTGATCAACTTTTATAAAATATTGATTGTCTAACTAGATAGATGAGTGTATAAATGTGATTTAAGTTCTAAAATAAAAATAAAAATAAAAGGAGAAGAAATGAACAAGTAGAGATAATATCAAATGCGGAAGAAACTAGGACGTCGGATCCATTTGTCAATTCTAATTAAATTACACATTAATTTAATTCCGTAATTCCGTAATTCCGAATAAAAACACAAAATATACCTACTCTCACTGCGTACATTTCGGAGAATAAAACATTACATGCGTTCAAAATATTTTAACGTCTCTTAAATTAGACACCATAAAACCCTATTCCCTCGAAAATATCACATTCTAAATTTATAATGTGTATTTAAACGTGAGGAATCAGAACATCTAAGTGCAAGCATAATTCATAAAAAATGACAACTTTAAAATTTTAAAGCATGAATTTATAATTAATTCTTGAGGTTTAAAAATACACTCTCGTGTAATTTTAAGCGAATACCGAATTTTTTTATTTCAAATTAAAACACGTCGGAATATGAACGAAATTAAATTAACATGTATAATTTAATCAATCATGACAAACATCACCTAAGTCCTAGTAATTAAACTACTCACATATCATATTTGAGACACAAATATTTCAAGATGAAATAATAATTTTCATTAACAATATTCAACTTACAAAAATCGCGTCCAAGACGTGAGTTACAATACACAATATGCCCCTCCAATGTGTGCCTAAAAAAATACTCTCTACACAAATTTTATCTCTCAAAGTGTGTCTCTCCAAAATGTGTCTCTCCCAAAAAAATGTGTCTCTCCATTTATAGGTGAGAAGATGATAATGGAGTGGTTGGTTGGTTTTTGTAGTGGGTAGGTAGGTTAATGGTGGTAAAGTGGATGGTGGTGAATAATGATGTGGGGTTAGATTGGGTGTGAGTTTGTGTAGGGGTTTAGGGGTGAGGGTGAGTGTAGGTTTGGATGTGAGTAAGGTGTATAGGGATATGGTGTGAGTGTGCATGATAATGTGTGTGTGAGTTGTTTGGGTGTATGTGAGTGTAGAGTAGTTAGTACGCGTGTGTGTCTATTTTGTACCTAATTAATAAAAATAAAAATAACACTTACCCAATATTTACAACTACTACAATAATTAAAATCCATTAAAACTAAAAATTAAAGTCTAACCTAAAAAATAAAAATAAAAATAAAAAGACATAAAATAAAATAATATTAATAAACCTAATCTAATAAGAAAATTAGTAAACTAATAATAAAAATAAAACTAAAATAAAAATAAAAACTCACGCCTAGATTATTTACTGACACAGACTTAGTACTATATAAAATGACACACATAGTCACTCGCACTAAAGAAAATAAAATAGTAAAATTGACTCCAAAAAAATATAAAATAATAAAAATAAGCCTACACACAAATGAAATATAAAAATTACTAAAAATATGTACACAACTCAAATAAAAATATATAATACAAACTAAATACATACACAAGGTGTAGGTATGGGATGGTCTCGGTTTAAGGGTTGGGTTGGGTTAGGGGAATGAGTTTGACTTCAGGGTTGACTTTTGACTTTCTTTCCGTTCGGAATTTGCACGGCTGTAATTTCTTTGTTTCAATGTCAATTGACATGTCGTTTGAACTCAAGCGTCCCTTAATTAAAGGCCTTCAATTTTTGTGTTTGGTTCGAGTCCGAAATCAGTCATTTGAAGTTATAATATTTCCCCTGAAGGTGCGTAAGTGACCTTTTCATGCTCAATTTGCGTTCGAATTTCACCGCTTTCTTTTTAAATATGTTAATACTCAAAAACAAACTTGCACATGAGATTAACAATGAATATAAGATGCGAGCGTGAATTTCTCAAAATTTCATTATTAACCCCATTTATTCTGAAAATTATATTTTTCTTTTAAATAATAAAAATGACTCTAAAAGTATTTTATTTACAATAAATTGGGAATAACAACGCTTAGATTTGGGTGTAAATAATACAAAATAATGCACTCCTCAAATACCCCCAAACCTAAACTTTACTAGTCCTCAAGCAAAAATTAAAATTTAACTCACTTTCGTAAGAATCACGGTTGCACTTAGCATGTGCAACAAGCCGTTAAACCCCTACGTTACCCTAGTGGACGAGTTTTGTCTCGTGAGGGTTTACAGTGAATATACCCTCAAAATTCAAAACTTGACTCTATTTACAAAAGACACAAATGTAATATAACCATGTTTGAATGCCAACTTCATAGATATAGTAGAACTTCACTTTTCAATCTCAACTTATCGTGTGTGTGCGCATAGCCAATATAACCATCCATTTCAAAAGATTTGATCGTTACATTTCTTATTCGAAAGTTCGTTTTGCTTTCAAAATTTCACGGAATGCACTCATAATCGAACACTCGAAAACGGGTAGTTTCTCTCGATATATTTGAATAAAAGAGTAAATTTAATGAGCAACTTCACATATATAACATGAAAGGCAGACATTTTATAATGGATGATTATGATCTCGTGAATGGAAAATCAATTACTTTTTGAAAAATATTGAATCACACCATATATCCCATTCATTCTCTCCACACTATAACTAACTTCTCTTGAAATCAATCAGAATTTTCATTCGGTTGTATTGTAGGCTCGGTTTTGTCTAGAAAGAACATATTTTGGAGTTTTTAATTTTTTTGAGAATATAGAGATTATCGGGATTTTGACTTTTTTAGGAACTTTCCAACCTCCATTTTCATTTCTTTTCTTTTTCGACTCGCATACTCCATTTTCTCTTCTTTTTTTTTTCATTTTTTCATTTTTTTTTCATTCTTTCTATCTCCCATTTTTTTCTTTCTTTTCTCTTCACATATTATTCTAGCAAACATTCTTCTTTTGGCCTTTTACCATATTTTTACCCTGATATTCTCAGAAAAATGGGTATGATTTTTGGGCTTTCAATAAAAGGCTCGTTTCATTTTGGCACAAATGGGTTTGCAATGGAGTAATGTAAAAAGGTCTATTTAAGCTTTATTTTGGGGCTTTCAAAATGATGGCCTAATATTATTTCTCAAGTTCCGTTTAGTTAATTTTGTGTCTCAAATCAACTTACTAAGGCATTGAGTGTATATGATTCACATTTTGACTTTCAGTTTTCAGTAATCGAACAAAACAAAGATTTTAAGATCATCAATGAATTAGGCGTTAAAGAAAAGTTTGAGTTATTTTAACTCGGATTGATTTAAATATCTCAAAAATAATGAATGGCACAAAATCTTACCCGGTTAAAATCTCCACATTTATTTTTTAAGCATATTAACTTTCGCCTCAATGTCCATTTTCGATCATATTATATGGCTAAGTGTAAAAAAATTTATAAATTGAGAGATTTGTGAATTAATTCTATATTAATAAATCGTTTCAAAACTTACTTATTTTGAAAATATTTTTGGATTTTTGAAAATTTTTTTGATTTTTTTCCCAAAGCGGAGAAAAATGACCTTAATACCCCCAAACCTAATTTATACATTGTCCTCAATGTACAAGATACAAATTGAAAAGGCGGAAAAGATATGAAAGATATTACCGTAATGAGGGACTTTCTCCAACACATGTTTCCTGGAAGAAAAATATTTACAGAAAGAAAAAAAACTATGATACAAAAACACGACCCAAGTTATGTTTACTCGTGGTATACCGGGTCTTGGAGGAGAATGTCCTCCACTTCTTGATCTCGAAATTCCAGATACAGTTTCAGTCTTTGACCATTAACCTTGAAGATTTCACAATTTTTTGGATTCTCTATCTCAACCGCCCCATGTGGGTAGACCGTTTTGACAACAAAGGAACAAGACCATCTATATATCAATTTACCGAGAAAGAGATGCAGTCTAGAGTTGTACAAGAGAACTTTTTGACTATGTTCGAATGACTTCCGTAGGATGGACTTGTCATGGAACATTTTTGTTTTCTCCTTACACAATTCTGCATTTTCGTACGCATCATTTCGAATCTCCTCTAACTCATTGAGTTGGAGCTTTCAGACCACTCCCGCAGTGGGTAAATAAAAATTGAAGGTTTTAATAGCCCAGTAGGCTTTATGCTCTAACTCTATCGGAAGATGACATGCTTTTCCGTAGACAAGCCTATACGGGGACATACCAAGTGGGGTTTTATAGGAAGTGCGATAAGCCCACAATGCATCAAATAACCGTAAGGTCCTTTCGATTTGGATTCTCTGTTTTCTCGATGATTAGCTTGATTTGCCTATTGGACACTTCGACTTGTCCACTGGTTTGAGGATGATAAAAGCATACTACTTTATGCGTGACTGAATACTTTTTCATAAGACTCTCAAATGACCAATTGCAGAAATGGGTTCCTTAATTGCTAATGATGGCTCGAGGAGTACCGAATCGGAAAAAAATATTTTCTCGAATAAATTTGACTACCACATGGCAATCATTTGTTTGACTCGATATAGCTTCGACCCAGTTAGACACATAATCAACTGCCAAAAGGATGTAAAGATTATCGTAAGATTTCGGGAATGGACCTATGAAATCGATGCCCCAACAGTCAAAACCTCAATAATCAATATGGGATTTAAGGGCATCATATTCATACGAGTGATCTTTCCTAACCTTTGGCATTGGTCACAACTTCTACAATAGTCATTTGAGTCACGAAAAATTATGAGTTAATAAAATCCACACTGCAAAATTTTCGTAGTGGTTTTCTTAGTACTAAAATGGCCTCCATAGGCTTGGTCATGGCAGAAAGAGATTACGTTCTGAATTTCATGATCGGGGACACACTTTTGAATGATTTGATCGGGACAATACTTGAAGAGGTATGGATTGTCCCCAAAGAAATGCTTGGTTTCCTTAAGAAATTTGGAACGATCTTGTTTAGGCCAATGCAGGGGCATCTCACCCATCGCAAGATAGTTCAAAATATTGGCAAACTAAGGAAGCTGATAAATAAGCATTAGTTGCTCATCGGGGAAGGATTCATTAAGCGGCAAAAAGTCGTCGGATGATTCAACAGTTAACCTAGATAGGTGATCCGCCACTACATTTTCACGCCCTTCTTATCTCGGATCTCGAGGTCAAATTCTTACAGTAATAGGATCCATCTAATGAGTCGGGCCTTAGTGTCCTTTTGAGACAAAAAGTATTTTAGGGCCGCGTGATCGGTGAAAATGATAACCTTGGATCCTATCAAATAAGACCTAAAATTTTCTAATGCGAAGACGACAGCAAGGAACTCTTTCTCGGTTGTGGAATAATTCAATTGAGCATCATTAAGAGTCCTGCTAGCGTAGTATACAACATGAGGAAGTTTCTCATCATGCTGACCAAAAACCGCACCTAACTCATAATCAGAAGCATCACACATAATTTCAAAGGGCTGATTCCAGTCAGGAGGTCGCATAATAGGTACCGAGGTTAATTCCTTCTTTAGCCTCTCAAAGGCTTGAAGGCAATCATCTGTGAACTCAAAGGGTGCATCTTTTAAAAAAAGATTGCACAAAGGTCGAGAGATTTTGCTAAAATCCTAAATGAATCTCCGATAAAAACCGGCGTGTCCTAAGAATGATCGAATTTCACGCACAGTTTTTGGGGGCGGGAGATTAGAAATGAGATCAATTTTAGCCTTATCAACCTCGATACCCTTTTCAAATATGATATGACCTAACACTATGCCTTATTTAACCATGAAGTGACACTTCTCCCAATTGAGTACAAGGTTATTTTCCTTACACCTCTTCAGAACGAGGGTAAGGTGGTAAAGGCACTCATAAAAATTATACCCAAACACTGAAAAATCATCCATAAAAACTTCGATAAACCTCTCAACCATGTTCGAAAAGATACTCATCATACATCGCTGAAAGGTAGCGGGTGCATTGCACAACCCGAAGGGCATGCGTTGATAGGCAAAAGTACCAAATGTACAGGTGAATGTGGTTTTCTCTTGATCCTCGGGAGTGATTGAATTTGATTATAGCCGAAATAATCGTCAAGAAAATAGTAATAGGGATGGCCGACTAATCTCTCAAGAATTTGCTCCATGAAAGGAAGAGGAAAATGATCCTTCCTTGAGATGACATTCAACTTCCTGTAGTGTATACATACGCACCAACCGATTTGAATTCTAGTGGGTACGAACTCATCATCATCATCATTTTTCACCACTATCACATCGGATTTCTTTGGAACAACTTGAATGGGGCTGACCTATTGACTATCAGAGATGGGATATATAATACTCGCATCCAAAAGTTTGAGAACCTCGGCTTGGACTACTTCTTTTAGTATAGGGTTAAGTCGACGTTGTGCTTCACGATAATTTTTAGCATTTTTTTCCAAGTGTATTTTGGGCATACACACTGACGGACTTATCCCTTTAATGTCGGCTATGGTCCAGACGAGGGCTTCTTTGTATTCGCTGAGAACACGCAACAACTTACCTTCCTGTTCTTTATCTAGGTCACATGCGATGATAACAAGCAATGTATCAGATGGTCCTAACAACCTATACTCGAGTGATTCTGGTAACGACTTCAATTAAATCTTGGGGGCTTTTTTAATGGAGGGAGGAATTGGTGATGCAGAGAGAAAGAGAGGTTCAGTCTTAAATCTCCAAGATCCTATTTTCAAGACAGGGGTGGAGTCGAGGAGGGCATTAACGTCTTCGATTGAGTTTTCGATGTCAAATTCAGACCCAAAATGGGCAAGGCATGCTGCTAAAGTGTCATCATTATAAGTTTGTTTGAAAGTCTCCTGGATGATAGTGTCATTCATATCGACATCCAGGGATCCATCGTCATCTGGTGGTTGTTTGGCCAAATTGAACACATTAAGGTCCATTGTCATGTTTCCAAATGATAAGTTTAATTGGCCGCTACGACACCTAATGACGGTGTCAGACGTGGCGAGGAATGGATGACCCAAAATCATCGGAATTTGTGCATTAGGATTATGCACTTGTTGGGTATCCAGAACCACAAAATTAACTGGGAAGACAAACTCGCCCACTTTTATCAAGACATCCTCAACAACGCCTCTCGGAATCTTAACAGACCGGTCATCTATGGATAAGGTAATCCTAGTCGGTATCAATTCTCCCAATCCTAATTTCTCATACACGATGTATGGAAGAAGGTTAACGCTCGCTCCCAAATCTAGAAGGGCTTTCTTAATATTGTGTTCCCCTATTTTAATAGAGATCCTCGGAGTCCCGGGATCTTGATACTTGACAGGGGTTCTATATGAGATGATCGAGCTAGCTTATTTGACGAGAATATCTTTCTTTGGAACATTAGTGCTTCTCTTGAAGGTACAAAGGTTCTTCAAAAATTTGGCATATGATGGAACTTATTGTATAGCATCAAGCAAAGGGATGTTGATTTGTACGTGCTTGAATACTTCCAACATTTTCTCCACTTGCGCCTTTTTCTTCTGTGTCACTAAGCATTGTGGAAATGGATCTTTCGGGACATAGGTCTCTACAGATGGCTCGAAAGATGAGGGTGAGGAAGAAGTTGGATCTATGGGTGAGTCCTCCTTTTCCTTAACTTTCTCAGATTCACTTGTGGTGGGTTATGAGACATTATTCTCAACTTCTTTACCTGACTTAAGCGTGATGATATCCTTAACATTATCTTGAGTAGTTGATATGCTAGTGTTGTCTTGAACAACATACTGACCCCTCGGCATGTTACCCTTAGGATTAGGCTTGGTTTGGCTAGGGAACTGTCCTTTATTTCTCTCGCTCAATGCATTGGCTAACTGACTCAGTTGTGCCTCTAATTTGGCAATCGATTGAGTGTTGGCATGCAAGATTTGCTGTGTGGATTGGAGGACACTTTGTGTGGTCTGCTGGAATTGCAGGGTACTTTGGGCAAGTAAATTCATCGTTTCTTCAAAAGATTGAATATTTTAGGGTGAAGGAAACGATAGTGCGGGGGTGCTCTTTTGGAAATCCGTGGGTGGGTTACTTGAAGATTTACCTCCAATACCCTAGTATTGACCTCTAAAACACGAAAATTTAGGGTGATCCCTCCAACCTGGATTGTAAGTATTGAAAAATGGGTCGTATTTGGGCCTATTTTGATAGATGGCGTTAGCCTGCTCGGTCATAGCTTTGTGTTAGAAGGGAGGGGCAACTTTCGACCAGGTGGTCGAAACCATCGCAAATCACACACATAGGTGTCCCTACATATTGCACAACCGTAGGTGCGGCTCGGTTACCCTCCTTGCTCATTTCTAACGCTTATAAACGGCAGGCTACTGTAGCCGCTTTAGCATTCAATTGAAAACCTTGTTCTTCCTTGTGAGCAGTACCCTCATTAATTGTGGTGGTAGTATAATCCCAATGGGGTGCCCATCGCTGGGACTTTTGAGCAACGTATTCTAACAATGACCACGCATCGAACTCACTCTTCTCCGTGAAATCTCTATTACACATTAGTTCAAGCATAAACCGAGTAGTATAATCGAAACCCTCATATAAAATCTGGATTTGACGACCCAATTCGATTCCATGATGAGGATATTACAGGAGAAAGTCCTTGAATCTTTTCATGTACATCCATAAAGTCTCTCCCTCTTTTTGATTAAAAGTATTGATGGCATGACGTATCCCTGTCGTCTTTTGGTTGGGGAAAAACTTTTGCAAAAATTCAACACTTAATTGATTCCAAGTGGTGATGGCATTTTGTTTCAGTAAGAGCAACCAATTCTTAGTGATAACGTGACTTTTGCGTGTCGTCGTTGTTGAAAGCCAAGTTAGTCAAAACCTCAAATACCTATAAAATATAACAATCTAAAGTGTAGAGGTAAGTAAGGGTATCAATCCACTTCCAAGGGGGTAAGCAAGAGACAAATTCAATTGTAATTCACTTATTATTTTCTTTTTGTGCTTTTCCACTTTTTCTATTTTTTTTAGCTTTTTCAAATATTAAAACAATAGGGTGAGGTGAGATTTTAAACTAAACTAAACTAAAATGTGATATGAAAATAACTAACTAGAAAGTGGCTAAAATGAAAACAAAGTCTAACACTAAAATAAGAGATAAAGTGAGGAAAATAATTGTGAGAACAATCAAGGAGTGGGATTACACCACAAATTTTAGCTATTCTAATTAATTAATTTAATTAATTGAATTCTCCCAAATTAATATCAAAAATACAAATCAACTCTTGTTGCAAGTGTAATTTTAATAATAACATTTTAGAATATTAAGTTTAACACCCCACAACTCTAGAAAAATAGATCTACACTCCTTTTAATTAATCACCCGCTAGGATCGATCAATTAAAATTTATGTCAATCTTAGAAAATAAATTTAGAGTTGAAATTCAAGTTATAATACCCCACTTAAGAAACCCCAATCTCTAGTTCGAATCTAAAATGGGTATTATAACTAGAATTTTGATTTTCTCTCGAAAATTATTTACCCTCTCTCGAGGCATAAATCTAAGGGTGAGGGATCAAAATTAACATTCAAAGGGACTTTCCAAGTAATTAAACTAATTAAAATAAAATAACATTAAATAAGGGTTTTACCCCACCCCTTGAAAGAGGATTTAGCCTAACATGATATGAAATATGACAAATTAATAATCAAGACTACTAAAATGAAATAGAAGGGAATATAACAAGCAAACCAAATCTCTTTGAGAAAGTTGAATTCCACTCTTCCAAATTGAAGCATACAATCCCTCCAATTGAGCATCCAAATGATTTGAAATGAAATATTCACTCAATTAACTCTCTTACAATATTTAATCTCACAAATATCTAACCAAAAATAAAAAGAATAAAATAAAACTATTTACAAATGGTATTTTTCTCTACAATTCTCTCTCTAGAATTTTCCTATCTAAAAGCTCTCCTCTCAAATGGGGTCTTCATCCTCTTTATAGTAGGCACATGGAGCATGGGGGGTAAAAATGGGAGGACAAGAGTGTATGGAATATTGAAGGTATGGGTGAGGGTTAATTTAGGAATTAATGGAGGGTGCATGTGGTTTGGGTGTGAGGTCATGATAGTGGGGAGAATGAGGGTATAAAATCTGATATGGTTTGAGGGGTGTTTTGGAAAAAAGGGGATAAGTAGGTAGTTGGGGGTATAATGGAAAAAAGGGTTTAAGTTGGTTTATTATGCACATGTGGACATTTAGATGACTTGGTCTTTGGTTTTGGCAGGAGGATAAATTCGTGTTAAGTGGAGAAATGGGTATTTGGGGGAGCAAGTGGCCAAGGGGTTTGGAAATGGGTTCTGCCCGATTCGGGTTTGGACTGGCCGACGATGGTCGTAGGCAGTGAGGGAGAGAGAGGTCGCGGTTTGGGTTTGGTTTTGTTTTGGCAGGAAGTGGAGAAATCGTGCAAGGGCTTGGCTACAAATGGGTTTGGGTAGAAATGGGTTGGACATGGGTGAGTTGAGTGACCGGACATGGGCGCTCCGGCGAGTGGCAGGAGATGGAGGTCGGGTCAGAATCGCTTGCAGGCGGGTCCAGGTTCGAGGCTGGTTCGGGTTGGCGCTGGGTTGAGCAGGTGGGGGGTAAGGTTGGGAGGAGGTTGGTGTTTAGATGGTGTGAGTGGAGGTGTGTTTTGTGTTAATGGATGTATAGAGAGAAAGTGTTTGGTGAGTTGGAGAAGATGATGTTGGGGGATTATTGTGTTAGAGGGTGTAGGGGAGTTGGGTGTGGCTTAGGGTGTAGGATAGATTAGTTGGGTTTAGGATAAGTGTATGTGGGTATAGGGTGTGTCTTTGTGTGTGTGTTTAATTGGGACCCATAAAATAAAACTAACTAATAAAATTAATAAAAACCTAAAAAAATAAAATCCTATTCTAAAATAAAACAAAGACTCAAATAAAAATTGAAACTAAAAAGAAATAAAATTAAAAAAATAAAAATAAAAATAAAATATAATAAAACTTAAAATTAAAATCCTAAAAAGAAAATGCAAAATCTAATAAAACTAAAAATACATGAAATCCTAAAAATTCTAATCCTAATAAAAATAAAACTAATAATTAATAAAAATAAAGATGAAATAAAAATATACTAATAAAATATAAAAATAGTAAATAAAACCTAAAAATCCTAAATAAATCTAAAATAAAACCTAAAAAATAAAATAACTCAAACTAAAAATCTAAAAAATAATAAAAAGGGACAATTAGACACACACGGGGTTCAAGGTAGGTTTAGGTTAGGTCTAGGGTACGTTAGGGTTACGGGATAAGGTAATTTACTCCATTTTAACAACAAATTGTCTGAAAATATAGCTTTTGACACCGCAACTGCAATTTAGCCAACATATTGAACAATCAAGCGCATAAGACCCAAATTGCCGAGAATTAGCAACTAAAATACATCTATTCGGGGTATAAATTGCACAGTTTTGGGTGCTTATCACTTAGCCTTGTCTTTTAATGAAAAAGGAAATAGTTGCAGTCTAACAATCTAGTTAGTGAGTTGTTGTAACTTTACAGTTCCGCAAATTTCTTCAAACTCACGTACGTGGAGGTACGGATCCTCCTTTTCGGTGGCTAGAAAGATGGGAAGTAAATGAATTATCCCCGACTTGAATTCAAAGTTATTGACTTTGTGCGTGGGAAGCTGTATACACGATGGTTGACTCCACTCAGATATAGGTAATCCTTTAGGGCACGAGTTGTTGGCTCATCTCCCATCTCGATGAAAATCGAGGTGCTACCTACAGCAATATTGGGAATACTAGACTCTGCTCTAGCTAAACGATCGGTAGAATCTTGAAACCAACCTTGCATACACTGCGCTCACTCTTTCCTTTATTTATTTATTTATTATTATTATTATTATTATTATTATTATTATTATTATTATTTTTTATATATATGGAAACCAAATTAATCCGACTCGGGACCACAAAAATTCCTAAGCTAACACAAAGAAATTTGAGTTATCTAAATTAGGTGAGGGGAAATTCAATTTTTAAGATCTAGTTTCCCGAGATTATTTGGCGATAATGGGTCTCCGAAAAAAATCTCCTTAATTACAGAGCTCCTACTCTTGTCCGAGGGAGAATTTAAAAGACTACCAACTACGAACTTGTAATACCCCGCGATTTTTGGGACTGAAAATTTAATTTATTTAGGAGAAATAAAATTCATTTAAATTTGAGAATTTTAAAATTTGGCAATTGAGGTCAAAATTTGAGGATAATATAAAGTATTTTGGATGACTATTCTGAGTGCGCGGTTGATTTTGGATGGGTAGAGATAGTCAAAATTACTATCCTTGGGATTTATTTCGGTTATGGAATATTTTTTTTAAAGTTGGTTTGACTCGAATTGGAGTAAACGAGTCATTTAAAGTGTGTATTATCATTTAAAATTGGGATTTTGGATTTAAAGGTTTAGGAGGCTTATGAAATAAGCCAATCTCATTTGTGAGAAGGAGAGCGAGCGAGCGAGAGAGAGAGAGAGAGAGAGAGAGAGAGAGAGAGAGAAGAAGAAAAGAAGAAGGGAGAAGACAGAGGAGAAAGCTTGGAGATTTCCGGCCAATACGCGATCTCGAGGATGATTCAACCTCTAAAATTTTGAGGCAAGTGTTTAATCTTGCTAAATAATTCATATGTGTATTTGATTTCATGAATTTTGGATAAAAATATGAATTTTGGGTACAAATATCAAAACCTTAATTTTGTGGGTTAAATCTTGCATTTGATGTTTCTAAATGGATTTGAGGTTGTATTATGAGTAGGGATGATTTATATAATTATTTTTATGTTAGAAAACATGTTGGGGTTTAAGATTGAGGGTTGGAAGAGGATGGATTTGATTTTCGAGAAATTTAGGTTTTGAAGAGAAAATGCCCATTTCGTGGCTTGCTGAACAGGCCGAATCGATTCGGCCCCCTTCCCGAACGATTCGGAAAGTTGCAGGTTTCCAGGTCTGAGTGACCGAATCGATTCGGACCCCAAGCCGAATCGATTCGGCCTAAGTCAGGTTCCCAGGTCCTTTGGATCGAATCGATTCGCAATAGGGCCGAATCGATTCGTTGGGCCGAATGGATTCGGATTAGGGCCGAATCGATTCGGAAATAGGGCAGTTTTGAGTACTTTTTCTAGAGTGAGTTTTACTCCATTTCGGTAGGGTTTCTCGATTTGGAACTCTTATATATGATGCAAGAGTTACGTTTTGGGGATTTATTGAGGGTATCTAATATGATATGATCGTGGGGACGTATCAAAATAGTTTGGGAACATATATATGTATTAGAGTTTGTCGTATCGATATAGTGGGAAATTTCATTAGGGATGGGAGTCCCATTTAGAGTTTAAAAAGTGATTTAACATAGGATGTAAGGGTAAGGTGTAATACCCCGTATTTTTATGGCTTTTAAAATTGGGGATTTATTAAATTTAATTGAAATATTAATTTAATATTAATCCGGAAGTTTTTTTTTATATATTTACTAGTGTGATGTGAGTTAGTAATTATTGGATATTTGTTTAATATTACTGGATGAGTAAAGTAATATATGAGATTTATTTTATAAAAACTGTTACGAGTGAATAAAATGGCAATTGTGAAAATTTAAGTCAGGACACGCCTGTATCGTGTCGGGACTAAATTATTATTATTATTAAAAATGAATAAATTATAAGTCACCCGTATGATCATTTCGAGTGCACCAATGTGTCCAGAAGGGTCGAGATAGTCAAAAAGGTATACCCGGGGTTTTAGTTTGGGTCTCGGGGCGTTTTTAGCCAATTTTTATCTTTAAATTAGGTGAAAGGGTAGTCAAATTTTAATTAAGTCCGCGGGCGATAAAAATTCACGAAATAATCTGAGTGATAGCCTGTGCAAAAATATTCTCCCAGTGGGCTACCTAGTTAATTGATTTTAAATTTAGTGATGGCTAGGGTAGCGCACAATTGGTAAGCGAGTGAGTCGGGTGATGAAATCCCTTCTCTTGAGTGATCGGGTGTAGGTTTTAGTAATTTAATTCATCACACCATTCAAATAAAATAAATGCGAGAATAAAAACACACAAGAGCACACAAAAGAATTGACTCGCAAACAAGAGAGGAAGCATCGATCACGGGCCTTATTGAGCTTAAAGGTGAGGGAAATAAGGGCCCTATAAGCATGGTGCTCAAGTTGGCGAGGGAGGCAAAAAGGTGTAGAAATAGTGATGGGGTGGGGATCATAAAAATCACACGACCATTCTATGAATGGGGATGATAATGGTCGCGCCGTGACTTGCCAGGGAGCTGTTGAGAAAAATCAACACCACAAGAGAGTGGCGGGTATAGAGTAACAAGATCGGTGTTACGGTGGAGAGTAGCACCATAAAAACTCTCATGGGTGGTGGAGGATGGTTTTAGGTGAGGATCTAAAAATGTAGATGGAAACATGAAATGTGTAAAATCAAGATCCAAACCAGGTGGTGGGATAGAAGGAACAATGGGTGGGTCGGGTGGGATAAATGGTGGAGGAAGATGATCCAACTCAAGAGTGGGAGACACACACTCTTCACGAGGCGCGGAGTGATCCACAAGGGAACTTGCAGGAGGAAGTGTGGAAATAAACGAGTGAGTGATCAACTTATCCACCATTATGTCGCCATCCGATGTAGTGAAAAGGTCTAACGAGGCATTAAGATCCGAGATAGATGAATCAACATCAATATTCGGCTCAAGGGGAGCCAAATATGACGGGGTAGGATCCATATCAAGAGAGGTGGGAACCATCTCTGATGCTATCTCGGTACATTTGTGAGCACTCATAGCCGGAGCTAACCTAAAAGATATGGGCATGTAGGAGACATAGGCAATTGGGGCATGAGGTAAAGCTCGGGCATATTTTTGGATATCTGGGGAGAGTGAGTGGGAACCTCAAAGTGGGGTTCAGGACAACATGGTGGGATTGGACCAAACTCACTAATGAAAGGTAACTCAACACATTTGTCGACTTGGGACCCGGACCATGGAATGGTCTCAACTTCGAGATTCTCGGGAGGATAGGGTTGGTCACACTCAAAATCCGTGTCACAAGAGGACACATCATCATCACACTCGGGTGCAACAATGGGTGTATCCATGGGAATATTCGACTCTCGCTCACACTCAATTTCATTCAACCTTTGTTCAAGCCTTTGGAGAGCTTGATTTTGAAGTTGAGTGGCTTGATCTTGCTCGAGTAGGAACTTTTGCAAGAGGCTTTCGAGAGCATATGTGGATGAAGGTGGGGGGGTGATGGGTGGTGGAGGTGGACACAACTCGCTACTATCATGACTATACGTAGAATACTCATATGAAGTGGGTGGAGTGGGTTCAAGTTCATCATACATGAAATGATCGCTTTCGTGATGGACAATTGGTTGATACTCATGGGGTGCGTAGTGAGGGGAATGATCGAGAATGGGTGCACAAGGTTGCCATGACAACTGTGGGAACGCGTGAGGATCCACAACATCGGGTTGGGATTCGTATTGCGTGGAAGGGTGATCAGGTTTCCACGAATAACTCGGGTACTCACACAACTCGAAATTAGGTATATTGGGATAATAAGCCGAGGTGGGTTTCGAAACAGTGTCAAATGGATACACATGTTCCAGGGTGGGTTCAGATGGATATGACAAGTACGGACACTCATGGGACAT
Organism: Sambucus nigra; assembly: GCA_949130495.1. Lineage (NCBI taxonomy): Eukaryota > Viridiplantae > Streptophyta > Magnoliopsida > Dipsacales > Adoxaceae > Sambucus > Sambucus nigra. The sequence continues at coordinate 375,148,673 of OX422221.1, forward strand.
GTGATCGGCATAATAACAATGGGTGCACAACAAAGGATGAGACATGTTGACACTTGACACCGAGGGTGATGGAAAATGAGGTGCGTGCATGGACGGGTCAAGAGTGTTAAGGACACTCGTGAGAGAGGTGAAACCTTCTAAAAATATCATAAAGAGACGGCTCGAGATCACTCTCACACGTGTCAATGGAAAATGACCAAAGTAGTCCCATAAAGGACGCTCTTCGACCATGAGGAGAGAAATATTTTTTTGGAGTTTTTTAAATTTTTTCAAAAGGAAAGAAACTATTTTTGGATTTTTGTGAAAAATAAAGGAAGAAAATATTTTTGGATTTTTGTTATAAAAAGGAAATAAAATATTTTTGGATTTTTTTGGAAGAAAAGGTGGGGAAAAATATGGACTCTTGATTTGGACGAACTAACTAAAACCCACTACCGAAAAATGAACTGGACATACACACACACATCAAGGAGAAATCCTAACTAGCACATAGCCAATTTTTATCTTTAAATTAGGTGAAAGGGTAGTCAAATTTTAATTAAGTCCGCGGGCAATAAAAATTCACAGAATAATCTGAGTGATAGCCTGTGAAAAAATATTCTCCTAGTGGGCTACCTAGTCGATTGATTTTAAATTTAGTGATGGCTAGCGTAGCACACAATTGGTAAGCTAGTGAGTTGGGTGATGAAATCCCTTCTCTTGAGTGACCGGGTGTAGGTCTTAGTAATTTAATTCATCACACCATTAAAAAAAAATGCGAGAATAAAATCACACAAGAGCACACAAAAGAATTGACTCGCAAGCAGGAGAGGGGCGAGGGTTTGAAAAATATACCTCCCACAGGTTTTATGCCGCGGGGTGCCAAAAAATTTGAGTCGACCGGGGGGAGATCACACCTATCTCAGTCGTCTCCTGGAGTCCTACCTACCCAAGGTAGAGAGGCTTCTAAATCCTCGCCAATGGACGCCCTCTCTCTACCTTATCCGATTTCCCTATCACGCTTGGCTTCGATTATTACAACTTTTAAAATGAAAAATAAAATAAAGGTGTCTCTATGCACCACAATACAAGCCAAGAATAAAATAATCCTAAATACAAGCCTTCTAAAATAAAGAAAAATGGTACTAATAAGAAAAAATGCGATAAATAAATGAAATACAAAATGAAATTCGCTCCGAGCTTCACGATCCCAAGCCCGACAACGGCGCCATTTAATAACTTCGCTTTTTGTATGTCGTTGTTTGAAAGCCAAGTTAGTCAAAACCTCAAATATCTAAAAAAATATAATAATCTCAAGTGTAGAGGTAAGTAAGGGTATCAATCCACATCAAGGGGGTAAGATAGAGACAAATTCAATTGTAATTCACTTTTTATTTTCTTTTTGAAATTTTTGCTTTTCTATTTTTTTAAAGCGTTTCAAATATTAAAACAATTGGGTGAGGTGAGGTGAAATAAGACTAAACTAAATTGTGAGATGAAAACAACTAACTAGAAAGTGACTAAAATGGAAAATAGAGTCTAACACTAAAATAAGAGATAAAGTGAAGTAAATAATTGTGAGAACAATCAAGGAGTGGGATTACACCACAAATTTTAGCTATTCTAATTAATTAATTTAATTAATTGAATTCTCCCAAATTAATATCAACATTACAAATCAACTCTCGTTGCAAATGTAATCTTAATAATAACCTTTTAGAAAATTAAGTTTAACACCCCGCAAATCTAGAAAAATAGATCTACACTCCTTTTAATTAATCACCCGCTAGGATCGATCGATTAAAATTCATATAAATCTTAGAAAATAAATTTAGAGTTGAAATTCAAGTTATAATACCCCACTTAAGAAACCCCTATCTCTAGTTCGAATCTAAAATGGGTATTATAACTAGAATTTCGATTTTCTCTTGAAAATCATTTACCCACTCTCGAGGCATAAATCTAAAGGTGAGGAATCAAAATTAACATTCAAAGGGAAATTTCAAGTAATCAAGCTAATTAAACTAAAATAACATGAAATAAGGGTTTCCCCCCACCCCTTGAAAGGGTATTTAGCCTAAAATGATATGAAATTTGACAAATTAGTAATCAAGGCTACTAAAATAAATTAGAAGGGAATAGAACAAGCAAACCAAATCTCTTTGAGAAAGTATAACTCCACTCTTCCAAATTGAAGCATACAATCCCTCTAATTGAGCATCCAAGTGATTTGAAATTAAATATCCACTCAATTAACTCTCTTACAATATTCAATCTCACAAATATCTAACAAAAATAAAAAGAATAAAATAAAACTATTTACATAGTATTTTTCTCTACAATTCTCTCTCTAGAAATTCCTATCTAAAAAGCTCTTTTTCATATGGGGTCTTCATCTTCATTTATAGTAGGCACATGGAGCATGGGGGTATTTTTGGGAATTGGCTTGAGTGTGCATGGAAATGGTGAGGTGTGAGGGCATGTGGGTTAAATGGGGTGACACAATCAGATTTGGTTTAGAGGGTATAATGGGTATTGGGGTTAAAGTTGGTAGTTGGGGGTCATTTTGGGAAATGGGGGTTTAAGTTAGTTTTTGACATGTGGGGACATTTGTTTATTTTGGTTTTGGTTGTCTTTTGGCTTATGGAGGTAGAAATCGTTGCTTTTGTTTGTGGGAGGTTCAAAGTTGGAAATGGGTTTGAGGTGATACGGGTAGCTGAAATGGGTTGATGGGTATGGAGGTATGGATCGAAGTGGGATGTCGGGTCATTTGGTGCAGGGTTCCGCCATCAGGTTGCACCAGGGAGGTTTGGAACTGTTTTGGTTGGAGGTCCGGACGGCGGTTCGCCGGAGATGGGATTGAGGCCGGGGGTGCGGGTTAACGCCGAAGGGCTAAGGCAGGTGGGTCACCGCCGGAGGTGGGGTGGTGGCGATCGGGGCTCTGTCCGGCGAGGGGAGGTGAGGTGGTAATGGTTGTGGGTTTTGATGGAGTTGTTTGGGAAGAAGGTGAATAAAGGGGCTAGATGGTGGGTTTATGTTTGGTAATGGTGGGATGAGAGAGAAAGAGGTGGGAGGTTTGTTGGAGAAGATAAGTGGGGGTTGGTTAGGGTGTGTGTGTGGTGTAGAAAATTAGTGTGAGGGTGAGGGGTTGTTTAGGTGTGGTGTGTGTAGGGTAGTGTATTGTATGAGTGTGTGTGAGTGTTATTAGAGCCCAATTAAAATAATGAAAATAAAAATAACCAAAATCCTAAAAAAATAAAATTAGTAAAAACTAAAAATAAAACTTATAATCTATAAAGTAAAACTAAAATAAAAGAAAATAAAAGAAATAAAACTAAAAACCTAATAAAAATATAGAAACTAATGATCTAAAAAAAAGTAATATATAATTAAACTAAAAATAAACTCCTAAAAATTAATCTTCAGAAAATAAGATAAAATAAAATAAAAACTAAAACTAAAAACTAATAAAATCAAAATCAAAATCAAAATAAAATTATACTAAATATAAAATAATAGAAAATAAATCCTAGAAATTCTAAATAAATCTAAAGAAATCCTAAAAATAAAAATGACTCAAACTAAAAATCTAAGAAATAATAAAAAGGCACAAATAAAACACACACAGGGTTTGGGGTAGGTCTAGGCTAGGTTAGGATACGGGACAGGGGTATTTAGCACCATTTTAAGTGCAAATTGCTTGAAAATATAGCTTTTGACACCGCAACTGCAATTAAGCCTGCACGATGAATATTTAAGCGTATAAGACCCAAATTGTCGAGAATTAGCAACTAAAGTACATCTATTCGGGGTATAAAATGTACAGTTTTGGGTGCTTATCGTGTATTACAAGTGCCCAGCCACAGGGGCGTCATGCATAGGTTCCTTGGATTGGACGCGCTGCAGCTTATGAGGAAGTTGTCGGCCTTTGTTTTAGACGACTTCTTCATTGATTCAAATTCTTGTTTTAGTTCTTGATAGTTAAGGCATGTGTCGCCCGTTTTCCTATTCAGTTTGGATATATCATAGATCTATGTTTATTTATATTTTCAGTATTCTGTACTCCTTCAGAGTTAACTACTGTCAGGATGGTTCCATTTATAGTTTTAAACTGGTTTGGTTTATCTAGATAGTTTTAGTTCTTGTGTGCTATTGCCACCCTTAGTATTTCTGAATTCTTAAACTATTGGTTATTTAAAAAGGTATTCATATTAGGATTTAATAAAATGGAAATAAGGTTTTAAATTTTTTTGACACTTAGCTTAATTATTTAGGGTGATTGAATTGGAAATTTTATTTTGCGACAGTGATGCTAAGAATGAATCAACCGTTTACCTTGATTTTAATTTAATAAAGGACTGATCACCCAGTATTTAATTACGCGGGGTGTCATAGGTGGTATCAGAACATCAGGTTCTAGTGTCCTTTAAGATCTGTGCGGCTTATTATGCTTCCATCGTTACTTTGTTTGATATAGAGCCCTAAGTTTAGGATTGTTGATTTCTATGGTGAGATTCCGCTCTCCTGCTATAACGTAAGTATATTAGTGAACTCTATTTGCGTTTGGATGTGTGCGTGTGCCGAACGATGAAGGATGTCAGATGAGGGCCGTTAGGCGGACATCAGGAGGCAGGGCTCAGTAGGGGTTGTAAAGCATATTCGAAGATGATGACCGTAGTCGAGGTCACCCCTATTAGGGAACGAGTGGCCAAGACTGTAAAGACGACTAGGATGCAACCTACAAATTCCAAGTGTTGCTACAGTCGAAAGTGAGGACAAATTTGACCCACCCAACGTGGTGCGCTCTGGAGAGGGTCAAAAGGTAAAATTGAGGAGAGTCATCAACGGAAATTCTAGACAAGCGGGAATTGTGTGTGTTACCCAATGAAGGTAATATATTCAAGGGCTTGGAAATATAGTGGAGTGTGGTTAACTAGAAGTGAAAATTTGGGGTAAAATTTTCTTGACTCAGCGGAGCAAAGTTACAATAGTGGGAGTCAACTACCACCGTTAGTAGTGAAATGTTGCGTCAATGAAAGGATCTTAGGTACAGCTTAACCGCACATTATTTCATCAATTGTTCAGGATAAGATATAAACATCGTGCTGAACCCATTACGGAAGGACCGGACAGGGGTCCATTTGTAAATGGATTTAGACTTTTAGCAAATTTTGCATCAGCGGGAGTGGATACCAATGGTAGAAAAGATTTCAAGCGGGAAACCAACTCGTGAGGAAAGATTGACAACACTTAAAGAGAATTTTGTTGGACAGTCGATCCATATGGTGATAATGTCACGCATTGTTCGTAGAGAAGTTAACGCTCTTATGAAGGGAGCTAAAGTAATCGAAAGATTTATTGGAGAGTGAGTCTAGATGAAAATTAGTTAGTAAAACATTGCAAGGGGTAGACCCATCAGGGGGATCATTTAAATAATTAGGATATCTGAATTCTTACCCAGCGATGGCGAATTCAATAAGGGTTATTGAAGCTAGTAGCACGTTCCTTAGGGCCAACAAAGCTAAGGGAACAACTGGGGTAGCTATCAAGAATCGAGCCTACCAAAGTCTGAGAAGGGCAATCCTAATATGGTTAGTATGACAGGTGATAAGTGGATTATGTGTAGAGGTATTTTGTGGAGAGTGAAATCATATGCGTTAATGCTTTCCCGAAGTAAGTAAAAGGACAAGAGTAGGATGCCTAGTAAAGGACAATGATTAAAGTAGTTTTGGTTTGGTTTGGATAGGTGTGTTACGTCCGGGGACCATTTGTGCAGTCAAGGCGATTGGGAAGACAAAAGTATGAGTTTTATCCTCGGAGGATGAGGCGTGTTTTATGTGACACGAGTGAGTCACTATATTTTGTTCATTGCTAGATTAGCATGTGAGACGAGTTTAGTGCGGATAACTATAAACGTTATTATTATAATGTTATCCCTAACGTAGCGAGATTATCCTTAGTGCTATCCGCGGAGGATGAATGGGTGTATTAATAGTGTTATATTTTTATTGAGATTACTCGTTTCAGTGATGTGATATACGAGTATGATATTGTCTTGGTTACAAATTTATAGTAATGGTTAGTACGATAGTAGGCAGTTATTGCAAGGCTATCGGAGTGGTTGCCTTAGTGCAACATGTTTTGTTCTAGCGAGGCCTCACCTGCGAGAGGGTTGGACTCGCACTTATATTATCTATTTTAGAGACTTTGGAGGGGATAGTGGGCTAGAGATATTCGATCCCGGTGTGTGTAGAGACTTTGTTGTTATGATTCAGTATGTATTGGGTTTACTGTTGAGCGAAAGGATTTAACTCATTATTATGTTTAGCGCTCAGGACTTGGTGATAGGAAGAGCGCGTTGATATATCTATCCTCTAGAGATGTGGGAGTTGAGAGTTACACCCATATGATTGGGAATGGGATTTCGAGAATCCCGATTGTATGTATTCAAGGTTTATGGAATGTGATTACCACCAATACTGAATGATAGTGCAATTGGAGAAATGTTCTTTGTTAAGTGTAATTACAGGGGGAGATGTAACTTTTCTGTTAAGAGACGGAATAAAGGGGTACATGCTATGGACGGAGGGCCTAACGGATTTCAATAACCGACAGTGATAGGTAGTAGTGTATCGGGGAGTTCCTTGTTTGGATTTCACTTTGCGAGACATCCCACGCATGAAACTTAGCGTAAAGTTGGAAATAGGAAGATGTTTGGTCATTAGTCCATGAGTTCGGTACCTCGATCGTAATAGGAGTACGTAATTATATCAATAAGTTGGAAGTTGAATTATAATTTAAGTCCAGTGGAGCCAGTGGAGTGGTAATAAAGCATTGGAAGTTTTGTTTTATCACCACGAGTTGAAGGGTGGAACGATGCTAAGGAGAATTTAAAATTTTGATTTCTAGGGGTGATTAAGAATACCCAAGTGTTGTAATCGCGTTCTGAGCACAAGGGAAATAAAGAGTTGGGATGATTTTTATCGTGGATTATTTGGGAAGAATTTTTAATACAAGAGAGAAGACTTGTATTTATTTTGATGTATAGAGCATTGGTGATTTATTTTAGTTGTATTTATTCGAGAGAATTGTTGTCCTTATTTGAAGATATGTGAGATTGGTGGTTTCTCTTTTGTTGTTATGGGATGTAGATGCTCTATACCTAGTATTTTAATGGATTTGGTTAGTTTTATCAATGAGTAGCGCGTCCTTCACTCTTTCCGAGTGGGCAGGGTGCTACAGAATGTGGGGATCCTGGTTAGCTGATGTTAGAATCGTCCGAGTTATTGGGATGTGGGAATAAACGTGTGGAATATATGTTTGTGGGACTAACATAACGAGGTGGAAGTGGTAGAGTGGATTAAGCGTCGCGTGAAGAAGGATGATTCATATATACGTGTGCGATTAAAGTATCACACCCGAATTTAGTTAGAAGGCTGGGGGAAGCCATTTAAAAAAGGGGTATTCCTTAAGAAGGGTAGAATTTAATTATTATGGAGAACACTCGGAGCGGAGTTGTAATTAGTCAAATGTTGAGAACGACTGACACGTACAAAGAGTGAAGATGTTAGTATGGTATAAAAGGTCCAGAAGTGCACATCGTGGAAAAAGGTGCACGGATCGAAAATTTTGATAAACGCTAAGGAAAGAAGGGGAGTATTAAGTGTCACTTAATGTGAGATATTTCAAGTGGAAGTCGATGTTGAGCGGGACATAGTGAGTGGTCTTCTCACGCACCACTCATAGACAAAAATCGATTGAAATAAGAGGATCAACCAGAGTATTTTATGGATATCGATAATTCATATAGTGGAAGAGGCCGGTGAAGTCAGTAAAGTTTCTTGGATGAGTTGCTAACCTCAAGGTAAGATCAAGAGTTCCTTCGAGCGTGTGGAACAAGATGCCCAAGAAGGAAGTGATTGACATTTCTTTGATGTGATTTACAATATTAGCTAGTGTGCCCTAGTCTTCCTTTGAAAGGAAGGATCGCGCCGGTACGTGGTCCTACACGATATTTTTTTTTCTCTTAATTAGAATGAGATTTTTGAATCCCACCTTCAACATGGGATTTCAGGAAGCAGCGGGGATAATATTACGTTTTGAGTAGGATGTATCACTCATAGTTGGTGAGTAGGCGAACAGTGATTAACGATTAGTGGAACCGCGTGAAAGTAATTTTTAAATTCATGGTGGTCATTTCATTTCCACAACGGATGCACCTAGCAAGTGACATTTTGTACAGTAGAGTTCGATGGAAGCACTCGTAACTGTTTATTATGGACAAGATGCTTATTGAAATTTTGTGTGGAAAAACCTTAACTATTCTCCCTCTGGTTGTTTAGAGGTGAGGGGATAATCAGAATTTTTGACCGATCGAGTTAGAGTCTGATGACTGTGGTGGAATTGCCATGGCTGTGTTAGGTGACTTTTGGAATGTCGTAAGAGTTCGTTGCCGAAAATCGAGATTCGAAGAACTGACAAGAGTGGTCAATTGTCCGCATGGTTCCTTTCAGAAAAGAGAGTTTTATGATTAGATAAATACGAGTGTTTGTTATGTAGTGAGGTGCGGCCTCCCAATAATATTGAGACAATGGGGGCCAACGATGTATATATCGTCTTATGCAAATAGCACGGATTGGAGCACAATGTGAAGTGCCGTTATTAAAGTGTGACTCTATAACTGATTGCATTGAAAGTGATAAATAAGCTTATTGTTAAAGTATCGAGATCTATTTTTACCAGGCATACCTTATTTTCTAAATTTCGGGAGAAATTTCGCTATTAGGGGGGAAGTTTGTAATACCCCGTATTTTTATGGCTTTTAAAATTGAGGATTTATTAAATTTAATTAAAATATTAATTTAATAATAATTCGGAAGTTTATTTTTTATATATATTTACTAGCGTGATGTGAGTTAGTAATTATTGGATATTTGTTGAATATTACTAGATGAGTAAAGTAATATATGAGATTTATTTTATTAAAATTGTCACGAGTGAATAAAATAGCAATTATGGAAATTTAAGTCAGGACGCGCCTGTATCGTGTCGGGACTAAATTATTATTATTAAAAATGAATAAATTATAAGTCCCCCGTATGGTCATTTCGAGTGCACCAATGTGTCCGGAAGGGTCGGGATAGTCAGAAAAGTATACCCAGAGGTTTAGTTTGGGTCTCGGGACGTTTTAGGCCTAATTGACATCCCGGGAGGGTATATTAGACATTTTATATTTTTGGGTAAATAAACCCACGAATTTTCAATAGATATATCAGCCATTGAGAGTTTCCTTTTAGGTTTAACAAGCACAAAACCTTAGAACGGACATTAGAGAAGAAGATAGGAAGCTTTCCAAGCAATCCAAGGCCAAGAACTCATCCGTTTGCACCGCCACCACCATCAAAACGTAGATCGTACGACGAGGAACGCAACCATGCCTTTTTTATCCACAAATCAGAACCTTAAATTTTCAGGCAAGTATCTATCTTGCTTTATTTTGATTAATGTTTAAATCATGTTAGTCTAGGGTTGTTTAGAACATGTTTCATGAAAGAAATTATATTATTGGAGATTTCAAATCATGTGTGTAGAGGAAGTAGATGTATTCTGGACATCTAAATCACATGTAGAGGATAAGCCACGAATTTGTATGGGCTTAGAAGTAAGAAATCTGGGAAATAATTGAAATAATGGAAACTAAAAGAAAATTAGGTTTCTTGTAGTTTATGTGAATTTTATCCCATTAAATCATGATACTTGTTCGGACATGTTTTACGTAGAAAATCTTGCTGTTAGGTATATGATACTTGTAGTATTATTAATTGGGAGTTTGAGAATCGTTAATGGAGATTTGGTTGAGGTTATAGAGGTAAACCCATAACTGGAAAAGAGCAGGTTTCGTCATAACTGCTTGATCGATCGATCGATCAAGAACATCGATCGATCGACCCCTCCTATAAAACTGCATATTTCTTGTCCAATAGTTTAATCCGGTTAAAATGCATAGGATCCCTTGATTGTTATTATTGGGGGTATAATGGGATATAGATAAGACCAGTAGGGTCTAGGTAGACCCCGTTGAGTGAAGCTTAATGTAGGATGAGATTTTGGGTTAACGAGGAATTATTCATGCATGTAAGAAAATAGGCGTACGTTTAATAAAAGGATAGAGACTTGTAAGGGAGTTAGACCAGAAGGTAAGTGAGTGTATGCCTACTAAAATCATTCTTAAAATACTTCAAGAGAGGATAAGTGAGTATGAAGTGAATTATAAAATGAGAATAAAAATGACAAGTCCGTTATGTAAAATAATCGAGTAAAATGTGTAAATGACGGATAATTATAATTATGGGTCACGGGCACACCTAATTTAGAAATGTGGATAATTATATATATATATATGACTGTGTGATTGTACATATATTATAAATTGGTATGAAAATCATACTCAAGCTACTTGCTATCACAGGGGTTTCTGCACCGGGACAGTCTTATCTCGATTGGGCCTTTATGGGAGATATTGACTCGTACCTTAGAACATAGGATTCCTTGGTACATGCTATCTGATTGATAGTCAGACGGTCCTAAGAGACGTGAGGGTATGTGCTGACCTCTTAGTGACTTAGAACTATGCTTCGCCTCCAATTATATGTGTTTTGTGTTAATACAATTCGAGAGTGATTCCAAACTAGTATTTCCCTTAGTACGAGTGATACGGGGACTTGATAGTAGAGTATGCCAGCACCATAGATTTTATGTGGGGTGACGTTAGTATATATATATTACGTGGGCAACTAATATATATACGTATGCTTACATGGGAACTTTTTACTGTGTATAAGTAGTTAAGTAATGAATAAATGTTTCAGCTTTCTTATAAGTGTTCGGGAACTTTATAACGGTACTAATTTGTTCTAAATAACATAAGAAATCTTGAAGAGATTAATTTTCTAAACTAAATACCAAAACCTTATTATTTCTCGAGATAAAACTCTATGGAAAATGAGTGAGATAGACATGAGGTTTAGTAGTACGGTAGGCCTGCACACTAGACGAGAGGTGAGAATTCTCAAGAGAGTGTCGCATACTAACATGGTTGTTGCATTAGCAGGTAAGCATTTTAAATACTTGCTAAACTATTTTAAAACTGTTTTACACTTGGGCTCTGACCCGTTTCCTATCTTTTCTCTCTCTTGTATATATATATGTATTACAGGTGTCCAGCCACAGGAGCGTCATGCATAGGTTCCTTGGATTGGACGCGCTGCAGCTTATGTGGGAGTTGCAGGCCTTTGTTTTAGACGACCTCTTCATTGATTCAAATTCTTGTTTTAGTTCTTCATAGTTAGGGCATGTGTCGCCCGTTTCCCTATTCAGTTTGGATATATCAGAGATCTATGTTTATTTGTATTTTCAGTATTCTGTACTCCTTGGGAGTTAACTATTTTCAAGATGGTTCCATTTATAGTTTTAAACTGGTTTGGATTATCTAGATAGTTTTAATTATTGTGTGCTATTTCCACCCTTAGTATTTCAGAATTCTTAAACTGTTGGTTATTTAAAAAGGTTTTATATTAGGATTTAATAAAATTGAAATAAGGTTTTAAATTTTTTTGACCCTTAGCTTAATTATTTAGGGTGTTTAAATTGGAAATTTTATTTTGCGACAGTGATGCTAAGAATGAACCAATCGCTCACCTTGATTTTAATTTAATAAAGGACTGATCACCCGATATTTAATTAGGTGGGGTGTCGCATAAGGACTTTTCGAGGAAGTTGTGAAGGTATGGCGAGAGATTGTTACGCCGACTTTTGTGTCGAATCCTTCTAGCGATAGGGTTTTATTTAGATATTATGGGTAGACCAATGAGAGAGGTCGAATATCCTTAGTGATGATGAATTTGGGGATTAAATTGAAAATGCGGTCTTGTTAAGGGTTCACTTGAATAAACGAACTGAGATCTTAGTTCGAACGGATTACATAGATTACCGACTATTAGTTGGGTGTACCTATAGACGGAATAATTATTATATATCGGTGGGAATCCGGAGATGGATGGTGTGTGTATAGGGATTGACACATACGTTTGATTTTGAGATAGTGTCCTTAATGTTCGATATAATCGGAGACTATTCATATCATAGGTGACTTGAATGTATAGGTTTCAAGTGAGAGATCGTGTAAGGAAAATGCATTGCTTAGATATGCAATATAATGATGGTGAGTATTATGAGAGTTATATACATATCGCCAGATTCGTTACCTTTATAAATAAGGATCGAAGATAGTACGTATATATATAAATGTGTGGTTATATGGCGCGAATGTATATTTCTTGTGTGATGATTTATACATATAGTGTGATTGCGTATGTATATTTATATAGCGTGAATGATATATATATACTTTGTGTGAGCATACCCAGAACATGCTATCATGGGAGGTTGCGCGATGTGGGTGAGACCCCTGGCTTGAGGAGCAGAGTGCGTATAGTCCCCAAGTCATAGTCGTCCATTATTATTTGTGTGATTTTATTTGGGGGTGAGAAGCCTTGGGTATGATTCGCTCTCACTTTCCGGTTAGGAACTATGACCGCTTCCCATACGTCGTGTTTTGTTTTATTACCATGGCGGTGTGATAATAATCCGGTGTATGATAACTCGGGATAAAGTGAGTAATTCCTGGAAGATGACAACATTGTGCAGTATATTTGTATCCTATAACCGTATATGTTATGAGTATTGCAAAGTGTGAATTATGTGTGGTATGTATACATGGTTATAGGATTGAATGATTGTATTATAAATTTATAGTATATATATATATATATATATATATATATATATATATATATATATATATATATATATATATATATATCCTATAGGTGAAGGTGATATAAGTTTTCCAAGATGTACATCTTGTGTGATTTTGGTGTACTATCTTATTAGGGTCGAACGATCGTATTTAGAGACAATTGCTGATATATTGTACCCCAAGGATTTAAATAGAGGTCTTTCTTGGGTACTAGAGATGGTACTCAATATAAGTAGTTGAAGATATATGATGTGTGTGTTGAGGGCATAATGGATCCCGACGATCAACATTATCAAGGAGTAGTGTATCGGGGGGGTTCCTTGTTTGGATTTCGCTTTGCAAGACATCCCACGCATGAAACGTAGCGCAATGTTGGGAGTGGGGAGAAGCTTTGTCTATAGTACTTGGGTGTGCGTTGATGTGTGTTTGAATGTTTGAATGTGTGTCTATTTTGTGCCTATTATGTTGTTAGGGACTTGTTTAAGTTATAATTAAATTCGGATGGACTCTAGTAAGGTACGTGTGTGTGCTTATATGATTTATATATATATATATATATAAGTTTGGGTATAAACTTAGGGTATGATAAGATGAGATAATTTTGGGTTATCCTTAGAAGATGTCAGGTAGATAAACTTAGGTTCATGTGCATACATTTAGGTGCGCGCTTTAGTTGAGGGGTGAGTTTGGGGGTTCCACGAGAGTGCGACTCCACTTTATTTATCAAATTGAGCATTTATTAATTATTATGCATATTATACACTTGTTGTAAACGTTTTTACACCTCGGGCTCTGACCCGTTTATTTTTTCCCTCTTGCTATATATATATATATATATTGTGTACAAAAGGTGTCCCACCGCATGGATACCGATGATGCTATTCTATCCAGTTTCTTGGGAGCCGTAGCAGACGCAGACTGTTGCGGGATTATGTTATAGCCGCCTCCTACCATTTGTAAATCTAGATAGGATTCATTTTGGTGTATCGGGCTTATACCTAAGAGTTACTTTTAGCATTTTTATACTTCCCTCCTCTGGAATGTTGTATTATCTGTTACCCGACAGCATATTCGAGGATATTTCTTTTATTGTACTTGTTACATTTTATATTAGTACATCCTTTTATAGTTGCACGTGAGTGCATTTTTATCTTACTTATTAGTTAATTTATTGTTGGCATGATGTTCATTGTATGTTTTTAATATATTTTGGCATCCGCTTATTATGGTTTTGGGTAGCTAGCAGTTTTATTTTAGTATCGACAGTAGATACTAAGAGTGATCCACTTGAGATTCCTGTTTTAATTTAGTATAGGGTTGGCCACCCGTTATTATTTTAAGCGGGGTGTCACAGAACTATCGCCTCAAATTCCAAAATTTTCCTCCAGGTAGGTGGTCGGTGCGAATACTCATTAAAAAACGCCAATCCTAGTCAAGGTAAAATGGAATCCATTTGACAATTCCGTGTTCGAATTAACTTTTAATCCTAGCCTTGTTAAGAGTTTTCCTACGAGCTATGTTATACCTATGACCAATGTCTAATCAATTTTAAGTTAAGAATGATGGCTCGGGTAATGCAAATGCTCGGGTAGCTTAGTGATTTGTGGGCCAAGGAAGGGTGATTAAATCCCCACTTTATCTTGCACTTGGGTTCTACCCTTAAGTCAACTTATGAACGTGCTTATTGAAATATGCGAAAATAGTTTCACGTAAGGAGTACACAAGACTTACCTTCGCCGTGGACTTTTCATGGTCACTTCTTTACGCCGGGGCGAAGTTTTAGTTGACATCGATCGGAGGAAAATGTCGCTCATGTTTCAGTCGTCTCCGAGAGTACCTTTTGCTCGTGACAAGATTGCACAAGTAACTTTAGCGCTTTTTTCACGGTTGCTTTCTTTTTCGCATTTTTTATATGAAAAATAACACAAAAACCATACCAAGCGTAAAGTGCAACAAAAATTATTAAATACAAAAGTAAATACATATGCACTTACAATGTATTTTTTTAATTTTAAAGAGAAAAAAAAACAAAATTAATAAAAGCACGGTATAAGATTGGGAAAAATATATATATATTAGAAAAACATTGCTATTGGAAATAAATAAAAAAAAAATTTATTTTTTCCGATTTTTTTTAATTTTTGAGTACTTTTATGACAAAATTAGTGTTAAAAACAACTAGTTATTCATAAAAGATTTTAAATCCGATTTTTTATTTTTATAAATTACAGCAACATTGAATTTTAAAGATTTCCAGAAAAAATAATAATATCGAATTTATCCAATTTTTAGGGAGTTTATGATAAAACTAGTGTAAAAAATAACTATTTAATCACAAAAGACTTAAATCTCATAATTTTTTTAATTTTTTTAAAATAATAATAAAAATAGGTTGCTGGAAATTTGAATGTTTGGGATTTTTTTTAAAATTGGATTTTTTTAATGGAATTTTCAGATTTTTTTATTTATATAAATTACAGCAGCGTTGAATTTCGAAGATTTCTAGAAAAAAATAAAAATATCGAATTTATCAAATTTTTAGGTAGTTTATGATAAAACTAGTGTAAAAAACAACTATTTAATCCCAAAAGACTTAAATTTGATAATTTTTTTAATTTTTTTAAATAATAATAAAAAATAGGCCGCTGGAAATTTGAATGCTTGGAATTTTTTTTTTAAATTTTTTTTTTTTAGAATGTAAGAAATCTCAGAGGTTCCAGAAAAAAAAATGTTTTTGTCTTGGAGTTTTTCAAAATTTTAAGTTCTTTTATGACAAACTAGTGTAAAAAAAACAACTATTTAATCACAAAATGACTTTAAATGTTTTTGTCTGAAAAGAAAAAAAAATAGCTGCTGGAATATTTGATTTTTTTTTTTCCGGATTTTTCGATTTTATTTTTTTATTTAAAAAAAAAAACTAGTCCGAAAATCAATAATCTTAAAATCGATCAAAATTCCCGGCAACGGCGCCAAAAGCTTGTTGTCAAATTTTATTTGTTATAAAACTATCGCAAATGCACGGGTTATTGAAATATAGCGGGTGTAAGTACGGGTCGAATCCACAAAGATTTGGCCAGCTTTTATAAAATATTGACTGTCCAACTAGATAGATGAGTGTATAAATGTGATTTAAGTTCTAAAATAAAAATAAAAATAAAAATAAAAATAAAAATAAAAATAAAAATAAAAATAAAAATAAAAATAAAAGTAGAATAAACGAACAAGTAGAAATAATATCAAATGTGGAAGAAACTAAGACGTTGGATCCATTTGTCAATTCTAATTAAATTAACACATTAATTTAATTCCGTAATTCCGAATAAAAACACAAAATATACCTACTCTCACTGCGTACATTTCGGAGAATGAAACATTACATGCGTTCAAAATATTTTAACGTCTCTTAAATTAGACACCATAAAACCCTATTCCCTCGAAAATATCACATTCTAAATTTATAATGTGTATTTAAGCGTGAGGTATCAGAACATCTAAGTGCAAGCATAATCCATAAAAAATGACAACTTTAAAATTTTAAAGAATGAATTTATAATTAATTCTTGAGGTTTAAAAATATACTCTCGTGTAATTTTAAGCGAATACCGAATTTTTTTATTTCAAATTAAAACACGTCGGAATATGTACGAAATTAAATTAACATGCATAATTTAATCAATCATGACAAACATCACCTAAATCCTAGTAATTAAACTACTCACACATTATATTTGACACACAAATATTGCAAGATGAAATAATAATTTTCATTAACAATAATCAACGTACAAAAATCGCGTCCAAGACGTGAATTACAATACACAATATGCTCTTATAATGTGTGCCTAAAAAATACTCTCTACACAAATTTTATCTCTTAAAGCGTGTCTCTCCAAAATGCGTCTCTCCAAAAAAAATGTGTCTCTCCATTTATAGGTGAGAAGAAGATAATGGAGTGGTGGGTTGATTTTTGTAGTGGGTAGGTGGGTTAATGGTGGTAAGATGGATGATGGTGAATAATAATGTCGGGTTAGATTGGGTGTGAGTGTGTGTAGGGGTTTAGGGTGAGGGTGAGTGTAGGGTTGGGTGTAAGTAAGGTGTATAGGGATAGGGTGTGAGTGTGTAGGATAATGTGTGTGTGAGTTGTTTGGGTGTATGTGAGTGTAGAGTAGTTAGTATGTGTGTGTGTCTATTTTGTACCTAATTAATAAAAATAAAAATAACACTTACCCAATATTTACAACTACTAAAATAATTACAATCCATTAAAACGAAAAATTAAATTCTAACCTAAAAAAAAAAAAAAAAAAAAATACATAAAATAAAATAATATTAATAAACCTAATCTAATAAGAAAATTACTAAACTAATAATAAAACTAAAACTAAAACTAAAATAAAAATAAAAACTCACGCCTATATTATTTACTGACACAGACTTGCTACTATATAAAATGACACACATAGTCACACGCACTACTATATTTACATTAAATGGTAAAACACTAAAGAAAATAAAATAGTAAAATTGACTCGAAAAAATATAAAATAATAAAAATAAGCCTACACACAAATGAAATATAAAAACCACTAAAAATATGTACATGACTCAAATAAAAATATATAATACACACTAAACACACACACAAGGTGTAGGTATGGGGTGGTCTCGGTTTAAGGGTTGGATTGGGTTAGGGGAATGAGTTTGACTTCGGGATTGACTTTTGACTTTCTTTCCGTTCCAAACTTTGCACGGCTATAATTTCTTCGTTTCAACTCCAATTAACATGACGTTTGAACTCAGGCGTCCCTTGATTCAAGGCCTTCAATTTTCGTGTTGATTCGAGTCCAAAATCAGTCATTTAAAGTTACAATATTGCCCCTGAAGGTGCGTAAGTGACCTTTTCATGCTCAATTTGCATCCGGATTTCACCGCTTTCTTTTTAAACCTGTCAATACTAAAAAAAAAACTTGCACATGAGATTAGCAATGAATATAAGATGCGAGCGTGAATTTCTCAAAATTGCATTATTAACCCCATTTATTATGAAATTTGTATTTTTCTTTTAAATAATAAAAATGAATCTAAAAGTATTTTATTTACAATAAATTGGGAATAACAACGCTTAGATTTCGGTGTAAATAATACAAAATAATGCACTCATCATCTCTCATGGATTCTCGTGTACATTGAGGCTTGTACAGTCTTCAATTCCGAAATTTCGTCCATGAGTTTTTTATTTGCGTTTTCCTGATATATAAAAAAAGAAATATTAGATTGTAAGCATTTTTTGATAAACATAATGTCAAAGAACATCATTATTCTATAAATTTTTCGCGTGTACTATCATTTAAATACTACACGTATTTTGATAAACGCGTGTACTTTATCAAAATATTGCGCGTATTTTGATAAAACGCGTGTACTTTATAAAATAACTGCATGTACTTAATAAAAAAGATCACGTGCTTTAAAAATGAATGTACTTTATAAAAACTATGTGTATTTTCTTAGAACATCATTATTCTACAATATAAAATGCGTGTACTTTCATTAAAATTACTATGTGTATTTTGATAAATGTGTGTACTTTTGTCAAAATACTGCGTGTATTTTATAAAATAGCTGCTTGTACTTTATAGAATAATGATGTTTTCCATTTGATAGTTAATTAAAAGAATCCGTTCAGTTTTTTTCACTTGTGATTCTTCAAGAATTTTCCTCAATGCCGAAATTTCATCCTTGAGGGCTTTATTGTTGCTTTCCTTATATATAAAAAGAATGTTAGATTGTAAGCATTATTTGATAAACATAATGTCAAAGAACAATGAATACTGTTGATGTCAAAAAATGGACTTGATCCAATTTTATAATCATAGATAAAAATATATAATTGTAATGAGATAATTAAAAGAAAGACACAAGGTTTTAAAGTGGTCTGGCTATGTAAGAAAGCCTACGTCCACTGTTATGGTATTGATTTTAGAGATTACAAAAAGCCAGGTACTCTTGTCAATAAGAATATCCTAGAATACGTTATATCTTTCCTTTGATGAAAGGAATATAATGTATTTATAGTGACCCGGAGATCAATGGTTGGAATGCCTTTATACATTTAAGCATTTACACATGTGCATAATGAATGTGATGGTTGGTTAAATTAACCACGGGTGATAAGACTTTTGGCTGTACTTACCGTGTGGTGATTTTTCATTTATATTGATGGTCTGCATTCTTCACGTTGGTCGGCATGCCTGCCCAGCAACTATCTACTGATTAGGATTTATGCCATGTAAGGAGACACTTGTCCAGCTCTGATTGATCCACGTAGGTGGATAATTTTTAGTATCAATATGTAATAACCCGTAATTTTATTGATTTTATTTAATGGGATTAATTAAATTAAATGGGATAATTAATTAGAAATTAATCTGAATTTAAATACTAGCGAGACGAGAGTTGGTATTTGATTATGATAATAATGTTGAATATTACTGAGTGAATATAGTAATATATGATTATTGAATTTATTAATATTATCACGAGTTATAAATACGACAATTCGAAAATTAAGTTGGGACGCGCGTGTCAATCGCGTCAAGAATCAATTTAAATGAATTTATAAGTAAATTATATTTGTATCATTGGTATGGTCCTGTTGAGTGTGCCAACGTGTACGGAAGGATCAAAATAGTCAGAAAACACTAGCAGGGGGTTTAGTTTGGGTCCCAGAGCATTTTTAGGCCTAATCGGCAAATCGGGAGGGTATTTTAGTCATTTTAAATTTTAATGAATAGTGACCTACGAAAATTAGGTGTTGTTTATCAGCCAACCTTAGGGCCACTAGGGCCATTATCTGTCAAAACCAAAGAGTGGGCAACGTGAATAGAGAGGGGAAGTTCCAAGGGTTTCCAAGGCCATAACCATTACACAACACCACTATCGCCGGATTTGTGACCGAAAAGAGAAGGAGAACCAACCTTTATCGTCATCAAAGGATCAGAACATCTAAACAGAGGCAAGTGATTTAACTTTCAATGATTCAGTACATATAATACCCATGATAATTTATAATTATAAATTAAACTAGAAATATTATTAATCTCATGAATTGGAGAATTTAATCTTGAATATGGGTAGATTTTGCATGTAGATGAACTTCTGGTATTTAGAGACAACGAAATCTTAATCCATGTGTACAAATACAATAATTAATGTTGAGAAATTTGATGTTCTTGAAGAAATTTGGAAGAACTAGGTTTAGAGGAATATTTATGACTTTTGATCCAAGAAATTATAAATTCATGATGGTTTAATGATTCTAAAATGTTAAAGATTGTGGAAACATGTCGGTGTATTGAGTAGTATACTTTGGGACGTTGTAATAGAGAATTTGGAGAGTAAATTTAGAGAACCCGTAACTGTTTAAAGAAATTATGGGCAAACACCTGCTTGATCGATCGATCGACTCAAGAAAGTCGATCGATCGACCCCTGCCTTCGATCGATCGACCCCACCTGATTTTTGAAAGTTTCCCCTTTAAAGTTCAATATAAATCCCAAACCTATAATGATTCTTAGTGTGATTAATATAGTATTGTGGGACTTAGTTAAGGTCAGTAGGGTCTTAGTTGATGCTCGGAAAAAAAATGGTTTACCTTATGGAATTGAATACTATTACTTATGAGGGTCTACTGAGTAAGGTACGGTTAGAAATCATTCGAATTAAGACTATAATGGGAATGAATGATGATGTAAGGATAGGGGCAGTAACGGAAGGACTTTAATTTACTGAGATAACCCTAGAAACTAATAGGAGGCCTAGTAACCTTTTGGGATAAGTTTAGGTACTCAAATTGATACGACGAGAGAGTTTTCAAGATAAATATATTACGTAGAATGTTCGAAACAAACTTACTATGTATGAGACTTATAAAATGGAACGTGTGAATGCCTATATTGATATATGACTACTTAGGTTGTGTGAATGCCTAGTGTATGGATTTCTTATGTGTATGAAATACCTACCATACTTGCTATCACGGGAGGTTGGCTTTCGAAAAAGGACCATCTGATCTTTGTGTGCCTACGGGGGGGGGGGGGGGGGGGATTTAGATTGGTACCTTAAGGACATAGGACTGTGAATGACTTATTTGTAAGTTGATAAGTCAGATGACTATGGCAGCGTAGGTATGTGGGTGACCCATGGGTATGTGAACTATGTTCGCCTCCAATATGTGTGATTTTGTCTATTGAAACGATTCCTGAGTGATTCGGAACGCGTAGTCCTTATATATGTGATGTACCAGGATTTGATAGCAGAGTATTCGTGCACCGCAACTTAGCCTAGGGGTGCCATATTTGTATATATATAAGCTGAGAATGATATACTTGTATTTGTAACTCGCTTACTGTTAAATTGTGATTGCGAATAATTGAGATATTTGAATGGGAGTAAAAATATGAGAATCCATATCGTAATCAATGTAATAATTTGATTAATGTAAAGGTGAGTTATACACTGAATATACTAAGAGCTTACGAATAGACCCCTATATTTTAATGTGAAGACATGAAGTGGTATAGACTAGTTAGATAGTGGCATAACTAGGATGGGTTAAGGGTATACGTTAGGTGTGCACATTAGTTGAGGGGTGAGGAACTCATGCGAGAGCACGTAACTAACATGTATATAATATTTACTGTTTATTGCAATTAAACACTTGCTATATTTTTAAACTGTTTTTACCTCGAGCTCTGACCCGTTTTCTTCCAAATCTATTTTTGTAAAAAACTTTTCGATGCCCAGCCACAGGGACGCCAATCATAGGAGTTCCATTACATTGACGTGCTGTAGCTGCTGTGGAAGTTACATGATCTCGGTATTAGACGCCTCCACATTATGCACTTGATTCTATTCAGGGTTATTCGTCTGTTAGGGCACGTCGCCCATTTCCATTTAGAGACAACATTCTCAGAATTTTAGATTTATTTCAGTTTTGAATTTATCTATTTATTCAGACTTTTGTATTGGGGATTGTTGATACGAAAATTAGGCAGCTGACGTGGATTAATCATATAAAGACACGTAGCATCTTACGTGGCAAATACATATGCTCCCCGAGTTACATATCATGATGAGATACAAGGCGTGCCGAGCTACATAGCCTGTCGAGCTACTCAGCGTGCAGAGCATCTGGACAGGAAGATCAAGCGACGACTTCACATTCAATGCACATTGGATTTAATGAACATTCTTATTGTACAGATGTATATGTCTATTAAAACAACGACATATCACCTATTCATACTGTTAGCCCCGAGGCTACAAATACATGGTAACACCCCCCATAGCGGGGTAATTTGGATCTCTTGTAATCATCATCGAGATTAAGGCAAACATGGGCAATACAAGAACATTGGACGTAGGTCATTTTCATTGGGCTGAACCACTTTAAAAATATATTATCTTATTTTCTTTATTCCTTTTTATTTGTGAATAATTAATTAGATTGAATCTAGTTTTTTACATCAACAGATTGGCGCCGTCTGTGGAAAAAGACTATACGTAGCATTTTTCACCAAAAACTTATTACTAATGGCTGAGATCCCAGATTCCAGCACCCGAAACAATACCTGCGGCCCTCAAAATCCCTCTAGTCCCCCAACTATCGATCAACTTACAGGAATGGTAGCCAACTTATCCCAAGGGCAAACGACTATGCAAGAAATTATGCGACAACTCATTCAGACCGTTTACAACGGGTCACCTACCCAGTCAGGTCAACGAAGCGTTCAGATAAATAACCATCTTCCATCCTCAAGAACCAGATGTACACTATTACCGAATGTTTCTCAGCCCAGGTGTAGTGAATCCCATCATACTGAGAGGTCCAATGATCCTTCATATCAACCTGGACGGACTTCATCTGTAAGAGCTACAAATTCTAGACAAAATGCTACTTTAACTCCTGAGCGAACAAGAGCTTTGGAAAGGTTAAGAAGAGTCTCCTCCTTTGACCCTTTGGGCCCTAGGAGGAATCGAAATCCCCTTAGGATTGCGTCGAGGAATTCTCAACGACCAATCGATCTAAGGGATGGTTCTGCCCAATCACACCCAGTAACCCGCAATGAAAGATCCCAAAAGGAGAACTCAGCGCGCTCTGTTGCTCAGGAAAATAGGCCTGAGGCTGGGAATGATGCATGGAAGGGATCCATTCAGATATTGGAGGACCGATTAGGGGAAATGGCTAAGGCCAAGAATCCTCTCCAAAGAACTTTTGTCCAAGGAGCACCTTTTGTGCAAACAATAGTGGATTTTCCCACACCATCAAAGTTTAAAGCTCCGATAATGACACCCAAGTATGATGGAAAAACTGATGCCGTCCTCCACATAGAGCAGTACCAAGCTGCTGCTGATATCTACACAGTTCCCAATGAGATGAGGTGTAGGGCATTCTCAGGAACCATCACTGGGTCAACCCAGATATGGTACAATAACCTTCCTCCAGGGAAGATTGTTACTTTCTATTAATTGGCGGAGCTATTTATAGGGAACTTATGCTTTGGAACAAAGCCAGTTAAGAGAGTAGCACACCTACTGAGTGTGAGGCAGAAAGCATGAGAAAGTACTAGGGATTACATCACTCGTTTTAATAACGAGAAGTTGAAGGTGATTGACTACGAGGAGAAAATAATAATAACAGCTCTGATGAGTGGTCTATTACCTGACAAGTTATATTATACGTTGGCCAAAGATCCCCCTAAATTCATGGCAGAACTGATGGAAAAAGCAGCTAAGATCATGAACGCCGAAGAGGCCATGATTGCGAAGAAGAACCCTGACACTAAAGCAGAGATCAAGGCTGAAGGTACAACAGAAAAGAAGGATTAAAAGCGCAATGGGAATGGTAAGTGACCAAAAGGCAAGGAGGCATTCGAGCAGTTGAAGAAGTATGGGAACTATACGCCTTTGAAGGTGGACATAAACCATATTCTGGAGGAGATCAAGAACAACGAGGAGCTAACTTGGCCAGAGAAAATGAGGAGAGATCATGATAAGAGGGATAAGTCCAAATACTGCGAGTTCCATAGAGATCATGGCCATACAACCAAACGCTGCATAGCTCTCCAGAATGAGATCGACGCACTCATTAGGAGAGGAAAGTTGAGTAAATTCGTTGATCGCCAGAACGGTGGGAAGACTAACGAAAGGGGAAGACAAAGGTCCAAATCTACTCACCGACCAAGAGATGACAAAAAAAGGGACTATGAAGATAATCCAGAGGATGACCCGACCTCCCTAAAAAAACCAAGGCAACCGAAGCGTGAGGTATTCTCAATTCACCTTGGATCATTTGGATGTAATGTGATTACAGGTGGCGATGCAGGAGGAGGAGATTATACCGCTGAACGGAAAGCTTACCTCATTGAGGCTCAAGCTTGTTCTTACATACAACACATAAACTTGGCCGAAGACGATCGCTCGAGGAAGGTGAATAAAGATAAACTGGTTATCGGTTTTTCCAAAAATGATCTTGCTGGTGTATTGTATCCTTACGACGCCCCTTTGGTAGTCAAGATGAGAATAAAGGATGTGGTGATTTCACTTGTATTGGTGGACAATGATAGCTCTGCAGACATCATATTCTACCCATATTTTGATAGTTTGAATTTAAAGTTAGCCCAGTTATAGCCATATCACAGGCCCCTCCTTAGTTTTACAGGTGAGAAGGTTTTTCCAGTTGGGACGATCAAGTTGGACATGCTCGTGGGCACCTGACCTGCTTGCACAATAAAGAAAGTATGTTTTTTCATAATGGAAAAGAATGTCCAATCATACTATAACATAATCATGGGGATAGTAGGTTTGAAGAAGTTTAAGGCCGTGCCATCGACGGTACATCAGTGCTCAAAGTTCCTGACCAATTTCGGGGTTGGAGTTGTGAAAAGCGACTAAAAAGTAGCTCAGGAATGCTACTATTCATCTACCGAGCAGGAAGAACTGGAGGAGGCTAGGAAGAAAACCACCACCTATCAGGTGGATGAGTCTGAAGACGCAGAGATTGAGACTTTGGACCCTAGGGATGAGTCCCAGCTTGTGAAGGGCCAGGTCGTTGAAGCTACGGAGAATATTATTTTGGATGATGAACGACCAGAACGGACAACTCAAATCAGCACTTCCCTGGATCCATCCATAAAGTAGGAGCTAGTGGCATTGTTACGACATAGAAAGCAAGCTTTCGCATGGAGTCATGAAGACATGCCAGGGATAGATCCGACCTTCCTGTGCCACGAGCTCAATGTTAACAAGGAGGTCAAGCCGATGAAGCAGCGAAGAAGGGTATTTATCCCGGAGAAGAACCAGGCAATCCAGGAAGAAGTAGAGAAGCTACAAAAGGCCTCTTTCGTTGAAGATGTCAAATATCCCGACTGGCTAGCCAATGTTGTTATGGTAAAAAAGAAGAATAATAAGTGGAGGATGTGTGTAGATTTCATAGATCTCAATATAGCCTGCCCGAAAGATCATTTCCCCTTGCCCGGAATTGATCAGTGCGTGGACGCTAACTCGGGGCACGAGTTATTGAGCTTCATGGATGCTTACTCCGGATACAACCATATTAAGATGAAACTAGAAGACAGGGAGAGTACTTCTTTTATTACCCCCAGGGGAACATACTGCTATAATGTTATGCCTTTAGGACTTAAAAATGCAGGCGTACGTACCAGAGGTTGATGAATAAAGTCTTTATAGAGAAAATCGACAAAAACATGGAGATTTACATCGACGATATGATAACTAAGAGCAAGAAAGCCGCCGACCATCTAGTTGACCTCAGCTAAAGATTTGATCAGTTGGACAAATATCAGATGAAGTTAAACCCGACGAAATGTATATTTGGTGTGCGAGAAGGCATATTCCTTGAGTATATTGTGAATCAGCGAGGTATTGAAGCAAATCCAGAGAAGATCAAAGCGTTGCTGTAATTACGATCTCCAACTACGAAGAAGGAAGTGCAAAGCCTTACAGGCCGTATTGTAGCTCTTAATAGGTTTGTGTCGAGAGCAAATGACAGATGTCTCCCATTCTTTAAGACCCTCAAAACGACTTTCGAGTGGAATGATGAGTGCGAGAAAGAATTTTAAGAATTAAAGAAATATTTGGGGGCATCTCCATTATTATCCAGGCCGGTGATGGGAGAAATATTATACTTATACCTGGATATCTCGGAAAGTGCAGTCAGTTCATCGTTGATAAGAATGGAGGATGGAGTGCAAAAACCAGTGTACTATACCAGCAAAGCTTTTCGAGGAGCAGAAATTAGATATCCAAGGCTAGAAAAGCTAGCATTAGCTCTAATAGAGGCGAGTAAGAGGATGAAACCTTATTTTTAGGCCCATACCATAGTGGTGTACACTGATATGCCACTCAGATAGGCCTTACACAAGCTAGAAAAATCTGAAAGATTAATGTACTGGGCGGTCGAACTGGGCGAGTATGATATTGTTTATGAGCCAATGTCCTCACTCAAAGGGTAGGCGGTGGCTAATTTCATTGTGGAATTCACTTACGCAGATACCTCTGACCAGCGAGAGGTTAATGCAGAACAACCCATGGGTGTTACGGGATCGTCAAAGAAAGTACCCGATCAACTAACGTTAGCAGATTCATCAGAAGGGAGGAATAACAAGCAACAAGCGTCATCGGGTAACAACCCAGCAGAGGATAACGGTAAAAGGAAGTACCAAATATTCTATTATGGAATCTTATCAGACCAAGAGTTTGATAATGGCATACCTGTGTGAAAATTGTATGTTGATGGCTCTTCATGTGCAACTGAAAGTGGAGTCAGAATAATTCTTAACAGTCTTGATGGATTAGATGTCGAATATGCTCTGCACTTTCAATTTAAAGCCTCTAATAATGAGGCCGAATATGAAGCTATGATCGTGGGCCTCAGTTTAGCAAAAATAATGCACGCAGAGCAAGTCACCGTGTTTAGTGATTCATAATTAATTGTACATCAGATTCTGGGGTTGTACGTAGCGAAGGGAGACTTGATGTCAAGATACCATGCTAGAGCTATAGTGATTGTGTCCACCTTTACTGCAGTTCGGTTGGTCAGAATACTAAGATTAGAGAATGCAAGGGCTGATGCACTAGCTCAGTTAGCCTCAGCTACTCGCACCGAGCTACGAAGAATGATTCCTGATGATGCTGGAAATAACACTACCCTTCAAGGTGTTTGCATGCTCAATTCAATGTTAACAATGGCAGTATAAGGGTATATGTATATATTGTAGAAGGAGGTGAGGAGAAGAGGTTTCACACCAGAATATAAGTGATTCAACCAATCTGGCCTACGTCCACTGTGCAAGTGTATGATGTGTATCACTGTATGAGGGCTCTAATGGCCATGGATACAATCTCTCAAGCTTTCTATCTCTACTGTGTATTTGAACAGAGTTTTTGTAAGGGTTGCTAATTTCGGATCCCCTCCCAGAAGGAGAAGGCAAGTATATATAGTACCTGGTGGGTGTAGTGTACCCCCCATGCATACAATGGGCATGTATGTGTTGATCTAGCCAATATGATGAAGACATCTGTCCCTGTCATATGTAGAGAATGATGATGAAATATTCCCCCCACGTGGGGGGAATGATTTGTTATAACTGATTTGTGTCCACGTGTCCTCACCCACACATATCAATAAGTGCTCAGCCTTCGTGCTTGGTCACAACCTCGGCCTGGAAGAGTCCGAGGTTGGTAAGGTATAGTTGCCTATCCAATCCGAGATGAGCCATCATGGTCTCGACTTAAGTGAAGCTGAGATAAGGTATTAAGGTCGACCTGGGTCGAGGTTAAGCTGGAATATGCCAGGAACATCGGCTGATTCACTGCTGGGGTTGGCCTTGGTAGAGGTATAACTCCTTGTAACCTCGGTTTACACCCGACCGAGGTTGTCATACCTGGGTGTCTTGATGAACTGATGTTCCCCTATGTCATGCAGACTCCCCTTGATGAGGTTGGTAGTAGTGTCGGCCACGGCCGACCTTGCTATGGCCGAGGCTGCTGGTCACTGATCCAAGGCCCTTCCAATGTCGGCCATGTCCCGGGCTGAGGTTGATGTCTCTGAGCCGAGGTGGCACATTTGGGGCATATCAATCACCCCCTGCCCTTAGTTACATGTGAGAGCAGGTGACTGTGGGGTCTCTACATCTCCGAGGTCTTTCTTCCTTATGCCATTTTCATTTGACGCTTGTCCATTGCTGAAGTGTGAGGCGTGCCTGGTAAGCATGTGATGTTAGCCGTCCTTTGGGGCTCCCAAGGCAATGATGGGCCTTGGGAAGCATGCATTCATATTAAGGGTTTAAACCCTATTTTCCTTCTTTCCTCCTCATTTCTTTCCTTCTCTTGGTTCGACTTGCCCCTGCAGCTCTCTCTCTCAAGAAAAGCTCTAGTTTGAAGCATTTTGGTGGTGATTTCTTGAAATTTCTTCCTTCTCCCTTACCACTTTATCTTCAGGTATCCTCTACCATTCTTTCTTCTTCATTTTTCCTGTCTTTTTCTTATTTTTGCATTTTCCGGTGAGTTTTAGGAGATTTTCGGTGAGACCTCCATTTTTTCTGGCGAACTGTTCTTGTGTGTTCTTTGTGGTCATTGCTCTAGGTTTGATATTTTGATCTTTAATCTCATTTGCCAATCATGTTTGTTATTTAAGAGAGTTATAAGTGTAGGGTCCGCCTCTTATGCTCAGACCCCTTTACCAACTCTTAGAGGAGTTCCCCTCTCTTAGAGAGAAGACTTTAGAGAAAATTAGGCAAATAGAAAGAGCGCAGGAGGAAGCTCGTAGGTCAGAGGAATTCCCCCTCAGACCTATCATTCCACCACCTCTGAAGGTCGTATATCCTGAACTATCCGAACCAGCTAACCAAGCAGAGGTCCCTGCTGAACCGTCGCCAATGTCTGAGTCCGAGTCATCCTCCTCAGACCCTATATTTGTGGACTCTTTTCGAGAGGCAATGGATTTCTCAACTCGGAAAGATCAGGCCCCTGATCAAGCGGAGGTTTCCAATTGAGCCTCGTCCCACAAAAGTTCAATCACATCAACCTCTTCCTCTGAGGTTGAAATTGTTGGGCCGAGTGTGGCGGTTCTGCCAATCCTTGAAGCCATACCCTTATCAACTGTCACAGGGGCTGAGTTCGCTCAGAGGTTTCCAAGTGGAGCCCAATCGTCTGCTGACGTTGAGTTAGATGATGATGATGCTGAGAGTGATGTTGACGTCTCTGAGGCAACCGAGATTGAGAGTACAGTTAGTGAGGTCGACCTTCTTTGCTTCAGGTACTTATACTCCATCAGCCCCTCCATAAAGCTTAGGAGACCTCTGAGGGAAGAGAGGTCTTACCACGACCGAGATGGTGAGATCTGCATGTACGAGCAGATGTTCAAGTTGGGATTTCGTCTTTCGATCCATCCCATTATCAGGTCTATATTTGCCTATATCAACTTGGCCCCTTCCCAGTTGTCACCCAATGCTTGGAGGGTGATAATTGGGGCCATTGTCTTATGGAGGCCTGTTCATCACTCAGACCTTCCAGTCCAAGTCTTTGTAGGATGCTATGTCCCTTTATCTGCCAGAAACCATCCGAGGTACTATTATTTTGTAGCTCAAAAACCTGAAAAGAAGATGCTTCAGATAACTCAAACTTCTAATCATAATTGGAAGCTACGCTAATTCTTTGCCTCAGGGCCATAGGAATTTGGCCTATGTGACCCCTCTTCCCCACTAGCGCCGAGGATGCCTATAAGATGGGGAAAGGTTATAATGGCTGCTAAGGCCGACCCTAGTTTAAGCCTGTAAAATCTCCAGAAGGTCAAAGACCTTCAGGATTAAGGGGCACATGGTCTGCTCGTAAGATTTGAACACCTGATGACCCCTCACTACCTCTCTGAGACTGGTTTAGGGGTAAGTCCTCTTACAGAGCTTGGTAAGTTTCTTATTTCAACAAGTTATACCTCTGAATATATGTATATCTGATTCTCTAACTCAGACCCTCCTATTTTGCAGAGCGTCCGAAGGGAATATCTGATGAGTTTTGGGAAATGGCAGCACCAAGTTTGACGAAGCTCATAAAAAAGGTTGGTCTGACCGCTCCTCCTCCCCCTCCATCTACCTCAAGGGCCGAGGCCACTAAAAAGAGGAAGGTTTTTGACCCTGCCCCTGAGGATCAGAGGTAGAAGAAAAAAGGGGGAGATCGAGCTATCCCCATTTCCTCTGAGGATGCATTGGCTGCTCGTATAGAGCAACTGAAAATCAATGATAGCATCATAGGGCATAGTTTGCAGGCGTTGGATGCCATTGGTTCTTCTATGACCGATGATGACAAATATTTTTGTCGATCTATGGACACTCCTCTGCTGATTGAGTTTGGCCTTCATAGGTCTATTCAGGTATGACTTTGGATTTCAGTTTATCTTCGAAGTGTAACCTCTTCTTTGTATTGTAACTTATATATACGACCACATGATTTGCAGGGCCTTGCTGCTATGCATCATCTTGCCAATTGGACCCTAAAGAAGTTACCCCTCATCCAGAAAGGCCAAGAGGCCGAGAAGGTACAAAGTACTCTGAATGTAGAGGTAGACCGTCTGAAGGCTGTACTTGATGGGTCTGACAAGAAGGTTAAGGAGTTGGAGAAAGAGATCTCCAAGCTGAAAAAGGACCATACCGTTGCTTTGAAGGCTAAGGACAATGTTCTTCAGTAAAAGGTCGACGCAGTAGTGAAGGCAGCCCTTGAGGATGCTTCTGAGGGGATTTTAGCCAATTATAAAGTCTCTGATGAATTCATCAGCTTCGGCTTTGAGTACCTCGAGAGAGGTATTAATATTAAGGCTACTGGCAAGTGGGCGGTTGTTAAGGAAAAGGAGTCGGGTAGCTTGAAAGCCTCTGACTTCGTGGGTCTGGGTTTTGCTAACCCCCAATTCGCCCAAGCACTTCAGGAGGTCGAAGAGGAAGATACTGCCCCCGCAGAGACTGCACCCCAGGATGTTACAGAGACTAAAGGAGCCAACCCCAGAGAGGAGGGGGCCGAGGTGACCAAAGTCGGCCAGGGGAATCAGGCCGAGGATGCCATCACTCTCCCTTCAAATCCTTAGGCTATTTTGTGAAGCTTTTGTTCTTTTTTGTAGTCCCTGATTAGTTATAACCTCTGAAGAACATCGTCAGCTTATATTTTTGTATTTTATAATTGGATGACAACCTCTGAGGAGGGTTTTTATTTCTTCATTTGTTGATTTGTTGAATGCTTCTTTGCCATGCGATGTTCTGCTCTGAAGTCTTATTGCAACGATGTCTGTTTAAACTAAATTAATAGTCTTACATCAGACCTTGTCACCACATTATGATGTTTTAAGGTCTGAGGCTGATCGAGTCAGAAATCGAGCGTCCGTGTAAATACGCTAGTCGTTGTTGTCGGCTTCCAACCACAATACAAAAAAAACCTAAACTTTAACTACACTCTTGCGGAGTATAGTGGCGAGTCTGGGTATCGAATCCACAGGGAATGTTTGATAGATTTTAATTGATTTATTACTTCAAAAAATAAAGTGTAAATGATGATGATTGAGTGACAAAGGAAAAAGGGAAAAATAAAGAAGTTAACTAAAACTAATTGGAAAAATTAAGGTAGAGACACAATCCCCCAACCCTAGAGTATTGATGGTATAAAACCAATCGTAAATTTAACTGATTAATTTGACCCGGAATTTAGTACTCCCAAGCATTACGTATACGAGGTTCAAGCCCGCGTCATACTTAATCTGAGGATGAGTAAATCAGTATCGCGATAGTAGCACTCGAATTGCATTCTAAATCATCACGAGTACCCAGAGGCAAACGAGATATAAAGATCTACAATTGTTGTGTAACTACGCAATACGGTCATAATCAATCATTAAATTCAGAGGACTAATATTATACACATGCAATTAACACTTCAGGTTGGGTTCATGCATCCCGACATTGAAAAGTCTAGCCTAACATGGTAAAATAATAATAAAAGTTCTGGAAATAAAAGTTACCAAGATTGAAGAACAAGAACATGCAAGAAGAAATCAAAGATTGAAGAAAAACCGGAAAAGCTCTTGAATTAATGGTGCAAAGTATGTAAATTCTTCTCCTAGATGTTCCTACTTGTTATGGAGCTTTTACATGAATGAAATCTTAATAAAAAGAGTCCTAATGACTAAATATATAGGCTAAAGGTCGTTTAGAAGAGTCCCCAAAACATAAAACTCTTTTGGCTAAAAGATAAGCAAAAAATAAAAATCCCGTATCTGCCAATTTGTCACACTTAGAAAGCGTGACTAATTTCGTAACGGATCTGGGGCGTGACTAATTTTGTGACGGATCTGGTGCGTGACAAACGGGCAGACTGGTTCTTTTTTCTCAGCTTCGGTTCGGTTCGGGTCTGACAGCTTTTTTCTTGGATTTCTTCTCAACTTCAAATGGGCATAACTTCTTCACCGTAACTCGGATTGAGGTGCCGTTTTTTCCAGTGTTCTTGTAATTGAAAGATCTTCAACTTTCTAGTTAGCCCCACCTCCGGACTAAGGCTACAAAATTGCGAAAATGCCCGTCAACTCCCCGATTCTTGGTTTCTTTCACTATTTTGAGTTCTCTTTGGCACTAACTTGCATGAAATATCTGTAAAACACATAGGAGATACACAAAATACGAAATACTTGCCAAAAAGGGTTAGTAGCATAAATATGAGACAAATTCGATTTATTTACACCGCACGGGATCATAAAAATACCGAAATTAAGGGGATAAATATGAAGAATTTATGCCTAATCAGAGGCCATCACTAAGATGTTATCTTGATAAATAATTTCACCAAATTAAAGATGTTAAGGGTTTGATGTCATCCGAGTATGATGTCTGACCTCAGACCTTGTCACCAATAAATGATGTTAAGGGTTTGAGGTTATCAACTAAGATGTCACCCTCATAAATAATATCACCAAATTAATGATGTTAAGGGTCTGAGGTCATCCGAGTATGATGTCTGACCTCAGACCTTGTCACCAATTAATGATGTTAAGAGTCTGAGGTCATCCAAGTATGATGTCTGACCTCAGACCTTGTCACCAAATAATGATGTTATAAGGTCTAAGGTCATCAAATAAGATGTCATCCTCATAAATAATATCACCAAATTAATGATATTAAGGGTCTGAGGTCATCCAAGTATGATGTCTGACCTCAGACCCTGTCACCAAATAATGATGTTATAAGGTCTGAGGTCATCAACTAAGATGTCATCCTTATAAATAATATCACCAAATTAATGATGTTAAGGGTCTGAGGTCATCCGAGTATGATGTCTGACCTCAGACCTTGTCACCAATTAATGATGTTAAGGGTCTGAGGTCATCCAAGTATGATGTCTGACCTCAGACCTTGTCACTAAATAATGATGTTATAAGGTCTGAGGTCATCAGCTAAGATGTCATCCTCATAAATAATATCACAAAATTAATGATGTTAAGGGTCTGAGGTCATCCAAGTATGATGTCTGACCTCAGACCCTGTCACCAAATAATGATGTTATAAGGTCTGAGGTCATCAACTAAGATGTCATCCTCATAAATAATATCACTAAATTAATGATGTTAAGGGTCTGAGGTCATCCGAGTATGATGTCTGACCTCGGACCTTGTCACCAATTAATGATATTAAGGGTCTGAGGTCATCCAAGTATGATGTCTGACCTCAGACCTTGTCACCAAATAATGATGTTATAAGGTCTGAGGTCATCCAAGTATGATGTCTGACTTCATACCTTGTCACCAAATAATGATGTTAAGGCCTGAGGTCATCACCTAAGATGTTATCCTCATACATTATATCATTAGAGCACAATGAATCAAGAATTGACATGGAAACTGATCTCTCATTAATAACCTCTTCATAGGATGGTACATATACATAAATTTTTGCAACATCATATGTAATACTTCTTTAGGTGATCAGCATTCCAGGGGTTGGCAAAAGGTTCCCCTTCTAGGTTTTCTAGCCTGTAGGTCCCGGGCACAACCTTTTCTGTCACCTTGTAGGGACCATGCCAGTTTGGGTGGAGTTTGTTTGTTTTCTGTAACGTCTTCTTCAGTACTAAGTCTCCCACGATAATGGGTCTTGATTTCACCCTCGATTGTAGACTTTTGCTGCTCGCTGCTGGTAACCTGCTTGTCTGATTTTCGCGTCTTCCCTTCTATCTTCAATCAGATTTAGGTCTAATCTCCTTTCTTCCCCATTTTTATCAGGGTCATAGGTCTGAACCCTATGAGTAGGGAGTCCCACTTCCATTGATATGACGGCCTCTGAGCCATGTGTTAGCATGAACGGGGTCTCTCCTGTCGGTGTTCTTGCCGTTGTCCTGTAGGCCCACAACACAACATAAACCTCTTCAGTCCATCTCCCATTCGCTTCTTCTAACCTCTTCTTGATTTTATCGAGGATTGTTCTATTTATGACTTCCGTCTGACCGTTTGCCTGAGGTCGGCCAGGAGATGAGAAGAACTGTTTTATCCTCACTCTTTCGTAATACTTTTCTAAAGAGGAGTTCTTGAACTGAGTTCCATTATCTGAGATGAGAGTGTTTGGGAGGCCATGTCTGCATATGATGTTACTACAAATAAATTGGAAGGTCTTCTGTTCTGTGATCGTTATCATCGGCTCTGCCTCTACCCACTTTGAGAAGTAGTCAATGGCAACTATAAAAAATCGGTAATTATTGGCAGCTCTTGGTAGGGGTCCTACTAAGTCAATTACCCATACTGCAAATGGCTATGGGGAAGTGATTGATGTCATAGGTTGATGAGGTTGGTGAGGAATAGTGGAGAATCTTTGACCTTTATCGCACCTCTTCACGTAAGCTGCAGTATCTTTGGCCAACATTGGCCATCAGTACCCCTGTGTAATAATACTTTTGGCCAAGGGTCTTCCTTCTATGTGACTGGAGCAAGAACCCTCATGTACCTCCTGTAAAATGCGAGGAACTTCTGTGGGATGGACACATCTGAGGAGAGGCAATAGGAACCCCTTCTTATATAGGATGTCTCCTACTGTAGAGAATTTCGCAACCCTGTATCTTAGTTTCCTCCTCTCTAGCTTGGACGCTGGTAGCTCTCCCTCTTTGATATATCTGATGAGGGGGTCCATCCATGAGTCTCCTAGGTTCAAATTTAGACAAGGGTTGCTAACCTCTTCTTCCTTAATGGTCGCTTTTTGTAAGACCTCGACCGAAACTGTTCTTCTGATGTCTGTCTTCGTCGCTAAAGCCAACCTTGCCAATGCATCTGCGTGGCTGTTATTTTATCGAGGCACTCTCTTCAGTTTTGTCTCTTCAAAATATTCTAACATCATTCTCACCCTCTTCAGATACTTAGCCATCCTTTCATCTTTGGCTTCATAGACCCCCAATACTTGATTGACAACTAACCTTGAGTCGCTATGAAGTATGAGTCGTCTTACTCCCAGAGTCTTTGCCAATGAGAGACCTGCTATCATGGCCTCATATTCTGACTCGTTGTTAGATGCCTTGAAGTTGAACCTCAAGGCGTATTCAATGTTGGCACCATCTGGAGCTGAAAGTATCAGCCCTGCACCGCTTCCACTGTCACAAGAAGAACCATCAACGAATAGGTTCCAAATGTCTGTATCCGATGAGAAGGCCCCTTCTGACATGATTCCTTGCCTGAAGAGGTACCGGTCCTCCTCGTTCTCTGCTACTCTGCTCCTGATCTTCTTGGATACGACCTCTTCCTGGCTTTGAAAGACGTTTGGTGCAACCTCTTCCTATTCTCGGAACACGTTTGGTGCAACCCCTTCAGCACCCACTAGGTCATTCTCTACCTAGGCCTCTTCTAATGTGAACTCAGCAACAAAGTCTGCAAGGGCCTGCCCTTTGACGGTTGCCCTAGGTTGGTAAGTAAGGTCATACTCCCCCAACTCAATGGCCCAGGTCATTAATCTTCCAGACTTCTCAGGTTTATGTAGAACCTGTCTTAGTGGGGAATCGGTGAGGATGACCATGGAATGGGCTTGTAAGTAGGGCTTCATCTTCCTTGAAGCATGTATCAGGGCGTAGGCTAACTTTTCCCTATGAGGATAATTTTGCTCAGACCCTTGAAGGGCTTTACTGTTAAAATACACAGGCCTTTGGATTCCAACGTCTTCCCGTACTATAGCTGCATTCAGAGACCGCTAGATAAACATACAATTTCTCTCCTACTATGGGCCGAGATAATAACAAGGGAGACCCAAGGTAAGACTTGAGTTGGTTAAAAGCTTATTCGCACTCTTCATCCCACTGAAAGGCCTTTCTAAGCACTTTAAATAATGGAAGACACTTGTTCGTTGCTCTGGAAACAAACCTGTTGAGTGCGACCACTCTCCCCGTGAGTCTTTGGACGTCCTTGATACTCCTTGGCGTCTTCATGTCAAGCAAAGCCTTAATTTTCTCAGGGTTTGCTTCGATTCCTCTTTGATTGACGATAAATCTAAGAAACTTCCCAGCTCCTACCCCGAAGACACACTTCGTTGGGTTGAGTTTTATCCTGTACAGGTCCATAGTATCGAAGGTCTTTTCAAGGTCTGCCACATGAGTTCAAGCCTTTAAGCTCTTCGTCAGCATGTCGGCTACATACACCTCCATAGTCTTGCCTATTTGATCTTCGAACATCTTATTCACAAGACGTTGATATCTTATCCCCGCATT
Organism: Sambucus nigra; assembly: GCA_949130495.1. Classification (NCBI taxonomy): domain Eukaryota; kingdom Viridiplantae; phylum Streptophyta; class Magnoliopsida; order Dipsacales; family Adoxaceae; genus Sambucus; species Sambucus nigra. The sequence goes on from OX422221.1 coordinate 375,185,250, forward strand.
TTTCAGACCGAAGGGCATCTCTTTGTAGCAGTACGTCCCTTTGTCGGTAATGAAGGCTGTCATCTCTGAGTCTTCCGCATTTATGAAGATCTGATTATAGCCTGAATACGCGTCCATGAAGCTCATGAGCTCATGCCCTGCAGTAGCATCTACCATCTGATCTATTCGAGATAAGGGATAGCTGTCTTTTGGGCAAGACTTGTTCAGGTCAGTGAAATCAACGCACATTCTCCACTTTCCATTGGCTTTGGGCACGATGACTGCATTCAATAACCACTCCGGATATATGACTTCTCTAATAAACTTAGCCTCTTCCCATTTTTTAACCTCTTCCCGGATGACGTCGTACTTCTCCCTGGAGTAAACTCTTCGTCTTTGTTAGATAGGCCTGGCATCTTTGGTCACGTTAAACTTGTGACACATAACCTCAGGGTTGATACCGGGCATGTCTGCATGACTCCAAGCGAAGACACTCTGCCTCTTCCTCAAGAAGTTTATTAACTCTTCCTTGATTTTTGTTTTTAAGGCTTTGCTGACCTGGATGGTTTTTTCCGGTTCATCCTCATTGAGGATGATGGATTCTACCTCTTCCGCGGCCTCTCCCTTCTTCAACTTTATTTTCATCTCTTGGGTCAAGTGTATCAATGCTATAAGTGGTGGTTGCCCTCTTATGGGCCTCTTTCTCTTCGGCCGAGTTGAAGTAACATTCTCGTGCTATGGTCTGGTCACCTTGCACCTCCCCTACCCCATAGGGGTCGGAAATTTTAGCATCTGGTGGACCGTCGATGGCACGGCCTCAAACTCCTTAAGGGCTACCCTTCCTATGATGAGGTTATAGGCCGAGAAGACATTTTCATCCATCACGAAAATTTTTATCTTCCGATCAACCTCTTAGGCCACCCATCACCCATTCGTACATCCATCTCATACATGCCCAATGGGTGGACCTTTTCGCCGCTGAAGCCCATTAAAGGATGATGATAGGGTACCAACCTAGCTCTGCTAAGACCTAGGCTCTTGAAGCAAGGCCAAAACATCACGTCTGCCGAACTCCCCCCGTCCACGAGGATCCTCTGCACCTCGCATCCATGAACCCTTGTGGTTATTACCAAAGGGTCATCATGTGGGGATAAGATACCTTTGAAGTCGAGTCGGGAGAACCCAACTATAAGGGTGTCCATGTCCACCTTCTTTCTCTTCTGCGCTGTATCAGAAAACGTTAGATTTATAACTTCAAGTTTGGCCACTGACTTGGCCTCTGCCACATGAGCTTTTCTGTCAGCCACTTCAGAGCCACCTCCCGCAAGTCCTCCGCATATGGTGTCAACACCAAAGGAGATCATGCCAACCCTCTTCACCGGAGTGTTGTCATCTTTCGATGGAAGGTCCGGATCGTCTTCATCATCACCTTATGAATCATTGTCTCTTCTAGATGGGGCATCGTCACGGCGTCTGTCGTTTCTCCTCTTCTTAGGTTCATCTCTTCCGCCTTTAGGAGCCTTGCCATCAACATACTTCCTCAACTTTTCGGACTTTAACATCTTTTCAATCTCATCCTTCAAGGCGAAGCATCTGTCTGTAACATGGCCATGGTCTTGGTGGAACTAGCACCATAAGTTTTTGTTCCTCTTATGTGGAGGGGCTTTCAGTTTCTCCGGCCATCTTAGAGTCCTGTCATTTTTTATCTCGTTGAGGATATGCTCACAGCTCACAGTTAGAGGAGTATAGTGAGCGAATTTGTCATCGACTGACCTCTTCTTTCCATCCTTCTTTATTTAGGACTTCCCGCTACTACCGCGGTTCTCATCTTCGTACTTGGCGGCCATTGCCTCTTCGACATTCATGACCTTTCCCGCAGTTGCCAGTAGCTCTGCCATAGATCTGGGAGGGTCTTCCGCGAGTTTCCACAATAACTTCCCTTTCTGAAGACCTCCTATGAGGGAGGTCATGGCTATATTCTCTTCGTAATCTTCAACCTCAAGTTTTTCTTTGTTGAACCTGGCGATGTAGTCTCTTAGGTTATAGTCCTTGCCTTGCTTGACATACAGTAGATGAGTGGTCTTCTTTTGAGGTCTTACCCCAAAGAAGAAGTTATGAATGAATTGCTCAGCCAAGCCTTTGAAGTTCTCAATTGAATTCTTCGGAAGAGAAGTAAACCAGCTGTGTGCTGCTCCTATCAAAGTCCCAGAGAAGGCCCTACACTCCATCTCATCAGGTATTGAGTAGATGTCCGCCGCTGACTGATACATCTCAATGTGATGTACAGGGTTGGTGCTACCGTCATACTTGGGAGACACCACGGGCGGTTTGAACTTAATAGGGGTTCGCTTCCCTTCAAGGTGTTTGCATGCTCAATTCAATGTTAATAATGGCAGTATAAGGGTATATATATATATAGTAGAAGGAGGTGAGGAGAAGAGGTTTCACACCAGAATATAAGTGGTTCAACCAATCTGGCCTACGTCCACTGTGCAAGTGTATGATGTGTATCACTGTATGAGGGCTCTAATGGCCATGGATACAATCTCTCAAGCTTTCTATCTCTACTGTGTAATTGAACAGAGTTTTAGTTAGGGTTGCTAATTTCGGATCCCCTCCCAGAAGGAGAAGGCAAGTATATATAGTACCTGGTGGGTGTAGTGTACCCCCCATGCATACAATGGGCATGTATGTGTTGATCTAGCCAATATGATGAAGACATCTGTCCCTGTCATATGTAGAGAATGATGATGAAATATTCCCCCCACGTGGGGGGAATAATTTGTTATAACTGATTTGTGTCCACGTGTCCTCACCCACACATATCAATAAGTGCTCGGCCTTCGTGCTTGGTCACAACCTCGGCCTGGAAGAGTCCGAGGTTGGTAAGGTCTAGCTGCCTATCCAATCCGAGATGAGCCATCATGGTCTTGACTTAAGTGAAGCTGAGATAAGGTATTAAGGTTGACCTGGGCCGAGGTTAAGCTGGAATATTCCAGGAACATCGGCTGATTCACTGCTGGGGTTGGCCTTGGTAGAGGTATAGCTCCTTATAACCTCGGCGTACACCCAGCCGAGGTTGTCATACCTGGGTGTCTTGATGAACAACTGTTCCCCTATGTCATGTAGACTCCCCTTGATGAGGTTGGTAGTAGTGTCGACCACGGACGACCTTGCTATGGCCAAGGCTACTGGTCACTGATCCAAGGCCCTTCCAATGTCGGCCACATCCCGGGCCGAGGTTGATGTCTCTGAGCCGAGGTGGCGTATTTGGGGTATATCAATTCCTATCGAGATATTGGCGGAACGGAGCATAGATGAAGATTTAAGGGTGAAATTCATTACCTTGGATATGGGTCCATCCTGGATGGACCCCATCAGGACATACATCGAGGAAGGGGTTGTGCCAACTGACCAACTTGAAGCCAAGAGGGTGAAGTTTAAAACTGCTCGATATGTACTGAATAATGGCGTTTTGTACAGAAGGGGTATCATTGCAGGTTTACAGAGATGTGTGCATCCCTCCGAAGTTAAAGACCTGATTAAAAAGGTTCATGAAGGATCTTATGGAGCTCATATGACAGGACGGACTCTCCTATAGAGGTTAACAACGCAGGGATATGTAATACCCCGTATTTTTGGCTATATTTATTTTTGGGATTAATTAATTAATTGTGAATTAATTGGGAATTAATCCGGATAAAATACTAGCGAGTTGTGAGTTGGTATTTGACTATATTGAGTATAAATGATGTTATATGAATATTGAATTATGAAATTTGTCGTGAGATTGATATACGGCAATTTGGTCATTTTATTGGGACGCGGGTGATAGATGCGTCAACATATAATTATTTTATTTGTAAAAGTGAATTTAAGATCTATTAACCGTATGGTCGTTTTGAGTGCGCCAACGCGTCCGGAAGGGTCGAGATAGTCAGAAAACACTAGCCGGGGGTGTAGTTTGGGTCCCGGGGTATTTTTAGGCCATACCGGCAATATAAAGGGTATTTTGGATAATTTTGTATTTTGAGGAATTATTAATGACGAAAATTAGGAGTCTTTATCTGATTGGGAATAGACCCACTAAACCCACTAACCAACCCTTAATGACCCAATAAGCTACGAAGGTTATCAAATTAGGTTTCCAACTTTCCCAAAGAAAACCCTAGCCACCATAGCCACCTTTGGGGAAGGAAGCTTGTAGAGAAGGAATTCTGCAGAAAGAGAGGGAGAGAGCTTCATCATCGTCATCAAAATCAGAGATAAACTTAAGGCAAGTGACTTAATTCCATTTAATTTCAGAGAATGTTCCTTCCATATTAGATAATTCAAATTTATGTTTGTTCTTGGAAGATAATGAAAAACCCATGAGTTTGGAAGTAGAATACTAAATTTTGATGAAAGGATTACATGTAGAATCATATTTAGAGGACTAATCTGATGTTGATATATCTTGTAAAAAAACAAAAACGGATTTGATTGGATAAATTAAGGATCTAAAACTTTTAGGGTTCATGTTCTTGAGAAATTGGGGAAAAGGTGTAGAGACTTGTGATTTAATGATGTTTAAGATGAATTAATTCCTTAAAACATGTTAGGAGGTTACTTTAATATGTTTAGGATGAATTAGAGACCCTAAAATGTTGTTGGGATGAACTTTGGAAGAGGTTTGATGTGTTAAAATGGATGAAAAATGAGACTGGAGAAAATCTGGGCCGAAACTGGTCCCTCGTTAGAAGACCTCTCCATGTCGTTCGAACGAGCTCGTTCGAACGAGCTTCTAACGAGTTGACCAGTCGCTTCTAACGAAAGGGAACTTCGTTCGATAACTTCGTTCGAACGAGATCTCGTTAGAAGGTACAGTTCGTTCGAACGAACTGGAATCTCGTTCGAACAACCTCGTTCGAATGAGACTTCTAACGAGCTGGCAGTTTAGGCCTTTTTGGCCTGTTTTGATTTTGGGAGTCCCATAAACTTGTTCGAGGATAGAGATAACATTCCTTTGATGGTGTATTAGTATACTTGGGACATTTGGGATATTATGAGGAGTAAATTATATAAGTGTGGATCAAATCAAATAGACATTTGAGTTGAGACGTGAGTGCCTACTACGACGTGAGAATAAATTACGGCGCGTATAAATATGGACCGGGATTATATAACTTGTATATATTAAGTTGGTAGGAGAATGCGATAAGTACTACAATTAAACTATGGGGATTACTAAGATGTGTGCTTACTTAGTATTGGTATATGATTTGTGTGTATGACATACCTACCATACTTGCTATCACGGGAGGTTTGCGTTCGCTTAGGGCCCTCTAATCCTTGTGTTGCCCGAATTTAGACTGGTTACCTCGATGAACATAGGTCAGAGAAAGACTTATTGGGATGTTAATAAGTCCGCTGATCGTGGGAGCGTAGGTATGTGCGTGACCCATGTGATGTGACTGTGTTCGCCTCCACTATTTGTGATTTGTGATATCTGAACTATTCCTGAGAGATTCGGAATATGTGATCCTTATGTACGTGATGTACCGGGATGGATAGCAGAGTATGTGTGCACCGCAGCTTAGTCTCGGGGTGCTTATATTGTATATTTATGTTGTGGAAATATACGCTTAATAAACTGAGAACTTTCATATAGTATTGTGTGTAACTATGGAATAACATAGAGGGCTAATTTATAACGAGTTGTATTACTTTTGTATGAGAACCTGAATTTACGTTAAACACCTGTTTAACTGAGATCGTTATAATGTTAATGGAACCGAGTAATAAGGGTAGGACCTATGACAGTCTAGCTAGATATGATGTCACTTAGCTAGCGGTTTGTATCGTTTTAGATGGGTACTTACGTTAGGAGTGCACGGTTAGAAGAGAGGTGAGAATATCATGTGAGTGCACGTCCTAACATGTACTTTACATTTAATGTTTTAAATGTTTTTAAAGCACTTGCAGGTTTTTAAAATATCTCCACATTCGGGCTCTGTCCCGTTTGCTTTCAAATCTATTTTTCTTGTAAAACCATTTTAGGTGCCCAGCCACAAGGACACCATGCATAGGATACTCATTCAGGTGACGAGCTGTAGCTGTTTGTGGAAGCTATAGGGATTTGCTTTTAGACGCTTCTATCATTTGGATTCCAGATTCAATATCTATCAGTTGTAGGGCATGTTGCCCATTTCTATTAGAGTCATCTTTCCATTTCAGTACTTCAGACTTTGGCATGTATTGATTCAGTATTCAGTTTAGTTATTTCAGTTTGTGGTATTGTAGTGAGGAGTTTTCCTCCAGACTTTATTTACATTATGTGATGGTTATTCTATTTACTTCGTTATGGTGAATGGTGTTATTATTCTTCATTACACTTGTTGCATGTTAATCAGACTTTAATTAAAATTTGGCAACTTACTTTTTAAATACTAGGTGGTTAGTAATAATAAAATGTTTTCGACAGTGATGCTAATAACTGAGCCAACTTGGCATTTTGGTTTAATTTAATAAAGGAGTAGCTACCCGGTATTTAATTAGTCGGGGTGTCACAGGTGGTATCAGAGCATCAGGTTCTAGTGTCCTTTAGGATCTGTACGGCTATTATGTTTTCGCTAAGTTTCTTTGATATAGAGCCCTATATTTTAGGACTGTTGTATTCTTTTTGTGTATGCTTCGTTCTTCAGCTATTTTAAGTTTATAAACAGCGAACTTATAAACTTTGTTCTTATTTCAGATGCCTCCACGACGTGCACGACGAGTTCCCAGGGATGCAACGCCCGAACCCCAGCCCGCTCCAGTTCAGGGCATGATGAACGCCGCTGAGGTTGCAGCTATAGTAGCCCAAGCGGTAAATGCCACAATTGCCATAGTCCAGCAGGCACCACCTCAGGCGCCGGTTGCCGCTCCAGTACAGGCAAATGCATTCCCGTCTGCTTGGGAGCGTGTACGTGATGCTTTTCAGAAAGCGCATCCGCCAGAGTTTGCAGGTAGCTCAGATGTGGTAGTCTCGAGCTAGTGGAGGAAGGATATGCAGAGGCACTTGAGGATGTATGAGTGCACGGACGTTCAGAAGCAGGTGCTAGCTACTTTCAAGCTAGTTGGATCTGCACTGCAGTGGTGGGAGTCTATTACCACCATGAAGGAGAGGGATACTCTCGCTATTCAGGACTTCTGGGTGCGGTTTGACCGCAAGTACTTTCCGTCCGCTGTTCATACGGAAATGAGGAGGAAACTGATGAATCTGAGGCAAGAGGGTAAGACCGTGGCCAAGTATGAGTCCGAGTTCACAAATCTGTTGAATATCGTTCCGGATGAGATACCAACAGAGAAGAAGAAGATTGAGAAATTCACCGATGGGTTGACATGGAGGATCCGTCAGCATCTGTTAGGGAACCTTTCGTTGGCCACGTATTCTGATGTGGTTAACCCTGCCTTGTTACACTGCCAGGATCACCGCTTTCATATGACTGAGAGCAAGAGATCGGGAGAGTCTAGCCATCAGGGCAGGACTGGAGGACATGATGCCGGTGGGGCACAATCTGTTCAGGGGCAGAGACAGGGTGAGCAGGTCTCCCAGCAGGGGGATCAGAAGAGGTTCCGACCAGGGAATTACAGGCAGGGACAGGGAGGTTTCCGTCAGGGCCATCAGGGTCCAAACGACCATCAGGGCCAACAGGGGCAGAATGGGCAGCAGTTTCACCAGGGCCAACAAGGCCAAGGGAGGAACGGTAACGGCCACCAGGGCCAGGGACAGCAGGGGCAGAGAGGAGGGAACTTTCCAGGGAAATGTTTTGTTTGTGGCAAGACTGGCCATAAACGACAGGATTGTCCTGATAGGGGCAAGGCCCCACAGCAGCAGCAGCAGGGTGCTCGCCAGGAGCCACAGAGGCCTATGTTTCCCGCCGCTCTCCCCGCACCGCCACAGATGGCAGCATTGCCACCCATTCCAGCAGTCCCAGCTCAGCAGGGGCAGCTACAGTATGGACGTGTTTATAACGTCCACCAGACAGCAGTTCCACAGGCACCGCCCGCGATTGAGGGTACGTTTCCTATCCATGGCACTATGGGTCGGGTATTATTTGATACAGGGGCTACACATTGTTTTATAGCTACACATTTCGCGAAAGCCTTAGGATTGTTAGCTACGGCAGAGAGCACAGTGACGTGTGTCGACTCACCATTGGGGAGTGGGTCACTTATATTCTTTATATGCCGGGGAGTGGGAGTAGGGATTGGTAGTCTGGTATTACCTGCAGATATGTTGGTATTAGATATGCATGTTCACGATGTGATTATCGGTATGGATTGGCTCGCTGATTATAGAGCCATGATTGATTGCTTCGGTGGGAGCATTATTTTTGCCATTCCGGGGCAAGAGATGTTTGTAGTGGCGATGCCTCGCCCAGAGGGAGGCTCGACTGCTCATTTGTATTACCTAGAGGAGGATACCTCTAAGGAGGTTGTGATTCCTTTAGATTCGATCCCAGTCGTCAGGGAGTATTCAGATGTATTTCAGGAGATACCAGGCTTACCCCCCAGTCGAGAGATAGACTTTGTTATAGACCTATTGCCAGATACGAGGCCTATAGCACGCGCACCGTACCGTATGGCTCCCGCAGAGATGCGAGAGCTACGAGATTAGATAGAGCAGCTGTTAGGTCAGGGCTTTATTCGCAGGAGTACCTCACCTTGGGGCGCTCCATTTTGTTTGTGAAGAAGAGGGACGGTTCACTGAGATTGTGTGTGGACTACCGAGAGTTGAATAAGGTCACGATACGGAATAAGTATCCGTTGCCTCGAATCGATGACTTATTCGACCAGTTGAGAGGAGCTTCTTTCTTCTCAAAGATTGATTTGAGATCGGGGTACCATCAGTTGCGTATCCGGGAGGAGGATGTCTCGAAGACTGCATTCTTATCGAGATATGGTTCTTACGAGTTTCAGGTTATGCCTTTTGGTTTAACCAATGCTCCAGCAGTGTTTATGGACTTGATGAACAGAGTGTTCAGGGATTTCCTAGATCAGTTTATCATTGTCTTCATTGATGATATTCTGGTTTACTCCCAGACAGAGGAGGAGCACGCCGAGCATTTGAGGCAGGTTTTGCAGACGCTACGTCAAAACGAGCTGTACGTAAAATATGAGAAGTGCGGGTTTTGGTTGAAAGAGGTCCAGTTTTTGGGACACATTATTTCCGACCGGGGGATATCTGTTGATCCGGGGAAAGTATCCGCGGTAAGGGAGTGGGGACAGCCCACGACACCAACGGAGATTCGTAGTTTCTTGGGTCTAGCTGGATACTACAGGAGGTTTATTCGGGGTTTCTCGGAGATAGCAGGTCCTTTGACACATCTGACTCGTAAGGGCGTGCCATACATCTGGAGTGATGCCTGTCAGCTGGCATTCGATGAATTGAAGGACAAATTGACCTCAGCACCTGTGTTAGCATTGCCGAGACCGGGAGTTGAGTATTTGGTTTACACCGATGCGTCTTTGCAAGGTCTTGGAGGTGTATTACAGCAGGAGAGACATGCCATAGCTTATGCTTCCCGTAAGCTTAAGCTTCACGAGAAGAATTACCCCACGCATGATTTGGAGTTGGCAGCAGTAGTATTTGCCCTACGGATTTGGAGGCACTATCTTTTGGGGGAGAGGTTCCAACTGTTCACGGACCACAAGTCCCTACAGTACCTGTTCACGCAGAAGGAGTTGAATATGCGACAGCGTAGGTGGCTTGAGTTTGTAAAAGACTACCAGTTCGACATCCAGTATCACCCGGGTAAGGCTAACGTGGTGGCAGACGCGTTGAGACGTAGGCCAGCAGATGATATGGCAGAGGTGTGGAAGGCCAAGTGGAAGGAATTGGGACACCAGGATGCAGTGGCCCGATCTTTCATGTCTGTGATGACCGTTACACCGCAGATTGTCACGAAGGTAGTACGGGCACAGGCTAATGACTCGTTCTGTCAGGAGCAGATAGTTCGATTACTAGCAGAGGGAGCCGAGTCCTATACCGTTAGCTCAGACGGGGGATTACGCTTCAATGGGAGATTGGTAGTTCCGGAAGGGGAGAAATTGCGACACGAGGTGATGGTAGAGTCGCACGGCTCACGGTACATCCCGGTGGGGACAAAATGTACCAAGATATGAGACGTCAGTATTGGTGGAGCGGAATGAAGAGATATATTGCCGACTTTGTCTCAAAATGCGCCACTTGTCAGCTTGTAAAAGTGGATCATCAGAGACCGGCAGGATTGGTACAGCCGTTGGAGGTCCCGGTGTGGATGTGGGAGAGCATATCCATGGACTTTATCACGGGGTTGCCTACGTCGTAGAGGGGTCACGACTCCGTTTGGGTAATTGTGGACAGGTTGTCCAAAGTCGCTCACTTTTTATCCCTAAGGACTGACTACACTACGGGACAGTATGCCCAACTCTTCATTTCAGAGGTTATGAGACTTCACGGTGTACCCCTAAATATCGTGTCTGACAGAGACAAGATATTTGTTTCGCGGTTTTGGGAGAGTTTCCAGGAGGCCATGGGCACGGAATTGCGGTTGAGTACGGCTTATCATGCACAGACCGATGGGCAGACCGAGCGCACAAATCAGATGTTGGAGGACATGCTACACATGTGCATTATTGACTTTGGGGGTGGATGGGAGCAGTACCTTCCACTGGTGGAGTTTGCTTACAATAACTCCTACCAGTTCACTATTGGCATGGCTCCGTTTGAAGCATTGTACGGTAGGCCTTGTCGTTCCCCAGCATGTTGGTTAGAGGTGGGGGACAACAAACTACTTGGGCCAGAAGTGATTCAGGATACCTCGACAAGGATTGAGTTGATTCGGAGTCGCATTCGGGTAGCTCAAGATAGGCAGAAGAGTTATGCTGGTGCGAAGAGATTTTTCAGAGAATTTCAAGTGGGGAACCAGGTTTTGCTCAGATTATCTCCTATGAAGGGGATTATGCGTTTCGGGAAGAAGGGGAAGTTGGCACCAAGGTATGTGGGGCCGTTTCCTATTATTGAGCGGATCGGACCAGTTGCGTATAGACTTGGGTTACCGGAGCATTTGCATCGGATTCACGATGTGTTTCATATTTCCTCGTTAAGGAAATACCTTAGAGATAATTTGGCTCATTCTCACATTGCTGTGGAGGACATCGATCTCCTGCCGGATAGCTCTTACGAGGAGGGGCCGATTGCTATTTTGGACCGAAGTGAGAGGAAGCTGCGATCAAAGATAGTTCCGTTAGTTCGTGTTCAGTGGCGACATCACAATGTCGAGGAGTCCACATGGGAGCGCGAGGATGAGATGCGCGAACGTTATCCAGATTTGTTTTTAACAGGTACTTTCTAGTTTCAAATTTCGGGACGAAATTCAGTTATTAGGGGGGAAGTATGTAATACCCCGTATTTTTGGCTATATTTATTTTTGGGATTAATTAATTAATTGTGAATTAATTGGGAATTAATCCGGATAAAATACTAGCGAGTTGTGAGTTGGTATTTGACTATATTGAGTATAAATGATGTTATATGAATATTGAATTATGAAATTTGTCGTGAGATTGATATACGACAATTTGGTCATTTTATTGGGACGCGGGTGATAGATGCGTCAACATATAATTATTTTATTTGTAAAAGTGAATTTAAAATCTATTAACCGTATGGTCGTTTTGAGTGCGCCAACGCGTCCGGAAGGGTCGAGATAGTCATAAAACACTAGCCGGGGGTGTAGTTTGGGTCCCGGGGTATTTTTAGGCCATACCGGCAATATAAAGGGTATTTTGGATAATTTTGTATTTTGAGGAATTATTAATGACGAAAATTAGGAGTCTTTATCTGATTGGGAATAGACCCACTAAACCCACTAACCAACCCTTAATGACCCAATAAGCTACGGAGGTTATCAAATTAGGTTTCCAACTTTCCCAAAGAAAACCCTAGCCACCATAGCCACCTTTGGAGAAGGAAGCTTGTAGAGAAGGAATTCTGCAGAAAGAGAGGGAGAGAGCTTCATCATCGTCATCAAAATCAGAGATAAACTTAAGGCAAGTGACTTAATTCCATTTAATTTCAGAGAATGTTCCTTCCATGTTAGATAATTCAAATTTATGTTTGTTCTTGGAAGATAATGAAAAACCCATGAGTTTGGAAGTAGAATACTAAATTTTGATGAAAGGATTACATGTAGAATCATATTTAGAGGACTAATCTGATGTTGATATATCTTGTAAGACACAAAAACGGATTTGATTGGATAAATTAAGGATCTAAAACTTTTAGGGTTCATGTTCTTGAGAAATTGGGGAAAAGGTGTAGAGACTTGTGATTTAATGATGTTTAGGATGAATTAATTCCTTAAAACATGTTAGGAGGTTACTTTAATATGTTTAGGATGAATTAGAGACCCTAAAATGTTGTTGGGATGAACTTTGGAAGAGGTTTGAGGTGTTAAAATGGATGAAAAATGAGATTGGAGAAAATCTGGGCCGAAACTGGTCCCTCGTTAGAAGACCTCTCCAGGTCGTTCGAACGAGCTCGTTCGAACGAGCTTCTAACGAGTTGACCAGTCGCTTCCAACGAAAGGGAACTTCGTTCGATAACTTCGTTCGAACGAGATCTCATTAGAAGGTACAGTTCGTTCGAACGAACTGGAATCTCGTTCGAACAGCCTCGTTCGAATGAGACTTCTAACGAGCTGTCAGTTTAGGCCTTTTTGGCCTGTTTTGATTTTGGGAGTCCCGTAAACTTGTTCGAGGATAGAGATAACATTCCTTTGATGGTGTATTAGTATACTTGGGACATTTGGGATATTATGAGGAGTAAATTATATAAGTGTGGATCAAATCAAATAGACATTTGAGTTGAGACGTGAGTGCCTACTACGACGTGAGAATAAATTACGGCGCGTATAAATATGGATCGGGATTATATAACTTGTATTTATTAAGTTGGTACGAGAATGCGATAAGTACTACAATTAAACTACGGGGATTACTAAGATGTGTGCTTACTTAGTATTGGTATATGATTTATGTGTATGACATACCTACCATACTTGCTATCACGGGAGGTTTGCGTTCGCTTAGGGCCCTCTAATCCTTGTGTTGCCCGGATTTAGACTGGTTACCTCGATGAACTTAGGTCAGAGAAAGACTTATTGGGATGTTAATAAGTCCGCTGATCGTGGGAGCGTAGGTATGTGCGTGACCCATGTGATGTGACTGTGTTCGCCTCCACTATTTGTGATTTGTGATATCTGAACTATTCCTGAGAGATTCGGAATATGTGATCCTTATCTACGTGATGTACCGGGATGGATAGCAGAGTATGTGTGCACCGCAGCTTAGTCTCGGGGTGCTTATATTGTATATTTATGTTGTGGAAATATACGCTTAATAAACTGAGAACTTTCATATAGTATTGTGTGTAACTATGGAATAACATAGATGGCTAATTTATAACGAGCTGTATTACTTTTGTATGAGAACCTGAATTTACGTTAAGCACCTATTTAACTGAGATCGTTATAATGTTAATGGAACCGAGTAATAAGGGTAGGACCTATGACAGTCTAGCTAGATATGATGTCACTTAGCTAGCGGTTTGTATCGTTTTAGATGGGTACTTACGTTAGGAGTGCACGGTTAGACGAGAGGTGAGAATATCATGTGAGTGCACGTCCTAACATGTACTTTACATTTAATGTTTTAAATGTTTTTAAAGCACTTGCAGGTTTTTAAAATATCTCCACATTCGGGCTCTGACCCGTTTGCTTTCAAATCTATATTTCTTGTAAAACCATTTTAGGTGCCCAGCCACAAGGACACCATGCATAGGATACTCATTTAGGTGACGAGCTGTAGCTGTTTGTGGAAGCTACAGGGACTTGCTTTTAGACGCTTCTATTATTTGGATTCCAGATTCAGTATCTATCAGTTGTAGGGCATGTTGCCCATTTCTATTAGAGTCATCTTTCCATTTCAGTACTTCAGACTTTGGCATGTATTGATTCAGTATTCAGTTTAGTTATTTCAGTTTGTGGTATTGTAGTGAGGAGTTTTCCTCCAGACTTTATTTACATTATGTGATGGTTATTCTATTTACTTCGTTATGGTGAATGGTGTTATTATTCTTCATTACACTTGTTGCATGTTAATCAGACTTTAATTAAAATTTGGCAACTTACTTTTTAAATACTAGGTGGTTAGTAATAATAAAATGTTTTCGACAGTGATGCTAATAACTGAGCCAACTTGGAATTTTGGTTTAATTTAATAAAGGAGTAGCTACCCGGTATTTAATTAGTCGGGGTGTCACAGGATATTATTGGCCGACGATGAGGGCGGCTGACTGCACATCCTATGTGAAGAAATGCGATAAGTGTCAGCGTTTCTCTTTTGTTCGAAGAACCCCCCAGGCATTGTTAACACCCATTACGTCCCCCTGGCCATTTGCTATGTGGGGTATAGACTTGGTCGGGCCTCTGCTGATCACTAAAGGAAGGTTCAAATATTTGGTAGTAGCTGTTGACTATTTCACCAAGTGGGTTGAGGCTGAACCTCTCATTGATGTGTCATACAAAAAGGTTTACCAGTTTATTTAGAAGAACATTATCTGTAAGTATGGTCTACCACATGCTTTCATTACCGACCACGACACTCAATTTGACAATGAGGAATTCGCTGCATATTGTCACCAATCCAACGTCCAGAAGATCCATTCTGCACCAGGCCACCCCCAGAGCAATGGGAAAACTGAAGTGATGAACATGACTCTACTAAACGGCCTGAAGAAACGACTGGATGATGCAAAAGGCAACTAGATTAACGGGCTACATTTCGTGCTATGGGCATATCACACAACACCCCGAACAACCACTGGGGAAACACCCTACTGCTATCCTTTGGCAACGAAGCAGTTATTCCAATTAAATTGGGCTTGCCTACGCACAGGGTACTTAATTTCAACTCTACTGTCAACGATTTGATGAGATGCTTAGATCTGGACATGCTCGAGAAAGTTAGAGAAGATGCGGCAATCAAGAACGCCGCTTATCAACAAAGAACAACCATGTTCTACAACAAAAGAGTGAAGAAATGTGATCTCAAAGAGGGGTATTATGTACTGAAGAAAGTCATATATAAGCAAATTAAGCTAGAAGCCAACTGGCATGGCCCCTACTGAGTAACTACAGTTATTCGCCCTGGGACTTATAGAATAGAAACCTTAGGGGGAGAAGAATTCAAAAATGCGTTGAATGCCGAGCATCTGCGCAAGTATTACTAGTAATACAGATTTACATGTACACATTTCTCTTTCAATTAATAAAATGTTTGGTTTTTCCATACTCTTTTTCGGTTCATTTTTCGTCGGAGTACTAGTACTACACACTACACCAACTCTGATTGGTCGGCTGAAGCAACCACCAACTCTGGTTAGTCGGCACCAACAAATTTGACCAATAAAATTGGCATAACAATCATACAAGGCAAAGCCTGTTTGATCACGGATGATCTTAAGGGACATCCCAAACTAGACAAGAAGATGGATGACCTCACGGGACTTCCACTGTCTAGGTTCCAAGGTAATCCTGATGCGATTACTACAATTAAGCAGGAACATGGGATGAAAATTATTCCATTGTTTAGGTACTAATGGGTGACAAGTCACTACAACTAGGCAGAAGTGGGGTAAACTCCATTGTTTAGGCAAAACAAGACAAATTGTCCCTCTCTCTATATATACATTCATCCGTAAATAACAAAAAAAAAACATCTCCTAAAGTATTTCCAAGGAAATAAAATTTCACAAAGACCAATTATTCTTCATTAAACACAAGAAGATTACATAAACATGAAATTTTGATTCATTAAGTACAAATTGTCTATTCTATGGGTTTTTTTTCCCTCTGATTTTGACACAGGTTCCATCCCGGCTGGAGGATCATCTAATGCATTAAGGGAATTGATAAAATTCATATCTTGCAGCATTCTGACGTTGCTCGGATATGGTTAATCAAACAAATGTTGAGGACGTGATATCTCAAATTCTGAATAAAGCTGGTAATCACCAAGATATCTGGAGATCAAACTCTGAGGAATGACACGAGCTGGAATCTAGTTGACATCGAGTATAAAGGGAGGAACAAGCAAGTCACGTAATCCAAGCTAACACCAATCCTACAAGGACAGTCCTCGATCAACTCTCATCATGCATAAAACATTCAACCATCCCTGTTTGTATCCCTCATTATTCGATTGTTGCAACCGAGCATCAAGATGGTATAAAGCTTCGTTGTATCCCGCAATCCAAAATTCTCTAGGCTGTTTGTGAAATTAATAAGTCAATCTCTCAAGCTGCTCGTGGAGTTTCTTCACCAAAATTTCTTTACTTTCCAGTGCAGAGCTCTGGTTGGAGAGTTAGTCGGTAAGACTCTGAATTTTTTTAGACATTTCTGCCAGGGATTGGTTTTTTGCCGTTAATTGAATGACTTGATTTTCTAAAGCCAATTGGGTCCTCATTTCCTCAATATTAACCCGACCAGCCCTTACTCGACCACGGGTAGAAGGCCTTGCTCTGCCACGAGCAGACGGGGTAGGTCCGGTTCGTTTTAAAGTCTCCAACTCCTCTCTTAAAGCAGAATTTTTAGTTTCCAAAAAGGAAAAACCTTCATCATTAACTGGGACCAAGGCTCCCGAAGAAGAGGAGGAAACATATTTGAGTTGCTTCACTTCCTCTTAAAATGTGATATTCTCTTGCTCCAGCAGCTTGGCAATATTCCTGTCCTCTTCAATCTCAAGTTTCAGCACACTTTCCTTTTTCTTATGGGCCGATATGTACTTGTCATAGCCCCTGTCAGCACTCAATTGTTGGTACTTTTTCTCATAACCTTCGTGTAAGAGTGCAGCAGTTTCTTTATGTTGAAGTTGGAGTTCCTCGATCTCCCCTCGAAGGTCTTCAATCATTTCGTAATAGGCCATATTGTTAGCTACAACATGATCAAGCAAACATTTCAAGTATTGGTATGCATCAACTGATCGCTCAGAAGCATCGGGTCCAAGGATATCAATTATTTGGGCCTCAGTAAAATCTGCATGACCCGTTTTGAAGTAATCATTACATTTTTTCATCAACTCTGTGTCATGAGCTGATAAGAGTTCCATCCTGGCAATAAACTAGCAAGGATAAATAAAAACACATCAACAATGATACATACAAGAACAAGTCAAGGAGATATTCAGATTAGACGACAATAACCCATTTTATTGATCATAAGAGGAGAGATTACAACCAAAGTTACAAGAAAGAGAAGAAAAGCAGAAGAACAACATAAATAAAGAGCCGAGAAATGCTACACCTTCTCCTTATTTCCTATAACACCATCAGCAGGTTTGGATGAAGAAGTTGGTTGGTCGGGAGGCATTTGATGTTGCTCGGTAGAAGTTGATGCTTGTTGAACTTGCTCGGAGGGTTGAGGAGCAGTAGAAATAGGGACTTGTTCTACTATCATCAATGAAGACTCATCAGATGAAGCTTCATCTTCTTCTTCTTCTTCTTCTTCTTCTTCTTCGTCAATAGTAGGAGGAGGGCCATGAGTGTGTTTTTGAAATAACTCTGAATTATCTGCGACATTCAACTCTTTTAATGCCGCGACCCATTAGTACTGAAGTACTTCAGACTTGCATACTCCATTTGAAAAGTAATAGAGGTTAATGCTCTGTTCTATCCCTTATCCCAACCAAAGATGAATGATTTCTTCACCGGGGCCTTTCTTTTCGTCTTCTCAGAAAAAACACGTTCCTCGGCAAGCCTCACCTTCTCCTCAAGGTCTTTCTTATGCTGTTCAGCCTCTTCAAGCTTGCCATCAGTTTCTTTCTTGCTAGAAACAACGACCTTCAATTTTTCCTCCAACTCTTTGGAGGCATTTATAGCTTGGCCATGAGCTGACTCTGCAGATAGAAGCTTCTTCTCCCAGGCAGCGTTATCTTCATCATTTTTTTTGGGAGTCCTTCAAGGATTGAGATAACCCAGCAAAAGCTTCTTCAATCCCGCTGGATGAGGTTGAAGCCTTGATAGCCTCATCTCTATCCAGGATACTATTAAAGCACGTCATAAATTGGAAAAAAAAGAAAAGAAGCTCAAATTAGAATGTGAATACAGTATATGGAAAGAAGTGTTAGGAATAATGATACTTATTGACGCGATATGTTGGGCTGCTAAATCAATGACCTTCTCTCGTGAAAGGGAACTCCCAGCAGCTCGATACTCCGGAATGGTCCAAGACTTGATTAAACCCTGGCTAAACTTGAGGTAATAAAAGCTGGAGCGCTAGTCCCCGAGGAAGGACACCCACTATCAGAAGGTCGAACAACAATTTCTACAGGTCTATCTGCAAGACCTCTCCTCAATCTCCTTAAAGGAACATCTTCAATCAAAGATGTTGCCTCTTCTCTTGCAATAGCAGCACCTTCAATCAAAGGTGCTGCCTCTTTTGGGACAGTAGGAGGTTTCTTGCCGACTTCCTTAACAGGTGAAATTGTTCCTTTGGAGGAAGTACCATCCAATTTCTTTGTCCCTTCAATTGAGACATCCCCTTTGATCTTCTTTGTCCCATCGGTACCAGGAGCATCCTTGGCGAAGAAAGCAGGCATTCTCCTCTTCCTCGTCATCAAATCAACAATAAATGTACCCAAATTAGAGGAAGATTATTCTATGCTTGCTCGAGGTGTGGGCACTTGGTCAAGATCAATTACCATAGGAGGGACAAGAGGACGAGCAATAAAAGAAGAGGTGGTGTTTTTGTATCTCAACAAATAAGAAGCAGCTCTAATGTGCTCCCCAGTAATTGATTGGTTCAAGCCCCAGATAAGTTTCAGATCTTTTATATTAATGTCGCTTTCTCTTGGGGGCTTTCTTTTGTTATCAACTGCAAAAAGTAAAATAAATATCAGTGACACATTTCATCAAATATAAACAGAGCTATATTGATAAAAATAAAAACAACCTATCCCATTACCATAAAGTGGACATCTGAGACCTTGGTACACATCATTTCCATTTAGTGGGGGGTATTGCCAATTTTTCAACACAACCCCATGGTCAAAATAGTCCCTATTAGCATCTGGAAGATTGACCACTAAAGCTCTATTGAAAAACCTAGTTTTTAAATAAAATGTGGTATCACTGGTGACCCATTTATAACAAAATATAATCTCAGGGATCCTTAAGTGAGTCCCATGAATTTGGTTTAACCTATGCACGCCATTAACTACCCTCCATGTATTTGGAGCTACCCTTGTAGGCACAATATCGAAATATTGGCAAAACTCCAGACACAGGGGGTTAGGCAGAAAAGAAAAGCCACATTCAGCTATGAAAAGTGAGGGAACCCAGTGTCCCTCAGCCAGAGAAAATAAATCATATGGAGAAGGAGCTCTTTTAGAATAACCCAAGATGGAATCGTAAAATCGGCTCGAAATTTATCCAAAGATTCGACAAGATAAACCATGATGACTAAAGCAAACAAAGAAGAAGGAAGAAATTCTTACAGAAAATTGAGAAATCTGCTAAGGCGGATGATGGAAAGATCGATAGTATAAAAATGGATTGAGAAAACAGAGAGTTTAGAAATCTGGAAATGAAAAGTAGATGACGATTCTTTTCCTATGACTTTTAATTGTCTTGCATAGGGAAGTAGAAAAAGAAATGATTACTAGAAAAGACGATTGCGTTTCTGACGGTTAAATGATGAAAAAGACACAAATACCCAAGCGTCTGGCGCAGATTCAAAAATATTTACAAATTTTCCATTTCGCGCTCAAATGACGACACTAGAGGTAAAAATCCTAAGTGTTGGAGATCTGTAAGTAATCAATACATACAAAGGTGCTCGAGCAACTTTCGAATAAAATATTCCACACTCTCATATCAAAACTCAACTGTGAAATATTGGAGGCTTCTGTTGATACAAAAATTAGGCAGCTGATGTGGACTAATCATATAAGGACACGTAGCATCTTACGTGGCAAATACATATGCTCCCTGAGTTACATAACATGACGAGCTACAAGGCGTGTCGAGCTACATAGCCTGCCGAGCTACTCAGCGTGCAGAGCATCTGGACAAGAAGATCAAGCGACGACTGCACATTCAATGAACATTGGATTTAATGAGCATTCTTATTGTACAAATGTATATGCCTATTAAAACAACGGCATATCACCTATTCACACTGTTAGCCCCGTGGCTACAAATATATGGTAATACCCCCCATAGCGGGGTCATTTGGATCTCTTGTAATCATCATCGAGATTAAGGCAAACATGGGCAATACAAGAACAGTGGACGTAGGCCATTTCATTGGTCTGAACCACGTTAAAAATCTACTGTCTTATTTTCTTTATTCCTTTTTATCTGTGATTAATTAATTAGATCGAATCTAGTTTTTTACATCAATAGGGATTATTCAGTATTTGGATTATTCAGGGGAGTGTTACTCCCGAATCATTTTATTTATTCCATTATTATTATGTCGTGATTATGATGTGGATGTTGTATGGTTAACTTAATTAAATGGGTTGCATGTTAATTTAATTTAATAATAATTTGACAACTCACTTTTTAAATATTAGGTGGTTAGTAATTGTTTAAAATATTTTTCGACAGTGATGCTAGATCTGAACCAACTTGATATTCTGTATCAATGAGATAAAGGAGTAGCTACCCGGTATTTAATTAGTTGGTGTGTCACACAATAAAAGCCCCTAATACTTCATTCGTGATGCTTTTGTTTGAAAGGGTGGAGTTTATTTTCTTCAGTGTTGGTTGGCGCATGCCGAGATGTGGGACTTGTAAAATTTTCCATGTTTTGATTTGGCAATGGCATTTTTGTAAATAATTTAAAAATTAGCGAACCGCCAAAGGGTAAATTGGTATTTTTATGTTATCAGAACTGCAAAGCCATCAGAATGTCGATCGTTGAAGCAGGTAATCATTTTATGCACGATTTCCCAAGTAAGTTATAAAATGTGAGTTTTTGACGGATTTCCTTTACCAAACCTTTCCAAACTTTCGTACTATAATTCTTCTCCAAGTTCTCTATTTCTGAGTTTTTTCTTTGCATTCTTCCTTCTCATCAGCCTCCATTTTCTTTGTAAGCTTTCTTTTTTCAAATTTATTTCGCCTTTTGTATTTCTTTTACTATAGCCATGGTTTATATCATACATGGGGATTTCTTAGAGGAATTTAGGCGGGGAAGGAATATTCCTAATTGGGTTGAATTAAAAATGCCCATACCCCTATTGAGGTGTTGTCATTGCCTAAGGGTCACTAGATTCCTTCTCCGTTCATTGCAGAATGTGGCTTCACATTCCCCCCAATAGGTTTTGTTTAGAATTTTACCAATATTTTAATGTTATCCCAGCTAGGGTAGCCCCCAAAACTTGGAGAGTGGTCAATGGAATTCATAGGTTGAATCAGATACATGGGACCCATATTGGTATCCCAGAACTAAAGTTTTATTACAAATGGGTTACTAGTGACAATATATACTATTTGAAGACTAGTTTTTTCAATAAGGCCTTAGTTGTTAATTTACCAGACTCAAATAAGGATCATTTTGATTATAGAGTCATTACAAAAAATTAGCAAAACGCTCCTTTACAAATAGGAAAAGTGTATGATGGGCCCAGATGACCCCAAGTGGGTCATGGCATATGTTATTGGTTTTATTGTTGTATTCCTCTATTTTGTTTAATAATTGTTCGATAATATGCTAATCAATAATTTCTGATCTTGTTTCTGTTTTTGCACAGTTGAGAGCAAGAAGAAGTGTTTGAAAGAAGAGGACATCAATATTCATGAATTAAAGTTTCTTTAGAGTATCCATCAAAGAATTGGTGAGGAACATCCCAGAGCTGCCTCTTATTTGCTGCAATACATGAGCTCTATAACTTTGTTTATTGCCCATCCACCACTTCTACAGTTGCTGACCCCATCAATCTTGAGGAAGAACCAATCCCTACTTCTTCTGCTGAAGAATATGCTGGTGTAGAAAAGGATTTGGGGACTTCTTCATCTTTTGAGTCTTTGGATGTTTCAGCCATTCCCTCTTCTCCACTTGCTGTCATGGGAAAGAGAAAATTCCCTAACTTGATTACTGGAGCCTTGTCTCCTCCTGCCAAGAAAGCTGTTGGGAATGCTAAAAAGCTAGAAAAGTATCCAAGGCTTCAGAAAAGGAGAAGGTTCCTTAAGTCATCACTCCTGAGAAAGTAAATATTGCTGCTCCTCACTTTAAGAGGCTGAAGAAAGGCTTGCTAGAGAAGCAAGTGAAAAAAAGCTCTGTCGACCAGGAGTTGGTCTAGAAAATTTAGGGAGACTTGACTGTTGCCTAGTTGTCCTCCATTGCTATTTATCCTGATATAACCAAGAAATTAATCAAGACCGATACTCACTCTACTGATAGAGCAGCTCTTGCCCCTCTATTGAGACTAAAATTGGCAGTAAATGCTTGCCAAAGTTTAGAAATAGTAATCATTTTTCATTAATTACCTCTTGATGTCTTTTTCTCTTGATGCTCCTTTTAATCTGATATTGTTCTTTGTGTAGTTTTTAACAAAATTTAATCAAATGCTTGAGAAGGACGAGCATATTTGTTCTTCTGGTGGAGAAGTTGAAGAGGCCCTTGAGGGTATGAGGAAGTTTGTTGAGGCTTCTAGGCAATTGTTAGAGTCCAAGCAGAAGACTTGGGATGGGGAGATGCAAAAGGCTGTTATTAAAGCCATTTTAACTGAGGGAAAACTAGTCACTCCTGACCAATTTGATAGCTGCTGAAGGAAAGTTGGACACTACTAAGGCCAATTTATCATCTGCTGAGAATAAGTCCAAGGTGTTTGAGGAAACCTTAGCTGTAAGTGAAGGTCTTTTGATGTCTTCCGAGGAGGAAGTTGTTGGTCTATCCTCTGAATTGATTGCAAAGAAGATAAAAAATAAGAAGCTTAAGGAGGACTTCTTCAAAAAGGGTTGGGATAAAGTGTTTCAATCAGCCTCTGCTCAGATTGACTTTGGGAGAAAAAAATCTTTCAAGGATGGCTGGTCGGAGGCCCTTAAGGAGGTTGGCACCCTAGTGGATTTTGAATTATTTATGAGGCATGATCCAGGCTCTCCTCCCAACTTGGAGGAAAAGTTTAATGAGGAGGAGGGATCTGGGGAATCTTCCCTTCAACCTGTTGGGTCTACTTTAAAGATTATTAATGAAGCTTCCCTTACTGTCGACCAACCTTCTGAAAGCAATATCCAGGACAATGAGAAGGTTTAACTCCTTTATTCTTTTTCTTTTTCTATTAGGACCAACAGTTTCATAAGTTGTAACACCTTTTTGGTCATTAGTAAAATCATTTCATCTTTCTTGCTATATGTGTTGTGTTTATAAAATATTTTACTTTTTTTGTTTAGTTGAATGAAGTCTCATACTTGTGTCATGATTGTTCAGTAATCATACTTGTTTACTTACACTTATAATTTTTAGTTTGATGCTACAAAGTAGGCAATAGTTTCTATTGAATCTAACCTACTCAAGCGGAGTAGAAGTATTTTGGAAGATGGTCATGCTCCTTGGACTGAAGAAGACTTGGTCTGCTTGCTTGGGCCTAAATTTTTTATACAAGTGAAAGAGTGATACGTTCATCTCCACTTTTTACTTGACAGGGCTGTAGCAAATAATGCAGCTTACTACGAGATGATTGAAGATCTGCAGGAAGATCATAAATTTTCTCTGGCTCCTCTTCACTAAAGTATGAAGCTAAATATAAAGATTTGAGTTAAGGCTGGGGCTTTGAGAAGAAGTTGGAAGAATATGCTCCAATGTACGGGAGAAAGGAATTTTTGCTGAATCGAGAAATAGATGAAGCTAGGGAAATTGCCAAATTACTTGAGGGGGAAAATAACAAACTCATAAATGAGTTAGATACTTTGAAATAGTCTTCTTCGAGTGGTGCTAATGAAGGGGCATCTTTCTTGGAGATTGAGAATGCCAAACTTGTGGAAGAACTTAAAGATTTGAAGAAATCCAAGCTTGGACAAACTTCCAGATAGCAAAGGACGAGCTGACCAACTGCTGATGAGTCCAGGACTAAAAAAACATTGGTCGACCCAGCTACCCAGCTAAAAGCTAAGCGTCAAGCTATTACTGATTTGTCTATAAAATTGAAAGCTAAGGATAAGGCCATTACAGACCAATCTGTTCAGTTGAAGGTGAAGAGTGATGTTCTGAAGAAACTTCAACATTAAGTTAAAAGGTTAACCTTTCAATTTCATAAACAACCTAGAGAGGTGTGGATGGAAGGCTATAACGAAGCTCTTGTCCATGTTGATGATCACGTTGCCCAAAGCCACCACGAAGGTTATAAGTGGGGGTGGACCAACTGCTTGACTTTGCTGAAGCATGGTTGTAATAGCGAGCGATGGTATTGTTTGCTAGATTGTGACAATCCTCCTTTTAAGTTGGACATATCGTGGATCCCTACTGATGATATTCCTCAGTGCTTGATCACTAAATATTTCAGATATTATGGTTTACATGATGTTCATGAGATAGTTCGTCCTCCTCATCTAATCAATGTGCCGAGCAACAATAACATGATAATGCTAAGAGATTTTAACTTTATTAATTCTCCTTATACTGTGGATTATCTTCCTGCTAAAATGGAGAGAGTGCAGCCTATTCAGCCAACTTCCAAAGCTCAAGGAAAACGTCCTGTTGAATAGCTTTTCTATATTTTGTTATTTGAATGTAATATGGTCAATATATGAATATAAATTCATATTTTTGTGTTGTTAACTATTGATTACTTAATTAATCAGTCAACTTAGTTATTGTCTAACAATGAATTATTAAATTGTAATTGTAAGGCCGTAGATTCTACTAATGCACTTAGATTTATTGATCCAAGTTTAGCATTAGTTATAAGTGGTGACCAAGTGTATGAGGATCATTTGTTTGTATTCTAATGATTAGGAATGTTTACATATTTTCCTGCATTTAACTTAGTTGGGTAAAACTTGTTTGTAACTTTTTAGTTGTATACAAAGTTTTACAGACTTCTTGTTCTTTAATTGTCAATGACGAAGTCATACATGAAGTAAATTGTTGAGGCCGACCAAGTTTTCTGTAATTAACTTAGTAGGATAATACTTCTTATTTGTGGCTTGTTAATATAGAGCCATACACGAAGTAATGATTATTTCTTGTTTGTGACTTGTACATACGAAGTCATACATGAAGTTTAATCTTGGGTAAACAACGATTGTGCCTTAAGCTGTTGGTGCATCTTGAATTTGATAAATTCACCCTGATTAAGTATGTTCTGCTGATCGACAGATAAGTTCAACCTAATTAAGTATGTGTTATTGATCGAAAAGAGCTGAAGACCAAGAGACATTTTTACTTGTTGTTTTTGGGAGATGTATATCGTCGTACTCCGAAAAAAATCAAAAAGATTAAAGGGACTGAAATCAAAATTTTATTGAAACTTGAACAATAGTTATCTTGAACATAAAGCAAAAGAAACACAATTATGGCAATCCATTGAATCATTGATAATACTTTTGGAGGTGTTCGGCGTTCTGGTTTTTTTTGAATTCGTCGCCTTCCAAGGTCTCAATCCGATAGGTTCCTGCTCGGATGACTACTGAGATGCGATATGAGCCATGCCAATTAGTCCTAAGCTTTCTATTCTTCTAAATGACCTTCTTAAGAATATAATCACCTTTTTAAAGTCAGCTTGACCTTTTTATTATATAAGTAAGTCGTCCCGTGTTGGTAAGTAGCATTTCTGATAACATCTTCTCGAAATTCTTCCAATATATCTAAATCCAATCATTACATCAAGTCACTGGTTGGAGAATCAAAATTCAGGACCCTGTGAGTTAGTAGGCCTATCTCAGCTGGCACCATGGATTTTGTCCCAAATGCAAGCAAGTATGGTGTTTCTCTAGTTGCTATTCTCGGCATTATTCGGTAGGCCCAAAGAACAGAATGCAATTCGTGAATCCAGTTTCCTTTGACAGCATTAAGCCTTTTCTTTGATCCATAGAGTAAAGTTCTATTTGTGACTTCTGTTTGACCATTACTATGTGGATGGCCTGGTGCAAAATGGAGTTTCTTAATTTTGGACAGGACACAATATGCTTCAAACTTATTGTTATCAAATTGGGTTACATGGTCTGTAATAAAGGCATAGGGCAACCCATATATGCATATGGTGTTCTTACAAATAAACTGATACAGTTTCTCAAATAATACCTCAATCAACGACTCTGCTTCCATCTATTTTGTGAAATAGTAAACCGCAACGACTAAATACTTGAACCTGCCTTTGGTGGTTGGTAGTGGGCCGACTAAGTCAATTCCCCAAATAGTAAAGGGCCAATGCGAATTATTGGGGCTAGAGCAGCGTTGGGTGATTTTTAAATTATAGAGAACTTATGGCATCTGACACATTTTCTTACAAAGGCTTTATAATCTTTCCTCATAGCCGGCCAGTAGTATCCCTGAGTGCTGATTCTTTGGAGCAGAGACCGACCAGCTGAGTGAGCTCCACATGAACCTTCATTGGATGAACAAAGTGTAACAAGGAGACCGTTAATCCCCTTTTGTATAAAACTCCTTTGTCCAACACATATCTTGTTGCTTTATATCAGAGCTTTTTATCCTCTTTGGGATCAGGTGGTAGGATTCCATCTTCAATATAGGCTTTGATTGGGTCCATCCAGGAAGGTCCCAAATCTACGGCAATGAAATTAACCATTCAGTCCTCACCAATGCTTCGATTATCAAAGATTTCTATTGTAATTGTTCTTTTGATTTTAATTCTTATTACTCACGCTAGCCGAGCAAGGGAATCAGGTCGGGCATTTGCTATTCTTGGGATCCCGTTCATTTGTACATCATAAAACTTGGCAATGACTTCCATGGCTTTGGCAAGGTTTTTGGTCATCAACTTTCCTTTGATTCCATATAAATAAAGCACTTGCTTGACCATTAACTGTGAATCATTGTGAACCACTACTTGATCGGCGCCTAATGAATGGGCCAAATCTAGTCCAACTATCAAAACTTTATATTCTGCCTCACTATTTGATGCTTTGAATTGAAACCTAAGTCCATACTCAATATCAATGTCATCAGGAGTATTGAGTATTATACCTCCTCCACTTCTAGTTGCACATGAAGATCCATCCACGTATAAATTCCACAACATGATATCACCATTGAAGCTTTTTTCAGACATAACTCCATCGTGGAAAACTTTCTTACTCTCCTCTGTATACTTTTGAGCCATTTCCTGAGTTTTGGATGATTCAGGTTGATCAACTGCAGCTTTATCTTAATTTTGAGCTGAGTTCTCTTCCTCAGAAGTCTCCTCGACAGGCAAGTTTTATTAGTGAACTCAGTAATAAAATCCGCCAAAGTTTGGCCTTTCAATGAAGACCTGGGTTTGTAGACAATATCATATTATCCTAGTTCTACTGCCTAGTACATCAATATTCCTAACTTCTTAGGCTTGTGGAGTGCTTGCCGAAGAGGTAGACCAGTATACACAATTATAGTATGTTCTTGGAAATAGGGCTTCATGTGCCTGGAGGCTTTAATGGGTGCTAAAGACAACTTTTCCAAGCGTGGGTATCTGATTTTGGCTCCTCTGAATTCTTTGCTGGTGCGGTAAACTAGTTTTTGGATTCCGTTTTCCAAGCGAACTAAGGCCGAGCTAACGACAGACTTAGAAATAGTAAAGTATAAGTACAATTTTTCTCCCAAAATGGGTCGGGACAATAAAGGTGGTGATCCCAGGTAATTCTTCAATCATTGGAATGCTTCTTCACAGTCTACATTCCATTCAAAAGTCTTCCTCAACACCTTGGAAAATGGTAGACATCTATCTATTGCCTGAGAAATAAATCTGTTTAAAGCTGCCACTCTACCAGTGAGCATTTTTACATCATTCTTGCAAATTAGAGACTGCATTTCGATCAAAGCTTTGATCTTTGTTGGATTAGCTTCAATTCCCATTTGATTGATTATGAAGCCGAGGAGCATTCCTTCCTGGACTCCGAACACACACTTGGTCAAATTTAACTTCATCTGATGCTTTTCCAGCTGGTCAAATGTCTAACTAAGATCGCTTGTATGATCTGAGGCCTTCTTGCTTTTTTTAACGTATCATTCACATAAAACTCCATATTCTTGCCTATCTGCTCTTTAAATACATTGTTTACTAGCCTCTGATATGTTGCCCTGACATTTTTTTAGCCCAAAGGGCATTATGTTGTAGCAATAGGTTCCTTGGTTGGTGATGAAGGCTGTCATTTTCTTATCTTCAAGTTTCATCTTTATCTAGTTATACCCAGAATAAGCATCCATGAAGCTCAAAAGATCATGTTTCGATGTAACATCCACCAATTGATCGATTTTAGGCAAGGGGAAGTGGTATTTTGGACATGCTTTATTTAGATCGGTAAAATTCACACACATTCTCCACTTATCATTTTTCTTTTTGACCATTACAATGTTGGGCAACCAGACCGGATACCTAACATTTTCAATAAATTTGGGCTTTTTAAAGTTTCTTCACCCCTTCATGAATAGCTTAATTATTTTTCAGGCTGAAAACCCTACGTCTCTGCTTTATCAACTTGGCATCCTTATTGATGTTGAGCTCATGACAGAGGAAATTAGGATCAACCCCAGGAATATCCACATGGCTCCAAGCAAATGCATTTCTCCACTACCTTAGGAATATAATAAATTCCCTTTTAAGTACTAGATCTAGTGTTGAGCCGATTTGCGTAGTCCTTTTTGGCTTGTCGTTATCCAGAATAATGCTTTCAGTAGCTTCTACAAACTGCCCTTTGACTAACTCTGTCGCATCTCGGGGATCTAAAGTTTCAACTTTAGAGTTATTATCCGAATCAGTGGTATCTACCAAATAAGCGGCGATCTTTTTCTTTCACTCAATCAAGTCTTCTTGTTCAGCTGGGGAGTAGTAACGCTCTTTGGCCACTTTTTGGTCGCCTTTCATAACACCTACCACAAAATGAGTTGGAAACTTCAAGAATTGATGGACTGTTGACAGTAAAACTTCAAACTTATTTAATCCTATCACGTCGAGGACCACATTATAGGTAAATTGAACGTTTTTATCCATCACAAAAAATGTATTTTTTCAGTACGGCTCGTCGGCCATGTGCCGAATAATACTTCTAGCTTGACTGTCCCAAGAGGGTAAACTTTTTCACCTGAAAAACTTATTAATGGCATGTGATAAGATTGCAGTTGGATGAGTTTCAAATCCAAATTCTGAAAGCAAGGGTAAAACATAATATCTACCGAGATCCCATTATCAATCAAAACCCTAGTGAATACGACATCGTGGATCCTAAATTTGACTACCAATAGATCATCATAGGGATAAAGTACTCCAGAGAGGTCATTCTTAGAAAAGTCGGTTACCAATTTGTCTTTGTTGACCTTCCTGGGCTGATAATCTTCAGTTAGATTGATTCTCTGGATATAATAATAGGTCCGGGACTCATTAAAGTAAGCTTTTTATTCGGAAGTGTGATCACCTCCTTCTGCATCGCCACCTATAATTACATGATAGTTAAATGAACCAAAATTTATCATAGCTATTCCGCGCTCTGGATGCTTGGGCTTCTTCGACAGGTCGGGATAATTTGCATAACCAACTTCATGGTTTTTCTTCCTGTCATCTCGGGGCTTGCATGGAGAATTTGGCCTTACACTTGCTTCTCTACCTTTTCATCGATCATTAAATTTGTTCAGTTTTCCTCAGTGAATAAGAGATTCTACTTCATTCTTCAAAGCGATATAATTATCTGTTGTATGATTATGATCCTTATAGAATTCATAATATTTGGATTTGTCCCTCCTATTAGGAGGTGCCCTCAACCTTTTAGGCCATCGTAAATCCTTATTTTGTTTGATTTCCTCTAGGATATGGTGAATGCTAACAGTCAATGGAGTATAAGTTCTATACTTTTTAAGCTTATCATCCTTTTTTGGCTTCTGCTCATTCTGCACCTTTTGGCCCTTCTTATCAGGCTTAGGGGATGGACTCTGTTTTGCTTCCATTGCTTCCTTGGCATTCATGATTTTTCATACCTTAGCCACGAGTTTAGTCATGGTATTAGGAGGATCTTTAGCCAGAGCATAATACAGTTTCTCAGGAAGCAATCCACTCATGAGAGCAGTAATGGGTGTTTTTTCTTCGTAGTCAACCACTTCTAATTTCTCGATATTAAAACGAGTGATGTACTCCCTGGTTGTTTCCTCTACTTGTTGCCTTACACTCAAGAGATGAGCCACCCTCTTCACTGGCTTAGCCCCAAATAGAAATTGCTAATAAATAGCTTGGCAAGCTGGTTAAAGTTGGTAATTTATCCTCGGGGCAAGTTATTATACCATATTTGGGCTGAACCCGTAATGGTTCTTAAAAATTCCCTACATCTCATTTCATCAGGGACTAAATAAATGTCAGTTGCAGCTTGATATTGCTTGATGTGTAAAATTGGATCAGTTTTACCATCATACTTTGGGGTGACCACATGGGTTTTAAACTTGGATGGAGTTGGGAAATCAATAATTGCCTGAATGAACGGAGATCCTTTGATGAAATTCCTCTGCAAGGGGTTCTTTGCGTTTGTCATTTCTCCCAATCGATCTTCCAATCGTTGGATGGATCCTTTCCATGATGGATTACCTGCGTTAGTTTTATGTGAAGAATCTCGGCTGTCTCGACCATATGTTTGTGCTGAGCTATAGATCATCGATCGCTTGATCTTGACCTAACCGAGGCTTCACAATGGTCGGTCGGATGTTGAGTAGTTCTGGATAACGCTCTAGGAGGGTTCCTATTTTTTGAGGTCCTAAACGGTCAAAAGGTGAAGCTATACTCAATCTTTTCAGGACGCTTGTCCTTTCAGGAGAAAAAGAATGTCCATCATAGAAATTTATGGCTCTGACCGATGAACTGACTCCCGGGTGATAATTCCTATCATGAGATGATCTAGAATTGCTATGTTGGCTATGCCTAGGAGGTGGAGGCGACATTTCTCTCCTTGGTGGTGGAATTGCTTGCTGCCTTGATAGGGGTGGAGATCTAGCTTGTATTGACTGCGCCAATTGTCTCATTATTTCCTGCATATCGTCGTGATCCCTACCAATACTGGCAAGAAACCCATTTAGGTCGGTTGCTATAGGCGGAGCAGATGGAATGGTTGGGTTGCCTTTGTTCTGGCATTGGGCTATATATAATTCATTTTTCATGGAGAGGGGATGCACGATATTGAAAACGACGATTAGACACACGTTCCCACAGACGACGCCAATATATTGATGTAAAAAAATGGACTTGGTCCAATATTATAATCACAGATAAAATATAGAATTGTAATGAGATAATTGAAAGAAAGACACAAGGTTTTAAAATGGTTCGGCTATGTAAGAAAGCCTATGTCCACTGTTATGGTATTGATTTTATAGATTATAGAAAGCCAGGTACTCTTGTCAATAAGAATATCCTAGAATTCGTTCTATTTTGCCTTTGATGAAAGGAATACAATGTATTTATAGTAACCCGGAGATCAAGGGTTGCAATTCCTTTTTACATTTATGAATTTACACCCGTACATAATGAATGTCATGGTTGGTTATAGGAACCACATGCGATAAGACATTTGGTTGTACTTCCCATGTGGTGGCTTTTCATTTATATTGATGGCCTGCATTCTCCATGTTGGTTGGTCGGCATGCCTGCCGAGCAACTATCTGCTGACTAGGATTTATGCCACGTTGGGAGACACTTGTCCACCTATGATTGGTCCACATAGGAGGATAATTTTTGGTTTCAACAAATACAAATACAAATACAAATAAATAAAACAAATGATAAAGAACAACATGAATAACTGCTTGTACTTTATAAAAACTATGCACATTTTCTTAAAACATCATTATTCTATAATATAAAATGCGTGTACTTTTATCAAAATACTGCATGTATTTTGATAAAACATGGGTACTTTATGAAATAACTACTTGTACTTTACAGAATAATGATGTTTTCCATTTGAAATTTAATTAAAAGTACCTGTTCAGTTTTTTTCACTTGTGATTCTTCAAGATTTAGCCTCAACCATTTAGAGCTCACCACCTCTCAATTTTTGAGTATATCTTCATACATTTTTTTGATTTTTATTACTCTCAAATAGATAGGCATTTGTTTGCTTCAACATTCTTAATGATTCAGCCTGCTGTTTCAATGATTCATCCAATTATTTCATTCTTTCCGAGTCACTCATTATTGCTTGAACAAGTATTTCATTCAAATAATTATTTATGACAACAAGTTGGGCATTTTACACCTCCAACTTATTCAGCAATTGTTTTTCTTTCAAAAGTTGGGAATTTTCTACCTTCAACTTATTCATTTCCTGTTGTGCTTCCGCAAGTTGGCAATTATCCACCTCCAACTGTACATATGAAAAAATAACTGTGGCATTTTCCACCTCCAAAATCTTCACCTTCTCTAGTGCACAATCAAGTTCTTTAGATGCTTTAGATAATTGAGAATTTTTTTTCAACAACTCCATTTTTAATGCAGCATTTTCTTCATCCAAATTCACCTTCTCAGCATTATCAAAATATTTTGATTCAAAATTTTGAGTACCTGTTGGTTCATAATTCCTAAAATTCTCAAACT
This sequence comes from Sambucus nigra, assembly GCA_949130495.1. Taxonomy (NCBI): domain Eukaryota; kingdom Viridiplantae; phylum Streptophyta; class Magnoliopsida; order Dipsacales; family Adoxaceae; genus Sambucus; species Sambucus nigra. The sequence continues at coordinate 375,218,019 of OX422221.1, forward strand.
TGTCATAATCTTTTGATTCAAAATTCCCAGTTTATTTTGGTTGATCATTTCCCTTCTTTTTTAAAGGAATCACAAATTTTTTAAGGGGAATATTTCAACCTGATGAAAGTGCATTATCAGCACATTCTTCAGCAGGTTCTTCAGATGATGAATTAGTATTATAAAACTTGCTTAAAAAATGTTCAAAGAGAAACTGGGCCCTTAACATTGAATTTTACTCTTTTTGATGCCTTTGTTGAGATCAACTTCACTTTCCATTGTACTGTCCTTACTGGCTGTTTTATTTGTAGTCTCTTATTTCAAATTTGCTGAAGCGATATAATTCTCAGATAATTAATCTTTCAAAGATGAGAAGTTCCATCTTAGAAATTTTGGTGTCTTCTATTCCTTCCCTTCAATAAGAGGAATGACATCAAACTTCTCACATACCCAATACTGTGATCATGCAAAAACACACATGATACTAGTAATTATATTATTTAGTTTTCATAATTGGAATAATGCATGTAATCTATAATGTTCACGTGTATTTTAAAAGTACACACGCTATTTATATATTACACGCGTGTACTTTATTAATATCACGTGTATTTTAAAGGTACACATGATATTTCAATGACCATAGTCACTGAAATTATGAGTGTAATTTATAAATATCATGTGTATTTTTAAAATACACGTGATATTTATAGATTACATGTGAACTCAGGTTTTCAAAAAAAAATTTCAATTTATTTGTTAGACTAATTGCATAATAAGTTTGTCTCACCAGTAGTGAAATGACACATCCACTTGTTGTGTTAGGCTTTGAACTTGTTGTTTTATCGAGTGAATTGATGAGAAACCCATGCACAACAGAAGCCCAATCATGTGTAATCATATCATCAATATTATTGATGTACGGTGTGAATTTGTTTTTATTGTGAAGTTTGAGTTGGAGAAAAGCAACATCGTCATGAAGTGGAAACAAACAAGTTTTGCAAAATTATTTATTCTCTCATCTGTGTCAAACTCTACCGATTTCTTCAAACCCTTATTTATGTCTGACTTTTCGATTTTGAAGTATCGAGCAAGGAATTTAGGTTTTGGAGAACACACATCCAATCTCCTTTTCAGATTTATTGATTTTTGCCCATCTACCATTGGGATCCCAAATATTTCACTTATATCTTTTAGTCTTATTTGGGCATTGTTCTTCATGCCAAAACTCTTCCTTTTGTTTTTGTAGAGCTTGACAATGGATATAATATTTTTATCGATTTTTTATGCTGAATTTCTATTACTTGCTCGCTGTAGTAGGCATTTAAAACCTCCAAGAGTGGAGTCTTCTTAAGCAGTTTAATATGCCTAGTATTTTTTTTTCGAATAACAGACAAATCATGACAAAAGCTAAAAACATTCGACTTATACTGGTCGAATTTATTCACACCAAGTATAGATTTCACATCATTGCTTGAAGAATTTTCTTCAGCACTGATCTTCTTATTGTTCTTTCCTTTTCTTGCCATCATCTTCATCCCCATTCTCATAATATAAACATATAAAATTTAAATTGCAAGCCTATAATGATAAATTACATGTACAAAAAAATAAATACGCACTAATTGAAATAAAATATAGGCTCAAACAATAAAGTACATGCGTAATTGCAAATTACACGTGGTTTAAAATAAAAGGTACACGCAACCTAAAATATAAAGTACATGTGAATTGGAATAAATATAATCTCTTAAACATAAATTACACGCGGTATAATGAAAATACATGCATGAATGATTAAATGCAAATGTTTGTATATGTAATTTTAGTTATATAAACTCAATTATTATCTTCCGCGGTACTTTAAATTTGGATTGTAATAATACAGGATGGTATGGATTTTACCGTAATTATTATTTATTTTATGAAACTCTTTTATTTAAATTATTCCTATGAATTTCATAAGCTGGACATCATTTCATTAAATTAAATAAATGTTACGACACTAATGTAAAAGCAATTTTTATTTCAAAGAGGATTTTCATAAATTAAATCAAAGTATTAAAATATTTTTTGCATTGAGACTTGGAATCGGGGCGTCACAGAAGGTGTAATTAACCCAACAATTTTTGTTAGTGCTTTTATATATATTTTAAATGCTTTGATACAATTTGTATACATGTTTTCAAAACATTTTTTGTTAAACAAAAAAGTACCAAATAATTTTTCTTTCACAAATAAGTCCTATTTACATAAGATATTTCCTAATAGGTCCTATCTAAACATTTTTTTCAATAGGTCCTATTTATACATATAGTGAATATTCACTACATGTTTATAAATATGATTTATTAGACCACAAATCTTTTTTCATGGGACCTGTTGGAACAAAAAAATATATTTTAAATGCTTTGATACAATTTGTGTACATGTTTTCAAAATATTTTTTGTTAAACAAAAGAGTACCAAATAATTTTTTTTTACAAATAAGTCCTATTTACATAAGATATTTCCTAATAGGTCCTGTCTAAACATTTTTTTTCAATAGGTCCTATTTATACATATAGTGAATATTCACTACATGTTTACAAATAGGATATATTGGACCAAAAATCTTTTTTGATGGGACCTGTTGGAGCAAAAAAATGTTGTAGGATCTATTGAAATATATACTAAGTGAAAGAGACTAATTGGTAACAAACCTTTTTTTTATAAAATATCTGGAAAAAATAGTTTTGTCTAAAAAGAAGCTTTGAAAACCAAAAAAGAAAAGAAAAACACACTTTAAATATATAAATGTACATAACTTGTATATGGATATTGTTTAACAAATTTGATTTCATTATATTCCTAAAATTTCGCACATATTATCTTGGGTAAAAAATAGTATGTTTATAAATGTGGGAAAACGAACATTTTTATTTGGGCCTTTTACGGTCTAGTCCTTGGACTAATAATTTTGGACAAAAAATCGGGCCCAATAAATTTTAAACAATTAGGTCCATATATAAATACCACCAAACTCCATTCCATACGCATGCTTTCAAAATCAAACCGCAATAAAACTTTTCAGCTAATAAACCCTACTCAAATTCGATTAGTTCATTTCCCATCTTCTTCACCAGGGATAATCTATTGAAATGTATTTTTAATCTTATCGGTTATGTAAGCCTTAATCGATCATTGTTTTTCCTAAACCTTACTCGTTATGTCAAAACCCTAAATCGATCATCATTTTGAATTGATTTTTCAATAAATGAATGAAAATTACAAACGTACAGACATGATTAATGGTTTTATTTTCATAACTTATCATATATTGCATTTAATCATCCATTAATTAAGTTTATATACCTAAAATTTCATATAGTCGTTACAAACATTTGTACTGCGGACCATAACAAACATTTTTATATGATTAAATATAATATAACTAAAGTACATGCTAAACATAAAAAGAACATCTATTATACAAACATTGAAATATGATTCAAATGTGCACACACATGAAAAAAGGCCGCTGGCGCGGACCATAATAAACATAGGATTTGTTCAGCATAGAAAAGCACATCTATTATACAAATATTGCGATATGATTAAAATGTGCATACACATGAAAAAAGGACGTTGGCGTGGACCATAATAAAAGTATGATTTGTTCAACATAGAAAGCACATATATACAATCAATTTCAAAATGTTTTTTTTCCAAAATCAAAACAACAAATGTAGAATATACACACATGATGTACTCAACAACATGTGTTCAAAGTACATGCAAAAACTCGAGATAGGAGAAATATAAACCTAATAACATAAAATATATGATTAGATGAAATTTTAGTTATATAAACTCAATTAATGGACGATTAAATTCAATATACAATAAATTATGAAAATAAAACCATTAATCATGTCTGTATGTTTGTAATTTTCATTCATTTATTGAAAAATCAATTCAAAACGATGACCGATTTAGGGTTTTGACATGAAGAGTAAGTTTAGGAAAAATGATGATTGATTTACGGTTTACAAAACTGAAAAGCTTAAAAATACATTTCAATAGATTATACCTGATGAAGAAGATGGGAAATGAACTAATCGAATTTGAGTAGGGTTTGCTAGCTGAAGATTTTTTTCACGCTTTGATTTTGAAAGCATGCGTATGGAATGGATTTTGGGGGTATTTATATGTGGACCTAATCATTTGAAATTTGCTGGGTCCGATTTTTTTGTCCAAAATTGTTTGTACAAGGACTAGATTGTAAAATGCCCAAATAAAAATGTTCATTTTCCTACATTATAAACATAATATTTTTGTACCCAAAATAATATGTGCGAAATTTTAGGATAATGAAATAAAATTTGTTAAACAATATCCTATACAAGTTATATACATGCTATATTTAAAGTGTCTTTCTTTCCTTTTTTAGTTTTCAAAACTTCTTTTTAGACAAAACTATTTATTCAAGATATTTTATAAAAAAAGTTTTTTTTTACCAATTAGTCTCTTTTACTGAGTATATATTTCAATAGGACCCATAACTTTTTTTTTGCTCCAACAGGTCCCATGAAAAAAGATTTTTGGTCCAATAAATCCTATTTGTAAACATGTAGTGAATATTCACTATATGTATAAATAGGACATTGAAAAGAATTTTTAGATAGGACCTATTAGGAAATATCTTATGTAAATAGGACTTATTTGTAAAAACAATTATTTGGTACTCTTTTGTTTAACAAAAAAATGTTTTGAAAACATGTACACAAATTGTATCAAAGCATTTAAAATATGTATAAAATCACTAACAAAGATTGATGGGTTAATTACACCTTTCGTGAAGCCCCGATTTTGGGTCTCAATGCAGAAAATATTTTTATACTTTGATTTAATTTATGAAAATCCTATTTTGAAATAAAAATTGCTTTTACATTGGTGCCGTAACATTTATTTAATTTAATTTAATGAAATGATGTCCAGCTTATGAAATTCATAAGAATAATTGAAATAAAAGAGTTTCATGAAATAAATAATAACTACAGTAAAATCCATACCATCCTATATTATTACAATCCAAATTTAAAGTACTTTAATTAAAGTTCAAAAGGTAAAAGCCATAATTTAGAACAAATAGTGACAGTGCTCTAATTTCGTGGACAACTTTCCTTTCCCGTTATCCTTGTAGTTTCCTCTACCTGAAGTACCTGGGGGTTTGTGATGCTCTAGAAACTATGTTTGATTCAAGTGTAAATCACTTGTAACGAGTAATAACTGGACAATTCCGGGATCAAATTCCACAGGGGCTGGACACTTAGAGAAGAACATGTTCTAGTTGTAATATACGTCATAAATTAAAGTGAAAAAGATGATAATTGTGGGGGTTAGTGAACTACAACTAACAAGTATAGTAGCATGCGCTAAAATAAGTGTGAATTAGTAAAAAAAATTAAGATTATGATAAAACGAATAAGGAAACTTGTGATTTAAAGTAGAGAAAATAGATTAGGGATCATTCTCCCACCTCAGACTAGCTTAATAATTGATGGAGTTTGATTTAATTCACTTCTACTCGATCATAACCAATTAAGACCAAGCATCAACTATGTAGACATGAAACTTAACAATGAAAGATTTAGGTTTTAATGAGTTATGGTGACAAATGGGTTGAGTTCGTAGTAAAGCTTCAAACACAACCATTGCTTGACAATGGAAGTTCAGAGACTAAAATACTCCAATTTTAACACACGAGTTTCAATTAAAATGAATAAAAATCAAACCCTAGGTTTGAAGCTCAAGCATCCATGGTGGGATTATGATCCCTAACCTAGAAGAATTAGCTACGCATAGAAACCATAACATTCATCCTGAGAACAAGGGATAATAAGAGACAATATACCATTTAAGAGAGTAACAATAAAGCTTCTATTGTAATAATGAAGTCTTCCAATAGCAATATCTAATCAAGAACTAGCATGCAATAACTTGGCACTAACTATTTAACACTTAGCAATAAAATAAGAGAGGGGTAAGGAAACTTTAAATGAAATCCTAGGTGAGAGAATGGAGAAAATGCAAGACAAAAATAACTTCTTTTTCCAAAACTAACAAGTGTTTGGCTTACAAAACGAAATTTCCTCAAATAGTAAGTAGGAAAAGAAAAATAAAGGGAAAACAAAAGGAGAAAAAAATTACAGAAAATAAATGGTTAGCTCGATCTAGTTTTTGGCTCGAGCCGATTTCTAAAAATTCGGGTCCTGCTATTTTCCAAGGGTACGAGAGAAAGGGTCATTAGTTCAATTTGCACAAGAGGCGTCAAACGGGAATCGTCGTTAAAACTTTGTTATAACTCGGATTGATGCGCGGTCAATGGCCCTGCAAAGCACACTCGATGAGCAATGTGTCCATACTATTTCGCTCCTCAACACTGCAATTTAAAATTACAAAATGCCCTTAAAATTGCATTTATCCAACGAAACTTTATCGAAATTAACCAAATTTCACAACTAGCAGTCCCAACACCTATAAAAGCTCAAATAAACCTTGCAAAAGATACATTCATTGAAAATAAACGTTATATAGTAAATGAGAATAAGTCTCGGGATTACTGCGCTAAAAAATGCTAGAATGCATCATAATGGGTTTTTAATGCAATATTTATGACTAATCACACCCCCTAACTTACACATTGATAGTTCCGAGCAATGAAGCGAAAAGAAACAAGAATCACAACTAAAACTATAAGTAGGTTACAATGGATAAAAGCCACTTTCGTTGACTAACGATTTTATTTAGCATATGCAATAAGCCGTTAAACCCCTAGGTGTCCCTAGATGATGAGTTTTATCTCGTGAGGATTTTCAGGGATGATACCCATAAACATTAAGTCACCTCATACTATGATTGACCAAAATCCAATGAAAAAACTCAACAATAACAAAGATAGCATAACTTATTAATAAAGTGAATGAGAATTCACACAAAAGTCCTAAATTATTAACATTATTAGAAAACTTCAATAAAATTGAAACCTCAAAATTGCGAGATGAGCAGGGACATGTGATAGTTTAGATTTGATAAAACTTTTATAACCCATACAAACGTTACAACATGCACGACTCAAATCATCTCCGATGATTACAATCAACAAATGAAAGCACTCAGAAAAGGGTATAACTCACACGGGCATAAAGAGTAATTGTACATGAAAAATAGGCCACACACATGTCATAAATGAAGAACGATATATAAAAGTGAAAAATAAAATCTCATGAATGGATATTATTCATTAACTGAGATGAAAATAACTCTAATAGTTTATATCGCAAATATTCGACCTTCAAATCAATTTCACCCAAAGGTCAAATATGAATTTTAGGGACACAACTAAGGCTAGGTTAGATGTAGGAAATTAAGGTCTATTTATAGGTACAAAGGTATTTGGGAAGAACATATGGGATAATGGTAAGAGTGGGCAATTTAAAAATTGGAATTCATGTTCCATAAGTACAAATTTTCAATTGGAGTACGACTCCTTTATTCTTTCTTATAAGCATGGAATTCGAAATTTTCCAAAACTCTTTATTCAATTTTTCTTTTTTTTTCCCTTAAAAGTCAACTCATCACTTGATTGCAACCACATAAAAAAATCACAAAATCCCAAGTGCATTCCTTAATCGAGGTGAGGAAGGTGTATGTATGGTTTAAAACTCCAATGTGGAGTTGGTTAAGGGATTTGGGTATGAAACGAAGGGCTTTATTTTGGCTCAAGGGGGTTGAGTAGGGATAATAAGTTAGGTAAGGTTAAGGTCGATATGGGTTTAATAGAAAGAGGTCCTATGATCCTTTCACAGGGTTTGATGCGATTATCGGTACTCAACAATATTGAAAATCATGCTCAAGCGACAATTTTCATGATAAACTCAATTAATGAAAGAATAATGAGATTATCGACAAAAAAATACATTTTTCAAGAAAGAGAGTAATTGTATAACACTCACAAATGAAGTTAATAATCAAAACTCTCTTGGTGTAAGTGTATACAATGCACATTATGATCACCAAGTTATAATAGCCTTAAACCGAATCGTAAACAAGTATTTGTGCATGTGCTCATGGATTTCAATGTTTAATTTATGAAGTTTTTCATAATATTAACAATTTGAGGACTAAAAGCCAATAAATCATAAAATCTATGCATGCATCATTGCTATATAAATGGATAGGGTGATCATTCAAGTAATCATTGGAAACATAGGTTAAAAGCTTGAGAAAGAGAAGAGAAGAAATTTTTTAAAATTTGATTTTTTTAAATATATATACATTACGGGATTAATACACGAATTTCAGAAGACCCCAAAGATAAATATTCACACCCACCTCGAGTGAAAATGTTGCCATAAGGATGAGTGACATGACACTAAAATGGTATTAGTTCCAAACACGAGATATATAAAAGAAACTAAAAAAGTGTACAAAACAACAAGTATGAATGTGACGAGATGATATAGAAATGAAGTATGTCATATAATACTAGAGTTGCAAAAAAAGAGAAGGTAGTACAAAAAGGCCCAATAAAGACAGTTAATCCAAAATTGTGTCATCGGCACTATTCCGGAAAGTACGCATAGGGACTATATAAAATAGACATTGGGGGTAGAAAGAAGCGGGGGCATAGGGAATAATCATAATGACCACCACAGGGTCCCGCAACATCGGATCATAGGGCGCATATAGATTCTGGAAATAAGGTGGTAATGGCGCATCTGGACCATGTCGAAAGGAGTATATATCCCGCATCATAACATGCATAATGCTGAAGTCTCTACAGTAGTCTGATCGATCTGGTGATACTGATCCACAATTGTGGTGAAATGGGGGTCGAGCACCCTTTGCTCGACTTTTCTCAACTCAGCCTCCTCATTTGAGGACTGCAGTGTCGGGTTATCCACTCTCTGTTTCATCAGTCTAAGGGGGACCTTCAGAAATGTCCCAAGAATTTTTTATAACTAACTTGCCAAGCAGTGTTAGTGATTTTATCATCTTATTAGATCAAAGTTGGGCAGCCGTGAGCACGACAAATATGAGTGACGAGCAGCCCATAAGAAGGACGATTATCTTTGGAGTAGTATAAGCAACGACGTACATATAGTCAAACATAACCAACAAAAGATTATTTTTGTTATGTTCCCAATGAGTGAGTAGAGATATGACCCATGCTTGTAGCAAAGACTAGCTTTGTGCCCCATGGGTATCATAGATTTGACACTAATCAAGTGCAGGAGCCTCTGAGTTTCAAGCATTTCAGAGGTCAGAAAACTCTCACCCTCCCAACTATTCTCTGGAGCCAACCGCCTAATCATTTGTTCAATGGAGAACTTTTCGGTGCCGTGCTGCTGCGAATAGGTATAGTCATGGGGATTGGCTACCCCACACAAGTGATCAATAAAGTGTGATAAGGTAAGAGACCCCTGAGTACCCAGGACACAAGCTTCATATCCATCTTTTTCTTCCCTTTTAACTAACGTTGCATAGAATAACCGTACCCACATTTCGTTCACCTCACCCGTAGTGTCCAAGTAACTTTCCCATTTGAACTTGCGTAGCTAGTTGCGCACTTTCGTCGAAAAGTCATTAAGTTTAACAGGCCTTTCACTAGACAATGACCAATCATTTGCATAAAAAGCCAAGTACCATTCTCTTTCCCATTCATGGCAAAAACCACCAGCATTCCGACTGGAGGGAAGAAGGTGATCATATTTCTCCACCATTGTTGCCTAAAAATCAATAACAAAGCAAAGCATCATTATAAAAATCGATGTTAGCGTAAAGCGAGGTTTAGGGTTTAAATGGTGTCGGCAGGGAATAAGGTATCCAAATGTGCATGATGAGACATTTTGTCATCCAAACGGAGGTTGACTATCACAAAGAAATCATAAGGGTGTGCATGTGTCAAAAAGTGAAATAAATACGAAGTGTGGGCCAAATTAGAGTGAAAATGCCCTTTAAGGCATTTTGACAAACACTTTGTGTGCAAGTTAGGAAATAAGCATGATAGGTACAATTGCTTTGTTGAATTTCGCAAAAAATTTCATCACAATAAGAACGATATACAAAGCACATAAAGATAAGAGAGAAACAACAAAGAACAACATATGAATGGTGTTGATTCATAAATACTCAACAATATGTGATATAGCACAAACGAGGGAATGGGCAAAAAATTGAATCACAAATCCACGCACAATCTCAATAACAATAACAACAACAACAACAATGATAGCACAATGGAAGTAAATCATGGGAATATAGGGCATATAAGAAAGATTTACTCCATTCAAAGTTTGTTTAAATATCAAGAACAAACCCAACAATAAGCTCTAGGTTTTAACTTAAACTCAATTAACTCCAAGAATAAAGGAAAAATAGTTGATATTGTTACCATATAATGGAACTTGGAGAATAAATGGATATTTAGAGATTTAAAATGGAGGTTTAGGGTGGTATGGGTGGGACTTGGTAAGGGAATAAGGGAAAGGGTCATTTAGGTTAGAAGGAAAATAGCCCAAATGAAGAGAAGGTCACAAAAAAAACTAATAGTCTTCGAGGCCAACTCGGGCTGGTTTGGGGATTTTACAAACCTTCTCCCCACGATAATTTTTTTTGCCTACCTTTAGGGGTGACTAGGGCTGATTTTGGATTTCTCGGACTGTTCTGCCTAAGGGCTTGGAAATGACCCCAAAAAATTTCCCAGTAAAAAGTGCAACTGCAATAGATGTCAGGGGTTGCTCCACATAAAAAGATAGGACCGAGGGAACCCATTTGACCCCGTAAATGGGATTAACTAATGAAATTGACTCCTTAAATGGGTTAAACGACTCTAAAAAAGGTTTAAGGCATTGACCATACACCTTAAACACGCTCCCATCTTTGGGTTCTCAACCTCAATCACACCGGGAGGAAATATGATCTTAACGACCCTATCCATATCGACCTTAACTTACCCGAGAACAAATGCAATTGGGAATTATACAAGAGTTCTTTTTATGATGGGTGAAACAACGTTCGAGATATACTATTGTCATGTGTTATCTTTCACCCTCTCTTTGTAGATACGAACACTCTCATACGCGTCATTTAGAATTTCTTCAAACTCATTGAGTTGGAGAAATTATTTCTTCCTGGCTTCGTCCAATTCGAAATTTATTTTCTTGATTACCCCATAGGCTTTGTGCTTAAGATCCATGGGGAGATGAAAATGTTTTCCATATACAAATTTATAGGGGGACATACCGAGGCAAGTTTTATACACCGAGAGATAGGCCCATAGCACATCAATTAGCCATAATGACCAATCCTTATGGTCGGGATATGCCATCTTCTCTAGGATATGTTTGATCTCACGGTTAGCTAACTCGGCTTGGCCGCTAGTCTGAGGGTAGTAGATTGTTCCAACCTTATAAATTACCCCACACTTCCTCATGAGATTAACAAACACTAATGATTGCCTTCGCAGTACCAAAGAGAGAAAGTATGTGTTCCTTTAGGAAATTTAAAACCACCCCTTGATCATTCGTCCGCGATGCTATTGCTTCCACCTATTTGGAAACGTAGTCAACCGCGACAACGATATACAGGTTAACAAAAGATTAGGGAAATGGGCTCGTGAAGTCAATGCCCCAATAATTAAATACCTCGATTTCGGATATGGGGGGACATCGGCATCATGTTCCGTTGAGTAATCGCGTGCAACTTTGAGCAATGCTCACATGACAAACAAAATTCATGCGCATCCTTAAAAAGCGCGGGCTAATATAGTCCGAATTGAAGAATATTTATAATGATTTTTTTTAGGAAAAATGTCCTCCACATGCTTCTGAATGAGAAAATCGAATGATGCTTGCTTAAACAAGTATGGATCGTTGAAGAACAAACGTTGCGCACCCAAATTAAGAACTTCCCCTTCTCTTAAGGACTCCATTGTGAGGGATTGGATGCCGTTACAAGGTAGTTCACGATGTTCGCGAACCATGGAAGAGAGGAAGTGGAAAATCGTTATTCATCCGAAAAGAATTCGTCTATGGAGAGTTGCTCTTTAGGTGCCTCAAACGTCAACCGAGACAAGTGGTCGGCTACGATGTTCTCTACTTATTTTTTATCTTTTATTATGAGATTGAATTCTTAGAGTAGTAAGACCCACCTAATCAAACGCGGCTTAACGCCCTTTTTAGAAAGAAGGTATTTTAGCGTTGCATGGTCGATAAAACAAACTATGGGAGACACGCCGAAATATGCTCATAATTTATCTAAGGCAAATGCTGCCACTAGTAACTCATTCTCGATGGTGGAATAGTTCAATTGTGTACCATTGAGAGTCTGACTAACATAGTATATGATGTATCACTAGCATCACACCTTAATTAAAATGATAAGATCCAATATGGGGCGGGCTTGCATAATGGGGGCGGTGGTAAGCATGCTTTTTAACTTCTAAAAATCTAATTAACGAATCTCGCTCCATTCAAACGGGGATTATTTTGAGAGTATCTTCAATTAAATCCCGCATGACCGAGAAAGAACCTTACGTCTTTACTTGATTTTGGGGAGAGAAAATCGACAATTACCTCGATTTTTGCCTTATCCATAGATATGCCTTCGGAGGAGGCAATATGCCAGAAAACAATCTCTTTTGTAACCATAAAATGACATTTCTCTCAATTTAGGACAAGATTTTTCTCAATGCATCTTGACAAGAATTTTTCAAGAATGGAGAGGCAATGGTCAAAGGAATTTCCAAAGACACTGAAATCATCCATGAACACCTCCAAATCTCTCTCAAACATGTCACTAAACATACTTAACATGCACCTATGAAACGTGGAAGGTGCATTGCACAAACAAAATGATAACATTTTATAGGCAAAAGTGCCAAAAGGGCATGTAAAAGTAATCGTGCCTTGGTCTTAAATATCTAACTAAGTTTGGTTATATCCGTAATAACCATCCCAAAAAGTAATAAAATGGGTGGCTCGACACGTGCTCAAACATTTGGTTGATAAATGGAAGGGGAAAGTGATCCTTTGAGGTCACGTCATTGAGCTTTCAGTAGTCAATGCACACGTGCCACCTGGTGGTGGTATGTTTTGTGATTAATTCTCCCATCGCATTCTCAATGACAGTGATTCCCAATATTTTTGGAACCACTTGAATCGATCTCACCCACTCGCTATCCGATATTAGGTATATGATATTTGCATTTAAAAACTTATTGGCCTCGACCTAAACCACCTCTTTCATCACGGGTTTCAACCTACGTTGCATTTCTCGTTTGGGTTTGTCTTCCTCCTTTAGGTGTATTTTGTGGCTACAAATAAATGGCCTATTACCTTTAAGTCCACTATCATCCACCCAAAGGCACCCGTGTGCCTTTTCAACAAGTTCATCAACTTTCCTTCTTGTCCCTCGTCAAGTTGGGATGAGATAACGATGGGATATGTCTAACTCTCACCAAATATACATACTTGAGGTCAGATGGCAAGTTCTTGAGACCAAGCTTTGTGAATCGCACATCAGAGGGCACTTTGTAAGAATCACGAGGGGGTAAATCCTGAAAATTAGAATACCACCCCACTTCATCCACTTTCTACACATCATCCAATAACGAACTCACTAGGTCGACTTTGTGATCATAAGGGGAATAATCTCCTTCGAAATCAAGCGAGTTTAATGTTAAAGCGCTCTTGGACAATCTCCTCAATGAGGTCTACCTCATAGGTCTCATTATCATCACCCGTTTGCTTAGCAATATTGAAAATGATAAGCTCCAAAGTCATGTTCCCAAAACTGAGATTAATTTGCCCATTTATAACATTGATTAAAGCATTCAAGGTTGCTAGAAAAGTCCAACCAAGGATAATGGAGATATGGTTGCTATTATGTGCAACGGGACGAGTATCCAACACCACAAAGTCCACCAAAATGTAGAATTTGTCAACTTGAATGACGACATGTTCTACTACCCCTCTCGAAACCTTAACGGAGCAATCCGCTAATTAAAGAGTGATTTTAGTGGGCTTAAGTTAGCCTAAGCTGAGTTGTTCATACACAGAGTATGGTAACAAATTCACAATCGCGCCTAAATCAAGCAAAACTTGCTTGATTTTAAATTCCCCAATCACACATGAGATGGTAGGCCACCCCGGGGTCCTTATACTTGGGAGGTAACTTGGATTGGATAATAGAGCTCACATTTTGAGCCAAAAATGCCTTTTTCCTCATAAAGAGTTTACGTTTTGACATAATCAAGTCCTTGAGGAACTTGGCATAGGTGGGAACTTGGTTTATTGCATCGAGGAGAGGGTTGTTGATTTTAACTTGTTTAAACATCTCTAAGACATCGTCATTAGTGGCATCTTTTTGGGGAGCTATTAGCCTTTGAGGGTAAGGCATGGAAACAAGGCATTTCATAAATACTGATGTCTTAACTCGAGGCTCGTCATTACACTCATTTGGGAAAGTTTCTTCGACCTCTACTGTTTGGGTGAGACTTCCTTAGAATTTGGAGGTGGGGTGGGATTATCTTGTCAACTACTTTCCCACTTCTGAGAGTGGTGATAGCCTTCATTTGATCGTGCAAGGTAATTGAGCTTTTGGTACTAACCTGATGTTGCCCAATAAGCCCTTGAGGTTGTGAGGGAAATTTACCCTTTGCTTGAACACTCAATGATGTAGTCAACTTCAAAAGTGAAGATTTTATTTCCATAAATGTTTACGCGTTTTGAGTATTCACATTAAGTTGAGTACTCATAAAAGCTTGAAGAGTGTCTTCAAGACTTTTCCTATGTTGGGGCATATAAGGAGGTTAAACCGTGGGAGTACATCCCATTAGAGGACCTTAAATTTTCAATGGAGGAGGAGGTGCTTGTAAGTACGATAGTTGATAATTTGGATGCAGAGGATTTTGTGCTTGTTAGGGCTACCCATAATGGAAACTGGGATGGTTTCTCCATGAAGTATTGTACCCTCATCCAAGAGGAAACATGTATTGCTTCTTGTAAGTAGCCATTACATTATCTTGGTCATGAAGAATCATGTTATAAGCCGAGAATGTGGGACAATCCCTTTTAGAGTGATCATTGATGTTGCAATTGGCACAAGACTCCTCAATACAAAATTGAGTTAGGACGGTGGGGTACCGAATCTTTAAATCATAGCATCAACTCTCCCTGTTAGTTTAGAAAATTTCATTGACATATCATCCCTATCGATGAGGTGATACATCCTATGGCTAGAGAAGGTTGGATTATAAGATCATGAATTAGCTTTATTTGGGTCTAATATGTCCCAAGCTTTAGTGGTCTCGACCCAATATTTAAAGTGCGCCTCGACATATTCTGAGTCCATGCCTAGGAATTCTCCAGAGCACATTCAAGAATTGGGCTTGCATATCACACCAACTCCTAATAGAATTTGGAACCAAGGACCATAACCAAGTTTTAGACTTGCCCTTAAGAGAGAATGGAAAGAGTTTGAGACATGTTGCATCAAATGGACAATTTTGATCACTAAAAATAGTGACCACTTCCTTAAACTACTGTATATATAGGTACGATTATTCATTTTCCATGCTGTGAAAAGTGGGTAACAGTTGTATCATTCCATTCCGAAAATGGAATTGCGCGACATTGTAGGGGAAAATGATATACGACGGAGAGGTGTTCCTATTTGGCTGTAAGCATTATCTCATTAGCCAATATGGTAGATCAACCTCTCCTCGGTTACCATGCTCACTAAGATTATCGCCTATGGTGGTGGAATCGTAGTTGGCTAAGGAATGTGTGAAAATGGAAGGAGTAGGAGATGGTTTCCAATAATCCGACCGCTCGCTTGACGACATATTTTCCAATAAGGGATATTGATTTTTATCATTTTCGTTTTGCATATATGAAAATTTTGTATTTGTTCTAAAAATCGTGTTGTCACAATGACCATATTGAATGAAATCGTGTAGCCTAAATTTTGTTGCCAATCCCCGACAACGGTGACAAAAACTTGATGCTCAAGAAACTATGTTTGATTCAAGTGTAAATCAATTGCAATAAGTAATAACCAGGAAAGTTCAAGATCAAAATCCACAGGGATTGGACAATAAGAGAAGAACGAGTTCGGGCTATACGTCACAAAATTAAAGTGAAAAAGATGACAATTATGGGGGGTTGTTGACGTAAAAAAATGGACTAAATCCAAATTTATCATCACAGATAAAGTATAATATGCAATATAAACAAACACACAAGAGACAAAGATTTTTAAAGTAGTTCAGCTATGAAGAAAGCCTACGTCCACTTTAGTATTATTTTTTATGGTTATAATAGCATAGTTGGGTGGCTATGAGAATGATTTAATTGTCCCTTTGAGCATGGGAGATAATGTATTTATAGTGGTTAGGAGTCCAAGAGATGGAATTCCGTTATATATTTGTATAAATTAAATATAACTGTTGATATTCACATATAACTGTTGATATTCACATATAACTGTTGATATTCAAGGGTACATTGACTGTTTATGACTCCATAGAAATGGCTCTTGATATTATTGATGGTTCATATTCAACAGGTTGGTCAGTCGGTTAGCCGACTAACTGTCTCGGGAGCCGACCACGTAAATAATTACTATGAAGATTTTTACACAGGAGAATGGGTGTCCATTTCTCATTTGTCCCCAATGCTCCATGCTTGATGATTTAGTGAAAAGATGGAGTATTTATTTTGAAAAGTTGCTCGGTGTCCAAAATGGTGGAGGTTGGCTACCGTCGTTTCGATGTATCAGTAAAGTGGCATTTGAAAAAGTGCGAACTACCAAAAGATACTCTAGTTTCTCTACCCTTGATGTTTCTCTTGCTGGGATGGATAAGGTCGAGGGAAAATTCCCCATGAAATGACTCATAAGAGCTTTGTTATTTCCTTATAATGAATGTTTCTATTTTTATGTTTTGCTGAAGCCATTGGTGTTGGAATAATTACTTGATCTTTATTTTTGCTTGTGATTAGTTTTTAATCAGGTTGTCGACTAGGTAATCTGTGTAGACTAGTTAGTCGGGTCAATGATGATTGTAATGCCTTAGATTCTACTAATGTTGTTCTTAGATGAAACTGTAAATAGTTTTGTTGATATAAGTTGTAGCATTAGTTATCAGTGGCGACCAAGTGCATTAGGAATGTATAATTATTCTTATATTTTAACTTGGTCAGGTAAAACTTCTTGTGTTTATACAAGAAGTTTTACGGACTTCTTGTACTTGACTTGTCAAATACGAAGTCATATATGAAGTTTGATGTTAGGATCTTGTCTGTGCGTTAGTCAAGTATGGTCGGATCTTGTCGTCCATAAGTCTGCAACGGATTTCCTAGATATAGTGAACTTCTTATTCGTGATCTATTCAGAGACGAGGTCATACATGAAGTTTGATTTTAGCCATACAGCTGAGGTTCTTTGCTGAAATGTCTTCAGTTTTAGTCCAATTTTTGTTGAGTTGCATCTTTTCTGCATTTTTTTAGTATGACTGATAATTCGTGCAAGCCAGTATTATCTGTTGATCGGATAAATGGCCCAAATGTAGAGGCCGACCAAAGATCTATGAAGCATTAATGCGCTGAGGCTTGCTTGAATAATGTCGCAGTGAATTCGTTCACATGTCAACATATCTACGGAGCCCCCAATCAGGCTTATGAAAAGAAGATTGAATAATAATAATGCCCGACCATTCATCGGGACTTTATTGCGAGTCACACTGACCATTTATCGGGTGCTGAAATAAGATGATCCAATGATTATCATGCCAATAATAATAATGCTTGACCATCCGGCAGGACTCTGATGCAATATAATGCCTATTATATATATAACGATCAAATAATGAGCATGCTCGAGCATCTAAACTTGAATCGCAAATATAATGCTGACTAACAGATGAACATGTAATCATTAGCAGAGGTTGAATTAAATAAGAATGATAATGCGCAACAGTCCATTGGGGCTAAATTGTGATAAATCTAGCCTAGTGAGAAATCCAGAGAAATAATGAAAGTGTCGACCATCTGTCCAGGCCTTTAAATAATGCCTGAGGGGACCGAGTAAATATTACGAATGATCTTTCATTGTTATAGAAAAATAGATTTCCACGCCATTCATTATGGTTGAATACTAAATGCAATGTTGATTAACAATAGACTATGCTAACCATTTGTCAGGACTGAATATAGATAAGGATTATCTTGACTAATCATCTGTTGGGGATAATGTAGAAGCTATCTTCGGGATTAAATATATGACAATAAATATTTTGCCGATCTTCTGCCGAGATGGATCTTGAATATGCATAACCATCCTTTAAGTTAAGAATCAAAATCAGACAATTTGGAGAAATATCAACGTCCGAGTATCCGTTGGTTATAACAAATAATCTTGCCCAACCAGTTGTAGAGTCTTTAAAGTGTTGTAGCGTTCTTTGACCGTCCGTCAGAGCATTAATAAGATTTTTAGGAGCTTAAGATTGTGGCCGAGCAATCGTTGGGACTGAATCTTGTACTTGTGGAAGTTAATAAATTGTCCGATCATTTGTTGAGGTTAAATCAAATAGAAGTTATCATGAGATTGAATTGTTCGACCAATTAATGTATGACATACTTTCATTCGACCATCTACCGAGGAAAAAATCATAGCATCAAATGAGTGTAATTAGCGATCTAATAATTTTTATAACAGGACCTCACCGAGATGATTGTACCCGAGCATCCGTCGTAGCTATAATGAATAATTGAAAAATTATTACATTGATAAATTTTAAAAGCAAGTGCTCGAATAAATAATATGGGTGCTCTATGAATGTGCCCAACCGTTTATGAGAACAAAATTGTAATAATGTTGGATAAAAAATGTCATTCCAAGCCAATTCGAGTCCCGTAAGGGCCACGGGCCACGGACCACGGACCACGGACGGTTTATGTGTGCACTTAATTGTGTGATTTCACACTGCCTGTTTCGAAAGCCTTATTTGGAACGAATGGATTAATCTTGAGGTGCGCGTAAATTGGCTCGAGAATTATCCTCCGTACCAAAAAAAAAAACATATATATTGTTGGTCAACTACCGATTGGTCTAAAAAGTGACAGTGAGCGAGGTAATCAATACCAAGGGAGTGAAATTCATTTAAAGAAATGAATGAAAACCAAACCCATAAAAATATTCATTTTGTCAAAATTTAATATTTAAAAAGACCACTAATTTTGAGTTGAAGAATTGGTAAGCAAAATCGTGAGAAGCATAAACGTAAGCCCCTTGGCTTGTCCACCTGCAATCGTGTGAGGGATTGTTCGGCGTGGCTGAAGATAGCAGCAGACTAAAGATTTTGTTGGTGATCGGTTGAAAGATAGTCCCTAGATCTTATAATTTTGGTCACCAACCTCCGGCGATGTTGCTGGTGGGTCCTCGCACCTTGCTACCAACCAGTTAAGAGAAAATTGTTTTTCTGCCCATGAATTTGAGGTCGAATAAGTCAACATTGTTGGTCGAAATTTAGCAGGTCGGTGGGCCAAAAACTCACGAGGGAGAAGATATGCAAGCAAGCTGTCTTTATAATCCATAAGATCGCTACTCGGAGCGAAGCGAACGAAGAGAAGACCGGTGGTGCTCGACTCAACGATCAACTCCAAATCTGATCGAAGCAACTGGCGATTGTAGGTGACTCTGCTCGGAGGGGAACATGATCCTAAAGTAATAGCACAGAGTGGAAATTATTATTCAAATAAAACACGATATCTGCAATTTGCACAAGAGGCATTAAATGAAAATGATAAAGTACAAATCGCCTGTGTTACGTGGATTATTAAAAATCGCCAGTGCATTAAATGAAAATGAAAATGAAAATGATAATGATAAAGTTGTATATAAAATCATATAACAAATTACAAAATTTATTCAAAATAACAGTGTTACGTGGATTATTAAAAATATTTAGTTCGCAAAGATAGTTACACGAGATTCATGATTGAAAGAAATAATGTGTATGTTGATACCAAATTTATTCTGCTGACATTGACCAATTATGTGGAGACACGTGTCAATCTACATGGCACTCGCAAACATTTTTTGAACAACACCTTGACTCTGAGGAACTCAATCTCCCCGACCAACTCAGGCGCTCCGAGTAACAAGTGTTCTCCAAGGAACTCTATTGTACCAACTTTTGGCGAGGAACTCAGCAGCTTTCAATCTCCTTTCATCCTCCATCTTTTGGCGATCAACTTCATGAAGTCTACCGACTTCCTCTTCAGCGGTTTTGAGCTTGTTCTCAAACTCCTCAGCATTTTTGAGTTTCTCCCCAAGCTCTTTATTCTTCTTCTCAGACTCTTTCATCTTCTTCTCCAAATCTTTGAAGGCCTCCACATCTCGGTCTCTTTCTTGCTCGACAGACTTAACCTGTTTCTCCCAAGCAATTTTATTCTCCTCATACTTTTGATGAGATTCCTTTAAAGACTGGGTCAATCCAGTAAAAGCCTTTTCTACTCCATCCGAGGAACTGGAAGCTCGGATGGCCTCATCTCTCTTCACAATGCTGTTGAAACACCTCACCAACTGGAAAGAGGAATAATTCTAAGTCAATGTACGAACATAATATTAAAGTCAGAAGGTTCAGAAAGTTCTTCCAAAGTAACCCATAAAGGAATAGAAAAATCAGAGCGAAACTTATCAAGCGACTCAACAAGGTAAACCATGATGAACAAAGAAAATAAAAGAGAAGGAAGAAGATCTTACAGAAAAAGGGTGGATCAGTTGACAACGAACAATGGAATAAATGAACGCACAAGATAGAGAAGAAGTAAAGAAGTTCTAAGATGCAGATTTGAAAAAAGTAAAAGACGATCGAATTTTCTGAAGCGTTTAATACTTTACCTCGGGAATAGAGAAAAGCAATGATTACCAGGATGGACGATTGCGTATCTGGCGGCTAAAAAGAAGAAAAGGGCACGAAAAACGAAGCGGCAATGGAAATTCAAAATATTTATAAAGACTGATACTATGCATTTATAAAGGAGTTGTATACAATGAATACTTTCCTAGAAACCATACAACCCGAAAATCTAAGCAGCAGAATGTTCCATACTTTTCTTCAACATCAAACTAAGAAACATTGGGGGCTTCTGTTGATACCAAATTTATTTTGCTGACATGGACCAATTATGTGGAGACACGTGTCAATCTACATGGCACTAGTAAACTTTTTTTGAACAACACCTTGACTCCCCGACCAACTCAGGCGCTCCGAGCAACAAGTGTTCTCCGAGGAACTCTATTGTACCGAGCAACTCATGTATACCGAGCTACTTAGGCGGTCGGAGCAGCTTAGGCGGTCCGATCTGCATCTCGTACAAAGCATTCATATTCGGATAATCAAGAGGATGACTGCGCATTAAATGCTCATTATTATCACACAGACGCACACGCCTATTGGACAGCTATGTATTATTCTTTCATTTGTGTCGCCTCAAGGCTATAAATACATTGTAACCTCCTCATTAGCAGGGGACTCAGAATTTCTTGATAAACCCATTATCGAGAATTTTGCAAACAGTCAGCAATAACACAAACAGTGGACGTAGGCCATTCTTTCAAGGCTGAACCACTTTAAAAATCTTTTGTCTTGTTTATTTTTATTTGTGATTAAAGAATTAGGTCAAATTTAGTTTTTTACGTCAACAGATTGGCGCCATCTATGGGAAACGACTGTAATTATCATTTTTCACCAAAATAATTCATCACCAATGGCTGATAATCCTGAATCCAGTAATCGAAACGCTGGAAACCTCCCAAATCCATCCACTCCTCCAAGTGTCCAAGATCTGGTTAAAATAATGGCTAATTTGGCTCAGGGCTAGACCGCCATGCAAGAAACCATGCGACAACTCATGCAAACTATCCAGGGTGGAGCACCCGCCCAGTCAGGACAACGAAGCATTCAGAGAAATACCCGATTGCCTTCTTCTCGAACTAGACGAACGTCATTCCCGGAAGAATCTCATTCTAGACGTACCGATTCATATCGTACTGAGAGATCCAATGATCCTTCTTATCATCCTGGAAGGACTTCCTCGGTACGAGCTACAGACACTCAACAAAACGTCACTCTATCTCCAGAAAGGACCAGTGCTCTTGAAAGATTCAGTAGAGTCTCTCCATTTGATTGTTTGGGTCCTACAAGGAATAAAAGTCCCCCTATGATGGTGTCGAGGAACTCTCAACGATCCTCTAATTTAAAGGAAGGTTCTGCCAAATCCCGACCAGCTGCTCGTCGTGAAAGATCCCAAGAAGCAAATTCAACATGATCAGTTACTCGGACCAATAGGCCCGATGAGGGAAATGATGCATGGAAGGGATCTATTCAGAGGTTGGAAAATAGACTAGGGGAAATGGCTAAGGCCAAGAATCCTCTACAAAGAACTTTTGTCCAAGGGACACCTTTATCCAGGCAATTGTGGATTTTCCCACACCATCAAAGTTCAAAGCACCTGTTGTGACTCCTAAATATGATGGAAAAACTGACCCTGTCCTTTATATAGAACAATACCAAGCTGCTGCAGATATCTATGCTGTGCCAGACGAGATGAGATGCAGGGCATTATCGGGAACTCTTACCGAATCTGCTCAAATATGGTACAATAATCTTCCTCGGGGGAAGATTGCAACTTTCTTTCAACTGGCCGAGCTCTTTATTGGAAACTTCTATTTTGGAGAAAAACCAGTTAAACGAGTAGCACATTTGTTAAGTGTTAGACAAAAATCAGGTGAGAGCACCAGGGATTACATAACTCGTTTCAATAACGAGAAGCTCGAAGTTATTGATTATAAAGAAAAGATAACAATTACTGCTTTGATGAGTGGACTATTGCCAAATAAATTATACTACACTTTGGCCAAAGATCCACCTAGGACCATGTCAAAATTAATTGCAAAAGCAACCAAAATCATGAATGCCGAGGAAGCTATGGCTGCGAAGAAGAATATGGATCCCAAAGAGACCAAGATTGAGGGTGATAAGGCTGAGAAGAAAGAGCAGAAGAATAATGGTGGCAACAAGCAGTCAAAAGAAAAGCAAGCATTGGAACAGTTGAAGAAATTTGGAAACTATACTCCTTTGAAGGTAGGTATAAACCACGTTCTAGAAGAGATCAAGAACAACGAGGAGTTAAACTGGCCTAAAAAAATAAAGACAGATCCTGACAAGAGGGATAAATCCAAATATTGCGTGTTCCATAAGGATCATGGTCATACGACCAAAAACTGTATAGCTCTTCAGAATGAAATTGAAGCACTCATCAAACGAGGAAATCTAGCCAAGTATGTTGATCGCAGAAATGAAGGAAAGAACAATGACCGAGCGAGACAGAGATCTAGATCTCCTCGACGAACAAAATATGACAAGAAAAGAGATCATGAAGATGATACAGAAGATGACCCCGATCTCCCCAAAAGACCAAGATAGCCAGAACGTGAGGTATTTTCAATTCATTTCGGATCATTTGATTGTAATGTTATTATAGGTGGAGATGCAGGAGGTGGAGACCTTACTGCAGAAAGGAAAGCTTACCTCAATGAGGCTCAAGCTTGTTCGTATATTCAGCTAGATAAATTTAGTTGAGGATGATTGCCCGACGAAGGTGAACAAAGATAAACTGGTCATCGGTTTCTCTAAGAATGACCTCACATGTGTGCTATATCCTCATGATGACCCGTTGGTGATCAAAATGAGGATGAAGGAAGTGATGATCTCAAGAGTACTGGTGGATAATGGTAGCTCAGCGGATATCCTGTTCTACTCATGCTTTGACAACTTAAATTTAAAGTTATCTCAGTTGGAGACTTATCACAGACCCCTCCTCGGTTTTACTGGCGAGAAAGTTTTTCCACTTGGGACGATCAAGTTAGATATGTTCATCGGTACATAGCCTGCTTGTCGAACAGAAAGAGTGCACTTTTTTTGTGATGGATAAGAATGTTCAATCAGCTTACAATATCATCATGGGAAGGGTAGGATTGAAAAAGTTCAAAGCAGTACCATCTACAGTACATCAATGTTTAAAATTCCCAACCAACTTTGGAGTAGGAGTGGTGAAGGGCGACCAAAAAGTAGCTCGAGAATACTACTATTCATCTGCCGAGCAAGAAGAGCGTGAAGAATACAAAAAGAAGACTACTACTTATCAGCTTGATGAGATAGAAGATGCAAAGATTGAGACTTTAGACCCAAGAGATGAGTCTCAGCTCGTTAAGGGTCAGGTCATGGAGGCTACTGAAAATATTATTATGGACGACGAGCATCCAGAACAAACAACTCAAATTGGTGCTTCACTAGATGTGTCAATAAAATAAGAGCTAATAGCGTTGATAAAAAGCAGAAAACAAACTTTTGCATGGAGCCACGAAGACATGCTAGGGATAGATCCAAATTTCCTATGTCACGAGCTTAATGTGAATAAGGAGATCAAGCCAGTAAAATAAAGAAGAAGAGTGTTCAGCCCAAAAAGAACCAAGCTATACAAGAAGAAGTCGAGAAGCTCCAGAAAGATTTCTTTGTTGAAGATGTCAAATATCCAGACTGGTTAGCTAACGTGGTGATGGTGAAGAAGAAAAATAATAAATGGAGGATGTGTGTAGACTTCACCGATCTCAATAAGGCATGCCCAAAGGATCATTTTCCTCTGCCCCTAATTGATCAACTGGTGGATGCTACCTCGGGACACGAATTGCTAAGTTTTATGGATGCTTACTCTGGTTACAATCAGATTAAGATGAAGCCTGAGGACAGGGAGAGTACCTCTTTTATTACCCCTAGGGGAACTTATTGTTATAATGTTATGCCTTTTGGATTGAAAAATGCAGGTGCTACATATCAGCGACTGATGAACACGGTGTTTGCAGAGCAAATCAGTTACAACATGGAAGTTTATGTTGACGATATGTTGACAAAGAGCAAGAAAGCTGCTGATCATCTAATTGACTTAGGCCAGACCTTTGATCAACTAGATAAATATCAAATAAAGTTGAACCCTACAAAATGCATATTCGGAGTACGAGAAGGCATGTTCCTCGGGTATATTGTCAACCAATGAGGAATTAAAGCAAACCCTGAAAAGATCAAGGCTCTATTGGGACTACGATCTCCAACGACGAAGAAGGAAGTGAAAAGTCTCACAGGGCGAGTTGCAGCACTTAATAGATTTGTATCACGAGCAACTGATAGATGCCTCCCATTCTTCAAAACACTCTGAAAAATGTTTGAATGGAGTGATGAATGCGAGAAGGCCTTCCAAGAGTTGAAGAACTACCTGGGAGCACCTCCACTGTTGTCCAGGTCAGTGATGGGAGAAAGATTGTAGTTGTATCTGGAAGTTTCGGAGAATGCAGTTAGCTCGGCATTAATAAGAATGGAGGATGGAGTGCAAAAACCAAAATTATTACACTAGAAAGGCCTTCCGAGGAGAAGAGATCAGATATCCAAGACTGAAAAAGTTAGCACTAACGTTGATCAAAGCGAGTAGAAGAATGAGGCCATACTTCCAGGCTCATACCATAGTTGTGTATACCGATATGCCGTTGAGGAAAGCTCTTCAGAAACTGGAGAAATCAGGGATATTGATGTACTGGGCAGTAGAACTTGGTGAATATGACATAGTTTATGAGCCTAGATCGTCGCTTAAAGGGCAAGCAGTAGCAGATTTTATCGCAGAATTCACTTATCCTGACACCTCCGAGGAGCAAAAGCTGAATACCGACCAATCTGTGGATGTTACAGGATCATCAAATTTAAACTCCGACCAACTTAAGTCGGCTGACGATCAAGAGGAGATGGTCGATGAGCAGCAAGAAGTGTTAGGGGAGGATATAAAGAAGCAACAAATATTCCACCGAGGAACTCTATCTGATAAAAAATTTGAGGATGAAGTACCTATATGGAATCTGTATGTGGATGGCTCATCTTGAAGTACAAGCTGCGGGCAGGGATTATTTTAAACAGCCCAGATAAAATCGATGTGGAGTATGCTCTGCGCTTTCAAGTTAAAGCCTCTAATAATGAGGCTGAATATGAAGCTATGATTGTAGGTCTTAGTTTAGCAAAAACCATGGGGGCAGAGCAGGTCATTGTATTCAGTGACTCATAGTTGATCGTAAATCAAATGCTGGGAGTGTACGCAACAAAGGGAGAATTGATGATCAAGTATTATGTGAAAGCAATGGAGATTCTATCGAGCTTTAACGTTGTGCAATTAATTAGAACACCAAGACTGGAGAATGCAAGAGCAAATGCTTTAGCTCGGTTAGCCTCAGCCACACGCACCGAGCTACGAAGAACAATACCAATAGAAATTTTAGCTAGCAGGAGCATTGAGAAAGATCTAGAGATGAACTTTATTACCCTTGATTTAGGACCATCCTGGATGGATCCTATCAGGGCCTATATTAAGGAGGGGGTTTTACCAATTAATAAGCTCGCAGCCAAGAAACTAAAGTTTAAAGCTGCTTGTTATGTATTGAATAATGGTATTCTATATAGACGAGGAATTATAGCAGGTTTGCAAAGATGTGTGCATCCCTCCGAGGTGAAAAACTTGATTGAAGAGGTCCATGAAGGGTCCTGTGGAGCCCATGTAGTAGGTCGGACGCTTTTGCAAAGAATAATGACGCAATGATACTATTAGCCTACGATGAGGGCTGATTGTATAGCCTATACCAAAAAATGTGACAAATGCCAACGCTTCTCCTTTATCCGAAGAACTCCCCAAGCATTGTTAACACCCATTACTTCCCCTTGGCCATTTTCCATGTGGGGAATAATAGACTTGGTCGGGCCACTCCCAACGACTAGAGGAAGGTTCAAGTACCACGTAGTCACTGTGGATTATTTTACTAAATGGGTAGAAGCTGAACCTCTTATTGATATGACTTATGATAGGGTATATCAATTTATTTGGAAGAATATCACTTGTAGATATGGTCTTCCCCATGCATTTATTACCGATCATGGAACCCAATTTGACAACGAGGAGTTCGCTGCATATTGTCATCAGTCAAACATATTGAAAACCCACTCTGCACCAGGCCATCCCCAGAGCAATGGACAAACTGAGGTGACAAACAGAACGCTGCTGAATGGTTTGAAGAAAAGACTGGATGATGCGAAGGCAAATTAGATCAATGAGCTACATTCTGTGTTGTGGGCTTATCGTACTACACCACGAGCAGTAACAGGAGAATCTCCATACATGCTGGCATTTGGAAGTGAAGCTGTTATACCTGCCGAGATGGGCCTCCCCACACACAGAGTGCTGAATTTCAATTATCCTATCAGTGACTTGAAGAGAAGATTAGACTTGGATATGCTCGAGAAAGTTAGAGATAAAGCAGTAATTAGGAATGCTGCATACCAATAACGAACAACTCTGTTCTACAACAAGAGAGTAAAGAAATGTGATTTGAAAGAAGGGGACTACATGCTAAACAAAGTAATTCAAAAGCACAATAAACTGGAAGCTAACTGGCATGGACCCTACAGAGTAACATAAGTTTTTCGTCCAGGAACCTACAGGATTGAAACCTTAGAAGGAGAAGAATTTAAGAATGCATGGAATGCAGAACATCTACGCAAGTATTATCAGTAGTTGGGATTCCTATGTAAATGAAGTTTTCTTCAGTATGAATAAAGTGTTGAAATTTTTATCCAATTCTCTCCTTTTGATGAAATTTTTTCGGAGTATTAGTGCTACACACTACGCATCAAGTTCAGAACAAAAATCCACCAACTACGGTTGGTCGATAAAATAAACCCCCCAACTACGGTTGGTCGGTCCCCCAACTACGGTTGGTCGGTCCACCAACTACGGTTGGTCGGTAAAATCAACCCCCCAACTACGGTTGGTCGGTCCACCAACTACGATTGGTAGGTAAAATAACCCCCCAACTACGGTTGGTCGGTCCCCCAACTACGGTTGGTCGGTAAAATAAAATCCCCCAACTACGGTTGGTCGGTAAAATAATTACCACCAACTCTAAGTTGGCCGGGAAACAAAATATCACCAACTCCGGTTGGACGGAAACAATTGGTTAAGCAATATCATCGGATGGAAGTCGTTTCGTGGCTTATAATTAAAAAGTGATTAGCCACTATAATCAAAAAATAAAACAAAATTTCTTTACTTATGGCATATCAAATTACCACCAACTCTAAGTTGGTCGGGAAATAAAATATCACCAACTCCGGTTGATCGTCAAATAATGGTCAATAATAAATTTTCACCAACTCCAGTTGGTCGGCAATTTAAAATAACACAGTAAATTTTTGTTTTCTTATAAGATATACATATACGTTCATCATAGAATAAAATAGATATTTATAAAGTAATGACAAAAGACAAATGATGTGAGAAATGTATTTCATTACCAAAACTTTTCATTCAAATCGAGAAGGATTACATATGCTGTGGAAAGTAGAAATCATTACATAAAAATCCTATTCTATTGCCTTTTTCCCTTCTGCTTTTGAAACAGGTTCTACTCCAGCAGGAGGATCATGTAAAGCGTAAGGAGAATTTATGAAGTTCAGATCTCTAAGCATCCTGACATTCATTACTGATGGCCGATCAAGTAAGTGCTCAGGGCGAGATATCTCAAAATTAGAATAAAGACTGTAGTCGCCAAGATACTTTGAGATCAGGCACTGAGGAATTGCCCGAGTAGGAATCCAACTCATGTCAAGCTTAAATGGAGGCACTGGCAAATCAACCAACCCAGGATCATAATAGTCCCACAAATAGTGACCCTGTTCCAATTGTAGCACACCCAGGGCATTCAGCCATCCTTGCTTGTACCCCTCGTTGTTTGACTGCTGGATTCGGTCATCAAGGTGGTAAAGGGCTTCATTATATCTAGACATCCAAAACTCTCGGGGCTATTTGTGAAACTGATAGGTCAACCTCTCCATTTTCTCGTGGAGGTTCTTCACTAAAAGTTCTTTATTCTCCAAGGCAGAGCTTTGTGCATAGAGTTGCTTGTCGAGGTTCAGAATCTTTTTGGACATCTCAGCTAATGCTTGATTCTTCGCCACCAATTGGAATGCTTAATTATCCAAGGCTGCTTGTGTTCTAGCTTCTTCAACAGTAATTCGAGCAACCTTTGCTCGTCCTCGAGAAGCTCTTGCTCATCCACGAGCAGAAGTAGAGGGACCAGTCCTCTTTAAAGTTTATAATTTATCTCTCAAATTGGCATTTATAACCTCTAAAAATGAGAAACCTTCATCGTTAACAGGGACCAAGGCTCCCAAAGAAGATGCTGCAAATTTCAATTGAGATATCTCTTCTCTCAGAACATTATTTTCCTGCTCCAGCAGCTTCGCGATTTGCCTATGCTCCTCGACCTCAACCCTTAGAATTTTCTCTTTTTTCTCGTAAGCAGCAATGAACTTATCATATCCTTTGTCAGCATTTAGTTGCTAATATTTTTTCTCGTACCCCTGGTGCAAAAGGGCAGAAGATTCCTTGTATTGTTGTTGAAGTTCCTCGATGATACCCCAGAGATCTTCAATCATCTCATAATATGCCACATTATTGGCAATAACTCGGTCAAGCAGGCATTTCAAATATTGATATGCTTCAACTGCTTGTTCAGAAGAATTTGGACCAAGGATGCCAACAATTTGAGCCTCATTTAGATCTGCATGGCCAGCCTTGAAGTAGTCATTGCATTTTTTCATCAGTTCAGTATCGTGAGCTGGAAAGAGCTCCATTCTAGCCATAAACTAGTAAAGAAAAGAGACAAAAAAAATCAATAAAGATGCAAACAGAGCAAGTAGAAGAAAAAGTCAATATGAACAACCGAAAGTTCAAATTTTATTATATCACAAAGAGAAGTACATAGCCCAGAATTACATTTAACAAAAAATCAAAGAGAAAGGTCCGAACAACTCTACACCTTCTCCTTGCTTCTTAAGACTTCCTCGGGAGGCTTGGACGAAGATGTAGGTTACTCGGGGGGCATAGAAATTTGCTCGGAAGATATTGGCAGTTTCTCAGTTAAGGTCCTGGCTGAAGTGGGCTGGAGTTGCTCGTAAAAAGTTTGAATAACTGGAACAGGAGGAATCTGATATCCAATCATCAAGGAGGATTCCTCAGAGGCAGCTTCGTCCTCTTCTTCTTCTTCTTCTCCAGAAGAGGGAGGAGGGCCATGAACATGTCGCTGGAACAGGTCTGAAGTCTCAGCGACCTTTAGCTCCTACAGAGCTGCAACCCATCCATCTCTGAAGTATTTAACACTAGCAAACTCCATCTGGGAAGACATGACGGCTAGACCTTTGTTCCATCCCTTGTCCCAGCCAGTGCTAAAGGACTTTTTAACTGCAAGTTTTCTCTTGGCTTTTTCCGCGGAAATCCTCTCAACCAGAAGCTCCTCCGCAGCTTTCAATCTCCTTTCATCCTCCATCTTTTGGCGATCAACTTCATGAAGTCTACCGACTTCCTCTTCAGCGGTTTTGAGCTTGTTCTCAAACTCCTCAGCATTTTTGAGTTTCTCCCCAAGCTCTTTATTCTTCTTCTAAGACTCTTTCATCTTCTTCTCCAAATCTTTGAAGGCCTCCACAGCTCGGTCTCTTTCTTGCTCGACAGACTTAACCTGCTTCTCCCAAGAAATTTTATTCTCCTCATACTTTTGATGAGATTCCTTTAAAGACTAGGTCAATCCAGTAAAAGCCTTTTCTACTCCATCCGAGGAACTGGAAGCTCGAATGGCCTCATCTCTCTTCACAATGCTGTTGAAACACCTCACCAACTGGAAAGAGGAATAATTCTAAGTCAATGTACGAACATAATATTAAAGTCAGAAGGTTCAGAAAGTTCTTCCAAAGTAACCCATAAAGGAATAGAAAAATCATAGCGAAACTTATCAAGCGACTCAACAAGGTTAACCATGATGAACAAAGAAAATAAAAGAGAAGGAAAAAGATCTTACAGAAAAAGGGTGGATCAGTTGACAACGAACAATGGAAGAAATGAACGCACAAGATAGAGAAGAAGTAAAGAAGTTCTAAGATGCAGATTTGAAAAAAGTAAAAGACGATCGAATTTTCTGAAGCATTTAATACTTTACCTCGGGAATAGAGAAAAACAATGATTACCAGGATGGACGATTGCGTATCTGGCAGCTAAAAAGAAGAAAAGGGCACGAAAAACGAAGCGGCTATGAAAATTCAAAATATTTATAAAGACTGATACTATGCATTTATAAAGGAGTTGTATACAACGAATACTTTCCTAGAAACCATACAACCCGAAAATCTAAGCAGCAGAATGTTCCATACTTTTCTTCAACATCAAACTACGAAACATTGGGGGCTTCTGTTGATACCAAATTTATTCTGCTGACATGGACCAATTATGTGGAGACACGTGTCAATCTACATGGCACTTATAAACTTTTTTTGAACAACACCTTAACTCCGAGGAACTCAATCTCCCCGACCAACTCAGGCGCTCCGAGCAACAAGTGTTCTCCGAGGAACTCTATTGTACCGAGCAACTCATGTATACCGAGCTACTTAGGCGGTCGGAGCAGCTTAGGCGGTCCGATCTGCATCTCGTACAGAGCATTCATATCCGGATAATCAAGAGGATGACTGCGCATTAAATGCTCATTATTATCACACAGACGCACACGCCTATTGGACATCTATGTATTATTCTTTCATTTGTACCGCCTCAAGGCTATAAATACATTGTAACCTCCTCATTAGCAGGGGATTCGAAATTTCTTGATAAACCCATTATCGAAAATTCTGCAAACAGTCAACAATAACACAAACAGTGGACGTAGGCCATTCTTTCAAGGCTGAACCACTCTAAAAATCTTTTGTTTTGTTTATTTTTATCTGTGATTAAAGAATTAGGTAAAATCTAGTTTTTTACGTCAACAGTGTATATAAAATGTAATCGTTCACATGCAAGAGATAGAAAGACTTATCTTTTAATGACACTTCATATAAATCATTGCCTTGTGAATATAAATCTTTGTCTTTTATAACCAGAAGGAAAGACTTTTCATGTTGATTTCCACAAACAACGCCGATCTATTGATGTCAAAAAATGGACTGGACCTAAATTTATCATCACAAATAAAGTATGATATGCGATATAAATAAACACACAAGAGACAAAGATTTTTAAAGTGGCTCGACTATGAAGAAAGCCTACGCCCACTATTGGCGTTATTTTTTGTGGTTACAGTAACACAGTTGGATGGCTATGAGAATGATTCAACTGTCCCTTTGAGCTATGGGAGATCATGTATTTATAGTGGTTAGGAGTCCAAGAGATGGAATACTTTTATATATTCAGGCATTGTATATAATAAATATAATTGTTGATATTCACGGGTACAACGGTTGTTGGTGACTCCATACAAATGGATTTTGATATTCTTGATGGTTCGTATTCTTCAGGTTGGTCGGTCGGTTGGCTGACCAACTGTCTCGGGAGCCGACCATGTAAGTAATTACTATGAAGATTTCCATGCAGGAGAATGGTTGTCCATTTCTCATTGGTCCACGTGGGGGAGTAAATTTTACATACAACAGGGGTGGTGAACTACAACTAACAAATATCCCAGCATCCACTTAAATAAGTGTGAATTAGTAAAATACGAAGATTATGATAAAAACAAACTAGGAAACTTGCGATTTAAAGTAGAGAAAGGAGATGAGGGATCATTCTCTTACCTCAAACTAGCTTAATAATTGATGAAGTTTGATTTAATTCACTTCTAATTGATCATAACGAATTAAGACCTAACATCAACCATGTAAAGATGGAACTCAATAATGAAAGATTTAGGTTTTAACTAGTTATGGTGACAAATGGGTTGGATTTGTAGTAAAGCTTCAAACACAACCATTGTTTGATAATGGAAGTTAATGGATTTGTAGTAAAGCTTCAAACACAACAATTGTTTCAACACACGAGTTTCAATTAAAATGAATAAAATTAAACCCTAGGTTTAAAGCTCAAGCATCTATGATGGGATTATGAGCCCTAACCTAGAAGAATTAGCTACCCATAGCAACCATAACATTCGTCATGAGAACAAGAGATAATAAGAGACAATATACCATTTAAGAGAGTAACAACAAAGCTTCGATTGTAACAACAAAGTATTAGAAGACCAATATATAGTCAAGAACTAACATGCAATAACTTGGCACTAACTATTTAACACTTAGCAATTAAAGAAGAGAGAGAGTAAAAAAGCTTTAAATGAAACCCTAGGTGAGACAATGGAGAAAATTTAAGACAAAGAGATTTTTTTTTTAAATGATAAGTTTTTTATTTACAAAACGAAATTTTCATAAATAGTAAGTAGGAAATGAAAAACAAAAAGGAAAAAATGTGACGGCAAACAGAATATTGGCTCGGGCTGGTTTCCAAAAATTCGGGTCCTACTGTTTGCCAAAGGTAGGAGGGAAAATGTCCTTAGTTCAATTTGCACAAGAGGCATCAAATGGGAATTGCCGTAAAAACTTTGTTAGAACTCGGATCATTGATGCGCGAACAACGTCCATGCGAAGCACATTCGATGAGAAATATGTCCATGCTATTTTGCTACCCGAACACGATAATTTAAAATTACAAAAGTGCCCCTGAAATTGCATTTGTTAACGAAACTTTCTCGAAAAATAACCAAACTTCCCTCCTATCATTTCCAAAATCTATAAAAGCTTAAATAAACCTTGCATAAGATAAATTCAATGAAAACAGAGGTTATCTAGTAAATGAGCTTAAGTCTTGGGATTAATGCACGCAAAAATTCTAGTTAGCGTAAATATAAGGGGTTTTAAATTCAATATATTTGATTAATCAGTTTAGCAAATGACGGGATAATAGCGCGTGACCAATAGGAGAAATACTTGCAGTGTATATACCGTACAAAGAATATCTATACATATAGAGTGTATTTTAGTAATTATGAAATCATCTTTTATTTGATTAAGTGCTCTCATGCATGATGTGTCATAACACTACACCAAAATGCTCTCATGCATGATGTGCCATTTGATTAAGTTCGCTCATACATGATTAGCAAATTCGTATATCGTGTGGCCTACTCACCTCCTCAGACCTACCCTAGACATGTAGTGACATTATTTGAATTGAATTGTTTTAAGTTGTAACATTTGAATTATATTTGGATTATATCATGATGCATATTATTTTGAATCTATATTTGCATTATCTCTATTTTATTTGGATATATGATGTTTGAATAGGTACAATGTTGCTATAACAAGTACAAATATACTACTGGCAGTGGCCATACTGCCCAACAGATTTTTTTTCAATTCTGTCCAGAATTGTCACGGTCATTGGCCATGATAATTTTTTTATTAAATGTTACAGATTTGTCATGGTTAATAACCGTGACTAATATTATCACGGTCATTGACCGTGACATGATCGTGACAAGTCTAATGAACTTTTCACGGTCAATGACCGTGACAAGTCCATAACAACAAATATTGTCACTCTCAGACTTGTCACAGTCAATAATCGTGACAATCCGGCAGATTTGGTGTAGTGTAACCATGTAATAACCATATAAATTCTGCAATGAGCCCACTCATACTTAATCTTTATTTAAATACTACATGTATCCCGTTAATTGAACCATTAACATTAAGTTATCACATTAACTTATCTTTACATTAGTGAGTGTCATGGTCAAAGTCATCTTTTCATTTTTTTACTCGGGGTACCAATCTCATGTATGTTTACGGCCTTTCATCGACTGCCATAATGACGTAATATGCTCATTGTTAATACCAAATTTAGTCTGCTTACATGGATCAATCACTTGAAGACGCGTGTCAACTACATGGAAAATATGAATACTTTCAACGAGCAACTTATACACTCCGAGCAGCTCAAGCGTACCGAGCAGCCTAGGCACCCCGAGCAACTCAGAGCTTCGAGCAACTCAAGCGTACCGAGCAACTTAAGCGGTCCGAACAGCTTAAGCGGTCCGAGCTACTTAGCGTGCAGAGCATCCAAATTAAGAGAATAAAAAAGATGACTGCGCATTAAATGCTCATTATTATCGTACAGATGTATATGTCTACTAGATAACAGCGCATTGTCCTTTCACATATACAACCTCAAGGCTATAAATACGTTGTAACCTCCTCATTAGAGGAGGACTTTGGACCTCTTGGTAAGCCTATTATCGAGATTCCAAATAAACAGTCAGCAATACAAAAACAGTGGCCGTAGGCCATTTTCTTCATGCTAAACCACTTTAAAAATCCTTTGTCTTATTTATTCATTTTATCTGTGATTGATTAATTAGAGATAATCTAATTTTTTACATCAAAAGATTGGCGTCGTCTGTGGGAAATCGATTGTATTTAGCATTTTTCACCAAAATAATTCATCATCAATGGCGGATAATTCGAATCCAGTAATCGAAACGCTGGGATCCCTATAAATCCATCTACTCCTCCAAATGTTCCAGATCTAGCTGGCATAATGGCTAATTTATCCCAAGGACAAACGGCCATGCAAGAAACCATGCGTCAACTTATACAAACTGTTCAAGGTGGAGTGCCGGCCCAATCAGGACAACAGAGTGTTCAAAGAAATACCCGTATACCCTCTTCACGAACTAGGCGAATGCTATTCCCAAAGGTATCTCAATCTAGACGCACCGAATCATATCGTACCGAGAGATCTGATGATCCTTCTTATCAACCTGATCGGACTTCATCGGTACGAGCTACAAATTCTCAACGAAATGTCACTCTATCTCCAAAAAGGACTAGCGCTCTAGAAAGGTTGAGTAGAGTCTTTCCTTTTGATCGTTTGGGCCCTAGGAAGAATAGAAATCCTCCTAGGACTACGTCGAGGAATTCTCCATGACCATCCAATCTAAGGGAAGGCTCCGCCCAATCACAACCAGCAGCTCGATCCCAAGAGGAAAACTCAATGCGATCAGTTGCTCGAATAAATAAGCCTGAGGTGGGAAACGATGCATGGAAGGGATCAATTCAAAGATTGGAGGACAGATTAGGGGAAATGGCTAAGGCCAAGAATCCTCTACAAAGAACTTTTATCCAAGGGACACCATTTATACAGGCAATTGTGGATTTTCCCACACCATCAAAATTCAAATCTCCTACGGTGACGCCTAAATATGATAGAAAAAATGACCCCGTCCTTCATATAGAACAATACCAAGCTGCTGCCGATATCTATGCAGTTCCAGATGAGATGAGATGCAGAGCATTTTTAGGAACTCTTACCGGATCAGCTTAGATATGATACAATAACCTTCCTCGGGGAAATATTGTTACTCTCTTTCAACTAGTAGAGCTCTTTATCGGGAACTTCTGTTTTGGAGCGAAACCAGTCAAATGAGTAGCACACTTGTTGAGTGTTAGACATAAGGTAGTGAAAGCACCAGGGACTATATTACTCGTTTTAATAATGAGAAAATTAATGTAATTGATTATGAGAAGAAAACAACAATTACTGCCCTGATGAGTGGACTGTTGCCAGATAAGTTGTACTACACTTTAGCCAAAGATCCGCCTAGGACCATGGCAGAACTGATGGCAAAAGCATCCAAAATCATGAATGCCGAGGAGGCCATGGCTGCGAAGAAGAATGCATATACTAAGGAGACCAAGGTGGAAGATGGTAAAATCGAAAAGAAGGATCAGAAGAACAATGGTGGCACCAGGCAGTCGAAGGAAAGCAAACACTGGAGAAAATGAGGAAATTTGGAAATTATACTCCTTTGAAGGTAGGTATAAATCACATTCTGGAAGAGATCAAGAACAGTGAGGAGCTAGCCTGGCCAACAAAAATGAAGGCAGATCCTGACAGAAGGGACAAGTCCAAATATTACGAATTTCACAAAGACCATGGTCATACGACCAAACATTGCATAGCTCTCCAGAATGAAATTGAAGCACTTATCAGACGAGGAAAATTGG
Organism: Sambucus nigra; assembly: GCA_949130495.1. Classification (NCBI taxonomy): domain Eukaryota; kingdom Viridiplantae; phylum Streptophyta; class Magnoliopsida; order Dipsacales; family Adoxaceae; genus Sambucus; species Sambucus nigra. The sequence continues at coordinate 375,255,076 of OX422221.1, forward strand.
CTAAGTATGTTGATCACTAAAATGGTGGGAGGACCAGCGACCGAGGAAGGAAAAGATCTAAATCTCCTCATCGAGCAAAAGAAGATAAGAAGAGAGACCACGATGATGATCCAGAAGACGATCCCGACCTTCCTAAAAGACTAAGACAGCCAGAGCGTGAGGTATTTTCAATCCATTTTGGATCATTTGAATGTAATGTTATTACAGGTGGAGATGCAGGAGGTGGATATCTTACCGCGGAGAGAAAAGCTTACCTCAATGAGGCTAAAGCTTGCTCGTACATACAACGAATAAATTTGGCTGAAGATGATCGTTCAAGGAAGGTGAATATGGACAAACTGGTAATTGGTTTCTCTAAAAATAACCTGATAGGTGTATTATATCCTCATGATGACCCATTGGTGATCAAGATGAGAATGAAAGAAGTGGTAATTTCACGGGTGCTGGTGGACAATGGTAGCTCTGCAGACATCATGTTCTACCCATGCTTTGATAGTTTGAACCTGAAGTTAGCCCAGTTGGAGCCCTATCATAGGCCCCTCCTTGGTTTTACTGGCGAAAAGGTTTTTCCACTTGGGACGATCAAGTTGGATATTCTTATTGGTATATGGCCTGCTTGTCGAGCATAAAGAGTACGCTTCTTCGTAATGGATAAAAATGTTCAATTGGCTTATAATATCATCATAGGAAGGGTAGGTCTGAAGAAGTTCAAGGTAGTACCATCTACTGTACATCAATGTTTAAAATTCCTAACCAATTTTAGAGTGGGAGTTGTGAAAGGCGACCAGAAAGTAGCTCGAGAATGCTACTATTCATCTGTCGAACAGGAGGAACGTGAAGGATCCCAGAAGAAGACTATTACCTATCAAGTGGATGAAATAGAAGATGTAGAGATTGAAACGTTAGACCCTAGAGACGAGTCTCAGCTCGTGAAGGGCCAGGCCATGGAGGCTACCGAAAATATCATTCTAGACGATGAGCATCCAGAACAAATAACTCAAATTGGTGCATCACTGGATGTATCGATAAAACAGGAATTGATAACATTTCTAAGGCGCAGAAAGTAGACTTTTTCATGGAGTCATGAAGACATGCCAGGGATAGACCCGAGTTTCCTGTGTCACAAGCTCAACGTGAACAAGGAAATCAAGCCAGTGAAGTAGCGAAGAAGAGTGTTCAGTCCTGAGAAGAACCAAGCTATACAGGAAGAAGTAGAGAAACTACAAAAAGCCTCTTTTATTGAGGATGTCAAATATCCTGACTGGCTAGAAAATAAGGTGATGGTAAAGAAGAAAAATAACAAGTGGAGGATGTGTGTAGACTTCACTGATCTTAATAAGGCATGCCCAAAGGATCATTTTCCTTTGCCCCGAATCGATCAACTGGTGGATGCTACCTCGGGGCATGAAATGTTGAGTTTCATGGATGCTTATTCTGATTAGAACCAGATTAAAATGAAACCTGAGGACAAGGAGAGTACCTCTTTTATCACCCCAAGGGAACTTATTGCTATAATGTTATGCCTTTTGGACTTAAAAATGCAGGTGCGATGTATCAGCGACTTATGAATAAGGTGTTTGTAGAATAAATCAGTCATAACATGGAGGTTTATGTTGACGATATGCTGACGAAGAGCAAGAAAGTTGCTGATCATCTAGTTGACCTAGGTCAGACCTTTGATCAACTAGAGAAATATCAAATGAAGCTGAATCCCACCAAATGCATATTCGGAGTACGAGAAGGCAGGTTTCTCGGATATATTGTTAACCAATGAGGCATCGAGGCGAACCCTGAAAAGATCAAAGCCCTATTGGATCTACGATCTCCAATACGAAAAAGGAAGTGTAAAGTTTCACAGGGCGAGTCGCAGCGCTCAACAGATTTGTGTCACGAGCAACAGACAGATGTCTCCCATTCTTTAAAACACTCCGAAAAACTTTTGAGTGGAATGATGAATGCGAGTAGGCCTTTCAATAATTAAAGAAATATCTGGGGACACCTCCATTATTATCTAGACCAGTGATGGGAGAAAGACTATACTTGTATCTGGAAGTTTCTGAGAATGCAGTTAGCTCGACGTTGATAAGAGTGGAAGATGGAGTGCAGAAACCAGTCTACTACACCAGCAAGGCATTCCGAGGAACAAAAATCAGATATCCAAAGTTGGAGAAGCTAGCACTAGCACTGATCGAAGCGAGTAGAAGGATGAGGCCATACTTCCAAGCCCATACTATAGCGGTGTATACTGATATGCCATTGAGATAGGCTCTGCACAAACCAGATAAATTAGGAAGATTGATGTACTGGGCAGTAGAACTTAATGAATATGATATAGTTTATGATCCTAGATCGTCACTTAAGGGGCAGGCAGTAGCGGATTTTATCGCAGAGTTTACTCAATCTGATGCCTCCGAAGAACAGGAGTTTAATACAGACCAACCCGTGGAGATTATGGGATCATCAAATTTGACTCCCGACTAACCTCCATCCGTGGACGAGAAGCGAGAAGTGTTGGGGAAAGAAAAAAGGAAGCATCAAATATTCCACCAAGGAGGTCTAACTGACCAAGAGTTTGATAATGAAGTACCCGTGTGGAATCTGTATGTGGATGGCGCTTCGTGCACTACAGGCAGTGGAGCAGGAATTATTTTAAACAACCCGGATGAGATTGATATGGAGTATACTCTGTGCTTTAAATTTAAGGCTTCTAATAATGAGGCCGAATATGAAGCTATGATCGTGGGTCTAAGTCTGGCCAAAACCATAAAGGCAGAACAGGTCGTGGTATTCAGTGATTCCCAGTTAATCGTAAATCAAATTCTGGGGGTGTATGCAGAAAACGGAGAGTTAATGATCAAGTATCATGCAAAAGCAATGGAGGTTGTATCGAGTTTCACTGCAGTTCAGTTGATTAGAATACCGAGATTGGAGAATGCAAGAGCAGACGCCCTAGCTCGGTTATCATCAGCCATATGCACCGAGCTATAAAGAACAATCCCAATAAAAATAATGGCTGGTCGGAGCATAGACGAAGATTTGATGATTAACTTCATTGCCCTCGACTTGGGACCATCTTGGATGGACCCCATCAGGGCATATATTGAAGAGGGGGCTTTGCCAACTGATAAACTCGCAGCCAAGAAACTGAAGTTTAAAGTTGCTCATTATGTATTGACCAGTGGCATTTTATATAGACGAGTAGTTATAACAGGGCTATAAAGATGTGTCCATCCCTCCGAAGTGAAAAATTTGATCGAAGAGGTTCACGAAGGGTCTCGTGGATCCCATGTAGCAGGTCGAACGCTTTTGCAAAGAATAACAACGCAGGGGTATTACTGGCCAACAATGAGAGCTGATTGTGTAGCTTATGCCAATAAGTGTGATAAATGCCAATATTTCTCCTCCATTCAAAGAACTCCTCAAGCATTGTTAACACCCATCACGCCCCCTTGGCCATTCTCCATGTAGGGGATAGACTTGGTCGGGCCACTTCCAACGACCAGTGGAAGATTCAAATACCTCGTGGTTGTTGTGGATTATTTTACTAAATGGGTGGAAGCTGAGCCTCTCATTGATATAACATACGACAAAGTCTATCAATTTATTTGGAAAAATATTATTTGCAGATATGGTCTCCCACATGCATTCATTACTGAACATGGAACCCAGTTTGATAACGAGGAGTTTGCTGCATATTGTCATCAATCCAATGTACTAAAGATCCACTCTGCAGCAAGCCATCCCCAGAGCAATGGGAAAACTGAGGTGACAAATAGAACGCTACTGAATGGTTTGAAAAAATGACTGGATGATGCAAAGGCAAATTGGATTAACGAGCTACAATCTGTGTTGTGGGCTTATCGCACCACACCACGAACAGCAACGGGAGAGTCCCCATACATGCTGGCATTTGGGAGTGAGCTGTCATACCTACTGAATTGGGTCTACCTACGCATAGGGTGCTTAATACCATCAACTCCGGTTGGTCGGCAATTCAATTACCACCAACTCCGGTTGGTCGGGAACTCTATACCATCAACTCCGGTTGGTCGACAATTCAATTACCACCAACTCCGGTTGGTCAGGAACTTAATACCACCAACTCCGGTTGGTCGACAATTCAATTACCACCAACTTCGGTTACTCAGAAACTCTATACCATCAACTCCGGTTGGTCAGCAATTCAATTACCACCAACTCCGATTTGTCGACAATTCAATTACCACCAACTCCGGTTGGTCGGGAACTCTATATCATCAACTCCGGTTGATCGGAAATTGAATTACCACCAACTCCGATTGGCGGGAACTTAATACCACCAACTCTGGTTGGTCGGAAATTCAATTACCACCAACTCCGGTTGGTCGGGAACTCTATACCACCAACTCCGGTTGGTCGACAATTCAATTACCACCAACTCCGGTTGGTCGGGAACTTAATACCACCAACTCCGATTGGTCGGCAATTCAATTACCACCAACTATGGTTGGTCGGGAACTCAATACAACCACCTCCAGTTGGTTGGTACCAAATTAGGCAAGAAGCTGGACGACCTCCTGGGGCATCCACTGTCTAGGCAACAAGGTAATCCATACGAGATTACTACAACTAAGCAGGAACATGGGATGCAAATCATCCCATTGCTTAGGCCCAAAGAGTGACAATTCACTATAATCAAACAAGAAATGGGATAAGTATAGTATATACATATATATTTACCAGCCAACAAGCAAGGACATTATACAAATTATTTAGAAGAAAATGAAATAGCAAAAGACAAACTTTTTCTTCATTAAAGCAAAGAAGATTACACAAGATATGAACTCTAATTTATTACATCAGATATCCTATTCTATTGGTTTTTTCCCTCTGCTTTTGACACAGGTTCTACCCCAGCTGGAGGATCGTCAAAGGCATAAGGGGAATTTATAAAGTTTAAATCTCGTAGCATTCTAACATTCACTAAGGATGGCCGCTCGAGCAAGTGTTCTGGATGAGCTATCTCAAAGTTGGCATAAAGATTATAATCACCGAGATACTTGGAAATCAGGCATCGAGGAATTGCACGAGCAGGAATCCAACTAATATCAAGATTAAAAGGAGGCACGGGCAAATTGAGCACTCCAGGATCATAATAATCCCATAAGTAGTGTCCTTACTCCAATTTTAGCGCACACATAGTGTTCAACCATCCTTGCTTATACCCCTCATTATTCGACTGCTGTATCCGAGCATCAAGATGGTACAGAGCTTCATTATACCCAGCCATCCAAAATTCTCTGGGTTGTTTGTGAAATTGATAACTTAACCTCTCTAGTTGCTCATGGAGTTTCTTCATTAGAAACTCCTTACTTTCGAGAGCAGAACTTTGATTAGAGAGTTGCTCAGTGAAGGTCAAAATCTTCTTAGACATTTCTGCCAAGGCTTGGTTCTTCGCCATCAACTGAACGACTTGATTCTCTAAAGCTGACTGAGTTCTCGCTTCTTCAATGGTGACCCAACCAGCCCTTACTCTTCCACGAGAAGATCTTACTCGTCCACGAGTAGATGTGGAGGGTCCAACTCATTTTAAGGTTTCTAACTCATCCCTTAAGTTAGATTTTTCTACTACCAAAAATGAAAAACCATCATCATTTACTGGGACCAAGGCTGCCGAAGAAGAAGCAACAAATTTGAGTTAGTTTATTTCCTCCTGCAAAGCAATGTTCTTCTGCTCCAACAACTTGGCGATATGCCTATGCTCTTCTATTTCAAGCTTCAGAACACTCTCTTTCTTCTCATGAGCAGAGATGAATTTGTCATACCCTTTGTTAGCACTCAATTGTTGATATTTTTTCTCGTATCCTTGATGCAAAAGGGTAGTGGATTCTTTTTATTATTATTGAAGTTCCTCGATTGTTCCTTGAAGGTCTTCAATCATTTCGTAGTAGGCCACATTGTTGGCCACAACACGATCAAGTAAGCACTTCAAGTATTGGTAAGCTTCAACTGCTCGTTCAGAAGCATCTGAACCAATGATATCAATGATTTGAGCTTTAGTAAAATTAGCATGACCAGCTTTGAAGTAGTCATTACATTTCTTCATCAACTCTGAATCATGAGCTAATAAAAGTTCCATCCTAGCCACAAACTAGCAAAAAGACAAAATGAAACACAAAATCAACAAGGGTGCGAATAGAACAAGAGAGAAATTTAAGACGAACAACTAAAGTTCAAATTTTATTCATCATGATAAGGGAAAACAAAGTTTAGGATTACATCCACCAAAATAACAAAATAAAAGACCCGAATAACTTTACACCTTCTCCTTATTTCCTACGACTTCCTCGAATGGCTTGGATGAAGGGGTTGGTTGCTTGGAGGGAAAGGGAAGCTGCTCGGTAGATGTGCTGGCTAGTTGGACTTGCTCTGAGGATTGAGCAGTAGCAACAACAGGGATCTGCTCTCCTGTCATCAAGGAAGATTTATCTGAAGCTGCTTCATCTTCTTCTTCTTCTTTAGGAGAGGGAGGAGGGCCATGAGTGTGCTGCTGGAACAATTCATAGTTCTCAGCAACCTTCAGCTCCTTTAAGGCTGTTACCCATCCATACCTAAAGTATTTGACACTGGCATACTCCATTTGATAAGACATCACAGCCAGGCCCTTGTTCCAGCCTTTATCCCAACCAGCACTGAATGATTTTTTAACTGCATCTTTCCTTTTTGCCTTCTCCGAGGAGGTCCTTTCCCTAAGGAGCTCCTCGACAGACTTCAACTTTTATTCCACCTCCATTTTCTGTCGCTCAACATCTTGAAGTTTAACAACTTTCTCTTTAGTAGACTTAAGCTTAACCTCAAGCTCCTTGTTGCTCTGTTCAAACTCCTTCAACTTCTTCTCCAATTCCGTGGAGGCATTCACAGCTTGATCTCTGTCTAGCTCAACGAACTTAAATTGCTTCTTCCAAGCACCTTTATCTTCCTGATACTTTTGACGAGAATCTTTCAAAGATTGGGCCAGCCCAACAAAAGCTTCCTCTACTCCACCCGAGGAGCTTGAAGCCCTAATAGCTTCATCCTTTTTCAAAATGCTGTTGAAACACGTCACCAACTGAAAAAAGAAGTAACTTTAAGTCAATACATGAACATAGTATTAAAAAATAAAGGGGTCAAACTTAAGATACTTACTGAAGAAATGAGTTGAGAAACCAGTGTAGTAAGTTTCTCGCGAAAAAAGGTGACTTCAACACCTTGAGATTCTGGAACAGTCCAGGATCTTACCAAGCTCACAGTAGAGCTCGGAGCAACAAGAATTGGAACACTACCTTCAACATTTGAAGGTTGAGAGATAGGTTCAGCAGGTCTCTCAGAAGAACTTCTTTTTAATCTCCTCAGAGGAGTAGGAGCATTTTCAACTAAATATGTTGTCTTTATTGGTGATATGACAACAACATAACTCGAAGGAGAGATAACAACGGTCTTACTCGGAGGCACATGGGGCTTTTTACCAGCCTTCTTGGCAGTAGCAGGAGGGGATACATCTATAGTCTTTGTCAATTCTTCTGGGACATCTTGTTTACTCTTCTTTGCCTCCATAGTGGCAGAGGCAGACTTGTCAAAAAAGGTAGGAGCTCTTCTCTTCTTCATCAGATCAGTGATAGGAATATTCGATTCAGAAGAAGAACCTTCCACACTAGTCTCAGAGGCTGGTACCTGATCAAGATCAACCACCACTGGACGAGGACGAGCAATAAAAGATGAGGTGTAGCTTTTGTATTGCAACAAGTAAGAAGCAGATCTAATATGCTCCCTAGCAACAGATTGATGCAAACCCCAGATAAGTTTTAAATGCTTTATCTTAACATCAGTCTCTTTTGGAGGTTTTGTTTTATTGTCAACTGTAATAAATAAAAACAAATGTCAGTGATGCATTTTATCAAACACAAAGAAAACAAGATTTCAAAAAATAAAAACAACCTATCCCATTGCCATAAGGTGGACACCTGAGACCTTGGTATACATCATCTCCATTTAATGGAGGGTGTTGCTAATTTTTCATCACAACCCCATGATCAAAATAGTCCCTATTAGCATCAGGAAGATTGAAAACTAAAGCTCTATTAAAAAACCTAGTTTTTAAATAGAATGTGGCATTACTAACAACCCATCTATAGCAATACATAATCTCTGGAATCCCTAATCGAGTCCCATAAAGTTGATTTAACTTATGTATGCCATTAACTACCCTCCATGTATTTGGAGCTATTTTTGCAAGTACAATATCGAAATATTGGCAAAACTCCAAACACAGGGAATTTGGAGGGAAAGAAAAGCCACATTCGGCTACAAAAAGACTTGGGAACCAATGTCCCTCAGCCAAAGAAAAATAATCAGAAGGTTCATAAACTTCTTCCAAAATAACCCACGAAGGGATTGAAAATTCATACCGAAATTTGTCCAGCGATTCAACAAGATGAACCATGATGAACAAAGTAAATAAAGGAGAGGGAAGAAAATCTTATAGAAAAAAGAAAGATTAGTTGACAATGAATGATGGAAAGAACAAAGGCACAAGAAAATGAAGAGTTTAAAGATACAAATTTGAAAAGTGAAAGACGATAGTATTTCTGCCGCGCTTAAATACTTTACCTCGGGAATAGAGAAAAGGCAATGATTACAAGGGAAGACGTTTACATTTCCGACGGCTAAAAGAAGAAAAGGGCACAAATATTGAAGTGGTCATGAAAATTCAAAATATTTATGAAGCCTGATACTATGCGCTTAAAAAGGAGTTATATACAACGAAAATTTTCCTAAAATCCATAAAAACCAATAATCTAAGCAGTTTTCAAGAGGAATGTTCCACACTTTTCTTCAACTTCAAACTGTGAAACATTGGGGGCTTCTGTTGATACCAAATTTAGTCTGCTGACATGGTTCAATCACTTGAAGATGCGTGTCAACCACATGGAAAATACGAATACTTTCAACAAGCAACTCATACACTCCGAGCAGCTCAAGCATACCGAGCAGCCTAGGCACCCCCGAGCAACTCAAGCGTACCGAGCAACTTAAGCTGTCCAAATAGCTTAAGCGGTCCGAGCTACTTAGCGTGCAGAGCATCCAACTCAAGAGAATAAAAAAGACGACTGCGCATTAAATGTTCATTATTATCGTACAGATGTATATGTCTACTAGATAACAGCGCATTGTCCTTTCACATGTACAACCTCAAGGCTATAAATACATTGTAACCTCCTCATTAGAGGAGGACTTTGGATCTCTTGGTAAGCCTATTATCGAGATTCCAAATAAACAGTTAGCAATACAAAAACAGTGGCTGTAGGCCATTTTCTTCAAGCTGAACCACTTTAAAAATCCTTTGTCTTATTTATTCATTTTATTTGTGATTGATTAATTAGAGATAATCTAGTTTTTTACATCAACACTCATGATCAGTGGTTTGGGGTCTAAGCATTAAGTCTCACCCAAGGGATCCGGGACCTCCTTAAATTTCTAGGTTACCTTTAAGCATCTTTCACTTGTTACATCATTGTAGCCCTTTTTCCTTTATATCCTTTTTACCCACCGATCAGGCCAAACACCTGGGATGAGACTAGTCCCAACACTTAATTTTCAAGTTTTACAATTTATCAAAGGTCCGTCTTCATTTTATTTTTAACTCAGTATTTCATCTTAGAAAAAAAAACTTTATTTATCATTTCTTGTGAAACTTAACCTTTAGTTCAAATACCCATTTATATACTTTAATGTGCCTTTCACTATTCATGCACACTTATAAACTTGCATTTTATAAATTTTGTCAAAAATGTATCCTTTTTTCTTTACTTTACAAACACGAGTTTTCACCACATAAAAGCCAACTCTTTAACTAGAGTCCTTTAATTTGGAGAATTTGTTCATAATTTCAACTTTTACATAAAATGACACTCTTGTACTAAAATATTACATTTTCTATTTCAAGACTTATATTTTTAACTTGTTAATATTACACTTTCTGTCTTATTTTTATCATTTTATGTGTTCATATTACACCATTTCATACTTTTTCCCCAAACACTTTACTAGTTTCACCTTTAGACGATTATTTCATATTTCTTAAGGACTTTCTTCACATAAATTGCATCATTTTATGTGATTAATATTATGAAATTATCAAGTTTACCATTTTATTTTCAAAAGCTCATTTAATACACTTTTAACACACTTAACTCATTTATCCCAACTATATAAGTTTATGTTCACAGAAATGAGGTTTTATGCCAATAAAACCCAACAAATGCATCTTACTATATCTTCATAAGTAAAATGTAACATTTTATCATGAAATAAACAATTTTAACATGATTTATGCAAGAAGTATTAAATCAAACATTCTGAAATTCATCCCTCTTTCAAACTTTAACTTTTATACATTTTTATCACATGTTCTTCAACCTATATTCAAAATTAATGATAATAAGCATAAGTAGTCATGTAAATCATACATATTTATATATCTAGCATGCTTTGATTCAAAATTGAAAATAGTGTAGATTCCCTACCTCTTGAAGATAACAATTCCTTTGATGAAGAGGTAGAATTGAAATCCCAATAAGTTCCTAGCTCTTTGTAAGGTTTCTTCTCCAAAATAACACCATTTTAATCCTGAATAATATATTTGTGGGGACTTTAGGATAATAGAATGGGGGAGGAAGAAGACTCTAATGGTCTTGCTTTGGGGCTGAATTATTCTCAACAAAATTGAGGGGATGTATGGGCAAGACCTCTCATTACCCTCTCTAATAATATTCCCAAAACCTATTCTAATATTCCCCATTACTTAATAATGTTCTCACTAGGTCTAATGGGGGAATATGCCAAATATAATGGCCTAAAAAAGCGATAGGGTCGGTCGCCTTTTCCACCAATCATTCCAAAAGTTGACAGCTCAAAAGAGGGCAATATGCTGAATCGATTCGCATTTGTAATAATCTTTGCTTCTAATTACTTTTTAATTCCCTTCTTTATCCTAAATGATATTAAAATATATATAAAAATAATTACATATTTCGTTCCGTATAATTTCCTTTTAATCCCATTAAAATATATAACTTAATTAAACATGCATAGTGCTATACGCGATATTTTTAATTTTTCTCCTTAAACTAAATCACAATTAAAATAATCTATTTAAACTAATCCCATTAATTTCTCATAACATGACTTTATTAATTTCAACAAAATCGGCATTACAACCTTCCCACTTTGGGAATTTTTGTCCCCGAAGTCAAAACATTAAACAAATTTAAGTGAACATTTTGGATGTATCCTTTTCATCATAGATTCTAATTCCCAAGTCGCTCCTTCAATTCCATTGTTATCCCAAACAACTTTAACGAGGGGAATCGTCTTCTTACGACTAATCTTCTGCTTGTGGTCTATTAGTGCCATTATCCTAATCTGGTAGGAAGCATCATCCTGAACATCTAACTGACCCAATTTATTATATGAGACGGATTCAAAATATACTTCCATAACATCGATACATAAAAAACGTTATGAACATTTAGACAACTGAGGCGGTAAAGACAAACGGTATGATACTGGACCAATCATATTCTAAATTTCAAATAGTCTTGTATACCTTGGTGCCAACTTTCCCTTCTTTCCAAACTGCATAACCTCTGGTCTAGCCTTGATCTTTAGAATTACGTGATCACACACACTGAATTCCAAATCGAAAAGACGAACATCAGGATAGTTCTTCTTACGGCTCTAAGCAGTTTCAAGTCCAACCCAAATGACTTGAATATTTTCAATGGCCTCTTTAATCATCTATGACTCCGTAATGTGCTTCTCATCGGCCTCTGCCCAACAAGCTAGTGAACGGAAAGGTCTCCCAAATAAAGCTTCAAATGGTGCCATCCCAATGCTAGCCTGAAATCTATTGTTATAGGCAGACTCTGCTAACGGTAGATGATCAAACCAATTACCCTAAAAATCTATAGCACAAGCCCGTAACATATCATCAGTATCTTAATAGTTCTGAAAGCCACAATTTTAAGAATCCAAATAAGGATGGTTCACTCAATATATCAAACTTAAAACTTTCTTTCAAATGTAAGAAATAAAGTTCCTAAATTTTAATTTCCACAAAATTAAAATTAAACACAACTAAACAGATATTTAATTTTCTTTCAAATAAAAATTAAATAAACCCAATTTAAGTTCTTCATATGCCATACAAACAAGCATGAATATTTTCCAATGAAATTTCTTGACTTGAATTAACTTAAAATTCCCTAAATTTAATTAGCACAATTAAATAAAATATTATTCTGATTAACCTAGCATGCATCTAAGTGAGATTTTGCAAGATAAAAAATAAGCACATACACACAAGGCGCGATGTGTGAGGAAAACACACAACGGACACTCCAGCCTACAAATTCACTAAGTACGGTATTTTTACAAAGACACGACAAGAGAACTTACAACAACGACTCAACTCCCTTCAAGGCTTGACACTCCTTAGTTATTCAACCTTCGCTTAGTAGATAACGTTGGAGTCCACTAATGTCTTGGAATCCATCGGTGGGGCCCAGCTACCGTCAAACCATACGAAGGCCTTTCCAACGTATGCACACCACGAATCTTCAAACGAACAGACTCCTCCGTAGAAAACTTCTCTTTTTGGGATGAGAAATATACCCGATGCCAAAAGATAATCTCACAACAAATAATATATGTAAGAACTTGGATAAAAACAAACTATGGGTGTAAACTTGTGTTTTGGTAGAAATTATTCCATTGAAATGAAGAACGCAAGTGGGACTTTTTGGTTTAGAAATTTTCTCTCAAAAGCCTTTGGAAAGTAGCAAAAAGTCTTAGTAAAGTCTGTGTTCCCACACTATTAAAAACTGGTAAAAACTTAGTGGAGGAAAAAGGGAAGTTAAAAGATAAAAACTGCTAAAAAACTGTTCCCGTCTAGGTTGTTCGAATGACTTGGTTCGAACGAACTTCTAACGAAAAAATAGAGGTAAAATTAAAATCTTGTTAGATGTCTCGTTCGAACGATGTCGTTCTAACAACCTATCTAACAAGAAAACAGAGAAAACACGAGGGGTTTTCATTAGATACCTCGTTCGATGTTCGTTCGAACGACCATGTTTGAACGAGAAAAATATCGTTCGAACTACATATCAGAAAATCCAAATTTCGATTTTTAAGCCCAAAACTTTTTATGTAAAGGATGAAAATGATTTTCTGAGAAAAATGTAAAGTCGTTTTGACAAAAGATAAACAACACCCATAAAAATATACCCAAGACTCTATATATATATTAAATGCATTCATACCTTTAGAGACCGTGGAATCCAAATGTTGATGATGTATAAACTTGGCATGAAACCGATAAGGATAAAATCTTCACTATGGACTTGGACGCTACGTCTTCAACTAAACTTCGAACGTCATAGGCTTGGAAGGATACCACAAACAACTATCCTATGACTCAATTAGTTTTGTCCGAAATTAAGCCAATACTACAAATTGACTCGATTGGAAATTTTCCCTTAGAAATCTCCCCCCTTGGTTATTCCGGGACAAAACCCAAAATAAAATCCTATGGGCCGTCAAGCTCTTCTAAAAGGACACAACCCTCCCCCCAAAAAAATTATAGATGCTTGACAAGACACATCGGATGAAATGCTTTGCCGCTTTAAAGGATGCCACTAAGGATGAAATCCTCCACACTTAAACACACCATTAAACTCATAAGGAATATAACAAGATAAACAACATGATTAAAAAAATACTCACTTTATCTAACATGATCTACCTAAGAAAGACGTCTCCACCTAAGTTAGATCTCCCCAAATTTAGAAGGTTTAGATACCATTTCTCCCCCTTTTTGTTCAGGATTAGACAAAGATTAAAATGCATATATACACCTATTTCTCCCCAATTAAATCAAATATTCCCCCTAAATGAAACAATGGTATAAATAATGGAAAAAAATAAGTATACCATGCAATGGTAAATAAGGTGACAAGAACAATGAAGTAATATGACATCAAGTAATCAACTCATCCACAAAAATAACAATAAATACCAACTCAAATGTAGTAAACATAAAGCACGTGATATCAAACAAACGTCGCACAAGATGGATACCAATAACAACAAGAAGCATACATAGAATAAATAATAAGGCAAAGACTAAAAAACAAACGAAATACCATATATATATACACAAAAGATACCAATAACACACACGCACATATTCATAGGTATAAACACCACACATGACACAAAATACATTAAGCTTTCCACACTCATATGACAAAAATGTGTCTAACATGTGGTAAACAAAAGTGAAGGGGTGTGAACTAGAGACTAAAGGAATATAAACTCAATCACTTAAACATGTTCATGGAGTCCTTCTTTGATTGCAAAACTTTATCACACTTAAATATAACCTCATGTGACAATATAAAGTGAACTCACGGAACAAACATGTACAACGCACACAAGCCTAGAATTTTGATGATTCTACAAACCAATAGAGTCATGACAAAAGTATCATAACTAGGATACATTATCATTGTGAAAACCCGTTGATATATCCATCTAAACTTCCTCATACATAATATTTATTTTTCTTTTCTTTTGAATGTCCATATCAAACTCAACGACTTTGGCCTTGGCTAAGTTTAAAAATGTCATATTTTTTAGGCCAAATTTCAATGGTGTATTTTCACGCAAAGTAATTTTGTCTTTCGCAGACCGATTCCATTGATAAACAATTACACCGGAAAAATATTTTTTATTTTTTTTAAATCCGAGCAACGATTCTTACATGCACAAATCCTCCATTGTCATAGCAACATGTAGATGACTAAATTTATAGGAGAACATCTCACTTAGCTCAAATATACATGTGAAGTTAAAGATTAAATGAGCTTGTGCATGTGTGAATTGAGGCATATAAAAGGAGAATCCATTAAGCAAGTCAAAGTCAAACTGCTCTATGCAAGCATGATAAAAAACACTTTAAGGATTGGAAATCTTAACCAAAAGTTCTAGCCACATGGAAGTGGGAATGAAATGGATTCAAACACAAGTATATGCCACATAAAATGTATAAAACTAAAATACACAACATAGAAAATATTTTTGAGTTTTGCAAAATGTTTAACCAAACACAAAGATAACCCAAAAGACAAAACAAACAAAAAATCTTTTTGTATTTTTCAACTAAGATGCAATAAATAAAAAATAAATACAAGAGATATACAAGTCATAATTCTAGCAACACATATATGATGAAGCAAGGTCCAGAAAATGACAAGCAAACATACAGCTAGGAAGATTATATCATGTGGCACAAAAGCTAGTGGGTGTAAACAAAACTAACACAACACTACACCAAATCTGCGAGATTATCACGATCATTGATCGTAATAAGTTCAACTTGTCAAGGTCAATGACTGTGACAAGTCTGGGGGTGACAACTTATGTTGTCACGGACTTGTCACTGTCATGTTACGATAAAAACTGTGACAAAGCTTGTCACGATCAATAACCATGACAAATTAGTGACCTTTTAAAAAATTGTCACTATCATTGATAGTGACACGTCCGTGACAAATAATACTTATCACGGTCAATAACCGTGACAATTCTGAGCAAAATATAAAACAAATCTGCCGGGCAGTATTGCCACTGCCACTATCCAGCAGTATATTTGTACCTATTATAGCAACGTTGTACCTGTTCAAACATCATATATCCAAATAAAATAGAGATAATAAAAATATACATTCAAAATAATATGCATTACGATATAATCAAAATTTAATTCAAATGTAACAACTTAAAACAATTTAAATTTAACAACTTAAAACAATAAAAAATAATTCAAACAATGTCACTACATATCTGGGGTAGGTTTGAGGAGGTGGATAGTTCACACAATATACGAATTGATACACCCTTGAATATGCATCATGTCGCATTATTCGCGCAACCACAATGGGGAGTTCTCCTTCTCGGTTATCACATGCGTGACGAGCACCTTGGACCCGATGTCTTGAAGCGCACGTCCATGAACTAGCATATAGTGGATGATATTCGGGTCCCTCAATCCCCTCCCTATCCGTTTTCCATCAAATATGTCATGTATAAACATGCTCGGCCAACCAAGTGTCATCATAGGTTAGTCGAAGGGAGCCAAATAGGGGATTGGATCATCAGAGTCCGCACGTGTCAGCGATGAAGCAACGACGTCCACATCCTCCTCCACCACCTTCTCCTTCCCTTTCCCCTTACCCTATCTGCTCAATGAACGCTCCATGAATGAAAACATATCTTGGACCGTTGCCTCCAAATAGGACAGCTTCGCGTCATGCGAGTACACCGTTCGAGTCAACCCATTGTTGCTCGTCTCTAATTCGATGATCTTAGTTTTAGCCACCTGTGAGCTCACCCCCATGTCCTCCCCTTGCGATCAACGCCAAGCACTTGGATGAGTGCGTCCGTGGACAAAGATGCCTTGTCGGCGACTCATGCACTTCCTTAAGCTTTGCCTGAAACGACAAAAAGAACATGATTAGTTAAATAAGTAAAAAAAAACATTATAATGTAATTAACAAAAAGTAAACTGTCGGATTACTTACAATCAAGGACACCTCCTTATCCTTCTCCTTCTTCGTCCGAATAACCACATAAGCATCGAGCCTATGTGGACTACCCCCAGTGCCACTTCTTGTTCCCTGAAATAAAATAATGCAAAATTAGTATCAGGCCCGCAAAGTAAAATAATGCAGAATATCATATTTTGTAATTATAAAAAAATAAAATCTTACCATCATTCGATGCTCCACCTCGGCATAAGACGTCCGGCCGGAGTAGTGCACGTTCATTTTTTTTGCCCGATTTTCCCTCCCCGATTGGCGAGATGCCAATTTTTGCTCCCCTATCTCATTGTCAACGAACTTTTGCCATTATGCCAATGAGATCGGCTCCTTCGACGGGACGGAGTCATGCATTCAGATAATGGAGTCTCGGGTCTTCCCAAAGTACCGACCCCATAAATATTTCATCCAGGTCTTGTGTTGCTCCCTCAACTGCTCCAAGACGAAATCGCATAGTTCTGGGGCTAGGCTGAATTGTTCCTGTCCAACAAATACAATGTTAGTTGCGAATAAATATAAATATAAATATAAATATAAATTGAAATATTCATATAAATATAAATATAAATACATTACCTGTAGTGCCGCCTAAATAACTAACTTGAGCTCATATGACACCTCCCTCCAACTAGTGTACCCCGGATCGATGATCTTTTTTACCAACTCGAGGGATCTCACTAATATCTCAGTCTTATTCTCGACGACCATCCCCAATTTTCATTTTTGGGGAGCCTCGGGGCCGAGAAGCCCTCCTCGCCTTCGCTACCACCAAGTCCAGACGACATCATCATAATCAACATCATCATCCTCGCCTTAATACCTGAAGGAGACATTTTCTGTAAAAAAGTGTTGTTATTAGTACAAATCCAAATGAATTATAAGAAGACATGAAAATATGTGAAATTATAACAAATCAAAATGAATTATTAATGTTTAACACCTCAATTTTGAATTCCAAGACAACAACATCTAACTCATAATATGTACAATTACTGAAAATTCGAAACATCCCCACCCCTACTGCCCACATACACGCACACTACACAGGAGTGAAAATCAATTAAAATCATTAAAAATGGATTGATAAAGTACAAATTGGAATATTTATTACAAATTGAAAAATTGTTTCAAATTCGGGTTATCATAAAAAATGGATTGATATTCGGTAGGTGCAGCCAAGTCATCCACACTACTATTTAGACTCTTTGGCGCATGTAGGACAATTGACCACAGATCATTATTGATATAATCTGAGTAAAACACTTGGTTGATCTTTTGAAATGCACAAACAAATGGCTCATTGCTCACGTGGTCGTTGCCCTTTAACTTGGACAAGTCAACCATGATCAAATTGGTGTCAGGATCAACTTTACAAGCATTTTTATCCTCAACTCTTACCCAGTCACAGTAAAATACAACCTCTTTGAACCTTATATAATCCAATTCAAATATATTTTGAATTACACCATAGTAAGTCATTTCAGCTTCAACGAGGTTTTTATCTTTTGCGCTCGCTCGAAAGAAAGTAAGAGCCCTGTATGCAATGTTCGAGTTCTGTACATTTGTACTTTCCTCGTACACCCTTGCGCCTAATGCGTAACTATTCAGTCGATACTTTTTGTACTCTTGTGCCATGAATAAGAGTCCAGTGGATAGACGAGCAAGCCTTGATGTCGCATCATCCATCTTTAAGAGCTGAGAATATAGATAAATTAATTAGGCTAGTTGTAAAGTTTTATTGTAATGTAACATTATATAACGACCATTTTCATTATAATTACCTCTTGTGACAACCACAGCCTAAATTCGCTGTCTGATTGTACCATTATTTTTCGTCTTTTATTGTTCTCAAAGGCTTCATATTTTTTGCATATTACAAAATTAATCATGTATAAAATAATCTAAAATAATGTAAAACTTAAAATAATTTAAACTTACTTTTTCCATTCTTCGACATCTTTATGTGTGTTAAATAGATAACGAGCTACTTGTTCATGTTGCAAACTTGTAAATTTCACTCGTTCTCCCATCACATGACCACCATCATCGACGAACTCATCAGTGTCATCAACGCTGGTCGAGTCAGGTATATATTCCTGAGTATAGATTGATGACTCCACGGTGATGTATTCCTCTGCAATTGATCCTGTAATGTATCACGTATTCTTGACGTAATATTTAAAAACTTTCATCAATCTTTCAAATGGATACATCC
This sequence comes from Sambucus nigra, assembly GCA_949130495.1. Lineage (NCBI taxonomy): Eukaryota > Viridiplantae > Streptophyta > Magnoliopsida > Dipsacales > Adoxaceae > Sambucus > Sambucus nigra. The sequence continues at coordinate 375,273,967 of OX422221.1, forward strand.
ACCGATATCTAACTGGACTGTAAAGAAGTGCCTCGTCGCACAGGTGTACCAACAAGTGAACACTTATGTCAAAGAATGCAGGGGGATAATACTTCTCTAACATACAAATCGCTTAGGGCACCGCCAATTTTGCGGCCACTATGTTATCTCGATTGACTACCTTCTCACACAAAAATGAGAAGCAGATACCAATTTGCATAATATCCCTCCCCAAATCCTTGTGCTTGGAGAAACAATGCTTAAACAATAGAGGAACCAATTGCATGATCACTTGTCAATCGTGGGACTTACACTTATGTAAATCATGAGTTAGTTATTTGCTTGTACTTTCATTTTGTTTAATATATTTTGACATACCCCTTAAAATAAAATACTTTAACTAAGCCCTTCCAATTTACAATCTTCGCTTTTCGAGCCGAAGCCTACCTCCAGTCCATCTAACGAATAAGACTGTTACTCTTATCTATCTCGTAGTACCCTCTTGTTATAATAGGGGGGCCGGACTACGGGTTTGGGTTCTCTTAATTGCTAACAAGACAAGCTCAGAATAGGGGAGAGTATAAGAAGGTGGACATTAACAGAGGTATAAGGTCGGGCTGCGTGAAACACTTCGCTAGACCGAGCAAGGCTGGTGAGTACCATAATTCACAATCTTTTGCAAGTTGGACAAAAAATTAGATGGACCCTTCAAATTATATATTGTGTCTAAAAGCACCTTCCTTTCCCTACTCGTCAAAGTAAACGCACCAGGGGAAGTTATTGTCCCTCCCCTACTATCTTCTTTTAACTATAGTTATGGCTTAAGTTTCAATGATTTAAGGTCTTTTTGTGCATTTTCTCCATCCTTTAAATGACTCCCCTCAAGGCAAGTGCCCACAATATGTTCAGTGAGGTTCTTCTCTGCATGCATCACATCCAATACATGGCGCACCAGGTAATTCTTCCAATAAGGCATGTCAAATAAAATTGACCTCCTAGATCATGCCTTTCTTGTCTCAGTTTCATTCCCAGTTGGGGTCTTCTTATGCTTGACATTCTTAAATTTAGGATTCTTACCTGGCATATTAGGGCCACAATCAAAAGATTTACTTTCATTCTGAACCTAAAAGTTTTCTCGACAGTAGCCTATGTTCAACCCCGCCCGATAAAAAATTAGAACCTTTCTCAAATCTGAAACTATGAATCGGGGGTAAAAACCCCCTATGGTAATGGTATATATTTTTTGACCTAGAGGAGAGATGAAGAGATTCAGTCTCCTCTCCACAAATAGGACACCCCAAATAACCATGTACTACATAACCGGATAATGTCCCATAAGTTGGAAAATCATAAATTACCCACATCAACATAGCTTTCAACGTAAACTCTTCTTTTCTAAAAGAGTCAAATGCTTGCATACCCTCTTCCCATAACTTATTTAATTATTTTACCAAAGGAGCCAGGTAGACGTCGATGTCATCACTTGGTGCCTTTGGCCCAGGTATCAACAAAGATAACTTCAAAAATTTAGGTCTCATACACTGTGAAGGGGGGAGGTTGAGTGAGGCTAGGATCACTGGCCATACACTCTGATTGGTGCTTAGATTTCTAAATAATTTAAAACCATCTGTTGATATAGCCAAACTAGTGTTGCGTCATTCTCGAGCAAAATCGGGATACTCATAATTCATCCTCCTCCAAGCTGTAGAATCAATAGGATGACAAATAAGATTATCCCTACTTCTACCCTAGCATGCCAAGTCATTGCCTCCGCTATCCATGATACTGTGACAACTCGCTTTAATCTAGGCCCAACGGGAAAATATTTCAACACTTTTTGAGTCACTTTTGAACTTGAGCCTTCCTTGCCAATAGATTGGACATATCTAGGTTCATCGCATACCAGACAACGATCGAGATTTCCATACTCCTTCTGGTATAGTATGTAGTCATACACACATGCATGAATCGATTTATACTTTATTCCCAAACCTTTCAAATTATTCTTCATAACAAGATAGCTTTTTGGAAGCGTATTCTCCTTGGGTAGTAAGCCCTTCACCCAATTTAGAATTTCTGTCACGCTATTGCCAGACAAATCGTACTGCATCTTCAAACTGTGCAAACTAACCATGGCTTGTAAAGTTGTTTGATCTTTCTCACAGCCAGAGTATAACGGTTGGGTCGCCTTGAATTTTAAACTTTGGTAGTCATCGTCAATGTTTATCGTGATATCTTCACGAGCACCTGAACCTTGTACATCATCAGTGACCTCATTCTCGTCCACTTCATAAATTTCGTATGCATCATCAAATAAATCCTCTAACATATTATGATCTATGTTGTCCGCTTCTATATCTATCCTACTTGTTGAAGGTTGTTGTAAAGGTTGTTCGGGGATAAAAGGAACCTTTAATTCACCGTGAAAACTCTAAAATCGATAATTATCTTGCATACCCCATCTTAACAAACGTAGTTCAATTATTTACCACTCAAACACCTTACCATTCTCACACCTAGCACACGGACACGAAAACTCTTCATCATTATGACATCTCTTTGCGTATTTCATAAATTCATTAGCACCTCTGCGAAACACATCCCCCATTCTATTTGTCTCACCCATCTACTCTTTGTATTTAGGATATCCCATCACATCTACTACAACTAATCACCTATTAATGGTTCTGCATATATTCCTGGATTAGTATAAAAAAAATTAGATTTATAGTATGTTTCATTTAATTATGTCTTATTTATATTCGATTTTTAAATTTCAAATTCAAATTCAATTTATAATAGAAATCCTATTTCCTCCATCTCCTCTAAAGGGTGAGTGGTCCTATCCCATTCAAGACTGCATATTTCTGTAATATACTTAGCAGTTCATACATATATGACGTAGATTGGCAAGTGTGAGTGTTATTTTAATTGATCAATTGAAAGAACACTCACACTTGTCAATCTAATATGCACTCAGAGAACATTAGGATACGACTGCAGAACTTCCTCCAAAAGTAACAACTTTAAGCCACTTAGAATATTATTATACAGAAATTATGCAAACCAAACTGTCCAAACGGGACAATTCGAGAGATCTCATTATAGGGGTAATGACTCTCGAACGGGTCTAAGCGCTATTGAATGCGTACGCATAAGAACTAGAAGGCTAGTATCTATGTGCACTATATGTAATTTCAAGTATGTTTCATATAATTATCATACTATATATATATATATATATATTGTTCGTGATACAAAGTAATTTAAAAAAAAAGTAAAAAATCCCACCCCCATATGGACAATAATCCAGTGATCATGCCACTTCTAAAATTAACCAACCGAACATCAATCCACTATAATCCAACCGCAATAGCAACAACAAATGTGTATCCCGTACTCCTTCTAATTCATCTACTCAATTAATACATTTCATCAATAGTGTTAGTAATACACTATTTTTTGATTACTAACAGTAACACACTATTTTTTTGATTACTAATAGTAACTTACCAATACTATTTCTCACGATAAAATAGTGTTAGTAATATAATATATCTATTACTAATTTTAGTTCAATATTAAAAAAAAAAATATCCCCCCAAAAACCCATAAAAAATGTTCATTCATCATGTTCTCATAGGGGTTCTCATTCGGCGCTCCAAATCGAAACCCCCCAAAAAAGGTTCATTGTTCTCATTCGTCATGTTCTCATAGAGCTTCTTGTTCAGTTCCTTGCTCAGATCCGTGCTTAGATCCTCGTCCCAACATATAAGGTAAATTCATGTTATCATAGGGCTTTTTGTTTGGACGTCGTCGTCGCAAGCTGTTCTTAGATTTAGTATCAGATCATAGGGGTTAATTCTTAGCCCATACCCCAACACTCAAGCTTAATGTATTTGATTTTATAAATTTATAAGATCATAATAATTAAGGTTTGTATATTGTTTGAAATTTTAGGACCATAATAAGAGAACCAAAAGATTTGACCATAAAAGAGAGGGTTTATGATTTATTTTTTCATTTTATTGTAATAGATGGTTTCAAATTTTTTTAGTCATAAAATGTTATTGACTATACTGATTTTTTGTCTTATAATTTGTCGATTTCATCTAATGATTTCAGATTTGTTATATTTAGTTTTTTATTTTGATTTTACTAACTAAATTTCATTTATCTAGTTAGGACCCTTTAATATATTAACAAATATCTATCCAAATGTTGGTTAAGTTTACCTTGTTAATCATTTTACCTTTTCACAGTTGTAACTTACATGCAAGATGTTTGATAAAATGTCTATTTGATTTGTCTTTCTTTGTTGATGTTTCGGCTTAGATTGTTGAACTTGAATACTAAAATCCCTCTTGGAGGAAAACGTATATATATTCTTTGAGTATGTGCGTATAAACATATCAACTCTCTCTTTATCGAAATTAATGGTAACAATTTTGATTTGTACTTTTTTTATAATTCCATCTCAACTTTCTTGAGTTGAAATGCAATTAATTACACATATTAACGATGTCTTATATTGATATTAAGTGATAAATTTATTCTTATTCTAAAATTTGGGTGAGTTTATAATTAGCACAATTTCATACTGATTTGGGTCATATATAGAGTGATTATTTTGTTAATGTTACTTTTATGGAATTTGTACCAATTCCTTTTTTGGAGACCTTATATTGAAATATAATCGTGGCATGGTGATACACGTATAAAATTACATGAAAGTGATTGGTATGATTATTTTGCAAATATTGAGTTGAAGGTGGTAGTATTGGTTCCAATGACATGAATGTGTGCGTATTCAGTTGTCTATGACAAAAATACTGCATAGCTTGATTTTAAAGCATATCCTCTATCAAACTCATAATTGCATAAGTATAATTAAGGAAATTGCACCCCCCTGAACTTTAAGGTTTGTTCTAACAAAATTACATGTTCTAACTGTGATTTTTCTTATGTGTATCAATAATTCTATTTTTGGTATATTGTCATATAACTTGTGTGTAAACCATATTTTTTTGGTAGTGCAGAATGCCACGAACATTGAAAAAAGAGTGGATGAATGAGAGGAATAGAATAAGTGAGGTGTACACAAATGGAGTTGCGTCCTTTCTTAATTTTGCAATTGCAAACAATGGCCATTAATTCTCGACCTTTCCTTATCCATGTGTTAAGTGCCGAAATAAGAAACGTTTTACTGCAGTAGATATCAAGGGTCATTTGATAATGAATGGTATAGACAGGACATATACTAAGTGGGTTTTACATGGTGAAACACTATCATCGAACCTAACATGTACCGTAGTAGAACCTATTGATTATGAAGGACATAATGAATCTGATAACAATGAGAAGGAAAGGTTGCGAAACTTAGTTGATGAATGTTACGGAGTGCACGAACAACATTGTGTAGAACCTGATCAGGAAGGATGCTCTGAAAAATCGTATGTCTACAATGAGAAGTATAATCAATATAATAAATTAGCGATCAAGAAATTGTACCCTTCATGTGAGGGTCCTCAGAATACTCTCTCTGCAATTGTGAAATTGCATAATTTGAAAAAGAAGTTTGGTTGGCCGAGAAATAGCGTGACCTCTCTCTTGTCGATCTTAAAGAGGTGGCTTCCAAAAGGAAACACATTACCAAAAAAACATCTGCACATGAAGAGAATGATGAAACACCTAGGGATGAAAGCAAATTACATTCATGCTTGTGTTAACAACTGTATTTTATACTGGAAAGAGAATGAAGATTTGGAGGAATGTCCTCAGTGTGGAGAACCGAGGTATGTAGTGACCTCAAAGAAAGGGAAAAGGATATGCAAAGAACCGATGAAAGTGTTAAAACATTTCCCTTTAATTCCAAGGCTAGTGAGATTGTACACTATACCTTGGATATCGCATGAAATGACATGGCACTATCGGGCAACAAGTTCATGGGATTATCAGCGACATCCTTGTGATTCATCCTAATGGAGAATGCTAAAAAGTAGATGGCCCAATTTTGCCTAGGAATGGCGCAATGTTTGGCTTGCAATAACAACAAATGGGTTCAATCCCCATGGTATTCAGTCTAGTAGTTATAGTTGTTGGCTTGTCATGATCGCGCCTTATAATGTGGTCCATTCTTTGTGCTTGAAACGTGAGTTCCAAATTTTATCTTTGCTGATTCCTGGGCCAAAGGCACCAAGTCAAGACATTGATTTTTTTCTTCAACCATTAGTAGATGAGTTGAAATAAATATGGGAAGGAGTTCCAGCAATTGACATGCACAAAATTCAACCTTTTACGTTGAGAGCTATGTTGATGTGGGAGATTCATGATTTTCCCGCATATGGAGACTTATCTGGGTGTGTAACACATGATTGCAAAGCATGTCCTATTTGTGGCGATGACACTCCATCCATTTGGCTAGAACACAGCATGAAGATAGTTTACACAAACTATAGTATGTTTTATAAAAGCGATCATCCTTTTAGGAGTGGTAGAGGTTTAGGACTTAGGACACAAGAAGTTGGACATCCCCCAGTTTGACTAAATGGAGATGCATTTGTGGAGAAGTTAAAAAATATAAAGTATGTACCTGGAAAAGTCTCAATAGTTCCCTCTAAGAAGAGAAAGTCTAATAATGTTAATGGGAGTGCTAATGTTGAAGTTAAAAAAGCTTGGTATAAAAAATCTATTTTCTTTGATATGGAATACTGGCCATATCATCAAGTTTGACATGTCCTTGATGTGATGCACATCGAAAAGAATGTTGCAGAGCATTTAATAAACATTATTCTTAATGATAATAAAACAAAGGATACTGAAAAGGGTCGATTGGATATGAAGGGTATGGGCATACATAGCGATCAATGGCTTCAAGTTGATGGACGCACTGTAAAAATGATAAAACCAACAGCACCATTTATCTTGGATAAAGAAGAAAAAAGACAATTCTGCCAAATTTTGAAGGAATTAAAGCTTCCTACCAGTTTTTCCTCTAACTTGAGCAATATAGTAAGTCTTAGTCCCCCATCTTTTCACTCCTTAAAGTCGCATGATTATCATGTCATAATTGAACATCTGCTACCTGTGTTGCTCCAACATGCCTTTCCGAAACATCGAGATTTAAGAAGAGCAATCCAATAATTAAGTTTGTTCTTTAACATGTTGTGCTCTAAGGTCCTAATTTGGCAAGATATCCAAAGAGCCAAATACATGGTTGTTGAAGCATTGTGCGTGTTGGAAAAATATTTCCCACCGACATTTTTTTATATTAGCATTCACCTCACTGTGCATCTAGCATATGAAGCCCTGGTTTGTGGACCCACCGATGCTCATTGGATGTATCCGTTCGAAAGGTGATTTTTTTTCCTTTTTTTATAATAATATATGCCTCATTTAAGTTAATAATGCTTGTTATTAATTTTTACTACCTTATACAAATAGGACGATGAAAGATTTCAAAGATATACCCAGTAATAAGAAGTATGTTGAAGGTTCCATTGCAGAATCCTATGTTGTTGCTGAATCTGTTAGATATTGCATGGAGTACATGCCAAATCCATCTGATGGAAATCATAAATGCTCACGTGAATCCTTTTTAGAGGAAGGTGGAGAGTTCTCTGATGAAGGGCCTTTGCTTGAAGATAAGACTATAACGTTGGGACCCGTACAGTTTCAACAAATACGTTGATGGGTATTATTTTGACTAAATGTTGATGGACTTCAAGAGTACTATAGGTTTGAGTTCTTTCGTTTGTTTATAGTTAAGAATTAATTATCATTTTGAGTTATAATTACTTATATCAAACTACATATTGCAGTGAGTATGAAGCATCACTGAAATTCGTGTCTCGTCTTAAAGGGAAGGGGATTGAAATGACAGAAGTGGAGAAAAAAACATCTTTTATCCCTTGGTTATCTGAGAAGGTGATTATATAAATACTAATATTTTTATTAATCTTTCCATTAAGTATGATGAGAATTGAAACATTGTAGTAATTATGATTTGTTTCCATCAAACAGTTGCTGAAATCAGGAGAGACGAAGACAAATGAAACATTGTGGCAGTTAGTTCAAGGGCCGCAATTCAAGGCTAAAACATATAAAAAGTATCGTGTAAATGGTTTCGTATTCTATCCTAAGTATCACGACGATACTGTTGTCACACAGGATAACGATGTTTGCTTGAAGGCATGGACACAATTGCAAGATAAAAAAAGTGATAAGAATCTCACAAATACTTGGACTATATGGTATGGAGTTATCAACCAAATTATTGAGCTAGGAGGTGGTATTTTATTATGATTGGGTGAGAGTGGAGGATAAGACTAATGGTTGTAAGATTTGTACGGACTCCAACTTAGGGATGATAAAATTTGATAAGTTTAAGAGCATTGATAATGAGTATGATGAGCCTGCCATTCTCGCATCCGAGGATAGTCAAGTATTCTATTCGAAATATCTTAAAAATCCCAATTGGTGGGTTGTTATACATTCACCGAAGAGATTGACGAGTCAAGTGGATGACTTAGAGACACCAATAATCTTCCAATCTATTCTTGAAGACCAACCGTACTTGGAAAGTTTGCTCAAGCAATACGACTCCATTTAGTTGTTTTAATATTTTCTTTTTAATATTGTAACCGTTGAAAGCTATTTTGTTTTACCCCGTTACTAATATATAAATTTATTGGTGGTATGTTAACCATTGAAAGTAGCGTCTTGTGATTTTAATGATATCATCTTGTGATTTCTATATATATCTCTATCAATATGCTAATGTCGTAGTAATATGACAATTCAATACATATTATTTTATAACTGTTATCTCTATCAATATGCAGAGCATTTATAACTATTATTTCTATTATTGGCATCTGTTTTTTATTTTGGCAGCACAGTATTGGGCGTCATGGCTTCAAGTGCAAGTGGTGGTTTGAAACAACAAATGTCATAAGCAACGCAACAAATATCATCCACTCCACAATAAGAATTAGTCGAAGGAGGTTCAAAGCAACCTACCTCAAGTGAAAATAAAAAGAAGCAAGAAGAAATGAATAAAAAGGCTAAACAATTACAATATATGACCCAAAATGGTAAAATGAGAGTCATCGTTCTAGTGGATGGGAATGTAGTCGGTCCGTAGAGTAGGAGATAGAGCACTCGTGTCGGTGATCTTGTTAGATCTTATATTCCGATATGTTACGAAGATTGGAGAGTTGGGCCAAACAATTATAAAGATGATGTTTGGAATGCTTTAATGGTAGGATTTGAGTTAGATGTTGAACCAGAGGTGGCCCGCCCGCTGATGGAGAAAAGGTTTGCACATAAGTTTAGGACACACAAAAGTAATATGAGATATTTTTTTCCTACCGAAGACAATCTTGGAGTCCTACCGGAAGGTGTTGATCCCAACATATGGAGATTATTTTGTGAGAACGAAAGGAAAGCAAAAAATAAGTCACAAAACATTCAAAATGCCAAGAATCGAACCAATTTAGAATATTCCCACACACTTGGGCATTGCACCTATGCTGCTTTGCAATATGAAATGGTATGTATAATAAGGTTTTTCAATTATCAGCACTAGTTTTGTGTATAACATGTGATATTTAAATTGTAGGCTCACTCGAACCCAGAACAAGAATTAACGCGAGTAGATACATGGCTTGTGGGACACGAGGACAAAAGGGGGAATATCTTAAACAGTGCTAAGCCTTACTATGTGCATATTTAAATGAACAATAACAGTATTTTTAGTATTATATATTGCGTTTATTAATGAAATTTTCTCATTCTGATTTATAACTATCATTTGATAGGATAAAATAAAGGATGCGATGGAGAAAAGAAAGAGCGAGAGTGGAGAGGGAAGTAGCAAGATCCAATGCATAGAGAATGATGAGTTGATAGAGGTTTTTAGGAAGGAGAAAAAGGGAGGAGTTCGTGCAGTTTGTTCCCTAATTTTGAAAAAGCAGTTGATGAATTTAGGGGTGGCAAAGGACAAACTCAAACAAAGAAAGAAGGCAAATGATGATGTGGAAATCGGGACAAAAGGTACTCCTCTATAACTCCGGCTTCATCTATTTATGGGTAAATTGCGGTCCCAATGGACTAGTCCATTCATTGTGCGAAGCGTATTCCCCCACGGAGCGGTAGAGTTGGAAGATCCAAAAGGGGGAACGCGTTAAAAGTCAATGGTCAACGCCTAAAGCTATATGTTGAGGCGTGCATAGAAGAGATCGACACCATCTGGTTATCGGACCCCATTTACGGGGTCAAATGAGCTTGAGTTGAGAGGTCGTCGCATCCCCGACGCGTATGGGGTGAATTCTTGTGTATAGTAATTAAGTGTCGATATATTAGCTTGAGTCCATAGGTAGGTTACGTGAGGTTAGGGTTAGGATCACGCGCACTAACAAGCACTTCATGAGGGCATCCAGAAATCCAAGTGGGAGAGTAAGTGAGAAAGTGTCCAGAAACTCGAGGGGGTGGGACTCTAGTGTAGTAGTCTAGAAAGAGAGTTCGGCTAAGATGGAATCGAACAGAATCCTCTAATCGGATCGGTTCGGTTTTGAAAAATCGCAAAATAAAAAAACCCTAGAACCGGATCGGTTCTCCCCTGAACCGGATCGGTTCGGGTTTTGCGATTTGGGTTCTTCTGGAGGTGCCTATTCATTCCCCCTATCCTCTCCTTTCCCTCCATTCATCGCCTCCTTTTCCTCCAAACATCCATTCCCCTTTCCCTCTAAATTCCTTTCCCCCAACCCTCCCCACAACCTATAAAACCCATCTCTCCACTACAATTTCCCTCACACCTCCACTCTATCCTCCCTCTATACAATCCTACTTCTCTCATTCCCAATATTCCCAGCTGTACCCATGGCAAATCCCACTCTTCCCTCGAAATATATGTCCATATAGATTCTGCCCAACGACAATGGGCAATACCGCTCCCACATGGAGCTCTTATGGTGCAAAATTTTTTTCAGCTTGTCCCGCCAACTGAAAATTGAGCGCATCGACAATTGGGATGATCTACCCCACTCTGTCACCAACCTTTTCAGCTGGAGGGGGTGGGTGAAATACCTCAAAGAACCTCACCATGTAGTATGGACGGAGGAAGTCCGATCGGTCTATGGTTCTCTCTTGCACACGGGCGAGTTCGAGTGCCAAGCCTTTGTCGACGACCGCCCCATCCCATTTTCCTTATCCATTCTCGCCCGCAAACTTGCTACCAAGGGCGTCCCCCATCAGAAAATCTATGACTACCCAACCAATGCCCCCACCATTCCAAAACAACAATACATCGATCGTCTCGCACCCAACGATATTTGGGAATGGGGTACGTTCTCCGTGGGATGCCTAAACGATAAGGCTCGCATCACCTTCCATATAGTGTGCGCCAACTTTCTTCAAACCTTAAACGAATCGGCGATGCTCCCTCTCCAAGCGACCCTCTTGTACCACCTTTTTGACACAAACTTCACCCTCAATCTGGACAGTATGATTTACGTCGATATTCTTTAAGCGGCTTGGTAGAAAAAAGGTGCGGTGCCCCTTTCATATGCACGCCTCATAACCTCCCTCCTTATCGATGCTGGTATCCATCCACCTCATGCTTTCCCATGCCTCCTGGAACCCATTAACAAGGTGTCACACACTCGGAGTGCCTAGCAAAGGGCTGCCCTTCGAGCAGCCCGGGAGGTGGTTAATTTAGAGGCCGAAGAGGAGATCCATGTTGAAGAACGCACAGCTGAGGAGGTTGAGATGGGCGGGGCTGAAGAAGAAGAATATAACGAGGATGATGACTCGAACTTTGAGCCACCGGATGTGGATTTTAATCGGCGCCTTGCAGCGGTGGAATCCCGTTTTGACGGGTTCATCACCCAATACAATCGAGACCAAGCGGCCTATCAAAGGGATCAAGACGCCTACCGAAGAGACACGAGCATGATGCATCAACTCCAAGCCCATCTATATGAGCTCAACTTCGGTGGACCGACCCCAACTTTCTTCTATGATCCCTATGATCCCAGCGCACCCGTCCCCTCAAATCTGCCTCCCCAATGAAGTCCTTGTCTGCTATTTTGCTGTTTGTGTGTTGTGGTGGTTGTTTAAACATTGTTGGTTGTGTGTTCTACCCTACCCTTTGTAACACAGTTGTTCAGTTTCTATAAACATTTTGCATTTCTGTCTCATTTGTTTGTTTGTTTTATTCGCACTTTTAATCCGCTTAGAGTTAGATTTTAATCCTTTTTGCTTGAGGACAATGCAAAAGTCTAAGTTAGGGGGGGTCATAAGTGCGTCTTTCTAGAACTTCACAAATTTTCAAAAATGCTTAGAAATTTCAAAAAAAAAAATCATAAAATCTTGAAATAATCCAAAAATATTTTTTCCAAAATAAATAAAAATTCAAATTCAAATTTTTTTGAAAATATCATTAAAAGTCAGTTTAAAGTCTCAAATTGTAAAAAAATAATACACAAAGTCGGAATTGACCAAAGATCGAAATTGAGCGAACATAGACGACTTAACGAATAAGTGTGGAGATTACCAACCCCGGTGGGATTCAAGCCTTTCATTTTTGTGAAATTTATAAATCAATCCGAGTTAATTGTTAACTCAAAGTTCTTTTCAGCGTCTAATAAGTCGTCGAGCATCTCAATCCTTTCACTTGATCGGTTATGGAAAATGTGTGTGATATTGCCTTGAAAAACATGCCAAAATAAATCTCTAAACTTAATTCATCTCGAAACGCATATGGTAACGCAATTAGTATTTTGGATAATGAAGTAGGCCCTCGTTTGTCACCAAAAAATATTGGCCAAAAAAAGTAGTGAAAAAAATTACCCCTTTTGTAAACCTAAATTGAGCCGAATAAAATTTTCCCTTTCGTTTGACAACCCGAAAACCCCCAAATTGGCCCGGAATTGTGAAAAGTGATAAATCTCAGAAATTAAATCCGAAAAGTGCAGAAAAGGGGCAAGAAAAAAAAAGACAGCTATGCTTAACAAAAAATAGCAAGAAAAGAGAAGCGTGAAAACCATAAAAAAATAATAGAAAAATCAAAAGAAGAAAAAAAATTGAGCAAAAGCCCGAAAACGCACTAACGGACATCATAAGAAAACTTTTCAATTCCACATTTCCCGTACCATTCTCATTTTACCCAATATACCTTTAACCCGAAAAGTCCTAATTGAGTCCTTTATGCGAAATTGGTTACCGCGTGGAGAGCAAATACACAAAAAGATAATAAAAGAGATAAAAAATATGAATTAGAGGCAATGTTCCCGATTTCTTATAACCGTAATCCGATGTTGAGATCTGGTTACCATAAAATTTCTATCTTTCTACTTGTATGCGTGAACTTAGTTCCAATACATTCACTCTTATAAATCACGCATACCGAGAGAATTGCCACATTCTGAGTGATTCGTTTGTGAGATCATTCCGTGAGATTTCGAAATCAAAACGAATTTCGGATAAGTAACGTAACGGTCAATCGCTGGAAATTCGTGATTAAATTTCTGGCTTCGTACACGTGCACAATGATTTCAGAATCTTGAACATGAAATAATGATGACTATTTTCTGGAAAATTTTGAATTATACAATTTTTGCGTATTTTGAGTTTTCTTTGAGTTGAATTTTATGGGTATATTCTCTGCAAACCCTCATGAGACACAACTCATCCTACTAGGGTAACCTAGGGGTTTAAAGGCTTTTTGCATACGCTAAATGTAATCGCTCGCCCGCGAAAGAGGTATTCTATCCCGTCTTCGAGTTAGACCAAGTTTTGATTCTTTTTACATTGATCGGGACGATCAAAGTTCTAAGTTAGGGGGGTTTGATTAGGCATAAATTCTTCCCATTTATCCCCTAAATTTAGAGGCTTTTATCGCTCCGTACAGTGTAATTCGAGTGTATTTATATCATATCATTGCTCTTGACAAGTTTCTAATGAGTACGTCGAGTTTCGTGTATTTTCCATCTATTTCGCAGGTATTCAGTGTTTAGGAAGGATCAGCATCCCAATCCGAGTTATGTACCAAAAGCTTCAAGGAAATACAGGGAGGAAAAGTTCCTGAAAAAGATGGAACCGAACCTAAGGAAAGGAAAAATGGACGGATACTATGCTCGAAGAACTTCCTGTGAAAAGTCAACAAGATGGAACCGAATCGACGTGAAAGGAAAACGAATCGAACCATTACCTAGAAACCTCCTGTAAAATAATGTCAAGATGGAACCGAACCAAATGAGAGGAAAAACAAATCGATCCTATGCTCGAAGAACTTTCTGTAAAGCCTATCAAAGATGGAACCGAACCGAGCCCCTTAATCGGATCGGTTCTATTTTCGGAAATTTGAACTTATCCAAGTGAAAAATTAGAATCCTCCATGGTTGAAACTCTTATATTTCATAACTTATAAATTGTAAACTCCTCATAGACAAAGAGGAGGCTTCTAATTCGTTAGGGAAGCTTTGTAATCAGTTTTAGACAAGAAGAACAAGAAAAAACCCTAGTTTGCTTATAGTTTTGCTTTTCAAGTAATACCATTATGATTCTTGTTTTAATTATTGCAGTAGTTATTTTTTTAATAGAAATTTCATCACTCTTCATCTTCTTTCGGTAGAATTTTTTTTTCTTCCATTCCAAATGCGTGTTCTTCCAATTTTCATATGTCTGGATAAGTTTTCAAGGGTTAAGGTGCATGAACGCCACCTGATGTAATTCACGATAGTGGAAATAGATGTCGGAATTAAAACCTTAGATAAATTGTATCGTAGTTCATACGATACTACTTTATTTCAACCTTTTCTTACATACTATGCGGGCTACAATCCCTCATATGTATAATACTTAGGAGTAATAAAGATCGAATTTTAATTCATCCTTTGCTTACGTACTGTGTGGGCTACGATCCTTCATATATGTAATACTTAGGAGTATTAAAAAGTCAAATTCATTTATAGTTTTAAATCTAAATCTAGTATCTTACGAAGTGAACTACTAGGGTGTGGGGGATTGTAACCCGACTTATTTTTCTCCATTCATAGTTACAGTTTTAGTCAAGAAATTCGAAATTCTGCATTAGAGTAATTGCATCGCATTCTTTTTCATAGTATCATTACTTAATCATTTTCAAAAGTGCATATAGTTGTAGTTATTTCGCAAATCAAATCATCTTTTTCTTTTCTTTAGAGTCAAAGTTAGGTTTCCTTCGTTTGTCCAACGTCGTCACGACCGCGCTCGTCCTATTTCCCGGTGGAGACGATCCTGACTTATCGGATTATTACTTGAGATACAGGCTTTCACTTTAGCCTAGAGAGTATGCACTTCTGAGACACATTATTAGTCGCATCAAGTTTTTGGTGTCGTTGCCGGGGATTTAGGTAGACTTAGGATTAGACCAAGTCAATCTAAAATTTTGACCAAAAATTTCCAAAAATCCAAAAACATGAAAATTTTGAAAATACAAAAAAAATCAAAAATCAAAAGCACAAAAAGATACATCATCTCTCATAAGCCTGTGAATGCAAAATTCTGAACTCACTTTAACTCCCCATAATAATCCAACCCACATTCACGAAAACCCGATAGTTGAGTACGACCCTGATAGCCCTCATACTCCTGATGCTCCATAATTTTGGGTTCCACCTCCCACACCGTCACACTCAATCGTAAATAACACTCTGTTTTCCCTCTTAGGACACACTTCAGAGCATGCTCCGAGCATACCAAATGAGGACACATAGTCATTGAGTAAGAGAGATATGTCACAACACGGTAGTGCAGCCGCCGGTGAGGAAGAGGCCCTGTACCGCCCTTTGAGAGACATCTTATATCCCGAGCGCACTGTCACTCCGGGATGCATTTTACTCTCGTATAATGCAGGGCAATTTCTCTTTAGGAATGGGATGATCCAGATACTTCCCAATTACCATGGAATGGATTCAGAAAATCCATATCTCCACATCATGGTATTTGAGGAGGCGTGCGAGACCCTCAACGATCAAACTTGCACAAAAGATGTGATCCGCCTCAAACTCTTCCCATTCTCGCTAAAGGACAAGGCTAAGACCTGGCTATGGTCTTTACCTCCAAACTCGATTTCATCATAGAACGAGTTACAATCTAAATTTCTCCAAAAATTCTTCCCTACACATCGAACGAACTCTATCAAGGCTCAAATTCAAACCTTCTGATAACTAGAAAATGAGTCATTCGATTGATGTTACGAGCGTTTTAATGAGTTAATCACTTCGAGCTCTCATCATGGACTTGATAAACTAAAAATCATTTCCTTCTTCCATAATGGGCTGAATATAAATTCCAAATAACTCGTTGAAACCATATGTGATGGTCCCTTTATCGACTTAGATGCCAACGATTCTGAGCTTCACATGAGGAATGTCGCCAAGACTACCCAAGCATCATTACACCGAAAATGTTAATCTGGCACGCTGAGACAAGGAAATTCTGGCACGGTTTAAAACCGTGCCAGAATCTGGCGCGGTTTAATCATAAACTGGCATGGTTTAAAACAGTGTCAGATTCTGGAACGGTCCTAAACCGTGCCAAATATGGGTACAGTTCATTAAAAAAATAATATCCCAAAATTTCAATCCGGGACCAAAACTTTCAAGGCGGGATGAATCATTCTAATCTCTTCTCTCTTATCTCTTCTCTCTAAGTCTCTCTCTATCTCTCTCTCTATCTCCACACTACCAGGCGACCCCATCATCTGCACTACCCGTCGCCTCCATCATCGATGCCACTCCCTCTGCTTCGTCCACGAACTGCCATTATCCTTTGCTTCGTCCACGAACTGCCATCATCCTCTTCTTCCGGCTCAGTTAGGTCAGACCAACCTCCGACGATTTGGTTGAATATTTGGTTTGGTCATCAATAAAGGTAATTTATGCATCCCATCTAATAAGAAATTTGAGATTGAAGATTTGGTCAATCTTCTTGAGTCTCACGATCCAACTTTAGATCCAACTTGATATGCCCCAAGTGTAACCTCGGCCTTGAGACACCAACCTCAGCCGAGGTGATGGCCGAGATATTGATCGACCTTAGTAAGGTCGGCCCAGGCCGACACTGCCACCTACATTTCCAATGGACACTGCACGCATTACAGACGTCAACAACATTCTCATATACCTGGGTATGGCAACCTCGGCCGAGTGTAGGCCGAGGTGATAAGAAGCCTTGGTAACCTTCAACATGGAACCAGTCCAACCTCGGCTTGGGCCGAGGTGACAAGAAGCCTTGGTAATCTTCAACATGGAATCAGTCCAACCTCGGTAGGGGACGACCCCAGCATAATGTCTCGATTGAGATCAGGCTGAGACTCCCTATGGCACATCTCGGAAGACGTTTATCGAACCTTTACAGCTCGGCCTCTCCCAGGCCGAGGTCATGCACCAATATGGCAGGCGAGCATCTGTTGACATTTGGATAAGGACACATGGGCACAAATCAGTTGTAACAAGATTATTCCCCACACGTGGGGAGAATATTTCATCATCATTCCTTACATGTGACAGTGACAGATGGCACTCCCACATTGGTGAGGTTACCACACACATGCTCATTGCATGCATGGGGGGTACATTACACCCCCTAGGTATTATATATAGGGGTCATCCCCTACCTTGCAAAAGGATCCCAGATATTAAACCCTAGCAAAAACTCTGTCTAGATATACAGTAGAGAGAGAAAGCTTGAGAGGTTGTATCCATGGCCATTAGTACCTTCATTCAGTGATATTACTCACACACACTCACAGTGGACGTAGGCCAAATTGGCTGAACCACTTATATACCGGTTCCCTCTCCTCTTATCCTCACCTCATTCTCTTATCTCTTTATATAGCTGTGCTGCCATTGTTATTCTTATATTGAGCTTGAAAACACCTTACCTGGTGGTGCTAATTTCAGCATCATCATTTTGGCGCCGTTTGTGGGAACGAGAAACTATCTCTTCCTCTTTTTCTGCTTAACCTCATCGGAGACTCTGGTGGTGAACCAGGCCTCCCCCTAGCGTGGACCTGTTTCACCATTGAAAGAGGTCCTGTGAGGTGTTAAGCTCACTTGCTGCTCAAGAGCTTTATTGTTAACACATGGCACCAGAGTTATCACCGCCTCTTCCGCCGCCCGGAGGTGGAGGGCCTAGTTCCAGTCAGGCTCCCCCCAGTCCGAAATGGCGGAGGTAGCAGCAGCCTTGAAATCTTTAGCTGCAACACAATAAGCCATGAAGGAGCAATTTGCTCAGCTTAGTCAAACTATGATGAGGCCACCTGGAGTCTCACCGGATATGATCACTCCGGCGGAAGTTCAGCCTCATCCTGACGCCAGGGGACCACCCCAGGCGCCAATGAAGGACCAGCCTGCACCCCAGCGGAGAAGGGACATTGCTGACCCTAGGCGCTTGCGCCTTGGGAGGCAGGGAAACCCTTGCCCAGAGGACATGTATGATGACCTAGAAGCAGAAGAATCCCCAGAACACTGCTGGGAGCCGTATGAGGTGTCAAATAACACTATACGACCTCTTAGGCAGAGTCAAGGATGTGTCGACCGAAGAAGAGAAGAGGCCCAACAAAGAGGGTCGGCCTTTGACAGGTTGAGCAGAGGGTCAGCCTTCGAGAGACTGGGCCCGGTGAATGACCTAAGACAGAGGTTGTCGAGGTCAAGGAGCGCAGCAGGCTCTCAGAGAGGGAATAGGCAGGGTCGGCCAGACCAAGGCCGACCCTGTGAAAGAAGAGGTAGGGAGCAGGAAGAGGTCAACAACCAGCGTGTCGCGGTTGGGGAACCCTCTGTCCATTGCAGGGAGGTGGCAGGGGATAACCTCGGCCAAGTTGATGACAGAAGACCCTGGAATGATTCTATCCAACGCCTTGAGGAGAAGATAGGAGACCTCATCAAAAGCAGGGACCCATTACAAAGGGGTTACTCAGAGGGCTCCCCATTTGTGGCTAGGATAGTAGGGTTCCCAACCCCAGCCAAGTTCAAGCCTCCTACAGTGACTCCCAAGTATGATGGGAACACTAACCCTGTACACCATATCGAGATGTATCAGTCGGCAGCAGAAATTTACTCGATACCCGATGAGATGAAGTGTAGAGCCTTCTCAGGGACCTTGACAGGGGCAGCTCATAGTTGGTTCACCTCCCTTCCGAAGAACTCAATTGAGAACTTGAAAGGCTTGGCTGAGCAGTTCATCCACAACTTCTTCTTTGGGGTAAGACCCCAAAAGAAGACTACCCACCTGCTGTATGTCAAACAGGCCAAGGGTGAGAGCCTAAGAGACTACATAGCAAGATTCAACAAAGAGAAATTGGAGGTGGAAGATTATGAAGAGAGCATAGCCATGACCGCCCTTATAGGAGGCCTCCAGAAGGGGAAGCTATTGTGGAAACTGGCGGAAGACCCCCTAGGTCCATGGCGGAGCTGCTGCCAACCGCAGGGAAAGTGATGAATGCGGAAGAGGCAATGGCCGCCAAGTATGAGGAGGAGAACCGCGGTAGCACAGGAAAGTCCCAAGGTAAGAAAGAGGGGAATAAGAGGTCAGGAGATGACAAGTTCGCTCATTACACTCCTCTGACTGTGAGCTGTGAGCACATCCTCAATGAGATTAAGACTGACCGGACTCTGAGGTGGCCAGAGAAACTGAAAGCCCCACCACATAAGAGGAACAAAAACATATGGTGCGAGTTCCATCAAGATCATGGCCATGTCACAGATAGATGCTTCGCTTTAAAGGATGAGATTGAGAAGATGCTGAAATCTGGAAAGCTGAGGAAGTTTTTGGATGGTAAGGCTCCAAAGGGTGGAAGAGATGACCCTAAGAAAAGAAGAGATGACAGATGCCGTGGCAATGTCCCAGCCATAAGGGACGATGATTCAGAAGGAGATGATGAAGACGACCCGGATCTTCCACCAAAGGATGACAACACCCCGGTGAAGAAGGTCGGTATGATCTCCTTTGGTGTTAGCACCATATGTGGGGGATTTACAGGAGGTGGCTCTGAGGTAGCCGACAGGAAGGCTCATGTAGCAGAGGCCAGGTCATTGGCCAAGATCGAAGTTGTGAATCTAACGTCTTCTGATGCATTGCAGAAGAGGAAGAAGGTAGACATGGACACCCTCGTAGTAGGGTTCTCCAGACTCGACTTCAAGGGTATCTTAGCCCCCCATGATGACCCTTTGGTCATAACAGCAAGGGTGCATGGGTGCGAGGTACGGAGGATCCTCATAGACGGGGGAAGCTCAGCAAACGTGATGTTCTGGCCTTGCTTCAAGAGCCTGGGTCTTAGCAGGGCAAGGCTGGTGCCCTATCATCACCCATTGATAGGCTTCAGTGGAGAAAAGGTCCACCCATTGGGCATGTATGAGATGGATGAACGGATGGGGGATGAGTGGCCTAGGAGGCTGACCAAGAAGATAAACTTTTTCGTTATGGACAAAAACGTCTTCTCGGCCTACAACCTCATCATAGGAAGGGTGGCCCTCAAAGAGTTTGAAGCTGTGCCATCGACGGTCCATCAGATGCTAAAATTCCCGACTCCTTATGGAGTAGGGGAAGTGCAAGGGAACCAGACCACGGCGCGAGAGTGTTACTTCAACTCGGCCGAAGAGAGAGAAGCCCATAAGAGAGCAACCACCACTTACAACATTGACACTCTTGACCCAAGAGACGAAACAAAATTAAAGAAGGGTGAGGCCGCGGAAGAGGTAGAATCCATCATCCTCAATGAGGACGAGCCGGAAAAAACCGTCCAGGTCGGTAAGTCCCTAGAACCAGGAATCAAGGAAGAGCTGATAAACTTCCTCAGGAGGAGACAGAGTGTCTTCTCATGGAGTCACGCAGACATGCCTGGCATCGACCCTGAGGTCATGAGCCACAAGCTCAACGTGGACAGAGATGCCAAGCCAATCAAGCAGAGATGAAGAGTTTACTCCAGGGAGAAGTATGACGTCATCCGAGAAGAGGTAAAAAAGTTGGGAGAGGCCGAGTTCATAAGAGAGGTTACCTATCCGGAGTGGCTCTCAAATGCAGTCATCATGCCTAAGGCCAATGGGAAGTGGCGAATGTGTGTAAATTTCACTGACCTGAACAGGTCTTGCCCGAAAGACATCTATCCCTTACCTAGGATAGACCAGATGGTGGACACAACGGCAGGGCATGAGCTCATGAGCTTCATGGACGCTTAGTCAGGCTACAACCAAATCTTCATGGATGCTGAAGACTCTGAGAAGACAGCCTTCATTACTGACAAAGGGACGTACTGCTACAAGGTGATGCCCTTCGGTCTGAAGAATGCGGGGGCAACGTATCAACGTCTTGTCAATAAGATCTTCGAAGAGCAAATAGGTAAGACCATGGAGGTGTAGACGATATGCTAACGAAGAGCCTGAAAGCATGTACTCACATAGCGGACCTTGAGAAGACCTTCGATGTCATGGACTCATACATAATGAAACTCAACCCGGCAAAGTGTATCTTCGGAGTAGGAGCTGGGAAGTTCCTGGGATTCATCATTAATCAGAGGGGGATTGAAGCGAACCCTGAGAAAATTAAGGCATTGCTCGACATGAAGACTCTTAGGAGTATCAAGGATGTCCAGAGACTCACGGGAAGAGTGGCTACCCTAAACAGGTTTATTTCTAGGGAAACGGACAAGTGTCTTCCATTCTTTAAAGTTCTAAGAAAGGCCTTCCAATGGGACGAAGAGTGTGAAAAAGCCTTCAACCAACTCAAGTCCTACTTGGGATCTCCCTTATTGCTGTCTCGGCCCATCACGGGGGAAAGGTTGTTTGTGTATCTGGCAGTCTTCGAATCAGCCATCAGTGCGGCCATCATACGGGAAGAGGATGTGGTCCAGAGGCCTGTGTACTTCAACAGTAAGGCCCTTCAAGGGTCTGAACAAAATTATCCCCGAATGGAGAAGTTGGCTTATGCCCTAATACATGCCTCAAGGAAAATGAAGCCTTACTTCCAAGCTCACTCCATGGTAGTCCTCACTGACTCCCCACTAAGGCAGGTTCTGGACAAACCTGAGAAGTCCGGAAGATTGATGACCTGGGCCATCGAACTAGGAGAATATGATCTTACCTACTAGCCTAGGACAGACATCAAGGGGCAGGCCCTTGCAGACTTTGTCACAGAATTCACCTGGGAAGAGGCCGGTAGAAGTTTGGAAGAGGCCGAGACAGTGAAAGGCTTAGATGACGGCGAAGAGACGAACCCTAGTGTCTTCCGAGATTCGGAAGAGACGAACCGTAGTGTCTTCCAAGATTCGAAAGAGACGAACCTTAGTGTCTTCCGAGATTCGGAAGAGACGGCACCAAACGTCTTCCGAGATCGGGAAGAGGTCATCTCAGGCAAAACCCGGAGCGGAATAGAAGAGAACGAAGAGGATCGATACCTCTTCAATAAGGGGGTTATGAGAGAAGGGGTCTTCTCATCAGATATAGACGTCTGGAGCCTCTTCGTTGATGGCTCTTCCTGTGACAGTGGAAGCGGGGAGGGACTAATACTCTCGGCTCCAGATGGCGCCAACATTGAATACGCCTTGAGATTCAACTTCCAGGCCTCAAACAACGAGTCCGAGTATGAGGCCATGATAACAGGTCTCTTATTGGCAACAACTCTTCGAGTAAAGCAACTCCTACTCCATAGCGACTCAAGGTTAGTTGTCAATCAAGTATTGGGGGTATACGAGGCCAAAGACGAAAGGATGGCCAAGTACTTGAAGAAGGTAAGGAGGTTATTAGAATATTTTGAAGAGGCAAAACTGAAGAGAGTGCCTCGACTGAGCAACAATCACGCTGATGCATTGGCAAGGCTGGCCTCAACAGTGAAGACAGATATAAGAAGGACCATCCCAATCGAGGTCTTAGGAAAGGCAACCATCGAGGAGGACGAGGTATGTAGCCCTTGTCACAACGTGAACCTAGGAGACTCATGGATCGACCCGCTCGTCAGATACCTAAGAGAGGGAGAGTTGCCTGAGTCCAAGCTAGAAAGGAGAAAGTTGAGATACAGGGCTGCCAAGTTCTCAATGATAGGAGATGTCTTGTACAAAAAGGGGTTTCTATTACCCCTCCTCAGATGTGTGCATCCCATGGAAGTACCCCGGGTCTTACAGGAGGTTCATGAGGGTTCTTGCTCTAGCCACATAGGGGGAAGGCCCTTAGCCAAGAGGATCATCATGCAGGGATACTGGTGGCCTACCTTGTCTAAAGACGCTGCAGACTATGTGAAGAAGTGCGACAAATGTCAAAGGTTCGCCACTATCCCTCATCAACCCCATCAGCCTATGACGTCGATCTCTTCTCCATGGCCATTTGCGGTATGGGGAATTGACTTGGTAGGACCTTTGCCAAGAGCTGTCAACAACTATAGATTCTTGATAGTTGCCATTGACTACTTTTCAAAGTGGGTGGAGGCAGAACCGATGATAACAATTACAGAGCAGAAGACCTTCCAGTTCATTTGGAGGACATCATATGCAGATATGGCCTCCCAAACACTCTCATCTCGGATAATGGGACCCAGTTCAAGAACTCCTCCTTAGAAAAGTATTGCCTAAGAGTGGGGATTAAACAGTTCTTCTCATCTCCTGGTCGACCTCAGGCAAATGGCCAGACCGAGGTCACAAATAGGACCATTTTGTACTGAATCAAGAAGAGGTTAGAAGATGCGAAGGGGAGATGGACAGAAGAGGTCTATACTGTGTTATGGGCCTACAGAACCATGGCAAGGACACCAATAGGAGAAACCCCATTCATGCTGGCACATGGCTCAGAGGCCGTCATACCAACGGAAGTAGGACTACCAACTCATCGGATTCAGACCTACGACCCAGACAGCAATGGGGAAGAGAGGAGGCTAGACCTGGATCTTATCGAAGAAAGAAGAGAAGACGCAGAGGTCAAAAAAGCAGCCTACCAGCAGCGGGCAGCAAAATTCTACAACCAAAGGGTGAAGTCAAGACCCATTGCAGTAGGAGACCTAGTGCTAAAGAAGACCCTACAAAAGGCAAATAAGCTACACCCAAACTGGCATGGCCCCTACAAAGTAACAGAAGAGGTTGTGCCTGGCACTTACAGGCTAGAAAACCTAGAAGGAGAACCTTTCACTAACCCATGGAACGCTGACCACCTAAAGAGATATTACATATGATGTTGCGTAGAATTTTATGTAAATGTACTATCTTGCTGAGAAGAGGTTATTAATAAAAATCAGTTTCCATAACAGTTCTTGCTTCAACCTTAGACTAGAGATATATTATGGGGATAACATCTTAGGTGACGACCTCAAACCTTAATAACATCACTCGGTGGTGACGAGGTCTGAGCTCAGACACCTTAGCAGATGACCTCAGACTCATAACATCATTAATTTGGTGAAATTAATTGTGAGGATAACGTCTTAGGTGACGACCTCAGACCTTCATAACATCACTCGGTGGTGACGAGGTCTGAGCTCAGACACCTTAGCAGATGACCTCAGACCCTTAACATCATGAATTTGGTGAAATTAATTATGAGGATAACGTCTTAGGTGACGACCTCAGACCTTCATAACATCACTCGGTGGTGACGAGGTCTGAGCTCAGACACCTTAGCAGATGACCTCAGACCCTTAACATCATTAATTTGGTGAAATTAATTATGAGGATAACGTCTTAGGTGACGACCTCAGAGCCTAATTACAATTCAGTGGTGAAGAGACCAGAGGTCAGAATTATTGACTGAGTATAAACAAGACATCACTACAATAAAATAATAGAAGAGATTACGTGACATTCAGTAAAGGGAAGAGATCATATAGCATTCAGAGGCATTGTTACAAATATTCCTTGAATATAAAATACCATGGTGTTACAAGTTACGAGTTACAAATTACAAATTATTTGTTACAAGTTACAAATCCTAAAGGTTTGGGGGGGGAACATTAACAGCCTCGGCCTGATTGGCTTGCTCAACATTAGTCACCTCGGCCACATCATCAGTCTGGTCTGCCCCTCCGACCTCGTTCCCTCCCAGAGTTGCAGTCTCAGTAGGAGCAGCAGCCTCGTCCTCCACCTCTTGAAGCGCCTGAGCAAACTGAGGGTCAGCAAAGCCGAGACCCATAAAGTCAGAGGCCTTTAGAGTACCGACCTCCCTCTCTCTGACTTCAGCCCATTTGGTAGTGGCCTTGATACCTCTTTTAAGATATTCAAAGCCAAAACCCATGAATTCGTCCGAGGCCTTGTAGTCAGAAATTATTTTGTCCGAGGCATCTTCGAGGGAAGCCTTGACAGCCGAGCTGACCTTCTGCTGTAGAACGTCATCTTTGGCCTTCAGGGCTTTGGCGTGATCTTTACCGAGTAAAGAAATGTCTTTCTCCAACCCCTTAACCTTATTTTCAGAGTTCTGCAGCTCTGATTTCAGACGATCAACCTTAGCATTTAGGGCACTCTGAACCTTCTCGGCCTCTTGCCCCTTCTGGATGAGGGGCAATTTCCTCAGAGTCCAGTTTGATAGGTGGTGCATAGCAGTCACTCCCTGCACATTTAATGAAGAGGTTAAGCTGGAGAAAAGTCAGATGTTGCACTTATAAAATTTTGACGAGGGGACAAGTCATACCTGGATGGCTCTGTGAAGGCCGAACTCAATCAGCAGGGGGTGTCCATGGCCCTGTAAAAGCGCTTGTCAGCCTCGGTCATTATAGAGCTGATGGCATCCACGGCCTGCATGCTGTGGCCGACCACACTATCGGTTAACTTCAGCTGATCCAGACGTGCCGTCAGGATATCAGCCGAGGAGATTGGAATTGCAGCATCAGAGGCCTTCTTCTGCCTTAAGGTCGGCCTCTGATCTTCAGAGGCATGGGCTTTTGGGGCCCTCTTCTTTGAGGCCTGAGATTTGGATGTAGAGGGAGCTGGGGGAGGAGCGTTCAGACCAGCTTTTTTGGCAAGTCTCGCTAAGCTCGGTGCAGCCATCTCCCACAGTTCGTTTGTAATGCCTTGTGGTCGCTCTGCAAAAGTTAAAAGATATGGGTTAGAGATCAGATATGAATGAGTTCAGAGGTTAAACTTAAAAGAAAAATCCTTACCAAAGTCAACAAGGGGACTTCCACCTAGGCCCGTCCCCGAGAGATAATGGGGGGTTAGCAAATGTTCGAACTTAACAAAAAGACCATGTGCCCCTTGGTCTTCCAGGGCCTTCACCTTCTGGATATTCTGAAGACTTAGACCAGGGTCGGCCCTGGCAGACATGGAGACCTTACCCCATTTGAGGGGTATCCTCGGCTCAAGTGTGGAAGAAGGAACGCATGGGCCAAATTCCCATGGTCCAGAGGCAAAAAAATAGCGGGCCTTCCAATTATGGTTTGAGGTCTGAGTCACCTGGAGCATTTTCTTCTCAGGCCTCCGAGCCACAAAATGACAGTAGCTCGGATGGTTTTTGGCAGAGGTTGGGACATAACAACCAACGAAGACCTGAACTGGGAGGTCAGAGTGGTGGACTGCCCTCCACAAGATAATGGCCCCTATGATAACTCTCCAGGCATTGGGAGATAGTTGTGAGGGGGCCAAGTTGATATAAGAGAGAATGGATTTGATGATGGGATGAATGGGTAGGCGAAACCCTAACTTAAACATCTGCTCGTACAGGAAGATTTCTCCATCTCGGTCGTGATAGGCCCTCTCCTCCCTCAGAGGTCTCCTTAATTTTATGGAGGGACTAATGGAGTATAAATATCTGAAGCACAAAAGATCCACCTCAGTTACCGTGCTCTCGAATTCGGCCGCCTCAGAGACTTCCACATCGCTTTTAGCATCTTCATCATCATCAAGCTCAACGTCGGCCGGAGCATATGTAGATGGGTTACTAGCAAATCTCTGAACGAACTCTGCACCTGTGACGGCCGACAGGGGGATGGCATCAAGAATAGGTGGCACAACCACACTCGGCTCAACAATTTCAACCTCTGAAGAAGAGGCTGAGGTGCTTGAGCCACTATGGGATGAAGCTCGGCTGGAGACCTCGGCCTGATCAGAGGCCTGTCTAGGCCGAGGTGTGAAATCCATGGCTTCCTGAAAAGAGTCCACAGACATGGGGTCAGAGGTAAAAGATTCAGACTCAGACATAGGTGTTGGATCAGCAGGAACCCCTGTCTGATAGAAGTTCTCCGGGGGGTCAAGATATATCACTCTCAGATGTGGTGGAAATAAGGGTCTAATGGGAAACTCTTGTGACCTACGAGCTTCCTCCTGAGCTCTCTCTATTTGCCTAATTTTTTCTAGGGTCTTCTCTCTGAGAGAGGGGAAATCCTCAAGAAGCTGGTATAAAGGTCTGAGCATCAGAGGATGACCCTAAACTTGGGAATAACTCCTAAAACTACAAACAGGATTGACTTGTAAAATAAAGGAGTTTAAAGATCAAACCAAGAAATTAGAAGCAAACACAGTTCGCCTGAAATATGGTGCTCGCCAAAAAATGATGAAACTCGCCGAAAAATGCAAACCAAATACGCGAAACAAAGTAAATGGAAAGGAAAAAGTACCTGGAATTGAAACGATGAAGGCAAATGAAGAAAACTCGCAAGAAAACCAACAAATGCCTCTGCAGAAGAGCGTTGATTAGAGAAGCTTTAGAGAGAGAAAATCGCAGGAAGAAATCGCGCACAGGAGAGAAGAAATGAAGAAGGAGGAGGAAAAAAGGGTTTTGAAGCCCTTAAATACGTAGGCACGTTTCCCAAGGCCCATTATTGCCTTGGGAGCCCCAAAGGGCAGTTGACGGCACACGCCTACCAAGTAAGCACGTTCTAGCGTTGGACAGGTGTTAGGCAGGTATTGGCTTGGAACAGACAGGCCTCGGAGGTGTAGTTATCCCCTAGCCACTTGCTCTCACATATGACTAAGGGCTGGGGGGTGATTGATATGCCCCAAGTGTAACCTCGGCCTTGAGACACCAACCTCGGTCGAGGTGATGGAGAGATATTGATCGACCCTGGATAAGCCATGGGCCCACGATATCAGCCCTCGGCCTTAGTAAGGTCGGCCCAGGCCGACACTACCACCTACATTTCCAATGGACACTACGCGCATTACAGACGTCAACAGCATTCTCATATACCTGGGTATGGAAACCTTGGCCGAGTGTAGGCCGAGGTGACAAGAAGCCTTGGTAACCTTCAACATGGAACCAGTCCAACCTCGACTTGGGCCGAGATGACAAGAAGCCTTGGTAATCTTCAACATGGAATCAGTCCAACCTCGGTAGGGGCCGACCCCAGCATAATGTCTCAGCTGAGATCAGGCCGAGACTCCCTATGGCACATCTCTGAAGACGTTTATCGAACCTTTACAGCTCGGCCTCTCCCAGGTCGAGGTCATGCACCAATATGGCAGTCGAGCATCTGTTGACATTTGGATAAGGACACATGGGCACAAATCAGTTGTAACAAGATTATTCCCCACACGTGGGGAGAATATTTCATCATCATTCCTTACATGTGACAGTGACAGATGGCACTCCCACATTGGTGAGGTTACCACACACATGCTCATTGCATGCATGGGGGGTACATTACACCCCCTAGGTACTATATATAGGGGTCATCCCCTACCTTGCAAAAGGATCCCAGATATTAAACCCTAGCAAAAACTCTGTCTAGATATACAGTAGAGAGTGAAAGCTTGAGAGGTTGTATCCATGGCCATTAGTGCCTTCATTCAGTGATATTACTCACACACACTCACAATGGACGTAGGTCAAATTGGCTGAACCACTTATATACCGGTGCCCTCTCCTCTTATCCTCACCTCATTCTCTTATCTCTTTATATAGCTGTGCTGCCATTGTTATTCTTATATTGAGCTTGAAAACACCTTACCTGGTGGTGCTAATTTCAGCATCATCACAACTCTACATCCAGACATGGTTCAATAATTTTTCTTGTTTGATTTCATGAATATTGGTTGAAATTTAGTTTACCTACTATTTTTTTTATTGATAGTATCTTTTTTTGTAGAGAATAATAAGTGGTTGCCATGGAGTTGTTTATCACATTGTTGTTGGTAGATTTCATGGAGGTAATGCTTTCCTTGGAAGTAATGCCTTGCTTAGTAATGCTAAGAGACTTGCATAAGATCAACACTAATCCCTTAATTACTAGCATGAAGGGTTGAATAAAATCAGTATTTCTAGAACATGAGTAGTAGTCATAGCTGTTTTAAGCATGTTGAAATTTTTTATAGATTCAATTGACCATTAAAAGTTCTTCTTCTTGAGCATCATGGTCAGGGGATTTCTTGAGCATCATGGTCAGGGGCTTACTGATAAGGACATATATCTTCTCAAAATATTTCTATAAAAAACCGCTAATCCAAAGCTTAACCTTAGAGCCTTAACTATCTTAGGCAAGGACTAGTTAGTCTTGCCATCAATTTTACTTTTGTCTTAGGCAACGACCAGTTCCATATTATCTTTCTAAATAGATGAATTAATGTATTTGTTGAGTACTTCGATGAAACATATCTTCACTTGTAACAAATTTTATTGTTACTTAGGCTTTTCAATCGTGTGTTAGATTTAGAAATTATTTAGTTGATATATTTGTTGAATTCATACTCTAGTGAAGTATATCTGAAATGAAACATTTATTCTTATTCACTGTATTATATATTCTCATGCCTAATTTTGCGATTTATTTTTGTCTTAGGATAGTATTGTGTATAATTCAAGGTGGTGATAATACGACAAGGGAGAAGATGAGTGAGAGCCCGTGGTTTCAACTCTGATGGATTTTGGTTCTTGTTTCCTTTATGTCTCCATATTAAATTTCTTTTACATACTAGATATTTTTGTATGTTACAATCTATTGAAAATTTCGTATGTTACATATTTGATAAAATGCTAAAGAGAGATTACCTGTAATACCCCGTACTTTTATTGATATTTATTTATGGGATTAATTAAATTAAATGTGAATTAATTGAGAATTAATCCGGATAAAATACTAACGAGGTGTGAGTTGGTATTTGATCATAATGTGAATATATGGTAGTATATCAATATTGATAATATTAAAATTGTCGCGAGACTGAAATACGACAATTTGGGAAATTTTGTTGGGACGCGCGTGACAGTCGCGTCAGGAATGTAATTATTTAAATTAAATAGTGAATTTTATTTTTATCAACCGTATGGTCATTTTGAGTGCGCCAACGCGTCCGGAAGGGTCGAAATAGTCAGAAAACACTAGCCGGGGGTTTAGTTTGGGTCCCGGGGCATTTTTGGGCCACACCGGCAACTTAAAAGGGTATTTTGGTAATTTTGGAATTTGGGGAATTTTGACTAACGAATTTTGGGAGTTTAAAATAGAAAATTTAATGACCCACTAACCCATTACCAACACTTAACTGATTAGAGGGCTACGGGGGTTTCATGAGAAGTTAAGAGAAGTTCCCAAAAGAGAAAACCTTAACCTCCATCTTCAACCTTCAACCTTGGGAGAAAAGGAGAGAGCAACCTTCATCAATTCAACACCAAATTCAGAGAATAATCCAAGTCAAGTGGTTTAATTACGTTAATTTCAAGCGAATGTTTCCTCCATGCTTAGAAACTTATATAATCGCATTGTTTTGGGAGATTTATAAAAACCCATGAAATATGAGTTAGAAAGTCAGGTTTTGATATAGGGCTTGCATGTAGAATTGTTATTGGGTGATTATACTAAAAGAAATATAATTTTTATGATGCAAAAACGGATTTATTTATGGGAATTGATGACTTTAAATTTCTAGGGTTCATACTCATATTGTTTTGGGAAAATTGGGGATTGATGATAATTTCATGTTGTTTAGGAAGATTTGACCCCTAAATGTGTTGAGATACGACCTAAATATGTTTAGGAATGATTAGGAACATTAAAACACTGTTGGGATAATTTTTGGATGAGTTTTGAGAAGAGAAAGTTTGAGAAAAACGAGATAGGAAATTATGGGCTCGAAACTGGCATCTCGTTAGAAGACCTGCCCAGGTCGTTCGAACGAGCTCGTTCGAACGAGCTTCTAATGAGGTGAAAGTTTGCCTTCTAACGAGTTGGATGTTCGTTAGATACCCCTTTCGTTCGAACGACCTCGTTCGAACGAGACTTCTAACGAGTTGACAGAATGCCTTTTTGGCCTGATTTGAATTCTAGGGTCCCGTAACCTTGTTTAATCGTAGAGATAACATTCCCTTGATGACTAATTGATATAATTGGGATATTTGGGATATATTGAGGAGTAAAACATAGAAGTGTGATTTGAATCAAATGATAATTGTGGATTAGGACGTGAGTGACTATTACGATGTGAGAACAAGTGACGGCTTAAATATTTGTATTAACGGATGTTTGGGATATATATTGCGGAGTAAAATATAAAAGTGTGATTGGAACCAAATAATATTTGTGAATTAGGACGCGAGTGACTAATCACGTTGTGAGAATAATTGATGACTAAAATACATACGAACCGAACATATGAAAAGTGTAAAATTATAAGTTGGTATGAGAATGAGAAGTATACCACTAATAAATTATGGTAATTACTAAGATGTGTGCATGCTTAGTATATGTATATGATTTTATGTGTATGACATACCTACCATACTTTCTATCACGGGAGGTTTGCGTTCGCTTAGGGCCATCTAATATTTGTGTGCCTACGGGGGGATATAGATTGGTACCTCGAGGACATAGGTCAGAGAAGGACTTATTGTGAAGTTAATAAGTCTGCTGATCATGGGAGCGTAGGTATGTGCGTGGCCCATGTGATGTGACTGTGTTTGCCTCCATTGATTGTGATTGTTGTTATCTGAGAACGATTCCTGTGAGATTCGGAATGCGTGATCCTTATGTACGTGATGTACCGGGATGGATAGCAGAGTATGTGTGCACCGCAGCTTAGTCTCAGGGTGCTTGTATTGTATATTTACGATGTGAATGATATACGGTTAAATGAACAGACTTGTGATGTTTAATTATGAGAATAATTTATAGTAACTCCTTGAGAAGATAAATAAGGGGATAACCTCCAGTAAATGGTAATGCTAATAATTGAGAATCCGAGTTTAAGTAAAGCTATCTATTCAAGTGGTAACCTTGGGAATTCATATTGTGAATCGAGTAGATGGGTTAGAACTTATGTCGGTTTAGTTAGATATAAATACCACTTAGATGGGTACTGTACGTTAGGAGTGCACGATTAGTCGAGAGGTGAGTATTTCATGTGAGCACGTCCTAACATGTATTTTGCATTCATTGTTTTAATGTTATTAAAGCACTTGCTGTTTTTAAAATATTCTCCACATTCGGGCTCTGACCCGTTTGCTTTCAAATCTTCTTTTTGTAAAAAAAAACCTTTTTAGGTGCCCAGCCACAAGGACGCCATGCATAAGATTTCCATTCAGGTGACGAGTTGTAGCTGTTTGTGGAAGTTACAGGGCCTTGCTAGTAGACGCTTCTTATGTCTTGACTCTATTCAGTTTTCATCATTTGTAGGGAATGTCTCCCATTTCTATTAAAGACATTTCATATTTCAGTTATTCAGATTGTTGGAATGTAATTAATTCAGGATATACTGTTTTATTTATTTCAGTGGTGGGATTGTTGTGAGGAGTTTTCCTCCGAACTTATTATTATTTGTTGGTTACTTTATTGAGACTTTATGGTGTATGGTTATGATATCCTTTCATAACTCTTTTATTGTATGTTAATCAGACTTAATTTAAAACTTGACATCTTACTTTTAAATACTAGGTGGTTAGTAATGATTAAAATGTTTTCGACAGTGATGCTGTTAACTGGACCAACTTGACATTTTGAATTAATTTAATAAAGGAGTAGCTACCCGGTATTTAATTAGTCGGGGTGTCACATTACCTTGGTGCAATGTCCTACTTGAGTTCTAGAATTATGTTTTGATTGAAGCTATTTGGCCTAGTTTGCATCGTGTTCATCCCCTTCTGAAAATTGCTCTTCTTGTTCTATGTCTACAGATAGCCACTAGGTTAATGCACAAGCCTCTCGACAACTCCCACTGAGACTGCCCTCAGCCGAAAGTGGTATATGGAGCACGTGCCCGGCAGCTAGCCTAACGATGTGAACTTCAAGCCACAAACAAGGCCCAGAGGTGACATCAGCTTCAAAATCTCTTAGTTTCATTTAATATCCTAAGTCATTTTTTATGTTTTTTATTTTCTTTTTCAAGTGAATCAGTTTTTAAGAAATAATATGACAGTTGGTAGTTTGGCGAATTTTGGGGGTCATACAGTTTTTACTTATTGCAAGGAAGATAATGTTTTGAAAATTAAGTGCCATTTTTCATTAAACTCTTTGGGATAATGAACTTTCTTCAAGAATGAGGAATCCAAAATGGGTAAAAGAACTCCAACTAATTGTGATAAGAACAGGGGTAAAAAGAAGAAATAAAAGTGTAGTAGTAGATCATGAGGTAATTTTCTATTAATGAGGAATTGAATAGGGGGAAATGGAATTTTATCTTATACGGATAAGAATATAGAAAAAAAAATAAGCACACAGGTCTTATGATAGTAATTCAAGAATGTATTTTATTAAAGTTTTAGAGTTCTTAGTCTCTTTCCGGTGTACACTCCAGAACTTTTAGAGTTCTGCTAGTTACCACAAATGAAAGCCTGATTCATGCTTCCTATCAGGAGCATAACTGTAAACGAAGGTCATCTATCGTAGGCCCCAAACGGCCCCGTAAGAGGCACGAACACTTCGCATGTGACCAATCGAACTCGTAGGAACTGACCGTGTAGTCATGGGTCTTCCGATTTGAGAATATGACGATAATTTAAAAATATCAAGATTAAACTTAGAAACTAGTCGATAAAGGGTGAAAACCCAAACCAGCCCACAAACGGCCCCGTAAGAGGTATGAACACATCGCACGGGACCAATGTAACTCGTAGGAACTGAAATCGTAGTCACGGGTCTCTCGGTTTGAGATTATGATGATAATTTGAAAATATCAAGTTTAAACTTAAAAACAAGATGTTAAAGGGTGAAAACCCAAAACATCCCCACAAACGGCCCCGTAAGAGGCACGAACACCTCGCACGGGACCAACGTAACTCGTAAGAACTGACCATGTAGTCACGGGTCTCTCGGTTTGAGAATATGACGATAATTTGAAAATATCAAGATTAAACTTAAAAACAAGCCATTAAAGGGTGAAAACTCAAACCAGCACCCAAACGGCCCCGTAAGAGGCACGAACACCTCGCACGGAACAATGTAACTTGTAGGAACTGGCCGCGTAGTCCCGGGTCTCCCGGTTTAAGAGTATGACGATAATTTGCAAAAATCACACTTTGACTTGAAAACAGGCCATTAAAGGGTGAAAACCCAAATCAGCCCCCAAACGACACCGTAGTAGGCACGAACACCTCGTACGGGAACAATGTAACTTGTAGTAACTGATCACGTAGTCCCGGATCTCCCAGTTTGAGAGTATGATGATAATTTGCAAAAATCACACTTTGACTTAAAAACAAGCCGTTAAAGGGTGAAAACCCAAACCAGCCCCCAAACGACCCCGTAAGAGGCACGAACACCTCGCACGGGACCAATGTAACTTGTAGGAACTGACCGCGTAGTCCCGGGTCTCCCAGTTTGAGAATATGAAAATAATTTGCAATAACCAACACTTAAACTTAAAAACAAGACCTTAAAGGGTGAAAACCCAAACGGCCCCGTAAGAGGCACGAACACCTCGCACGGGACCAACGTAACTCGTAGGAACTGACCGTGTAGTCACGGGTCTCTCGATTTGAGAATATGATGATAATTTGCAAAAATCACACTTTGACTTCAAAACAGACCGTTAAAGGGAAAAAACCCAAACCAGCCCCCAAACGACCCCGTAAGAGGCACGAACACCTCGAACCGGACCAATGTAACTTGTAGGAACTGACCGCGTAGTCCTGGATCTCTCGGATTGAGAATATGATGATAATTTGCAAAAATCAATACTTAAACTTACAAATAATCCATTAAAGAATGAAAACTCAAACCAGCACCTAAACGGCCCCGTAAGAGGCACGAACACCTCCCACGGAACCAATGTAACTTGTAGGAACTGATTGCGTAGTCCCGGGTCTCCCGATGTGAGAGTATGACGATAATTTACAAAAATCACACTTTGACTTGAAAACAGGCCGTTAAAGGGTGAAAACCCAAACTAGCCTCAAACGACCCCGTAGTAGGCACGAACACCTCGCACGGGACCAATGTAACTTGTAGTAACTGACCGCGTAGTCCCGAATCTCTCGGTTTGAGAATATGGTGATAATTTACAAAAATCACACTTAGACTCAAAAACAAGCTGTTAAAGGGTGAAAACCAAAAACCAGGCCCCAAACAACCCCGTAAGAGGCACGGACACCGCGCACGGGACCAATGTAACTTGTAGGAACTGACCGCGTAGTCCTGGGTCTCCTGGTTTGAGAATATGACGATAATTTGCAAAAATCAACACTTAAACTTAAAAACAAGACGTTAAATGGTGAAAACCCAAACCAGCCCCCAAACGGCCCCGTAAGAGGCACGAACACCTCGCATGGGACCAAGGTAACTCGTAGGAACTGACCATGTAGTCACGGGTCACTCGGTTTGAGAATATGATGATAATTTGAAAATATCAAAATTAAACTTAAAAACAAGTCGTTAAAGGGTGAAAAATCAAACCAGCACCCAAACGGCCCCGTAAGAGGCACGAACACCTCGCACGGAACCAATGTAACTTGTAGGAACTGACCGCGTAGAATCGGGTCTCCCGGTTTGAGAGTATGACGATAATTTGCAAAAATCACACTTTGACTTGAAAACAGGCCGTTAAAGGGTGAAAACCCAAACCAGCCCCCGAACGACCCCGTAGGAGGCACGAACACCTCGCACGGAACCAATGTAACTTGTAGTAACTGACCGCGTAGTCCCGGATCTCCCGGTTTGATAGTATGACGATAATTTACAAAAATCACATATTGACTTAAAAATAAGCCGTTAAAGGGTGAAAATCCAAACCAACCCCCAAACGACCCCGTAGGAGGCACGAACACCTCGCATGGGACCAATGTAACTTGTAGGAACAGATCGCGTAGTCCCAGGTCTCCCGGTTTGAGAGTATGATGATAATTTGCAAAAATCACACTTTGACTTAAAAACAAGCCGTTAAAGGGTGAAAACCCTAACCAGCCCCCAAACGAGCCCGTAGGAGGCACGAACACCTCGCACGAGACCAATGTAACTTGTAGGAACTGACCGCGTAGTCCCGGGTCTCCCGGTTTGAGAATACGACGATAATTTGCAAAAATCACACTTTGACTTTAAAACAAGCCGTTAGCGGGTGAAAACCCAAACCAGCCACCAAATGACCCCGTAGGAGGCACGAACACCTCGCACGGGACCAATGTAACTTGTAGGAACTGACCGCGTAGTCCTGGGTCTCCCGGTTTGAGAATACGATGATAATTTACAAAAATCAACACTTAAACTTAAAAGCAGGCTGATAAAGGGTGAAAACCCAAACCAGTCTCCAAACGACCCCGTAGGAGGCACGAACACCTCGCGCGGGACACATATAACTTGTAGAAACTGATCACGTAATCTCGGGTCTTCCGATTTGCGAATACGACAATAATTTGTAAAAATCATATTTTGACATAAAAATAAGCAGTTAAAGGGTGAAAATCAAAACCAACCCCCAAACGACCCTGCAGAAGGCACGAACACCTCGCACGGGACCAATGTAACTTGTAGGAGCTGATCGCGTAGTCCCGGGTCTCTCGGTTCGAGAGTATGATGACAATTTGCAAAAATCACGCTTTGACTTAAAAACAAGCCGTTAAAGGTTAAAAACCCAAACCAGTCACCAAACGATCCCATAGGAGGAACGAACATCTCGCACGGGACCAATGTAACTTGTAGGAACTGATCGCGTAGTCCCGGGTCTCCCAGTTTGAGAATACGATGATAATTTACAAAAATCACACTTACTTAAAACCAAGTCATTAGCGGGTGAAAACCCAAACCAGACACCAAACGATCCCGTAGGAAGCACGAACACCTCGCACGGGAGCAATGTAACTTATAGGAACTGACCGCGTAGTCCTGGATCTCACGGTTTGAGAATACGACGATAATTTTTAAAAATAACACTTAGACTTAGAAATGGGCCGTTAAAGGGTGAAAACCTAAACCAGCCACCAAACGCCCCCTTAGGAGGCACGAACACCTCACAGGGGACCAATGTAACTTGTAGGAACTGACCGCGTAGTCCCGGGTCTCCCGGTTTGAGAATACGATGATAATTTGCAAAAATAACACTTAGACTTAAAAACACGCCGTTAGAGGGTGGAAAGCCAAACCAGCCCCCAAACGACCCCGTAAGAGGCACGAACACCTCGCACGAGACCAATGTAACTTGTAGGAACGACCACGTAGTCTCGGGTCTCCCGGTTTGAGAATACGACAATAATTTGTAAAAATCAACACTTAAACTTAAAAACAAGCCGTTAAAGGGTGAAAACCCTAACCAGTCCCCAAACGACCCCGTAGGAGGCACGAACACCTCGCGCGGGACAAATATAACTCGTAGGAACTGACCGTATAGTCTCGAATCTTCTGGTTTACAAATAAAAATCAACAATTAAACTTAAAAACAAGCCATTAGAGGGTGAAAACCCAAACCAGCCCCCAAATGACCCCATAGGAGGCACGACCACATCACACGGGACCAATGTAACTTGTAGGAACTGACTGCGTAGTCTCAGGGCTCCCGGTTTGAGAATATGGCGATAATTTGCAAAAATCACACTTAGACTTAAAAACAAGTCGTTAAAGGGTGAAAACCCAAACCAGACCCCAAAACGATCCCGTAGGAGGCACGAACACCTCGCACGGGACCAATGTAACTTGTAGGAACCGATCGCGTAGTCCCAGGTCTCCCGGTTTGAGAATATGGTGATAATTTGCAAAAATCACACTTAGACTTAAAAATAAGCCGTTACCCAAACGACCCCGTAAGAGGCACGAACACCTCGCACGAGACCAATGTAACTTGTAGGAACTGACCGCGTAGTCCTGGGTCTCCCGGTTTGAGAATATGACGATAATTTGTAAAAATCAACACTTAAATTTAAAAACAAGACCTTAAATGGTGAAAACCCAAACCAGCCCCCAAACGGCCCCGTAAAAGGTACGAACACCTCGCACGGGACCAACGTAACTCGTAGGAACTTACCGTGTAATAACGGGTCTCTCGGTTTGAGAATATGACTATAATTTTCAAAAATCACACTTTGACTTGAAAACATGCCGTTAAAGGACGAAAACCCAAACCAGCCCCCAAACGACCCCGTAAGAGGCACGAACACCTCGCACGGGACCAATGTAACTTGTAGGAACTGACCGCATAGTCCCGGGTCTCCCGGTTTGAGAATATGATTATAATTTGCAAAAATCAACACTTAAACTTAAAAACAAGTCGTTAAAGGGTGAAAAATCAAACCAGCACCCAAACGGCCCCGTAAGAGGAACGAACACCTCACACGGAACCAATGTAACTTGTAGGAACTGATCGCGTAGTCCCGGGTCTCCCGATTTGAGAGTATGAAAATAATTTGCAAAAATCACACTTTGACTTGAAAACAGGCCGTTAAAGGGTGAAAACCCAAACCAGCCCCCAAACGACCCCGTAATAGGCACGAACACCTTACACGAGACCAATGTAACTTATAGTAACTGACCGCGTAGTCCCGAATCTCCCGGTTTGAGAATATGAAGATTATATGTAAAAATCACACTTAGACTTAAAAACAAGCCGTTAAAAGGTGAAAACCCAAACCAGCCCCCAAACGACCCCATAAGAGGCACGAACACCTCGCACCGGACCAATGTAACTTGTAGGAGCTGATCGCGTAGTCCCGGGTCTCCCGATTTGAGAATATGATGATAATTTTCAAAAATCAACACTTAAACTTAAAAATAAAACGTTAAATGGTGAAAACCCAAACGACCCCGTAAGAGGCACGAACACCTCGCACGGGACCAATGTAACTGGTAGGAACTGATCACGTAGTCCTGGGTCTCCCGATTTGAGAATATGACGATAATTTGCAAAAATCAACACTTAAACTTAAAAACAAGACGTTAAATGGTGAAAACCCAAACCAGCCCCCAAACGGCCCCGTAAGAAGCACGAACACCTCGCACGGGACCAACATAACTCGTAGGAACTGACCGTGTAGTCATGGGTCTCTCGGTTTGAGAATATGATGATAATTTGAAAATATCAAAATTAAACTTAAAAACAAGCCGTTAAAGGGTGAAAACGTAAGAGGCACGAACACCTCGCACGGAACCAATGTAACTTGTAGGAACTGACCGCGTAGAATCGGGTCTCCCGGTTTGAGAGTATGACGATAATTTGCAAAAATCACACTTTGACTTGAAAACGGGCCGTTAAATGATGAATACCCAAACCAGCCCCCGAACGACCCGTAGGAGGCACGAACACCTCGCACGGGACCAATGTAACTTGTAGTAACTGACCGCGTAGTCTCGAATCTCCCAGTTTGAGAGTATGATGATAATTTGCAAAAATCACACTTTTGACTTAAAAACAAGCCGTTAAAGGGTGAAAACCCAAACCAACCCCCAAATGACCCCGTAGGAGGCACGAACACCTCGCACGGGACCAATGTAAATTGTAGGAACTGACCGCGTAGTCTCGGGTTTCCCGATTTGAGAGTATAACGATAATTTATAAAAATCAACACTTAAACTTAAAAACAAGCCGCTAAAGGGTGAAAACTCAAACCAGCCCCCAAACGACCCCGTAGGAGGCAAGAACACCTCGTACGGGACCAATGTAACTTGTAGGAACTGATCGTGTAGTCTCGGGTATCCCGGTTTGAGAATACGACAATAATTTGTAAAAATCACACTTTGACTTAAAAACAAGTCGTTAGAGGGTGAAAACCCAAACCAGCCACCAAACGACCCCGTAGGAGGCACGAACACCTTGCGCGAGACAAATATAACATGTAGGAACTGACCGTATAATCTCGGGTCTTCCGGTTTGCGAATATGATGATAATTTTTAATAATAACACCTAGACTTAAAAACAGTCCATTAAAGGGTGAAAACCTAAACCATCCACCAAATGCCCCCTTAGGAGGCACGAACACCTCTCACAGGACCAATGTAACTTGTAGGAACTGACCGCGTAGTCCCGGGTCTCTCGGTTTGAGAATATGATGATAATTTTCAAAAATAACACTTAGACTTAAAAACAAGCCGTTAGAGGGTGGAAAGCCAAAGCAGCCCCCAAACGACCTCGTAAGAGGCACGGACACCTCGCACGGGACCAATGTAAATTGTAGGAACTGACCGCGTAGTCTCGGGTCTCCCAATTTAATAATACAACGATAATTTGTAAAAATTAACACTTAAACTTAAAAACAAGTCGTTAAAGGGTGAAAACCCAAACCATCCCCCAAATGACCCTGTAAGAGGCACGAACACCTCGCGCGGGACAAATATAACTTGTAGGAACTGACCGCGTAGTCTCGGGTCTTTCGGTTTGCGAACAAAAATCAACACTTAAACTTAAAAAAAAGCCGTTAGAGGGTGAAACCCAAACCAGCCCCCCAAACGACCCCGTAGGAGGCACGAACACCTCGCACGGGACCAATGTAACTTTTAGGAACTGACCGCGTAGTCTCGGCTTTCCCGGTTTGAGAGTATAATGATAATTTATAAAAATCAACACTTAAACTTAAAAAAAAGGCCGCTAAAGGGTGAAAACTCAAACCAGCCCCCAAACGACCCCGTAGGAGGCAAGAACACCTCGTACGGGGCCAATGTAACTTGTAGGAACTGACCGCTTAGTCCCGGGTCTCTCGATTTGAGAATATGACGATAATTTACAAAAATCACACTTAGACTTAAAAACAAGCCATTACCCAAACGACCCCGTAAGACGCACGAACACCTCGCACGGGACCAATGTAACTTGTAGGAACTGACCGCGTAGTCCCAGGTCTCTCGGTTTGAGAATACGATGATAATTTGCAAAAATCAACACTTAAACTTAAAAACAAG
Source organism: Sambucus nigra (assembly GCA_949130495.1). Taxonomy (NCBI): domain Eukaryota; kingdom Viridiplantae; phylum Streptophyta; class Magnoliopsida; order Dipsacales; family Adoxaceae; genus Sambucus; species Sambucus nigra. Next base: position 375,315,128 of record OX422221.1, read on the forward strand.
TCGTTAAAGGGTGAAAACCCAAACCAGCCCCCAAACGACCCCGTAAGAGGCACGAACACCTCGCGCGGGACAAATATAACTTGTAGGAACTAACCGCGTAGTTTTGGGTTTTTCGATTTGCGAATAAAAATCAACACTTAAACTTAAAAACAAGCCGTTAGAGGGTGAAAACCCAAACCAGCCCCCAAACGACCCCGTAGGAGCACGAACACCTCGCACGGGACCAATGTAACTTGTAGGAACTGACCGCGTAGTCTCGGGTCTCCCGATTTGATAATTTGACAATAATTTGCTAAAATCACACTTAAACTTAAAAACAAGCCGTTAATGGGTGAAACCCCAAACCAGCCCCCAAACGACCCCGTAGGAGGCATGAACACCTCGCACGAGACCAATGTAACTTGTAGGAACTGACCGCGTAGTCCCGAGTCTCTCTGTTTGAGAATATGACGATAATTTGCAAAAATCAACACTTAAACTTAAAAACAGGCCGTTAAATGGTGAAAACCCAAACCAACCCCCAAACGAACCCGTAAGAGTCACGAACACCTCACACGGGACCGTTGTAACTTGTACGAACTGACCGCGTAGTCCCGGGTCTCCCGATTTGAGAATATAATAATAATTTTTTAAAATCAACACTTAAACTTAAAAAAAGGTCGTTAAAGGGTGAAAACTCAAACCACCCTTAAACAGGCGGTTGAGAATATAATAATAATTGTGACTCGTATATGCAATTTTTCTGCTTGAATACGATTTTTTTAAAAATGACTTGGTTACTAATATCTTATCTTTTTTGTGTCTTATTTTTTTGTAGGATGACATTTGATCGGTAGCTTTTATCCAGTTGGAACGCACGAAGAAGGCAATGCTTTACAATAAGGGGATCATTTATTTAGTGTCGTTAATATTCAGGATTCTATTTTTTGTGTTATGGCCGAGCAGGCTTTAGTAGTTTTATTATTTACTTTTATGGCCGTACTGGCTATAGTAGTTTTATTGTCGACTTTTATGGCCGTGCGGGCTTTATATGGACAGATTTTATGTTAGCAGCTTTTGGAATGCTCAAAAAATAGAGGAAACTCTGCCTAATTTTTTTTGATCTGGGAACTATTAGCTCTTGTAATTTTTTGAAGTTTGTATGCACATTAGTTTATCAATAACATGCGATATTCATAATTTGTGAATTTTTATTGATTTTTTTTTGCAAATAATAAATATTTATCCTATCAGATTTGGAATTTGCAGATTTTCCAGATTTGTTTCCTATTATTATTTTTTTTATTAATTGAAAAATCTGGCACGGTTTTAAACCTTGCCAAAACCATGCCAATTTATTAAAATGAGAACGCTTATAAACAATCTGGCATGCTTTATAACCGTGCCAAAAACGTACCAGAAAATAGACAATTTGGCACGGTTTCGGCATGTGTCAAAAGCGTGCCAGATTTAACATCTAGCACGGTTTAAAAGCGTGTCAAAAGCGTGCCAGATAAAAAAACTGGCACTGTTTAAAAGCGTGCCAAAAGCGCGCCAGTTTGAAAAATCTGGCACGATTTTAAACCGCGCCAGAAAATCTGGCATGCCTGATTCTAGCACGGTTTTGAACCGTGCCAGATTGCATCTGGCACTGTTTTAAACACTGGCAGTTTCCTGTTTTTGGTGTAGGTCATGGGATACATCTGATTCTAATTCTCATAATCGAACTCCCCAAACGACCATCACTCCATCGGCGTCCGGCCTATTTCACGTAGAAAAGAATACTATGACGGACAGTCGACTTGATATACTTGAGAAAGGAATGCAAGAAATAATTGAGATATGTGCAAGAGGACCAATCATCTCCATCCCGAACTCCATTGAGAAGGTGTGTGCTATTTGTGAGGCGGGACATTAAATAGAGGAATGCCCGATAATACCCGCCTACAAAGTTATGCTTCAAGATCAAGTGAGTGGTATAGGAGGACTTAAGGGTAATTTTGGTGCACCGCACGGGAATTCTTACATGGAAAAACCATCCTGGTTTTAGCTATGGGCAACCAAATGCTGCGATGAATCCTAATTCACATGTTTCCCCTCTTCTACCATCGCACTTTCAACAAGCACCACACATGCAAGGACGTGTTCAGGCACCACCACCTCCGGGGCCATATATCACTCCACCACGAAGAAATCTTGAGAATACGATAAACCAATTCATCACTACGCAGAATGCAACCACTTCTAGACATCAGCGCATGATCAATGACATAAATTTGAATATTTAAAAGTTGCAATAATCGTTGAGTATCCAATAGAAGGGCAAGTTTCCTGCCCAGGGCCAAAGACCTCCTCAAGGTCAAACTAGTGTTAGCTCCACCTTTACAGAACATCGAGAGAAATGTCAAGCTGTGACCACTCTTCGTAGTGGAAGAGTCATTGATTTATCACCTCCTCCACACGACTCAACCAAAGATAAGGAGATTTCGCCCGGCACGAAAGAGTCCAAAGATGTCCCCTTAAAAGAGCATGATAAATAAGACACTAGTGAGCCCGAGGTAGTAGTGAAACCACCCTTCGTGGCACCATTTCCTCAAAGATTAGTTCCTGCACATAACAGGACCATAAGTGAAGAAGTGCTAGAAGTACTTAAGAACGTAAAGTTGAACTTACCTTTCCTCGATGCAATAAGGCATATTCCATCCTATGATAAAGTCATAAAAGACTTATTGACGGTCAAGAGGAGGATGAAGGTAAAGAAAAACTTGTTTCTAGCACAGAATGTGAGCTCAGTCCTTCATAACGATCTCCCCTCGAAATATAAAGATCCTGGTGCCCCCACCATTTCCTGCACCATTGGAGAAAACAAATTTGAAAAAGTTTTACTCGATTTGGGAGCAAGTGTCAACATTCTCCCTTATTCAATTTATAGGAAACTTGATCTGCAGTTAGCGGATTGAACCCATAAGCATCACTCTGCAGTTAGCGGATTGAACCATGAAGATACCAAGGTGTATAGTTGAGGACGTGATAGTCCAAGTGGACACTTTTTACTTCCTGGTAGATTTTGTCATTTGGGACATGAATACCTCCTTCGGCTGGAAAAATTATGTTCCCATCATCCTTGGATTCCCATTCTTAGCTAATAATAACGCCGTGATCAATACTATAAATGGGCAGATGCAAATCACTTTGGGGAATATGACTTTGGAAACAAACATCTTCAACATAGCCCAACAAGTAGGGGAAGAAGATGATCTTCACGTGGTGAGTTTAATTGAGGAGGTCGTAGAAGAACACTTTGAGCAAAATTACTGTGGAGACGCCTTAGAAGTTTGTCTAGATTCTAATCATGAGAGTGAGGGTGCCTATACTGAGTTTGAAAGGGAGATAGAGGAGTTGAGAGGTTAACTCGATGAGAGAGCGTCAGACGAGGATGCGAGAAATGTTAATTGGGTTTCTCGATTCGAAGAGTTATCGCCAAGGGAAGCATGCATGGTGCCCTCTAGCGACTCATTCCCGACTCTCGAGTTGAAGAAACTACCCTCCAATGTCAAATATGCTTTCCTAGGTGAAAGTGATACATTTCCCGTTATTGTCTCCTCTAGCTTAGATGAAGAGAAGGAAGGTCAATTATTAAAGATTTTGAGGAAGTACCAAGATGCTTTTGGTTGGTGTATAGTTGATTTAAAGGGGATAAACCCCCTAATTTGCACCCATAAGATTCATCTCGAAGAGGATGTTCAGCCTTCGAGAGAAATACAAAAATGGCTAAATCCCATAATGAAAGATGTGGTGAGGACTAAAATTATAAAGTTATTGGATGCCGGGATTATCTACCCAATCTCGAGTAGCAAGTGGGTATGCCCCATTCAAGTTGTCCCGAGGAATTCGGGCATGACTGTGATTGAAAATGCCAAAGGGGAGCTAGTTCCCCAACATACTACCACTGGATGGCGCGTTTGCATTAATTACCGAAAACTCAATGCGAAAACTAGAAAAGACCATCTCCCCTTACCATTTATCGATCAACTGCTTGAAAGAGTAGCGGGCCACCCTTATTATTGCTTCCTAGATGGTTATTCTGAATATAACCAAATTGAGGTACATGTACTTGATTAAGAGAAAACAACATTCACTTGCCCCTTTGGAATGTTTGCCAACAAACATATGCCATTTGGCTTGTGTAATGCACCGGCGACCTTTCAAAGGTGCATGTTGAGCTTATTCAGTGATATGGTTGAGAGAGGTCTAGAGGTGTTTATGGACGACTATAGTGTTTTTGGCACATCCTTCGACCTATGTTTAGCCAATCTTGAGAAAGTACTAGCCCGATTGTAATACCCCATATTTTCATGGCTTTTAAATTTAGGGATTAATTAAATTTAATTGAGATAATTAAGTTAATTTTAATCCGGAATGTTGTTTTAAATATTTACTAGCGTGACGAGAGTTAGTAATTATTGGGAATTTGTTATTTGTTGAATATTACTGGATGAGTATAGTAATATATGAGATTTATTTTTATAATATTGTCACGTGTGAATAAAATGACAATTATGGAAATTTAAGTCGGGACGCGCCTGTGTCGTGTCGGGACTAAATGTTGATTTATAAAAGTGAATATTTCATAAGTTGTTCGTATGGTCGTTTTGAGTGCGCCAACGCGTTCGCAAGGGTCGAGATAGTCAGAAAAGTGTACCCGGGGGTTTAGTTTGAGTCTCAGGGTTATTTTAGGCTTAATTAGTACCCCGGGAGGGCATTTTAGTCATTTTGCATTTTTGGGTAATTAAACCCACGAAATTTCAAGGGTTATATAAGATGTCTAAGGTTGTCTTCTAGGGTTAGAACAACCAAAGACAAGTGACGGCCATAGGAGAGGGAAGGAGAGAGCTTCCAAAGCAATCCAAGGCCCGAAATCCATCCGTTTGCACCGCCTCCACCACCAACGCGTGGATCGCGAGACGGGGAATGCAACCACACCAAATTCGGCACCAAACCAGAACGTCGAAAATCCTAGGCAAGTGTTTATCTTGATTATTTTCGTTGGTGCATCACTCATATTAGTGTAGGAATGATTAGGATGAGTTGGAGGGAAGAAAAACCCAATTTGAGATAGGAACTTGCATGTAGTGATGACTTAAATGATATTCTGGAAACCCTTTGTCATGTAGAGGAGTAAACCACGAAATTATGATGTTTACAATAAGGAAATTCTGGAAAATTCTTGTTAGAACCATGTTTAAGAGATTTCTAGGGTTCTTGATAATTATAATAATTTTTGGGCTGTTAATCCATGTTTAGTGATAGAAATCTACATGCTTTACGTTGGAAATATCTAGTATGATGATATAATGTTAGTAGTATAATTTTCTGGACGTTTGGGTATGGAAAGTTAGGATTTGGATGAAGTTTTGTGAGAAAACCCGTAACTGCAAAACTGCAGGATTCGCCATATCTGTTTTATCGATCGATCGATCGAAGGTTCGATGGATCGAGCCCCAGACCTCGATCGATCAACCCCTCCTGGCAGACTTAAGTTCCCCTTTTAAAATTGTTGAATTGATTCGAAATGAAGAAAATTCCTTAGACATCCTTGTTAAGATAATTTGGGAGATAATGATGACCAGTAAGATTCATTAATGAATAAGAGACCTTTAATGTAAGGTGAAATCTATATTTTCGGGATATCTTACATAAGGGACAATGTAAGTATATGTTAAAGGGGAGAGACACGTAAGAGGGTTACGTTGGAACATAAATGAATACCTACTGAATTGTACCTTTGGAAGGATAGAGTCCATGAGGGCTACGTAGTAAGTTGGAGAAACCCTTCGAATTAAAGTGAGAAACGAACCATTATACGTGATAATTAATAATGGGAAAATAAGGATAAATGTTGTGAATATGGGTTATGAGATAAACCTAAATTGATATAATAAAAGTGGTATATTTATATGATTGTGTATGCATATATTATATACTTGTGAAAATCATGCCCGCGCTACTTGCTATCCCTGAGGTTACCGCGCTGGGACGATCTTATCCTGTGTTGCCTTATGGGGGATATTGACTCATACCCTAGAAGATAGAAATCCTAGGTACGGGCTATCGGATCGATAGTCGGACGGTCCTAAGAGACGTGAGGATATGTACTGACCTCTTGGACTTGGAATCTATGCTTCGCCTCAATATTGTTTGTGTATGTATTTGTACAGTCCGAGAGTGATTCCGAACTTGTATTCCCTTTAGTGTGATTGATACGGGGATTGGATAACAGAGTATGCCCGCACCATAGTTTTTATGTGGGGTGCCGTTATGATATATATATTATACGAGTAGTTAATATATATATGAAATTCTGAAATCTGGAACTGCCTACTGTGATTTGATATGTAGGACATGGTTGATGACTCAAATTATAAATACTTGTTTTGAGAAAGTATAATATTACACTGGAAAACTTTATTGATTAATAAAGTAAAAAGGAGAACTTTGGTTACAAATTGAAATCTTACGTTTTAAATACTTGTGTTGTTCAGTTGTAAATCCTGCGAATAACCTAAGATAAGTCAAATCATTGGAAATATAGTGTGGTATATGACGAGATAGACCATTGGGAAGGTTAGTGCGATAGGTGTGCACATTAGAAGAAAGGTGAGAATTTCTCAAGAGAGTGTCGCATTAATATGTTGTTGCATTGGCCTGTAATCAATTTAAATACTTGCTAAACTATTTTTAAAACGGTTCTACATTCGGGCTCTGACCCGTTTGCTGTTACTTCTTCTCTCTTGTGTATATATATATATATATGTATTACAGGTGCCCAGCCACAGGGGTGTCTTTCTTAGGATTCTTTGGATGGAACGCGTTGTAGCTTTTGTGGGAGTTGCAGGCCATTGCTTAGACGACTTCATTGTTGACTCTACTTCTAGTTCAACTTTATCCAGCAGGGGCATGTGTCGCCCTTTTCCATTATTTAGTTGGTATTGTCAGAGATTGTAATTCTCTTATATTTCAGTATCTTTATTTCGGGATTGTTAATGTCAGGATGTTTTCCTTAGTATTTTAATGTTGGGATTTATCATTGTTGGTTAAATTCTTGAATGTTCATTTCTATTCTCATTCCTAATGTGTGACTCTTAAAAAATGTAAATGGTTAAAGATTTTATAACCGGTTTTAATAAAATGAGAATAAGGTTTTAAATGGTTTTGACACTTAGCTTAATTATTTAGGGTGTTTAAATTGGAAAAGTATTTTAACGACAGTGATGCTAAGAATGAACCAACTGTTCACCTTGAATTAATTTAATAAAGGAGTGATCGCTCGGTATTTAATTAGGCGGGGTGTCACAGGTGGTATCAGAGCATCAGGTTCTAGTGTCCTTAGGATCTGTACGGCTTATTATGCTTTCAGCGTTGCTTTGTTTGATATAGAGCCCTATGTTTAGGATTGTCGATTCCTTTGACGAGACTTCGTCCTCCTTATATAATGTGTATTCATTAGTGAATTCTAATTTCGTTCGGATGTGTGCGTGTGCCGAGCGATGACGGATGTCAGAAGAGGACCGTTAAGCGTACATCAGGAGGCAGGGCTCAGTTGAGATTATAAATATATCCGAGGATGATGACCGTAGTCGAGGTCACCTCCATTATGGCACGAGAAGCCAAGACTAGAAAGGCGACTAAGGCGCAGTAATGATTTCCAAATGCTGTTATAGTCAAATGAGGTGCGAGGGTAAACTTACCCAACATATTACAAAAACGTGTAGAGACTGTCAGTGGGAAATTCAAAAAAATGCGGAAATTATTTGTGTTTACCAAAGGAGGTAAAGTATCCAAAGGTTTAGATATAGGACGGAGTGTGGCAAACTGAAAGTGAAAATTTAGAGAAAATTTTCTTGGCTTTCGGGACGAAGCTATAATGGTTGGGGTCAACCACCAATTTTAGAAGTGGAATGCTATGCCTATAGGAGAACCTTAGGTACAGTGTTGACCGTATGTTCCTTCCTCAACTGTTCAGGGTAAGAAGCAAACGTGGTTATGAACTCATCGCAGGAGGGCATGACAGAAGTCCAATTGTGAATATGAATCCAAATCGTTAGCGAATTTTGTATTGGAAAATGTAGATACGAGTGGAGGAAACGACTCCAAATGGGAGACCAACTCGTAATAATAATTGATAATACTCGAGGAGGAAATTCTGATGGACGGCTGATTCAGAGGTTGACAATGTTGCATTTTGTCAATAAAGATGATAATGCTCCTTGTGTGGGAAGCTTAAAGGAATCGAAGAAGTTAGTCGAGAATAAGACTGAATACGAGGGTGGTAGTGTAGCACCACAAAGGGATGTGGATACACATCGGGGGACCCATTTAAAGGCTTCAGATAATTAAATTCTTACCAAGTGATGGTAAATTCAGTAAGTACTATTATAGATAGTAACATGATCTTTATGGCCTAAAAATCTAAGGGAACAACCGGGATGGTTAACATGAATCGAGTTTACTAAAGTCCGAGAGAAGGACAATCCTAACCTGGTTAGTAGGACAGGTGATAAGTGGATTATGTAATGAGGTATTTTGTGCGGAGTGAGATCGCTCACGATAATATGTTCCAAAGTGAGTATAAGGACAAGAATACGGTGCCTAGTAAAAGGCAACGATTAAAGTAATTTTGTTTGGTTTGTGTAGACGTGTTACGTCCGGAAACCATTTGCACAGTCAAGGCGATTGACAAGGTAGAAGTGTAAGTTGTATCCTCAGAGGATGAGGCGTGTTTATGTGACACGAGCGAGTCACTATATTTTGTTCCTTGCTAGATTAGCATGTGAGACGAGCTTAATGCATATCATTTTAAACGTTATTATTATTATGTGAATATCTTTTCCCTAGTGTAGCGGGATTTTTCTTTAGTGCTATCCGCAGAGGATGAATGAGTATATTAACAGCGTTTTATACTTTATTGAGGTTACTCGTTGTAGTGATGCGATACACGAGTATGATATTATCTTTGTTAAAATGTTATAGAAATGGGTAGTACAATAGTGGGCATTTATTGCAAGACTATCAGAGTGGTTGCATTAGTGCAACATGTTTTACGTTTTGTTTTGGCGAGGCTTTACCTGTAAGAAGGTTGGGCTCGCACTTATATTATCTATCCTAGAGACTTCGGAGGAGATAGTGGGCTCGAGATATTCGATGCCAAAGTATGTATAGACTTTGTCAGTATAATTTCGTATGTATCGGGATTTACCATTGAGCGAAAAGATTTGACTCAGTATTATGTTTAGCACTCCGGACTTAGTGATAGGAAGAGTGCATTGTTATATTTATCCTCTAGAGATGTGGGAGTTAATATTTATACCCCTATTATTAGGGAAAGGAATCTCGAGAATTCCGATTGTATGTATTCGAGGTTTATGGAATGCTTTTACCACCCACCTATACTGAACAATAGTGAAATTAGTGAAACGTTCTTTGTTAAGCATAATTACGGAAGAAATTATAACTTTTCTGTCAAGAGACGGAATAAAGGGGTATATGCCATGGACGGAGGACCTAACGGATCTCGATAACCGACAATACTAGGCAGTAGTGTATCGGGAGGGTTCCTTGTTTGGATTTCTCTTTGCGAGACATCCCACGCATGAAACTTATTGTAAGGTTGGAAATAGGGAGACGTTTGGTCACTATTCCATGAGTTCGGTACCCTGGTCAAAATGGGTCAAGTAATTATGTATGTAAGTTGGAAGTTGAATTTTGATTTAAATCCATTGGAGCCGGTTGTGTGGTAAGAAAGCATTGAAAGTTACCCCACGAGTTTAGGGGTGGAACGATGATAAGGAAGATTTAAAATCTTGATTTTTAGGGTGATTAAAGTGTTGTAATCATGCTGCAAGCACCAGGGAAAACAAAGAATTTGTTTATTAGTATGGAGCGTATGTGATGCTTACGCTAGTATGCCCGGTTTATAGGGTGTGTAGACATCCTGGTTAACTGATGTTAAAACTCGTCCGAGATGAAGGGGCGTGGCAATGGACGTGTGGAAAATGTGTTTATGGGGCTAACAGAACGAAGTGGAAGTGATATAGTGGATTAAACGTCACATGAGGGGCGATAATCCATACATAGGTGTGTAATTAGAATAGCACACCCAAATTTGAATTGGAAGACTGTGGGAAGTCATTTAAGAAGAGTATTCCTTGAATGGAGAAGAATTTAATGATTATGAAGAACACTCGGAGCAGAGTTGTTAGTAGGGAAGTATGAGAGCGACTTGCACATACAAAGGGTGATGATGTTGGTATGGTATAGGAGATCCAGAAGTGCGCTTCTTGGAGAGAAGAGCACGGGTGGAACTTTCGGCATACTACAAGGAAGGAAGGGGAGTATTACGTGTCACTTAATGTGAGACATTTCAAGGAAGAATCGATGTTTAGCGGGACATAGTGAGTAGTCTCTACATGCACCGCCCATAGGTAAGGTTTGGTTGAAAGAGGAGAATCAACCAAAGAATTTTTTGTTTATCGACAATTCCTGAAATTGGAAGAGGTCGGTAAAGTCGGTACAGTCCTTGGATGGGTTGCCATCGTTAAAACAAGATCGAGGGTTCATCCCGAACATGTGAATTAAGCCGCCGAGAAGGAAGTGATTAATATTCCTTTGGGCTGGCTTACAATATTAACTAGTATGCCCCAGACTTCCTTTGAAAGGAAGGATCGCGCCAGTGCATAATCCGGCGCAGTATAAATTTCCGAATGAGGATGAGATTGGTGAATCCCACCTTTGATATGGGATTTCAGAAACCAGCGGAGATAAGGTTTCATTTCGAGTAGGATGTATCACCCGTAGCCAGGGAATAGGCACACGGTGATTAAAGATTTGTGGAGACACGTGAAGGAGATTTTGGAATCTTGGTACGATGATTTCAGGAATGCTCTGTAGAAGCACTCGTACCCGTTTGTCGCATGCCAGGTGCTTATTAAGGTTTTGTTATGGAAGAACCTCGACTATTCTCCTCCCGTATGTTCAGAGGAGAGTAGATAATCAGAGTTTTTGGATCGGTGGAGAGAACATCCGATAACTATGGTGGAATTCCACGACTGTTTTAGGCGAGCAAGAGTGATCAAATGTTCGTATAATTTTCTCAGAATGGGAGCTTTGTATATGAATAAATCTGAGTATTTGTCATGTAGTGAGGTGCGGCCTCCTAATGATAGTGAGATAAGGAAATTATAACGTATAGGCGTGACCTATGTGAATGTTGTCGGTTGGGAGCACAATGTGAAGTGTCTCCAATGAGAATGTAAAACAATGTTGCTGTGAAGAAAGGGATATAGTGATTGAGCGCCGTAATGTGTATTTAGTTTGTGTACGGAAAAGGATATCCAGAATTGTGCTACCGGATAGGCCTTATTTTCCGAATTTCGAGACGAAATTCCGTTATTAGGGGGGAAGTATGTAATACCCCGTATTTTCATGGCTTTTAAATTTAGGGATTAATTAAATTTAATTGAGATAATTAAGTTAATTTTAATCCGGAATGTTGTTTTAAATATTTACTAGTGTGACGAGAGTTAGTAATTATTGGAAATTTGTTATTTGTTGAATATTACTGGATGAGTATAGTAATATATGAGATTTATTTTTATAATATTGTCACGTGTGAATAAAATGACAATTATGGAAATTTAAGTCGGGACGCGCCTGTGTCGTGTCGGGACTAAATGTTGATTTTTAAAAGTGAATATTTCATAAGTTGTTCGTATGGTCGTTTTGAGTGCGCCAACGCGTTCGGAAGGGTCGAGATAGTCAGAAAAGTGTACCCGGGGGTTTAGTTTGAGTCTCGGGGTTATTTTAGGCTTAATTAGTACCCCGGGAGGGCATTTTAGTCATTTTGCATTTTTGGGTAATTAAACCCACGAAATTTCAAGGGTTATATAAGATGTCTAAGGTTGTCTTCTAGGGTTAGAACAACCAAAGACAAGTGACGGCCATAGGAGAGGGAAGGAGAGAGCTTCCAAAGCAATCCAAGGCCCGAAATCCATCCGTTTGCACCGCCTCCACCACCAACGCGTGGATCGCGAGACGGGGAACGCAACCACACCAAATTCGGCACCAAACCAGAATGTCGAAAATCCTAGGCAAGTGTTTATCTTGCTTATTTTCGTTGGTGCATCACTCATATTAGTGTAGGAATGATTAGGATGAGTTGTAGGGAAGAAAAACCCAATTTGAGATAGCAAATTGCATGTAGTGATGACTTAAATGATATTCTGGAAACCCTTTGTCATGTAGAGGAGTAAACCACGAAATTATGATGTTTACAAGAAGGAAATTCTGGAAAATTTTTGTTAGAACCATGTTTAAGAGATTTCTAGGGTTCTTGATAATTATAATAATTTTTGGGCTGTTAATCCATGTTTAGTGATAGAAATCTACATGCTTTACGTTGGAAATATCTGGTATGATGATATAATGTTAGTAGTATAATTTTCTGGACGTTTGGGTATGGAAAGTTAGGATTTGGATGAAGTTTTGTGAGAAAACCCGTAACTGCAAAACTGCAGGATTCGCCATATCTGTTTGATCTATCGATCGAACCCAGATCTTCGATCGATCGAAGGTTCGATCGATCGAGCCCCAGACCTCGATCGATCAACCCCTCTTGGAAGACTTAAGTTCCCCTTTTAAAATTGTTGAATTGATTCGAAATGAAGAAAACTCCTTAGACATCCTTGTTAAGATAATTTGGGAGATAATGATGACCAGTAAGATTCATTAATGAATAAGAGACCTTTAATGTAAGGTGAAATCTATATTTTCGGGTTATCTTACATAAGGGACAATGTAAGTGTATGTTAAAGGGGAGAGACACGTAAGAGGGTTACGTTGGAACATAAATGAATACCTACTGAATTGTACCTTTGGAAGGATAGAGTCCATGAGGGCTACGTAGTAAGTTGGAGAAACCCTTCGAATTAAAGTGAGAAACGAACCATTATACGTGATAACTAATAATGGGAAAATAAGGATAAATGTTGTGAATATGGGTTATGAGATAAACCTAAATTGATATAATAAAATTGGTATATTTATATGATTGTGTATGCATATATTATATACTTGTGAAAATCATGCCCGCGCTACTTTCTATCCCTGAGGTTACCGGGCTGGAACGATCTTATCCTGTGTTGCCTTATGGGGGATATTGACTCATACCCTAGAAGATAGAAATCCTAGGTACGGGCTATCGGATCGATAGTCGGACGGTCCTAAGAGACGTGAGGGTATGTACTGACCTCTTGGACTTGGAATCTATGCTTCGCCTCAATATTGTTTGTGTATGTATTTGTACAGTCCGAGAGTGATTCCGAACTTGTATTCCCTTTAGTGTGATTGATACGGGGATTGGATAACAGAGTATGCCCGCACCATAGTTTTTATGTGGGGTGCCGTTATGATATATATATTATACGAGTAGTTAATATATATATGAAATTCTGAAATCTGGAACTGCCTACTGTGATTTGATATGTAGGACATGGTTGATGACTCAAATTATAAATACTTGTTTTGAGAAAGTATAATATTACACTGGAAAACTTTATTGATTAATAAAGTAAAAAGGAGAACTTTGGTTACAAATTGAAATCTTACGTTTTAAATACTTGTGTTGTTCAGTTGTAAATACTGCGAATAACCTAAGATAAGTCAAATCATTGGAAATATAGTGTGGTATATGACGAGATAGACCATTGGGAAGGTTAGTGCGATAGGTGTGCACATTAGAAGAGAGGTGAGAATTTCTCAAGAGAGTGTCGCACTAATATGTTGTTGCATTGGCCTGTAATCAATTTAAATACTTGCTAAACTATTTTTAAAACGGTTCTACATTCGGGCTCTGACCCGTTTGCTGTTACTTCTTCTCTCTTGTGTATATATATATATGTATTACAGGTGCCCAGCCACAGGGGTGTCTTGCTTAGGATTCTTTGGATGGAACGCGCTGTAGCTTTTGTGGGAGTTGCAGGCCATTGCTTAGACGACTTCATTGTTGACTCTACTTCTAGTTCAAATTTATCCAGCAGGGGCATTGGTCGCCCTTTTCCATTATTTAGTTGGTATTGTCAGAGATTATAATTCTTTTATATTTCAGTATCTTTATTTCGGGATTGTTAATGTCAGGATGTTTTCCTTAGTATTTTAATGTTGGGATTTATCATTGTTGGTTAAATTCTTGAATGTTCATTTCTATTCTCATTCCTAATGTGTGACTCTTAAAAAATGTAAATGGTTAAAGGTTTTATAACCGGTTTTAATAAAATGAGAATAAGGTTTTAAATGGTTTTGACACTTAGCTTAATTATTTAGGGTGTTTAAATTGGAAAAGTATTTTAACGACAGTGATGCTAAGAATGAACCAACTGTTCACCTTGAATTAATTTAATAAAGGAGTGATCGCCCGGTATTTAATTAGGCGGGGTGTCATAGGGATGTGTGGAAAAGAACTTAGTGCTGAATTGGGAAAAATGCCATTTCATGGTAACCAAGGGTATAGTTATTGGCCACATCGTGTCATCCAAAGGGATCGAGGTTGATCGAGAAAAAATTGATGTCATAGATGATCTACACCCACCTAAATCGCTGAAAGATGTGCGCTCATTCTTAGGCCATGCGGGATATAGATGGTTCATTAAGGACTTTAGCGCCATCGCTAGACCCTTAAGCAATCTCCTCATGCCAAAGCGCTTTTGAAAAACTGAAAAACATGCTTGTGTCCGCTCCCATTATGCAAGATCCGGATTGGTCCTTGCCATTCGAGCTTACGTGTGATGCTAGCGATTATGCAATAGGGGTTGTTTTGGGTCAAAGAAAAGACAATAAGGCTCATGTCATCTATTACGCTAGCTGAACCCTTATCGGACCATAACTCAATTACTCAACCACGGAGAAGGAGTTGCTAGCGGTAGTATTCACCCTCGATAAACTTTGGTCCTATCTCATCGGTTCTCTCATCACTTGTTTCACCGACTACGCGGTATTAAAATATCTACTTGTGAAGAAGGACGCAAAGCCGCGCCTCATAAGGTGGATCCTAGTCCTACAAGAGTTTAATCTCTCCATTAAAGACAAAAAAGCAGTAGAAAACGTCGTTGTCGATCACTTATCACGACTTTCGTCTTGCGTACCTAGTGATCCTAAACCCATGGACGAATATTTTTTGGATGAGCAACTTTTTACCACCTCTTCTTTATCCTGGTTTGTCGATATAGTGAACTACCTTATCATAGGAGTCGTCCCTCCCGATTGGACACCGTAAGATAAGAAGAGGTTCATCACTTGGTCGCGCATGTTTTTCTATGATGATCCATTTCTTTTTAAATATTGCGCCGATCAGATCATCCGACGATGCGTACCGGATGACGAAATCCCAAAAGTCATCCAATTATGTCATTCAAAAGCTTATGGAGGCCACTTTTCCGTGAAAAAGACAGCCGCTAAAATTCTTTAATGAGGTTAGTATTGGCCCATAATATTCCGGGATGTGAGCAAATTTTGCAAATCTTGCGATAGGAGTCAAAGGATGGGAGCGATAACCCGAAAAACAGGATGCCATTGATCCCGATACTCATTATTGAGATCTTTGACTGCTGGGGTATTGACTTCATGGACCCTTTTCCCCCACCTTTTGGTTTCCTATACATCCTTGTCGCGATAGACTACATTTCTAAATGGTTGAAAGCTATAGCTACCAAGACTAATGACAATAAAGTGGTGATAAAATTCCTACAGGAACACATACTTTCTCGCTTTGGTGCTATCAAAGCGATAATTAGTGATAATGGCACACACTTTTATAACAGGCCATTCGAGAAGCTCATGAGAAAGTATGGCGTCATTCACAAGGTTTGAACGAACTATCACCCACAAACGAATGGACAGGCCGAATTGGAAAATCATGAAATCAAACACATATTAGAGAAGACCATCAATCCCGATCGAAAAGATTGGTCCCTTCGATCGAACGATTTTCAATAGGCCTACCGTACTGCATACAAGAACCCACTCGGAATGTCCCTATTCCGCTTTGTGTATGGAAAGCCTTGTCATCTACCCGTTGAGTTGGAGCACAAAGCATATTGGGCCATTAAGAGATTAAATTACGATATGGATAGAGCCGGTGAAGCTCGTAAGCTGCAACTGAATGAGTTAGAGGAGAAACGCAATGATGCATATGAGAATGCCAAGATTTCAAAAGCCTGGATGAAACTAGCACATGATAAGATTATCCAAGGAAAAGAGTTTCAACCGGGACAAAAGTTACTCCTCTATAACTCCCGGCTTTATCTATTTCCGGGTAAATTGCGGTCCCGATGGACTGGTCCATTCGTTGTGCGAAGCGTATTCCCCCATGGAGCAGTAGAGTTGGAAGATCCAAAAGGGGGGAACACGTTCAAAGTCAATGGCCAGCGCCTAAAGCTATATGTTGAGGCGTGCGTAGAATAGATCGACACCATCTGGTTGTCGGACCCCGTTTACGGGATAAAATGAGCTTGAGTTGAGAGGTCGTCGCACCCCCGATGCGTATGGGGTGAATTCTTGTGTATAGTAGTTGAGTGTCGGTAGATTAGCTTGAGTCCGTAGGTAGGTTACGTGAGGTTAGGGTTAGGGTCACACGTACCAACAGGCACTTCATTAGGACTGGGAGAGTAAGGGATAACATGTACAGAAATTCGAGGGTGTGGGATTCTAGTGCAGTAGTCTAGAAAGAGGGTTTTGCCTGAGATGTAACCGAACCGAACCGAATCACCTAACCGGATCGGTTTGGTTTTGATATATCAAAAAATAAAAAATACCCCAGTTCCGAACCGAATTTCCCCTGAACCGTATCGGTTCAGGTTCTGCGATTTTGGTTCTTCCCTAGGTGACCATTCCTCCCCCTATCCCCTCCTTTTACTCCATTCATTCCCCTCTTTCCCTCTAAACACCCCTTCTCCTTTTCCCTCCAAATTCCTTCCCCCCATCCCTCCCCACCACCTATAAAACCCACCTCTACCTTACCATTTTCCTCACACCTCCACTATATCCTCCCTCTCTACAACCCTAGCTCTCTCATTCCTAATATTCCCAGCTTTCCCCATGGCAAATCCCGCTCTTCCCCCGAAATATATGTCCACCGAGATTCTGCCCAACGGCAATGGGCAATGTCGCTCCCACATGAAGCTCTTATGGTGTGATTTTTTTTTCAGCTTGTCCCACCAACTGAACATTGAGCGCATCGTCAATTGGAACGAGCTGCCCCGCTCTATCACCAACCTTTTCAGCAGGAGGGGGTGGGTGCAATACCTCTAAGAACCTCACCATGTAGTATGGACGGACGAAGTTCGATTGTTCTATGGTTCTCTCGTGCTCACTGGCGAGTTCGAGTGCCAAGCCTTTGTCGATGGCCGCCCCACCCCATTTTCCTTGTCCATTATCGCCCGCAAACTTGCTACCAAGGGCGTCCCCCATCCGAAAATCTATGACTACCCAACCAATGCCCCCACCATTCCAAAACAGCAATGCATCAATCGTCTCTCACCCAACGATATTTGGGAATGGGGTACTTTCCCCGTGGGATGCCTAAACAATAAGGCGCGCATCACCTTCCATATAGTGTGCGCCAACTTGCTTCAAACCTCAAACGACTCGGTGATGCGCCCTCACCAAGCGACCCTCGTGTACCACCTTTTCGACCCAAACTTCACCCTAAATCTGGCCCATATGCTTTACACCGATACTCTTTACGCGGCTTGGGAGAAAAAAGGTGTGGTGCCCCTTCCATATGCACGCCTCATAACCTCCCTCCTTGCCAACGCTGGTATCCAGCCACCTCACGCCTTCCCACGCCTCCCGAAACCCATTGGCAAGGTGTCACGCACTCGGAGTGCCCGACAAAGGGCTGCCCTTCGAGAATTCTGGGAGGTGGTTAATTTAGAGGCCGAGGAGGAGATCCATGTTGAAGAACCCACGGCTGAGGACGTCGAGATGGGTGAGGATGAAGAAGAAGAATACAACGTGGATGATGACTCGAACTTTGAGCCACCGGGTGCGATTCTGGTAGGCACCTTGCAGCGATGGAATCCCGTTTTGACGGGTTTATCACCCAATACAATCGAGACCAAGCGGCCTATCAAAGGGATCAAGACGCCTACCGAAGAGACACGAGCATGATGCATCATTTCCAAGCCCATCTATACGAGCTCAACTTCGGTGGACCGCCCCCAACTTTCTTCTATGATCCCTATGATTCCAGCGCACCCGCCTCCTCAAATACGCCTCCCCAATGAAGCCCTTGTATGCTATTTTGTTGTTTGTGTGTTGTGGTGGTTGTTTAAACATTGTTGGTTGTGTGTTCTACCCTACCCTTTGTTACACAGTTGTTCAGTTTCTATAAACATTCTACATTTCTGTCTCATTTGTTTGTTTTATTTTTTAGCACTTTTAATTCGCTTTAAGTTAGATTTTAGTCCTTTTTGCTTGAGGACAATGCAAAAGTCTAAGTTAGGGGGGGTCACAAGTGCGTCTTTCTAAAACTTCACAAATTTTCAAAAATGCCCAGAAATTTTAAAAAAAATCATAAAATCTTAAAAAATCCAAAAATATTTTTCTTGAAAATAAATAAAAATTGGAATTCAATTTTTTTTCGAAAATATCATTAAAAGTCGGTTTAAAGTCTCAAATTGTAAAAACACAATACACAAAGCCGAAATTGACCAAATATGGAAATTGAGCAAACGTAGACGACTTAACGAATAAGTGTGGAGATTAACAACCCCGGTGAGATTTGAGTCTTTCATTTTTGTGAAATTTATAAATCAATCCGAGTTAATTGTTAACTCAAAGATCTTTCCAGCGTCTAATAAGTCGTAGAGGATCTCACTCCTTTCACTTTGATCAATTATGGAAAATGTGTGTGATATTGCCTTGAAAAATGTGCCAAAATATATCTCTAAACTTAATTCTTCTCGAAACGCATATGGTAACGCAATTAGTATTTTGGACAATGAAGTAGGCCCTCGTTTGTCACCCAAAAATATTGGCCAGAAAAAAGTAGCGAAAAAATTACCCCTTTTGTAAACCTAAATTGAGCCGAATAAATTTTTCCTTTTCGTTTGACAACCAGAAAATTCTCAAATTGGCCCGGAATTGTGAAAAGTGATAAATCCCAGAAATTAAGTCCGAAAAGTGCAGAAAAGGGGCAAAAAAAAAAGATAGCTATGCTCAACAAAAAATAGCAAGAAAAGAGAAGCGTGAAAACCAGAAAAAATAATAGAAAAATCAAAAGAAGAAAAAAAATGAACAAAAGCCCGAAAACGCACTAACGGACATCATAAGAAAACTTTCCAATTCCAAATTTTTCGTACCATTCTCATTTTACCCAATATACCTTTAACCCGAAAAGTCCTAACCGAGTCCTTTATACGAAATTGGTTACCGTGTGGAGAGCAAATACACAAAAAGATAATAAAAGAGATCAAAAATATGAATTATAGGCAATGTTACCCCTTTCTTATAACCGTAATCCGATGATGACATCTGGTTACCATAAAACTTTTGTCTTTCTACTTATATACGTGAACTTAGATCCAAAATATTTACTCTTATAAATCACGCATACCGAGATAACAGCCATATTCCGAGTGATTCGTTTGTGAGAGCATTCCGTGAGATTTTAAAATCAAAACGAATTTTTGAATAAGTAACGTAATGGTCAATTGGTGCAAATTCGCGGTTAAATTTCCGACTTCGTACACACGCACTATGATTTGAGACTCTTGAACATCAAATAATGATGACTATTTTTCGAAAAAGTTTGAATTATACAATTTTTACGTATTTTGAGTTTTCTTTTAGTCGAATTTTGTGGGTATATTCTCTGCAAACCCTCACGAGACACAACTCATCCTACTAGGGTAACCTAGGGGTTTAACGGCTTGTTGCATATGCTAAATACAATCGCTCTCCTGCGAACGAGGTATTATATTCCGTCTTCGAGTTAGACCATGTTTTGATTCTTTTTACATTGCTCGGGACGATCAAACTTCTAAGGTAGGGGGTTTGATTAGGCATAAATTCTTCCCATTTATCCCCTTAATTTAGAGGGTTTTTTTGCTCCGCAAAGTGTAAATTGAGTGGATTTATATCATATCATTTCTCTTGACAAGTTTCTAATGAGTACGCCGAGTTTCGTATATTTTCCATTTATTTCGCAGGTATTCAGTGTTTAGGAAGGACCGACATCCCAATTCGAGTTACGTACCAAAAGCTTCAAGGAAATACGAGGAAAAGTTCCTGAAAAAGATGGAACCGAACCTAAGGGAAGGAAAAATGAACCGATCCTATGCTCGAAGAACTTCCTGTGAAAAGCCAATAAGATGGAACCGAACCGATGTGGAAGGAAAACGAACCGAACCTACACCTGAAAAACCTCCTGTAAAATAATGTCAAGATGGAACCGAACCGAAGGAGAGGAAAAATGAACCGATCCTATGCTTGAAGAACTTTCTGTAAAGGTACTCAAAGATGGAACCGAACCGAACCCCTTAATAGGATTGGTTCTATTTTCGAAAATTCGAACTTATCCAAGTGAAAAATTAGAATCTTCCATGGTTGTAACTCTTATAATTTGTAGCTTATAAATTGTAAACTCATCCTAGACATAGAGGAGGCTTATGATTCATTAGGGAAGCTTTGTAATCAGTTTTAGAGAAGAAGAACAAGAACAAGAAGAAACCCTAGTTTGCTTATAGTTTTGCAATTCAAGTAATACCATTATGATTCTTGTTTTAATTATTGCAGTAGTTATTTTTCTAATAGCAATTTCATCACTCTTCATCTTCTCTGAGTAGAATTTTTTTTTTCTTTCATTCTAAACACGTGTTTTTCCAGTTTTCATATGTCTGGCTAAGTTTTCAAGGGTTGGGGTGCATGAACCCCACCCGATGTAATTCACAATAGCGGAAATAGATGTCGGAATTAAAACCTTAGATGAATTGTATCGTAGTTCATACGATACTACTTTATTTCAGCCTTTGCTTACATACTGTGCGGGCTACGATCCCTTATATGTGTAATACTTATGAGTAATAAAGACCGAATTTTAATTCAATCTTTGCTTACGTACGGTGTGGGCTACGATCCCTCATATATGTAATACTTAGCAGTATTAAAAAGTTGGATTCATTTAAAGTTTTAATTCTAAATCTAGTATCTTACGAAGTGAATTACTAGGGTGTGGGGGATTGTAACCCGACCTATTTTTCTCGATTCATAGTTACAGTTTTAGTCTAGAAATTCGAAATTCTGCATTAGAGTAATTGCATCGCATTCCTTTTCATGATCTCATTAGTTAATCATTTTCAAGCGTGCATATAGTTGTAATTATTTCACAAATCAAATCATATTTTTCTTTTCTTTAGAGTCAAAGTTAGGTTTCTTTCGTATGTCCAACGTCATCACGACCGCGTTCATCCTACTTCCCTATGGAGACAATCCTGACTTATCGGATTATTACTTAAGCGACAGGCTTGCACTTGATCCTAGAGAGTACGCACTTCTGAGACACATTCTTAGTCGCGTCAAGTTTTTGACAGGCGAGGAAAACCTAACTTTGACTCTAAAGAAAAGGAAAAAATTATTTGATTTGCGAAATAATTACAACTATATGCACTTTTGAAAATGATTGACTAATGAGATTATGAAAAAGAATGCGATGCAATTACTCCAATGCAGAATGTTGAATTTCTTGACTAAAATTGTGACTATGAATGGAGAAAAATAGGTCGGGTTACAATAACCCACACCCTAGTAATTCACTTCGTAAGATACTAGATTTAGAATTAAAACTTTAAATGAATCTAACTTTTTAATACTCCTAATTATTACATATATGAGGGATCGTAGCCTGCACGGTACGTAAGCAAAGGTTGAATTAAAATTCGGTCTTTATTACTCCTAAGTATTACACATATGAGGGATCGTAGCCTGCACAGTATGTAAGAAAAGGCTGAAATAAAGTAGTATCGTATGAACTACGATACAATTCATCTAAGGTTTTAATTTCGACATCTATTTCCACTATCGTGAATTACATCGGGTGGGGTTCATGCACCCCAACCCTTGAAAACTTAGCCAACCATATGAAAACTGGAAGAACACGCGTTTGGAATAAAAGAAAAGATTTTTTCTACTGAAAGAAGATGAAGAGTGATGAAATTGCTATTAGAAAAATAACTACTGCAATAATTAAAACAAGAATCAGAATGGTATTACTTGAATTGCAAAATTATAAGAAAACTAGGGTTTCTTCTTGTTCTTCTTCTCTAAAACTGATTACAAAGCTTACCTAACGAATCAAAAGCCTCCTCTGTGTCTAGGATGAGTTTACAATTTGTAAGCTACGAAATCTAAGAGTTTGGAGGATTCTAATTTTTCACTTGGATAAGTTTGAATTTCCAAAAATAGAACCGATCCTATTAAGGGGTTCGATTCGGTTCCATCTTTGACAGCCTTAAAGAAAGTTCTTCGAGCATAGGATCGGTTCGTTTTTCCTCTCCTTCGATTCGATTCCATCCTGACATTATTTTACTGGAGGTTTTTTAGGTGTAGGTTCGGTTCATTTTCCTTCCACATCGATTTGGTTCCATCTTGTTGTTTTTTCATAATAAGTTCTTCGAGCATAGGATCGGTTCGTTTTTCCTTCCCTTAGGTTCGGTTCCATATTTTTCAGGAACTTTTCCTCCCTGTATTTCCTTGAAGCTTTTGGTACGTAACTCAGATTGGGATGTCGATCCTTCCTAAACACTGAATACCTGTTAAATAGATGGAAAATACACGAAACTCGGCGTACTCATTAGAAACTTGTCAAGAGCAATGATATGATAAAAATTAACTCGAATTACACTTTGCAGGGCGATAAAAGCCTCTAAATTAAGGGGATAAATGGGAAGAATTTATGCCTAATCATCCCCTAATATTGAAGAAGCAGTTGATGCATTTAGGGGTGGAAAAAGCCAAACTCAAACAAAGAAAGAAGGCAAATGATGATTTGGATGCATTGAAGGAAGATATCATCTCTTCCGTTAATAGAATATTTGAGGAAAATAACACACAAATTATGGTATATATGTATTTTATATAATTTCATTTATTAAAAAGACCTATCTAGATATAATAGATATTAACTTACTATTGTTTGATCCATTTTTTCATAGGATGCTATACAACGTTTGGTTGATGCCTTCAATGCTCAAAGCGAAAACGGTCCACCAATCACACCGATAAGTGACATGCATCCAATACAAGTTTACAACATAGGAATATCTGTCAAAATATGGATAATATTTTTGCATCCGCTTCTCGTCCTGTTTGCGTGACCACACCTTCTCTTACTAACAATCCCAAAGTCATCTTGATTGATAGGTATAATGAAGAATTGGCAAAGGGGTATGTCGTAACAGATGCAACAAAGGATATATTTCATGGTAAGCGAGTTGGAGTCACGGAGAGGAAAGTATATGTGGAGGAAGTGATGAAGCGGTATGCTAGGTTATTTGATGCTCCTCAAGGTGGCCAATTTTCTTTTCTTGACCTAGTCTTGAGGGGATATTTGATTTGGTTGGATTGTTGGCGTAAATATGTTTAGTTTATGTTGTGAACTTTGTTTGAGCCATCTATATGCGGACTTAGTTTGCATTATGCATTTGTTATGAACTTTGTTTGGATCTATCTATATTTGATTTGGAATTAATTTGCACCGTCTTTTTTATTGTAAAACCCCTTTTAACTCTGCCAATGCTAATATTTATTTGAGCATTGCCGGTCCCAAGACAGAATAAAGGAGGAGGGAAAGGTAAGCATATGTTTAATTTTGAGTTCTCATTCTTTATTTTTCTTTTCTTTCTATCACAAATTTCATTGATTTGGTTTCTGTATGCAGGGACTTGAGTATGGCCTATTAAAGCATTTGGTGAATTTGATTGTTTAGATTGTGGGAGGTATGAGGGCTAGTGGAGGTTCTAGGCTAGTGGAGTAATTCTAGGCTATTGTGGTGTTTATCATCTTTGTTTCGCAGTTGATTGGTGTGTCTTTGTTTTCTCCTCCGAAAAATTATCCCATCCTTCCTATCTATGATATTCTTTGGTTACCTTTCTTCATATCTATAATATTTCGTGGTTCCACAAAAACACGCACAGAGAAGCTGTACAACTTATAATTATTACATGAACTTGCATTTTTTTCCTTCTCTAATTGGTGAAGCTATGTGCATGGAGTAAGGTTAGAGCTATGTGCAACTAACAAGCCGAGTCTATTAGCATAAGTGACAAGAGCCTTTTGCGAAAATGGGCTTAACGTGACAAGAAGTGAAATATCGACAACAATGTATACAACCCAAAACATTTTCTACTTGACATATACAATGGGTAACCCTGCAGATGAGAAAATTATCGAATCAGTTAGATACAGAATCGGATTGAGTAACTTAAAAGTGAAGGAGCTGCCTATAATCTATCATCGAAAAGTATAAAATGGTGGACATACTATAAAAAGTAGCACAAAATCTGAAATGGGTATCTTTCTCTTACCACTTTTAGTTGGGCTTTTATGTGTTTCAGAGATGGGGGCTCTGTTGCTTTGAGTAGGATTTTTATTACTACAATGTTTGAAAGGTTATATATGGTTCTGAAAAATCAATCTTGTGTCTAGTCTAAGGCTTCTTGACAAACTTGGTTTAGTATAATTGTGTATTTTTTTTCTTTAGCTCAGAAATTAAAGTGGGTCGGGTCATTCCCATTTATAGTGTCGTCCTATTGTTTTTTTTTTGGTGTATTTAGCTTATTCAAGAAAACCCTTTTTGTGTTGGTTGAAAATATTTAGTGAAGTCTTTTGGATCTTTGATATTGGTTGAGATCTTTTAGTAAATAGGAATTTTTTGGGCTTTTGTACAACTATGATCTTTTGAAGGGGAGATGGATAAGTTTGAGTTTGAGTTTGAAATTGAAAGCAAATAAATTCCTTTTCTAACTTTATTTCTCGATTTGATTCTTGAAATTTACTTTTTCTTGTTGTAATGTCAAGGCTCTTTATTTACTTCTTTCAGCAAACTATTTATCGCGTTTTTAGTGTGACGCGTCTACTGTAAATACAGTGAAAATTTGAATTTCATTAGATAGCCAATTAGGTAAAGGGACAAGGGTCGAAGAAAAGGAAAAGATTTGTTCAGGTATAACTCTTGGAGTATTCATTGCATTGCTTCATACAATGAACCGTAAGTTGGCGGAGCAGAGGGTACCCGATGGTGTTGAACTGCCTGAAGGCCCAACAGAGCCAATGGAGTTTCTGTCAAGGTCCTGGAGTCCCTCAGTGTTGAGTGGGTAAGTTTCTTATAATTCTAAATTAATGGTTCAAATTCTTCATACATGCATTATTGTGTGTTATCTAAGAAAGCTGTTGTGGTTTATGCATGGACTTCTCTTTGATGGCTGCCACATTATCTCAGGCAAAGGTATGATGCATTTTTTTTGTTAAGTTGTTTATCACATTATTAGTTATTGCACTGGAGATGCATTCTATTGTTGCTGTCACTTTGTTATTATTATATATAAAATGAATTTTCATCTGGAAGGATTTGATATGATGACACACGCCTGGAACTTTGTTTGGCTTGGGAAGAAATGTTTTTCACTTGTGTGAAAAGTAAAATAGTGAGATTATTTGTTTCACTTGGGTGAAAACTAAAGTGGTGAAATTATTTTTACTCGTTCGGAGATAAATTTTGTTCATCACTCTGTCCCAAATTACATAATTATACCCTGTACAGTTATTTACAATTTTAGAGGAATAAAAAATATAATTGCGAAAAAACTAAAAAATGTTTCACAATTAACTCACCCGGGACCAAACAGAACCTACTATAATGTTGATTGTAACCAGTGAAGTTACAATAATTTGGAAAGGCTATTTTTTTCCTAGCTAGGTCTTTTAAGTGCGGACCATTAAAATATTTCTAGATCGTATTCTTCTCCATGTGTTTGTCATGTTTTGTGTGTGTGTGGACCTTTTGGGTAGGTGGGGTGGGGTGAGGAGTAGGAGTATTACTAGTGCCTTTCTCATTACATTTCATAACGTCTGAAGTGCTTACTTCAACAATTCATAATTCTTATAGCCTAACCACAACCTTTTTATCATTCTCACACTCTAATTTCTTTTTTATATGCATAAATTGTTGGTTAAATATGTCTCCTTAGTTTATGTGATCTCCATTGTGGTTTTGTTCGTGTACCTGGGGGATCTCCATTGTGAATTTTTAGTTTTGGATCTGAAGAGATTGTGGAATGGGTGGGGATGAAGACTTGATGTGCTGAAGATATTGATCATTGTTGTATTGTAGCATTACTTTCCTATACGTAAAATTGATTCTGGGTTAACCCAGTGAACTTTTAATGCATGACTTTCTCTCTTCAGAAAACTCATTCTCATACGGTTTAGTGACAAAATAGCCATTCTTCACTTCTAGCACACTGTCAGGAGGTATTGAAGTAATTTTGGTTGTTGCTTTTTTGGGATAAACTTTTTTTGGAATTTTGTTTTCATTTTGTAAACTGGCTGTGTCTGGCGGTTGATTTTTTGGGCAGCTGGGTTGGCCTATAGAGGTCTGGTTGTTGGGTTCGGGGGTATGTAAAACAAGTGGTAGGGTTATGGGTTGGGTATATGGGTTATTAGTTTGGATACTATGTATCCCAATTCATCAAGTGAAAAACCCATTCTAAAATTAGTAAAAATCCACAATCTCTTCAGACCCATCGAAATTCGGCGCTCAAAAGGGAAGCAAGAAGAAGCTCTAATCATTAGGTCGCTCCCACTGACCGGTCTGTGATTATCTCGAGGCAAACTCCTCTTCTTTATTTTACTAGTGAACTAGTGTTTTTATTTGTTTTTCCTTCTATTTCTAGACTGCTTGAGATGCAGAAACTTCAGTTTAATCGGCGTATCATTGAACATTTTTATCATATGACAGAAAGTTATCAACTTGTGTTGTTGCCTAAAGCACTAACTTCAGTTTTCTTTGGTCAGTACATTTCTTAATTACAACATGATCTCAATTTTGAATTGTATGAGTTTCTTTTTGTTATTGACTCAGAGCCATAAATAACATGTATCAGGAAAGAAAATGATTTAGGTCACTGAATGATGGTTTCTTCTTTGCCATTAATCTGGTGTAATTGGTAAGGAATTGGCCAAAGGTTCTGGATTTGAGGAGGGCCCTTGAAATTTTTTTTTTTTTTAAATATGTACTAAGATTAGTAACACAATTTTACCATTACTAATTATGAATTTTACTCTTACTATTAGTAACATAACTTTACTGTTACTAATTTTGATCTTTCTGTTATTATCAGTAACATAATTTTACCGTTACTAATTCTAAATTTTCCGTTGTTATTAGTAACACAACTATAGCGTTATTAATTCTGAATTTTACCGTTACTATTAGTAACATAATTTAACCGTTACGAATTTTGAATTTTATCATTACTATTAGTAACATCAATTTACTGTTACTAATTCTAATTTTTTCCGTTACTATTAGTAACATAATTTTACCGTTACTAATTCTAATTTTTTCATTACTATTAGTAACAGTATTTTACCGTTACTAGCTTCGTGCCCCACGCCTTTTTTCTAACAGAAAAATTGAGATACTAATATATTTAGTAACGGTAAAATTGTGTTACTAATGGCGTGTTTTGGTGTAGTGCTTCGACATCTTCATGTGTGTCAAATAGATAACGAGTTACTTGTTCATGTTGCAAACTTGTTAATTTCACTCATTTTCCCATCACATGACCACCATCATCGACGAACTCATCAGTGTCATCAACGTTGGTCGAGTCAGGTAGATATTCCTGAGTATAGATTGATGACTCCACGGTGATGTATTCCTCTGCAATTGATCCTGTAATGTATCGCATATTCTTGGCGTAATCTTTAAAAACTTTAATCAATCTTTCAAACGGATACATCCACCGATATCTAACTGGACCTCAAAGAAGTGCCTCATCGCATAGGTGTACCAACAAGTGAACACTTATGTCAAAGAATGCTGAGGGAAAGTACTTCTCCAACACACAAATTTCTTCGGTCACCGCCAATTTTGTGGCTACTATGTTATCTCGATTGACTACCTTCTCACACAAAAGTGAGAAGAAGATACCAATTTGCATAATAGCCCTCCCCAAATCCTTGTGCTTGGAGAAACAGTGCTTAAACAATAGAAGAACCAATTGCATGATCACATGTCAATCGTGGGACTTACACTTCTGTAAATCATCAGTCAGTTATTTTCTTGTACTTTCGTTTTGTTTAATATATTTTGACTTACCCCTTAAAATAAAAGACTTTAACTAAGCCCTTCCAATTTACAATCTTCATTTTTCGAGCCGAAGCCTACCTCCAGGCCATCTAACGAATAAGACTGTTACTCTTATCTATCTCGTAGTACCCTCTTGTTAGAATAGGAGGGTCGGACTACGGGTTACGATTCTCTTAATTGCTAACAAGACAAGCTCAGAATAAAGGAGAGTATAAGAAGGCGAACATTGACAAAAGTATTAGTCCGGGCTGCGTGAAACACTTCGCCAGACCGAGCAAGTCTGGGCAATACCATAATTCACAATCCTTTGCAAGTTAGACGAAAAATTAGATGGAACCTTCAAATTATATATTATGTTTAAAAACACCTTCATTTCCCTACTCGTCAAAGTAAACGCACCAGGGGAAATTATTATCCTTCCCCTACTATCTTCTTTCAACTATAGTTGTGACTTAAGTTTCAACGATTTAAGGTTTTTAGAGCATTTTCCCCATCCTTCGAATGACTCCCCTCAAGGCAAGTGCGCACAATATGTTCAAAGAGGTTCTTCTCTGCATGCATCACGTCCAATACATGGCGCACCAAGATATTCTTCCAATAAGGCAAGTCAAATAAAATTGACCTCCTAGACCATGCCATTATTATCTCAGTTTCATTCCCAGTTAGGGTCTTCTTATGCATGACATTCTTAAATTTGGGATTCTTACCTGGAATATTAGGACCACAATCAGAAGATTTACTTTTAATTTCTGAACCTAAAAGTTTTCTCGGCAGTACCTATGTTCAACCCCGCCCGATAAAAAATTAAAACCTTTCTCAAATCTGAAACTATGAACCGGGGGTAAAAACCTCATATAGTAATGGTATACATTTTTTTACCTCAAGGAGAGACGAAGAGATTCAGTCTCCTCTCCACAAATAGGACACCCCAAATAACCATGTACTACACAACCGGATAATGTCCCATAAGCTGGAAAATCATGAATTGCCCACATCAACATAGCTTTCAACGTAAAATCTTCTTTTCTAAAAGAGTCAAATGCTTGCATACCCTCTTCCCAGAACTCATTTAATTCTTCTATCAAAGGATCCAGGTAGACGTCGATGTCATCACTTGGTGCCTTTGGCCCGGGTATCAACAAAGACAACTTCAAAAATTCAGGTCTCATACACTGTGAAGGAGGGAGGTTGAGTGGGGCTAGGATCAATGGCCATACACTCTGATTGGTTCTTAGATTTCCAAATAATTTGAAACCATCTATTGATATAGCCAAACAAATATTGCATTGTTCTCGAGCAAAATTGGGATACTCATAATTCATCCTCCTCCAAGCTGTAGTATCAATAGGATGAAGCATAAGATTACCCCCTACTTCTGCCCTAGCATGCCAAGTCATTGCCTCCGCTATCCATGGTACTGTAAAAAATTGCTTTAATCTAGGCCCAACGGGAAAATATTTCAAAACTTTTTGAGGCACTTTTGAGCTTGTGCCTTCCTTTCCAGTTGATTGGATATATCTAGGTTCATCGCATACCAGACAACGATCGAGATTTCCATACTACTTTCGGTATAGTATGTAGTCATACACACAAGCATGAATCAATTTATAATTCATTCCCGAACCTTTCAAAATGTTCTTCATAACAGGATAGCTTTTTGGAAGCATGTTCTCCTTGGGTAGTAAGCCCTTCACCCAATTCAAAATTCCTGTCACGCTATTGTCAGACAAATCGTACTGCGTCTTAAAACTGTGCAAACCAACCATGTCTTGTAAAGTTGTTTGATCTTTCTCACAGCCAGAGTATAACGATTGGGTCACCTTAAATTTTAAACTTTGGTAGTCATCGTCACGGTTTATCGTGATATCTTCACGAGCACCTGAACCTTGTACATCATCAGTGACCTCATTCTCCTCCGCATCAAAAACTCCGTACGCATCATCAACTAAATCCTCCATCATATTATGATCTTCGTGGTCCGCTTCTACATCTATACTACTTGTTGAAGGTTGTTGTGAAGGTTGTTTGGGGACAAAAGGAACCTTCAATTCATCGTGAAAACTCCAAAATCGATAATTATCTTGCATACCCCATTTTAACAAATGTAGTTCAACTGTTTTCCACTCAAACACCTTACCATTCTTACATCTAGCACACGGACACGAAAACTCTTCATCATTACGACATCGCTTTGCGTATTTCACAAAATCATTAGCACCTCTGCGAGACACATCCCCCATTCTGTTTGTCTCACCCATTTACTCTTTGTATTTAGGATATCCCATCACATCTACTACAACTAATCACCTATTAAAGGAACTACATATATTCCTGGATTAGTATAAAAAATACTTAGATTTATAGTATGTTTCATTTAATTATGTCTTATTTATATTCAATTTTTAAATTTCAAATTCAAATTCAATTTATAATAGAAATTCCTATTTTCTCCATCTCCTCTAAAGGGTGAGTGGTCCTATCCCATTCAAGACCGAATATTTCTGTAATATACTTAGCAGCTCATACACATTGTTACGATTTGAGAAAAATTCAGAAGTATATCCCCAAAGTTCTCCAAGTACACGACGTAGAATGGCAAGTCTGAGTGTTATTTCAATTGATCAATCGAAATAATACTCACACTTATCAATCTAGTATGTACCCAGAGAACATTAGGATACGACTGCAGAACTTCCTCCAAAAGTAACAACTTTAAGCCACTTAGAATATTATTATACAGATATATACAAACCAAACGGGACAATTCGAGAGATCTCATTATAGGGGAAATGACTCTCGAACGAGTCTAAGGGATATTCAATGCGTACGCATAAGAACTAGAAGGCTAGTATCTATGCGCACTATATGTAATTTCAAGTATGTTTCATTTAATTATCATACTATATATATATATATTGTTTGTGATACAAAGTAATTTTTTTAAAAAGTTAAAAAAATCCCACCCCCATATGGACAATAATCCAGTGGTCATGCCACTTCTAAAATTAACCAACCGAACATCGATCCACTATAATCCAATCGCAATAGTAACAACAAATGTTCATCCCGGACTCCTTCTAATTAATCTACTCAATTAATACATTTCATCAATTAAACTAACAATTAAAGTATACAATTATTAATTTACTAATTTACAATGAGGGGCAATCCTACTTGCATATGAAAGGGGCACTAATTATTAATTTACTAAAAAAATTAATAATCAATCAATTCCTTTACAAGGGGAACTACTTGCGTATAAGGGTCAATATCTAATAAACCAATCAAAATTTAATAAAAAAAATTAACAAGCCCCACCCCGTCCCATTTCCCCCTAACCATCCACACCTTCTCCCCCCACCATACACACACGCACATATACACACACAAACGCAGCCCCACCCCCTGCCCCACCCCCTAGCCCTGCCCCCTCCCCCCCACTACCAGTTCCCACCACACACACGCACACACACATACATATACACACACACACACTCATATACACCCCCTCCCCCTCCCCCTCCCCACCCCCACCCCCACCCCCATCCCTGCCCCCTTTGCCCACCACACACTCACACGCACGGACATTTACACACACATATATATATATACACACATGCACATATACACACACATATGTACAAATGGAAGAGAAATACAGAGAGAAAACGTACTAAAATCGGGAAGAGAGAGAGAGAGAGCAGTCGCTTAGAGAGAGAAAGAGGGAGGGAAACTAAAACGGTGGGAAAAAAGAAGAGGAAAGGATTTTTTTATTGACTAAATCGTCACGGACCTGTCACGGCCTCTAACTGTGAGAACTTTATAAGGTTATCACAATCAATGACTGTGACAAGTCCATGACAAGTACAGTTCTCACGGACTTGTCACGGTCAATGACCGTTGTTAATACAAAAATTAATCAGCTAACGTGGACCAATTATATGAAGACATGTGTCATCCAACATATCACAAGTTCAGTGTACCGAGCTACTTAACATACCGAACTTCTCAACATACCAAGCTACTCAGCGTACCGAGCAACTGCTTAGGAAGATCAAATGACAAAGGCAGATTCAATGATTATTCTTTACCATGTACATATGTAAATGCCCATTCAATAAAGGCATATTGTCTATTCACACTAACAACTCAAGGAATATAAATACATTGTAATACCCTCATGGAAGGTTAAGCTATCATAAGCAAACATAATTGAGATCAAGGTAAGACACCCAGTAATACAAGACAGTGGATGTAGGCCATTTCATTAAGGCTGAACCACTTTAAAAATCTATTGTCTTATTTCTTTATTCATATTTATCTGTGATTAATTAATTAGATCAAATCTAGTTTTTTACATCAACAGATTGACGTCGTCTGTGGGAACGACTGTACATAGAATTTTTCATTAAAAACTCATCATAAATGGCTGATATACCAGAATCTAGCAATAGGAATAATGAAGGGAATCTTCCAAACCCTTTTATCCCCCCAAATGCAAATGATATCACCGGAATCTTAGCAAGATTATCTAGGGGACAAACAACTATACAGGAAACTATGCAATAGTTCATTCAGACTGTTCAACATGGAGCATCTGCCCAGTCAGGCCAACGAAGCATTCATAAGAGCATGTGTCCACCACCTTCACGATCCAAACATTCTGAACTCCATCATATTAGGAGTTTAAGTGATCCATCCTATCACCCTGGTCTGACTTCTCCTATAAGAATTTTGGATTCTCAAGAAAATCTCACTCTAACTTCAGAATGAACAAGCGCTCTGGAAAGGTTGAGCAGAGTTTCACCCTTCGATCGTTTGGGCCCTGGGAGGAATAGAAATCCTCCTCGGATTACGTCGAGAAATTCTCAATGACTAAATGATTTAAGGGAAGGCTCAGCCCAATCACGTCCAAATCTCAGGCCTGCAGCTCGCATAGAAAGATCCCAAGAGGAGAATTATGTGTGATATGTTGCTCGCGCAAACATAAATAAATCAAAGGTTGGAAATGATGCATGGAAGGGATCTATTCAGAGATTGGAAGACAGGGCAGGGGAAATGGCTAAGGCCAAAAACCCTCTCCAAAGAACCTTTATCAAAGGATCTCCATTTGTAAGAGCAAATATGGATTTTCCCACACCATCAAAGTTCAAGGCTCCTATGGTCACACCTAAGTACGATGGAAAAACCGATCATGTTCTTCACATAGAGCATTAGTACGCTGCAGTAAATATTTATGAAGTCCTAGATGAAATGAGGTGCAGAGCATTCTCAGGAACCATTACTGGATCTTCTCAGATATGGTATAATAGCCTTCATCGGGGGAAGATTGTGACCTTCCATTAACTGGCAGAGCTCTTTATAGGAAATTTTTGTTTTGGTGCAAAGCCAGTTAAAAGTGTATCACATTTGTTGAGTGTTAGATAAAAAGCAGGAAAAAGTACCATGGATTATATCACACGTTTTAACAACGAAAAATTGGAGGTCATAGACTATCGATGAGGAAAAGACAACCATTATAGCTCTCATGAGTGGTCTTTTACCATACAAAATGTATTACACTTTAGCCAAGGATCCCCCCAAAACTATGACTGAATTGATGGCTAAAGCAGCCAAAATTATGAATGCCGGGGAGGCAATGGCTGCGAAGAAGAATGCTGAGTCAAAGGCAGAAGCTAAAGCTGAAGGAAGGACAAAGAGGAAAGATCACAAACATAATGGTGGGAGAAAGCAGTCAAAAGGCAAAGAAACATTGGAGCACTTGAGGAAGTACACGAATTATACTCCCTTAAAGGTGGATATAAACCAAGTTCTGGAGGAAATCAAGAACATTGAGGAACTGAATCGGACAGAAAAACTGAGATCAACTCCCAAAAGAAGGGATAAATCCAAGTATTGTGAGTTTCATAAAGACCACGGTCACACAACCAAGTAGTGTGTAGCTCTCCAAAATGAAATTTAGGCACTCATTAGACGTGAAAATTTGAACAGATATGTTGATCGCTACAATGATGGGAAGACAAACACTAGAGCTCGGCAGAGATCCTGACCAAGAGAAGATAAGAAAAGGGACCATGAAGATGATCCTGAAGATGATCCCGATCTCCCCAAAAGGCCAAGACAAACTGAACATGAGGTGTTTTCAATTCGTTTTGGTTCATTCGATTATATCATGATTATATGTGGAGACACTGGAGGGGGCGATCATACCGCTGAAAGGAAAGATTACCTCAATGAGGCTCAAGCGTGTTCCTATATACAACGGATAAATCTGGCGGAAGAAGATCGTCCGAGGAAGGTTCATAAAGATAAGCCGATCATTAGCTTTTCTAAAAATGTTCTGGAAGGCGTTTTGTATCCTCATGATGATCCTTTAGTGATCAAAATGAGACTAAGGCATGTAATCATTTCAAGAGTGCTGGTGGATAATGGTAGCACAATAGAAATCATATTTTACCCTTGCTTCGATAGTTTGAATTTGAAACTTGGTCAATTGGAGCCGTATCACAGGACCCTCATTGGGCTTTCTAGAGAGAAAAAAATTCCACTTGGAACGATCAAGTTAGACATGATGATTGGTACCTAACCAGCTTGCAAAATAGAGAAGGTACACTTCTTCGTGATGGATAAAAATGTCCAGTCAGCCTACAATATAATCATGGGGAGAGTAGGCTTGAAAAAGTTTGAAGCAGTCCCATCCACTGTACATCAGTGTTTAAAATTCTTGACCAACTTTGGGGTTAAAATTATTAAGGGCGATCAAAAAGTAGCTCGTGAATGCTACTACTCATCTTCCGAGCAAGTAGAATTGGAGAATGCTTGGAAGAAAACAACCACTTATCAAGTGGATGAATCTGATGCCTCGGAGATTGAAACCTTAGACCCAAGGAATGAAAAGAAATTCGTTAAAGGCCAAAAAATGGAAGCGACAAAAAGTATTATTTTGGATGACGAGCAACCGAAAAGAACAACTCAGATTGGTGCTTCAATTGATCCAGTATTAAAGCAAGAGCTGATGGCATTTTTGAAGCATAGAAATAAGTATTTGCGTGGAGTCATGAAGATATGCCGGGGATAGACCCAGCCTTCCTATGTCACGAGCTCAATGTCAACAAAGAGATCAAACCAGTGAAGCAAAGAAGAATAGTATTTAGTCCGGAGAAGAATCAGGCTATTCAAGAAGAAGTGGAAAAGATGCAAAATACTTCTTTCATCGAAGACGTCAAATATCCTGATTGGTTGGCTAATGTTGTGATGGTAAAGAAGACGAACAACAAGTGGAGAATATGTGTGGACTTCACAGACCTGAATAAAGCTTGCCCGAAAGATCATTTCCCTATGCCTAGGATAAACCAGCTGGTAGATGCAACTTCGGGGCATGAGCTGCTAAGCTTTATGGATGTTGATTCTGGATATAATCAAATTAAAATGAAACCAGAAGATAGGGAGAGTACCACTTTTATTACCCCACGAGGAACATATTGTTACAATGTTATGCCTTTTGGTCTTAAAAATACAGGTGCTACTTATCAGTGGCTGATGAACAAGGTGTTTACAGAGCAGATCGACAAAAATATGGAGGTGTACGTCGACGACATGTTGACCAAAAGCAAGAAAACTGCTGACCATAGAGTTGATTTGAGCCAAACATTTGATCAGTTGGATAAGTACCAGATAAAGCTGAACCCGACCAAGTGCATTTTTGGTGTACAAGAAGGCATGTTCCTCAGGTACATTATGAATCAAAGAGGTATTGAAGCAAATTGTGACAAGATAAAATCCTTGATGGAGTTACAATCTCCAACCACCAAGAAGGAAGTGCAAAGTCTTACGGGGCGTGTGGCAGTTCTCAACAGATTTGTCTCCCGAGCAACTGATAGATGTCTTCCATTCTTCAAGGTGCTCAGAAATATCTTTGAATGGAACGAAGAACGTGAGAAGGCGTTCTTAGAGTTGAACAGATACCTGGGGACACCTCATTTATTGTCCAGGCCAGTGGCGAGAGAAAAATTATACCTGTACTTAGCTGTTTCAGAAAGTGCAGTCAGTTCGGCTTTGATAAGAATAGAAAGAGGAGTTCAAAAACCAGTTTATTATATGAGCAAGGCATTCAGGGGAGCAGAGATCAGGTATCCAAAACTGGAAAAGTTAGCATTGGCGTTGATTGAAGCGAGCAGGAGGATGAAACCATATTTTCAAGCCCATACAATAGTGGTATACACTGACATGCCACTCATACATGCTTTACATAAGCCAGAAAAGTCTGGAAGATTGATGTATCGGGTAGTGGAGTTAGGGGAGTATGACATTATCTATGAACCAATATCCTCTCTCAAAGGGCGGGCAGTGGTGGATTTCATTGTTGAATTTACCTACCCAGATGTCTCCGATCAACAGGGGGGTAATGCAGAGCAACTTCAGGATGTTAGAGGAGAAATAGAAAACATCCCCGAGCAACTCCCAACAGCAGAATTGCCAGAAGGGATGGCCACCGATCAACCAGAATCCTCTGGTAAGGTGCAAGAGTTGAAAAAGAAGTATGAAGAAAAGAAGGACAAGATATTTCATCAAGGGATTTTGTCAGACTAAGCGTTTGATGATAATATCCCTATATGGAATTTATATATCGGTGGTTCTTCGTGTGAAACATGTTGCGGAGCTGGAATTATTCTCAACAGTCCAGATGGGATAGGCATAGAATATGCTCTGCATTTCCAATACCAGGCTTCCAATAATGAAGCTGAGTATAAAGTCGTAATTATGGGTCTCAACTTAGCTAAATCGTTAAATGCAGAGCAAGTTGTGATGTTCAGTGATTCGCAACTAGTGGTGAATCAGATGCTAAATCTTTACGTAGAAAAAGGGGAATTCATATCGAGGTATTTAACTAAAGTTATGAAGATTGTATCCAATTTGGCAGCTGTCCAAGTAATTAGAATACTAAGACTAGAGAATGCAAGAGCAGATGCACTTGCTCGATTAGCCTCAGCTACGCGCATCGAGCTACGAAGAATAATCCCCATTGAAGTACTCACAATAAGAAGTATAGATGAAGATTTGAAGGTGGATTTTATCGCCTTAGATATAGGACCTTCCTGGATGGATCCCATCAGGGCCTATATTGAAGAAGGTACTTTACCAATTGACCAACTTGCATCCAAGAGGTTGAAGTATAAGGCTGCCAGATATGTCTTGAATAATGGAGTTTTGTACAGAAGAGGTGTGATAGCTGGTCTGCAAAGGTGTGTTCATCCATCAGAAGTTAAAGATCTAATAGAGGAAATTCATAAAGGATCTTGTGGGGCTCACGTAGCAGGTATAACTCTTTTACAGAGAATAAATGCGCAGGGGTACTATTTGATAACAATGCGCACTGATTGTAAAGCTTATGCCAAGAAATATGACAAATGTTAGCGATTTTCTTCTATACGAAGAACTCCTCAGGCGCTGCTAACACCAATCACTTCACCTTGCCACTTCGCTATGTGGGGCATAGATTTAGTCGGGCCACTGCCAACTATAAGAGGACGATTCAAATATTTGGTGGTAGGTGTTGATTATTTCACAAAATGGGTGGAAGTGAACCTCTCATCGATATGGCCTATGAAAGGGTCTATCAATTCATCTGAAAGAATATTATTTGTAGATATGGCCTGCCCTATGCTTTTATCACCAATCACGGTACCCAATTTGATAATGATGAGTTCACAGCGTACTGTCTACAGTCTAACATTCAAAAGATTCATTCTGCTCCAGGTCATCCCCAAAGTAATGGGCAAACAGAGGTGATGAACAGGAATCTACTGAATGGGTTGAAGAGAAGATTGAATGATGCAAAAGGTAATTGTATCAATGAGTTGCATTCTGTGTTGTGGGCTTACCAAACAACTCCCCGAACAGCAACTGGGGAATCTCCTTACATGTTGGCTTTTGGGAGTGAAGCAGTGATACATGTCGAACTAGGGTTACCTATATATAATGTGCTTAATTTCAATTCTCCAGTGAGTGATTTGATGAGACACTTGGATTTGGACATGCTCAAAGAAGTCAGAGAAGACGCGACAATCCACAATGCAGCCTATCAGCAAAGGACTGCTATGTTATATAATAGAAGGGTCGGGAAGTGTGATCTTGAGGAAGGCGATTACGTGCTCAAGAAAGTAATTCAAAAGAACAATAAGTTGGAGGTAAATTGGCATGAGCCATATCGTGTCACAACTGTTGTTCGACCTGTCTTGAAGGGGAAGAATTCAAAAATGCTTAGAATGCTGAGCACCTGCGAAAATATTACCAGTAATGTAACTGCCCATGTACCCAATTGTTTCAGTATGAATGAAAATGATGATTTCTCAATTCATTTGTTTTAGCTTTTTTTAGGTGGGGTACTCGTGCTACACACTATACTTAACTTTGCAGCAAAAAATTTTCACCAACAAAGTTGGTCGGCATCAGCAAAAACACCAACAAAGTTGGTAGGCATCCGCAAGACACCAACAAAGTTGGTCGGCATCGCCATAAACACCAACAATGTTGGTAAAAAAATCGAGTAAGGCAAGGTCTGCTTGATTATGGGTGACCCAAGAGGTGTCTAAAATAGGCAAGAAGATGGGTAACATATCCACTGCCTAGGCACCAGGGCAATTATTTACTTAAATGATTGTCACAAATAAGCAAGAACATGGGATAAAATTCCATTGCTTAGGCACTTATGGGTGATAAGTCACTACAACTAGACAAATACATGGGGCAAAAGTTCCATTGTCTAGGCAATCAAAACAAAAAGGGCAAAATGTCCATTCAAATATATATATATATATATATATATATATATACTCAATGACTGAAAAATACAGTATTATTATAATTGATCATGCAATTATTTTATTTCCAAGGAAACAAAATTACAAAAAGATACTTTTTCTTTATTTACTAACAAAATAAAAATAGCCTATTCTACGAGTTTTTTCCTTCAGATTTAGACATATGATCCATTCCAGCAGGAGGATCATCTAAAGTAAAAGAAGAGTTGATAAAGCTCAAATCCCGCAGCATTCTGGTGTTGCTCGCACTTGGTCGGTCAAGCAAATGTGGAGGTAGGGATATCTCAAAATCTTTATGAAGATTGTAATCACCTAGGTATTTGGAAATCAAACACCCAGAAATAGAGCTAACCGGAATCCAGCTAACATCTAGTTTGAAAGGAAGTACAGGCAGATCAAGTAATCTAGGGTCATACCAATCCTACAGCTCAGTTTCTTACTCAACCTTCATCGGAGTTAGAGCATTCAACCATCCCTATTTGTATCCTTCATTATTTGATTGTTTCAACCTGGCATTAAGATGATATAAAGCTTCATTGTATACCTCCATCCAGAACTCTCTGGGTTGCTTGTGAAATTGATAAGTAAATCATTCAACATGATGATGAAGCCTCTTCACCAAATTTCTTTATTCTGTAATGCAGAACTCTAATTGGAAAGTTGCTCAGTAAGAGTTTGAATTTTCTTGGACATCTCAGCCAGAGCTTAATTTTTTTGCCTTCAGCTGAGCACCTTGATTTTCTAAAGCCTATTGAGTTCTAGTCTCTTCAATGCTGCTCCGACCAGATCTTATTCTACCCCGAGAAGTGGATGTAGGTCTGACTCTTTTCAAAGCTTCTAATTCTTCTCCTAATGAGGCCTTCTCAGTCTCCAAAAAGGAAAAACCTTCATCGTTAACTGGGATCAGAGCTCCAGAGGAAGAAGCGGATTTTATTTATCTCAGTTCTTCTCTTAAAGAAATATTTTCTTCCTCCAGCAGCTTAGCAATATTTCTACGTTCTTAAATTTCACGTTTTAACACACTCTCTCTCTTATTATGGGCCGAGATAAATTTGTCATAACCTTGATCAGCGCTCAATTATTGGTACTTCTTTCATAACCTTCATGCAGAAGATCAGTGGCTCCCTTGTGTTGAAGTTAAAGTTCTTCAATCATTCCTTGAAGATCTTCAATCATTTCGTAGTAAGCTACATTATTTGCTACATCCCGATCAAATAGACATTTTAAATACTGATAAGCCTCAATTCCTCGTTCAGAGGCATCAGATCCAAGAATATCAATTATGTGTGCTTCAGTGAAATCTGCACGACCAACTTTGAAGTAGTCTATACACTTCTTCATCAACTCCGTATCATGAACTGACAACAGTTCCATCCTGGCAATAAATTAGCAAGAAAAAGTAAAAATAGATCAACAGCAGCACAACTATATTTAACAGTAAAGGAGAAATTCAGAATAAATAATAAGTCTATTTTATTGATCATAATAGATGAGGGAACAACCAAAAGTACAAACCAAAAGGATAAAACAGAGAAAAGCAAAAAAAATGCCAAACAACATTAGACCTTCTCCTTATTCCCTACAACATCCTCAACTGATTTTGAAGAGGGGATTGGTTACTCTGCGGGCAGCTGATGTTGCTCGATAGAAGTTGTTGTCTGCTGAACTTGCTCGGAGGACTGAGGGATAGTGGTAGCAGGTGTTTGTTCTACTATCAGACCCAGCTTCATTATCTTCTTCTTCTTCAATAGCAGGAGGACGGCCATGAGCATATCTCTGAAATAGTTCAGAGTTCTTAGCAACGTTCAACTCTTCAACGCTGTAACCTATCCATCCCTAAAGAACTTCAAACTTGCATACTCCATTTGAGTAAAATCAACAGTTATAGCTTTGTTCCACCCTTTGTCCCTGAAAAACGTTGCTAATGCCGTTTAATACAAGATTAAACTGTATAAGCAACTCCGAGATGTTTGTTGGAGAAACCCTTTTCTTTTGAAAATAAAAATTATAAACAACAAGATGTGTTTACAAAAAAACTTATGTACGAGAGTAATCAAGACTTTGTAATCAGTTTTTAAAACAAGACAGTTTTAAAAATCAGCACACTATAGACTGAGATGAGGAGATGAAGATAATCAAACACACAGTTTTTAACGTGGTAAAACCTCTCCCAACAGAGGAAACATCCACGGTGACTTCTAAGTCACAAAAACAAAAATCCACTAATAACAAATAATAGTTTCAAACAATACAACATACATGCACACAAATCAACCTATTCTAAGTTTAGGAATATACCCCACTTGGTGTCCTTCTAACTTCTCATAGATCTGATTGTTGATGATGTTCTTCCAGTTTGATAACTTCCTTTGCTTTAGCTTCCTTATGTCGACTCATTGATCTTTGATCTTATACACAACACTTCCAGTTTAGTAGTGTGTTAAGTGTTTGTGAAGTGATTCCTATCAACATGCATGAACTCACACACACTTAGATTTACAGACAGTCCTATAAAAATTACATATAAAGTCTATATGCTGTGATTTTGTTTTCTTTCTTTCTTACAGAACTAAAAACCTTTTTGACCTTTAATATAACCCAGATTCCACGGATATCTCGCTTCTAAATCGGTCAAGATCTTAATCAATCTCGGTTTTAAAAATATTTTTGAGATTGAAAATCTCCAAGTGTGAATCCAACTAGGTCAAGGTTAAGTTTCGTAAGAACAGAAACCATAAAACATTTTCAAAACCAAATCAGTAAAGATTTTCTTAAAACAAGTAAGAAATATGCAGATCTAGTGAAAATGTAACATGCAGAATGTAGATCTAAAGTTTCTATGAAAAAGAAACACAGATCTTCACACGAATGTTTAAGTTGTAAACAAGATCATAGACAAAGAGGTTACAGTATCAAATGAACAAACTACTCTCTCTCAAACACTCAAGGTTGTGTTTGGGGTTAGGTGTATACGAAGGTTTGATTCAGAAAATGAAGTGTTTAGGGTTAGGGTTTGGTTAACAGTTTTCCCTTTCTCTCTCTTCTCTCTTTTCTTTTCTCTCTTCTCTCTCACTTCTCTCTTCTCTCTATTTTTTTCTCTCAGAAATGACGAATGCCCAAAAGTCTTGAAAGTCTGAGAAGTGGGGGGTTTATATAGGGGTGAGGGAAGGTTCTGGAAATGCGCATGGAATCAATGGCTGAGATTAAGTCATCCTACGATTGACTTGATCTAAGGGTTATAGAACAGCGGTGGTTAAGTCCAAAGTGATTGGTTCAAACGATGGCACACGGATAGGTTTAAAACACATGCAGACCATCGATCAGCTTTGATCCAACGATCATCAATCCACCAGCGAACCCTCTCACATAACAAACACAAATAGATGAACCAGGAGGATGACAAGTGTTGCAATATGAGTGGCACACACACGCGCGTCTAAAATATTTACAAGCAGCCCCCTGAAGTCTCTAGTGCATTTGCATTCTACCCAAACAAACTTTCCATTGAAAAATGAAGTTTTTAAAATAGAAATTTTACCCCACAAATTATATAAACACATTTTATTAATGAAAACATTTATTTAAAAAATGTTTAAAAAATGTTTAAAAATTCCCAAAAAATAATTAAAATCACATTCTAAAGGGAATTAATCACACAATCAATTTTAAGCAATATATACACATGTATGCACTTCTAATTGTGTGTAGTGTGATTCAATTTAAACCTTCATGGATCATTGAAGAGGATTAGAGAGATAAGTTCTGAGGCTTTTTGGATTCTAGGATAGACAACCAATTTTGTCACTATTTCCAAACTAGTTGAACACTTATACAGTATAGACTTAAGCAAGTCAAAGGTATAAGGTGCTTCAATCTCCCCCTTTGGAAATATGAGACAAAATCTCCTTTGAGTTAGCTTAAAACTCTTAGGGAACCAAAAAAAATAAAACCTAGTCCTATACAAAAGATACTATCTACCCATTTCCTAGAAAGTCAAAAATTACATAACTCAACTATATACAAAATTTTACACTAGAAATGGTAGACAATCAGTAGAAGAGATTCCTGCAAATATACACACTAAGATCAAGCAGTTTAGATGAAATGTGATCAAAACATTGAACCCGTAAGACTCAAATTTCTCCCCCATTTTGTCTCAAATGGACAAAGGGTAAAACTTAAGGTCTTAAGAGTTTTAATCAGCGCATACCATACCTATAGAATTACGCAAATACAGAAATCTGTTATAGTCTAAAGGTTTAGTGAACATGTCTGCAAGTTACAGATCAGTAGGCAGGTAATGGATTTCTAATTCCTTAGTTTCAACAAGTTCGCGGATAAAATGATGTCTTATTTTAATATGCTTAGTTCGCGA
The DNA here is from genome assembly GCA_949130495.1 of Sambucus nigra. Lineage (NCBI taxonomy): Eukaryota > Viridiplantae > Streptophyta > Magnoliopsida > Dipsacales > Adoxaceae > Sambucus > Sambucus nigra. The sequence goes on from OX422221.1 coordinate 375,358,722, forward strand.
GTGTTGAACCGGGTTTTTAGATATGTTAATAGCGCTTTGATTGTCACAATATAATTGTAACTGATCTTCTTGAATCCCATAATCGCTTAACATTTGTTTTATCCATAACAACTGAGCACAGCAACTTCCTGTTGCTATATATTCGGATTCAGCCGTAGATAAAGATGTGCAATTCTGTTTTTTGCTACTCCAACCAACTAAATTATTGCCGACATAATAACAGGCACCTGATGTACTTTTACTGTCATCAGTACACCCGGCCCAATCAGCATCAGTATACCCTATGATGGTGCTACAGGTATCCTTAGTATACCTAAGTCCAAGATTAAGAGTGCCTTTTATGTACTTTATTATACGCTTTACACTCAATAAATGGCTCTCTTTAGGGTTATTCTGGTAACGAGCACACAGACATACAGCATACATTATATCTGGTCGAGAGGCAGTTAAATAGAGTAGGCTACCAATCATACTACGATAAAGTGTGGAATCAACTGACTTTCTAGTTTCATCTTTACATAATTTAACAGTAGTACTCATAGGCGTTTTGGCAACTTTTGCATTATCTAAACCAAATTTCTTAGCAAGATCTAAGGCATACTTGGTTTGAGAGACAAATAGTCCATCAGAATTCTGTTTCACTTGAAATCCTAAGAAAAGTTGTAGCTCCCCCATAAGGGACATGTGAAATTCCTTATGCATACTAGCAGAAAAGGATTTAACTTCAGATGTTGAAGTAGACCCAAAAATGATGTCGTCTACATAGACTTGGGCTATAATAATGTTTTTGTCAAAATGTTTGACAAAGAGAGTCTGGTCATTTCCTCCTCTCTTAAAACCCTTATCCAACAAAAAGTTGGAAAGGCGTTCATACCAAGCTCTAGGAGCTTGTTTTAAGCCATACAAAGCCTTTTTTAGACGAAAGACATGGTTAGGGTATTTAGGGTCAATGAACCCTTTGGGTTGTTCTACATATGTTTCTTCGGACAGAATTCCATTGAGAAAAGCAGATTTGACATCCATTTGATAAAGTGTAAATTTTAAGTGACACGCTATGGTGAAAAGAAGTCGAACAGATTCAAGACGAGTGACAGGGGCAAAAGTCTCGCTAAAATCTATTCCTTCAATTTGAGAGTAGCCTTGAGCAACTAGTCTAGCTTTGTTTCTAAGGATGACCCCATTTTCATCAGATTTGTTTTTAAAAATCCAACGTTTCCCAATAACATTTTTGTTTTGAGGCCGCGGTACAAGATACCAGACATCGTGAATGACAAATTGTAAAAGTTCTTCCTGCATAGCAGAAATCCAGTTTGTGTCATTCAATGCTTCATTAACATTCTTCTGTTCCACAAGGGAGACGAAACATGCATAATTAGCATAATTTCTTAACTGGGATCTAGTACGAACTGGCTCATTAAGATTACCGACCACGTTGTCAATGGGATGATCTTTAGAGACCCAGCCAGGTACTTCTGGACTCTCAATAGGTAATGAGTCATCTATTTCTGGTGAATCAGTTTTGAAATCATTTTCAGATTCAACCACAATAGGTGATTCGGATATCTTATTTTCAACAACAGTGTCGCTTACAATTACATTTATCGATTCCATAAGGGCCTTAGTACGCAGATTGTATATACGATAAGCACGACTGTTTGGAGAGTATCCTAAGAAGATGGCTTTATCACCACGCGTTTCGAATTTAGACAGATGTTCTCTGTCTTTACAGACATAACACTGACTTCCAAAAGTTCTTAGATATTTCAGATTGGGCTTCTTACCGTACCACAACTCATAAGGGGTTTGTTTAGAGTTTTTCCTAAGGTAAACCCTATTAATGATATGACACGCAGTTCTAATAGATTCTACCCAGAAGTATTTAGGTAGAGATTTGGCATGCAACATGACACGTGCCATCTCTTGAAGAGTTCGGTTTTTCCTTTCAGTAATACCATTCTGCTGAGGAGTCTTAGGGGCACTAAATTCATGTTTGTAACCGTTGTAGTCACAATATTCAACTATTCCTGTTTCTATGAACTCTCCCCCTCTATCACTACGAATGCGATTGACTTGTGTGTCCTTCTCATTTTCAATTCTTAGTAAAATTTTCAAAAATTTTTGAAACGTGTCAGATTTTTGTTTCAAGAAGGCAACCCAAGTGAATCGTGTGAAATCATCAACCATGACAAGGATATAACTATGTCCACAAAGACTAACAGTTCTAGAGGGACAAATAAGGTCCATATGGATGAGATCTAGAGGTCTAGAGGTGAGAATGTCTTTAACCTTTTTATGCGAAGTCTTAACTATTTTTCCTTCCTAGCAATGACCACAGACAACACTTGAAATAGGTTTAATTTTGGGAATTCCTATAACAATCTCTTGACTAGACAATCTACCAAGGATATCATAACTTAGGTGACTCATACGATTATGCCAGATTTCATTGTCATCCATTCTGACAATGTTACAGGTTTCAGAACCAGTCTTGACAGTATAACAATTGTCAGGTGTTCTAAATCCGATAATAATGCATTTACCTTTATCATTTAGAATTTTACAATTGTTCTTTGAAAAGGTAACAGTATGGTCAGAGTCACAAAATTGTGATATACTTAGGAGGTTGGCTTTCAGACCTTTAACTAGTAGAACATTTTCGAGAACATGCATTCCTTCTTCTTTTAGGGTTCCTTTACCTATGATCTGGGATGAAACTCCGTCACCAAAAACTACTTTCCCACCAGCAAATCTGGTTTTGTTTAAAAGTTTGGTTTCATCTCCTGTCATATGTTTTGAACATCCTGAATCTAAATACCAACCAGATGAAGTGTGTTCAGCTTTTAAGGCAGTGATAACAATGTTACACTTCATTTGGGGTAAGAGATCATCTTTTCTAACCCAAATAGCTCTAGTTTTAATTTTGCGCAAGTTTGCCCTCATTTGATAAAATTTTTGAGAAACAACTTTTTGTCGAAAAACATTTGGAGCAGCAAACTGATTATTGTGGAAAATTTGAGCTTTTGGTTTAGGAAAGTTTCTCGGAGCCTTTCTCTTCAATGAACTCTTAGTTTTGGTCTTTCTATTTCTGTAGTTAGAGTTCTTATCAGGTTGTCTTGGAAGGACATAATGGTTACGATTTTGCCTAGAATAGTTAAAGTTCTTGTAGACAAAAGAGTTGTACACAGGGGTGTTTAGACGCCTAGCATAACAACCTTCAAAGGAATGACCATAAATGTCACAGTAGGAGCAATATTGATTGCTTGAAGGATGAACTTCCTTAGGAAAACTTCTAAAAATGGGTTTGACAGCATTCTATTCAGAAGTGCTATTACTAGGAGGGATGGTTTTAAAGGTAGATTCAGCCTTTCTGATCAAAGGACAGACGTATTTAGTCTTAAGTGCAGTGTCCGCCTTAGAATTACTAGACTCTCCAATGTCTTTCTGTTGTTGCTTTTGATCAAATTCCTCTTTAATAAAATGAAAGTCTGGACATGTTTCAATTGGTCTTTTGCCCCCAGACACAAACTTAATAGGTTCAAGATTTGTAGTTTGTGGTTTGTTCTTAGGGCAAAATCCAATACCGGTTCTATCATCAGAATTGGTCTTGGAGTCAACAACAAAGTCAGTAAAACAATTTGAATTGTTTTCAAACTTAGAAAATTTTTTGAAAACAGTAGCTGTCTTTGTTTTTGCTTCCTCCAGTTCTAATAATGTTCCCTTATATTTCATTTCCAGGGTTTCATTAGTTTTAGTCAACTCTTTTAATTTTTGATCAAAAGTTTCAATTTCAGATTGATGAGACAGACACTGGTTAGTGTACTCTTCAGCATTCAACTTCACAATAAGACTTAGATCATCTAATTTCTTAGTCAGGTCTCTAACAGTCTTCTCCAGTCTAGTGCCTTTTTTAAGAGTTTTAGCATACAAAGTATGGATATCAGGGAGGTCATCTGTGTCTGAGTCGCTAAGTGAAGTGTGTGTAGTCACCCCTAACGATTCAGTTTTAGTACTCACACACCCATTTACATCGTCGTTATCGAGATCACTTTGACTCACACACACGGAACTAGAACTAGCAACATTTTCAGATAATAAAGCATCTAGGCCGGTCAAAACAGTATTCACACAAGCAGGAGTTGGAGCATCATTATCACACACAAGCATATCATCATTGTAAATGATCTTAGCATAAAAAGACATGCAAGGGTCAAGTACGTTTGATGACTCAAGTTCCTCTTCATCAGAGTCACTTGAATCATTCCAAGTTTTACAGACATTGGCTCTATTGTGTGTGTTGGCTTTATTCAGATTAACTCTGCAATCATGAGCAATGTGACCTAGTTTCCCACATCTAAAACATTCAATCTTTTTAAGGTCTCTAGTGGGTCTTGAGTTGTTGTCCTTAGGATGTTTGTCAAGACCTCTCTCATGAGGTTTGGGATTAGACAGAGTAGGATAATTAGGCTTGCCTTGTTTAGTTGCCTGTTTGTTTCTAAATTTAACAATTTTCTTAAATTGTTTAGACATTAAGGCAATCTGATTATCTAGTTTGTCTATATCACACTCCTCATCAGAGTCAGAGTTGATCAAATTAGTCTCAAGTTTAGATATCTTAGAGGCAAGACTCAAGTTAGAGTTGGGCTGTTTTCTTTGTGAATGATTTAATTGTTTCTTAAAGTCTAATTCCATTTCCACAGTCCTAAGTTTGCTACTGAGTAACTCAGGGGTAATATTTTGATCACTCATTTCCTCAATAGCATACCTCTTGCTGTCAAACTTTTGTGGTAATGATCTTAGAATTTTAGAGACAATTTCATTCCTATCATAAGTTATACCATTAGCATGCAACTTGGTGACTATATCAGTTAAGTTCATGTAGAAATCATCAAAAAACTCAGAGTCAGACATAATCAAAGAGTTGTACTGCTGGGTAAGCATTTGAGTCTTAACAGCTTTAACTCTTGAGTCTCCTTCATGGGCAGTGATTAATGTGTCCCACGCTTCCTTAGAAGTGGCACAAGATGAGATTCTCTTGAACTCATACTCATTAATAGACATAAAAATGGCATTCTTGCCTTTATTGTTATTTCGAGAAATGGTTTTCTCTTCTTGGGTAAACTCACTTAAGATTTTCTTTACCCTCTCATCACTTCCTTCAGTGGCTGGTTTAGTAGGATAAGTGTATCCATTTTCAATAATGTCCCAGACATCATCTCCTAAAGTCCCTTGGATGAAGGCAACCATTCTTACTTTTCAGTAAGCAAAGTTGTTTCCATCAAAGAGTGGAGGTCTGGACAGATTACCAAACCTTTCATTCTTCTCGTCCATAGTTAGGTTTTTCATAAAACGATTTCAGAAACACAAGATCTTTTTGAAATAAAAGTTAACAGGGCTCTGATACCAATTGAAAAACGTTGCTAATGCCGTTTAATACAAGATTAAACTGTATAAGCAACTCCGAGATGTTTGTTGGAGAAACCCTTTTCTTTTGAAAATAAAAATTATAAACAACAAGATGTGTTTACAAAAAAACTTATGTAGGAGAGTAATCAAGACTTTGTAATCAGTTTTTAAAACAAGACAGTTTTAAAAATTAGCACACTATAGACTGAGATGAGGAGATGAAGATAATCAAACACACAGTTTTTAACGTGGTAAAACCTCTCCCAACAGAGGAAACATCCACGGTGACTTCTAAGTCACAAAAACAAAAATCCACTAATAACAAATAATAGTTACAAACAATACAACATACATGCACACAAATCAACCTATTCTAAGTTTAGGAATATACCCCACTTGGTGTCCTTCTAACTTCTCATAGATCTGATTGTTGATGATGTTCTTCCAGTTTGATAACTTCCTTTGCTTTAGCTTCCTTATGTCGACTCAATGATCTTTGATCTTATACACAACACTTCCAGTGTAGTAGTGTGTTAAGTGTTTGTGAAGTGATTCCTATCAACATGCATGAACTCACACACACTTAGATTTACAGACAGTCCTATAAAAATTACATATAAAGTCTATATGTTGTGATTTTGTTTTCTTTCTTTCTTACAGAACTAAAAACCTTTTTGACCTTTAATATAACCCAGATTCCACGGATATCTCGCTTCTAAATCGGTCAAGATCTTAATCAATCTCGGTTTTAAAAATATTTTTGAGATTGAAAATCTCCAAGTGTGAATCCAACTAGGTCAAGGTTAAGTTTCGTAAGAACAGAAACCATAAAACATTTTCAAAACCAAATCAGTAAAGATTTTCTTAAAACAAGTAAGAAATATGCATATCTAGTGAAAATGTAACATGCAGAATGTAGATCTAAAGTTTCTATGAAAAAGAAACACAGATCTTCACACGAATGTTTAAGTTGTAAACAAGATCATAGACAAAGAGGTTACAGCATCAAATGAACAAACCACTCTCTCTCAAACACTCAAGGTTGTGTTTGGGGTTAGGTGTATACGAAGGTTTGATTCAGAAAATGAAGTGTTTAGGGTTAGGGTTTGGTTAACAGTTTTCCCTTTCTCTCTCTTCTCTCTTTTCTTTTCTCTCTTCTCTCTCACTTCTCTCTTCTCTCTATTTTTTTCTCTCAGAAATGACGAATGCCCAAAAGTCTTGAAAGTCTGAGAAGTGGGGGGTTTATATAGGGGTGAGGGAAGGTTCTGGAAATGCGCATGGAATCAATGGCTGAGATTAAGTCATCCTACGATTGACTTGAACTAAGGGTTATAGAACAGCGGTGGTTAAGTCCAAAGTGATTGGTTCAAACGATGGCACACGGATAGGTTTAAAACACATGCAGACCATCGATCAGCTTTGATCCAACGATCATCAATCCACCAGCGAACCCTCTCACATAACAAACACAAATAGATGAACCAGGAGGATGACAAGTGTTGCAATATGAGTGGCACACACACGCGCGTCTAAAATATTTACAAGCAGCCCCCTGAAGTCTCTAGCGCATTTGCATTCTACCCAAACAAACTTTCCATTGAAAAATGAAGTTTTTAAAATAGAAATTTTACCCCACAAATTATATAAACACATTTTATTAATGAAAACATTTATTTAAAAATGTTTAAAAAATGTTTAAAAATTCCCAAAAAATAATTAAAATCACATTTTAAGGGGAATTAATCACACAATCAATTTTAAGCAATATATACACATGTATGCACTTCTAATTGTGTGTAGTGTGATTCAATTTAAACCTTCATGGATCATTGAAGAGGATTAGAGAGATAAGTTCTGAGGCTTTTTGGATTCTAGGATAGACAACCAATTTTGTCACTATTTCCAAACTAGTTGAACACTTATACAGTATAGACTTAAGCAAGTCAAAGGTATAAGGTGCTTCAGTTCCAGCCAGAGCTAAAGTACTTCTTCACAGCAACTTTTCTCTTCATCCTCTCTGAAGAAGCATTTTCCCTAAGAAGATCTTCAATCGATTTACTTTCTATTTAAGATCTTTCTTCTGCCGTTCAGCCTCTTCAAGCTTGCCCTCAGCTTCCTCCTTGCTAGAATCGGTGACCTTCAATATATCCTCTGCCTCCTTGGAAGCATTTGTAGCTTGTTTTCGAGCTAGATCAGCCTCCTTGGCAGCTTCTTTTTAAGCTGTCTCAGCAGACTTGATTTTATTTTCTCAAGCAATTTTGTCATCCTCATACTTCTGTCGGGACTCCTCCAAAGATTTTGATAACCCAGCAAGGGCTTCTTCTACTTCACTGGACAAGGAAGCAACTTTGGTAGCTTCATCCTTCTCCAGGATATTATTAAAATACACCAAAAACTGCAAGAATAAGAGAAACTCAAGTTAGAATATGAAAATTAAAAACAGAACTGAAATGACAGGCATAATGACACTTACTGATGCAAGGTGTTGGGATACCAAGTCAGTGACTTCCCCCGAGGAGTAGAATTCTCAGTAGCTCTGTGATCAAGAAGAGTTTTAGACCAGATCAATTTCTTGGGCAAGCCAGGAGTAATGAATGCTGGAGGACCAGCTCTTAAAGAAGGTATATCAACCCCAGCAGGTTGAGCAGTAACATCAACGGTCTTCTCAGCAAGACCCCTTTTCAATCTTTTCAAATGAGCAGCCTCTTCAATCAAAGGTGTTGTCTCTTCTTGAACAACAACAAACTCTTCAATCAAAGGTGCTGTCTCTTTTGGAGCAACAGGGGGCTTCTTGCTGACCTCTTTGATAGCTATGACTGCTCCCCCAGATGGAGCAATATCCTTTTTCTTAGTCCCTTCAGCTGGGACATCTTCTTTGCTCTTTTTTGCCCTGTCAGCACCAAAGACAACCTTGGCAAAGAGATCAGGCATTCTCCTCTTGTTCGTCATCAGGTCAGCAATAGAAGTGCTCAAATCAAAGGAAGATTCTTCAATAATTGAAGAATATGCTAGAGCCTACTTAAGATCAATCACCAAAGGAGGAGCAAGAGGCCGAGCAATAAAAAATGAAGTGGTGTTCTTATATCTCAGCAAATAGGAAGCAGACCTCACGTGCTCCCCAACAATTAATTGATGCAAACCCCAGATGAGCTTCAAATCTTTTATATTAATATCATTCTCTTTTTGGGGTTTTCTTTTACTATTAACTGCAAATCAAAAATGAAAAAGCAAAAGTCAATGAAACATTTTGTCAAACAAAAACAAAGCTAGCATAAAAATAAAGAACAACATATCCCATTTCCATAAGGTGGACATCTGGGACCTTGGTACATATCTTTCCCCTTTAGTGGGGGGTACTGCTAATTTTTCATCACAACCCCGTGTTCAAAATAATCCCTATTAGAATTGGGGAGATTGACCACTAAAGCTTTATTAAAAAACCTAGTTTTTAAATAAAAGGTTGTGTCACTGGTGACCCATTTATAACAGTACATAATTTCAGGAATCCCTAGACGAGTTTCATGAATTTGATTCAACCTTTGTATGCCATTAACTACCCTCCATGTATTTGGAACTATTTTTGCAGGAACAATATCAAAATATTGGCAAAATTCCAAAAACAGGGGATTAGGCGGGAAAGAAAAACCACATTCTGCTACAAAAATAGAGGGAAACCAGTGTCCCTCAGCTGGAGAAAATAAATTAGAAGGGCAAGGAGGTTCTTCCAAAATAACCCAAGAAGGAATCTCAAAGTCGGCCCTAAACTTATCTAATGACCCGATAAGGTAAACCATGATGGCTAAAATAAAGAAAGAAGAAGGAAAGAATAAATTCTTCCAGAAGATTAAGGAATCAGCTAAGGCAAATGACTTTAAAGAACGTTTGTAAGAAGAAAAATGAGAAGACAACGAGTTTGGAAACAAGATAGCAAAAGGTAGAAGACAATCGAATTTTACCATCGTTATATATGCTGCATCGGAAAATGAGAAAAGTAATGATCACACATGACGACTGTTGTGTTCCCGACGGCTAATCAAAAGAAAAAGACGCAAAATACCCAAGCGTTCGTTAAAAATTCAAAATATTTACAAAATTGCCATTTTGTGCTCAAAATTGTTACACAAAATGGAAAACTTTTACAAGTGTTGCAGTTCTGTAATTAATCAAGATGTAAGAAATGTGCCCGAGCAACTTTTGGGTAAAATGTTCCACACTCCCATATCAAAATTCAACTGTGAAACATTGGGGGCTTCTGTTGATACAAAAATTAATTAGCTAACTTGGACCGATTATATGGAGACACGTGTCATCCAATATAGCACAAGTTTAGTGTACCGAGCTACTTAACATACCGAACTGCTCAACATACCAAGCTACTCAGTGTACCGAGCAACTGCTTAGGAAGATCAGACGACAAAGGCAGATTCAATGATTATTCTTTACTATGTACAGATGTATATGCCCATTCAATAACGGCATATTGTCTATTCACACAAACAGGCCAAGGGCTATAAATACATTGTAATACCCTCATGGCAGGGTAAGCTATCAAAAGCAAACATAATTGAGATCAAGGCAAGACACCCAGTAATACAAGACAGTAGACGTAGGCCATTTCATTAAGGCTGAATCACTTTAAAAATCTCTTGTCTTATTTCTTTACTCATATTTATCTGTGATTAATTAATTAGATCAAATCTAGTTTTTTATGTCAACAACCGTGATAAAAAAATGCGTATTTTTTTGTCACGGTCAATTATCGTGACAAGGTTGGCTGGCTGAAGGGTGTCAATTTGGCCTTTTTTGTGTAGTGCAATCAACCTTTGGATTTACCAAGGGAGGAATCATGTGGAAGTAAATGAGAATTATAAAGTCTATCATGTAAAGCCTCCAAATCGGATTGCCTAACCCACACAATTAAAACACGACGCTCTCGAAATTTGGTGACCGCACTAAAAAGGGCATTTAAACCACGAGAATTAAAATTACCTAACTTAAGCTTAGTCTCACTCCATCTTTCTACGGGATTAGGTACATGAACCTCTCCTTCTAGACAGGTTGGTGGGCACCACCCTTTAACAATCGATAGCCAAATCCGCTCATCTATGGACTTAAGTACCGACCTCATACGCGCTTTCCAATAAGCGTAATTGGAACCATGAAAAATAGAAAATTTTGGAATAGGTAAATTTTTCACTATTAAAGAAAAAACTTCAACAAAGGATTTTAACACGATAATTTAGCGTTCTTGCTCTGATAGCACTTTAAAGCCACGATTCCAAGAATCCAAATAAGGATGGTTCACTCAATATATCAAACCTAAAAATTTCTTTCAAATTTAATAAATAAAGTTACCAAATTTTAATTTTCATAAAATTAAAATCGAACACAACTAAACAGATATTTAGTTTTCTTTCAAACAAAAATTAAATAAACCCAATTCAAGTTCTTCATATGCTATACAAACAAGCATGAATATTTTCCAATAAAATTTCTTGACTTGAATTAAGTTAAAATTACCCAAACTTAATTAGCACCAAAATTATACTAAAGTTGCAATTAAACCAATTTTTATCTTGATTAACCTAGCATGCATCTAAGTGAGATTTTGCAAGACAAAAATAAGTTCACACACACATAAGGCGCGATGTGCGAGGGAAACCCACAATGAAAAAACCCTCGGACGGCCCAGCCTACAAATCCATTAAGTACGGTATTTTTACAAAGACACGACAAGAGAACTTACAACAACAACTCGACTCCCTTTAAGCCTTGATGCTCCTTTGTTCTTCAACCTCCGCGTAGTAGATAACGTTGGATTTCACCAACGTCTTGTAATCCACCGATGGGGATCATCTACCGTCAAAACATACAAAGGCCTTTCCAACATATGCACACCACAAATCTTCAAACGAACGGACTCCTACGTAGGAAACTTTTCTAATTGGGATGAGAAAATTACCCAGTGCCAAAAGATGATCTCACAACAAATAATATATGTAAGAACTTGGATCTCATTGAAAATGAAGAACACAAGTGGGACTTTTTTATTTAGAAATTTTCTCTCAAAAGCCTTTGGAAAGTAGAAAATAGTCTTAGTGAAATCTGTGTTCCCGCACTATTAAAAATTGGTAAAAAGTTAGTGGCGAAAAAGGGAAGTTGAAAGACCAAAACTGCTAAAAACCTCTTCCTGCCAGGTCGTTCGAACGAACTCCTAACGAAAAAATAGAGTTAAAATGTAAAATCTCGTTAGATATCTCGGTCGAACAATGTCGTTCTATCGACCTATCTAATGAGTAAACAGAGAAAACACGAGGAATTTTATTTCAATATCTCGTTCGATGTTTGTTCAAACGACCTCATTTGAACGAGAAAAATATCGTTTGAACGACATATCAGAAAATCCAAATTTTGCTTTTTAAGCCCAAAAGTTTAAAAGTAAAGGATGAAAATGATTTTCTGATAAAAATGTAAAGTCGTTTTGACAAAAGTTTTAAAAAAACACCCATAAAATATATCCAAGACTCTCTATATATTAAATGCATTCATACCTTTAAAGACCTTGGAATTCAAGTGTTGATGACGTACAAACTTCGTACAAAATCGACAAGGATGAAATCTTCAATATGCACTTAGCCGCTACGTCTTCAACATAAACTTCAAACATCATAGGCTTGGAAGGATGCCACAAACAACTATCATATGACTCAATTAGTTTTATTCATAATTAAGACAATACTACAAACTGACTCGAGTGGAAATTTTCCCTTACAAGTTCTCTCGAATTGTCCATCCAATTGTGGATGTTAGGATTTACTGAGATTTATATTTATTCCCAGCTCCTGTTGCAATTTATTCCAAAACTTAGATACAAATCTCGGACCTCTTTTTGAAACGATGGATAAAGGACCATACAACCTTATGACTTCTCGGATGTAGAGTCTAGCAAGCATGAACACATTATAAGTGACTTTAATAGGAAGGAAATTTGTTGACTTGGTGCGTTAATCAACCACAACCCACATCGCATCATGCCCTACCTCAGTCCTAGGCAAAGCTGTGAGGAAGTCCAGCGTTATGTGCTCCCACTTCCACTGTGCTCCGGTAGTGGTTGCAACAATCCTGCTGGCTTCTGGTGCTCAACTTTTACTTGATGACAAGTGAGACACTTTTCCATGAAAATTGCAACACCCTTTTTCATTCTTGACCACCAATAGTCTCTGTATGAATCCATATACATCTTTGTACTGCCTGGCTAAATGCTGAAACGAGATTGGTGTGCTTCTTCCATGACTTCTTCCCTGAGTTACCCAAAAATACTAACCTTTCTTGAAATCTCATACAATTATCCTCGTCAATCGATAAGTCCTCGTCTGGTGGATTTCAAAAATTCGCTAAATCATTCTCGAAAGCGTGTGCATCAAGAACCTTATGTTATATTACAGGTCTTGCCCCCGTCTCGTAGTTGTAAGCATGATCATTTCCCGGTTAAACCCTCAATTCTTAGCCTTGAAGATCTTGCATCATCTTATGACGATAGCATTTCATTATCGCCAAAGATACTCCTGTAATCCTATTTAATGTGTCGGTTGCAATACTGGCCTTACATGGGTGGTAATGGAGACCAAAATCATAATCTTACATAAGCCTTAGCCTTATCCATCGTCGCTGCCTGAGATTTAGATTTCTTTGAGTGAAAATATGTTAAAGATTTTATGATCCGAGAATATCTCGAATCGTTCCCCATACAGGTAGTGTCTCCAAATCTTAACGGCAAAGAAAATTGCTCGAAGCTTTAGGTCATGTGTTGGGTAATTCTTACTACCACCTTCTTCACTTGCATTAGTACCGCTCCTAAACCTGCCCCCGATGCATCAAGATACACGAAATATCCATTTCCAAACTGGGGGAGGATAATTATTGATGCCGAAGTTAGTCTAGTCTTTAACTCTTGGAAGGCCGCCTCACAGTCATTTGTCCACTCAAAACGAACATATTTCAGCGTCAACCTGGTGAGGTGTGAAGAAATTTGTGAGAATTCCTGGATGAAACTCCTATAACACCCGATGAGTTCTAGAAACTCCTCACCTCTGTGACTATCTTTAATTGTTTCCAATTCACTATTGCTTCCACCTTTGCTGAATCTACTGAAATCCTTTGTCCCGAAACGACATGGCCAATAAATCTAACCTCGTCCATCCAAAACTCGCAGTCGTTGAACTTGGCATACATATGATTTTCATGAAGAACTTGCAAGGTCGTGCGAATGTGCTTCTCGTGATCCACTCTTGAAAGCCGAGTTTATTAGGATATTTTGTACAAATACATCAATAAACCTATCAAAGTACGGGTGGTATATATGATTCATCAGGTTCATAAATGTTGCAGGTGCGTTCGCGAAACCGAATGCCATCACTAAGAACTCATAATGCCCGTACCGTGTCCTGAATGACGCCTTTTGAATATCCTTAGTCTTGACCCTTAATTGATGATAGACATACTGAAGATCAATATTCGAGAATGTACTTGGGCCTCGCAATTGATTAAATGGATCATCAATTCGTGGCATGGGATAGTTGTTCCTGATCTTAACACGATTCAGCTACTTGTAGTCAATATAAAGCCCGAGGGAATTGTCCTTTTTCTTGGCAAAAAGAACTGGTGCGCCCCACGGTGACACACTTGACCTGATAAGACCCTTTGATAGCAAATCCTCTAACTGTATCTTTAGTTCGTTCAGCTTAGCTGGAGCCAAATGCTGTGGAGGAATGGAAATTGGTGAGACACCAGTGTTTACCTCAATTGCAAAGTCTATTTCTTTTTATGGTGGTAACCCTGGAAGCTCCTCCGAAAATACGTCTGGGAATTCCTGTACAACCGGATGATCAAGGACCATACTGTTGGGACCATCCAAAATAGTTTTGTTGTCCCTTGGTGCTAGTGTATTTACAAGGACGGTCCGTGAGTCGCTCACTGTTAAATTTGTAACTGGATATGTTCGGTAATAACACTCAAACACTGTGTCGACGACATTCAATAATGGCACTAAAGCATGAAAGCCACCCCATCCCAAAGATCACTTCAAAACTTTCCATATCCATGGCAATTAAGTCATATTCGAGCACATAATATCCCGCAATGATGACACATTCACGACATATGCGGTTTAAAGAAACACCTCCGCCAACCGAAAGTCCCATAAAAACGGAGAATACAAACAATCTACCTCTATGCTTAAGCTGAAAGCTAATATACACTTGATATAAACGACTGAGATGCGCCAGAATCAAATAAAGCTCGAACCCATGTATGGAATATTATAATCATACCTTCCAACAACATATGCACCCCTTGTATGAACCTGTTGTTTTGGCCGCTCTGTTAGTTCCACTGACATTGTCCATCATAACCCTGGCTAGGTCGTGAACCGTCAATATTTTGCCTTCCTTGTTGAAACCCATTATACTGCTGCGACTTCAAGCTAAGAATTTAAAAGCATGGGTTTTGTGTTGGTTGAAAGCTAGAACCCTGATTGCTTGGCTGAGGACCGTTGTGTCTATGGGGACAATCCCTTTTAAAATGATTTAGTGCCCCACATATGTAACACCCTTTGCCTGGTCGAGTTGAACCATCACCCTGACTCTGGGAGGAAGCAATGTCCACTACCTCTTTTAATTTGGCAAAGAATCCCCGCGAACTATCGTCTTTATGTTTCTTACCTCCATTGTCATTTTGCTCAATACTAGACATCCTCTTCTTTTCTTTAATCATCCTCTCATCTTCGTACTCTAATTCAAGCCTGATGGCCTTGTATTTCTCGAAATCCGCGAAAATCTTGGCCAATGATAAGCCTCCAGATGGAAGGGTTGAGACCCTTTATGAAAAGGCTGGTTTTTTTCCTTCTCATCACCTGCTACATACTTGTCATAATTTGACACACTTTCAAACTTCACCTTATATTCACCAACGGTGATCATGTCTTGGAATAAGTTTCGGAACTCATCCCCCTTTCCGTCACGATAAGCTTCTGGAAAGTATCAGTTCAGAAATGCCGCTCGAAAGAATTCCCAAAGGACTACCCCATTTATACTAGTTTGATAGGACATCCACCACCTTTGGACATGGTCCGTAAAGTGGAATTTATCCACACAAACCCTATAAGTAGGAGACACTTCAAGGACCTCAAAAATACACGAGTGACACGCATTGCAGCCACTCCTTTGCCCCCTCGGGACCTGTAGCTCCGATAAACGTAGGGGGATTGAGTTTTCTAAACTCTTTTAATATAGTGGCCGTGTTACTACCCTCCCTTGAGCTATCGTTGACTTGGTGCTGTTGAGAGGGAGAATCAACCAGCTACCTGACTACTCGAGTCATTTGGCGCAACTCGTTAGTGTTTCCACCAGTACGTCCGCCCTCCTCTACATGTAGACATTCTAAAGAGAGGATCATAGTTTAGAACGGGATAAAATATAGAGAACTATTATCAAAAGAAGAACAAAACGTAAGCGCACGCTCCGACACACACGTAACCTATGCTCTGATACTAAGTTGTGACGCCCTGATTATGGTTGTCAATGCGAAAAACCTTTTTATACTTTGATTTCATTTATGAAAATCCTATTTTGAAATAAAAACTTGCTTTTAAATTTATGCCGTAACATTTATTTTATTTAATTTAATGAAATCATGTCCAGCTTATGAAATTCATAGGAATACTTGAAATAAAAGGATTTCATGGAATAAATAATAAGTACGACAAAATCCATACCATCCTGTAATATTGTAATCCAAATTTAAAGTACCTGCATTTAAGTTCAAATGGTAAAAATCATATTTCAAAAAAAAAAAACTCATACAACTCCTCCCCCACCCCCCACCCCCCCAAAAAAAAACTCACCCTCACCACCCATTTTAATCAGTCGCCACCACACCACGAAATCACACCATCAGAGCTTTATTGCCCAAATAGCAAAATAAACTCAAATTTATGAAATATTGTTCGATTTCAACAAAATAATTTCAACCAAAATCAATTTCATCATATCCAAACCCAAATCCCAATTTCTCCAACCCACCAAACCAAAATTTGACCCTATGAACCCAAATCCTTTGTTTTGGTTTTTAATTTCATTTAGTTGTGTGCAATCGGAGGTTGATTTTTCATGTGTGTGTGTGTGTGCGTGCATGTAGAGAAGGAAAGGGGGGGAGGGTTCTACCAATCGGGGTTTGGATGGGTGGTGAGTGGCTGTGGCAGGAAGTTGTTTTGTGTTTTCTTTTTCTTACTTATTTGGTTTGTATTTCTTTAAGGGTCCGTTAAATAGAAAACTGGGAAAATGCAAATGATTCCAGGACATTTGATTCCAGGGCAAACAATTCCAAGGCAAATGAATATTTTTCAACTTGTGTATGTTTGATACAAGTTGGAAAATCATCAATTTTCCACATTTTCTATCAAACGCAAAAGCTGGAAAATATATATAAATGTGGAAATTTTGTTTACGGAATATATATATATATATATATATATATATATATATATATATATATATATATATAATAAATATATATTATTAAATATACAAAATATATGAATATATATTATATTATTTGCGAAATATATATATTCCGTATATACAAAATATATGAATATATATTATATTATTTGCGGAATATATATATTCCGAAAATTAATATAATTTGCGGAATATATATATTCCGTATATATATTCCGAAAATTAATATAATTTGCGGAATATATATATTCCGTATATTATTATTAATTTCGGAATATTCATGTATTTTGTATATTTTTCCCGAAATTAATAATAATTTACGGAATATATATATTACGCAAATAGTATAATATATATTCATATATTCATATATTAAATATATTAATATATTTAATATATGAATATATTCCGTAAATAATATATTATATTTTCATAGATTTTATACATTTAATAGATTTTGTACATTTAATAATATAAAAATCTATTATATTTAATAATATAATTGTACATTTAATAATATAATCTATTTAATAATATAATTGTACATTTAATAATATAAAAGTCTATTATATTATATCTATTTAATAATATAATTGTACATTTAATAATATAAAAATCTATTATATTTAATAATATAATTTTTATATTATTAAATGTACAAAATCTATTAAATGTACAAAATCTATGAAAATAATATAGTATTTACGGAATAGATTTTGTACATTTAATAGATTTTGTACATTTATTAATATAAAAATCTATTATATTTAATAATATAATTTTATATTATTAAATGTACAAAATCTATTAAATGTACAAAATCTATGAAAATATAATATAATATTTACTGAATATATGAATATATATTATATTATATACTGAATATACTAAATATATATTATTTACAGAATATATACATATATATATATATATATATATATATATATATATATATATATATATATATATATATATATATATATATATATATATATATATATATATATATATTATTTACAGAATATATACAGAATATATATATATATATTTACAAAATATATACAGAATATATACACACACACATATATATATATATATATATATATATATATATTATTTACAGAATATATACATATATAATATGAATATATACATATATATTATATATATGTATATATTTTGTAAATAATATATATTAAACATAAGGAATATATGAAATATATGAAATATACAAAATATAAATATATATTAAAATATATAAATTATATTAATGTACGAAATATATAAATATATGAAATATATATAAATATACGAAATATACGCAATATACATATATGTGCTAAAATATATAAAATATACGAATATATATTAAAATATATGAAATATATATATTTATATATTTATTAACAATATATATTTATATATTTATGAAATATATAGAGTTATAAAAAAAAATTGGTTTTAAGTGATTTGCCACCCAAAGGTGGCAAACAAAAACCTGACCCCCCCCCCCCCCCCCAAAGAATTGAATTCCACCTTAGGATGACAAATTGTGCTTAAAGAGTGTTGTACATAGAAAACAAATTCCAAGGCAAATTAAGGCTATCAAACAGCCTAAAAGCTGAAAAAATACCAGAATTTTTCAACTTTTGAGAATTTGCCTTGGAATTTTTGTGCTATCAAACGGACCCTAAATATTTTTTGAGGCTTTTGAATTCATTTTCTTTTTTAATTTTTTATGTTTTTTTAATAATGTTTTTGGATTTTTTAGGCTATTTTAATTTAAAATAGTTTTTCTAACGATTTTGAACGAAATCTAATTTTTTAATTAAAACGTATTAAGTTTAATGTAAAAAATTAGTAACGTAAAAAAAACCTATATTTATTGCGCACTTCTATATAGACCTAATCTTTAACCCAAATACAAACCGCCTGTACACCTGGTTCATTTGGTTCAATTTGTTGATCCATTTTTACCGCAAATGTAGGATAGACGCAAACTTTCTGGTTAGATTTGAAGCCTCATAAGCAGGTGGTTTCCATTTGGTTTATGAATGCGGTACAAATAGAATAATTCTCCAACCATACTAACATTTATTAATCAATGCATTGCAACCAATGAGGAAATAGAAAAAAACTGTTGTAATGTTGCTACATGACAACTCATATATGCGGATGGTTGGAGTGGAAAATGAATAAATTATTAAGAACCTGTTAGTGAACTACATGTTATTACAGAATGATAGATGAAACATCACTGATTTTAGATATTACTGTGGCAACGACTAACAATTAGCATGTTTTCAGGTTGTTCTCGTAGCTGAACTTGTCGAGCCTTATGTAAAGTTTCTCAAGTAGATGATGGCAGGTGTGAGGAGACGTGCAAGGCCCACACATGAGATAAATGACATTTCCCAAAGGCCTCATGTAAATACCATCCTCACCCAGCTTTCGAAGAAGAGAGCTTGCATATAGTGATGCATACCTGCAAAAAACTCGCCTGTGTTGGTAGATACAGAAGAAAAGCATCGAGCATTACATTTGGGTTTGATAACAATGACCTCTCCTGCTATTTGGATTTTTGCAAGTGACCTCCTCTCCAATGTGAATATTTCCTAGTATTTACTCATTTATATCACATAGCTAAAAAAGAATCTGTATATGCTCAGAACAACATACAAAAGATTCATAGAAATTGCCTGAAGATAATTCCGAATCAGAGAATTAAAAAATTAAACATGGTATTGATGGCTACAGTAGCTATGATGAGTCCACAAGAAGATGGAAATGCACATGCAAAGTGACAAGAGTTTATAAAGCCCTTCATCAATGCTGCCAAAGATCGATCAGTTGTGATCTAAAAAATATTATCATTTTTATGGTCGGCCAAATTTTAGCTGCCTACATGCTATTCTCAATTATCAAACCATGAATACGAATTATGATCCATTAACAAGGGATGCATCAAAACAAAGTCATCGTAGCGACAGTACCAGCCAGATACTTAAAAATTCTTTCTTTGAAAGATGAGCCTTCTCACAATAATTCAAGATATTGGTGCAAAAGAAATTCCTTGGTATTGTAATTATTTCATCTATAATGCCAGAATATATATTGATGTGATCAGTCCTTCCCATTCGTAGGTTTTACACCAGAAGGCTTCCACTTAAAATTCATATTTTGGTGAAAAAACAGAGTTGTCAATGGCAAATTCATGACACTACTTTGTGGAGAAGAAACAGAAAAGCGGAAACTACACACACATCTCTCTCATGTTGAGTATAATTACAGATACCTACTCTCTTGTCTCATTACCCGCTTCCCTTCTTGTTTCATATACTACCCCATATCTCCCCTCTTGTTTCAAAATTCCCAACCCTTACAGCAGGGTAGCAGATGTTACAAAAATAAAACAAGGAGTGTCATGAATTTGCCAAAGTTGGGAGGTGCATGGTAGTTATCCTTTCAACCCAAAAAGAATAATTGTTATAGGAAGGCAATAGGTAAGAGATTAGGAAATATTACCCAGCATTACACCCTTCAGCTCGGAGTTCCAGGGCAAAGAGAGTTCCCAATGTGACCACTCTTTGGACGGCCGGATGTGATGAAATCTTTTGCACTAGTTCCATATCCCATAACTGGAAGCATCAGAAGTATAAAAACAGAGTTGCAAAGAAATGGTAAGTGACACAATCAAAGCACAGCTTTAGAGTAACCAACTCCGCATAACTTAAGTTCCAACGCTGACTTAATAAACAAATAAATAAGCAAAAAAAGGAAGGCACTTCAGTACTGTTCTTTTCGCCCCAACAAAAAAAATTGTGTCAACAAACTAAAAGAAATAGGAAAGAGAAGTGGACCAAATAAGCAAGATGAGGGCTTCAAGGGTTAGAGCTTCTCTCTTCCTCTCTTTGCATAGTTTTCTTCTTCGTTCTTCATTTTTTCATTAAGCTTTCGTAATTAATCTCAATTAATGTACTGTCATGATCGTTTATTTTTTAAACACTTGTGTATAATCACAACCATATTGGATTTCCAGCCTCAAATGAAGTATTCATCTTTTATTGTTTAGTTGCATTCAGTGGCGGATCCAGGATTTTTGGTCAACCGGGGCCAAAGTTTCTAGTGGTGGGGGTTCGGGGGCGGGAGCCTCCGAGATGATTTTTTTTGGGTTATTTCGAGTTTTATACAAATTATAGTTCATCCAAATTGACTACAAATTATATGTTTCGAGTTTATTTCGAGTCTTTTTTGGGCATATATGTTTGGGAAACAAATTACAGAAATTTGACAAGGGACTACAGAAATAAGGGTATATGTTTGGTGGAACTACAAAAAATCATACATACAATTTCTCCAAAAAATCATACGTACAAAAAAATCAGCTTACGGTTAAAAAAATACCTGATGGTGATGAGTTAGTGGCTCCGACTAGCATACACAAAAATCAGCTTAAGGTTAAAAAAACCCTACATAATTTTACCAAAAAATCCTATATTTTTTTTTCCAAAAATTGAACCGGGGCCAAGGCTCCCCCCCCCTTGGTCCCCATGTGCATCCGCCCCTGGTTGCATTCTACATGTTTGATAGCTTGCCTAGATGAGTTTTAACCATTGAATGTGCTTCAAAACCAATAAAATCATAAATCTGATTGTGACATCAACAAATTATTCTTTTTGTTCACTCATGATCCACAGTACCATATATAAAATATTTATCAAAATCAAAAACAGGTTATTTAAAGAATTCATAAACCGAACTGAAACGTCTAACTTTGAACTTTCGAGGACCGATACATGTGTGCAGCTGGACAGGGGGAATCCAAAATCTTTATTAAAAATAATGAAACTGAAAACACCATATCACATACCTCCCTAAGTAACTTTCCTTCAGGATTCAAATTAAGATTTGTTCGAGGGTCCTTAAACCATTTGATGGACTTAAGAGCAGCTGTGCAGCCCATAGCATGTGCCGAGTATGAGTGTCCATGCAAAAGGGCTTTGAGCTGTACCAAAAATATAAAAAAGCAGATGTAAGCATTTTGATTATGCAATCAAGACAATATTTGTTTAGCAGACATAAAGGACGCATCCTAGACAAGCAGAATTGAAGATTAGTATTTCACGATGTTTTGCAGATACGAGTGTTCCTTTTCAAAGCGAATAAATTTCAAAAACAGAAATCCACAGAGCGTCAAAAGAAACAAGGACACGACCAAACATACAAAGATTCCTTCCAAGCAAGCAGTCAAACAATTTCTCGAGTCTAAATTTATAAATACACTTATTTCTTTTCTTGTTCAGAAAATACACATTTCAATCGGAGAAATGCGTGTGATTTCGTCGGGAATCCTACTTGTCCTAGAGGGGGTTCGCAAGGCACTTGTGAATAGTTTATTCAATTAAAAAATAAATCGATTCGGTTGTGCAAGGCTCGTGTTCAAATTAACAACCGTATACCATGTAATTTGTGCAAATTAGAATTGAAGATTAGTATTTCACGAAGTTTTGCAGAAACGAGTGTTCCTTTTCAAAGCGAATAAATTTCAAAAACAGAAATCCACAGAGCGTCAAAAGAAACAAGGACACGACCAAACATACAAAGATTCCTTCCAAGCAATGCGTGTGGTTACGTCAGGAATCCTACTTGTCCTAGAGGGGGTCCATAAGGCACTTGTGAATAGTTTATTCAATTAAAAAATAAATTAATTCAATTGTGCAAGGCTCGTGTTCAAATTAAGGATCGTATACCATGTAATTAGTGCAAATTAGAATTGACACAATTCTGTACTCCAACAGCCAACTCATGAATGATCATCTTAAAACATGTGTAGTGTGATCAGTTGGCATGAACAGAAAAATGCAGAATTCAAAGGAGGAGAAAATTTGTATAGAAAGTGTAATGCCCAGTGATTTTTAGTATTTTAAAAAAAATTATTTATGTGTTAGATTTAATTGTTCTGTGGTAGATTAATTCATTTACAAACAAATCACTGGTAGGTTAATTTGGATTACGTGTAATTAATTTAATTAGTGTACTTAACTTGTGTGGACTTCGTATAATGGGAGCCTAATAAGCGATCACGAGACTAATGGTATATACATGGGAGTTTTTTGTCTAAATTATTCACACGAGGTACTGGTCTCATCGATTGGGAGTTAGATTCTTACAATATCGGGTTGCTAGATTTACAAGCATCTATGGTATTGTGTGACTTTATTGTATTTTCACATTACAGTGTTAAGTTGAAACTACGTTAGGTTTTGGGTTGGACTCGAGGTGGGTTTTGAGTGCCCAAATGATGTATAATATATGTGGAATTGGGTCCGGGGGCTAAGTAATCCATTAAGCCAAGTTAGGAGAAGATAAGACTATGTTTTGAGGCCTTTTAGAGGGTGTTAAACCCGGACACCTAAGAAGACGTGCGAGATTAACATAATTATCCTCAAACCTTATTTTATAAGTAACCTAAGAGCAAAACACCAAAAACCCTAGCCACACTTGGAGAGTCCTAGCAATCGGGAGACATGGAGAAGAAGACAATTGAAACTTGGGAACCCTTGGAATTCTAGAGGAAATATACCATCTCGATAACTAATAGAGGCAAGGAATTCTTTTCTACTCTTTTCATTTGATTAGAATTGTTTGTATTAAAATTCATTTGTTGGATTAACCTAATTGTGAGATGGGTCATTTACTATTTGGGGTACGTTTGTTTATCATATTTTGTTCTTGGGGTACGATTGTTTGCGTATTAGTTCGTTGGGTGTTATTTTAACGGTTTCTGTTAACATCCGTTTGCCAGCTAAACCCTTATTGTCATTTACTATTATACCCTTATATATAAATACTCTTATTTAAAACCTAAACCCTTATACCCTGATTTTAGCCAAAAAAAAAAAAAAAATCCAGCAAAAAAAAAATATTAAAATAAAACAGATTTCAATTAAAAAAATATATCTCCAAAAAAACAATTTCCAGCCAAAAAAATATTAAAATAAAATTGATTTCAGATTAAAAAATTATTTTCAGGAAAACATATACATATATATATTGCACTATTTAAATATTTAGAGAAAAAACAGTTAAATATTTAGAAAAAAAATAGTTAAACCGTGTTTTTTTTTATTAAAGAGTTAAACTATTTAAACCAAATAAAAAAAAGAAACTGATTTTCACCAAATAAAAAATGTTTTCCACCCAAAAAAATTATTTCCACCAATTAAAATGATTCAGTTAAAATATATATTTTCCGAAAAAAAAACATTTTCCACCAATTAAAATGATTTTCAACCCAAAAAAATATTGTTTTCCACCCAAAAATTGTTTTTCAATTACCAAATAAATAATTTTCAGCAGAAAAAATATATAAATAAAAATGATTTCGAACTATATATTCAGTTTGAATATATATATATATATATATATATATTAAGAAAAGCAATATATATTATAATATATATAGACTGTTTTTCATATAAACTATTTTATATAAACTGTTTTTATATATAAAAATTTTAAAAACTTTTATAAACAGTTTTTCCAGGAAAATATATATTTCAAAAACAAATAATAGTTAAAAGATATATTTCAAAAAACAAATTCCAGCAAAGAAAATAAATAAAATAAAACTGATTTCAGTTTAAAGAAAATATTTTTAGAAAATCTTTTGAGAAAGTATATTCTCAAGAAAAAAAAATCCATGCAAAGAATTGATTATAAATTCCAGCTATAAAAAATTGATTTTCAGCAAAAGAAAATATATTTCCCAAAAAAAAAACATTTTCCACAAAAAAAAAAAGATTGTTTTCAACAAAAGAAATTCCAGCTAGGAAAAACTCTGGCCAATATTACAGCTTCAAAAACCTCCGGCCACAAAAAAAACTCCGGCCAAAATTTCAGCTGCAAAAACCTCCGGCAACAAAAAATAAACTCCGGCCAAAATTCCAGCTGCAAAAACCTCCGGCAACAAAAAAAACCTCCAGCAAAAAAATAAACTCCGACCAAATTTCCAACTGCAAAAACCACTGGTAAAAAAAAACGTTCAGCCAAAAAAAACCTCCCCTTCGAACAGCCAAAGAAAAAACATGAAAGACCCAAATTCCAAATTGAAAAACCCACCTTTGAGCAGCTATGGAGGGGGAAATCTATGGTGGAGGGAAGTCGCCGTAGCGTCGGAGAAGAAGAAATCGCCGGTGTGGGTTATGGAGAAGAAATCGCCGGTGTGGGTTTCGGAGAAGAAATGGGAGAAAACATCCTCCGTTGAGAAAGAGGAGAGAGAGAGAGGGGAGGCTTTTGGTTATAAATATAAGGGGCATTTTAGGTAGTTGACAAAAAGGATTCATTTGTTAAACGTCCGTTACCTCAAACTGTTAAAATAACACCCAACGAACTAATACGCAAATAAACGTACCCCAAGAACAAAATATGATAAACAAACGTACCCCAAACAGTAAATGACCCTTGTGAGATTAATATTGATTTGGGATTTCTTATGTTAATTGATAATTGAATTGTGGAGAAGTGATGATTAAAATCCATAATCACATACTTAGGATTCATGTTAATGTTATGAAATTTGGGTATAGAATGATGTTAACCCATTAGATGTAGTGATTTATATCATATGATGTTGGAATTAACAAACCTAAGTAGATTGATTACTTATGATTTTGGAAAACAGACTGGAACTGATTTGAGTTTTGAATTTTCCAATTTTTGATTTTAGAATTTTGGTTCCCGGTTACAAGACCTGAATCAATTTGAGCCTGAACCTGAATCAATACGGGTCAATCGATTCGAATTTTAGATCTTTTCGAGTTGCTTTGTCGGGAGGTTGAACCTAAAACCTATTTCAACCTATGTTTACTGAATATGACCAGTAGGATTCGTGAGCATTAACCTAACCGAGATAGGTTGGGTAGCTTGCAGAAGCTAGGCTAGGCTTCGAAACCCAACTCTTGTAGTAAATCTTGTAGCATGGTAATCTTAGGTGTGTTAACCCTTGATTATCGGCACTCGTGTGGTATGCTTAGGGTTGTGGGAACCATAGTTGTGAAAGGGGTGCCTAGGAGCAAGGAATGGGTCTCACTCTTCATCAGGCGGGGTGCAATTAAGGAGGCGCGCGTCTCAACCATCAAGGCCAAGGTCTACGTGAAGCGCAAGGCACGCTTTTCCCTGCAAAGGCGTAATGTTTGACTGAGATTTTTTTTTCTCATTGACTTCGTATTCAGCAACAAAACCCAAAAAAACTTGCGCACATGTAAAAAGAAGAAAGTTTCGCAAAAAAACAAAATCATCTACCTAAAAATCCTTATGCACCCCCAAAAACCCTTTACGGACCCCAAAATATCATCGCGCAACCACCGGCGATGGTTTTCCTGCTCGGCGGTGAACCTTTCTGCTCGGCGGCAGGAAACACTAAAAAGCTCAACAGTAAGGGTTTTGTTGACTCATTTCTTCTCCGACTTCTTTTCTCTCTCTCTCTCTGTTTATCGACTCTTTTCAATCCGAACCCTTTATTTATTTATTTTTTTCCTTTATGCTGTGTTAAGAGTCAAATCTTTCTGTATTATATGTTTTGTGTTTACTTTCTGTATTATCTGTTTTTGTTTTTGTTTCTTTTCTGCAGTGTTCTAAAAGGCGGGCCTAGGCTTGAGGCTTAGGAGAAACGCCCCGCCTTAAGCCTTTTACGTCTTATTATTTGGTAAAAGCGTTAAGGTGCACATTTTTTTTTAAAACAAAAATTCTTTAGTTGTGTTCTAAAAGGAGCGCCTAGGCTTGAGGCTTGAGAGAAACGCATCGCCTACGCCTTATTCTTGGTAAAAGGCTCAAGGCACACTTTTTTTAAAAACAAAGATGCCTTAGTGAAATGATATCGTTATTTAAAGACTTTATTTTACAAATCGGACCAATATCTCGTCCAAAACAATCAAAATACATTTTATATATTGATTATGGAGCATGAATATGAGAAAGATGGCTACCGAGCATACGGATATATTTTCAAAATTCAAGGTATGTATTATTTTATTATATTATTAGCCTTAGAATAATTAAAATAATAAAAAAAGGAAAAACGTGTTTTTACGCCTAGGCGCTAAGGCATGAGGCTTGACATCTACGCCTCGACCAAGTCTCGCGCCTTTTAGAACCTTGTTCTTTAGTGAAATAATATCGCCTTTTAAAGACTTTTTTTTACAAATCAGACCAATATCTCATCCAAAATAATCAAATAGTACTTTAATTTGCAAATATTCTGACATATTTTTAAGGTATGTAAAATTTTAGTATTTTTAATAGTCTTGTTATGGTTAAAAATATTTAAACATATTAAAGAAGGCCTTAACGCCTTTTTACGCCTAAGGCCCGCCTAGGCTTCTAAGGCTTAAGGCTTGGCCTCTACGCCTCGGCCACGCCCTGCGTTTTTTAGAACCTTGCTTTTCTGATTTTTTATCTGTATACTTGCTCTCTGTTTTCTTTAGCAGCTTTATTTTAAGTCTGAATTTATATATATACATTGCTAAACAATTTTTATTATAGGAAAATGATATAAAGAATGAGCAAACGGGAAGATCAGACATCGAGCCATTGTCACTTGGCCGATCCAAGTAGAACAAATGTAGTGACATGCAACTACTGTTTTAAAGTAACTAAAGGGGTATTGATAGAGCCAAGCAACATATTACCCGTGACGTTTGTTCTGGATTGCTATAATTGCCATTGTTGGTATTTGTTGTAGATTCCATTTGTCTTGTCTCCACCCCCACCCCGAGGGTAAATTACCTTCGGTTTTTGCTCTCTTCCTCTTACTCACGTGCGATCACAAAGCCTTACCAGCTCTCAAGAATCTAACACTCCAAACACCTCCCAATACTCCATAGTACTTAGCTCTCTACGGAAATAATATACTTTCTGTTCTTTTTTTTGGATTGCTATAATTACCATAGTTGGTATTTGTTGAAGATTCCATTTGTCTTGCCTCCGCCCCCCCCCCCCACCCCCCACCCCCACACACACACACAAGGGGTACATTACCTTCGATTTTGCTCTCTTCCTCTTACTCGCGATCACAAAGACTTACCAGCTCTCAAGAATCTAACACTCCAAACACCTCCCAATACTCCAAGTACTTAGCTCTCTACGAAAACAATATAATTTCCTTTGTTTTTGTGGAAACCTGTAAGGACATGATTTTATAAATGTCCATCACAATTGAATATGTCGTATACCGCTACAACCGTCGAAGAATGTTCAAGATCACATATGCAGCAAGACCGATCCGAATATCAAGTTTCTTCAACAATCAAGCCTCCGCGAGATGAATTGGGTAAAGGTTGTGTTTTTATTCCCTAGCATTTCACTTAGAATATTGGGATTTTTTTCATCAAATATTTTCGAAGTGTTGGAGCAGAGTTTTTAAGTTTTTCGCCAAAATTATTTTTCGAACTTTTAAGGCGCAGCATTTACTGGTAAAAAGAAAAAAGAAAGATATTAATTTAATTGCTCGTTCGAACGACATAGCCTGTCGTTCAAACGACAGCCAATCTCGCGCGAAGCTCGTTCAAGTGACACATGGCATCGTTCGAGCGACACTGCTTTTCGTTCGAGCGACCTGCCGCCTTAGATTTTTTATTTAAGCGTTTTAAACAACTCTGTTTTTCTCAAGTAGACCTGCAATCTTCTATTCATACGAAACTGCTACTGCAGAAACATATGTCTTCTCACTTTTAAGGTTTTAATCCTTTTTTTTTCAATTCACAATCATCCCAATAATTTATGTGAATTGTTTTGCAACCCAAGAACACAAGTTTATTGAAGTTTCTCATGTAGAGAGGGTAAATCTATGTCTGACTTGGTACCACTTGAGGAAGGTGCTGGTTGACTACGGCGGCGGTCATTGGGAGTGCTTGCGGGTGTTCCTTGTTGTCTTGTGGATTCGCTACGGGAGTCCATTGCTGATTTAGGTTGCGGCCTATGAGAGTTTGTTGCAGCAAATTCTTTGCTGATTTCGCTTGTAATATTGTAAGTTGTGATTTGCAAATTATTAGTGAAATAAAGGTTATTGCCCTTTTTGGGGATTTTTTCCTGAAATTGGTTTCCTTTGCATGCTTCTTAATTTTACGATTTCAAATCACTTAGATGCATGAGTTAGGGTTTAACTAAAATTTGGGATTAATTGAATTAAGCCAATTTGAAAACACTTGAAATTTTCCGCTGCACTGCACAAGTTTACAAATTGATATCAAAGCTAATTTAAGAAGATCACCACTTTCTCAAAACCAAGTTTTGAAAGCCACGCAAAAAGATTACCCTCTGAACAAAACCTGCAACAACACCAGCTGGTACAGCAGTACAACCTCTAACAGTCATACTGATGACCTACGATCAACTTCGACCTTCAAGGATTAATGTAAAATACCAAAAAAATACAAAACAGAGGATTGCCCTTGCCAATACTTATGATGTGATATTAGATAACACACTAAATCGCGTTAAAGTTAAAGCCAAATGAAATATCAAAAACCAATAGTCATCAAGTCAATGTAAAAATCAAATAAAGCATTCCTCTTAGGCAGAGAAGGCATCAAATCAAATTACCTTTGAATCTCCAACAAATGCATCAAAAACAGCCTCTGTTGCCAATGTGGCTGACAAGGGTATAATGCCACCAGTCATCAATTTTGCAAAGCAGGCTATATCTGGTTGACAGCAAAGTAATTCTGCAGCAGACTAAAGAGCCAAATAATACTCCTATCAAAAACTAGACGATAATGGAAAAGAAAAGGATTCCACAAACTTATGGGCAACTAACCTCGGCTCCCAAACGCCAAAAACCAGTAAAAACCTCATCAAAAATAACTGGAATTTTTCGACTTCGGCATTCTTTAACAAGAATGCGTTGGAAAAGTGGATCAATCATTTGCATTCCACCAGCAGCTTGTATCACTGCAAAACCCAGATCAAAATCATTCTCATGTACTTATGACATCATATAGGCACTTTTTTTAGAGCCATCTAAATAAACATGTGAATGAGTATAAGTTACAAAGCTGCTATTTTTAGAGCCATCAAACAGGCCACCGAAACATTTTTTAGCATGAACTTTATTCAACTCAAAATAAGTACAAACCGTGAGGGGGTCCAACATTCCAACCAAACTCATGCAATACCTATGGAGATATAGTTCGTCCTAATATGGATATCTAGACTTTATGGTTTTTCCTACCACAAGTTCACAATTTAGAGGGCCAATCACCATCAAGACCAATATAATAACGTGCAATGAATTTTCCAAACCCTCTTTTGTATGTCTACAACAAATGTGAAAAGTCAATGGGGGTACAAAATATGGAGCATTGAAATCAATCCTCACACTAGAAGATATCACTAAGTGACGATTACCCAAAAAAAGTTAAAAAACAATTTAGTTAGATGATAGGAGACCTTGACCATTCGCAACAGACAGAATCAGTGGTTGCATAAAAATATACAGTGAGTACAAACTTCAAAACAAAAAGAAACTTGACAGATAGATAATATTAATAAATACTAAATATTATAATCTTGCCTGGTTCTATAATCAATGCTCCATTTGCGTAAAAGAAACTTGACAGATAGATAAGATTAATAAATACTAAATAGTAAAATCTTGCCTGGTTCTATAATCAATGCTCCAATATGGGTAAACTTTGTTGAACCCGAATGTCGCAATAACTCTTGCGATATATATAATGAATAAATATCAGCAAGATTTGAACTATCCCTGCTCTTGTTAAAAATCTCATCACGCAAGTTGAAGTCTGTTGCAAAAGTTAGCTATTATTAAATGACGATGAGAAAATCTGTGGACCAGGGACTAACATGATACACTTACATATATCTTCTGCTTTCAGTTTTTCAAGATGTATCCTTTCAGGAAGGGAAAGTTTCCAATTGGCATTGCACAAGAAAACCATTGGGGGATCCAGAAAGCAACCTCTTCCAGTATACCTGAATTTTTTTGTAGATACGTCATAACAACCCACTATATCACGCTTCATTACACAACATTTAACCAGTAGAAGAAAATCAGTCTGGAAAGAGTAAGCCAAAAATAATAATCTTGATATAGTTGACCCATCATGTACAGAAGGCAAATTCAGCCTCCGAACACAAGATTCATGGTAGCTCAAGATTGTAATTATTAAAAGTATCAAGAAATTTGATGCCATTATGTCTTTAGTTGAGAAGATCCTATACCATGGTTGCTGGAGAAATCCAGTATAAACTGATGGTGCTTGCGCTTCCATAGCACCCAAAGTATCACCATGATATGACCCCCTAAGAGCTAAGACCTGGATACAGGATGCCGAAACACAATGATTAGCCACAGTGATGTTATCAACCATACTATCAACATCTGTATAAGGTGATGTTCCAACTCAATCTTACTTTAAAGATGCAAATTTTATAAGTCTTGGGCGGGCAAGAATAAATAACAAATAGGTAAATGCAGCTAAAAATTTCCCAAACAACTCGGCCTTGCTGTAAATAAGTAACCTGCGTCACTAAAAAGGGCAAACCCAGTGTACGAAGCTCCCGCCACTGCAGGGTACTGGGGGTTGTAGAAGTATGCAGCTATATGCAAAGAGTTTGTTTCGGCGACTCGAACCTATGACCTCCAGGTCACAAATGGGGCAAATAAAATAAAAAACCATAGAAGAAAAAAATGTTTATTTTTTTAAAACACATTTGTATATATATTTAACGATGAAGAGAGAATAAACTAGAAGGACAAGAAGTCCACCATCAAGCTAAGTTATCCAAAAAATATCTCAATGAGGGACGCTCACCATAAATCATTGAGATCCTCAACTACACCCAAGAATGATAGAAAAAGAAGGCCGAAAATCTATGATATTCGTCATTCCTACTACCAACCAAAACCCCTGTAGAAAGAGGCTCAACATACGAGGGAAACCAAATTCTCCCCTAACACGACACAAATCGAGATATAAGGCTTTGTAACCTCTCCGCACCTGCAACATGTTAGAACCAAGGTTCTAAAAAACGCGGCACGTGATCGAGGCGTGGAGGCCAAGCCTTACGCCTTAGAAGCCTAGGCAGATCTTTAGCGTAAAAAGGCTTTTAGGCCGTCTTAATATATTTTAATATTTTTTTAAGTATAACAAGGATATTAAAATACTAAAATTGTACATATCATAAAAATATGTCTAAATATATGCAAATTAAAATACTATTTGATTATTTTGGATGAGATAATGGTCCGGTTAGTTAAAAAATTCTTTAAAAGGCGATATCGTTTCACTAAAGCATTGTTGTTTTTAGGAAAAAAATAAGGCGTAAAAATCTTAAGGCAGGGCATTTCTCCCAAACCTCAAGCCTAGGCGGGTTTTTTAGATCAGTGGTTAGAACTAAGCTTGTTGAGATCAATAATCAAAAAAAGTCTTGGCATTAAGGGGGGTCTTTAGCATTACAAATGAAATTAGCAAATGCAAAAGACATTTGACGCGTGAACGGCACCAAATAGAAATAAAAACAACTAGAGAAACTCTTGCAAATTTAATAATGAATTGTAAATTTATAGTGCTAGGTGAGGGGAATATTCTCATAAAGATGCTAGTAACTAGGGAAATTTCTAGTACTAGTGAGGTTAAGGGTGATGATGTCACCTATGGGTGACCTCGGTCATAACATCAATAGCTACTAGCCAACATAATATCTACCCACTAA
Organism: Sambucus nigra; assembly: GCA_949130495.1. Lineage (NCBI taxonomy): Eukaryota > Viridiplantae > Streptophyta > Magnoliopsida > Dipsacales > Adoxaceae > Sambucus > Sambucus nigra. The sequence continues at coordinate 375,391,376 of OX422221.1, forward strand.
AATAAGGGTAAGAATTAAAAGAACAGAAATACAAAATATTGCAATTTGGCCCTGGTTATTTTCAATGAATACGGACTTGCAAGAAATAAGCATGTAGAACCCTTCTCACTAAATCTTCATTCAAAGTCTAGATAAGCAATAGAGTTAAGAAGGGTTCACCAAGCTAAAATCACTCCTCAACTATTCTATCGTACAAGTTCCTAAAGAAATATACATCCTCAATCCAAAGAAAAAAAACCATACACAAGAAAGCTAGGCATCTAAAGGAAAGATGTATTGTGTGAAAAATTGAGGAATCAACTTGAATCAAGTAAAAAGTTTTTACTTGATTCTAAAAATTTTTGATGTAGCGAGAGAGAGATGGGGGTCTTGATCCACTGGGGGGAGGGAGAGAGAGAGAGGGGGAAAATATGTTTTTATTCATTTTATTTTTATTATTATCTTATTAATTATCCTTAGCATATAGCATTAGTATTTAGTATTCAGTATTCATAAAGGATTATCTATTATTTATTTACTTATTTGACTAGATTTAGGACTAGCATAAGTTTTTAATAAATAAGATCTTCGGCCCCTTATCAATCAATGAGAGTTTAGATTGTTTCGTGCTTGGTACCAGAGCTACGTCAATCGTCGTCTCACCGGAATATTTATGCCGCCAAGGAAGTTCCACCGTGTGGAGGAGGTCTCTAGTCACTTGTCGACTCAAATCCAATACCTAGTCGAGTCCCTCACCACACCCACCTGGCTCCATTGGCCGCAAAACGTTAAAAAATTTATGCCGCCAAGGAAGTCGGGTTGTGCGGAGATTGTTAGTCACTTGTCAACTCGGATCTAATACCTAGCCGAGTCCCTCAATTTACCCACCTGGCTCCCTTGGCCACCACCTACAGCAGGCCTACAGCCTTGGATGGTGACATCTGGCCACTAGCCCTCAATCTAATGTCTCGCCGTGGGTCCCTGCATGTTCCAGTCTCTTTGCCTATTCCACAAGAAAGCACCGTTCTTTTTTTTAGGTTTAAGGAAGCCGGTGCAGTTTTTGGGTTAAAACATGTGAGTTTAAAGTGTGCGTGTAGTGTTTAAAGTGTGTTTTTATATATTTTGTATTTGTAATTTTATTTGTATTTGTATATATTTTGTAAAAAGAATGTATTTATATTTTTTTATTTTTTGTAAAAAAAAAATACTTTGAATATAAACAAATCTAATATTCTGGAAAATAATTTTAAATATTCTGAAAATAGATAATATTCTGGTAAAAAACTTATTATTAATTTTTATACAAGTGGAAATTAATCAAAAAACTGTGAAATTATTTATTTAAAAAAAATGAACATTCTTTTTATCAAAAAAAATGTTGACTTAAAACATGTGAGTTTAAAGTGTGCGTGTAGTGTTTAAAGTGTGTTTTTATATATTTTGTATTTGTAATTTTATTTGTATTTGTATATATTTTGTAAAAAGAATGTATTTATATTTTTTTATTTTTTGTAAAAAAAAAATACTTTGAATATAAACAAATCTAATATTCTGGAAAATAATTTTAAATATTCTGAAAATAGATAATATTCTGGTAAAAAACTTATTATTAATTTTTATATAAGTGGAAATTAATCAAAAAACTGTGAAATTATTTATTTAAAAAAAATGAACATTCTTTTTATCAAAAAAAATGTTGACGATAATTATATAAAAAAAAATACTAGACAACATTCTTTTCTAAAGAAAAAATGGTCGGAACTTTTATTATAATCTATAATTTTTATAAACTTTAATTTTTACAATTTCTTATAAAACATAACTTTTTTATAAAACTGTATTTTTTTATAAATCCAGTTTTTTTATTTGATATAATTATCGTCAACATTTTTTTAATAAAAAGAATGTTCATTTTTTTATATAAATAACAAAACAGTTTTTTATTAACGTTCATTTCAATAAAAAAAAAAAATAATAATACTTTTTTTTTAAATAACCGACTATTTTTTTAAATAAAAACTGACTTTTATGATTTTTATATTTTTAGAATATTAAAAAAATTATTTTCCTGAATATCATGATTTTTATATTCAAAACATTGTGTTTTTTATTTCCAAAATATTACATATTTTAAAATAGATAATAGACTTTTAACAAAATATTATATTTGCTCAAACTAAAGTATATATGTAAAGAAAGAAACTTTAGTGATTTTAGTGTTTAAAGTTATATGTATATATATATATATATCGTATTTGTATTTGTATTTGTACATTTAAGTTTTTTTTTTTGTAAAACAAAAATCACATATGCATCCTTTTTAAAAAAAAATAACTCTAAATTCTATTTTTTTACCATAGTTGACGTTTTTAAATAGCATTTGCATTCTTTAAAAAAAATACAATTTAGAGTTATTTTCTTTAAAGGATGCACATAATTTTTTTTTACAAAAAATATACAAATACATTTTTTTAGTATAGTTATTTTTTACAACATTAACCCTTGTAAAAAAATAACATTTGCATCCTTTAAAAAAAGTACTCTACTAAAGAATAAAAGTAGAGTTATTTTTTTAGTAGAGTTAATTTTTAATAACTTTGGAAAAAAATAACATAATAAATAAAATAACATTTGTATCTTTTTATTTTGTAGAATGACTCCTAAACTAGATTTTGGGTGGGAGCATGGAACTGCTGTTGGTGGAAATAAGAAGAAGATTGCTTGCAATTATTGTAATAAGGTCGTTAGTGGTGGTGTAACCAGATTAAAAGAACACTTGGCGGGAGTGCAAGGCCATGTCGAACCGTGTCGCCATGTTCCTAGAGAGATAGCAACTAATATTAAAAAAAATCTTAGAGATGGCATGAAGCAATGGGCCCTGGAGAAGAGGAAGAAGGAGAAACAAGTAGAGAATTTGCAAGAGCAAACCCAATACTATGATGAAGATGATGCCAGTGAAGATAGTGATGACGTTAATGAAGATATCACCCGTTTAGAATTAGCACAGTTAAAAGCTGCTATAAAAGAAAGTCAAAGAATGGCAGGAGAACAACGTAGACATTCAGTTTCCGGGGAAAGGCCATCTACATCTGTGCTTAAGCGACCACATGTGTCACGATCGTGATCATTGACCCTTCCATGTTTAGGTCGAGGAAGTTTACTCAGAAAACTGTGAAATCCATGTTCTCTAAAGATGGAGTCAAGAAAGTTGGGAAGGCTATTAGCAAGTTCTTTCATTTTAATGCCATCTCGTTTCATGCTGGTGATAGTGGACCTGCCTATCAGCATATGATTGATACGATTGATACGGAGGGTCCGGGGATTAAAGTTCCAAGTGGTTATCAGATTGGAGGTGTTTATTTGGATGAGGAGGTAGATGAGGTGGATGCGTACATAGCAACTCTAAAGGAGAAATGGTCAGAGTATGGTTGCACAATCATGTGTGACGGGTGGAGTTCAAGGACGAAGAAGCCTATCATAAACTTCATGGTATACTGTGATCGTAATATGATATTTCATACTTCTGTTAACACGACTAACAAAATCAAGTCGACGGATTATATTTTTTCCCTTATGGATAAAGTTGTGGAGGAAATTGGCGAGGCTCACGTCGTACATGTTGTAACTAAAAACCAGCCAAATTTTAAGGCGGCTCGCGCGTTATTGATGGCGAATAAGAGACACTTATTTTGGTCACCTCGTGCAGCACATTGTCTTGATTTGATGCTAAAAGAAATTGGAAATATGAAGTCAATCAAGTCGGTATTGAATGATGCCAAATCAATTACATCGTTCATATATAACAGTAAAAAAGATGTGAATTTAATGGAGTATACCAGAGATAGGGAGTTGCTAAGGCCAGGCATTACGAGATTTGCTACCGAGTTTATTGCCCTTGAGAGTCTCATTCGCTATCAGTCTGAGTTGAAGCGAATGTGTACCACGAATGAATGACGTGAATACAACCGTGAGAGGACCCGAAGGAGTGCAGCTACTAAAGTGTCGGATTTAATTCTAGCAGATCGATTCTGGCAACGGGCTGCCGAAGTTGCTAATATTATAGAGCCCTTAGTATTGCTTTTGAAGATCGTAGACTAGGATAAAAAGCCTACACTTTCTATCATTTACAAAGGGGTGAATAAAGCAAAACTAGCAATCCAGGCAACTGTTAGAAACTGGAAGAAGTATTGGCAAGTGATCGATGGAAGATGGGAGAGACAATTGCACCGAGACTTGCATGCCGCGGGATATTTCTTAAATCCGGTGTTTCAGTATTCATCTAATTTTTCAAACCATCCCAAGATAAGAGTCGGACTTAAAGAGGTCATCAAAAGGCTAGAGTCAGACATACAAAAATGGGCCTTGGCAATAAATGAGGTATCACATTTGTTTCCATCGAATTATATTTATCTCATATATGTATTGTTTCTAAATTGATTTGTTTTCTTTTTAGGTTAAACTCTTTACGGATATGAGAGGGGAGTTTGGTTCAGATCTTACCAAACAAGCAATCAGATCAAATCTTCCAGCTGAGGAGTGGTGGAAAAATTACGGTGGTGATGCTCCCAATCTTAGGCGCATTGCTATCAAAGTTCTGAGTCAAACATGCTCATCTTCGCGCTGTGAGAGAAATTGGAGCACATGGTCTCTCATCCATACAAAACTTCGCAACCGATTGGCAATAAAAAAAATTGCATAAATGGGTGTATGTGCATTACAATTCGCGACTTAAAGTTAGGAATTTGATGTACATGCGAGATACCGAAGATTTCTACAATCCGATAGACTTGAATTTAATATTTGAGGAGGATGACATCTTGGATGAGTGGACCCGAGAGAATGATAAAGGGGTCTTAACAGCCGATGACTTAGACTGGTTGGATGCAGGTATTCAACAAAGCGAAGGGGAAGGACGACGGGGGGGTCACAATCAACCGGCATCGGTCAGTGTTCTTCCAGTTCTGATGATGATCAAGGTGATGATGATAGTTGGCAAGATATTCCTGGTACTTATGGTAATCATGAAGACAAGGTTCTAAAAGGCGCGAGGCGTGGTTGAGGCATAGAGGTCAAGCCTCAAGCCTTAGGCGCGCCTAGGCGAAGCCTATACGTAAAAAGGCGTTTTTCCTTTTTTTATCATTTTAATTATTCTAAGGCTAGTAGTATAATAAAATAATACATACCTTGAATTTTGAAAATATATCCATATGTTTGGTAGCCATCTTTCTCATATGCATGCTCCATAACCAATATTTGTCAACTAATCCTTTGTTTTTGTTTTTTAAAGTGTACCTTAAGCCTTTTACCAAGAATAAGGCGTAATAAGGCGTAGGCGATGCGTTTCTCTCAAGCCTCAAGCCTAGGCGGGCTTTTAGAACACAGCATGAAGATGATGACGATGACGACGACGACGATGATGATGATGATGGTGGTGGTAGGGGAGATGTTAGTAGAGGAACAGCGAGTGGTAGCCGACAAAGGAGTGGCCGTATTTTTATTGATTTTATTTATTGAGATTAATTAAATTAAAAGGGATAATTAATTCAAAATTAAGCCGGATTTAATTAATAGCGAGATGAGAGTTAGTATTTGATTATGATAATTATGTTGAATACTACTGAGTGAATATGGTAATATATGATTAATGAATTTATTAATATTGTCGCGAGTTATAATTACAAAAATTTTGAAAATTAAGTTAAGACGCGCGGGTCAGTTGTGTCATGAACCAATTTAAAAGTAAATTATTTTTACATCATCCGTATGGTCATTTCGAGTGCGCCAACGTGTCCGGATGGGTCGAGATAGTCAGAAAACATTAGCCAAGGAGTTCCGGACATTTCAGGCCTAACCGACAACCCAAGAGGGTATTTTAGTCATTTTGACTTTTTGAGGAATTATAACCCACGAATTTTAGACTTAATATATTAGCCAACACCAGAACTATTAGGGTTATCACAACCAAAAATAACCAACGGCAGTTAGAGAGGAAGAGAGGAAAGTTCCCAAAGGAGAAACCACCTTTAGAGGTTTTTGCACCACCGTCACCACCACCGAATAGATCGAAAAGAGAGGATCATTCCCACACCGTCTGCTTCAAAGGATCAGAATCTCTAATTCAAGGCAAGTGATTTATCTTGCAATGATTTAAGGCATATATTTTACATGATAGTTTAGATTTGAAGACAAATTATGTAAGATCGTAATAATGTGAAAATTGGAGACTAAATTATGAACTTGAATAGGGTTGCATGTAGTGGATCTTTTGGAATTATTAAGTGAACGAAATTATAAATTAAGAGTTAGGAAATCACGAAATCAAATTGAGATTTATGATGATTTTTAAAGAGGTGATAAAGAACTAGGGTTAATAATATTATTAAAGACTTTTAATCCAAGAAATCAATAATCTGTGATGTTTTGATGAATCTTGAACGTTGAAACTAGTGTAGTAATGTTGGTTTAATATCTAGTATACTCATTTGGGAGTTTGGGACGTTGTAATGTGAATTGGAGGTGTAAAAATGGTAGAATCCGTAACTGTTAAAGGAATTCTGGGCAGATAACTGCTTGATCAATCGATCGACCCAAGAATGTCGATCGATCGACTGTTCGATCGATCGATCGACTGTTCGATCGATCGACCCCTCTGGAAAAAAGTGAAATATTTTCCCTTTATTGAGTAACTTCCAACTTTTAGAACTCTTTTAGTGATGATTGATTGAATATATTGGTACTTAGGGAAGACCAGTAGGATGGTATTTGTAGCCCGGAAAATGATTAGATTTAATTGAGGTGGAGTGGTAAACTTACGAATATCCAACCCGAGGGATACGATTAAAATTTGTGAGAACCTGAATATATATTAAGCTCCAATTATAATTCGAGGTTAAGGACTGAAAAGGGGAACTTTAAATACTGAGATAACTTTAGAGACTAGCGGGAGACTTAGTAACCTTTTTGGAATAGGGTATGCATTCGGAACTATACGTCGAGAATTATCACGCTAAACCTATTGTGTAGAATTAATGGGATGATATTATTATATGTGTGAGACTTACGATATAGGGCTGGAATGTACCTATACTAAAATGATGATTACCTAAGTTGTGTGAATACTTAGTATATGGATGATTATGTGTATGACATACCTACCATACTTGCTATCACGGGAGGTTGATTTTCGGGAAAGGACCGTCTTATCTTTGTGTGCCTTCGGGGGGATTCAGACTGGTACCTTAAGAACATAGGGCTGTGAATGCTTATTTGTGAGTTGATAAGTCAGCTGACCATGAGAGCGTAGGTATGTGCGTGACCCATGGGTATGTGAACTATGTTCGCCTCCACTATGTGTGATTTGTATTGAAACGGTTCCTGAGCGATTCGGAACACGTGATCCTTATGTAAGTGATGTACCGGGATTCGATAGCAGAGTATGCGTGCACCACAGCTTAGCTTAGGGGTGCCGTATATATGTATATATGTAATGGGAGTGACTTATATATGTACTTGTGACTGATTCACTGCTACTTAATAGATGCGAATAACAAAGGGATTTAATTGAGTTAAGAATAATGTAGACTTGACCAATACTTGAGCTAAGTAATCTGATTATTGAATGTGTGAGTTATAAATATATTTTATTTAAATAATATAGGTGGCATCTAAAGTAAGAACCGTCTGAACGGGGGTAGATTAGACTAGTCAGGTAGTGGTATAACTAGGTGGAATTTTTAGGCGTGCACAATAGTTGAGGGATGAGGATCTCAAGTGAGGGCACATGATTAACATGTTAAATATATGTGTTGTTTTAGATTGTAATTTAAAAACTTGTTGCTTTTAAAATATTTTCACCACGGCTCTGACCCGTTTGCTTTCAAATCTATTTCTTTATGTAAAAACATTTTAGGTGCCCAGCCACAGGGGCGCCAAGCTTAGGAGTTCCATTCCATTGACGTGCTGTAGCTGCTGTGGAAGTTACAGGATCTCGTTACTAGACGCCTCCACATCTATCCTTGCTTCTTTTGGGAGTCATTTATTCCAGTTAGGGCATGTCGCCCATTCTCTTAAGTGACAACAGTTTTAGACCCTCATTTTATTTCAGTCTTGGGATTTTATGTATTCAGACTATTGCGCTTAGTTTTATTACATTGCCATTATTATTGGAGTAGTTACTCCAGACATCTGTTATTTCTTTCTGTTGATTACCTTATAGGATTGTTCATGTGATGGTTGGATGATGATTTAAATTATTTTGTTGATGGTTAATTTGAACATTAAAATTTGTCCCTTCACTATTTTATATATTAGGTGGTTAGTAATTAATTAAATGTTTTCGATAGTGATGCTATGAAGTAAACCAACTTGACATTTTGCATTAATTTAAATAAAGGAGTAGCTACCCGGTATTTAATTAGTTGGGGTGTCACAGGTGGTATCAGAGCATCAGGTTCTAGAGTCCTTAGGATCTATACGGCTTGTTATGTTTCCGCGTAGCGTCCTTTGATATAGAGCCTTATATTTTAGGATTGTTGGACTCTTGTGTATCATACGTTCTTCAGCTATTTTGAGATATTAACTGTGGACTTACAAGATTTCTCTCTCATTTCAGATGCCTCCTCGACGTGCACAGCGTTCCCAGGGGTGCCCAACCCGAGCCTCAGCCTGCACCAGTTCAGGGTTCTATGAATGCTACTGAAGTTGCCGCTATTATAGCACAGGCGGTAAATGCAGCACTAGCATGGTGCAGCAGGCACCACCTCAGGCACCGGTAGTAGCCCCAGTCCAGGCTCATGCATTCCCGTCTGCTTGGGAACGTGTCTGTGATGCCTTTCAGAAGGCGCACCACCCGGAGTTTGCAGGGAGCTCCGACATTGTTGTGTCGAGCCAGTGGAAGGACATCCAAAGACATTTGAGAATGTATGAGTGTACAGATGTGCAGAGGCATATACTGGCGACGTTTAAGCTGGTTGGAGCAGCATTGCAGTGGTGGGAGTCCATTACCACCGCCGAGGAGAGAGATGTTCTTCCCATTCAGGAGTTCTGGGTGCGGTTCGACCACAAATATTTCCCCTCAGCAGTTCCGACAGAGATGAGGCGGAAATTGATGAATCTTAAGTAGGAAGGGAGGGCAGTGGCAGAGTACGAGGCCGAATTCACCAATCTCCTGAACATAGTTCCCAATGAGATCCCTACTGAAGAGTAGGACTGTAAAACAAAGCAAGTTATTCGAGCTCGACTCGTGTTTGTTCGGATAAAAGCTCGTTCAAGCTCGACTCGTAAGGTAAACAAACCAAACTTGAACAAAATTTTAAGCTCGTTACCTTATTGAGCTTGACTCGAATTCGGCTCGATTACAAATAATCATACAAAAATAGTGTAAAAAATTCAAGCTACTCGAGCTCGGCTCGTGTTCGTTTGGATTAAAGCTCGTTTGAGCTCGGCTCGTGAAGTAAACAAAACACATATGAATACATTTTTAAGCTCGTTAATCTTTTCAAACCAAGCTTGAGCATCCTAGTATTCGGATCGGCTCGACTCGTTTACACCCCTACTGAAGAGAAGAAGATCCAGAAGTTCATGGATGGGTTGAGGTGGAGGATTCGTCAGCACCCAATGTTTAAAAAGGCGTTTGAGGCTTACGCCTCAAGGCGGGGAGGGCAAAAAATGCCTCGAGGCTTAAGCCACAGGGTTGAATTTGAGGCATACGCCTCAATGCGCCTCGAGGCTTACGCCTCGCCTCGCCTCGCGCCTTTTTGCTGAGCGAAAAAAAAAACTGTTGTCCTTTTTTTTTGTTTTAAAACTGCACTTAACTTACACTATTTACAATTGTAACTTAAGAGAAATTTTTAAAAAATAACCAATATGTTACTGAAACTTAAAAAATTGATTTTGTCAATTTGATTTTGTTTGAAATAAATGTACTAAATTAAACTCAATATGACTTTTTTTTTTTTTTAAGTTTTCTGTTTTTTGGTTTTCAAGTTAGATTAATATGTTACCTTTAACTAAACTGAATATATATTAAGAAAGTAATATATTTTAAACGTTGCTGTTTTTTTCAATAAACTTAGGTTGATATGTTTTATTATTTTTTTAATACAATTGCTGGTTTTTTAATCTTAGCTTGAAAATCAATATTTTTTAATAAATTTGCTTGTTAAGTTGCATTGATTAATTTACTGTCATATTATAAAATAACAAATATGTGAATGAAGCTAAAAAAATGATTTTTCCAATATGATTTTGCATTGATTAATTTATTGTCATATTGTAAAATAACCAATATGTTAAAATTGATTTTCTCAACTTACTTTTTTTTCTTAAAGTTATCTCCGGGGTACAAAAAAATGTCAAACTATGTGAGAAAGTGCTCAAGGATGTTTTTTTTTCAGTTTTATTTTAAATTTCTTTGTTATTTTATTTTTATGGTTTTATTAGTATTTTTTTAAATATTATTTTGGTCTTTTTTTTTTCTTTTCGGTGAGGCTTACGCCTCGCCTCTCCGTGATTAAAACGCCTCGCCTCGCCTCGCCTTTCGCCTTTTTAAACAATGTCAACACCTGCTAGGGAATCTCTCGTTGGCCACCTATTCAGATGTGGTTAACGCAGCATTACTTCACTGCCATGACCACCACTTTCATTTGTCAGAGGGTAAGCGCGCAAGAGAGTCCAGCCAACAGGGCATGATAGGGGGTAACGGTGCCAGCAGGGCACAGTCAGCTCAGGGTCAGCACAGGCAGGGTGATCAGAGTTCCCAGCAATGGGATTCAAAGAAATTTAGATCAGGAGGTTTCAGGCATGGTCAGGGAGGTTTTAGGCATGGCCAGCAGAGTCAGCACAACCATCAGGGCCAGCAGCAGCTTCAGTACGGCCAGCATGGCCAGGGTAGGGGTGGTAACGCCCATCAGGGCCATGGGCAGCAGGGTCAAAGAGGGGGAAACTTCGCAAGGAAATGTTTCATATGTGGCAAGATTGGCCACAAACGCCAGGAGTGTCCTGATAGGGGCAAGACCCCGCAGCAGCAGCAGCAAAGTGCTCGACAGGAACCCCAAAGACCGATGTTTCCCGCCGCCCTCCCAGCACCACCACAAATGCCAGCACTGCCACCTATTCCAGCAGTCCCAATTCAGCAGGGGCAGCTCCAGTATGGTCGGGTTTATAACCTTCAACAGGCCGCAGTCCCGCAGGATCCACCCGCAATTGAGGGTATGTTTTCTATTCAGGGGACTATGGGGCGTATTTTATTTGATAATGGAGCCACACACTGTTTTATTGCCATGAGATTTGCGCTCGCTATGGGATTATTAGATACCGGGAGAGCACTGTCACTTGTGTAGATTCACCGTTGAGTAGAGGTTCTGTGATTTCCTTTATATGTAGAGGCGTGGGTGTAGAGATTGAGAGATTTACTTTACCTGCTGACATGCTAGTATTAGATACGTCCGAGTACGATGCGATTATTGGTATGGATTGGTTGGTTACGTATAGAGCCATGATTGATTGTTTGAGTAGGAGTATTATTTTTGCCATACCCGGTCAGGAGATGTTCCTAGTGGCGATGCCTCGTTCTGAGGGAGGATCATCCACTCACTTGTACTATATAGAGGAGGAGACCTCTAAAGAGGTGGTGATACCACTTGATTCGATTTCAGTTGTTAGGGAGTTCGCTGATGTGTTCCAGGATATTCCGGGATTACCTCCTAGTATGGAGATAGACTTTGTTATAGATTTGGCGTCGGGCACTCAGCCGATAGCCCGCGCACCTTACTGTATGGCTCCAGCGGAGACTACGGGAGCTACGGGATCAGATAGAGCAACTGTAAGGTCAGGGGTTTATCCGTAGGATTACTTCGCCGTGGGGTGCTCCTCTGCTGTTTGTTAAAAGGAGGGATGGATCTTTGAGGTTGTGTGTCGATTACTGGGAGTTGAAAAAAGTCGCGATACGGAATAAGTATCCGTTGCCCCGAATCGATGACTTATTCGACCAGTTGAGAGGAGCTGCCTTCTTCTCAAAGATTGACTTGAGATCGAGATACCATCAGTTGCGTATTAGGGAGCAGGATGTCTCGAAGACTGCCTTCTTGACGAGATATGGTTCCTACGAGTTCAGGGTTATACCTTTTGGCCTGATCAACGCCCCAACCGTGTTTATAGACTTGATGAATAGGGTGTTCAGAGAGTTCCTGGACCAGTTCCTCATTGTCTTCATTGATGACATTCTGGTTTACTTCCAGACCGAGGAAGAGCATGTCGAGCACTTTGCAGACACTACGTTGGCACGAGTTGTATGCAAAATATGAGAAGTGCGTGGCTGAAGGAAGTTCAGTTTTTGGGGCACATTATTTCTGACAGGTGTTGATCTGGGGAAGGTTGTAATACCCTGTATTTTTATGGCTTCTAATTTGGGGATTCATTAAATTTAAATTGAGATATTCATTTAATATTAATCCGGAAATTATTTTAAATATTTACTAGCGTGACGAGAGTTAGTAATTATTGAGAATTTGTTGAATATTACTAGATGAGTAAAGTAATATATAAGAATGATTGTATTAAAATTGTCCCGAATGAATAAAATGGCAATTATGGAAATTTAACTCGAGACGCGCCTGTGTCGTGTCGGGACTAAATTACTATTATTAAAAGTGAATAAATTATATGTCACCCGTATGGTCATTTCGAGTGCGCCAACGTGTCCGGAAGGGTCGAAATAGTCAAAAAAGTATACCCGGGAGTATAGTTTGGGCCTCGAGGCGTTTTTAGGCCTAATTGGCATCCCGAGAGGGTATTTTAGACATTTTTGTATTTTTGGATAATTAAACCCACGAATTTCCCTAAGGTATATTAGCAATTTGAGTTAGGCTTTAGGGTTAACAATCACAAAAGTTGAGAACGGCCATTAGAGAAGAAGGTAGGAAGTTTTTCAAACAATCCAAGGCCAAGAAGAACTCATCCGTTTGCACCGCCACTACCACCAAAACGTAGATCGCACGAAGAGGAACGCAACCATACCTTTTTCATTCACAAATCAGAACCCTTGAATTAACTTGCTTTTCTTTTAGTTATTGTTTCATCCATGTTAGATTAGGATGTTTATACACATGTTTCATAAAATAATTTGAGGAATTGAGGATTTAATCACATGTCTTGATGGAAATAAATATATTCTGGACATTCCAATCATAGGTAGAGAATAACCCACGAATTTGTATGAGTTTAGAAGCAAGAAATCTGGAAAAAGGATTAAAAGAATGAAAGTTTATGAAAATTGGGGTTACTGTTAAATATGATGATTTATCCAATAAATTGTATACCTTTGATGAATTTGGACCTGTTTCACGTAGGAAATCATGTATATAGGTATATATAACTAGTAGTATTGTTGTTTAGGTGTTTGGAAATCGTTAATGGCGTTTTGGAGTAATTTGGTAGGTGAAACCCGTAGGTTGAAAACGCAGTTTCTAGGCAAGAACTGCTTGATCGATCGATCGACCCAAGAACCTCGATCGATCGATCGAACCCCCTTTCTTCGATCGATCGACCCCTCCTGGAAAACTGTATATTTTTTCCCTTTTTGTTTAATCCGGTTTAAATACATAGGAACCTTTGATTATTATTTAAAGAGTATAATGGGTCGTGAGGAAGACTAGTAGGGTCCAAATAGACTCCGTTGAATGAAATTTAATATGGGATGAAATTGTGGGTTAACGGGGAATTTCGTTACACATTAGAGATTGTGCGTAAGATCGTTAATGAATTGAGGGCCTCGTGAGAGACTTAAACCAGAAGGTTAGAAGGGGTATACCTACTGAAATTGTATTTAACAAAAGAGAATACTTCGAGAGATGAGAAGTAAGTGTGAAATAAATTTTAAGTGGGAATAAAATAAATGGATCCCTTATGCGAGATAATTGGGTAAAAATTGTACTAAATACGGTTAATAATAATTATGGGTCGTGGGCGAGCCTTGTTGGAAATTGTGTATCTATATATGGTCGTGTGACTCTGTACATATATTAAATACTTTAATTGTGAATAATCATACTCGCGCTACTTGCTATCACGGGGGTTGCCGCGCCGGGAGAGTCTTATCTCGATGGGACCTTTATGAGAGATATTGACTTGTACCTTAGAACATAGGATTCCTTGGTACAGGCTATCTGAGAATGATAGGCAGACGGTCCTAAGAGACGTGAGGGGTATGTGTTGACCTCTTAGTGACTTGGAACTATGCTTCGCCTCCATTTTGTGTGTATTGTGTTAATGCAATTCAAGAGTGATTCCGAACTAATATTTTCCTTAATACGAGTGATACGGGGACTTCATAGCAGAGTATGCCAGCACCATAGAATTTATGTGGGGTGCCGATAGTATATGTAATATATGAGTGACTGATATATATATATAAAATAAAGGAGGAGGGACTTTTTGTCCTCCCCAACTGATGGCTCGGATTAAATCTAAGGAATTTGGTCTTTATCAATTAACGGATGAGATTTAATCTAAGTAAGGATACGAGATGATGCAGATGAAAGAAATCTAAGGGCTGAGACAGACACACATGCACGCATGATTTGTTGGCTTGCGTACGAGCACAAGCCTCGAGAAATCAAGAAATCTGTCAAAATCTCCACTCTCTCCAAAAGCAAGAAATCTTAAACCTCTTTAATAACCACCTGTACCTCGAGCCATTCAATATCTCGAACCTCTCAATATCTCGAACCTCTCAATATCTAACCCACTGTAAAGAGCTCAGGAAAAAGTAGATTAATATTCCAAAGCGATCCTATGGAGTGTTATTTTCTAGACGACTATTTGACTCTTGATTTTAAACTTTGGTTTAGGTGAGATCTAACCTCCGACTTCTTTTTTTTTTACCGCCGACCTCTTGATTTTTTATTTTTTTTTTGGTTTTGTAACTTTCAGAGATTGAATGAAGGTGAAACAGAGGTTATTTGCAGAGGTTCGTCGGAGGTCACCCAGGTCCGTCGGTTCTGTCACTCCTCACAACTCATTCAAGCACATTTACAGTCATAAATATCTCTCACTCTCCTAGGAACAACCGTAACCCACATCTATTTCGTATTAATGTTCTCTCTTCTTTATTTTTGTGGGTATTTTACAGTTTTTCCTTGATTAATGTGTTTATTATTTTATTTTTGTGGGTATTTCGCATTAATGAGCTGATCATTGGGTTTTAGTTTATCATTTAGGAAGATGAGTTGATCGCTGGGTTTGCTTTATTTTTGTGGATTTGGGTTTGCTTTATTTTTGTTGGAATCAAATCTGTTTTCAAAAGCTCTACAGCAATCGCTTTTTAGGGAAGATGAGCAGTTGGGTAAACTAAAATCTTTGGAGTTTAGTTTCTGTAGCAATCGCTCTGCAGCAATCGCTGGATGTTGAGGTAAACTAAAATATTTGGAGTTTAGTTTCTAATGAGGATCTTTAACAGTTCGTTATTTTTTCCCATATATTTGAATAAAGCATGTTCTTTTTATGATCTTACTAATATCTATGTATCTTTAATTTTCGATAGATGAACAGATGTAATTCTGTAACGAAGGTGATTTTGAATAGATGAACGGAGGTGTATATTTTCTTGATCAGGCTGCTCCGATCCCAGTGTGGACATTATTTAGGCCCCTGTGTGTTTGTGTTAGGGGTTGATGATAGAAATCTCTCTCACGGGGTACTATCTCTCTCTCTGAAAGTATGTTTTAAATTTCTTGGAAAATTTGTTTTGTTTGTTAACTTTTCACCGGAGGGTAGCCACCGCTATTTTAAGATTGATGGGTTTCCACCATAGCTTCTCATAGATTCTTGACATTTCATATCCGATATTTGATCCCATGTCATCTACTCAAATGAAAAGGAACAAAACTCAATATCATTAGCAAAAAAGGGTCAGTTCACTGAGAAACAAATTAAAACTAAGATGGTCAGATCACCGGCATCTAAGAAGTGGGATCAGAGATGTCAAAAGGCCATACCTGAAGAGTAGTGATTTGAAAAACAAAAAAAGTAGTGGTATGATACAGAAAAAAATGTAAGATCTAAAAACAAAAGAGTAGTGATGCAGTGATCCCAACCGTTTTAGTTTTAGTTTGTTTCACTTCCAACCTGTCAATTTCGGATATTCACTGAATGATATTTTCTTCAAATGATTTATGTTTGTTGCATCTTACATGTTTATGAGAATGACACCGTAGCCTACATAATTTTTTTCTTTAATATATACCATACATACTGTTACCTTCAAATGTTATCTGTTTCTTATGTTTGTGAGAATGAGCCACTACCCTAAACAGTTTATTTGTTAATTTTCTCATTCAATGACTTTTGTTTCTTGCATGCTAAATTGCGGATAAAGCTCTGCCTGCATATTTTGTTATCTCAAGTATGAACTTAACATTTTGTTTTGGTGTCTTTGGCAATGGGGCATACTTTCTTCATGGTTCGGCTGAGTGCCATCAACCAAAGTAGGATTCTTAATTCTTAATTTTTTGTGGTGACATTTTTCATATCATAGAGTCGAGAGTAGGTGAAAGACTCATTTGTTATGGGTCTCTCTCTCATCTACATACCTACTCACACAGTTACACTATGTCTCCCCTACAATATGTTTAGTTATGGTTATGTTATTTTTGTTTATTACTTTTTGTGAAAGGAAAAGGAGCTTCCCAATGTTGTGTACGAAATATAAGGATAAATGAATTTGCTTATAGTTTCTGCACCTTCTGCAGATCAGCCAGGCTATTGAAGCATTAGCTGGGCAAGAAAAGGCTTTGTAGTCTGTTAAAGGTGGCCTATGATGGGACATCGATCACGTGGCTATTGAACACTGGCTGAGCAAGAAAAGGCTTTGTAGTCTCTGTTAAAGGAGGGCTATGAGGGGACAAAAGTGATGGGTCATTTCTACACCTTTTATGGTTATTTAATTGTTATTAGGTGATGAATAATTTTTTTGGGAAGTATTTTGTGTTCAATGAATATAAGTTGTGTTCAATGAATATCAATTTCTTTTTTATATCTTTATGTAAAAAATTATTATATAAGTTGGAATGTGTTTTAACTTTTGTTTCTCTCTATTGTATATATGGGTTTGTATGTGAATGAATTTGGTGCAATTTTTAATTAGTATACTTTAAAGAAGGGTGATTTGTATTTTAACCCAATTTTTCTTTTCACTCCCCCTTAAAAAAATATAAAATATAGTGTAACATGCATAATTACATGCGTTCAAATATAGTTGTTTCCCCTTTTTATTTGATTTTTTAGCTATTAGTATGGCTTATATTGATGTGAATTTATTTAAGTTTTTAGAATTTTTAGTTATATCGATCTTGAATGAAGTCTTCAAGTGTTTGCTTCAATTCAAATATAATTATAGTTAAATTACTATTGAAAACACAATGGGCAACACTCAAGAAGAGATTCTGATTATCACTTTTCTTTTTCAAATTATAAAACGTTAACTAGAATTTTAAGGATCATCGTTGGTATTAGTGCCAAAATGCTTTCCAAATAATAGATCAATTTGTATTAGTTCACACTTTTAAATACGGGGCTCATATTTAAAAGGTACGAGTCAAATATGACGTCCATATTTAAAAGCTTCAAGTCAAATATGAATCTCATTAACAAAAAAATATGAGTTAAATAAATAGTATATCTTTAAACATTATGCTATAAATATATATTTTTTACAAATACATAGAATTGTAAGTATACTTACATGAATAAAAAAATGTGTTGACTCAGTCAATATTTGACCCGTCCCAAGTACAAAATATCATAGGATCAAATTTATCGTCGTGCCATCGGCACGGGTACACCATAGTACATATATATATATATATATATATATATATATATATATATATATATATATATATACACTTATATATGGGAACTTTCTACTGTGCGTATAAGTAGTTAAGTAATGAATAAATTGCTCCAACTTATTAATAAGTGTTCGGGAACTGTGTAACGGTACGGTGTTGCTCTTAGAAACGTAATAAATCTTGAAGAGATTGATTTTTGTGTAAAATAAACATCATAAGCTTTCTACTTGTCGGGATAAAACTTTATGGAAAAATAAGTTAGATAACCTTATGAGATTAGTAGTACGGTAGGCGTGCACACTAGATGAGATGTGAGAATTCTCAAGAGAGTGTCGCATACTAACATGGCCGTTACATTAGCCGGTAAGCATTTTAAATACTTGCTAAACTGTTTTACACTCTGGACCCGTTTTCTGTCATTTCTCTTTCTCTTGTAAATATATGTATATTACAGGTGCCCAGCCATAGGGGCGTCATGCTTAGATTCTTTGGACGGGACGTGCTGCAGCTTAAGTGGAAGATGCAGGCCCTTACTTTAGACGACCTCTTCGTTGATTCTGCTCTTATTTTTTAGTTCTGCTTAGTTAGGGCATGTGTCGCCCTTTTTCCTATTCAGTTTGACTTTATCAGAGATTTATGTTATTTTTATTTCCAGTATTCAGTATTCTTTAGGAGTTGACTCATGTCAGGATGATTTCATTTGTAGTTTTAAGCTTTGTGTGATTTATCTAGATGGTTTAATTATCGTTTGTTGATTTTCATGTTTCGTATTTATGTGATTCTTAAACTGTTGATTATTAATAAGGATTTCAAATTGGAATTTAATAAAAATGGAAATAAGGTTTTAAGTGGTTTTGACACTTAGTTTAATTATTTAGGGAGTTTAAATTGGAAATTTTATTCTGCGACAGTGATGCCAAGAATGAACCAACCGTTCACCTTGATTTTAATTTAATAAAGGACAGATCACCCGGTATTTAATTAGGCGGGGTGTCACAAAGGTATCAGCGGTGAGGGAGTGGGGACAGCCACGACACCGACAGAGATACGTAGTTTATTGGGCCTAGCAGGATACTACAAGAGGTTTATTCGGGAGTTCTCGAAGATAACGGGTCCATTGACGCATCTGACTCGCAAGAGGGAATCATTTATCTGGAGTGATACCTGCCAGTTGGCTTTTGACGAGTTGAAAGACAAGTTGACCTCAGCACCAGTGTTAGCATCGCCCCGGCCGAGAGTGGAGTATCTAGTCTACACTGATGCGTCCTTACTAGGACTTGGGGGTGTACTGCAGCAGGTGAGTCAGGCTATAGCTTATGCTTCCCGCAAGCTTAAGCCTCACGAGAGGAATTTCCCCACCCATGACTTGGAGTTAGCGGCAGTCGTATTTGCACTTCGGATTTGGAGACACTATCTCCTGGGGGAGAAATTTCGCTTATTCGCAGACCACAAGTCCCTACAGTACCTCTTAACACAGAAAGAGTTGAATATGCGTCAACGTCGATGGCTCGAGTTTGTGAAGGATTACCAGTTCGATATCCAATACCACCTGGGGAAGGCTAACGTGGTAGCAGACGCGTTGAGCCGTAAGCCAGTAGGTGAGATGGCCGAGGTGTGGAAAGCGAAGTGGAAGGAGTTGGGACACCAAGACGCAGTGGCCCAATCATTCATGTCTGTGATGGCAGTTTCGCCCCAGATCATTACGAGAGTGGTACAGGCTCAAGCAGCAGACCCGTTTTGTCAAGAGCAGATAGTACGATTACTAGCAGAGGGGGCCGAGTCTTATACCGTCAGTTCAGACGGAGGCTTATGCTTCAATGGGAGATTAGTTGTTCCTGGGGAGAAGACTTGCAATACGAGGTGATGACAGAGTCGCACGGTTCGCGATTCGCAGTACATCCTGGTGGGGATAAGATGTACTAGGATATGAGGCGACAGTACTGGTAGAGCGGGATGAAGAGGGATATTGCCGAGTTCGTTTCGAAATGCGCCACTTGTCAGCTAGTAAAAGTGACCATAAGAGACCGGCCGGACTTCTACAGCCATTAGAGGTTCCTATGTGGAAATGGGAGAGCATTTCCATGGACTTCATCACGGGATTGCCTACATCGCAGAAGGTTCACAATTCCATATGGGTGATTGTGGATCGGTTGACCAAGGTTGCTCACTTTCTGCCAGCCTGGACAGACTACACTACGGGACAGTACGCCCAGATCTTCATAGCTGAGATAGTGAGACTCACGGGGTGCCTCTCAATATCGTGTCTGACAGGGACAAGATATTTGTGTCACGATTTTAGGAGAGTTTCCCGGAAGCTATGGGAACGGAGTTGCGGTTAAGTACAGCCTATCACCCGAAGACTGATGGACAGACCGAGCGGACGAATCAAATGTCGGAGGACATGTTGCGTATGTGCATCCTCGACTTTGGTGGAGGTTGGGAGCAGTATCTCCCACTGGTGAAGTTTGCCTACAATAACTCCTACCAGTTCACTATTGGTATGGCTCCATTCGAGGCGTTGTACGGTAGACCTTGTCGTTCCCCAACATGTTGGCTAGAGGTGGGGGACAACAAGCTACTTGGGCCGAAAGTGATTCAGGATACTTCGGCGAGGATAAAGATGATACGGAGCCGTATTCGGGTTGTTCAGGACCGACAGAAGAGTTACACCGATGCCAAGAGGTTCTTCCGAGAGTTCAATGTGGGGACCAAGTGCTGCTCCGAGTGTCTCCAATGAAGGGGATTATGCGTTGTGGGAAGAAGGGGAAGTTGGCACCTAGATATGTGGGGCCATTCCCTATCATCGAGCGAATTGATCCAGTTGCGTATAGACTTGGATTAAGGGAACACTTGCATAGGATCCATGACGTGTTCCACATTTCCTCACTGAGGAGATATCTTCGAGATGATTTGGCCCATACTCACATTGCTTTAGAGGAGATTCATCTACAGCGTGATAGTTCCTATGAGGAGAAGCCGATTGCTATCCTAGACCGCAGCGAGAGGAAATTGAGGTCGAAGATAGTACCGTTGGTGCGTGTTCAGTGGCGGCATCATAATGTCGAGGAGTCTACCTGGGAGCGCGACGATGAGATGCGCGAGCGTTATCCAGAGTTATTCTTGCCACATATATTTTATTTCCAAATTTCGGGACGAAATTCTATTATTATGGGGGAAGTATGTAATACCCCGTATTTTTATTGATCTTATTTATTGGGATTAATTAAATTAAAATGGATAATTAATTCGAAATTATTCCGGATTTAATTACTAGCGAGACGAGAGTTAGTATTTGATTATGATAATTAAGTTGAATATTACTGAGTGAATATCGTAATATCTGATTAATGAATTTATTAATATTGTCGCGAGTTATAAATACGAAAATTTCGAAAATTATGTTGGGACGCGCGTGTCAGTTGTGTCAGAAACCAATTTAATGAATTTAAAAGTAAATTATTCTTACATCATCCGTATGGTCATTTCAAGTGCGTCAACGTGTCCGGAAGGGTCGAGATAGTCATAAAACACTAGCCGGGGGTTCAGTTTGGGTTTCGGGACATTTTAGGCCTAACCGACAGCCCGGGAGGATATTTTAGTCATTTTGACTTTTTGAGGAATTATAACCCACGATTTTTAGACTTAATATATCAGCCAACACCAGAACTCTTAGGGTTATCACAACCAAAAATACCAACGGCAGTTAGGGAGGAAGAGAGGAAAGTTCCCAAAGGAGAAACCACCATTAGAAATTTTTGCACCACCGTCACCACCACCGGATAGATCGGAAAGAGAGGATCACTCCCATACCGCCTGCTTCGAAGGATCAGAATCTCTAATTCAAGACAAGCGATTTATCTTGCAATGATTTAAGGCATATATTTTACATGATAGTTTAGATTTGAAGACAAATTATGTAAGATTGTAATAATGTGAAAATTGGAGACTAAATTATGAACTTGGATAGGCTTGCATGTAGTGGATCTTCTGGAAATATTAAGTGATCGAATTTATAAATTAAGAGTTAGGAAATCACGAAATCGAATTGAGATTTATGATGATTTTTGAAGAGGTGATGAAGAACTAGGGTTATAGTATTATTAAAAACTTTTAATCCAAGAAATCGATAATCTCTGATGTTTTGATGAATCTTGAACGTTTAAACTAGTATAGTAATGTTGGTTTAATATCTAGTATACTCATTTGGGAGTTTGGGACGTTGTAATGTGAATTGTAGGCGTTGTAATGTAAAAATGGTAGAACCCGTAACTGTTAAAGGAATTCTGGGCAGATAACTGCTTGATCGATCGATCGACACATTTCTTCGATCGATCAACCCCTCTGGAAAAAAGTGAAATATTTTCCCTTTAAATAATTGAGTAACTTCCAACTTTTAGAGCTCTTTTAGTGATGATTGATTGAATATATTGGTACTTAGAGAAGACAGTAGGTTGGTATTTGTAGCCCGGAAATGATTAGATTTAATTGAGGTGGAGTGGTAAACTTACGAATATCCAACCCGTGGGATACGATTAAAATTTGTGAGAGCCTGAATATATATTTAGCTCCAATTATAATTTGAGGCTAAGGACTGAAAAGGGGAACTTTAAATACTGAGATAACCTTAGAGACTATCGGGAGACTTAGTAACCTTTTTGGGATAGGGTATGTATTCGGACCTATACGTCGAGAATTATCTCGCTAAACCTATTGTGTAGAATTAATGGGATGATATTATTATATGTGTGAGACTTACGATATAGGGCTGGAATGTACCTATACTAAAATGATGATTACCTAAGTTAAGTTGTGTGAATACTTAGTATATGGATGATTATGTGTATGACATACCTACCATACTTGCTATCACGGGAGGTTGATTTTCGTGAAAGGACAGTCTTATCTTTGTGTGCCTTCGGGGGAATTCAGACTGGTACCTTAAGAACATAAGACTGTGAATGACTTATTTGTGAGTTGATAAGTCAGCTAACCATAGGAGCGTAGGTATGTGCGTGACCCATGGGTATGTGAACTATGTTCACCTCCACTATGTGTGATTTGTATTGAAATTGTTCCTGAGCGATTCGGAACACGTGATCCTTATGTACGTGATGTACTGGGATTCGATAGCAGAGTATGCGTGCACTGCAACTTAGCCTAGGGGTGTCGTATATGTATATATGTAATGGGAGTGACTTATATATGTACTTGTGACTGATTCACTGCTACTCAATAGATGCGAATAGCTAAGGGATTTAATTGAGTTAAGAATAATGTAGACTTAACCATTACTTGAGCTAAGTAATCTGATTATTGAATGTGTGAGTTATGAATATATTTTATTTAAATAATATGGGTGGCATCTAAAGTAAGAGCCGTCTGAATGGGGGTAGATTAGACTAGTCAGGTAGTGGTATAACTAGGTGGAATTTAAAAGAGGCGTTAGGTGTGCACAATAGTTGAGGGGTGAGGATCTCAAGTGAGGGCACATGACTAACATGTTTAATATATGTGTTGTTTAATATTGTAATTTAAACACTTGCTGCTTTTAAAATATTTTCACCTCGGACTCTGACCCGTTTGCTTTCAAATCTATTTCTTTTTGTAAAAATCTTTTAGGTGCCCAGCCACAGGGACGCCAAGCTTAGGAGTTCCATTCCATTGACAGTAGGTGCTATGAAAGTTACAGGATCTCGTTACTAGACGCCTCCACATCTATCCTTGCTTCTTTTGGGAGTCATTTATTCCAGTTAGGGCCTGTTGCCCATTCTATTCAGTGACAGCAGTTTTAGACCTTCATTTTATTTCAGTCTTGCGATTTCATGTATTCAGACTATTGCACTTGGTTTTATTACATTGCCGTTATTATTGGAGTGGTTACTCCAGACATCTGATATTTCTTTCTATTAATTACCTTATGGGATTGTTCATGTGATGGTTGGATGATGATTTAAATTATTTTGTTGATGGGTAATTTGAACATTAAAATTTGGCACTTCACTATTTTAAATATTAGGTGGTTAGTAATTAATTAAATGTTTTCGACAGTGATGCTATGAACTGAACCAACTTGACATTTTGCATTAATTTAAATAAAGCAGTAGCTACCCGGTATTTAATTAGTCGAGGTGCCTCTCCATATATAGGGGTAAGGCCAGAGGCCATCTGCCTCTCCTAGACCCTGCAGTTAAGCAGGAGCTTTGTGCACTGGGTATGACGTTTTTAACGTAAAATATAAAAATATATAATAATATAATAAAAAAATGTTAATCATCGCTTTTCAATCATTTAAAAATATAAAGAAATAATAGTTTTTAAAAAATCAATACATAATGAATGGCTTAAAGGAAAAAAAAACAATAAGGAAAAAAAAGAACAAAAACCGGACAAACTCATCAAACAAATAAAAAAAAACTCTCCTTCCCCACGTTCCTTTCTCCTTCTCCCCATTTCCCCCCTTCTCCCCACTTTTGACCTAACCTAAGTTAACCCAACCAACCAGTTTCCCCCTTCCTCTACTGGTGGTTTAGGTAAGCTCCTCTCTCTCTCTCTCTCTCTCTCTCTCTCTCTCTCACACACACACACAGTCACACACACACAATACACAAACCACACATGCACACATCAATGCACACGCACACAGCAACACACACACATCTACTTTGTTGATTCTAAATTAATGATTCAAAAGTTGTAGGACAATATATCTGAAGAGACAAGTCAGACAAAAAATTTCAAAAATGCGTCTTTCCCCGCTTCACCTAGTAGTGACATATATTTCCACAAATGCGTCTTCATTCACTAGAGATAGGTGTTGTTTACTTAAATAAAGATAATTAAGTATCTTCCTTTTTTAACACGGGAGAAATGCATCTTGAGGAGTGAGGGACTATTTAATAAGAGGAAAAGAGAACTCGTGATTCATGAATATGAATAGAGGTTAGTACTTGATTTCAAACATTCTCTTAAGAGTTTATATTGCTCTTTTTTTTGTTATTTATAGCAAAATTCTCTTCAACTTTGATCATCTAATTTTTAGATGATACGAATTTTAGTTAATTTCAAAATTAATATTAATAGCAATGGATAAGCAACGTAAACGGATATTACCCAAATTCGAAGAATCCGAGAAGATACGGATATGAAAAGTTGTTTTTACTATCCGGGCGGATACGCATGCAGATAGTGCATAGTGCATCCAGATAACGGATACGGATATGGAAAGCATAATATCCACTCTATATCCGTCCGTTTACCACCCCTATGTAGCAAAATAAATCCTCAAGGGAGATCAATTTTAACCCACCCCACCCCCCCCTCCCCCACCCCCGGCCTCCATCTTCAGTTGTTGCAATGTCAACAATTTTCTTTTGTAAAAATTGAAACATAGAAGAAATTGAAATTGATCCCTAACTTCAGGGTCAACTTTGCAATTACTGTTTAAAAAACAAAGTGAAAAATTAACACACAAAATTTAACATGTCTAACATCAATATCAGAGAATATGCAAGTATGCTGAAGACAATGAGACCAGAAAGTTTCAGAGACTCACCTTGAGCTCAATTCGTCTTTCATTCATGTTAGCCCTCGAAATATCTACAGGGATGTCATTGTCATATGAGAATTTGCGAAAGGCCATCTTTAGAGCAATTTCAATTGCTGTAGACCCATTATCTGAAAAGTATGTTCGAGAAGCCCATCCTATAGGATAACAAAATTGTTGAAGCATTGCTATAAGTAGGGGATAGTAGTAACAGATCTCAGCAATCAAGCATGTTCACATTAATACTATTCAACAAATCAAAAAGTAATAGAAAAGAGTCATATTAGAAATAACACCGCTATAAAGGGTGCCCAATGCACCAGGCATATGGTGTTTAAATATATTACATATTAAAGGAGATGGACAAAGTTTATTCTGCACAAAATTACACAAAAATACCTTCGTTCAAGTAACTACTTATAATTAATATTAGATGGCCTTTAAAAGAACCGCAACATAATATTTTATGAACCATACACTAAAAAAGTTATATTTATACATTGTCAACCTATTAATACATATCATAACTTGTTCCCAATGTTTGACGAACACTCCTTCAAAATTGGTCACAACATACAGATATCTAATTTGATTAAAAAAATAAGGAAATAAAAAGTCGATGCACCAGAAGTCTTCGCCAATTCATAACTTTCCTTTCTATATTTCCAACCAGATTCCTTCACACACCCCTATACCCATGAGATCACTAAATGCTGCCTATCGAAGCGATTTGAACCTTCTCGTCTATATAATACCTCAAGTCAACGAACATTCCCGAACACCCTTACGGTGGTTTTGTCACCTCTCATGAAAAGCGGAAATCACACCCAAATGGGTGGCAAAAGGAAGCACCTTACCACAAGGCCGAGAAAATCACTGACGTGAATGATAAGAGAGAAAAGAGCCAGCCCTATAGGAGAGAGAAATTATTGGTTTATTTTATTTGTTTCCTTTTTAGTAGCTATTTATTATGACGTGATAAATTGGGTTACTATCTCTTAGTTATTTCCTTTTCTTACCTAGTTTCTTAAATAAGGTTGCAGACATGGAGAGCAAGTATTGTAAAGCCTATTTAAGGAGGCCTCCATCATCATTTTAGTTAGACAATTATTTATTAAATTATTAATATGAGAATGACTTGAGGAGTTTTAGAGATGAAATCTTATTTTATGTGTGGTAGTATGTAGAGTTGTGCAGTAGTAAAAGTCTGCGGCAAGAGAAGCATTTTTGTTATTTGAGTATTTCTACTATTATAGGGGTATTATTTCTTATATTGGTTATTTTCATATTTTTATCACTTTTATAGTATACTTCATAGTTTACCCTTTTTGAAGATGTAAACCCTATGTTTTAATGGGCTAGCCTTAGATACTACCTTTTATCCTTTTTAGTCTTTTAGCACATTTTAATTGCTACCCCAAGGCTGTATAAGCTCTTGTACTCCTAGTTGATTAAATTATTACATTTTGATTGAGAGAAGAGAGTTAATTCCAATATTGTGATTGTTCGAGTTATGCCAAATTGGTATTAGACCCACAAGCTCCCAAGCTGTAGTTATTGTAATATTAGTAGTAAAAAAAATGTTAATAAGATCAAATGGCGCCCAAGAAATTGCAACAAATTAGAAAGGACAAGCGCGTATCAACTCTAGAATGTTCTATGTTCATGGCTGAAATTAGGGTTGGGTTGCGACAATCTCTCTCAACTTCATCACCACCAAACTCAAATCGACAGTCATCGCTCCAACTTCGTCCATTTCCGGTCAAACCATCCATTGGACGGCGCGACCTCCACCGACCAACCCCTCACCTCCGAGAAACATGCAACCACTCCAAACTGGTTCACAACTCATTAAAACCCTAGATCTTTAACTAGGTTTCACAACAAGTCCCGTGATAAGATCGCGAAGCAGGGGGAGAGCCCTTCGGTGGTCGCCAACCCAAAGGGAGATCGTCGAAGCAATCGCGGATACCTACGTACTCTTCCAATTTAAGGTCGCCATCAACAATTGAAGCACTAGATGCCTTTATCGGTTGTGTTGAAGGATTTGCATATGATATGAATCCTTGGGGTTACCCCTCAAAACAAAGGAAAGGGTCGTCCATTTCCGGCCAAACCACCACTGTCGGAGCTATCCACTGCTCAGCACGACTTCCGCCGACCAACCCCTCATCTCCGAGAAACGTCCAGCCACTACAAACTGGTTCACAACTCATTAAAACCCTAGATCTCGAACTAGGTTTCACAGCAGGTCCCATATAAGATCACAAAGTAGGGGGGGGCCTCCGGTGATCACCAACAAAAATTGAAGCACTAGGTGCCTTTATTGGTTGTGTTGAAGGATTTGTAGCTGATGAGAACCCTTGGGTTTACCCCATAACCCTCGTGACAAAGGAAAGGGCCCAAAAAGCTATTGCAAGGTAGGAGTTGGAGTCGGGCTTCATATTGGAGGCCTATTTACCCTATCCCAACAACTTTCTAGAGGGGTTAAATCATCACGTAAGTGGGGACCACCACCACATGCCAATTATGCCCCCTGAGAGACAAACAGCCCACCACCTAGCCTGTTCAGATATCAATGTTGTTTTGGTAAATGGGAGGGCACCATAAAGCTCCCTAGAGTTCCACTTGATACTCAATCAACATTTTCAGACTCCCGGATCCAAAATTAATCAAGAGGGACCGTGGAAGGAGGGCCCGGAATTGGGTGAAACAACCTCCACCCCGAGGTATTATATTTGGAGAGTTTGCAGGAGGGAGTGTGGTGATGAGATACGCCCCCATGTTGATCCGATACCCATGACACGACGTTCAGCCCATGAGGATCTTGAGCGGCGCGATCGCGAGGATCAAATGATAAACCAACCCCTATATGAGGGATTAAGCCCCATGTTACGACCCTTTGTCCCATTGGATCAACGTGGGTGTTATGTTTGTCATGAGATTGGGCATGAGATGAATGCTTACCCTTTCGTGGTGTTCGGGGCCGAAGGCCTCCTGTTAAGATCCCACGATCGCATTTAGGGGGAGGAGGCCATGTGCTTTAGATCGGATTGAATTCGATGATGACGACGATGATATGGGCCAAGCCTTGCAACTTTTGACCACATGATGACATTCGAGTAGTGGTTCACGTTTTTCATGGGAGGATGAAACCCGATGCTTTTGTGAATTGGCTTGATGCGGGGGAGAAAGAATTCAAGTATGCGTGCGATTGGTTGCCACCAAATTTCAGGATTATATGCGGCATGAATCAAAGGGTTTAGAGCAAGTGCGCTCGTGGTTGGTTATTCAACACTGACTTCGAGAGGTTTTCAATCCCAACTCTTACCGGCATGACCTCCATTCACCCGCTTCATTCACTTCCTCTCCATTCTTGTTTATACAGAGAAATTTCAACTTCTTTGTCCACGTGCTAACCTAGAGGAGGAGTTGATCGCTCGTTACATCAGGGCTCCAGCTCCATATTCCCAAAGACACCCCATCCTTGGGGAAGGCCTTTGAGTATGCACTCCGCCTTGAGTGTGGGTTGACGGGCCACAAGGCGTCCGAGTGTCCAAAAAGAAGAGATGACCCATTCTTACGATTGACAATAAAGAAGTGGTGAGGGTAGAGAATCCGAGACAGAGGAGGTGCATTTTTGTCATGTGAGTATTTCGGCTATTATACGGGTCTTATTTCTTCTTTTGGTTATTTTAGTATTTTTTTCACTTTTAAAGTATAGCTCATATTTTACCTTTCTTGATGATGTAAATCCTATGTTATAAAGGGCTAACTTGGTTGATACCTTTTTTCCTTCTTAGTATTTTGGCCTATTTTAAGCGTTGCCCTAGGCACACTTCCCGAGGCTATATAAGCTCTTGTACTCCTCATCATTGGGATAAGGGAGTTTATTTCAGTATTGTGTTTGTTCTTGTGTGCTAATTGGTCGAGTCACTTTTGATCGTGCTCATGTTAGTGTTAGAACGTGGTTCGCTCTTAGTATGTGTAGTGTGTGATCCTAATAGTAGTAGTGTATCATCACTATCATCTCTTTCGCGAGTTAATGTGCCACTAGAGATGGAGGGACTGTGTAATACCACGTATTTTTCGATGCATTATTTCATTGTGTAAATTAATTTTGTGTGCTTGCGGTGGCATATACTATTTATATTTATGTGTTATGTTATTCGTATTTGAAATCAGACTTAACATACGGTGATTCATTAATTAAAAATTTGGAAGTGACGCAGTATTATGGGCGACTATGGAATGGCCTTGTTTGGATTATTCCCTAGGTGTCGAGTCGAGTTCCACTGATCATGAGATAGTTTCGTATAATGCAGTGTCGCGCTTAATTAATAAATAATTAAATAATTGATACTTACTCATACCGATTAAATATAAGTCTGATTAGTATCCTATTTCGGGTTGGCTTTTTGGACAATTACAATGTTCGTTTTTCATTTAAAATAGTGGGTTTTGAATCTATTGGGTTAGTATATGGCTTGGTTAGAGTTATAGGCCATTTGGAGGTGTTTTGGGGATCATTAGGTTGAGGCCCATATGGCCCCCCTAGGGTTAATTTCGTGGGAAGCTATGTTTAATAGTCATTAGTCTTAACCTAAACACGTGTTAAACAATTGGAGAAACCTCCGGAGGCTAAGGAAGGAAGAGAGACTCAAGGGGAAGAAGAGATTTGGGATTTTTAGGCTTGAATTTTCACATTTGGCCTAAGGCAAATTTATATCGATTAAGAATTTAATTGGGGATTATGTTATAATGATAGTAATCCATTCGATTCTGATGTTTATCTTTGAAATACGAATTGTAATCATATAATAATCAATTTTCGTAATTAGATTAATGACATGCTTAATTCTTAACCTCATGTTCATGAACTAGCATAGAAGGTTGTTAAATCCATTAAATTGACTCATGAATTCATATATTGAGAACAAAAAAACGTTAGATATGTAATGTAATTATATTAATCTGCAATAGCCCTAACCTTTGAATGATCCTCGTAACAAATTTGTATGTTAATTTGGGGAATAGAATTTTAGAATAAATCTAGGTTAACAATTCAAATTTAGCTTATACCTTAATTCTTGTTGATAATCACCAAAACCTTTTAAATATAGGTTTATATTCATTATATGTTGGTTAGATTGGGAGGAGAAGGGTTAATTTCATGGTTTATAGGCTTTAGGTTTGGGTTGGAAATGGCTATGGCCGTCAAAATTGTATTGGGGACGAAGGCTGCATCGGAGCGATCCGATATGGGTCCGGATCGATCCAATATGGGTTCGAATCGATCCGATCTAGTGGGGTTAGCCCTGTCGTAGATAATTGAATTACGAGCGCGTGGGCGCTAGTTTCGTATTTTAACCGGACGGTCGAATATTTTGATATGTTGTAGCTGAAGGCGAGACGAAGCTGCTCAAAAAAATCCAGCTTGATCGGACGGTCGAATATTTTTATTTTTATTTTTTCTCATTAGGTCGAATCATCCCCCGATTTTATACAAAAAAAAAATAATTTTCAAATTTTAATCCTGATTTAAATTCCACTTAAAACCTTATTTTTATATAATAAACACCAACCATCTTACATACCAAAATTAAATAGATTCCAGAAATTATTTTATAACAATAAACGTATACTAAAGATGCATAAATCCCTAGGTATAAGTTTATAGTTAAAGTATATTAGAGAGATATATAATACATTAGTGGCATGATATGGCTTTGGGACATATAGACTTGAGACGCAAATTTAGTATCCAATCTAGTGACTGTTAGAGATACGTTGATTAGTTAGCGAGATACATTTAAGGTGAAAGATTTCTGTAAGATAATTGATTCTTAATGTAAGAGATTTATTTAAGAGTTAGAAAATTAAAGAATATGGAATTTAGAGATGAACTTTAAACACATGGGCCACTTACGGGTTTGGGAGCAGAATCGCATATCTACTTTAGGTTGTTTGGGTTGGGTAACATAAATAACTTAAAATCCATTTAAAATGGGAAGAAGATGTATTATTATTATTATGGCCCAACTTCAGTTAAAATATTATTCTTTGTAAACTTGTTGTTTACGTTGTTGAATCTGTTTTTACAGGTCTTAGGCTCCGTTGTTGCCGTAGACTTGGGATATTCTTTTGGACCAGTATCTAGAGACACCACGATCCATCATTCCTAGGGTGTAAGAGTGTCACTCCTTTACATGTAGTTATTTAATTCAGTCCAGGCAGTGGGTTGTATTTCAGTTTGAAATTTTCAACATGACCGACGACCATTACCGACTCATGTCCGATACAACAAACACCCCAAAACAAGTCCACTAAGCCCCGATGACCCAAAAAAGTAGCAAAAAAAGCGTCGCCAAAAGCTGCCCTACCGTCGGTCGACCGACACAGAACGTCGGTAGACCGATTCTAGGGCGCGGCAGAGATTGTATGAGATGCATTTGTATTCCAGATAGGGGTGGCAATTTTTGACACGACACGATAACCCGACACGAACGCGACACGAAGTTAGCGGGTTAGGGTTGACGATTTCTTGACACGAACCCGAATATGACACGACCCGCCAACACGAATAATAAACGGGTTGGGTTAGTGTCAAACACGTATAACTCGAAAATGACACGAATAAACCCGTTTAACTCGTATTTTATGGAGAATATATTAGATAATTTATATATCTTGATAGGCATTCTATAAAATTCATGGAGAATCGGACGATAAATTATTTATGTGTTGCAAGAAGTTGAAATTAATTAAATTTAAGTTATTGTAGGCCTATGAGTGGTATGATTGGTTAAGAGAGAAGGAACAAATTATTTTATATTTTACTTAATGGGTTATGCGGGTCAACCCGAACACGACACGATAATAAATCAGTCGGGTTAGTGTTTGCTCATCTGACACGATTAGTTAAATGGGTCGGGTTAGGGTTGACTAATACTTAACACGAACCGACATGACATGACACGACCCGAACACGACACGACGCACACGAATTGCCACCCCTAATTCCAGAGTTGGAATAGATATCACATATGGTTTTATTTTGTTCAGCATTTGTTATCTCTCATTACATTACTTGTTTAGTTTTATGTATTTTATTATGCTGAGAATGTTACCAAACGTTTTTAATTCTCGTGATTTTTTTTTATCTGATCAATCTATTTATGAATTTAAGAGTGTTATAGAGTGCCCTCAAAGATAGTGTGTTGGAGCCACGGTTTAAACAAGAGTTCCTCGAAAAGCACCATAGTTAATGTTGTCAATGACAATGATTCGACCGGCTATTCGAGGTAATGATTCGACCCGCCCACAACCGACAACCACCGGCTACTAGTCACCAACCATTAAAACCTTATCCCCGACTCATTAGCCATTACATCCTTCAACACATCAATCAAACCCTAGATTTAGCCAAACCCTGACCCTTATTCCCCCATACGCCCCACCTACCATTGCCGTTGTCGTCCAACACTTTCCAACGTCTGACAATGCCCACCAAAAAACCACAAATACCACGCAACCAACAAAACCCCTCGAAATCAAATCCCCGACACACTGAAACCCCGTCTGGACATCGAAACCCCCTCCCCGACCTCCTACGAGGCTCGTCGTCGTCCGTCGACTCCAACCAGCCCTCTCCAATGCCTCCCTAGCCCTCTCCAACCCTTCTCTTCTCCAGGTCCACGGAGAATCCCCTCAACTCTCAACCTAATTACAGCCCGCTTCCCGAAGTTTCGAAAATTACCCTCCAGCCCACCAAACTTATCACATTAATTCTGAAAATTCCAAAACAAACCCTCCACCAATCCTAACCTATTTCCACCCATTGACTCTCGTATTTCCGATTAAGAGGAGAAATTTCGCAAGATGGAAAAATATTGATGGGAATTCCATGTTATTTTCCTTTTATTTCAATTTTCTATTCTTTTATTTTAGTTCATTTATTCCTTTTATTCCTTTAATTGGTCTCCAAACATGTTTTTGACTAATTAGGTATGTTTTTGTTAATAGTTGTCTTTTTTAGTAATTTTAGTAATTGCTTGATTAGGAAGAAATTCTCCTCGTATAAATACCCATATACTCCTCATTTGGAGATAGCTTCATTTTTTAACATAAGAAATTCTTAGTCTCTCTCTAGCGTTGGTGTTTGTTTTGTTTTTGGCCATTGACGTTTAGTTTGCGTCAAATTGGTATCAGAGCGGGTGTCGCTCCAACATTGGTGTATTAATGTGTATCGGTGTGTAGATTATCAAATTCGTACACTACTTTTTCAATGGCTCCAAAAAAATCCAAACAACAACAAGAGGAGATTCAAGAATTAAAAAAGAGTCTCCAAGAATTAAGAGAAAGCAATCAAGAACTAAAGCAACAACAAAAACAACAATTCGAGACTATCCTACAACTTTTCTCCAAATTTCAAAACCCTTCCACCACGAACGAGCCACTAGAATCTACCCCACATATGCCCAGAAAAAAGCCCCTTGAGATTTTTGGAAATCAGAAGGAAGACAGTCCTCCGAAACCGCCAACCCGGGTACCAAACTCTCCCACCGATGGCGGCTGAACATTCAAATCCACCTGATCAGTCTCGACAGGAAACCCCGCAAGCTGTGACACCCTTTCTGAGCCCTTCAGGAGACCTGAAGCATCGGCTCCCGGAATTACAACAGGTCGTGACCGGCAGCAAGAGCAGTTCGACCCCAGAGAGGTATCTGAATATCTATACCCCCTTCATAATACAGAAACCCTCAAAATGCAGGCAACTCCAAACCCACCCAGAGATCCGAGTTTTCCCGGCGAACTCAGGACTCTCGGCACCTCTAACCAGCCCGACCTCCTCAGTAAACCCTATAATCCCGACTTCCGCATTTTTTTCGATCACTCAGAACGCAATCAAGCCCTCTGTCGTCCCGTTCGACCGGAGAACCTTCTCTGACCCGACTATCGCAGAATTTTCGACCCACTCAGAAATGGCCACCACCCCTTCAAAATTTTCGATTCGTCCGACCCTACCTGTCAAGCCCACCATTCTGCCTTGCCCAACCTTCTCCAAAACCTCGATCTACTCGAACAACCATACGAATCCGGTAGACATTTTAACATTCCAGCACCCCGACCCATCGACCCACGTGTATTTCTTCACCTACCCCCTCTATCCTCACATCATACACCTTCTCACCATGATCTCCATACATTCTGACTCCTCGTCATCCTTCGATGCTGGAACCGCCCATCACAGCGTTTAAGAGTGGATACCTCCACCTCCACCCGACGTCCACCGCTTTGCCCCATTAAGGGACCGCTAATGCCTTTATTGTGGAGAACGTAGCCATTTGATTGGCAGGTGCCCCCTTACCACCGCGGTTCCCCAGCACCTCCCGTGGCCCAACATGTTCACCCTCCTCATCCATCGCCTGCCCAGATACCGCCATTACCTGCTGATTATGTTGCACCTGTGTCGGGTGATGAGATGGGCCTTGACGATCATCAAAATGGAGACCCACTATCTATAGCGCGTCAGTTACTTTCCCAAAGTCTTCATGGGGGCATACGCATCAACGTTCCTATGTTTGACAGACAACTCTCCCCGGATGATATGATTGATTGGTTGGCTTCTATAGAAATGGTTTTTTATTACAAGTGGGTCCAGGGCCTCTCTTGTGTTCTCATTGCTGCCACCAAATTTCAAGGATTCGCTCCAGTTTGGTGGAACGATATTTGTTAGCGTTGGACAGCTGCAGGACTTCGTCCTATTCAAGCATGACCCGAGCTAAAGGCCACTCTTCAGGCTTCATTCACACCACCGACATATGAGCGCGGTCTTTTTACTCGCATTCAGTTCCTCCGGTAGGAGACGTCTACGGTGGTGGAGTATACGGAGCAGTTCCAGCTCCTTCGCATCAGGGATCGTCTTCCCGAGACTGAGGATCAGCAGATCAGCTGTTATATTTTGGGGCTTCAGCCATATATTCAACATGATCTTGAATTGACAGAGATACCAACCTTTCTGAAGGCAGTTGAGTATGCTACCAAGGCTGAGGCCTATCACGCAGCACCAACGGCTCCTCCAGCCTCCCGAGCTTCACCTCCATCGATTTCTACTTCCGCACCTCCTCCAGTATTGGCGTTTGCTCCTTCTACCACTACTCCAGCCACCAATACCTCTGCAGCGCCACATTCGGATCCTCTTACATTCCGGTGCTATAATTGTGGCAACGTTGGACACCGAACTTCAGCTAGCTCTCTCCCGAGTCGTCGTGCCCTTTTAGCGATGGAGCATCCACCGGAGTATCTTGAAGAGTCCGAGGAGCCTCCCTAGCATGCAATGATTACTATTTTGAAGGGTGACTCAGTGAGCCTTCCTTGAGGTCGTGGACGAACTCTTTTTGAGGGGGGGAGAGTGATGAGAATCCCATGTTATTTTCCTTTTATTTCTATTTTCTATTCTTTTATGTTAGTTCCTTTATTCCTTTTATCCCTTTTAGGTATATTTTTGTTAATCGTTGTCCTTTTTAGTCATTTTAGTAATTACTTGATTAGCAAGTATTTATCCTCATATAAATACCCATGTACTCTCATCTGGAGATAGCTTCATTTTTTAATATAAGAAATTCTTAATTTTTCTCTCTAGAGTTGGTGTTTGTTTTGTTTTTGACAATTGACGTGTAGTTTACCTCAAATATTATAGGCAAACCCTCGACAAAATTGTGGAAAATTGAGGTGTGGGATAAAGAAGTTGACTATTGAGATAACGAGTATCGAGGATATTTAGACGGGGTTATTTTGGTTTCCTGTGCAAAGAATATGTCTAAAAAGTAAGCGTGACGACACAACTTTCTAGTGGACATCCAGGTAATAGGTTGTCGAACTTGACTCCCGAATTTTCTAGGGTCGAATCTGTGCAACCATTGCCTGAGTTACCGAGGTAATGTGTTTAGTATGTGTACAAAGTGGATTCAGAAATTAAAACATCTGAGGCTGCAACCTCGGACCCCTTGTGTTAAGAATGTTTTGTATGTGCCTAATGATTACTTTGACATTTTTTAAGATGGTTAGATCACCCTTCGAGGCCTTTGAAATTGATATTTTTTGTACATTGTTAAAGAAATACGGGAAATCGGATGTATTCTTATTGATTATAAGTTGAGTCACCTCGTGAGGATGATTTTGCGATGGATGATGTCAAAGGTATCCACGTCTCTGAACCGTGTCCGAGTAATCCAACAGTTCTCAACAAAGAATGTCGAAGAAATTCGCAATAGAGTACTCTGTGGGTTCCTCATCATCCATCAATGACATGAAAGTTAGCGCAATGAAAGGGGAGGAAAACCGCGCAACTAAAGCAATGAGAATGTGGGCAACATGGGAAGACTCGCCTAAAAGCGAAGGTTCGTGAAGCATGGTCAACGGCTCCTCGGCGTTGCCCCAATGGGTGATAAGGGTAGCAAGCATCAGCGTCATGGTCAGAGGACTTATCACGGTTGAGGAAAAACAATCGAAATATAGAGTCGAATGCCTCGCCCACTCACCCCCCAATGATCACGTGTTGCTTCCATCTCAAGAAACTCCATGTGGTACTGATTTAAATGTCTATAGCAATCCCCGTATTTCCCGATGGAGAGGGCATTGAATTGGTGACACTGAATAATCTCTCTAATAAAGAGTCACATGCCCAGTCCCAACCGTTGACGCGAGCTAAGAATTCCTCACAAGCCTCTGTATCTTCCCCATACTCGATATCACCACCTTCGTCCCACAAGAAAGCGGAAGAGGAATAGGTGTCGGGAAATGAAGTTGGATTTGAATTGGGGGTTTGGGAAAATTCAGTGGCTAAAATGTGATCTTTCAAAGTTGGAGGTGGAAATATAATTTCCAAAGAATCCTGGAGCAGATTCAGAAATTTCAAAAAGGTCAGGGGATTAAATATGTAACTTTCAAAAGTGTAGAGTTCAAACAATTTTCAAGGTAGAGGGGGTGGATTCACAAATATATTTGTGGTAGTAAGGGCATAAGGGAAGATAATAGTAGGGGTGGGCCTGAAACTAATTTTAAGGGATGTTTGTGCAATTTCTTGAAACTCATAATTGGGGGTAGACCTGTAATTGACAATAAATTTAGACCAAAAGATTTAGGAAATTTATGGTAAACCCTAGTTTGCATACCTTCTGTTAGCCACCATAGGGATCTAGTGCTTGCTGGAAGATATGTCTCGCTCGCACCTTGTCGACCCTTGCCAATGTTCGGCAAGTGGCTGATGACACCACCGCGACCATGTCTCACATCGAATCTGGCATTTTGAAACCTTCTTTGCTGCTATGGTGCGGGTTTGGTCCTACCCTGGCACTCGCGATCATTGGAATAGCTCACACTGGCCAAGGTCATCGAATGTCAGGTCTTACATCGGCTAAGGTCATTTAATAGCTCTCAATTGACTATTGGGTCATCGACTGACATCGGCCAAGGTCATTGAATGTCTGCAACTTGAAACGGAGATCGGAGATCGGAGATCGGAGTTCACGTTGTTCGGTTTAGATCCACTTCGTAGCTTGGTCCACAACTTCAGAGATGTAACACGGGGTTGGAGGATTTTTGGTCTACAAAAATATCGACGAGGACCGCATTGCTCTAACGATTAGCCTGAAGGGTCAATGTGGGGGTGGGAACGTCAACAGTTTCAAATCTAGGATTTGGAGAGATAAAGGAGTATATTCGTAGGCGGCGATCACTGATTCAAGGTTTTAGTTAGGATGTGGAGATTTCAAGTACGCGAGGGCTTCGCAGGACATCGATGGACGTTTGCGCTGGTCGCCAAACGCCAACAACTATAAGGGATAAGCAAATCTGAATGTTGAGCGGGATTTTGGGTGGTTCGAGAAGGTTTAGCAGGACGCGAGTGCTTCGCAGGACATCGATGGAGATTCCAAGTACGCGAGAGCTTCGCAAGACATCGATGGAGATTCCAAGTACGCGAGGGCTTCGCAGGACATCGATGGACGTTTGTGCTGGTCGCCAAATGCCAACGACTATAAGTGATAAGAAAATCTGAATGTTGAGCAGGATTTTGGGTGGTTCGAGAAGGCTCTTTTCTAGATCTAGAGGGTGCAAAGGTTTTTGAGGTGAGAAATAGCCAAACAAGATAAAGATCGTACCCATTGCACAAAGCTCTCGCTTAACTGCAGGGTCTGGGAGAGGTAGATGTCGGTTAATCTTAACCCCATATGTTTTATAAATGGAGAGGTTGCTCCCATGTCTCGAACCCAAGACCAACCGTAGCTTGGGCGAGAACACTTGCCATGGCTTTAAATAGTCAAACAAAAAATGAAAATAATATAAGCAAATACAATTAAATCCCCTGGTCTCCCATACACATTAAGAACATTGGGATAACAACATAAATAACTAACCTTTCCCCACACCTTCAAGCAAAAGCTCGGCACATTCTAAAGCCGGTTCATAAACATTCTCAGGAAACATTACATGTCCATATCTCGCAGCAGTATAACCCATATCTCTTGCCAGCTCAATCTGAAACCACCTAAACACATAACCATAATTAAGGGAAAACTAAAAACACACTTATAAAGCAAATAATATCAGAGGGTTTCTTCTTAAAGATTATATTTCATCAAGAAGATAATGAGTGGAAATGATACATGCTTGTACCCAAAGGAAATTCTACTAGCACTCAATGTGTCCCTTTCTAATTTTAATATATAAATAAAATAATAAATAACTAAATAAAATAGTTTTACCACCATGTCGAAGACATTCTATATTTCTGTTGGCTTCCTTAACCCTCTAATAATGGAACCCAAAAAGTGGAGTCCAGAAGAATAATTAACTTTTTTTGTACTTTTACATGAGATTACAAAGCTCTAACCTTCAATAGGATAGTTAAAACTACTGTTAGTGTGCTTAACCAGTGGGTAATTCAGGAGGCCATCATTGATTTTAAGTTTTAACTTTTAATTGCAGGTCCAATGTGTCAGCACAGTTAAAGATTTTGATGATGACACACGGCATTCAAAGGTGGTAGGGCGCCATACCAAAGACACCATAGTACCACAGTTAGTTGGCATTAAAATAGTAGACTAAATTATAGTGTTTTGTATTTCATTATTGTAATAAACATAATTGAATCGCTAGGAATGTATTAATTTTATATCCACTTGCCTGGAGTTAGTTCCTAATGCTATCCCATCTTAAGCTTTGCAAGAAATGAAATCATTAGTTAGCTTTCAATTTTTCTTTACCTGCAATATATTCATTCCATTTAACTTTTATTTTAATAAGAAATCTCATCATAACAAATTACAGAGAAAGTATTGCCCCAAAACCTTATGCTACTGGAAATTAAATGAATATTCTAAGGACAGAAAACGATAAGAGTACTGCTTGCTGCAGGTTAAATATAAGAAAAGCAGAGAGGTTGCAAAAGTCTTCAATAATTATTCTCAAGAACTAATGAAAATTACACTGAAGCTTAAGAATAACCTGTAAAGTAGCATCTGGTCCCTGGGTCCACCAACTTGCACATGCATCAAATTGTTGAGTAATGGAATCTTGATTCTGAGCCTAATTTTTTTTTTAGAAAAAGTCATAAGTAGATAGGGACGTGACAGAGATTGTAACATTCAGAGCAATCAAGATCTTGAAAAAAGCATGTGAAACTTTATAAAAGAAATTTGGGGGAAGTGCGAAAACCCCCACAGATATGTTTGTGCTTTGCATGAGACCCCCAGAATAAATGCACAGTTGAAATAGGTTTTTTACATTAAAATATTTCAGGAAGTTTCTTGCAAAACATGAACAGTTCAGGTGTATTTTTTTTGCACTTTACCCTAAAAAAATTAAAATGGAGTTGGATCAGCAAGCGTAGTCCAATTATTTGACAATAAGAATTTGACAGGTGCTTCTAGCAACAAACAAGAAAAACTTTGACAGTTGGAAGCAATGGCTTGTATTTCAACCATAATTGGTACAACACAAACCTTGTGAACTGCAAAGTTCTCTCCACAGCGAGAATCTATTACTGTGACAGTATCTTCATCGACAAGTTTGTGCTGGGTAAATGGCCACCAAAAAATTTCCCGAGCCTTCTTAGGCATATCATGTAATCTGTTACGTCTTTCAAGAAATGCTGATAGCATTATCTCCTTAAGAGAACTGAAGATACTCTGGGATTCGTCGTACCATTCCATCAGGTTGTCTGACAGATCTTGTGGAACAGGTGGAAGCACAAGAACAGGGACCCTTTTAACATCCAGAGAAAACAATAAATATACAATAAGATAAAATGGAAGTTCCTCTCATTTGCCGAGGGCTCACAAATAAAGAAGAAAAGGGAAAATCAAACATGCTGTCAACATACGAGTTCCAGTTATGCAAAAAACAACATATCATACAATCAGAGAGAGAAAGAGATGTATTAATAGCAAATATAATGCCATTATAGAGTATCAAACTCCGCATTGGAGCTCCAAGACCAGTCATGTGCATACTTACAAATAAGCTAGAAAGAGAAAAAAAATATTACCTATTTCGCAAATAAGATAATAATGGCACCTCATTTACAAGGCCGTGATCTTCAAGAACAATAGCAACAACATCATAACCTCGAAGTCTTAAACTCTCATAAGCTGAGATGGTCCCTGAAATACCACCTAATCGTCCATCTCCAACAAGTATAGCAGGTAGCCGGAAAGGACTGCATATATAGGTGCAGACGATTTAAGTCAAAATTGAAAATATCGATTAAGGATCTACACCGCATAAAATGGATAAAGATATGACACAACACAGACTCGCGATACGACACAATAAAGACACATTAATTTATATACATATTTTTCTCTATCAAAATAAAGTACATAAAACAAATATTTTTATGAAGAAAAAAAGTGTAATTATTAAGCGGCATACATGGTAAGGATTATAGGTATGCGTGTGTATCTATAGCATACCAAATAAATCACAAAAATAAAAATAAAAAAACTTTTCTCCCCCTCTCTTGCCGCTTCTTTAATAAAATCTTCATTTTTGTGATGTTAATTTAAATTTTGATTTCTTTAAACAATAACACTTCTTTCGCACACTAAAGGAAAGTTATACCTCATCATATAATGTTTTGTTGGTCATTGTTTGGCGAGTCCTTGAGAAGTGTCCAAAATATGTGTGTATATATATATACATATATATATACACACACACATATATACACACACACATATATACATTGTTGCCTAAGAGGGTCCATGACATATTGTCCAACCTATGTCCAAAATCGCCATGTTGTCTTTGTACAAGTGTCCATGGTTCTTAGCATGAAACAAATGTGTCCCATCCACCGAATTAAGGGTTTTTGCCTGCGTGTATCAGCTTGTTTGATTATTCCACTTATATTATATTCATATTTCATGTATGAATACAGGTCCTCCCAAAGTGTATCAGCTAAATTTGATTATTTCACCTATTATACTCATGTTTCATGTATATGTACCAGCGTTTTAAATTGCGCATTATTGCATTTTGCGCTACTAAAACGCGATAATGCGCATTTAGAATAGCATTTGTCATAAATTGCGTGCGCTTTTGTTCTGATATTTTTGGTATTTAGCGCTATTTCACGCTACTTGCCCGCTATTCGTCCTTTTTTTTTTATTTTAACCCCCATTTTTCAAACAGGCTTGTTTAAACTGAATAAGGGTTTTTGCCAATGTGTATCAGCTTGATTTTGATTATTCCACCTATATCATATGTTGAGTTATAGAGTAATCAAACCCTTGATTATGTTTATGAGAGATTAAGGTATAAAGGAGGAAGAAGAGAGAAGGGAGAAATTTGATATGGGAAGTGGAGAAATAATGAAATGAATTAGATCATCCATTCTCCCATCTCATTCTATTTTATGGAAATGGGTACTTTTTTAGGGCTTTTTAGTCATTTTATTTTCTTTTATATTTTCTTTTATTTTGTTATTGTATTTTCCTTTATTTTTGTTATAGTATTTAGAGGCTAGGAGTAGTAATGGCATTTTTATAATTAGGGCCTTAGCTTGGAACCTAAGCTACTCCTCTCTTTTAAATACCCCCTTGTAGCCTCATTTGAGGCAGACTTGAATTTTGAAATAGAAAATAGTGTTTCTCTAAATGGGTGTTTAGATAATTTTAGGAGCCTTTTGACGGGTGATTTACGTCAAATTATTATCAGAGCGGGTGAAGCGCTACATTGGTGCTAGTGTATTGGTGATTTTTTTTCTTTTTTTCAAATCATACACTACTCTTCAATGGCTCCCAAGAAAACCAAACAACAAGAAGAAGATGAGAATCGAGAGTTGAGGCAACAAATAGAGGAGATGAAGCAACAAATGGCCCAAGTGGCCCAATTCCTCTCTACCCTAAGGCAAAACCCTAACCCTAATCTTCCCACCACCGTCCACCCCCACCCAAATGGTCTAAAACCTAACTCCTTTGTCCCTGCTGCCCTAACCCAAAAAAGGAGCCACAAACCCTAGGCCCTTGCCCTTCCACAAGCCTCCCCCACCCCTGCCCTGCTACCGAAACACTTCCCCCACCTAAAACCACCACCACGCCTCAAACCCTAATCCCCAACCCCCCTACACCCCCTCCCCCACTACTCGGCCAAGGAATCCCAACCCGTGACATCTCCCCTGCACCCTGCGACCCACTTCCCACCACCCCAGCCCCTTTCCGACCCAAACAGCAGTCGCCCGCCCCACCTCAACCCTTCAAACCCCCATCCACACATTTCCGGCACCCTAAACCCTCCCCACCCAGGCCGAAACCCTTCCCAGGTATGGGTGGCAATTTTTGACACGACACGAACTCGACACGCAAATGGCATGTTCAGGTCATGCTTAAATAGGTGCGGGTCAATTTCGGGTCAGACCCGTTTAACACGTTATAATAAACAGGTCGTGTTTCGTGTCACACCTGTTAACCCGAAATTGCCCCGCAATTGACACGAATAATAATCGTGTCAATTCGGGTCATTTTCGTGTCAAAATACCTATTTAAATACACTTTATTTTTAACCATTAGATTGTATTTTCAATTAGATCTAATGGTCACAAATAAGCTAACTTTAACCCTATAAAAGGTAACCAAAAAAAAAACCTAACACTAATACACACGGCCGATTCTCACTCTCAAGAAAGAACATCAAAATCTTTCTTCTCTCTCAACAAGAAGAACCTTCGGCAACTCGCTGCCACTTCTCTCAACTCGCTGCCCAAACCCAGGTACTATTTCTTCTTCTTCTTCTCCTATTACGTTGTCAACACGCCTCTACTTACTTACAACCACCTTTGTCAAACCGATTTGCTCCTACCGACGTCAAACCTTTGGGGCTGTGCGATCGGAATCCAGAAAACTCCCCCATGGTCAAACCGATGGTTTCCCCCTAGTCTTCCTTTGTGAGAGATCCGAAATAAAACCCAATAACAGTACAAAAACAACCCAAAATCTCCATTGCCCACCTGTTACGGCTTTTTTTTTTTTAATCTCACACCGTATGTATTTTCTGTTACGTTTTTTTTTTTTTTTTTTTTTTTTTTTTAGTTTCTGTCACTTGATGCTACGTTTTTTTTATGCAGATTATACGATTTTCTTCTTTAACTCTTTTTTTCCTTCCAATTTGATCAACTTTTTATGCAGATTATACCAGTTTTGCAATTTAATTCAATAACATTGTACTAATTCCATAACAGTGAGAAGTTGCATCAAGTTTAAGTTAATCCCATACCCTCACTTATAATTTGTTTTTCTATTTTTCTACAAATTCATTTTAGTTTTTTTTAACAAAACATACAAATTCATTTGTTTTTACAGAACATACAAAACATGGCCGTGATGATTTATGCAAAGTTTGAGAAGTATTGGGCAGATTTTAGCATGATATTAGCTATAGCGGTGATATTAGATCCTCGGTACAAAATTCATTTTGTGGATTTTTGCTTCAAGAAAGTGTATGGGATGGCCTCACTTGAATTTGCGGAAGTACGAGAAAATTTGTTCATCCTCTTTGGTGAATATGATGTTAAGCTTCCTTTTACCTCGGCACAAAACAAAACGGGTGATAACTTTAATCATGATTCATTTACCACGGATGATACACGTGATGTTTTGAAGGTAAATATTAAGTACATTTGTTAAGTTCTATTGACTTCAAATTTAGGTATTTTTTTAACTCATATTTATGTTTTTTTTCATCTTATTTTGTATGAGTTTGATGATTTTGAAAGTGCGGAATTTAGTTCTTGTTCTCAAAAGTCACAACTTGAACTTTATTTGGACGAACCAAGGATTGAAAGGAGTGCCAATTTGGACATTTTGGCATTTTGGAATGCAAATCAATTTAGGTATCCCCAACTCGCATCAATGGCAAGAGATGTCTTGAGCATGCCTATATCAACCGTGGCTTCAGAGTTGGCGTTTAGTATGGGTGGGAGGATAATTGATCAATATAGAAGTTCATTGAAACCGGATGTGGCCGAGGCCTTGCTTTGCACAAAAGATGGGCTTTTTGGTGCTATTGGTAATTATTAACGATTAATATAAATTATAATACATTTGTTCTAGTTGTTT
This sequence comes from Sambucus nigra, assembly GCA_949130495.1. Lineage (NCBI taxonomy): Eukaryota > Viridiplantae > Streptophyta > Magnoliopsida > Dipsacales > Adoxaceae > Sambucus > Sambucus nigra. The sequence goes on from OX422221.1 coordinate 375,436,363, forward strand.
TATCATTACAACTTTTGATATACTTAATAATTATGAATGTAGAAGCGGCACAAGCTCAAATTGACGATCTCACCGAGGATATCTAGAATTTGGATATTAACAAAAAAGAAAGTCAATCATCTGATGCTCAATGCTCGACCTCTATTTCCGGTGAGCAAATTGTTATGTTAAATTCATGTGATAAGTTATTGTGTACTTATGAGTTATATATTTTGATATTGTATATTTCTATATAGCACTTGGGGTGAAAAAATGAGATCGGTATCAAAAAAAATCAATCAATTGCAGTCTTGCAGAGGACGTAAATATTGCATATTAATATATAGTTTAAGTATCCTATTTGTTTTTTTAATCTTATTGTGCGTTATACTCATTACTTTTTTTGTTCGTAGGTATGGAATGAAATGGAAGGAGACTAGCTTTTGGATAGAGTGGAGCATGACATCTTTTTGCAATTTGATTGAAGATTTAGAAATTGTAATTTGAACTTGAAATTTTGAATGTGTTGTAATAGATAATGGATTAGACCTTGTTGTATGATGTTATTTTGGATACTGACTTAATGGTGGTATTATTATGTTATGTCTATTAGATTTGACAAATATTTTTTTGATTAACGTTGTGATGTTTATTTGTTAAATCATGTTTGGAAATAAATAGTGAAAATTATTATCTCATAAACAGGTCATGGTGGATCATGTAAACAGGTTAAACTTGACCTAATTACTAAATTGGTTATAAATGAGTCGGGTCGCATATGACCTATTTATTAAGCAGGTTAAACGGGTCGTGTCGTGTTAGCGGGTTGGACACGACCTATTTATTAAACGGGTTAGACGGGTCGTGTCGTGTTAGCGGGTTGGACACGACCTATTTATTAAACGGGTTAGACGGGTCGTGTCGTGTAACCTATTTATAAACAGGTTCGTGTTCGAGTCGGGTACAATGACACGATTACTTAAACGGGTCGTGTTTGTGTCAATGGTATATCTAGAAATATCAGGTCTCGACACGACCCGAACACGACACGGTAACCCGAATTGCCAGGCCTATTCCCAAGTGCCCCTACCCCCTGCTAAACTCCAAAACAGCCAGAAAATCTAAAGTTTTGCCCTAGTTATGCCCAAAACCTGTTTAGGCTGACAAATCCAAACCCTAACCCATTTTTGTGCTCCAAAACTATGATTTTTGACCCGGGTGGAATTTTTTAGGGCTTGATTGGGTGAAGAAAGTGGAGAAGAGAGAAGATGAAGAAATAAAGAAGAAAATTATGGGATGTGCACTCCTCAAGTTTAGAAGAAAGAAGATGAAGAAATAAAGAAGAAAATTATGGGATGTGCACTCCTCAAATTTCAAGAATTATTTTTGTGTCCCCACAATTTTTTGGAACAATTTTTGGGACTTTCCTCACGAATCCCCAATTTTTTTTTAAGCTCAAGGACGAGCTTGGTTTTAAGAGGGGGAGAGTGATGGAAATGAGTACTTTTTAGTCACTTTATTTTCTTTTATATTTTCTTTGATTTTGTTATCGTATTTTCTTTTATTTTTGTTATAGTATTTAGAGGCTAGGAGTAATAATGGCATTTTTGTAATTAGGGCCTTAGTTTAGCCCATAAGCTACTCATCTCCTTTAAATACCCCCTTGTAGCCTCATTTGAGGCAGACTTGAATTTTAAAATAGAAAAGAGTGTTTCTCTCTAAATTGGTGTTTAGATAATTTTAGGAGCCTTTTGACGGATGGTTTACGTCACTATCTATAACATAAGGTTTCAAATATTACACATAGGTACCCTACAGAATAAAAGTAACATAAAGAAGCTTCCAAATAAGCCCCTGACAACATTATATTCAAACTTCATGTATGAATACGGATCCTCACTAAGTGTATCAGCTTGATTTGATTATTTAACCTATTATATTCATATTTCATGTATATGTACCAGTGTTTTAAATTGCAATTTATTGCATTTTGCGCTATGAAGCACAGGTTTTGCGCTATTAAAACACGATATTGCACATCTAAAATAGCATTTGTCACAAATAGTGTGGGCTATTTTACGTTATTTGCCCGCTATTCGTCTTTTCTTATTTTTACCCCTCATTTTTCAAAACAGGCTTGTTTAAGGGAAAGGTAAGTGTCACACAATGCAACAAGAAAGAGAGAGAAAACCCCCACCTATTGATATAGTCGCATATGTTGTAAGTTTTAATTATTATTTTTAACATTCAATCACATCTCTATTTGTATGTAATTTAGTTATATGTTGCTTAGCATGAATCGCAAAGATGGTTTAGGTATTGCCGTGGCGTTAAGGTCTTACCCTTTTTGTTTTTATGATTTATTTGGGTCGGTGCATATTTGAATTTTATATAATTCATTTTGGGGCTTTTTTGACTTAACCCCCGTAATAATGCCATATTTTGACACCCTGAAGTTCAAAAATTAGACATAACTATCTAATTTGACTTTACCCCCTCATTTTATTTGGACAAAAATGCCCTTCTTCGTTCCCACTTCATCTTCTTCCCCAAATCGAACAACTCTTAACCCTAATTTCAAAAACTCATTTTATTTGTTTCTTCCCCATTCATCCAACAACATGCATCGTATCATCTTGTTCTCAAAGCATGTACCGGTTTTCTTGATTTTGCATAACACTTCAAACAGATCGAGCATCCAAAGCAATTCTTTGGCTTCCAACTCGTGGTTTAGCAACAATAATCAGTCTTTTCTTTTCTCGAGAGTATATGGGAAATGTATAGATTATCAATGGAATTAATCCTCAATTTTGGATTTTTAACGGAAATGGAAGTGCTTGAAACTGAAGAGAATTTCGAATTCAACGAAGACTTTCCAGTTATAGGACTGGTATTGTTAGTAGGTTTTTGGTCAGGGGAGTCCCTACATGCTTGAGCTTTAAGGGATTTCGCCTTTTGTATTTAGTTTGATTTTTTATTGCAGGTAAAGTCCTAGAAGCTAGAGAAGAAAACCCTCTCATATCCCCACAACAGAGCAAAATAGCAGTGTGGTGTGGTTTCTGAAATTTGTAAAGCCTTGGTCGGGTCGTTGAACCTTGCAGATTTCATTCGAAACCCATAACATGCCTTGAGAACCAAATGATAAGATACACGTTGGACGAATGGGGATGAAACAAAGAAAATGGGAGGTTGAAATTAGGGTTAGGAGTTGTTGGATTTGGGGAAGAATATGAAGTGGGAAGGAAGAAGAAGAAGAAGAAGAAGAAGAAGAAGAAGAAGAGCATTTTTGTCCAAATGAAACGAGGGGGTAAAGTCAAATTACTTATTAAGAGTGTTTTTTAACGTAGCATTGACATCGTTAAATTTAAGGAGGTTATGTCTAATTTTTTAACTTCGAGGGGGTTATAATACGACATTATTACGGGGGGGGGGGGGGGGGGGGTTAAGTCCAAAAAACCCTTCATTTTTTGTGTTCAGTTCCCTTTATGTTGGATGAGAGGAACTTTTTTGAATTCTTATTTGCTTGTCAATTTACTTTTTTGGAATTTCATGTGTTTGGAGTGATTGTTTATGACTGTTTGGAATGATGTAATACTTTATGATTCTGTCAATATATTTGGAATGCTGTAGCGATTTATTTAGAACTGAGATGATTGTGTGAATTTATGTGCACTGATGTTGCTGGAAATAGCACCACCAGATAAGGTGTGGACAAGCTCAAACAAGTGATAACAATGGCTACACAGGAGAGTAGGTATATATATATGTAGAAGGAGGTGAGGAGAAGAGGATGAACACTTAAATATAAGTGGTTCAGCCAATCTGGCCTACGTCCACTGTGAGTGCGTGTGAGTAATATCACTGAATGAAGGCACTAATGGCCATGGATACAATCTCTCAAGCTTTCTCTCTCTACTGTGTAAAATGACAGAGTTTCAGCTAGGGTTGCAATTATCGATCCTTTATCTATATATAGTGCTTGGGGGGTGTAATGTACCCCCCAAGCATGCAATGAGCATGTGCATGAAGATCCAACCAGTGCACTGGCTGATCTTAACTAAACAATGATGACCTCAATATTCCCTCACCTGGAGGGAATGATTCAGTTATCACACATTTGTCCACATATCCCAAGCCATTCATGTGCACGTAAATGCTCGTCTGTCTTCGACACGCACCAACCTCGGCCTGGATGAGTACGAGGTTGGTGATGTCTGACCCTCTCCATGTCCGAGACCAACTTACATGATGACCCTGACTAGGATGCCAGTCAAGGTTAGATACTTGGAACGTCGGCCAGGGCCGATGTTGTCATGATGCTTGATGACTCTGTGAGGCTTTGCTGACCTCAGGTGATAGCTTGTAACGTCGGCCTGGGCCGGTGTTGTTGATGGATGGTCGAGCCCACAAGTCCTTGCTGACCTCGGCTGGTGCCCAGACGAGGTTGATGTATGAGGTTAGAGCAATGTCGGCCAGGGCCGACCCTATGAAAGACAATATTGTTGACAGTTATTATGAGCTTCTGCCACCTCGGTTGTGAGCCAGGCCGAGGTTAATGTCTCTGAGTAGGAAGGTACACTTTAGGCATATCAATCACCCCTAGCCCTTAGTTACCTATGTAAGTAGGTAATTGAGGGGTATTGCAAGGCCGAGGCCAAGTTTTCTTATGTGCCAGCAATCTCTTGACACACGTCACTTGCTGAAGTGAGTGGCGCGTGTACCAAGTCATGATGGTTTGATTTGCCCTTTGGGTTCCCAAGGCAATGATGGGCCTTGGGATGCGAGCCAACACGATTTTGGGTTTAAACCCTTTCTTCTTCACTTTTCCCGCCTATGTTCTCTCTACGACTCTCTCTCTTCAAGAGCTCAACTGCTGCGTTTGAGGGTCCCTTCATTTCCAAACCTCTTCTTCTCTATTTCACAATCAGCCAGGTATCTTTTTAATCCTCTCCCTTCATTTTCAGCCTTTATTTTCATTTCTGCTTTTTCCCGATGAGAGTTTTGTATTTTCCGGTGAGTTCTTTGGGTTTTCCGATCACACTTTGCATTTTCCGCTCACCTGTTCTTAGGTGTTCTTGGTTAAAAAAACTTTTCAACTCTAAGTTTGATCGTCGATTTAGATTGAGTTGGGTTGTTTATCTGTGGTTTAGAGTCCAAGTGTTGTGTCGTCTGCCTTTTGCTCAGACCCCTATATCAGTTCATAGAAGAGTTCCCTTCACTTAGATAAAAGACCTTTGAAAAAATTAGGCAGATAGAGCTAGCCCAGGCGGAAGCTCGTAGCGCTGAGGTCTTTCCTGACCCATCTTCCCTCCACCTCTTAAGGTAATATACCCTGAACCAGCCGAGCCTGCTTAACCAGCAGAGGTTCCAGAGGAACCAACACTCATGTCTGAGTCTGAGTCATCTACCTCAGACCCCATGTCTGTAGACTCTTTCCAAGAGGCTATGGATTTCTCCATTTGGCAAGATCAGGTCCCTGATCAAGCCGAGGTTTCAAGTCGTGTCTCATCACATCAGGGGGTTAATACCTCTCAGTCTTCTTTTGATGTCGAAATTGTAGGGCCAAGTGTGGCCATTCCCCCCCATTTTCGATGCTATTCCCCTGTCGGCCGCCACCGGGGCTGAGTTCGCTCAGAGGTTTCCCGATGGTCCCCCAGTACCTTCCCAGGCCGATGTCACTAGGGACGAAGACGATGGTCATGAGAGCGACGTTGACACCTCTGAAGCAGCCGAGATAGAGAGCTCGGTTAGCGAGTACGATCTCTTAGCTTTTAGGCACCTCTACTCCATAGGCCCTTCCATTAAGCTTAGGAGTCCTCCGAGGCGTGAGAGGGCCTTTGATGGCCGAGATGGGGAGATCTGTGTGTACGAGCAGATGTTCAAGTTGGGATTCCGTCTCCCCATCCATCCTTCGATTAAAGCCATACTGTCCCATATCAACCTAGCCCCTTCACAATTATCCCCCAACGCCTGGAGGGTGATGATTGGGGCCATCGTCCTTTGGAGGGTTGTCCACCACTCAGACCTTCCTGTTAGAGTCTTCACGGGTTGCTACGTCCCATCCTCTGCCAAAAACCACCTCAGCTACTACCGCTTCCTAGCTAGGAAGTCAGACAAAAAGATGTTGTTGGTTACCCAGACTTCAAATCACAACTGGAAACCTCGGTATTTCTTTGCCTCAGGGGCATGGGAATTTGGTCCATGTGCTTCCTCTTCAATGTCTGATCCGAGGACACCTCTGAAGTGGGGGAAGGTGTCTCTTGCTGCCAAGGTCGACCCTGGACTTAGCCAGGATAATTTCCAAAAGGTTAAGGACCTTCAAGATCAGGGAGGACAAAGTCGTCTTGTCAAATATGAACATCTGATGACCCCTTACTACCTTTCTCAAATAGGCCTGGGGGGTAGTCCTTTGACCGAGCTTCGTAAGTATTATTTCCTCTTTTGTACCTCTTACTTTTCATACCTCTGATTTACTAACTCAGATGTTTCTTTTTTCAGAGCGCCCAGAAGGTATTTCTGACGACCTGTGGGAGATGTCTGCCCCAAGCCTCGTAAAGCTGATGAAGAAGGCCGACCATACTGCAGCCCCTCCTCCTCCCAAACAGAACATCGACACGTCCAAGGCCGACGTTACAAAGAAAAGGAAGGCAACAACGGACTCGGAGCATCAGAGGCCGAGTAAAAAGGATCGCGCCATTCCGATCTCCTCAGACGAGGCCCTTGCAGCTCGTCTTTCTCAGCTGAAAATAAGTGATAGTTTGATTGGCCATGGTCTGAAGGCTATTGATGCCATCGGCTCCGTAATGACCGAGGAAGATAAGCGCTTCCTACGCTCTCTGGATATCCCTCTGCTGGCTGAGTTTTCACTCCATAAATCAATCCAAACACTGATTTATGCTATTTTGCTCTTCCAAGTGTAACCTCGGTTATCTTACATTAATGTGCTTATACATCTGACCTTCTACTGCAGGGTATGTTGTCCATGCATCGTTTTGTGGACTGGACTCGGAAGAAAATGCCCTTGATCGAGAAGGGTCGAGAAGCCCTTAAAGTCCAAGCCTCTTTGAGTGCAGAGGTTGATCGTCTGAAGGAGGAGCTGAAAGAGGTCAACAAGCTGAAGGAGGAGGTCCAACAGAGAAACAGGGACATGGCCAAGTTGAAGGACCATGAAGCGGCTCGAAAGCCAAAGACGATGCCTTGCAGGCTAAGGTAGCTGCTGCTTTTAAGGCTTCTTTAGAGGATGCCTCAGAGAAGATTATTGCAGATTACAAGGTCTCTGATGAGTTCATCAGCTTTGGCTTTGAGTACTTTGAGAGAGGTATCAAAGCCACTGGTAAATGGGCAACCTCCAAGGAACAAGAGTCAGGGAGTTTGAGTGCCTCAAACTTTGTTGGTCTAAGCTTTGGTGACCCCCGTTTTGCTCAAGCCTTGCAAGAGGTTGAGGAGGACGATGCTGCTCCTTCAGAGGCTGCTCCCTTGGGCGCCGCTGAGACTGAAGAGGTGACTAACGTCGGACAAGAAGACACCACTATGTCTGCAGATACCTAGGCCTGGTTCTGTGAAGCTTTAAGTTGTAGTTTTTACCTCTTTTCTCGTCTGTAACATTTGTGAATTCTGGCAGTATATTTTGGCATATTTGATTTGTAACTCTGACTGTTCTGTGATGAATATTAATACCGTATTCCTCATATTATATAGCTTCTTTGTGCGTCTTCTCTTGCATGTTGTTTTGGTCTTAATGTTTGACGTCACCGTATATTATTGATGTTAACCTTAAAATGTTTTAAGGTCTGAGGTCATCAGTTTATGATGTTTCACCTCATAATTTCACCAAATTATGATGTTTAAGGTCTGAAGTCATCAAATTATGATGTTTCACCTCATAATTTCACCAAATTATGATGTTTAAGGTCTGAGGACACCAAATTATGATGTTTCACCTCATAATTTATCACCAAATTAATGATGTTTAAGATCTGAGGTCATCAAATTATGATGTTTCACCTCATAATTTCACCAAATTATAATGTTTAAGGTCTGAGGTCATCAAATTATGATGTTTCACCTCATAATTTCACCAAATTATTGATGTTTAAAGTCTGAGGTCACCAAATTATGATGTTTCACCGCATAATTTTCACCAAACTAATGATGTTTAAGGTCTGAGGTCACCATAATATGATGTTTATCCTCATAATTTGTCACCAAACTAATGATGTTTAAGGTCTGAGATCACCATAATATGATGTTTACCCTCATAATTTTGACCAAACTAATGATGTTTAAGGTCTGAGGTCACCATAATATGATGTTAACCCTCATAATTTTCACCAAACTAATGATATTTAAGGCCTTTTCACCTCATAATTTCACCAAATTAATGATGTTTAAAGTCTGAGGTCACCAAATTATGATGTTTCACCTCATAATTTTCACCAAACTAATGATGTTTAAGGTCTGGGGTCATCAAGTTATGATGTTTATCCTCATAATTTGCCACCAAACTAATGATATTTAAGGTCTGAGGTCACCATAATATGATGTTTACCCTCATAATTTTCACCAAACTAGTGATGTTTAAGGTCTGAGGTCATCAAATTATGATGTTTCACCTCATAATTTCACCAAATTATGATGTTTAAGCATAATGCAACAGTATTGACACAGGAACTGCTTTTTTCATTAATATCATCTTCATAAAATGATACATGTATTACAAAGAAATAACTGCAACAACATATGTAATATTTCTTCAAGTGGTCAGCATTCTAAGGGTTGGAAAAAGGTTCCCCTTCGAGATTTTATAGCCGGTAAGTACCAAGCACAACCTCATCGACCACTCTGTAAGGGCCATGCCAGTTTGGGTGGAGCTTGTTTGCCTTTTGCAACGTCTTCTTCAGCACTAGGTCTCCCACAGCTATAGGTCTTGATTTCACCCTTTGATTGTAGAACTTTGTTGTTCTCTGCTGGTAGGCTGCATGTATGATCTCAGCATCTTCCCTTCTCTCTTCAATTAGATCCAAGTCAAGTCTTCTTTCTTCCCCATTCCTCTGACGGTCATAGGTCTAAACTCTGTGGGGGGGGAGTCCTACTTCTATAGGGATGACAGCTTCTGAACCACGTGCCAGCATGAAAGGAGTCTCTCCCGTTGGCGTTCTTACAGTCGTCCAGTAGGCCCATAACACAACGTATACCTCTTCTGTCCATCTCCCTTTTGCCTCCTCCAACCTCTTTTTTATCCCATCAAGGATTGTTCGGTTCGTGACCTCAGTCTGCCCATTTCCTTGGGGTCGGTCAGGGGAGGAGAAAAACTGCTTGATCCACACTCTTTCATAATATTTTTCTAAGGAAGAATTCTTGAATTGGATTCCGTTATCTGAGATGAGGGTATTTGGAAGGCCATATCTGCATATAATGTTCTTCCAGATGAACTGGAAGGTCTTCTGCTCTGTAATCGTGATCATCGGCTCAGCCTCTACCCACTTGGAGAAATAATCAATTGTCACTACCAGGAATCGATAGTTGTTTGCAGCTCTTGGCAAAGGTCCTACTAAATCAATCCTCCAAACTGCAAATGGCCAAGGTGAGCTAATTGACGTCATAGGATGATGAGGTTGGTGAGGGATGGTGGAGAATCTCTAACACTTGTCGCATCTCTTCACATAAGCAGCTGCATCTTTGGCTAAAGTCGGCCACCAGAACCCTTGAGTAATTATCCTCTTAGCTGGAGGCCTCCCTCCTATGTGACTTGAACAAGAGCCCTCATGTACATCTTTCAAGACCTGAGGAACCTCTGAAGGGTGCACACATCTAAGGAGAGGGAGTAGGAACCCCTTCTTATACAAGATTTCTCCTATAATTGAGAACTTAGCGGCCCTGAACCTCAGCTTTCTCCATTCCAATTTTGATTCTGGCAGCTCTCCCTGTCTGATGTATCTGATGAGTGGGTCCATCCATGAGGCTCCCATATTCAGATTGAGGCAAATTCTGGCAACCTCTTCTTTTTCGATGGTTGGCTGGGGCAGGATTTCAACCGGTACCGTTCATCTTATCTCTGTCCTCATTGCTAAGGCCAACCTAGGGAGTGCATCGGCTCGACTGTTGTCTTGCCGAGGTATCCTCTTCATCTTCACCTTTTCGAAGCCTTCTAGCGTCGTTCTTATCCTCTTCAGGTATTCGGCCATCCTTTCATCCTTGGCCTCATAAACCCCAAGAACTTGGTTGACAACTAACCTCGAGTCACTGTGGACTAAGAGTCGGCCAACTCTAAGGGCTTTTGCCAAGGAGAGCCCCGCTATCAACGCCTCATACTCTGACTCGTTGTTTGAAGCCTTGAAGTTGAACCTCAGCGCATATTCAACGTCGGTACCATCCGGAGCTGACAGTATCAACACTGCTCCGCTTCCACTTTCACAAGAAGACCCATCAACGAAGAGGTTCCAAACATCTTCATTCGAAGAGAAGTTCCCCTCTGACAGGATCCCTTACTTGAAGAGGTACCTGTCCTCCTCATTCTCAGCTACACCTTTTTCGGACTTGCTTGGCCCAACCTCGTCCGGAGCACGGAAGACGTTACTCTCTGGTTTTCCTGCAATCTCTTGACTCTTCCCAATCTCAACCTCTTCCCAGGTGAATTCTGCTACAAAGTCTGCAAGAGCCTGCCCTTTGATGGCAACCCTTGGCTGATAAATAATGTCATATTCCCCCAACTCGATGGCCCAAGTCATCAACCTGCCCGACTTCTCAGGCTTGTGGAGGATCTGTCTTAGTGGGGAATCAGTGAGGACAACCATTGAGTGGGCTTGAAAGTATGGCTTCATCTTCCTAGAAGCGTGTATCAGGGCATAAGCCAACTTTTCCATTCGAGGATAATTCTGTTCATACCCTTGAAGGGCCTTACTATTGAAGTATACCGACCTCTGCACTCCATCGTCTTCTCTTACTATGGCCGCGCTAATGGCTGATTCTGAAACGGCTAGATATACATATAACTTCTCCCCCAAGATGGGCCGAGATAGGAGCAGAGGGGATCCGAGGTAGGACTTCAGCTCTTTGAAAGCCTTGTCGCATTCCTCATCCCATTCGAAAGCCTTTCTAAGAACTTTGAAAAAAGGAAGACACTTATCCGTAGCTCTGGAGACGAACCTGTTCAGCGCAGCAACTCTTCCGGTGAACCTCTGAACGTCTTTAATGGTCCTGGGTGTCTTCATTTCAAACAGAGCCCTCGGGATTGGCCTCTATTCCCCTTTGATTAACGATAAATCAAAGAAACTTTCCTGCTCCTACTCCGAAGACACACTTGGTAGGGTTGAGCTTCATCCTGTATAAATCCATGGTGTCAAAATTCCTCTCCGGGTCGGCCACGTGAGTGTCAGCCTTCAAGCTCTTCGTCAACATGTCATCTACATATACCTCCATGGTCTTGCCAATCTGATTCTCAAACATCTTATTTACAAGACGTTGGTAAGTAGCCCCTGCATTCTTTAAGCCGAAGGGCATGACCTTGTAGCAATAGGTCCCCTTGTCGGTTATGAACGTTGTCTTCTTTGAGTCTTCTGGGTCTATAAAAATCTGGTTATACCCGGAATAGGCATCCATGAAGCTCATGAGCTCATGTCCTGCTATGGCATCCACCATCTAATCAATTCGCGGCAGGGGGAAGCTGTCTTTTGGGCAAGACTTGTTCAAATCAGGGAAATCTACACACATCCTCCATTTCCCGTTAGCTTTCGGCACGATGACGGCGTTAGATAACCACTCAGGGTATATGACTTCTCTAATGAACTTGGCCTCTTCAAGTTTTCTGACCTCTTCCCTGATGACATCATACTTTTCCCTTGAGTAAATTCTTCTTCTTTGTTTGATGGGCTTAGCGTCTTCTAAAACATTGAGTTTATGGATCATAACTTCAGGGTCAACACCCAGCATGTCCGCGTGGCTCCAGGCAAAGACACTCTGCCTCTTCCTCAGTAGCTTCACCAGCTCCTCCTTGATCTCAGGTTTTAGGGTTTTGCCGATTTGGACAATTTTTTCCGGCTCGTCCTCATTGAGAACGATGGATTCTACCTCTTCCGCGGCTTCTCCCTTCTTGAGCTTTGTCTCATCCCTTGGATCAAGTGTGTCGATGTTGTACGTGGTTGTTGCCCTCTTATGAGCCTCTCTCTCTTCCGCAGAATTGAAGTAGCATTCACGTGCCAATGTTTGGTCACCCTGCACTTCCCTTACCCCATAAGGGGTCGGGAATTTTAGCATTTGGTGGATCGTTGACGGCACGGCCTCAAATTCCTTGAGGGCTACTCGTCCTATGATGAGGTTGTAGGCCGCGAAGACGTTTTCATCCATCACGAAAAAACTGATCTTCCGGGACAACCTCTTAGGCCACTCGTCTCCCATTCGTACATCCATCTCATACATGCCCAATGGATGGACCTTTTCACCGCTGAAGCCAATCAACGGATGATGATAGGGCACAAGCCTAGCTCTGCTGAGGCCTAGGCTCTTGAAACAAGGTCAGAACATTAAGTCCGCTGAACTTCCCCCGTCGACGAGGATTCTCTGCACCTCACATCCATGCACCCTTGTAGTAATTACCAAAGGGTCATTGTGTGGAGCTAGGATACCTTTGAAGTCAAGTCGGGAGAATCCAACTATAAGAGTATCCATATCTACCTTCTTTCTCTTCTGTTTAGCATCTGAAGAAGCCAGATTCACAACCTCTACTTTTGTCACTGACTGAGCCTCTGCCACATGAGCTTTACGGTCGGCTACCTCTGAGCCACCCCCTGCTAGTCCTCCACAGATGGTGTTAACACCAAAGGAGATCATACCAACCCTCTTCACAGGGGCATTGTCGTCTTTTGGTGGGAGGTCAGGGTCATCTTCATCATCATCATCTGAGTCCTCAGCTCTTCTTGTTGGGGCATCTTCCAGACACCTGTCGTTTCTCTTCTTTTTAGGGTCGTCTCTTCCCCCACTAGAAGCTTTACCATCGACATACTTCCTGAGATTTCCGGACTTCCAACATCTTCCCAATCTCATCCTTCAAGGCGAAGCACTTGTCAGTCAGATGACCGTGGTCTTGGTGGAACTCACACTATAGATTCTTGTTCCTCTTATGCAGAGGAGCCTTCAGCTGCTCCGGCCATCTCAGGGACCGGTCATTTTTTATTTCATTGAGGATGTGTTCACAGCTCACAGTTAGAGGAGTATAGTGTGCAAACTTGTCGTCTGCAGACCTCTTTTTTCCGTCTTTCTTCCTTTGAAATTTTCCGCTGCTACTTCCGTTCTCATCCTCATACTTTGCAGCCATAGCCTCTTCAGCGTTCATAACCCTTCCTGCAGTTGCTAACAGCTCTGCCATGGACTTGGGAGGGTCTTCAGCAAGCTTCCACAGCAACTTCCCCTTCTGGAGTCCTCCAATGAGGGTTGTCATAGCTATATTCTATTCGTAATCTTCAACCTCCAATTTTTCTTTGTTGAATCTAGCAATGCCGTCTCTTAGGCTCTCGTTCTTGCCTTGCTTGACGTACAGCAGATGAGTGGTCTTCTTCTGAGGTCTTACCCCAAAACAGATATTGTGAATAAATCGTTCAGCCAAGCCCTTAAAGTTCTCATCAGAGTTCTTCGGAAGAGAGGTAAACCAAATATATGCAGCTCCCATTAAAGTCCCAGAGAAGGCCCGGCACCTCATCTCATCTGGGATCAAATAAATGTTTGTTGCAGACTGGGACATCTCAATATGATGCACAGGGTTGGTACTACCATCATACTTGGGAGACACCGTAGGTGGTTTGAACTTGGCAGGGGTTGGGAAGTTCACTATCCTTGCCACAAATGGAGAGCCCTCTGAGAACCCTCTTTGTAGTGGGTCTTGGCTTTTGATGAGGTTCCCTATCTTCTCTTCTAGGCGTTGGATGGGATCATTCCATGGTTTAGCAACTTCGGCCTGGCCGAGGTTGTCCCCAGCCACCTCCAAAGGGTGGACTGAGGGTTCCCCAGCTGCTGCACAACATCGGCTGTTGACCTCTTGGCCACAGTCTCGTCCATCTAGAGGTCGGCCATGGTGAGGCCGATGTTCACCGTCTCCCCTCTGAGAGCCAGCTGCACTTCTCGACCTGGATAACCTCTGCCTCAGGTCATTAACTGGGTCGAGCCTTTCAAAGGCCGACCCTCTACTCAAGCGATCAAAAGCTAATCCTCTGGCCTGGGCATCCCCAACCTCGGTCCTTCTTGCTCCGCAACCTCGGCTCTGCTGTAGAGGACGTACTGTGTTGTCTGAAACCTCATATAGCTCCCAACAGTCTGCTGGAGCATCTTCCGCAAACCTCATATGGCTCCCAACAGTCTGCTGGAGCATCTTCCGCTTCAATATCATCGTACCTATCCTCAGGGCAAGGGTTTCCTCGCCTCCCCAGACGCAAACGTCTAGGGTCAGCAACGTCCCTCCTCCGCTGAGGCGTAGGTTGGTCCTTCCGCGGTGCCTGGGGTGGTCCCCTGGCCTCTGGACGTGGTTGAACAGCCGCCGGAGTAATCATTTCCGGTGAGATCGCATGTGGCCTCATCATATTTTGGCTTAGCTGGGCAAACTGTTCCTTTATTGCTTGTTGAGTTGCAGCCAATGACTTCAAGGTTGCTGCCACCTCAGCCATCTCGGACTGGGGTGGTGCCTGGCTAGAACTGGGTCCTCCAACACCATATGGTGGAGGAGGTGGTGGTAACTCCGGTGCCATATGTTAGCGCTAAAGAGCTTGCGATGAAAATATGAGAGCTTAAATACCTTAAAGGATCTCTTTCAATGGTGAAACATCTTCACACGAAGGGTGAGGCCTGGTTCACCACCAGAGTCTCCGGTGAGAGATATATCTTCTCGTTCTCACAAACGGCGTCAAAATGATGATGCTGGAAATAGCACCACCAGATAAGGTGTGGACAAGTTCAAACAAGTGATAACAATGGCTACACAGGAGAGTAGGTATATATATATATGTAGAAGGAGGTGAGGAGAAGAGGATGAACACTTGAATATAAGTGGTTCAGCCAATCTGGCCTACGTCCACTGTGAGTGCATGTGAGTAATATCACTGAATGAAGGCACTAATGGTCATGGATACAATCTCTCAAGATCTCTCTCTACTGTGTAAAATGACAGAGTTTCAGCTAGGGTTGCAATTATCGATCCTTTACAATGTTGAGGATGACCTCTATATATAGTACTTGGGGGGTGTAATGTACCCCCCAAACATGCAATGAGCGTGTGCATGAAGATCCAACCAGTGCAAGGATGGCACCTGGCAGATCTTAACTAAACAATGATGACCTCAATATTCCCTCACGTGGAGGGAATGATTCAGTTATAACAGATTTGTACACGTATCCCAAGCCATTCATGTGCACGTAAATGCTTGGTTGTCTTCGACACGCACCAACCTCGGCCTGGATGAGTACGAGGTTGGTGATGTCTGACCCTTTCCATGTCCGAGACCAACTTACATGATGACCCTGACTAGGATGCCAGCCGAGGTTAGATACTTGGAACGTCGGCCAAGGCCGATGTTGTCATGATGCTTGATGACTGAGCCTACGAGGCTTTGCTGACCTCAGGTGATAGCTTGTAACGTCGGCCTGGGCCGATGTTGTTGATGGATGGTCGAGCCCACAAGTCCTTGCTGACCTCGGCTCATGCCCAGCCGAGGTTGATGTATGAGGTTGGAGCAATGTCGGCCAGGGCCGACCCTATGAAAGACGATATTGTTGACAGTTATTATGAGCTTGTGCCACCTCGGCTGTGAGACAGGCCAAGGTTAATGTCTGAGTAGGAAGGTACACTTTGGGCATATCATGCACTATACATATAGTTTTTTATATTTTTTTAATTATATAAATCAAATGCATGAATAGCTTGCGCGACACGTGATGCTATTTGCGCGGCGCGACGCAACTCGGGATAAAAACGTGATACCTTGCGCGACCGCGATTCAATACATTGATATAAATTTATAACTACAATGGTTGTCCACAAAGTCGTCAAAGGCGCGCCTAGGCAAATATATTTGGAATGATGTAGGGATTTATTTTGAACAGGGATGATTGTGTGAATTTATGTGCATTATATATATATATATATATATATATATATATATATATATATATTATATTTTTTTATTATAAAAATCAAATGCATGAATAGCTTGCGCGACGCGATGCAACCCGGGATATAAACGCGATACTTTGTGTGACCGCGATTCAATACATTGATATGTATAGATAACTACAACGGTTGTCCACGTAGTCATCAAAGGCGCGCAGGTGCACCGATAGTGCCATGTCTGGCCTAGGCGAGGCATCTTCAAAGAGGCATGAGCCTATGAACTCAAGGCGCAAGGCGCACGCCTAGGCGAGCCTGATTGAAGTTGCCTTATTACAAAAAATATATATATATTTTATTCTTTTCACGTTCTTTTTCTCCTCTTTTTTGCCTCTTTTCCTCCTATGCTCAGTTGTCCTCTTCATATCCTCTCCTTCATGTTCTTGCACTTTTTTTCATTTTGTATTTACTGTTTTGCTCATCTCTTTTTTTCTTCATCTTTTCCTTATTTTCCTAGCTTCTTCTTTTTCCTTTTTGATGCTCTGTTTTGTGTTGTGAAGAAATGTGAACAAAACTTCCAAATGGGTATGTATTATTCATGAATATATTATAAGTGCTTAAAAAAGGGTAAAAACAGTCCCTCACACGACAAAATGACACCATATTTCTTTATGAAATTTGAATGTACATGATTGGCTTTTACACTAATTTGTTGGTGATGATTTTTTAGTTTATTTTTTATAATTTATTCTGACCATAAATTATGTTAATAAGTTTTATATTTAAATATATGAGCAATTTAACCCATAGCTCCTCGGCGCTACTTTTTCTCAATCAATTACAAAGTTATTTTTGCATCTTGGATTATGCATTAAATCAAATATGTATATCTACTATAAATCATTATTGTTGTTATGGACTAATAATATTAGTATATATAAAACAAACAGACCTTTCTTCGACAGGCAGGCGCCTTGCCTTGCGCCTAGGCCCCAAGGACATCTTTCGCCTTGGTGCACCTTGAGCCTTAAACAACTATGGTTGTCCAACCTATGTCCAATATCGCCATGTTGTCTTTGTAGAAGTGTCCATGGTTCTTAGCATGAAATAAATATGCGTCCCATCCTCTGAATGCAGGTCTTTTGCCAGCTTGATTTGATTATTCCACCTATATTATATTATATTATACTCATAATGAATACAGGTCTTTCCCTTGAGTGTATCGGCTTGATTTGATTATTCCACCTATTATATTCATATTTCATAGATATGTACAAATGACTATACAATGATTGTTCAGTAGATTGGCGAATTCAATTGTCACCAAGGTGCTTTAAGAGTTTTAATTTTTTTTATATGTTTTATCAAGTTTTCAATTAGGGGAATTTTATCTTTCTTTTGAGTAGATCGCCCAACTTATTTTCAGTATTAATAACGCTTTTCCCCCCTTTTTGCAATCCTTTTTTCGCCATTTACACTTTGGGATTGTTCTCGCATAATCATTCTCTATAAGTAAATATCGAGTTGTCATGTGCCCTTCAAAATGCAGTCAATGATATTTACAATCGAAATTGAGACCTTTAGACAGGTTCCAGTGCAATGATAACTCTTTGTTCTTGGAAAAATGATCAGAAATATTCCGACATATCTTTGTGGGGGAGTATGTACGAAGTTTCCAAGTAACCATAAAAATCCACAAACGATAGTAATATTCCAAAAAATAAGTTTCCATAATATGTTAGATAGTAACATTCGAAAAAATAAGTGTAAATAGTGTGGCGGAAATTAGGTGTTTTCATTAAAAGTCAGTATTATTTAAATAATTAGTTACAGAGAACACGAGCTTCATGAATCACATATGTTCACAAAATTATTTGGGATATTACTATCGTTTGTAAAGAGAGCTTTCTCAAACCTTGGTTTTCAGGAAACCAAGGTACCAAGGTTTGAGAAAGGCTAAAGTTTGTAGCATAGTTGTTGAAACGATTGAGTATGATATGTCTCCTGTGTTCTTAACGATTGGAGAGAATTGATCATTTAAGATATAGTTGTTGTAATCAACGCTTAATGCTTATTTCTCCATTTTGATCCTCCCTATAATGTCACACCTTAGACTCACACGATCATCACGCACCCTTAGGTTTTGAAGATCTTTTGCTTTCTTTTATTTCTCTTTTTCCAAGGAAGTCCTTTTCAGATCTCAAACCATAATTTCACCTGTAACTAATTGATGTTAAGGATGGCAATCCTTTCATATTTACGCATTCACTCAACATCATTGTCTTGGGAAAGGCATTTATTGTACTTTCATCCCAACAGAAAAAGATTGGGAATGTTGTGGGGAGTAAATGGGAAGTTGTCATATACACTTAAAAAAGAAAGCAATGACAGTTTTGTTACAGGCTCGTGTAGAGTGATCTGGTTTTATTCTTGGAAACAATGTGCGGCCCTAATCCGCTCCTTTTGTGCGTTGTTGGCCTCCAGCGTCACCTTGATCTACGTCGACGACTCTTTCGGTAGGTTCTCCTCTTCATTTTCTCTTTTTTCTTTTTCTTTTTCTTTTCCGAACCCGCCTCTTTTGGGTTCTCTCTCTTTGTCTATTAAACCAATCTGTTGGTCCTACTTTCCTCCATGATCTGAGGTGAGCATAGGGTTGTGAAACCCTAGTTTGATCTTGTCATGCCCGCTATCGGCTGAAGTTGATTTCGCTGCAACCGACGAAGCTCTAAAAGATTCGTCGAACGTACCTTGGTCATAAGGTTGACACACGAACGTACCTTGGTCATAACGCCGCTGCTTGTCGATTCACCCTCCTTTCTTCTCTCTCTTCTCTACCGCCTTCTCTCACCTCAACCCAGACCTAGGTGTTGATTTCAACCCCTTTGTTGCCTTCTTCTATTCGATCTTCGATTCTGAATAGGCTCGAACTCCCATACACTATTAAAGTTGTCATGATTTTATAACAGCAGCATTTTTGTTTTTGGATGAGCCAAAATCTAATACCCAATTGGACGTAACATGACAAATGGCACAAAAAGAGCAAGCCAAATAAAAATACTCTCATTCTCTCACTAAATGTATAATGGCCATATTTATAGGCTATGAGTGACTTGCTAGCCACCTAACCCTATAATAGTAAAGACTAAAGTGGCACACTAAAATATTCCAAAAGAATATTACTCGTTAACCTAATACACCTAAAATACTAATCTAAACTTATTGGAATGTGTCCCATATTGCCTGACTATGTCCATTATGTGTCGGTTATAAGGCCTATGTTTCTCTCTCCTTAACACCCGGGTTTAAGGAGTAGAATGAGCTAGGTCTTTTTAACATGGTATCAAAGCTTGGTTGGGCCTGTGTCCGGTGTGCCGAGTAATCCGGCTATCATGTTGTGGTCCAGTGTTGGAATGTCTCCCACATTGCCTGACTATGCGCATTCTGTGTCGGTTATAAGGCTTATGTTTCCCTCTCCTTAACACCTGGATTTTAAAGAGTAGAATGGGTTGGGTCTTTTCAACTTGGTATCAGCACTTGTGTTGGAATGTGTCCCACATCGCCTGGCTATGCCCATTCTATGCTGGTTTAAGGCTTACGTTTGGGCTTCTTTTCAACTTGGTATCAGAGCTTGGTTCGGCATGTGTCCGGTGTGCCGAGTAATCCGGTTACCGTGTTGTGGTTCAAGAGGGTGTGTTGGATTATGTCCCACATCGCGTGGCTATGAATTAAAATAAAGAAAATACAATGAAAATAAATAAATAAAAAATAGAATTCATAATATTACAATAAACCACCAGCACTCCTCTATTCCCGTCATCTATGGTTCTCAATTGGCAAGTCATCTAAGAGAAAGTCGACGAATAGCATTGGTCGACGTGATAGGCATCCAACACGGGGGACGTTTGTCCTCCGACCCTTGAAAAGCTCATATTCATACTCGATTCCTCTAAAATCACCAAAATAAATCTGTGATTGTGCTGGAGGTGGTAGCCTTTGAATCCAATCTCAAACGATATAATTGGTGGTTAATTGGAGCAATATAGTGTTGCGCGAATCGTGAGGAACCCCAAATATTTATTTATTTATTTTTTTTGGGGGGGGGGGGGGCGCTTGCCCTTCAATAAGAACATTTTCTCGATAGAGGTTCGTGGGTCGCCGATCTCCAAAGGGTGAGAATTATAAGCTAATCAAGGTGGAGTTGGCTGTCAGAGGGCTTGGATATGACTTCGTCAAGGGTTTCTTTCAAGCGGTTCGGTTCGTAAAGGAGGGAGGGAGCGAAGGTAGGTGGAATGGGACTAGAATTTAAGGTGGCGAGGTTCGAACTGGAGTCACAAAAAATATAAATAAAATATAAATTTAAGGTGGCGAGGTTCGAACTAGAGTCACCTAGTTTCATAGAGCCAGACCATAGTTGTTTAAGGCGCAATGGTGTCCCTGGAGCCTAGATACAAGGTGCAAGGCGAGGGGCGCACCTGATCGAAGCAAGGCGCATTGTTACAAAAAATATAAATAAAAAACAAGTTATATATATATGTGTGTGTGTGTGTGTATATATATATATATATATATCATAACAACAATAAAAATTTATAGTAGATATACATATTTGATTTAATGCATAATCCAAGATGCAAAAATAACTTTGTAATTGACTGAAAACAAGACGCGCCGAGATGCCAAGTGTTAGTAGCTCATATATTTAAATATAAAACTTATTAACATAATTTATATAGTCAATAAATTATAAAGAAAATTTAGATTCAAAATATAACAAATATATTAACATAAAAATAAACTTGAGAATATCCAACAAGTGCAAGTCTTAAAATATATAAAACGTAAACCACCGCCAACAAGTATGAATTTGAAAACAAACTAAAAAACATAAACTAATTAGTGTAAAAATCAATCATGTACATTCAATTTTCATAAAGAAATATAGCGTCATTATGTCCCTGCAATTAACTGTCTTTACTCTTTTTTAAGCACGAAAAGAGTCATAAAAATTCATGAAAAAAAGTAGAAATTTTTGGAATTTTTGTTCGAATTTCTTCACAACACACAAATTAGAGCATCAAAAATAAAAAAGAAAAAGCTAGGAAAATAACTAAAAAAATGAAGAAAAAGAAACATCAAGCAAAACAATACATACAAAATGAAAAGGTGCGCAAGAACGTGAAGGAGACATAAAGAGGAAAATTGAACAAAGAAGGAAAAAAAGCAAAAAAAAGTGAGAAGGAAATCTAACAAAAATGAAAATAAAAAACAACTTTGGGGGCAGGAATATAGCAACTTCAATCAGGCGCGCCTAGGCGTGCGCAGTGTTTTCAATTGCGCGCTATTGCAGTTTACGACCCCAAAACGCAACATAGGACTCCCAAATAGGGTGGGCAATTTGCTGACGTGGCACGCATTTGTGCGCTATTTTGCGCAACCGTGCACAATTTGTACACTTTACGAGTGTTTGTTTTAACTGATATTGCATGGTTTTGAATATAGAAGGGAAAGTAAAGAAAACCCTACATAACCAAAACAAGACCAGAAACCTTGTAGTTAATTATTACCTCATGGTTCTTACAAAACTCAAAAGTCTTCAATTCAAAAAAAAACTAGAAGATCACAAAAGCTTTTAACAGTATCAATTTTATTTCTTACGAAAGAAAGTTTTGCAGTAAGTAAGTTTAAGTGTTACTTTTTTAACATGTATCAGTTTAAAATGTTACTTTTTTTAACAAATATCAACTTCAAATGTTGCTTTGTCTTATTTTACAAATATCAGTTTAAATATGTTACTTTTTTTTTTTACAAATATGTTACTTTCTAACATATATCAGTTTGATATGTTACTTTTTTTTTTACAAAATATCAGTTCAAAATGATACTTTTTTTTTACAAATATGTTACTTTTTTCGAATATCAATTTAAAATGTTATTTATTTTAGAAATTTCAATTGAAATGTTACTTATTTCTAAAAATTTCAATTTAAAATAATTTTCTTTTTTTACAAATCACAGTTTAACGCGGAAGCAGCCTCTTCGCATATGCAAGGGTAAGGCTGCGTACATCTAACCCCCCAATACCCTGAAGTGGCGAGAGCCTCGGGGTTTGCCCTTTTTACAAATTACAATTTAAAATGTTTGTTATTTACATATTTCAGTTGAAAATGTTACTTATTTTTTGTTTACCAATATGAGTTTAAAATGCAAAAAATTTTACAAATTCAATTTAAAAAGTTAAATTTTTTTTTTACAAATTTCAATTTAAAATGTTATTTGTTTTACAGATTTCAATTTAAAATGTCACTTTTAAAAAATAAAAATAAATAAAAAATCACATTTAAAATGTTACTTTCTTAAAAATTTCTTTTTAAATGTCATTTATTTCTTTATTTATATTTTTATATGTTTTTCTAATTAAAAAACGGGAATGCACGAATTGCCTGCGCGACGCGATTTCAGACCCGACCGCAATTTAAAACATTGTGCGCCATGCACCTAGGTGCTCGAGGCGCACGCCTCTTTGAAGTCGCCTCGCCAAGGTGCCATGGGTGCACCTTAGTGCGCCTTACGCCTAGTCGTGCCTTTGACAAATATGAGGCAAATTAAGAGTGCGACCCTTTTGAAGTTGCAATAGTGACCATGATTGTTGTTGCATTTGACAACCTTTGGTGGCTCGATGACGGAATGGCGGTTAGGGCAGAGCGACAAATGTAAATGCATTGTTCGCGGCTAACAAAAATGTGGTGGTAAAGGCTATGACTTGTCCGTATATCAAGCTGGGTTGCGCGACGTACGAGACAAGGTGGTGATGCTCTCCTTGGCGCCATTGGATGAGACAATTTAATAATTTTACCCATACACGATGATTTGAGCGATCAGTGTAACAACAAGGTGGTGATGCTCCCAAAATGATTTATAGTTGGGAATAGGTACATTTGTAGTGCTTTGTGATGGGAATATTCCCCATTTTAACTAATTAAGGAAGCTTCTACTGCTAGCGAGGAAATGGCTCATGCCACCTATGGGGGACATCATGACATCACTAATAGAAAGATTTCAATCAAAAAGAAAAAGTACAAGTATACCATCTATCATCTGCATCACATGATTCGAAAGACACAAGTTTATAGCCTCATTATTAAAACCATTTGATAGAATATATGTCTTGTGTATGTTTTACAATCGGAGAAAAGTAAAAGTATATCTTCTATTATTTGCGTCACGAGATTCGAAAGACACAAGTTTATAGCCTCATTATTAAAACCATTTGATAGAATATATGTCGTGTATGTTTTACAATCAAAGAAAAGTAATTATTAGATATGTTGTTGTTGTAATTGACTAGTCCTGTGACCAACGAGGCCAATAACTTTTTCTAAAAAAATTTATCATGTAATGTATATATTTATCATATTTGAAACTCCTACTAAATAAGAAACTAAAAGGGCAAGTTTTTTACCAAAACTTTGCATCATGCACCCTCAAATTTTGAAGATCTTTTGCTTTATTTTCTCTCTCTCGTTTTTCAACTCAACGACATACTACTCTTCATCTATGTTCAAGTGAAAACTAAAATCGCATAAAGGGGAAAGAAACATTCTATTGGATTGTAAAGAACTTCAATTTACGTCCTTTGTATTGATGCAGTTAAAAACGTAGCACGAGGATAATTTGTGATGAGTATAGTTTCCAATCATACAATATAACACCCACTTAGGGTGGGTATTGGCCAGAATTTGGTCTTGTACTGATACAAAAATCACAATTTTTGATTTTTTATATTTTCGGTTTTGGTTTTATAAAAACATGCACCGTGACCACATGCTTGGTATTACAATTTGTTGGTAAGTTTGTTACGTTTTCTTGTTCAGTAATTTTATTTCTTTAACCGAGAGTTGTGGGTACAAACATAAAATTGAGAAAGGAAAAGGTTATGCATGACTGACCGGTACAAGTCACACTGAAGGGAACCGGAGGGTCCAGGGCTGGCAACACCCCCAGCAGTTTCAATAAGGGTTATAGCAGGCTTCTGTTGTCCTACACCAATCCTCAAACACCTTGTCAACATCTCCAACAACTCCGAATCCCCCACAACTGCGCCCTCTCTCTCCGCAGCCAAATGAGGGGATACGGCCTCTCTCCAGGCGTACATGGTCTTACAAAGCAACTCACACACTCCCCCTGCCTTGTTCACATCCTCCCCTCCTAACCTCCTCTCCTCATAGAATTCCAAATCTTTAAAACCAGTATGATGCCAATTTGAAACTTTGAGTGTGTGATTGGAGGCGAAGACGGTGGATTGGGATTTGCGGTGGACGAAAATTTGGGAGAATTTGGTGTAGAGGAAGCGAGAGTCGGAGTCGGTGGGGAAACCGGTTTGGAGGGGTTTAATGTAGATGAATTTGGTGGTTAACGAGGGAGGGGAGAGGAATGAGGAAGCGAGGCCCAGGGATACTAGGGTTTTGCCCACGCCGGTGTTAGCGCCCCAAATGGTGTAGATTGGCTGCGACAGTGTATATTCAATTGGTTTGGTTGAGAGTAGTTTGTGGTGGTGGAGAAAGACTGGTTTCATGAGGACGAGGCGGCGCTGAGTGGGGACGAAGACAGCGGAGATTGGGAACATTATGGTGGGAGGTGTTTGTGTTTGTGTTTGTGTTTGTGTTTGTAAGGTAACGACTACAAAGCATTCGAATATGGAAATGTGGTCTACTCGCGGGTCGGCACCGAAGCCAAAACCCTCCACCCTACTTTAAAAAAAAAAGGTTTTGACTTGATCTATCTAATATCTATCTACTACTACCTAAAAAGTGGATAACGGCCTTTTTATCTATCTACTATCTAACCTCCTTTTAAGGGTGAAAAGACAAATATAACCTCCTATAATATAATTATTCGAAAATACCCTCCAACCTCGTTCATTTCATTCATATCCTCTCGTATCTCTCCACCACTTCGCTCTCTCCCCGAATGAGACTACTATTCCATACTCTGAACCCTCATCTTCTAATCTTCTATCTTCACCTACTAAGGTGTTGAAATAGAGAATCGCTTAATCTTCCCCATTAATGACTTCTTTATTATCAATATAAAGAGACTTCTCACCCTATTATTGCCTCTCTACCCGTCTCATAGTCCTCCTTTCTATCTTCTCTATATGTTTAATATTTAAGGATTACGGGTATTTAGTTCCACTTTTAAAAATTTATTTGTATTCACTCATATGTTTTAATTTTTTTAGTCATTATTCATATTGTAGCAACTGTAGCACACTTGTCAATCTCTCCGGAGGGAAAGAGAGATGGTTACAAGGTGGTTGAGAGACGTTTTGAGTAGTTATGGGACTAAATACAATTTAAAAAATACATGGGAGGAGGGCCTAAAAAAACATTGGACATGGTACTAAACCCAAAAAAACTATAATATTTATCTCTCTAAATAACTCTCCCCTTCTGTTTCATACACATCACATTTGGGTGATTGATAGAGTTTTCAATCTTTATAGACCTTCTCTTTAGATGTGATTAATGCATAAATATCAACCCTCGTTATTTTTTGTTTTTGGAATGTTCTTTATAGTTTCTAATATTTTTGTTTAGTTTCAAATTGTAGTTTTCTTTTTTTACCATCTTGGTAGTAATCTCCAACCAAGTGCTGGAACCGAAATCATTTGGGTTGGAAATGGAAATAATGTTAAAGACAAAAACAGGATTTAGGGCACTAATGAAATATAGGTTGGTTATTTGCCATGCTGAATCATTGTTCGAACGTGCTGCTCTTCATGGATGTGTGATTTAGCCAAAGGTTATTGAATGTTATATATTTGATTAAATGATAACATAGGAGCTGATTTGTGATTGTGTCATCTTAACCCATTTTATTTTCATTTTTCTTTTTCACCAATATGGATATAAATCAACCACGGCACATAAATTATTGACTTAAATATCTTACTGACACTATAAAAAAAGGTGCTTTTAAGATTATTTTTTGAGACTGTTAATTATATCCGTCTAAAAAAATGTCACTTTTTGATACGGTCAATTATATCCGTCTTATAAAGTAAACCAAATGAGATGGTAAATACTTATTATATCAAAAGATATACCAAATAAGACGGCTAAAAAAAATTGGTTCCCACCACTAATTCTTTTCATCTCCCGCTCTCAACACTTTAACCTGACCTCCCACCACCAAAAAAAAAACACTAAAATTGCCCAATCACTAAAGCCAAACTGGCATTCAACCCCCCCCCCCCCACACACACACACACACACATTCTTCACCCCCGGCTTCTTCTCCTCCGTCGTCCCCCCCCCCCACCCCACCCCGGGCATTCTTCTCCTCCGTCGTACCCCCAGCGTTCTTCTCCTCCGTCATTTTCCTACTCTCCGACCGTTTTCTCTCTCTCGTATTGTTTTTCGTCTCATGGTAACTTTTCATCTTTTCTTTTTTGTTGAGGAAACAACATACAAATTATTGTTATTTATTTATTTATTATTATTTTTCTTCTTCAAAATATGCTACTGTAAATAGTCAGTTGGACAATAGGTGATCAAAAATTATTCTTTAGACATAATTAATGATGCCATATACATCAACTGTAAATAGACTAACATGTAACTCACGCAATGCACGGGCGTTCAAAATAATGAAAGTGTACCAAATATAATTGTCCTGTGATAGAGGGAAGATGTAACTATTAAAAAATGCGTTACAAAAAGAGAGTATGAGGAAAGTTTCGTAAATCGAAAGTTAAACTAAACTTCCTACGAAATGCTTAAATGTTATGATCTTAAAAATAAACACCCAACGTAATGATTAATGAAAGAAGAAAAAGTCTTCAGCCATATAGTATTTAGTAACTCCCTCAATCCTTGATCTCTTTTCCTTTGCCCTACAAAATAATGACATTAAATTTTTATAGCTATAGAATATCAAAAATATAATGTAGCGGTATAATGTAAATCAAGGTATGTAACTTAATATGTTTAAGTATACCTGGAAAATTTTATTCTCTTTTATGATCTTATGTTGCTTCCTTCCTCATCAATTGCAAGTTTTGTAGCACGATAGGGTGATTCTTGAATGTCTTGCATATCATTAGATCCCTCTTTGTCTGTGGGTAGAGGACCGACATTTTTTTTACTGGAGATGATAACGCCATGCATTACCTTGTTTATGAACAAAATTCAAAGAATAATAATTGAAAATAACAATTAATTGATAATGGCCAGTTAATCATACAAACACAAATATGAATCCATTTTAGAACAATGTATAGCGTTTTAATTATGCTCTGTTATTTAAGTTTATGTCATTATAATCAAGTAACTTGTTTTATGGATTTGATTGTTTTCCAAGAGTGTGTGATAAGAATTAATGGCTCGACTTTGGTCCCGAATGCAGCATAGAATATTCTTCTACCCAATACCGTCACTCCAGAATGTCGTTACGCACATTATAATGGATGCGAAAGTTTGGACATGACTGGCCATCTTTGCACATGAAAAAGTTGTTGATTACCCTTTTTCCTATCAACCTGTCCTAATTTCATACCTTATGATTTCATTGATGTTCGAATAATATCGTTGTAATTATCAAATAAGGTAAGAGATATACAGTAATTATATATATATATATATATATATATATATATATATATGTGTGTGTGTGTGTGTGTGAAGACTCGCTTACATCATGCTCTATACATCATTTATACATCATACTGATAATGCTATAAATAGCACCACCAGATCAAGGTGTTGTTGAGCTCAAACAAATATAGCAATGGCAGCAAGTGGACAAGATAGATATAGAATGAGATGGGGAGAAGAGGAGAGACACACCAATATAAGTAGTTTAGCCTATCTAGGCCTACGTCCACTGTGCAGGTGAGTGATCTTCACTAATAAAATTGGAGCTCTAATGGCCTGCGTTATAATGCACTCACTTTCTCTCTCTACTATATAGTTTACCAGAGTTTCTGAATCGACTAAGAATGTGTCTCAAAAGTGCGTACTCTCTAGGCTCAAGTGCAAGGTTGTCGCATTAGTAATAAACTCGATAAGTCGGGATCGTATCCACAGGGAAATAGGACAACAGAGTTGTGACGACGTTGGACAGATGAATGAATCCTAACTCTGACTCTAAAAGGAAAAGGAAAAGGAAAAGATGTTTTGATTTGTAGAATAACTACACTAGATGCAATTATAAAATTATGAAAAAATGCAACTAGTCTAAATTATCTAAATTATTGAAAGTGATTGAAATGAGATTTGAACTATATGATGAAGAAAACAGGACGGGAATACAATCCCCCAACCTTGGTGTATTGATGATATAAAACTAATCGTAAATTTGAATGATTAATTAGACCCAAAATTTAGTACTCTCAAGCATTACGTATATGAGGTTCAAGCCCGCACCATACTTAATCAGAGGACGAGTAAATCGGTATTGTGATAGTTACACTTGAATTGCATTCTGAAGCATCCCGATTACCCGGAAGCAAACGAGATTCAAAGATCTATAATTATCGTATTTATACGCAATACGGTCATAATCAAACCACTAAATTTAGAGGATTAATTTTATGTACATACAACTATCACATCAGGTTGGGTTCATGCATCTCGACCCTTAAAAGTCTAGCCTACCATGATGAAATTAATGAAAACAATTTTGGAATTGCAGGAAGTCACAATTAAACTAAGGAAGAATTGTAGAATGATGTAAAAAGGAGATTGGACAGAAGAAATTAGCTACTTATTTTACCAAGGCACTCAAAACATTAACTACAATTACTTATAATCACAGAAATCTGAACAATCTTCAATCTTGGAATTAAAATTATAAGCTATCTTCAAACTAGGATTTTTCTGAAAAGAATGGAAAATTAGATAAATTCTCCGTACTAAGAATGATAATAGAACGGGTTTAAATACCCTACAAAACTCCAAGAGTTTTAACTGCACTAGGACTCTCCATTAGAGAAGTATAAAAAATTAAAACTTGACAGTCGGACCGATTCGGTCCTCCCTCCGTTCGGTCTGCCTGGAGTCCAGATCGGTTCTTTTAATTCTTGGGCGGATCGATCCGTGGCGAATCGGTTCTTTTAATTTATTTTAGCTTTGGTTCGTCTTCAGTCCAAGGTTCTCTGGAAATTGGAAATGAGGACCGGTCCGGCCCGGATCGGATCGTGCTTCCTTTGACTTTTTTCCTTCAGACTTTGACTACTGATAACTTTCACACCGAGACTCCGATTGAGGTGTCGTTTCTTCCTATGTGCTCATGAACTTGATATCTTCAACTTCTCTTTAGGTGCCTCATCCGAATTCAAGGTAGAAATTACATTTTTGCCCTTTTGACTTTCCTTCTTTTATTTCTCGATTCTTTCGATTTTTTTCTTTCTTTAATTGACATCAAATACCTGTAAAATCAACATGAAATACCAGAAACTCAGTGTACTCGTTAGGATAAGTCAGTAGCAATATTATGAGATAAAGTCAAATCGATTACGTTGTTCGAGGTGCTAAAAGTAACTAAATTAAAGGGATAAATTGGGAAGAATTTATGCCTAATCAATTTTCGCTGGGGTTATAATTATGGATCCCTTTTCAAGGTAGAATAAGACATGTATATATAGTGCTTGGAGGGTGTAGTGTACCCCCCCCCCCCCCCCAAGTATGCCATAAGCATGTGTGTGGTGATCAAACCAATCTCATGTGGACACATGGTTGTGCCATATACAGATAATGATAACCAAATATTCCCTCACGTGAGGGGAATGAGTTGGTTATAACGGTTTAGTCCACGTGTTCCAACTCTCCCATATGCTTTTGTATGTTCGGACCTATGATGTCATCCACTGAAACCTCGGCCCAGAAGAGTACGATAAGTTTGAGAGTTGAGTTAGTCTGCCAATCATAAATATGACCTCGGCCATGTAGATGAGCTGAGGTTGTATATTGGGGCCTGGTTGCACTCTCGGCTTGAGCAGAGTATGAGAGTGGCCATGGTTGAGCCCATGAGGTGTTGCCGACCTCGGTTGCGACCAGTCGAGTTTGATCATTGATAGTCGACCTTGTGAAAGACGACCTTTCTAATGGCTGTTGTGAGCTTCCCAATGACTCGGCCCTGAGGTTGGCCGAGGTTGTTGACCTCGAGTACGAGGATACACTTTAGGCATATCAATTACCCATTAGTCCTCAGTCTTCTAAGTGAGTAGATAGCCGAGGGGTATATAGGTCAGGCAGGTGAAGGGACGTTTCCGCACCTTGGGATGTGGAGTTATCTATTGGACACATGTCACCCTTTTAAGTGGGTTGCGTCTGCCCCAAGATAATGATGACCTGACGTCGCCTTTTTAGGGTTTTTAGGTGCAATGATGAGGGCCTTTATATTCGCGCCTCATCATTACAATGGTATTTAAACCATTTCGCCCTTTTATTTCTCTTTTTTCCTTATTTAGTTTTCCCGCTTAGAGCCTTTTCTGCAACTTTCTCCTCAAAAACCTCCACAACTCATTTGCGATTCAAGGTTCCTTTCTCTTAATCTCTTCTTCCCCCAATCAAACTCAGTCAGGTGTTGTTTTTCAACCTTTCCTTTTTCATTTATGGGAATTAATTTACACTTTTGATTTTCCGGTGAGCTTTTCCGCCACTGTTGGGTGGTTATAGGGTTAGGTTTACAATGGTTAAGTTACTTTGGAGCCATACCAGGCCGCTCCAGGGTTGTTTTAACTAAAGACTCCCACTTTTAGGCCTTTCGGTCATCTTCTCCGGTGACCCAATCTTTGAATGTTCTTAGTGAAAACCTTTTGGATTCTAAGTTTTGTTCTTTAGTTTGGGTAGTATAAGTTATTTACCTGTTTGCCTTTTTAGCTCGAACTCTCTAAGTGTATCATCTTTTATCGGATGCTACGACCCCTGTATAAACTTGCTGAAGAGATTCCTGCTCTGCGTGAGGAGTGTTTTAACAAGATCAAACAGATAAAGTTAGCCCAAGCCGAGGCTTATGAGTCCGAGGCTTTTCCCCTCAGACCAATTTATCCTCCACCATTAGCTGTCATACACCCTGAGCCTGCTAAGGTCTCTAACCCAATGTCTGAGTCAGCCACTTCAGACCCCATGTCAACATTTGAGGCTGCTGAGAGCGTAGACTCTTTTGCATAGGCTATGGATTACTCCTCCAGACAAAGTGAACTTTCTGAAGATGAAGAGGTTTCAGACCGTGCCTCGTCTCACCAAAGTGCTGGGCCTTCACGTAGATCTCCCTCCATAGAGATTTCAGAGCCTAACGTCGCGATTCCTCCTCCCATTTATGCCATTCTTCTATCGGCTGCCACAGGCATCGAGTTTGTAAAGAGGTTTCCCAGCGGTGTCCCCACTGGTGGCCAAGCCGAGGTTATTGGGTATGGCGATGATGATGAAGAAAGTGAACTTGATACCTCAGTAGATGCAGAGTACGAGAGTATTGTTAATGAATATGACCTTCTAGTCTTAAGACACATATATTCCATTGATTCCTCGATCATCTTGAGGAAATCTCTGAAGGATGAAAGGGCCTTCGATGGCTGAGAGGGTGAAATCTGCATCTATGAGCAGATGTTCAAGTTGGGTTTTCGTCTTCCCATCCACCCAACTATTAGAGCCATACTCTCTTATATAAATATTGCCCCTTCCCAACTGTCCCAAAATGCTTGGAGGGTTA
The DNA here is from genome assembly GCA_949130495.1 of Sambucus nigra. Taxonomy (NCBI): domain Eukaryota; kingdom Viridiplantae; phylum Streptophyta; class Magnoliopsida; order Dipsacales; family Adoxaceae; genus Sambucus; species Sambucus nigra. The sequence goes on from OX422221.1 coordinate 375,468,137, forward strand.
TGATTGGGGCTATCATCCTTTAGAAGGTTGTTCACCATACAGACCTTTCGGTTAGAGTTTCTACTGCTTGTTACATTCTATCGTCTGCCAAAAATACCCCGGCTACTACCACTTTATAGCCAAGAAATTCGAGAAGAATATGCTCTTGGTTACCCAAACTTCCAACCATAATTAGAAACCTCGGTATTTCTTTATTTCTGGGGCATGGAAGTTTGGCCCAGACGAGGCTTGTGGAATATCGGTTCCAAGGTCCCCTCTGAAATGGGCTAAAGTCTCCCATGTGGTTAAAGAAGACCTTTACCTTCAAAACCAAGGTGTGAATGGTCGTCTTGTTAAGTATGAACATCTGATGACCCCTTATTACCTTTCTCGGACAGGTTTAGGAGGTAGTCCTCTGGAAGAAATTCATAAGTTTCCAAATTTTTCTTATTAAGTAATGTCTCGTACTTTTTATCTATCTGACTTGCTAACGTAGAGACTTATCTTTCTGCAGAGCGACCAACGGGCATTTCTGACGACTTCTGGGAGATGTCGACCCCCAGCCTTATAAAGCTTATGGAGAAATATGGTGGTAAAATGTACCCCCTCCTGCCCAAATAAAAAATAGCGTCGGCACCTCTAAGGCCGATGATACCAAGAAGAGGAAGGCTCCCACTGAACCGGCTCATACGAGGACGAGCAAGACTCCCGTCAAGCACTGTGCAATACCCATTTCGACCGATGACGCTTTGGTTGCTCGTCTGTCGCAGCTCAAGATAGGAGACAGCATTATCGGCCATAGCTTGCAAGCTGTCGATGCTATTGACACCATTATGATTGAGGAGGATAAGCGCTTTCTCCAGGCGTTAAATGTCCCATTATTGGCTGAGTTTACACTTCACAGGGCGGTTCAGGTATCAATTTTTCAATTTTTCTTCCAAGTGTTCTCTCTGCCCTAATAATTATTATTCATATGTCTGATCTTTTTTTGTTGAGTGTGGTGTCTCTTCACTGCCTTGTTGGCTGGTATTTGAAGAAGTTACCCCTTATACAAAAGGGAAATGATGTTGAGAAAATTGAGGCCAATCTGAAGGTCGGGGTTAAAAAGATGAAAGGAGTCGTCAAAGAGAGGGACAACCAAATTTCTAAGCTTAAGGAGGATCACGACAAGGCTCTGAGGTAAAAGATCAGAGTCTTCAATCAAAGGTCGATGTTGTTATGAAAACTGCATTGGCCGATACTACAGAGAAAATCATTGAGGACTATAAAGTCTCTGATGAGTTTGTCAGCTTCGACTTTGAGTATTTAGAGAGGGGAATTAAAGCGACCAGTCGATGTGCTACTCTTAATCATTGTGAGTCTGGGAGCTTATCGGCTGAGGACTTTATTGGTTTCAGCTTTGGAGACCCTCGATTAGCCCAAGATTTAAAGAAAGTAGAAGAAAGAGATGCTGCCCCGATCGAGATGGCTCCTATGGAGGTCACGGAGACTGACGATGGTGTTCAGTATGATGACGAGGTTGAAGTTACAAACATCGGCCTGGACCAGATAAATACAGATGCTGATGGGTCAGCTCCTGCCGAGGGATAAATCGAACTCTAAAGGCCTCTCCTGCTCATCATTAACTTTTTTCTGTGAAGCTTTTTGTGATCCTTGTTTTGATGAACTTTGGTTATAGCCTTTTGATATTTTGAATGTAACTCTATAACCTCTTCATGTTATGAATATAAGAAGATTCACTTTTTTTAGTTTTTATTGCTCTTCTGTGATGTTTTGTTGTTCTATAATTGTGATGTTCCACACTCACCACAAATTTCACCATAAGAATATAAACATAATAAAGATGTTAAGAGTCTTAAAGGTCTGAGGTCACCAAATTATGTTGTTTATCCTCAAAATTTCACCGAACTAAATGATGTTAAAGGTCCGAGGTCACCAAATTATGATGTTCATCCTAAGAATTTCACTAAACTAATGATGTTAAAGGTCTGAGGTCACTAAATTTTGGTGCTTATCCTCATAATTTCACTAAACTAATGATGTTAAAGGTATAAGGTCACCAAATTATGGTGTTTAACCTCAGAATTTCACCAAGTTAATGATGTTTAACCTCATAATTTCACCAAATTAATGATGCCTGAGGTCTGAGGTCACCAAATTAATGATTTTTACCCTCATAATTTCACCAAATTAATGATGTTTAAGGTCTGAGGTCTGAGGTCACCAAATTAATGATGTTTAGCCTCATAATTTCACCAAATTAATGATGTTTGAGACACATACACTAGTACAAAGATGCTAAAAGAACATATACTTGCTTCTTATTGATATTTTACTTCATAATTTGATGCTTGCATTACAAGAAAATAAGACAACTACAACATCATAGGTAATATTTCTTCAAATGGTCGGCATTCTAAGGGTTTGACAAGGGCTCTCCTTCTAGATTTTCCAATCGGTATGTGCCTAGGACGACTTCATCAGTTACCCTGTAGGGGCCATGTCAATTTGGATGGAGCTTATTGGGCTTTTGCCACGTCTTCTTCAAAATCAGGTCTCCCACAACTATCGGCCTATCTTTCACCCTTTGATTATAAAATTTGGCAGTCCTTTGCTGGTAGGCTGCTTGCCTTACCTCGGCATCTTCTCTTCTCTCTTCAATCAAATTAAGATCAAGTCTTCTCTCTGTTGTGTTTCCCTGAGGGTATTACATCCAAACTCTATGAGTAGGAAGGCCAATCTCGCTAAGGATGACAGCCTCTGAGTCGTAGGCTAACATGAATGGGGTCTCCCCTGTAGGAGTCTTGACTGTCGTCTTGTAGGCCCATAGCACAACATATACTTCTTCAATCCATCTTCCCTTTGCCTCTTCTAGATTTTTTTAATCCCATTAAGGATCGTTCTATTTGTCACCTATGTCTGCCCATTTGCCTAGGGTCGGCCTGGAGAGGAGAAGAATTGTTTGATTCTAACTCTTTCACAATATTCCTCCAAAGAGACATTCTTAAATTGCGTCCCATTGTCTGAGATTAGGGTATTTGGGAGGCCATACATGTAGATGATGTTTTTCCAGATGAACTGAAATGTCTTTTTACAAAACTGAGGGTGTAAGATTGTAATTACCTAAAATATTAAACCTACAAACATAATACAGCAGCGTCTGCCTCTCATCTCATTTATCTCATCCCTTCCCTTCTTCCCTAAACCTATTTCCCCCCCCCCCCTCTCTGCCTGCACCTCCCTCCCTCCCTCCCTCTCCAGCACAGCAGCGACTCGACTCCCTCCCTCCCGGCACCACCGTCCAGTACAACTATTCATTTCAAGTATTTTTTTTTATGTGATGACGTGTAGTTTATTTTTTTGTATGTGATAATGTGTAATTTAATTTTTTATGTAGCTTAATTTTATGTATGGTAGAAATTTATGTATGAGTATTTAATTTTTTATGTAGCCTAATTTTTTTTAGTATCCTAATTTTTGTTAATAGCAATTTTTTATGTAGTCTGAAATATGTAGTATTTTTTAAATAGGAAGTCATGGAGAAATTTTTTAAACGAGAAAGAGGAGACAACACACAACCCTTTAGGGTAATATTATAAAAAAAATCCACGAACAAAGTAGGAATCCAAATTTAGTTAATTACTACCTCAAACATTTTTACGGGTAAAAATTACCCAAAAAAAAGTAAAAAAAATCCAAAAAAATCGGCTCAGGGGCTCCCGCACCCGAACCCCTGACCTTCGTCACAAATTTTCGCCCCACTTGAGTCAAATTCCTGGATCCACCACTGCCTCTGAGTTATGATCCTTTTGGCTAATGATCTTCCTCCAATATAGATAGAGAAGGAACCCTCATGTATATCTTTTAGGATATTCGGCACCTCAGATGGAGGAACATATATGAGTAAAGGGAGCAGAAACCCTTTTGTGTACAAAATGTCTCCTATAACGGAGAATTTGGCAGCTTTGTACCTATGCTTTCTTCTCTCGGCTTTTGATGAGGGTAGCTCCCCCTCTATGATATATCTGATAAGAGGATCCATCAATGAAGCTTCTGTGCATAGATTCAGACAAGGCTTGAATGTGCCATATTCCTCTTCAATAGATGGCCGAAGCAAGACCTCTAGCGGTACTGTTCTTCTGATGTCGGTTCTGATAGCTGAGGCCAACCTTGCGAGTGCGTTGGCTCGGGCGTTCTCTAGCCGAGGTATTCTCTTCAGCTTTATGTGACACCCCGCCCAATAAAATATTGGGTGATCCCTCCTTTACCAAATTTAAAACAGAATGTTCAGTTGGTTCATTCTTAGCATCACTGTCGAAAAACTTATAAACATATTAATCACCTAATATAGAATTAAGCTAGGCATACAAAATCTTTTCCTTATTACATATAACCAAATAAAACCATTTCTCTATTTAATTATGAAAATCTAAACCATTCATCATACACATGAATATACTAAACATGGATCAAATACTATAATAAATAATACTGGGTAAAACCTCCCAGTTCAAAATTCCAAATTCACGTACTCATAGTAAGATTCCATCCAACTAAAAGAACTGTAAAGTAAACTGAATAACAACTCTGATAAAAACTAGGAATGGACGACACTTGTCCCAACTGAGATGTCTAGATAATTGAATGGAAATGATGGAGGCGTCTACTACAAGGACCTACAGCTTCCACAACAACTGCAGCATGTAAAATAATCCATCTCCCTAGTTCTGGTATCCCTATGGCTGAGCACCTGGTATGATACATATATATATATATATAGCAAAAGAGTGAAGATATGCAAGAGACGGGTCAGAGCCCGATGTTTTAAAAATATTTAGCAAGTATTTAAAATTGCAATGAAGTAAGTGTTATGTGTATGTTAGATATCGCACTCTCACATGAGATTCTCACATCTCTTCTATTGTGCATGCCTAACGTACATCTAACCCACACTAGCTATGCTACCCGGCCTAGCTAGTTCGAAATCATATTATTACCATCTACGTTCTCCAGTAGTATACCCGTATCGTCCATACAATACGTTAAAGAAATAGTTTATCTCACATAACTAAAAGTTCCATTATTCACCGTTTGAATGGTTATTCTTTTACCCATTAAGATTATTTTATTTCTCATTTATACAATATCTACTAATTTCACAAAGTAGAATATTCCCAAGTATATTCATATATAAACTGTCATATCATCCCTATATATATATATATATATATATATATATATATATATATATATAGTCACATCATCCTTATACATATATATACAAATCCTACACCCCCTGGCTATGACTCATTAGTGCACCTAACCATAATAATCCTGCACCCACGGGCTAACACTATATATATATATATATATATATATATATAGTCACATCATCCTTATACATATATATACAAATCCTACACCCCCTGGCTATGACTCATTAGTGCACCTAACCATAATAATCCTGCACCCACGGGCTAACACCCATTAGTGCACTTAACAATAACATTTTTATACCCCCGGGTTATCACCCATTAGTACACATAACGATAATATTCTTGTACCCCCGGGTTATCACTCATTAATACTTTAACAATATTATTCTTGTACCCCCGGATTATCACCCATTAATACACTTAACGATATTATTCTTGTACCGCCGGGTTATCACCCATTAGTACACTTAACAATAATATCATATAATAGGCGTACACACATCCTATTAAAATTCATAAGTATTCACCCAACAAATTCATATAGATATATTCCATACGTATTATTCTCTCATTCCTACGTATAATATATTTAATTCGATTACCATCACTCATGTAATCTCCAAGGTCAACATATCGTTCCAATTATTTCAAGTATTATTTCCCAAATACTTCCTAAAAATTCTGCACTAGGCTACGTCCATCAAATAGCAGTTTTCTCACACAAATAAATTGCGTAACTTAATTTAGGATAAAAATGGAAATTTCCAGAATTTCTTTAGACCTGTCGCTCGAACCAGAAGCGTTGTCGCTCGAACGACTGTCACGTGTCGTTCGAATGACTTCTCGTGAGATCCTTATCTCGTGCGAACGACCTTCGCGTGAGACCTCCTGTCTCGTCTTCTTCCCCAAAATTTCAGCATTTTCCCACCATTTACACCTCTAACACCTCTAGTGTTTAATCCCAAACACCCAAACAGCAAATCCAATTGATGTCTTAACATATCTAGATGATTTCTAACAACCTAGAATCATTAAATCCTCACCATACATAAATTAAATATGAAATCCCCAATTTATTTAACAAGAACCCTAGTTCTTAAATTAAGAGCATAACTCCAAATTAAACTCAGATTTGTTCATGAAAAATTATCATTAATTCGTGAATGTAATCCTATCTACATGAAGGGATTTAATCTCTTGAAATCCCAGTCCCAATATACGAATCATAACATCAATTTTTCAGCAAAATTGTCCTTCATAATTAATGGGTTGTCACCTACTCTAACATGAACACAATTATTACTAAAAGTACTCAAGTAATAAACACTTGCCTCGAATATGATGGTCTGATCCGTTGGTGATGCGTTCCTCTCATCGCGATCTACGCGTTGGTGGAATTTCCGGTGTAAAAGCTTGAGCCTTTCTCTAAGAACACCTATGGAGTCCTTCTTCTCCCTCTTAGGTTTTCCCTCTTTCTCACTTAGGTCTAGAATATTATGGGAAATGTCTTACCCACTTACCTTTCTTATTTAATTACTGATTTTCGTCATTAATTAAACCCCAAAAAATCCAAATTACAAAACTACCCCTACGGGGTGCCGGTTTGGCCTAAAATATTCCGGAGTCCAAATAAAATACCCGGGTAGTGTTTTCTGACTATCTCAACCCTCCCGGACTCAACGGCGCACTCGAAATGACCACATGAGTTAATAAAAATAAATTCTCTTTTTATCCCAATCAATTAGTTCCGACACGACTCACACGCGTGTCAGACTTAAATTATCAAACTGCCTTATATTTCACTCTCGGCAATTTATCAAATTTCATAATTCCATATTACATATCACACAGTAATATTCAATAATTCTCAACAATAAGTATTAACCCTTGGCACGGTAGTTAATAATTATTTTAATCCGGATTAATAACAAATTAATTTCTCGCATTTTAATTTAATTAATCCAACAACAATAATTAATTACATACTTATTCCCACAATAATAATTAATCACATAATTATTTAAATTATAAAAAATACGGGGTGTTACACTTTACCTCTTTGAAAATTTCCAACATCATTCCTACTCTCTTAAGATATTTAGCCATTCTATCGTCCTTGGCTTCATATACTCCCAAGATTTGATTTACCACTTGTCTTTAGTCACTATGGACTATGAGTTGGCCGATATTAAGAGCTCGGGCTAGAGAGAGACCTGCTACTAAAGCTTTGTATTCAGACTCATTATTGGAGGCATTGAAATTAAACCTCAGAGCGTACTCTATATTTGTGTCGTCTGGTGCTGACACTATTACTCCGGCACCACTTCCATTTTCACAGGACGACCCATAAATGAAGAGGCTCCATACATCGTCGGCCTCAGAAAAGTTTCCCTCTGTCATGGATCCTTGTTTGAAGAGATACCTTCCCTCTTGATTCTCGGCTATCTCTATAACCGTGCTTATCTCGGCCCCGTTCATGGAAGAGCCGACACTTTTTTTTGGCTGGATTTCTATAATCTCACATTTTTTTCAACCTCGGCCAATGTCCCAAGTGAACTCAGCCAAAAAATTAGCTAGTGCATGCCCTTTTATTACCACCCTTGGCTGGTAGACAATGTCAAACTCTCCTAGCTCAATTGCCCAAGCCATTAGTCTCCCTGATTTCTCAGGTTTATAGATGACCTGTCTGAGCGGTGAGTCAGTGAGGTATGACTATGGTGTGAGCTTGGAAGTATGATTTCATCTTTTTAGAAGCGTGAATCAAAACATAAGCTAACTTCTCCATCCTAGGATATCTCTGCCCAGATCATTGGAGGGCTTTACTATTGAAATACACTGGTTTTTATATCCCATCCTCTTCTCTTACTATAGCAGCGCTAATTGCCGACTCTGAGACGGCTAAGTACACATATAACTTTTCTCCTTGGATTGGTTGGGATAGAAGTAAGGGGGAACCGAGGTAGAACTTAAGCTCTTTAAAAGCTTTATCACATTCATCACTCCATTCAAAAGCTTTTCTGAGGATTTTAAAAAAATGGAAGACATTTATCAGTAGCTCTAGAAGCAAGCCTGTTGAGGGCAGCCACTCGTCCAGTAAGTCTCTGAACATCTTTTATAGTCTCAAGTGTCTTCATTTCCAGCAAAGCTTTTATCTTCTCTGGATTAGCCTATATTCCCCTTTGACAATGAAGCCTAAAAACTTCCCAGCTCCAACCCTAAAGATGAATTTGGCAAGGGTAAGCTTCATCCTGTATTTATCCATGGTATCAAAGGTCTTTTCAAAGTCAGCCACATGAGTGTCGGCCTTCAGACTCTTTGTTAACATGTCATCCACATAGACCTCCATGGACTTTCCAACTTGATCTTCAAACATCTTATTCACTAGACGCTGATATGTAACCCCAACATTCTTTAAGCCAAAGGGCATCACTTTATAGCAATACATACCCTTGTCTGTAATAAAGGTTGTCTTCTCTGAGTCAGCCGGGTCCACGAAGATTTGGTTGTATCCAGAATATGCATCCATAAAGCTCATCATCTCATAACCTGTTATGGCATCAACCATCTGATCAATACTAGGGAGAGGAAAGTTATCTTTGGGACAAGACTTTTTCAAATCGATGAAGTCCACGCACATCCTCCTCTTCTTATTGGCTTTTGGCACTATGATAGTGTTGGACAGCCACTCTGGGTAAATAACTTCTCTAATGAACTCGGTTTTTTCACCTCGTCTCCGATAATGTCATACTTTTCACGGGAGTAAATCCTCCTCCTCTGCTTAATAGGCTTGGCATATTCTACTATATTAAGCCTATGACACATGATCTTAGGGTCAATACCTGGCATGTCTTCGTGACTCTAGGCAAAGATGTTATGTCTTCTCTTCAATAGCTTGATCAACTCTTCTTTGATCTCAGGCTTTAGGGTTTTGCCGACCTCGATGGTTTTTTCTGGCTCGTCCTCATTAAGGATGATGGATTCTACCTCTTCTGCGGCCTTTCCCTTTCTGAGCTTTATCTCATCTCTTGGATCAAGAGTGTTAATGTTATAAGTGGTTATAACTTTTTTGTATGCTTATCTGCCCTCAGTAGAGTTGAAGTAGCATTCACGTGCCGATGTTTAGTCACCCTGAACTTCCCCTACTCCATGAAGAGTCAAGAATTTTATCTTTTGGTGGACCATTGAAGGCACGACCTTAAACTCTTTCAGGGTCACTCGTCCAAATATGAGGTTGTATGCTGAGAAGACATTATCATCCATTATAAAAAAAAATCATTTTTCTAGTTAGCCATTTTAGCCACTCATCTCCCATCCTTATATCCATCTCATACATTCCCAGTGGGTGAACTTTCTCACCGTTGAAGCCGATAAGTGGATGGTGGTAAAGGACGAGCCTTGCACGACTAAGACCCAACGCCTTAAAACAAGGCCAGAACATGACATCTGTTGAGCTTCCCCCATTAATTAAGATCCTCGGCACCTCGCATCCATGCACTCTGGCTGTGATGACGAGAGGGTCATTGATTAAGTATAAATTCTTCAAAATTTACCTCTTAATTTAGAGGCTTTTATTACCTCGGACAACGTAAAATGAGTTGGTTTATCTTATATCATTGTTAATGGATTCGTCTAACAAGTATCCCGAGTTTCGTGTATTTCTTATTGACTTTATTGGTATTTAATATATGAAAGAAAGAAAGAAATCGGAAAAAGCAAGAGAGAAGAAAGAAGACGAATTAAAAGGGCAAAAGCATAATTTCCACCTAGAATCCGATTGAGGAACCTGAATAAAAGTCAAAGATATCGAGTCTACGAATGCGTAGGAAGAAACGACGTTCCAATCTGAGTTCTGGAATAGAAGCTATGAAGACCCGAAGATGTGAGAAAATTATGAGAATTTGAAGAGATAATGAAGAGAATTTAAGAAGAATATTCGGACCAATCCGGATGGCATAAAAAAACGGATTGATCCGAGCCCCAAAACTCACTGTATAAGGTTGTATCTACCGGACCGATCCGGTCCTCCTAAAAAAAGGATTGATTCGGCCTCCAAAGTTTTCTACATAAGGCCTGTCTAGTGGACCAATCCAGATGGAATAAAAAACGGATTGATCCGGGTACCATCCAGACCAATCCGAAATGTCCAGACCGGATCGATCCGGGGTTCGAGATTTGGAATTATCTTCATCAAGCTAGAGGCTTGCATGACTCCAGCTCTTGTATTTTTCGTAGGGTATAAATTTCAAACTCCTCCCAGATATTAAGGAGCTTCTAATTCATTTTTAGAGAAGCCTTGAATTTAATTTTGACGGACGAACAACAAAAAACCTTGTTTTGTTCTTTAGCTTTGATTCAAGTTCAGCAATCCAAGTAAATTTGTACCAATTTTTGCTGTAGTTAATTCATTAGTTAATAATTTCATTCTTCTTCATCTTAAGTTGTTAGTTAAAATGTCTTCTTTTATTAAAAGCATATTTTCTTCTTGTTTTAATATGTCCGACTAAGTTTTTAAGGGCTGGGGTGTATGAACCCCACCCGATTTAATTCACGATAGTGGAAATAGTTATTTTGAATTAAAATCTAAGATGAATCGTGTTGTATAACCGATGCACCCGTCGTAAGACTTTTGATCTCGCTTAACCTGGGTAACCGGGATGCTTAAGAGTGCGATGCTGGTATTGGTTAATGCGACATTACTTTACTCGTCTCTTGCTTACATACTGTGAGGGCTAGGATCCCTCATATATGTAATACTTGGGAGTATTAAAGACTGGGTTCATTTAAAATTCTAATTTCGAATCTAGTATCCTACGAAGTGAATTGCTAGGGTGTGGGGGATTGTAACCCGACCTATTTGTTCTCATTTCATTGTTAACTCGTAAAACCATTTTTCATCATCTCTACATTTAATTAGCGTAGTTGCATTTTATTCATTCGTAGTTTCGTTAGTTAATCATTTTCAAATTTGCATTTAGTGGTAGTTATTTCGATATCCAAATCACCTTTTCCTTCTTTTTAGAGTCAAAGTTAGGTTACCTTCGTCTTTCCAAAGTCGTCATGATTTTGTTCGTCCTGTTTTCCTGAGGATCGATACCCGACTTATCAGATTATTACTTGAACGACAGGCTTGCACTTGAACCTACTTAGCATGCACACTAGACACGATTGTGGTCATGTTAAGTTTTTGGCTCCGTTGTCGAGGATTCTAGGTAGACTTAGGTTAGATCGAGTCAATCTAGAACTTTGACCAAAAATCCAAAAAATAAAAAATAAAAAATAAAATAAAATAAAAAATTCAAAAATAAAAAATTCATCATCTCTTAAAAGCCTTTAATGCAAAATCCTGAATATACTCAGACTCCTCACAATACTCCAACCAGAATCCACGAAAACCCGATTGTTAAGTATGACTCTAAAAGCCCCCCCACACCTCACGTTCCATAATTCTGGGTTCCACTTCTTACTCATGAGCCCTCTATCGGTAGTTATACCCTGAGTCAATCCTCGAGTCACACATCTAGGACACCGAGTGAGTACACCGAGTCATTTGAAGAGAGCGCGAACGCGATGTCTGACGCAGCGAGTTACTGTACCGAAGAGGGAGATCTACCCTATCGTCCCATGAAAGACTTACTATTTCTTGAGCGAAATGTCACCCATGGTTGCATTTTAGTCCGTATAATGCCAGTTAGTTCCACTTTCGCAATGGGATGATACAGATTTCCCCTACGTTTCACGGTATGGATTCGGAGAAACCATACCTGCATATTCGTGAAATCGAAGAGGTGTACGACACATTTAGTGACCAAGCTTGCACGCAAGATGTCATTAGCCTAAAGCTTTTTCCTTTTTTCTTAAATGATAAAGCCAAGTCCTGGCTATGGTCTCTACCCCGAACTCCGTTACTTCCTAGAGAGATATGCAGCCCAAGTTTATCTCAAAATTCTATCCACAGTACAAGATCAACTCTGCCGAAACTCAAATCCAAGGTTTCCGACAACACGATAATGAGTCTTTTGACAGGTGTTGGGAACGTTTCCAAGAGTTAGTAAGCGCATGCCCCCGTCATGATTTTAACAAACTAATGGTGATCTATTTCTTCCATAAAGGGTTGACAGCCGCTTCTAAACATCATGTGCAAACAATGTGTGAAAGACCTTTTTAGGATTTAAACTCATGTGATGCCGTGGACCATCTTAAGTATGTCGCAGAGACTACTCAAGCATGGGACACATCTGATCCTAATACCCAAGCTATGCCTAGACAAACATCTATCACTTCGACTGCATTCGGTCTATACCATTTGGATAGTAATACCTTAATAGACCGTCGATTCGATCAGTTTTATAGAGATATGAAAGAGTGGTTTGATGGTCGGTCGAGAGATATCTTCGGAACCAGCCGTGGTTCGAAAGAAAAGGTATATGCTATCTGTGAGGAGGGCCATTCCACAAAAGCATGCCCGATTATTTTTGCCTACAAGGCCATGCACACCGAGCAGGTGGATGCTATAGAAGGATTCAAGAGAAATTTTAACGCTCCGTATGGGAATTCGTACAACCCTTCGTGGATAAACCATCATGGTTTCAATTATGGACAACCACAAGCTGCAATGAACCCACATTCACAGGTTATCCCACCTACACCACCTCCTCAATACCAATAAGCACCACTACCTCCAGCTCTATATGTTGCTCCACCGTGAAGGAACCTCGAGGATACAATAAACCAGTTCATAAATTCTCAAAGTGCAAACAATGCTATATTTGAACGCATGTTCACCGACATGAATGCGCACATCTCCAAATTGCAATCATCGTTGAGTATCCAAGAGAAGGGAAAATTTCTTGCCCAAGGCCAAAGACCTCCCCAAGGTCAACCTACTGTTAGCTCCACCTCTACAGAACAGCAGTAGCATTGCTAAGCTTTAACCACTCTTCGTATTGGGAGAGTTGTTGATTTATCACTTCCCCCATACGACACTTCGAAAGACAAGGAGAATTTGCCCGACACGAAAGAGGCCGAAGATATCTCCTTGAATGAGAGTGACAAAATAGACACTAGTAAGCCGGAGGTAGTTGTAAAGCCACCCTCCATTGTGCCATTTCCTCAAAGATTGGTTCCTTCCCATAAAGGGACCGTAAGTGATGAAGTGCTAGAAGTCCTTAAGAACGTGAAATTGAACTTTCCTTTCCTCGATGCAATAAGACAAATTCCAGCCTATGCAAAAGTCATAAAAGACTTATTGATTGTCAAGAGGAGGATGAAGGTAAAGAAAAACGTATTTCTAGCATAAAATGTGAGCTCAGTTCTTCATAACGATCTCCCACCTAAATATAAAGATCCGGGTGCACCTACCATTTCCTGCACCATTGGAGATAATAAATTCGAAAAAGGCCTTACTTGACTTGGGGGCGAGTGTCAACATCCTACCTTATTCAATTTATAGGCAACTTGATCTGGGTGATCTTAAGCCCATAAGGATCACTCTCCAATTAGCGGATCGAATCGTGAAGATACCAAGGGGTATAATTGAGGACGTGATAGTGGACACTTTTTATTTCCCGGTAGATTTTGTCATTTGGGAAACGGAGCCCTCCTTCGCCTCGAAAAATCATATTCCCATCATCTTTGGACGTCGATTCTTTGCTACGACTAACGCATTGATCAATACTCGAAATGGGCAGATGCAACTCACTTTTGGGAATATGACTTTAGAAACAAACATCTTTAACATAGCCCAACAAGCAGGGGAAGTAGATGATCTTCACGTGGTGTGCTTAATTGACGAGATCGTAGAAGAGAACTTTAAGGAAAATTACTGTGGAGACGATTTAGAAGCTTGCCTAGTGTCTAGTCGCGAGAGCGAGGGAGCTTACACTGAATTCGAGAGAGAGATTGAGGATTTGAGAGGCTTACTCTATGAGAGAGTGTCGGACGAGGATGCGAGAGATGTTAGTTGAGTTTCTCAATTCGAGGAGTTATCGCCGAGGGAGGCACGCATGGTGCCCTCTAAATACACATTCCTGACTCTCGAGTTGAAGAAACTACCCTCCAACGTTAAATATGCTTTCCTAGGAGTGGGTGGGATATTTCATGTTATTGTCTCCTCTAGCTTAGATGAAGAGCAGGAGGGTAAACTATTAAAAATTTTGAGGAAGCACCAAAGTGCTTTCGATTGGTATATAGCTGATCTTCAGGGGATAAAACCTGTAATTTGCACCCATAAGATTCACCTCGAGGAGGATGTTAAGCCCTCGAGATAAATGCAAAGACGGCAAAACCCCACAATGAAAGATGTGGTGAGAATTGAAATTATAAAGTCGTTGGATGCCGAGAATATATACCCAATCTTGAATAGCAAGTGGGTGAGCCCCATTCAAGTCGTCCCGAAGAAGTCGAGCATGACAGTAGTTGAAAATGCCAAGGGAGAGCTCGTTTCCTAAGGTACCACTACTGGATGGTGCGCTTGCATTGATTACCGGAAACTCAATGCGGGAACTAGGAAATACCATTTCTCCATGCCATTTATCGATCAAATGCTTGAAAGAGTAGCGAGCCACCCTTACTATTGCTTCCTAGATGGTTATTCCATATATAACCAGATTGAGGTAGATGTACTTAATCAAGAGAAGACAACCTTCACTTGCCCTTTTGGAACGTTTGCCTACAAATGTATGCCATTCGGCTTGTGTAATGCACCGACGACCTTTTAAAGGTGCATGTTGAGCTTATTCAGTGACATGGTTGTGAGAGGGATAGAGGTGTTTATGGACGACTTTAGTGTTTTTGGCACCTCTTTCGACTTATGTCTAGCAAATCTTGAGAACGTACTAGACCGATGTGTGGAAAAGAACCTAGTGCTGAATTAGGAGAAATGGCATTTCATGGTAACTGAGGGTATAGTTCTTGGTCACATCGTGTCATCCAAAGGGATCGAGGTTGATAGAGTAAAAATAGATGTCATTGCTGACCTAACCCCACCAAAATCGCTTAAGGACGTGCGCTCTTTCTTGGGTCATGCGGGGTTTTATAGAAGGTTCATTAAGGACTTTAGCGCCATCGCTAGACCCTTAAGCAACCTTCTTATGAAGGACACCCCATTCGAGTGGATGGAAGCATGCCAAAGTGCTTTTGAAGAATTAAAAACCATGCTTGTGTCCTCTCCCATCATGCAAGCTCTGGATTGGTTCTTACCATTTGAGCTTATGTGTAATGATAGCGATTATGCAATAGGGGTTGTTTTGGGCCAAAGAAAAGATAATAAGGCTCGTGTCATCTACTATGCTAGCCGAACTCTTGCCAGACCACAACTCAACTACTCCACTATGGAGAAAGAATTGCTAGAGGTAGTCTTCGCTCTTGATAAGTTTCGGTCCTATCTTATCGGTTCCTCCATAACTTGTTTCACCGACCACGTGGCTTTAAAATATCTACTTGCGAAGAAAGACGCAAAGCCGCGCCTCATAAGGTGGATCCTACTTCTATAAGAGTTTAATCTTTCCATTAAAGATAAAAATGAGTAGAAGACGTCGTCGTCGATCGCTTATCACGGCTTTCTTCTGACGTACCTAGTGATCCCACACCCATAGACGAGTATTTTCTGGATGAGCAACTCTTTGCCACCTCTTATTTGCCCCGTTTTGCGGATATAGTGAACTATCTTGGCATGGGAGTCATCCCTCCCGATTGGACACTGCAAGATAAGAAGAGGTTCATCACTTGGTCGCGCATATTTTTCTATGATGATCCATTCCTTTTTAAATATTGAGTCGACCAAATCATCCGACTATGTGTACCGGATGACGAAATTCCAAAAGTCATCCAATTTTGTCAATCGAAAGCATGTGGAGGCCAGTTTTCCGTGAAAAAGACAGTCGCTAAAATTCTCCAAAGCGGTTTGTATTGGACCACAATATTCCAGGATGTCAATAATTATTGTAAATCTTGCGATAAGTGTCAATCGATGGGGGCGATTACTCGACGAGACATGAGATCATTAACCCTGATTCTCATCATTGAGGTTTTCGATTGCTGGGGTATTGACTTCATGGGCCATTTTCCCCCATCCTTTGGGTACCTATACATCCTAGTCGCGGTAGACTATGTTTCTAAGTGGGTGGAAGCTATAGCTACCAAGACTAATGACAATAAAGTGGTGATAAAGTTCTTGCACAAACACATACTTTCTCGCTTTGGTGCACGTAAAGCGGTAATCAGTGATAACGGCACGCACTTATGCAATAAGCCGTTTGAAAAATTTATGAAAAAGTATGGTGTCATCCACAAGGTTTGAATGACATATCACCCACAAATGAATGGGCAGGCCGAATTGGCAAATCGTGAAATCAAACACATACTAGAGAAGACCGTCAATCCTGATCGGAAAGATTGGTCCCTTTGATTGAACGATTAGCTATGTGCCTATCGTACTGCATACAAGAACCCACTCGGAATGTCCCCATTTCGCTTTGTGTATGGCAAACCTTGCAATCTTCCCGTTGAGTTAGAGCATAAAGCGTATTGGGCCATTAAGAGGGTAAATTATGATATGGACAAAGTCGGTGAAGCTCGCAAGCTTCAACTGAATGAGTTAGAGGAAATACGCAATGATGCGTATGAGAATGCCAAGATTTCAAAAGAACGAATAAAACTCTCACATGATAAGATTATTCGACGAAAAGAGTTTCAATCGAGACAAAAGGTACTCCTATATAACTCCCGGCTTCATCTATTTCCGAGTAAATTGCGATCTCGATGGACTGGTCCATTCGTTGTGAAAAGCGTATTCCTCCACGGAGCAGTAGACTTGGAAGATCCAATAGGGGGAACACGTTCAAAGTCAATGGACAACGTCTAAAGCCATATGTTGAGGCGTGCGCAGAAGAGATCGACACCATTTGGTTGTTAGACATGGTTTATAAGGTAAAGTGAGCTCAAACTGAGAGGTCGTCACACCCCCGACGTGTTTGGGGTGAGTTCTTGTGTAAAGTAGTTGCACATAGGTTATGATAGTAGGGTTCGTAGGATCACATAACAAAGGAGAGGAATTCGAGCACCACCATGCTTTACGAGGCAAGCATTTAGAGCCACAGTATTGAGGTGAGAGGTTATCGAGTCAAATAGGTTTAGGGACATTGGTAGGAGCAGTCGAATGTCGTAAGAGAGGAATATACCATCCAGAAGGTGAAATAAAACTTATCTAGGCACCGGATCGATCCGGTCCTGGGAACTTGGATCAGTCCGGTTTTGGAAAAATCAAAATAAAAAAGGGGTTTCGAATCGATCCGATCCTGGGAACCCGGATCGATCCGGTTTCTGTAACTCCTTATATTCCCAAGGTTCACCCCCTTCTTCCCAATCCAATTCCTTCCCTCCCATTTCGTCCCCCGCCCTTCCCAACACCCTTTTCCCTCCAAAATCTACCCTACCCTCTCCCCTCCCCACTTATAAAACCACACCTTCCCCACCTCTACTCACTCTCTTTCCCTCTCTTTCCATTTCTTTCCAAAACTCCTACTCCCTCCTGTTACCATGGCCAACTAACAACTTCACCAAAAATACTATTCCGCCCAAATTCTCGGTGACGGAGTCGCCGACTACCGCTCACTTTAAGAGCAAAGGTGGTGTGAACGTTTCTTTGGCCAACCTCGCAAGCTTCAAGTGGAGCGTCAAGTCATTTGGAATGACATGCCTAATTTCGTCACTGAACTTTTTATGGCCCGGGGTTGGTGTCGCTTCCTCAATGAACCTCATGACGCGGTGTGGCCCAACGAAGTGCACACCTTCTATGGATCGTTGCGCGTCCCATTCTCGTTGGAACTTCTGCTCCAGAAGTTGGCTACCAAAGATGTTCAGAGCCCACATTCATACACTTAACCCAACCCTCTTCCCCCACTTGACAAAGACGTATGCATGTTCCGCATCGACCCCAATGCTAACTGGATCACCGAAACTTACCCGGTGGGCCAGCTAAGCGAGAAAGCGAGCCTCACTTTCTAAATCGTGTGAGCAAACATTCTCCCAACGGGCAACAACTCGGCGATGCGCCCGCGTCAAGCCACCCTCGTATATCACCTCTTCGACCACAACACCCCCATCAACCTGACTCCCTGCATTTATAAGGACATATTCGTTGCCGCCACAGATAAAAAGAGAAAAATCCCTCTCCCCTATGCCCGACTCATCACGTTCATGCTAGCAGACACCGGAATTACACCCCCATAGGATTTCTCTCGCCTCCCAACTCCTTTTGGGGTAACCACCCGGACTAAACGTGAAAGACAACAGGCACACATCCAAGCCCGTTTAGCCCAGGAGGATAGTGATGATGAAGAGGAGGACAGTGATGATGACGAGGAAGCAGGTGGTGAGAAAGTGAGCAGCAAGGAAGATGAGGAGGATATCGAGATGGGCGAGGGTGATGCAAATTATGATAGTGATGCGAATTCTGATTTTTTGCCCGCAAATGCAGAAATTAATCGACGTCTTTTGGCGGTGGAATCCCGATTTTACGGGTTCCTCACACAATACAATAGGGATCAAGAGGCCTACCGAAGGGATACGAGCATGATGTATCGTCTCTAAACTCACATATACGAACTCAACTTTGGTGGATCCCCTCCAAGCTTCTTCTATGACACGTATGACCCTAACGCGCCCGGAAGCTCCAATCCCCCGCCCCAGTGACGCTAATTCGGAAAAGTTGATTGTGTAGTTGTTGGTTATTCTCACATGGTTGTTTGTTTTTCCTTTCCATTTGTCATGCATATTGGTCAGTTTATATAAAATTCTGCATTGTCCATATTTATTCATTTTATTTATTTGCACTTTTAATCTGCTTCGAGTTAGATTTTAGTCATTTTTGCTTGAGGACAATGCAATAGTCTAAGTTAGGGGGGGGGGGGTCACAAGTGTGTCTTGCTAAAACTGCACAAATTTTAAAAAATGCCCGGAAATTTAAAAAAAAAAATCATTTTTTTTTTAAATCCAAAAATATTTTTCTTCAAAATAAATACAGACTGGGATTCAAATTTTTCAAAAATATCGTTAAAATTCGGTTTAAAGTCTAAAATTATATAAACATAGTACACAAAGCAGAAATTGACCAAAGATGGAAATTGAGCGAACATAGACGACTTAACGAATAACTGTGGAGATTAACAAACCCGGTGAGGTTTCGAGCCTATCATTTTCGTGAGTTTATAAATCAATTCAAGTTAATTGTTAACTCAAAGTTCTTTTCAACGTTTTAATAAGTCGCCGAGGATCTCAATTCTTTCACTTTGATCGATTATGGGAGATGAAATATTGTCTTGAAAAATGCACTAAATAGATTTCTAAATTTAATTAAGCTCGAGACGCATATGGTAAAATGATTAGTGATTCGAATAAATGAAGTTAGGCCCTCGTTTGTCACCCAAAAAGATTAGCCATAAAAAGTCGTGAAAAAATTCCCCTTTTTGCATCCTAATTTGAGCCGAATAAGTTTTTTTCCTTTCGTTTGACAACCCAAAAATCCCAAGTGGCCTAGAATTGTGAAAGTTGATAATCCCAGAAATTAAGTCCGGAAAGTGCATAAAAAGGGGAAAGAAAAGAATAGAAATGCGCGACAAAAATAGCAAGAAAAGAAAAGCGTGAAAAACAGAAAAAGCAAAAAAATCAGCAAAAGCCCGGAAAAGCACTAATGGGCATCTTAAGAATAGTTTCCAATTCCAAATCTCCCAAACCCATTTTCTTGTACCCAATGCATCTTAAAAACCCAAAAAGTCCTAACTGAGTCCAAAATTGTGAAATTGGTTACCGCGTGGAAGTAAAATACAAAAAGATAATAAAAGAGATTAAATGTGTGAATTAAAGGCGATGTTCCTGTTTCCCTATAACCGTAGTCCAATGATGAGATCCATTTACCATAGAATTTTATCTTTCTATTTGTGTGCGTGAACTTGGTTCCACTGCATTAACTCTTTATATCACGCACACCGAGAGAAATAGCCACACTTCCGAGAGTTTCGTTTTTGAAAGCATTCCGTGAGTAATTGAATCAAAATGAATTTTCGGATAAGTAACGTAATGGTCAAACGGTGGAAATTCGCGGTTAACTTTCAGGTTTCGCACACACGCACTATGATTTGAGACTCTTGAACATGAATTGATGATGACTATTTTTTGGAAAATTTTGAATTATACAATTTTTGCTTATTTTGAGTTTTTTTTAGTCGAATTTTGTGGGTATATTCTCTGCAAACCCTCACGAGACACAACTCGTCCTACTAGGGTAACCTAGGGGTTTAAAGGCTTATTGCATATGCTAAATGCAACCGCTCGCCCGCAAAAGAGGTATTTTATCCCATTTTAGAGTTGAATCATGTTTTGATTCTTTTACATTGCTTGGGACGATCAAAGTTTTAAGTTAGGGGAGTTTAATTAAGCATAAATTCTTCCAAATTTACCCCTTAATTTATATGCTTTTATTACCTCGAACAACGTAAAATGAGTTGGTTTATCTTATATAATTGCTAATGGCTTCGTCTAACAAGTATCCCGAGTTTCGTGTATTTCTTATTGACTTTACAGGTATTTAATACATGAAAGAAATTTAAAAAAGAAAGAAAGAAGAAAGAAGACAAATCAAAAGGGCAAAAGCATAATTTCCACTAGGAATTCGGTTGAGGAACCGGAATAAAAGTCGAAGATCTCAAGTCTACGAATGCTAGGAAGAAACGGCGTTCCAATTCGAGTTTTGGAATAGAAGTTATGAAGACCTGAAGATGTGAGAAAATCATGAGAATTTGAAGAGATAATGAAGAGAATTTGAGAAGAATATTCGAACCAATCCGGATGGCCCAAAAAAATGGATTGATCCGACCCCCAGAACTCACTGTATAAGGTTGTATCTACCGGACCGATCCGGTCCTCCTAAAAAAGGATTGATTCAGCCCAAGTTTTCTTCATAAGGCCTATCTATCGGACCAATCCGGATGAAATAAAAAATGGATCGATTCGGGTACCATCCAGACCAATCCGAAATGTCGAGACTGGATCGATCCGGGGTTTGAGATTTGGAATTATCTTCTTTAAGCTAGAATCTTGCATGACTCCAACTCTTGTATTTTTCGTAGGGTATAAATTTCAAACTCCTCCCAGACATTAGGGAGATTCTAATTCACTTTTAGAGAAGCCTTGAATTTAATTTTGACGAAAAAATAAGAAAAGCCCTAGTTTTGTTCTTTAGCTTTGATTCAAGTTCTGCAATCCAAGTAAATTTGTTCCAATTCTTGCTTTAATTATTGATGTGGTTAGTTCATTAGTTAATAATTTTATTCTTCTTCATCTTAGGTTGTCAGTTAAAATGTCTTCTTTTATTTAGAGCATGTTTTCTTCTTGTTTTAATATGTCCGGCTAAGTTTTTAAGGGTTGGGGTGTATGAACCCCACCCGATGTAATTCACGATAGTGGAAATAGTTGTTTTGAATTAAAATCTTAAGATGAATCGTGTTGTATAGCCGGTGCAACCGTCATAGGACTTTTGATCTCGTTTGTCCTGGGTAACTGGGATGCTTAAGAGTGTGACGCGGGTATTGGTTAATGCGATACTACTTTACTCGTCTCTTGCTTACATACTGTGCGGGCTACGATCCCTCATATATGTAATACTTGGGAATACTAAAGACCTGGTTCATTTAAAATTCTAATTCCAAATCTAGTATCATACGAAGTGAATTGCTAGGGTGTGGGGGATTGTAACCCGACCTATTTGTTCTCATTTCATTGTTAACTCGTAAAACCATTTTTCATCAGCTCTGCATTTAATTAGCGTAGTTGAATTTTATTCATTCGTAGTTTCATTAGTTAATTATTTTCAAATTTTCTTTTAGTGGTAGTTGTTTCGATCTCCAAATCACCTTTTTCTTATTTTTAGAATTAAAGTTAGGTTACCTTCGTCTTACCAAAGTTGACACGATTTCATTCGTCCGGTTTCCCTGAGGATCGATACCTGACTTATCGAATTATTACTTGAGCGACAGGCTTACACTTGAGCCTACGTAGAACGCACACTAGACACAATTGTGGTCGCGTCAGTCATCATGTGGGACTAAGATACCCTTGAAATCTAGTCTTGAGAAGCTGACTATTATAGTGTCCATGTCCACCTTCTTCCTCTTCTCAGACTTTGTATGAATTGAAGCCAAATACACGACCTCGGCTTTGGTAACTGCCTTTGCCTCTACTATATGAACTTTTCTATCGACGATCTCATAGCCTCCTCCTGTTAGTCCCCCACAAAAAATTCCAACACCAAAGGAGATCATGTTTAACCTCTTTATTGGGATAATGTCATCCTTTGGTGGGAGGTCTGAGTCATCACTGTCATCGTCCGAGGTATCATCACGCCAGGCAGGGGCATATTCTCGGCACTTATCATTCCTTCTCTTCCTAGGGTCGGCTTGGAGACCTTGTGAAGCTCTAGTGTCCATATACTTCCTTAGCTTCCCGAACTTCAACATCTTCTCAATCTCTTCCTTCAAGGCAAAGCACTTGTCCGTCAGATGACCGTGGTCTTGGTGGAATTCACACCATAAATTTTTATTCCTTTTATGGGGAGGATCCTTTAGTTTCTCTGGCCACCTTAAATATCGATCACTTTTGATCTCATTGAGGATGTGTTCACAGCTTACGGTCAACAAAGTGTAATCAACAAACTTGTCATCAGCTGACCTTTTCTTCCCATCTCTCTTCTTCTGAAACTTACTTTCGCTGGCATTTTCTTTTTCATCCTCATATTTAACAGCCGTTGCCTCCTCAACATTCATGGCCTTCCCAACTGTTGTCGCAACTCGACCATTGACTTGGGTGGGTCTTCTGCGAGCTTGCACAGTAGCTTTCCTTTTTAGAGACCTCCAATGAGGACTGTCATAGCTATGCTTTCTTCATAATCCTCCACTTCCAACTTTTCTTTGTTAAACCTTGCGATGTAGTCTCTTAGACTCTCATTTTTCCCTTGCTTGACATAAAGCAAATGGGTCATCTTTTTCTGAGGTCTCACCCCAAAATAGAAGTTGTGGATAAATTGCTCGACCACCATTTTATAGTTCTCTCTGGAATTCTTAGGAAGGGATGTAAACCATACATGTGCAGCCCCGGTTAGAGTGATTAAGAAAGCTCGGCACCTCATTTTATCAGAGATAGAGTAAATATCGGTTGTTGACTGGTACATTTCAATATGGTGGACAAGGTTGGTGCTTCCATCGTACTTGGGAGACACTACAGGAGGATTGAACTTAGTCGGGGTTGGAAAGTTGACGATCTTTGCCACCAAGGGTGAACCCTCTGAATACCCCCTATGCAAGGGGTCTCGGCTTTTTAGGATATCCCTAATATTATCTTCAAGCCTTTGAATTGAGTCATTCCATGGCTTAGCAACGTCGGCCTGGCCAAGGTTGTCCCCTGCCATCTCCTTGGGTTCAATTGGGTGTTTCCCCGCTGCGGTACGACATCGACAGTTGACCTCCACCTGGCCCCCATCTCGGCCTTGTGGGTGTCGTCCACGATGGGGTCGATAACCTTCCTCTTCTATTCTAGAGCCGACAAGACTTCTTTACCTTGATAACCTCTCCTTCGGTTCGTTAACTGGGCCGAGTCTTTCAAAGGCCGACCCTCTACTCAATCTGTCAAATGTCGAGTTCATGGACGAGGGTCCGAGCTCTGCCTCCTACGACCTTGATTCTCTAGGATCGATCGTACAATGTTATTTGATACTTCATATGGCTCCCAGTAGTCCACCGGAACATCTTCAGGTTCAACATCACCGTACTTATCCTTAGGGCAAGGGTTTCCTTGCCTCCCTAGGCATAAACGCTTGGGGTCAGCAACGTCCCTCCGCCTTTGGAGAGGTGGCAGATCTTTGTGCAGTGCCTGGGGTGGTTCCCTGGGCTCCCTGTGCCGTCCTTCAGATGCTGCCAGAATTACCATATCCGGTGTAACCCCTGGTGGCCTCACCATCATATTTTAGCTTAGGGCAGCGAATTGCTCCTTAAATTTCCCATGCATCACTTGTTGGCTGGCCACCAAGGATTTTAAGGTTGCGGCCACCTCAGCCATCTCGGATATGGGTGGCGCATGACTGGAGCTGGGTCCTCTGTAATATCCCGTATTTTTGCGCATTTATAATTTAATTAAGTGTGTAATTAAATAGACATTACAGATTTATTTAAATTACGTGAATAGAGTAATTTGATAATAATAGTAATAATTATGTTAGGGTCGATGAGATATTCTGAACTAACATAGGGTTATTATATGTTTGGGGTTGATGTAAAATGTCAAACCAAACCTTAGAACTGGTGTCGTGATGAAAGAGTCCCGAACCAGAATATGTGTATATATAAATAATCGGGGTCGATGTATTATTCCGAACTAACTCTTACTTGGGGTCGATGAATCATTTCGAACCAAGAGTCCTTTATGTGTGTTATAAGGACATATTGGTGATAACTAATATTTAGTATATGTCGTGTGATAAATGTATACTGTATGTATAATCCACTGGCATGAGATAATAGATAATAAGATGGACTGATAACATTTTAGTAGTAATTAAGTAGTGAGACTTAATTATAAAAAAAATAAAGATAACAAGAGATGAATTAGTTATCTACGTATATAACATATGAGATATGGACTATTAGAATACTACGTGTGTGATACGGGAACTTAGAGAGTAGATAAGTTCAGTGGATTATTTCAGACTAGTTAGCTTGGGTAGCATAGCTAGGTGGACTAGGTACCAACGTTAGGCGTGCACTATAGGAGAGGGGGTCAGGTAACTCAAGAGAGTGTGCGAAGCCTTAACATGTATAATCAATAACTCATATTTGTGATAACTGCTTGCAAAATATTTTTAAAACGTTTTGAAATATTAACTCTTGCTATGTAAAATCTTTTCAAAAACCTTTTAGGTGCCCAGTCACAGGGACACCCAGCATGACTTCATTCCAGGAATTTTGGAGCTGCAGCACATGTGGATGTTGCAGGGCGTGCTTAGACGATTCTCTTTTTCAAATCTAGTGTAGGATCTCAGTTTTAGTACTCTCAGTTTGGGACATGTTGTCCAATCTTTACATTTGCAGTTATTATGATATATTGGGTTTTGAGTTAGTTTTATTTTAGTCGTAGTTTTTGGCAAGACTTTATTGTATTCAGTTTTTATGATGGTTGGTTTTAGTACTGCTTGATTTATATTTTTCGCATGAGTTATTTTACCTATTTAATAAACATAAAATTTGACACTAGCCTAATTTCACTCAGGTTTTTAGTAATTAAAAAGTTTCGACAGTGATGCTTAGAATGAACCATTTAAGAAACATGTTTTAAATTAAATTAAGGTTTGATCGCCCAAGTTTTAATTAGGCGGGGTGTTACATCCTCCACCACCAGCTGGTGGAGGAGGTGGTATTCAGGTGCCATGTGGTGTCCTGGAGTTTGAGCTGTGATTAGAAGATGGGTGAGCTTGAGAACCTTATTGGATCTCTTTCATTGGTGAAACAACTCCTCGCATGGGGGAGTATTGGTTCATGACCAGAGTCTCCGGTGAGGCCAATCTACAAAAAGGAAGAGATGAAGCTTCTCGTTCCTACAGACGACGCCAAACTGATGATGCAAAAAATAGCACCCCCAGATCAAGGTGTTGTTGAGCTCAAACAAATATAATAATGGCAGCAAGTAGACAATATAAATATAGAAGGAGGTGAGAAGAAGAGGAGAGACACACTAATATAAGTGGTTCAGCCTATCTAGGCCTACGTCCACTGTGAAGGTGAGTGATATTCACTAATAAAATAGGGGCTCTAATGGCTTGTGTTACAATGCACTCACTTTCTCTCTCTACTGTACAGTTTACCAGAGCTTCCGCTATGGTTACAATTATGGATCCCTTTTCAAGGTAGAAGAAGACATGTATATATAGTGCTTGGGGGGGGGGGGGGGTGTACTGTACCCCCCAAGCATGCCATGAGCATGTGTGTGGTGATCAAACCAATCTCATGTGGACACCTGGCTGTGCCATATGCAGATAATGATAACCAAATATTGCCTCACGTGAGGGGAATGAGTTGGTTGTAACGGTTTAGTCCACGTGTTCCAAGTCTTCCATGTGCTCCCTTATGCCCGGACCTGTGATGTCATCCACTGAAACCTCAGCCCATACAAGTACGATATTGGTAAGTCCGAGAGTTGAGTTAGTTTGCCAATTATAAGTATGACCTCGACTATATGGACGAGCCGAGGTTGTATATTGGGGCCTGGTTGCACTGTCGGCTTGAGTAGAGTATGAGAGTGACCATGGTTGAGCCCATGAGGTGTTGCCGACCTCAGCTGCCGACCAGCCGAATTTGATCATTGATAGGCGACCTTGTGAAAGACGACCTTTCTGATGGCTGTTGTGAGCTTCCCGATGACTCGGCCATGAGTTTGGCCGAGGTTATTGACCCCGAGTGCGAGGGTACACTTTAGACATATCACTTATATATATGTATGTATATATATATATATATATATATATATATATATATATATATGTGTGTGTGTGTGTGTGTGTGTGTGTATGAAGGCTCACCTACATCATGCTCTATACATCATTCATACATCATGCCTAGTTGTAGCCCTAAAAACTTTTTTTTTCAAATTTTTTATTTTTCTCTTGAAATTAACCTCCAATAAATCCATGTTCAAAAATTTAGGTCAAAATACATTTTGTAGCTATTTTTAAAAAATCCACAAAAAACTGCTCAAAATACCTTATTTATAAGGGTCTACGCCAATAATTTTTTGTGGATTTTTTAAAAATAGCTACAAAATGTATTTTGACCTAATGTTTTGAATATGGGTTGATTAGAAGGTTAATTTCAACAGAAAAATATAAAATTTTGAGAAAATGTTTCTTAGAACCTAGAATTAGGTATGGTGTATGGTGTGATGTATATATCATGATTTAGGTGAACCTTCCTCTCTCTCTCTCTCTCTCTCTATATATATATATATATATATATATATATATATATATATATATATATATATATATTAGTCCTGTTATATACTTTGAATTTAAGAGCTATGACTACCTAAATGTATTAGCACTGTTTTTTTAATTGTTACCATGTAAAGCAAATCTTTATTTTTGTTTTCAAAATGAAGCCTATAAATTACTCTTGGACTTCACATCTCTAGTAATTGAAGTTCACGGGTAATGATAAATCATAAGAAATATTTAATTTTATCTGTACATTATAGTCACTTTAATGCCTGGGAATATATTTCCAGAATAAAACGTAGTATATTTTTACAGGGATGTGGCTGAAACATAAAATGAAATATGCAACCTCTTGTATATATGAAATATGAATAAATTGTAAAAAGTTTATGTATAATGTACTTTCGTTAGGATATATCATTTTAGAATACGTAATATGCGTTTTCGAGTTCGTTGTTCCTGTATTCTGCTGAAACATGCAAATCGACAGTTATTAATATGTTTAACAAATATTTATGATTATTAAAATCGAATGATGACTCAAATCATTGGTGTATGTAAATGTGCAAAAAGAATGCTATGAATATTGTGTGTGTTTAATCAATTCCCAAATTCAGTAAGCTTTTTGAACAATTCATTAATTTAGAACCTTTATTTTTTTGTTTTCGCATTTGTTCGTTTATAATGGAATTATAAAATAATTGTTTGTAATGAATCCAACACTTAACATGGTCAATCTTAAAACTACAAGCGTGTCTTATCAAATCTATGCAATTTAGTTTTTTTGGCCAACTTGTTTCTCCATGAGGGTACTGAGATAATACACACTACAAAGAACGGTTTGTGTTGTACATTACTAAAAAAAGCTTAATTAATAAGATTTATTCTCGCCAACAACCTAAGTGTGTAAGCAACAAAAAGGGGAAACAAAATTGTTCTAAATTAAAACCCATTAGTTGTAAATGATGCATCATGAGTCAAAGAGATTAACTCCAATTCTAATAAGTCATTCGTAAGGATATGAAATGTACAATAAGGAAGTGCCACGACTATATAAAACTTGATGCAAATAAGTGATTCATTTGTCAGCCTCATAGAGAAAATTTGAGAGAAGCAAATGTGATTTAAACTCCCCAGTAGTCATCAAACAAAGAAAAAAGTAGTAATTGTCTTTGTATACACTAAACTAAAAAATCCCTTGATATTTTTATCAAGTTACACAGTTTGACTCATCAATAATAACAACAACAACAACAAATGGGGGGAGGGTACTGGGGGTGGACTACTACTGAATTCTGCAAGCAAATCATAACCAACTGTGACTAATAGAGTAAAAGATAAAGAGAGAGTAAAATGTAAAAAATCAGGCTTGGGTTCCAGTCAAGGCCTTCATCTGAATATGATTATAATTAATAATGGGAAGATTAGGCAAAGCCTCATGAGACTCAAATCTCCTAATACCCATAGTTTTGGCAACGAAAACATAAACCATCATCACAATGAGAAGAGCAAACAAAACATGAACCACAAACACCAGACCAAGAGTCGCCCTCAACTTAGAATCCTCAAGATCACACTTAGTAGATCCCTCACCGTACCCAATTAACCTAAAAATAATACTCCATTATTGTAAAGGGTAAGTCCCCAGTACTACTAATTAACATTCTAAGTTCTTTTCCTTTTTAATACAAAAAGAAAAGAAAAGATTCGTGTTTATGCAAGATGCTACACGGCTAAAAGATTCCCAATTTTTCTATAAAATACCTGATCACTAGGGCTTCCAAGGCTGAATTTGTCAAATACAAAATACACATATCCCGTGCATAGAGTTATAGAGAGGGAAAATAAATCAAGGAGACCCATGGAGCTTTGCGGCATAGTTGCGTGTTAGTAGGTGGCAGAAAACTTGAGGGCGATTCTTGTGGTCGTTCATGATGACGATATTGTGGTCATTAACCTCTAATACTGCACAACTTATGTATATTGTGGTCGTTCATGATGACGATAACAAAGAGGAAGACCGATGATGACGATAACAAAGAACCTACTAAATGCCTTTTTGCCCTCCGAGTATTTGTTGGTGAGAGGACTGCCCAAACCCTCTATCTCAGCGAACAACATCAAGTTCTCAGATGCAAATCAATTATGTACCACTGAATTTAAAGACGGAGATACAAAGATCTAGATCTCAAAATTATTGGGGAAACCAAATATTTCTTGAACTATTTGTTTTCTTTTTCGTAAAAGAGTCTGGGGTAGATAAATGGATGAAGAATAGTGTTTATTAGATGTCATTAACCTCTAATACTAATCTTTTATAGGTATAATATAGATAATTGTATGCATAATACTTATATAAAATGTAAATAAATAGTGGATGCTTATTTATTGATTTTTTTTAATCTTTCAATGTGACCTAATAAGCAAATCTATAACAGGCTATTTATTTTATTTGATGTTATATAACATTATTATTCATGTTGGCTCAATGATTCGATAATAGGTTTTTATTTTATTTTGGGATTATAAGTGTTTAGTCCTACTCTTTTGAATATATGTGTGTTTAATCCCATGTCATTATTTTATTTTGTTGGTCCTATATTTTCACACTTGTCATTCTCTACAAAAAGAGACCTGGGCGATTAAGAGATGTTACATGAAAGTTGAGGGAAGTTTTGGACGGTTATGGGACTTAAAACAACTTAAAAAATACATGGGATGAGAGTCTAACAAAACTTAAAAAATGGGACTAAAATAAAAAAAACTATTTAATGTTTAAAGAAATTCTTAAATGCATGAACCAATTATTAAAAGATCCTAAATTATTCTTCTCTAAAACCATTAATGTTTTTTTTATGTATTTGAGAATTGTAGAAGGATTGATTATTTTTTTTATGTAAAGTTGTGATTGGTAAATCTTTTTTTATGTATTTCTAAGAATGAAGTTAAATGATATTAGATCTTCTAACTACAAAGCTAAAAGCAGGGATAAAGTTGCTTTAAAGTTCTACAATTACTTTGACAGAAGTATATAAATGAAATTAACATGTTAAAGAAGTAGTATGAGTTTCATTCCTTCTTTAATTACATATGTTTTCTTAGAAAAAGTTTGTGACAATGAAGGAATACGAGATAAAAAAGAGGAAGAGAATGGAGCAAAATTGAAGGAATTGGGAATACATGAATTGTACTCGGCAATTCAAAGCAAAGATAAAAATAAAAAAAATTGGTTCAAAGAGTAAAAAAAATCATTGATGATGATGATGAGTTTGTGCCACGTGAAGAAGAAAATGAGCATACGGATTCAAACGAGGGTGAAAATGGGTATGTACCTTGTGAGTTTTTTAATGTGTAAATATTTAGTGATGTAGATGTTAATTAGTTGATCGTGTGAATTCTTATTTGATACTTTCCATTATCATCCGTGCAGTAGTACTTCAATATTTTAAAATTGAATTGTTCGATTTAGTTAGCCATAATAATACTTAAATTGATGTGATGAATTATATTCTTATTTTTATAGCTTGTTCCCCCTTTATGTGCTAATCTCTTTAGGAGTTCATGTTTTCCATTATTAGTCTTTTTATCTTTTCATCATCTTGCGAAGACATTATTAACCTCCTTATCTTTATATTATGAAATATAAATTTACTGACATTTGTTTTAGATTCGTAGATGGGAACCATATATAAGAGTTGGATATTTACACAACCGGTGTTCAAAAGCATGCATTAATGGGATTGATGGGTTTCTTAACTATGAATATGCAGATAAAAATATCGAGACAATAAAAATCTATTGCCACTGTAAGAGATGCGTAAATAGAGTGTACCACGCTCGACAAACTGTGAGAGATCACCTTAAGATGCATGGTTTTGACAAGACATATAAGGATGGGATTTTTCACGGAGAAACTTTTAGTGGTGTAAGCAGCGATAGAAATACTCCGTGGGATGATATGTTAGTTGATGATATACCTATACATGTTGAACTAAGTGCTTGAGATAACATAGTTAGAATGGTTAAAGAGGGAATAGGTATTTCCCACACGTATGGCAAAATGCGTGTAGGAATGGCAACGGGTCGGTTAGGGGTCGGGTTTTAACTCCCCCTCCCCGTTAGAAAAATCATTCCCTGTTCCCCGTTGTAACGGGTTCGGGGATCCCCGTCCTCGTTTAAAATGGGTATCGGGTTCCTCGCGAGGAACCCGTTTTGATTTTTTTTCTCTTTAAGCATCTAAGTAAAAATTACTTATAAATTACATCACAATTAGAAATGATTAAACAAAAATAAAGTGCAACTCCAAATTCAAAACTAAACATTTTCAAATGTTTTTTAGGAAACTTTTCAAAGGGGACAAACCGTTGTTGAGGTAACTTTTCAAACGTTTAAAATGAAAATAAAAGTGAAAATTAATGCTCATTTGCTTATTGCCATTAAGTAAAGTACACAGTTAATTTCGATTATGTAGTTATTAGAAAAGAAATCTCTTAACATTCTCAGATACAAGCAAATTTAGAAAAACCCATATCCGTATTTAAAGCAGGAGCAGATCTCCATATACATATTTAATAAAGAAAAAAAATATCCATATCCATATTTAGAGCAACAGATCTTAAAAAAAAACAAAGCAGATGAGGGAGGAGGACGAGGCAACATATCCGTATTTAGAGAAGCAAATCTTAAAGAAAATACCTTACAAGGCAAGGAGACGAGGCAGGGATGAAACAAATGAGGGACCAAGAAGCGACAGTGTGTTAGAGATAGAGAGTGAGGGAAGATGAGGGAGTCCTCTTTGACAAGAGAGTGAGGGATGACGCGAGTGAGAGGCGTAAGAGTAAAGGAATTTAGGGTTTATTATTTAGATTTTATACTTAATATATATTATAATATAAATATATATTTTTTTATTATATATTAATAATTCGGGTATCCTCATGGAGACCCGAGGATATACCCGAACCTGACCCGATCCCCGAATTTTCGAGGATTTTTTGGGATTTTTTTTTGGGTATCTGCAGGGACCCGAATTTTCGTGAAAAATAGCCATCCCTATATGCGTGAGGAGGAATGTATCACCAAAGATGTACTTGAATCCGACAAAGATGTTCTAGAGTACTATAAACTTATGAAAAAGGCTCAATGCGACTTCTACGAAAATTATCCGCCTGGGGTTATGAAATTGTCATTTGTTGTTGAACTCTTGCAATTGAATCAACTTCGTGGTTGGACAAATTGTTCTCTCACGGCTTTATTGAAATTTTTGGGGAGGATATTTCCGCATGCTAGAATTCTCAAGTCTTACTACCAAGCCAAAAAGCTAAAAAAAGACTTGGGATTCATGTACGAGACATGGGATGCATGCCCAAATGACTGTATGTTGTTTTGTAATGAAATTGAGGGTCTTGAAAAATGTGGCATATACGAATATTCTTGATATAAAGATGGGGACTCAAGCATTGATGGTGCCCATGGTTCGTAGGCATCCGTAAAGAAAAATGAGATACTTCCCTTTGAAACTGAGATTGAAGAATATTATTTTGGTCATCTTATTCACCTCTGTAAGAACACAAATTTCCAATTGAGCCCATATATAGTTTTGGCTCAATTCCGGACAAAAATATTTATTCATAGGATTGTATTTAATTGTAATATTCTCAAGCCTATGAAGAGTTTGTTGACGACATAGCGGCAAAGAGTATAAAGCTTTATAATCATGCCGGTTTCGTGCCTCTTTTATACGTCATCAACCATAATTCCATGCTCCCAAGGTATGAATTCAATCATATATATATAGGAGCTTGGAGCTTGTTTATTGGGTGTTAGGTTTAATTAAAACTTTGTTTTATTTTTAGAAAGAATTAATTAAAACTTTTAAATAACTTTATAAAGTTTTCTGGGTTAAAATCAAAATTTTCAAACTTTCTGGAAGTTCGTTCGATATGTCGTTCGAACGAGATTGTCGTTCGAACCAGACGTCGTTCGAACGAGATTGCCAACGACTTCCCATTATGGCATACTGGAACTTCGTTCGAAATTTCGTTCGAAATAGATTGTCGTTCTAGCGAGATTTCTAACGAGCTTCTAACGAGTTCATACTGGAACTTCGTTAGAAGACTCGTTCGAACAAGAGTTCGTTCGAACGAGATGCCAGGAGGGAACAGTTTTTGGCAGTTTTAAGCAGTTTTTCTCCCACTTCCCCACTTGTTTCTTAACCAACTTTTCTCAGACTTTATTATGTGCGGGAATAACATTTTCCAACTTAACTTTTCCATTCTATTCCATCTCTTAGAGATAATTTGAGAGCTAAATTGCTTAAGGAAAATGTTCTTGTTTTGAGTGAGAGTTTTAAAGAGAAAAATATACACCACTCTTGTTCAAACCCAAATTAGTTTCTTCCAAGTTCCCATATTCATATATCTTTCTTGGAGTTTGGCACCGGGTTCATCTCTTCCGTTCAAAGAGAAGTTTCGGGTTTTCTTCTACATCCCATAAAGAAAGAAGTAGAGGTTGTTGCGGCATTACCCACTTGGAGAAAGGCTCCTTGCTCGGGTGACCATATAAAGTCCGATCGGTGAATTCCGAGACCGCGGTGGATCTCCAAGGTTATCCGATAGGAGGAGGTATCTACAAGAAGAAGCGTCGGGGCTTGAGAGGGATCGAGTCGTGTGTTGTAAGCCTTTCTGTCTTGTATTTGTAAATTTCGTACTTAGTGGATTTGTGGCTAGGGCCCTCCGAGGTTGTTTCCCGTTGTGGGTTTTTCCTCGTACATCTCGGCGTAGTGTGATTGATTTATTTTTATCTTGCATGATGAATTAGAACTCATGCTTAGGGTAATTCAAGATAAAAATGGTTTTAATTGTCACACTTAATTTAATTAGGTGCTAATTAAATTTGGATAATTGTTTATTTAATTCTAGTCATTTGCTAAAATTTGTTTGGACTAACTTTGGAATATTGATAATTATGACTTAGGCAAATTCTAGGACTTGAATTAATTGGTTTATGTGAAAATGATTTTAATGCGTTAATTTAATTTCACTAGGTTTAATTTTAATTGTTTAAGAAAATTAAAATTCGGTAATTCGTTTGTCTGTGAACCATCACACTTCTTTACGCTTCCGCATCTTGATATATAGGTAAAAGGAAATAATATTTTAATTGAGAAAATTTAAAATTAAAATTGGGGGCCTATGGGCGTTTTACAACCTCCTCTAAAGAAATTGCATGCTGAGTAAATGATCGACGATGGTGTGATGAGACATCCCACTGACTGTCCTTCTTGGAAAACTTTTAATGAGAAAAACCCTTATTTTGTGAGGGAGATTTGCAATGTTAGACTTGAGTTAGCTGCTAATGGATTCAATCGATTTGGTAATATGAGCATTAAGCACAGTACATGGCCAATTATCCTCATTATTTACTACTTACCTCCGTGGTAGTGCATGAAGCAACCTAACTTGATTTTGTCTATTCTTATAGATGGACCAAAAGGACCCCGAGATAAGATCGATGTATTTTTACAACTATTGATTGATGAGTTGATTGAGCTATGGGTTGATGGTGTATGCAATTACGACGCGTCAAGTAAGGAATTCTTTCAGTTGCATGCATCGTTGTTGTGGACCATTAATGATTTCCCCGCTTATGCCATGTTATCGAGATCGAGCACAAAAGGTACATTTGCTTGTCTTTGCTATAACAAAGACCAAAAGTCAATGAGATTAGATAATGTTAAGAAGTTATGTTATTGGGGACATCGTCGATTCTTAGACTCGCGCCATAGGCTTCTGACGCAACCACAAATGTGTATCTAGTGTGCGTGCTATATAGAATCAAGTGCAATCCTGTCGCGTTAGTAATAATCCGATAAGTCTGGATCGTCTCCACAGGGAAATAAGATGAAATTTCTTGACAACGTAGGAATAAATGACTAACCCTAAATTGATTCTCGAAAAGAAGTGAAAAAGATTATTACTTGTGAACTAAATGACCACGAACTAAATGCAAAGGAAATCTAAACTATTGATTAAACTAATTGCCGAAATAAACTACTGCAGTGAATTAAATATGAATAAGGGAAAGATAGGTTAGGATACAATCCCCCAAACCCTTGTACATTTACCAGATGGAATACTAGCCTTTGAATTAGAAAGTTTGATTGAACCCAGTCTTTAATAATCCTAAGCATTGCATATATGAGGGTACTAGCCCACATCATACGTAATCAAAGGGAAAATAAGACGGTGCTGAATAGCTAACATGCACATCGCATCCTTAAACACCCCGGTTACCTAGGACAAACGAGGTTAAAAGGTCTACGATGGTTGTGTGTACTACACAAAACGATTTATTCAAATTTTAATTTAAAACCTATTTTCTACATAGATAAATTACATCGGGTCGGGATCATGCATCCTAACCCTTAGAAACTTATCCGGACATGATTAAAGTAAAAACTACCTCAAAATAAAATTTGCAGAAACTCATAGCTATGTGAGAATTTTAGAAGAACTTTTTGAATTAAAAATTACAACTTAAATTTTATAACTAATTAATCTAAACTATGAAAGCAATTAAAATCAGAAATTAAAGAATAGTTGTAATGAACGAAAGTGGAATTAAAGCTTAAATCTTGAGTAAATATTGCAAAACTTAAAAACTAGGGTCTTGGATGTAAGAGCCCTCTAAAACTAAGACTAATCGAACTCTATATTGTCTGACAATAAGTTAAAATAAATACATCATGAAATTTTACAAGAGTTGGAGCAAAGTAAAGCTCTAATATAGAAACAAAAATCTAGGAAAATCTCAACCAAACCGTTCCAGTGGGAATTCTTTGATTAGGTCTGGTAGCATCCGGATTGCTTTATTTTTCTTTCATAACGGATCGGTCTGGACTCTTATTTTATGCAGGGATCTTCAAGGAATTGAACCGATTCGTTTTCATCAGTATCCGAATCGGTCCGGAAGCCAATTTCATTCAGATTTTTCCTGGATCGATTCGTTTTTGGATATATTCGATCCGGTCCGATTTTGAAATTTATTCAGAGACTGGATGCCTTCTGTATCGGTTCACCGCTTGTATTGAACATTCCGATCCGGATTTAAAATTCTTTATTTCCTTCTTTTCTTTTGATTTTCTCTCATCTTTGAAACTCAACAACTTCTCACTTTGGGCTCGGTTTGGAATGTCATTTCTTCCTACGTAGTGGTAGACGTGAGGTCTTCACTTGCCATGTTGGCCCCTCATCCGAACTCTAGATGTGAATTGACCATTTTTGTCTCTGAATTTCATCAAATCTTGATTTCTCGGTCTTGGATTCATCTTCTTCTCTTCACTTGCATTAAATACCTGTAAAAAGCGTGAAAAATACACAAAACTCAAGGAACTATATAGGAATTTTTAGTAGTACACATATGAGATAAATCAATGCATTTTAAATAGCCCGAGGTGGTAAAAGCTACTAAATCAAGGGGATAAATTCAGAAGAATTTATGACTAATCAAACCCCCCTAACTTAGAACTTTGCACATCCCGAGCCATGTAAAAGAATGATAACCAATGCTCAACTCTTAAAAATCATTTTATTAAGATAGAATACCTTTTTCTCGGGTACACGCTTGCATTTAGCGTATGCAACAAGCCTTTAAACCTCTAGGTCACCCTAGTAGGACGAGTTGTGTCTCGTGAGAGTTTGCGGTGAGTATACCCACAAAATTTGATTTTTGAGTCAAACAAAATGCAAAATACCTAAAAAATTGTATAATTCAAACTTTTCAGAAATCACAATATTTTTATATGTTCAAATCTCAATTTGTCGTGTGTGTGTGTGAAACCAGAAATTTAACCGCAAATTTCTACCGATTGATCATTACGTTACTTTTTCAAAAATTCATTTTTATTCAAATGCTCAGGGATACTCTCACAAATGAATCACTCGGAATGTGTCTATTTCGCTCGGTATGCGTGACATAAGGAGTAAATGCATTGGAACACGAATTCAAGCACACAAAATTGAAAGACGAAAATTTACGGGTGAAAATATCTCTTTCTCGGGTTACGATCATTGGGAAACGGGAACATAGCCTCTTATACACTCCGATTAATCTCTTATATTATTTTTTCGTGTTTTAACTCTCCACGGGGTAATTGATTTCACAATCCGGACTCGGTTAGGACTTTTTTCGAGTTTTTAAGGTGTATTGGGTAAAAAGGAAAACTTCGGAATTGGAAAATCTTCTATAATTTCCATTTGTGTTTTTTTTCGGTCTTTTGCTCATTTTCTCTTTCTTTTTTTTCACATTTTTCTTTTCTTGCTATTTTTCTTGAGCATTTTTCTTTTGTTGCCCCTTTTCATTTACACACAAATTGGACTTAAATGTTGAATTTTTCATTTTTCACAATTTCGGGCTCTATGGGTTTTTTGGGTTATCAAACGAAAGGATAAATTTTATTTGGCTAAACTAGGTTGGCAACGGGGAATTTTTTTCCACAACTTTTTATGGCTAATATTTTTGGGTAACAAACGATGGCCGTCTCGAGATGAATTTTAGTTTAGAGATATTTCATCACGCTTTTCGACATAACATCACACACTATTCCTTGTCCGATCAAAACAATAATTATGAGATCACAACGACTTATTTCAACACTGAATTGAACTTTGAGTTAATCATTAACGCGAATTGATTTTAAAAACTCTAAAGGAGTAAAAGGCTCGAAATCTCACCTGTTTGATTAATCTCTATACTTATTCATTAAATCGTCAATTTTCGCTCAATATCCATCTTTGGTCAATTTCGTCTTTGTGCAATTTGAAATTTAAAAATTTGAGACTTTAAACAAAACTTTAGTGATATTTTTGAAAAACTTAAATTCCAATTTTATTTAATTTTGAAGAAAAATATTTTTGGATTTTCGAAAAAATTTCAAATTTTTTGGAAAATTTTCTCATTTTTTTTGTTTTTGGGCATTTTAAACTTTATGAAATTTGGAAGCGCATGAGTACCCCCCCTAACTTAGATATTTGCATAGTCCCGATGTAAAAGGACTAAAAGCTAAATTAAGGAGAAATGGAACAAAATGGAACTAAGTACAAAATGCAATATACCAAAGCAAGCATAAGACACACATTGATAGAGAATCTAATTTCCATTATATATATATAAAAAGCATACAAAGCTCTGGAAATAAGGAAAGAACAAAAATTACGTAAACAATCTAGGAGGAGAAACTATTGAGGGGGAGGGTGAGCAGGTCCAAGAGCATTTAGGTCGTACGAGTCATAGAAATAGGCTGGGGGAGGAGCACCCATGGTCATCCGATACATTTAAGCTTGGAGGAGATGTATCATGCTCGTATACCGCTGATATGCGCGTCGGTCCTCCTTCCGATGAGTGTTGTATTGATTGATAAACCCA
The DNA here is from genome assembly GCA_949130495.1 of Sambucus nigra. Taxonomy (NCBI): domain Eukaryota; kingdom Viridiplantae; phylum Streptophyta; class Magnoliopsida; order Dipsacales; family Adoxaceae; genus Sambucus; species Sambucus nigra. The sequence goes on from OX422221.1 coordinate 375,506,783, forward strand.
TCGAATCGGGCTTCCAGCGCCGTGATTCTCATATCAAAGTTGGCTCCCGGGGGCTCAAAATCAGAATCGTCGTCCTCGTTATATTCACCCTCATCGCCTTCGCCCATACTTATGTCTTTGTCCCCAGCGGCTTCCTTCTCGGACTCATCATCCTCTGAATCATCCGTCTCCGTATCATCATCATCATCGTACTCCACCTCCTTCACTTACTGGGCGCAGATAATCTCCCGTTGGCGCTCACTCTTGGGATGGTGAGGAAACTTGGTTGGAGGTTAAATTCCGGCTTCGTCTAATATGGAAGTGATGATCCGGGCATATGGGAGAGGGGTACCACCCTTTTCATCTAAGGCCACGTAGAAAATGTCTTTGTAAATAATATAGTCCAGGTTGATGGGGTGGCGGGGTTAAAAAGGTAATACACGAGTGTCGCCTCACGGGAGAGCATTGCGGAATCATTGAATGTTTGAAGAATATTTGCACATAAGATTTAAAATGTTATGCATGCCTTATCGGTCATTCGACCCACAGGAAATGTTTCGGTGGCCGAAACCTCGTCGTGTACGATATGGGCTATGCATACGACTTTGTCAACAAGTGTGAAAGCATAGGGGTACGTGAACTCAGCTGGGTTCGGGACATCTTTCTTTGCAAGTTTTTGGTTGAGAATCTCTAAGGAGAATGGAATGCATCAGTCATCAACAAACGCCTCGAAAATAAAGTCAGCGTTGCGGGCAAGGGTTCCATAGATAGCGTGCATCTCGATAGCCCACACCGCATCGTGGGTCTCGTTAAGAAACTGACCCCAACCCTGTGGAAGGAAAAAGGTTGGTGATGGAATTGGGCAGCTCATTCCAGCGCACTCGACGCTCCATTTGTAACTTACGAGACTGACCGAAAAACTGCTCACCATATTTTTCATTATTGGAGTGGTATGAGTCGTTGCCGTAGTTAACGACCTCGACGGAGTTGTATTTTTGAAGACGGTGTTAGTTGGCCATATGTAACAGTAGTGGTTGGATAATAAAAATCTGTAAGAGAGAGAGTATGAGAGTGAGGAGGAGTGGTGGTGGAAATGAGGAGGGGTGAGGGTGTATTTATAGGTGGGTATGTTGGAGGGAAAGGTTGGTTTTAGAGGCGAGGGTTTTGGATGGAAGGGGGAGTGAATTTAGGAGGGAAATAATGGTTTTGGGAGGATGGAAAACGAATTGGGAGGGAAGAATAGGAATTGGGGAAAGGGGGAGGCATCTCGGGAAGGAGTAACATACCCAGAAGCCGAACCGGTCCGGGTGTCCAGGTCCAGTCGGTTCGGTACCTTTTTTATTTAATTTTTCTAAAAAATGAACTGGTCCGGATGTCCAGTGGTGGATCGGTCCGGATCCCAAAATTATGCAGAATCCTTTATGTAAAAATAACTCATCTCTCTCAATCTCTGAATACCCCCACTACTATACCTACACATAATCAACCTACCGTCGCTCAACACTTGCTCTGAAAACCTAGGCTTTCTCTCAACGTGTGTTCTTTCCACCTATCCTATTTGATCTAAACCTACCAGCTCTAACTAACCTAACCTACACACATCTAATATACACAAGAATCACCCCATACGCGTCGGGGGTGGGACGACCTTCTCGTACTTCTCAATTAATCCCCATAGATGGGGTCCAATAACCAAATGGTGTCGGCTTCTTCGACGTATACCTCGTAGTACGGCTTGAGGCGTTATCCATTAAATTTGAAAGTAGTTCCCTCTTTTGAATCTTCTAACTCCACAACACCATGAGGGAACACTTCTGGAACAACAAATGGGCCCGTCCACCTTGAACGCAACTTGTCTGGAAACAAGTGAAGTCGAGAGTTATAGAGGATCAGTTTTTGTCATGGGTGAAACTCTTTTTGTGGAATTATCTTGTCATGTGCGAGTTTCATCCATTCCTTAGAATTTGAGTATTCTCATACGCATCATTGTGCAACTCTTCTAACTCGTTTAACTAGAGCTTGCGAGTTTCGTCGGCTTTATCAAGATTGTAATTTAAGCTCTTAATGGCCCAATACGTTTTGTGCTCTAGCTCCACGGGGAGATGGAAAGGCTGGAATGAAATGGGGACATCTCGAGGGGGTTCTTATAGGTGGTACGGTAAGCCCATAGCGAATCGTTTAATCGAAGTGACCAATCTTTTTGGGTAGGATTGACGGTCTTATCAAGGATGGTTTTGATTTCACGATTTGCTAACTCGGCTTGTCCACTTTGGGGTGATAGGTCGTTCCAACCTTGTGGATGACCCCATACTTTCTCATTAACTTTTCAAATGGCTTATTGCAAAAATGTGTGCCGTTATCACTTATGATCGCCTTTAGAGCATCGAAGCAAGAAAGTATGTGTTCTTGTAGGAACTTAATCATCACCTTGTTGCCATTCGTCTGGATAACTATTGCTTCCACCCATTTGGAGACGTAGTCTTCCGCGACGAGGATGTATAAGAAGCCGAAGGAGGGAGGTAGAGGTTCCAAGAAGTCAATACCCCAATAATTAAATAACTCAATGATGAGTATAGGGGTTAGAGGCAACATATCGCGACGGGTAATAACTCCCATCCTTTGGCATCTATCTCAAGATTTGTAATAGATGTTCACATCCCGAAATATTATGGACCAATAGAGACCGCTTTGCAGGATTTTAGTGTCCGTCTTATTCTTGGAGAAGTGGCCTCCACAAGCTTCCGTGTGATAAAATCGAATCATATCTTGAATATCCTCATTCGGTACACATCTTCGGATGAGATGGTTCGTGCAATATTTAAATAGGAATGGGTTGTCGTAGATGGACATGCGGGACTAAGTGATGAATTCCTTCTTATCTTGCGGTGTCTATCAGGGAGGAATGCAGATAATTAACAATGTTCGCAAACCAAGGTAGAGAAGAAGTAGTAGATCACTAGGCACGTCGAATGAGAGCCGTGACAAATGGTCATCAATGACATTTTCTACCCATTTCTTTTCTAATATAGAGAGATTGAACTCTTGTAGAAGTAGGATCCTCCTTATGAGGTGCGACTTTTCACCCTTCTTTATAAGCAGATATTTTAGGGCCGCGTGGTTGGTAAAACATGTGACGGGTGACCCAACAAGATATGAGCGGAATTTATCCAAAGCAAAAACAACCACTAACAACTCTTTCTCCGTGGTGAAGTAGTTAAGTTATGGCCCGATTAACGTCCAGCTAGTGTTATAGATGACATAAGATTTCTTGTCTTTTCTTTGCCCCAAAACAACTCCAATCGCATAATCACTAGCATCACACATAAGCTTGAATGGAAGGGTCCAATCCGGAGCTTACATGATGGGAGCAAAAATTAACATGCTTTTCAATTTATCGAAAGCCTCTTGGTATGCGTCATTCCACTCAAAGGGGGCATCCTTCATAAGGAGGTTACTCAAAGGTCTAGCGATGGCACTAAAATCCTTGATAAACCCTCTATAAAATCTCGTGTGGACCAAGAAGGAGCGCACATCCTTTAGTGATTTAGGCGGGGGATGCTCGCCTATGACATCTATTTTTGCTCGATCAACTTTTATTCCCTTATATGAGACTATGTGGCCTAAAACTATGCCCTCGGTAACCATGAAGTGGCATTTTTCCTAGTTGAGGACTAAGTTCTTCTCCACAAGCCGGGATAAAACTTTTTCAAGATTTGCTAAACATTGGTAAAAAAGGGGCCAAAAATACTGAAATCATCCATGAAAACCTCAAGTCCTCTTTCTACCATGTCGTTAAAGCGACTTAACACACACCTTTGAAGGGTCGCGAGCGCATTACACAATCCAAAATGCATACATTTTTAGGCAAATGTACCAAATGGATATGTAAAAGTCGTATTCTCTTGATCAAGTATATCTACCTCGATTTGGTTATAACCGAAATAACCATCAATAAAGTAATAATAAGGGTGACCCGCTACGCGTTCAAGCATTTGGTCGATAAAGGGGAAGTAAAAATGGTCTTTTCTCATTTTGGCATTGAGTTTCTGGTAATCAATGCAAACATACCACCCGCTGGTGGTGCGTTGAGGAATTTATTCTCCCTTAGCATTTTTGACCACCGTCATTTCTGACTTCTTCGGGACGGCTTGAATTAAACTCACCCATTTGCTGTTCGAGATAGGGTAGATAATCCCGACATCGAACAATTTTATAATTTTTGCTCTAACAACTTCTTTCATGGTTGGGTTTAGTCGCCTTTTCATTTCCTTCATGGGCTTCACGTCCTCCTCGAGGTGGATTTTGTGGGTACAAATTAGGGGACTTATACCCTTCAAATCAGGTATAGACCAACTAAAGCACCTATGTGCTTCCTCAAAATTTCCAGTAACTTACGCTCTTGCTCTTTATCTAGGCTAGAGGTGACAACAACATGAAATGTCTCATCCTCTCCTAGAAAAGCATATTTCACATTAGAGGGTAGTTTTTTCAACTCGAGGGTTGGAAATTTCTCTTCGGAAGGTGTCAAGCATGACTCCCTCGGGGGTAGTTCCTTGAATCCAGAAACCCAATGAACATTTCTCAACACCTCTAACGACGTTCCCTCGTATAATATGGCTTTCAACTCCTCTACCTCCCGCTCATACTCGGTGTATGGGATCTCACTTTCATCACCTCTCATTAGGCATGCTTCTAATGCGTCCCCAGCCATGGTTATCTCGATGTTCTCTTTTATTACCTCATCTATGAGGTTGACCATATGTATTTCACCTTCGTCACCCATTTGGTTAGCAGTATTAAAGATGTATGTCTTGAGGGGCATGTTCTAAAAAATGAGTTCCATTTGCCCATTTCGTGTATTGATTAAGGCATTAGTCGTAGCTAAGAATGGGCAGCCTAGAATGATGGGAAAATGTTTACTAGAATGGATGGAGGGATCTGTGTCCCAAATGATAAAGTCTACATGGAAGTAGAAAGTGTCCACTTGGACTATCACTTCCTCAACAATCCCTCGAGGTACCTTCACTGTGCAATCCACTAATTAGAGAGTGATTCATGTGGGCTTAAGGTCACCCAACTCAAGTTGACTATAAATAGAGTAGGGAAGTATATTAACACTCGCACCTAAGTTCAACAAGGCTCTATCTATTCGACGTTCTCCGTTAACACATGAGATCGTTGGTGCACCCGGATCTTTAAACTTGGGTGGAAGGTTGTTAAATAGAACGGAGCTCACATTATATGCTAGGAAGACATTTGTTTTCACCATTATCCATCTTTACATGGTCAAAATATCTTTAATGACCTTGGCATAGGCGGGAATTTGATGGATGACATCAAGGAATGGAAAATTCAGCTTCACTTGCTTAAGAACATCTAGCACATATGCACGGGAGGCTCTGTTTTGAGGTGGTGCCAACTTTTGAGGGAATGAGAAGCGATGAACGGGTTCATAACAACTTCGGGCTCGTTAATGTCTTCCTTATCACACTCATTCAAAGGGGCATCTTCGACCTCTTTCGTGTCGGGTAAAACCTCCTTGTCTTTTGGGTTCTTTTGTGGGGACGTGATAGATAAATGACTCTCCCACTACGTAGAGTGGTGACAGCTTGACATTGCTCTTGTTGATAGAAATATGTAGAGCTAACATTGGCTTGACCTTGAGGAGGTCTTTGGCCTTGAGCTGTAAATTTTCCCTTATCTTGAACACTCAACGAAGATTGCAACTTATATAAGCTTGTATGCATCTCAATGAACATACGCTCAAACCTGACATTGGTTGAATTTTGAGACTGGATAAACTTGGTTAAGTTGTCATCAAGAGTCCTCCGCGGTGGGGTAATGTATGGGCATGGAGGTGGAGCTTACACGTGTGCTTGCATAGGTTGGGGGTTGCTAAAATTGAAGAGGGAGTGGAAGTAAGGCAACATGTGAATATGGATTCAAAGCATATTGTTATTGCCCGTATATAAAATCGAGATGGTTTCTCCACGAAGGGTTATACGAGTTTCCATGAGGGGCGTTAAAATTTCCCTTAAACCCTCCTATAGCTTCCACTTGCTCGGTAAGCATAGCTTTGTAGGCGGGTATCATTGGATATTACTTTGTTGAATGGCCCACCTCACAAATGGCACATGATGATGCAATATATAGAACCACCAGATCAAGGTATTGGATAGCTCATACATATATAACAATGGCAGCAAACAAGTAATATAAATATAGAAGGAGGTGAGGAAAGGAGGATAAATACACTAATATAAGCGGTTCAGCCTATCTAGGCCTACGTTCACTGTACAATGAGTGATCTTCACTATATAAGAAGGGATTTAACGGCCTTGTGATATAATACACTCACATTCTCTCTCTACTGTGTATTCTAACAGAGCTTCAACTAGGGTTTACAATTATGGATCCCTTTACAAGGTAGAAGAAAACAGATATATATAGTGCTTTGGGGGTGTAGTGTACCCCCCAGCATGCGTTGAGCATGTATGTGATGAACTAACCAATTTTCTGTGGAAACCTGGCTGTGACACATATAGATAATGATGACTAAATATTCCATCACGCGAGGGAATGATCTTGTTATAACGGTTTAGTTCACGTGTTGCATGTGTCTCACGCGCGCTACTCCACGCGTCTCCCAAACCACACGCTGTGATGGCGTCACCCTCCACCTACACACATTGATCGAGGCCGAGGCTAGTCTTTGAGAATCTCTAATTCCCAAACTTTAGGACACGTATGGTGTCGACGGTAGTAGGGTTGGCCGATGTAAGCTCGGCTGACATAACTGGGGTGAAGTCGAGCAAAGGATTCAGGTTAGCCGAGGGTGGGGCTGAGTTAGTGCCCAATATGACTACTTGATAACCATGGGGTCGACTAGGCAGACCCTTCTCTTTGATATGACCCTTCTGGACAGGGTAACACTCTTCAACTGTTCCCTCATCTAGGACTGGACGCGTCATTCTAGATGAGGGTATATTTTGGTATATCAATCATCCCCTAGTCCTTAGCCATCGATGCTATTGAGGTGGCTGAGGGGTATTATTGTCTCTTTAACTGTCTAGATGATGGCCCCAAGCTGATGATTGACACTTGTCCATCATTGTGTTGTAATTTCTAAGAATGGCGGCTACTGATTACATTTAGGACCTTGTGCCCTAATGATGATTTGCCTCGTGGGTTGTGCTCCGCTTTGGTTCCCATGCCCAATGATGACAAGATATTTAAAAATTTTAACCACTTCATTCTCTTTCTTCTTCGCGTGTTCTCTCTCTCCATCTCTAGCCATTCTCGCCATTTCTGCTCCTTACAAGGTTTTAGAGCTTTCATTGGAACTTTTTGCTTCTCCCCTTCCTCCAGGTATCATTCTTTATCTTTTTTCCTCATTTTCATCCATTATTATACTGGATTTCTGCATTTCCACTATAGCTAACAACTTTAGCTTTTTTCGACGAGTTTTTCTATCACTCTTGTGGGGCTTACCACCATCATTTGGTGGTTTTAGGGTTTGGTTATTGATTTATAGGTGACTTTAAGGCCATAGTTGGCTGCTTTGTGGTTATTCTAGGGTAAACTTTCCCCTTTTTCGATTCTTCGGTGACACTCCGATCATCCTCTTCGATGGACTGTTTCTTGAATGTTCTTGTCTATTCATCCATAAAAGTTTTATTCCTTTGAGTTTAATCTGATAGTTAACTTAGCCAACCACTTAGAGTTGTTTGTGAGTTTTCTTTTTAATTCCCTAAGTCTAGGGTCATCCTCTGAATGCTCCAAAGACTTTATAAACTGGCCGAGGAGTTTTCCACTTTGAGAGAGAGGTTCTTGGTAGGGATTCAAAAGGTAGAGGAGGAGGACGAGGCCAGACGTAGGACCGACGCTGTTTGGGTACGCCCCATTTTTCCCATTCCATTAGCCAAAATCCTTCCCACACCATCTAAGGCTTTTGGGTCGTCCTTTCCTCAAGCTGAGGATCAGAGCCAAGAAGAAACCATGAATGAACTAACCAGAGCGTTGTCTTATTTTAGTGCCGGGACGTCTGGGAGAGATGACCCATCAAACACCAACCCCCATGAACAGGCCGAGGGAACAGTTAACCCAAAAGCTATCCTTGTGACTACCATGTCCCCCATTGAGTTCTGAACCACTTTTCCAGATGGTCCCCCAACCTTTAACGATGATGAGGCAGATAACGCAGAGGACGAGGGTAAGGAGGAAGAGGGTGAGGATGAGGATGAGGATGAGGATGAGATCTCAGAGGTTGAGGATGAGGTTAACACCTCATGTGCCTCGTTTTTCATCTCTTCGGTCAAAGAACGTGATCTCCTGATATGGAGACACTCATTTGGTTCCAAATCCAAATTTATAATGAGGATCCCTGACGAAGATGAAAAGGTTTTCTAAGGATGAGAGGGAGAGATTGCCATGTATGGACAAATGTTTAGGGTCGGCGTTAGACTGCCTCTTCATTCTGCCATCGTCGCTATATTATCTGCTATTGGGGTTGCTCCTACCTAGTTTCCCCTTAACTCATGGAGGATTATACTTAGGTTCATCTCTCTTTCAAAAAAATCATCCACTGACGAACCATCGACCAGTCTGCTCGTATCTTGTTACAATATCACCTCCTTATCCAAACAACCAGGATACTTCCATCTAGGTGCTAGAAGGGCTGATAAGAAAGTTTTCCACGTTTCCCAAACCTCAAATAATGACTGGAAGAAGAGATTTTTCTTTCGTCTCTTGGTCTTGGGAATTCCCAGCCGAGGCCGACCCTTCTGAAGATAGTCTGAAGGTCCCTCGAGCATGGTCCAATCCTTCGATGGCAATAAGGCCTGACCCTGGCCTCAGCATAGATGAGAGAGATATAGCCGACTATCCGAGGGAGTAGGGGAAGGGGGTGCTCTTCCAAAATTTGAAGACTTAATCACCCCAAAGATCCTTAGAGAGTCTGGCTTGGGGGTTGGTCCTCTGTAAGAATTATGTGAGATGTCTATTTACTTCATTTTCTTTCAAGTGTTCCCTCGCCTTATTATTTGCTTATGATGTGTCGTCTAACTTTTGCAGGTCAGCCTTCTAACGTATCTGACGAGCTTTGGGAGATGACTGCTCCAAGTTTGTTAGCTGACCTCAGCAAGAAGAAGGACAAACAACCATAACAAACCCAAGGAAAAACTACTGCAGGGGGCGATTGATGAGGCCTCGCGAAAAAGAAAGGAGTCGAAAGTCCCTGTTCAGACTCGGCCTGACGCTCTACGAGGGAGAGGGTGGAGGTCCCAGAAAAAACACCTCTGACGTGAGCTCTTCCTCGTCCTTGGGTGATTTCTGGTCGGCCAGTGTGACCCAACTTAAGGCTGACCTAACCTCTCTAATCACTAACATGAAGGCTTCAAAGGTGGCTATATTTTTAGCTCCATCGGCTGCAGACTACGAAATCCTAGACAAGATGCCCCTAACGAAAGTCTATAATTTTAGAATTCACAACCTGGCTAAGGTATCCCCCTCTTCTTCTGACCTTTATCATATATGTTCTATTATATCTTGTTGCTAACTTTGCCTTGGTATTTTGCAATCAGTTTGTGCTTTTACCTCAGCTATGAAATGGATGGATGAGAATTATTTAAAGCTTCAAGAGGTTGAGAGGGCAATCAGGCTGAAGCCGAACTCACTAATCAGCTAAGGGATTTGAAGGCCAAGCACACAAGGGCCATGAATGAGCTTAAACTCAAGAATATTAATTAGTTAAAGCTCAAGGATAATATAATTGCGGCCAAGGATGAGGCTCTGGAAAATCAAGCCACCCAATTCAAGTCATACCTTGATGCATCTTTTAGTAGGGCCAAGGTCGACACTGTGGAGGCTTATAAACTCTCTGATGAATTTCAGGGCTTCGGCCTTGAATACTTGGAGAGGGGAATCAATACGGTCTGTCGATGGGTCATTTTGAAATCCGCCAATGCAGTGTCGTCCCTACGACCCTCGCTGGAGGCTGCTGAGTTGGATGACCCCTTGATAGCCGAGGCTCTTTCTCATGTTGAGTCTCAGATGATCGCTGAAGGTATTGGGACATTTGAGGGTCGACCTTCTACTGTTGTTGCTAATGATGCCTTGCCTCATACTGGTGCTGGGGTTTTACCCTCTCCTAATCCAGCCCTTTAAGGTGACTGTCTTTGACCTATACCCTCTCTTTTGTATTCATCTTTATTTTCTTTTAGGAACATATGGGCATCGTCCTCTTGATGTATTGTAACATTCTTCCTTTCTAATGAAAATATTTTTCATCTCCACTTGTGTTTTTATTTGCCAAGATTATAATGGCTTATACCAACCAACTTACATACTAATCATAGGTCCTCCCTCGTCTCTTCTGCACACTATCGTCTTAGACGAGGGGGTGAATTCACCAAAAAATGATGTTTTAGGCATAAGTCCTCCCTCGTCTTTCTTGAGAGTGAATGGAGGGTTGTCCCAACCATTCACCCTCATCCTAACCGAGGGGGAGAGTCCTCCAAATTAATGGTGTTTTTTCAATAATCATCCTTAAGTGATCTTAACAACTTGCACTTCACCAAAAAATAATGTTTTAGGCGTAAGGCCTCCCTCATCTTTCTTGAGAGTGAATGGACCCAGAATCGCCGCTATACTCCATAAGAGTGTAGTTAAAGTTTAGGTTTTTGTATTGCGGTTGGAAGCTGATAACAACGACTAGCATATTTACACGGACGCTTGGTTTCCACCTCGATCAAAATGGCGTCGTTGCCGGCGATTTTGGTAGACTTAGGTTAGATCGAGTCAATCTAAAGCTTAGACCAAAAATTCAAAATAAATAAATAAATAAATTCAAAAAAAAATCATCTCTCACAAGTTTTTAATGCAAAATCCTGAACAAACTCCAACTCCTCAAAATACTCCAACCCGAATTCACGAAAATCCAATCGTCGAGTATAACTCTGACAGTCCACACACACCTCGCATTCCACAATTTTGGGTTCCACCTCCTACCCCTGAGCACTCTGTTTCTAGTTACACCCTGAGTCAATTCTTGAGTCACACATCTAGGACATCGAGTGAGTATTCTGAGCCATTTGAAGAAGGAGCGATGTCTGATGCCGCTAGTTTTGACATTGGAGAGGGAAATCCACCCTATCGTCCCATGAAAGACTTAATATTTCCTGAAGGAACTATCACCCCTGGTTGCATTTTACTCCCATATAATGCCCGTCAGTTCCACTTCCACAATGGGATGATACAAATTCTCCCTACTTCGTAATTTCCTGGAGGGATATGCAATCCAAAATTATCTCAAAATTGTACCCATAACACAAGACCAGCTCTGCCAAGACTCAAATTCAAGGTTTCCTACAACAAGATAATGAGCCTTTTGACAAGTGTTGGTAACGTTTCTAAGAGTTGGTAAGCGCATGCCCCCATCATGGTTTTGAAAAACACTATTTAATCTCTTTCTTCCATAATGGGTTGACAGTGGCTTCCAAACAACTTGTGTAAACAATGTGTGAAAGACCTTTTTGGGATTTAGACTCCAGCGATGCCGAGGCCCATCTTAAGTATGTAGCAAAGACTACTCAAGCATGGGACACATCTGATCCTAATACCCAAGTTTGGCATAGACAAGTATCTATCGCTTCGACTGCATCTGGTCTATACCATTAGGATAGTAATACCTTAATAGACTGACGATTCGATTAGTTTCAAATAGATATGAAAGATTTGCTTGATAGCCGATTGAATGATATCTCCGAATCCAGCCGTGTTTTGAAGGAAAAGGTGTGTGCTATCTATGAGGTGGGCCATTCCACAAAGGCATGCCCGACGATTTTTGCCTACAAGGCCATGCACACCGAGAAGGTTGATGCTATAGGAGGATTCAAGGGAAATTTTAACGCCCCCCATGGGAACTCGTACAACCCTTTATTGAGAAACCATCCTGGTTTTAGTTACGGACAACGGCAAGCTGCGATGAACCTACATTCACAGGTTGTCCAAGCTCCACCCACTCCTCAATTTCAGTAAGCACGAGCTCCTCCAGCTCTGTGTATTACTCCACCGCGGAGGAACCTCGAGGATACAATAAGCCAGTTCATCAACTCCCAGAGTGCAACCAATGCTAGATATGATCGCATGTTCGTCGATATGAATGCGAACATATTCAAGTTACAATCCTCAATGAGTATCCTAGAGAAGGGCAAGTTTCCTACCCAGGGACAAAGACCTTCCCAAGGTCAACCTAGTGTTAGATCCACCTCTACAGTACAACAAGAACATTACCAAGCAGTAACCACTCTTCATAGTGGGAGAGTTGTTAATTTATCACCGCCCCCACACGACACTTAGAAAGTCAAGGAGAATTCGCCTGGCATGAAAGAGGCCGAAGATATCCCCTTGAACGAGTGTGAAAAGGAAGACACTAGTGAGATCGAGGTGGTTGTAAAGCCACCAGCCGCTGCGCCATTTCCTCAAAGATTGGTTCCTTCCCACAAAGGGACCATAAGTGATGAAGTGCTAGAGGTGCTTAAAACCATGAAATTGAACTTACCTTTCCTCAATGCAATAAATCAAATTCCAGCTTCTGCAAAACTCATTAAAGATTTATTGATTGTCAAGCGGAGGATGAACGTAAATAAAAACGTGTTCCTAGCACAAAACATGAGCTCCATTCTTCATAACGATCTCCCACCTAATTATAAGGATCCCGGTGCACCCACCATTTCCTGCACCATTGGAGAGAATTAAATTGAGAGGGCCTTACTCGACTTGGGGCCAAGTATTAATATCCCCCCCTATTCAATTTATAGGAAGCTTGATCTAGGCGAACTTAAGCCCATAAGGATCACTCTCTAGTTGGAGAATCAAAGCGTGACGATATCGAGAGGTATAGTTGAGGACATAATAGTCCAAATGGACACTTTTTACTTCCCAGTAGATTTTGTAATTTGGGACACGGAGCCCTCCTTCGCCTCGAAGAATCATGTTCCCATCATTCTTGGGCACCCATTCTTAGCTATGGCTATCGCACTTATCAATACTCGAAATGAGTAGATGAAACTCACTTTTGGGAATATGACATTAGAAACAAACATCTTCAATATAGCCCAACAAGCAGGGGAAGAAGATGATCATCACCACGCGGTGAGCTTAATTGACGAAATCGTAGAATAGAACATCGAGGAAAATTTCTGTGGATACGCCTTAGAAGCTTGCCTAGTGTCTAGTCATGAGAGCGAGGGATCTTATACCGAGTTTGAAAGAGAGGTTGAGGAGTTGAGAGAGCTTCTGGATGAGAGAGCGTCGGACGAGGATGCGAGAGATATTAGTTGTGTTTCTCGATTCGAAGAGTTACTGCCAAGAGAGTCACGCATGGTGCCCTTTAGCGACACATTCCCAACGCTCGAGTTGAAGAAAGTACCCTCCAACGTTAAATATGCTTTACTAGGTGAGGGTGAGACATTTCCTGTTATTGTCTCCTTTAACTTAAATGAAGAGCAGGAGGGTAAGCTATTAAAAATCTTGAGGAAGCATCAAAGTGCTTTTGGTTGGTGTATAGCTGATCTAAAGGGGATAAGCCCTATAATTTGCACTCATAAAATTCACCTCGAGGAGGATGTAAAACCCTTGAGAGAAATGCAAAGAAGGTCAAACCCCACTATGAAAAAGGTGGTGAGGGCTAAAATCATCAAATTGTTGGATGCCGGGATTATCTACCCAATCTCGAATAGCAAATGGGTGAGCCCCATCCAAGTTATCCCGAAGAGGTCGGTCATGATAGTGATTGAAACTGCCAAGGGAGAGCTAGTTCCCCAACGTACCACTACTGGGTGGCGCGTTTGCATTGATTAGCGAAAACTCAATTCAGGAACTAGGAAAGACCATTTTCCCTTACCATTTATCGATCAAATGCTGGAAAGAGTAGCGGGCCACCCTTATTATTACTTAATAAATAGTTATTCCGGATATAAACAAATTGATGTAGATGTACTTGATCAAGAGAAGACGACCTTAACTTTTCCCTTTAGTACGTTTGCTTACAAACGTATGCCATTCGACTTATGTAATGCACCCGCAACCTTTCAAAGGTGAATGTTGAGCTTATTCAGTGACATGGTTGAGAGAGGGCTAGAGGTGATCATGGACTATTTTAGTGTTTTTGGCACCTCTTTCGATCCATGTCTAGCCAATTTTGAAAAAGTACTATCTTGGTGTGTGGAGAAGAACTTAGTGCTAAATTAGGAGAAATGCCATTTCATGGTAACCGAGGGTATAGTTCTTGTCCACATAGTGTCATCCAAAGGGATCGAGGTTGATAGAGCAAAAATCAATGTCATAGCTGACCTACCCCCACCTAAATCGCTAAAAGAGGTGCGCTATTTCTTAGGCCATGCGGGGTTTTATAGAAGGTACATTAAGGATTTTAGTGCCATCGCTAGACCCTTAAGCAACCTTCTTATGAAGGACACCCCGTTCGAGTGGAATGAAGCATGCGAAAGTGCTTTTGAAAAATTAAAGAGTATGCTTGTTTCCGCTCCCATCATGCAAGCCCCGGGTTAGTCCTTACCACTCGAGCTCATATGTGATGCTAGAGATTATGCGATAGGGGCTGTTTTGGGCCAAAGAAAAGACAAAAAGGCTTACGTCATCTACTATGCTAGTTGGACTCTCACCGGACCATAACTTAATTACTCCACCACGGAGAAGGAATTACTAGCGGTAGTCTTTGCTCTAGACAAATTTTGGTCCTATCTTATTGGTTCCCCTATCACCTGTTTCACCGACCATGCAGCTTTAAAATATCTCCTTGCAAAGAAAGACGCAAAGCCGCGCCTCATAAGGTGGATCCTACTCCTACAAGAGTTTAATCTCTCTATTAAAGACAAAAAAAGAGTAGAAAATTTCCTCGCCGATCGCTTATCACGACTTTCGTTCGACATACCTAGTGATCCTACACCCATAGATGAGTACTTCCCGAATGAGCAACTCTTTGCCACCTCTTTTTTTCCCTGGTTTATGGATATAGTGAACTATCTTGTTACGGGAGCCGTCCCTTCCAATTGGACACCGTAATATAAGAAAAGGTTCATCACTTCGTCGCGCATGTTTTTCTATAACGATCTATTCACTTTTAAATATTGCCCCGACCAAATCATCCGACGATGCGTACCGGATGACAAAATTTTGAGAGTCATCTAATTCTGTCATTCAGAAACATGTGGAGGCCATTTTTTTGTGCAAAAGACAACCGATAAGATTCTCCAAAGTGACTTGTACTGGCCCACAATGTTTTGGGATGTAAATAATTATTGCAAATCTTGCGACAGGTGTCAATGAATGGGGGTGATAACCCGACGAGAAATGATGCCATTAACCCCGATTCTCATCATTGAGGTTTTCGAGTGCTGGGGTATTGACTTTATGGGCCCGTTGCCCCCGTCCTTTGGCTACCTATACATCCTAGTTGCGATAAACTATGTTTCTAAATGGGTGGAAGCTATAGTTACTAAGACCAATGATAATAAAGTGGTGATAAGATTCCTGCAGGAGCACATACTTTCTCACATCAAAAGAGATAATCAGTGATGGTGGCACGCATTTTTGCAATAAGCCATTTGAGAAGCTCATGAGAAAGTATGGTGTCATTCATAAAGTTGGAATGACGTATCACCCACAGCAGGCCGAGTTGGCGAATCGAGAAATCAAAAATATACTCGAGAAGATCGTCAATCTGAACTGGAAAGATTGGCCCCTTCGATTGAACGATTCACTATGGGCCTACCGTACCGCATACAAGAACCCACTCGACATGTCCCCATTTTTCTTTGTGTATGGAAAACTTTGCCATCTTCCCATTGAATTGGATTACAAAGAGTATTGGGCCATTAAGAAGGTAAATTACGATATGGACAAAGCCGGTGAAGCTCGCAAGCTTCAATTGAATGAGTTAGGGGAGATACGTATTGATGCATATGAGAATGCCAAGATTTCAAAAGCACTGATGAAACTCACACATGATAAGATTATTCAACGGAAAGAGTTTCAACCTGGACAAAAGGTGCGCCTCTATAACTCAATCATCTATTTCTGGGTAAATTGCGATCTCGGTGGACCGGTGATCGAGGTGTAAAACCGAGCGTCCGTGTAATACGCTAGTCGTTGTTATCGGCTTCCAACCTCAATACAAAAAAACCTAAACTTGTAACTACACTTCTTAAGGAGTATAGTGGCGAGTCTGGGTAACGAATTCACAGGGAATAGTTGATAGAATTCAATTGATTTATTACCTCTAAAGAAAAAATGAAAAAGATGATGATGGTTAAAAAGGGAAAAAAATAAGTAAATAAAGAAGTTAAATTAATTAAGATGAATGAGAAAGTAGGTTGGAATACAATCCCTCTAACCCTAGTAATTTACCGTATAGAATACTAGAATTGTAAATTATAAATTTGAATGAATCCAGTCTTTATAGATCCTAAGCATTACATATATGAGGATCAAGCCCGCACCATATGAAATCAAAGGTAAATATATAGCGGTGCTAAATAATTATACGCACACCGTATTCTTAAACATCCCAAGTACCTAAGGCAAGAGAGATTAAAAGATCTACAATGGTTGTAAAATTTCTTTCGCACGACTCTTTCAAATTTTTAATTTAAATTCTATTTTCTACATAAGTAATTTACATTGGGATGGGTTCATGCATCCCAACCCTTAAAAACTTAGCTTAACATGATGAAATCAAAATAAAACTTACAAATTAAAGTGTAGGAATTCATAACTAACTCTAGAAAATTGAGAACATGACTTGAATTGGGAATGGAAAAATAGAAATCAACAATTAATTAAACTAACTAGGAAAGCAGTAAAAACAATAAATTAAAATTACTTGCAATGGATGAATGATGAATCTTGAATAGAACTTTGAATCTTGAATAGTAGACAAACTTCAAAAACTAGGGTTTATGAAAATTTCTACCAAAGAAAACTAAAAAGACTCTCTAAAATCTGACTTTCTCTCTCTAAAATTCTATTCTACTCTCTAGAATTTGACTCCCTCTCTCTAGAATTCAACTCCTTTGAAATGAGGTAGGGCTTGGTCTTTTATAGCACCAATTAGCACTAATTTGACAGCCAGAATTGCTTGTTGCACAAGTTTTCCAAGAGTTGCACTGCTTTAACTGCATAATTAATTGCCTGGATTTCGCATGACCGGACCGGTCCGGACCCGGATCGGTCCTGTTCCATCCGGATCGGTCCTGTCCCCACCGGATTGGTTTGGTTTCTGGTCCATTTCTCTTCATTATCTCGCAACTTCAAAACCTCGTAACTTCTTCACCATAGCTCGGATTGAGGTGCCATTTTTTCCAGTGTTCTTGTAATTTAGAGATCTTCAACTTTCAAGTTGGCCCCACCTCCGGACTAAGGCTGTAAAATTACGAAAATGCCCTTCAACTCTCCATTTCTTGGTTTTTTTCACTGTTTTTAGTTCTCTTTCGCACCAATTTGCATGAAATACCTGTAAAACACATGAGAAATACACAAAACATGAAATAATTGCCAAAAGAGGTTAGTAGCATAAATTTGAGACAAATCCAAGCTATTTATACTGCACAGGATCATAAAAATACCGAAATTAAGGGGATAAATGTGAAGAATATGTGCCTAATCACACCCCCTAACTTAGAACTTTGCGCGTCCCGAGCAATGTAAAAGAAATTAGTTTAAAGTTAAACTCTTGAAAATTCGTTTATTGGGATAGAATACCTTTTTCGCGGGTAAGCGATTGCATTTAGCGTATGCAACAAGCCTTTAAACCCCTAGGTTACCCTAGTAGGACGAGTTTTGTCTCGTGAGGGTTTGCAGTGAATATACCCACAAAATTCTTTATTGATTCAAATAAATATCAAAATACTTAAAAATTGTTCAATTTAAACTTTTCGAAAAATAATCACCATAAATTTATATTCAAATGTCTCAAACCATAGTGTGTGTGTGTGCAAAGCCAGAAATTAAACCTCAAATTTCCACCGATTGAGCATTATATTACTTTCTGAAAATTCTTTTTGATTCCAATTCTTACGGATGCACTCACAAACGAATCACTCGGATTTTGGCTATTTTCTCTCGGTATGCATGATATAAAGAGTAAATATAATGGACACAAATTCACGCATACAAAATTGAAAAGAAGGAAATATATGGTGCAAAGATCTCATCATCGGAGTACGGTTATTAGGAAATGGGAACATCACCTCTATTTCACACCATTTAATCTCTCATTTAATCTTTTCATGTCTTAGCTCTCCACGCAGTAATTAATTTCGCCATTCGGACTCGGTTAGGACTTTTCGGGTTAAAAAGTGTAAAGGGTAAAATTGGGAATGGACGGAATGTTCGGAATTGGAAAATGTCCTTATGATGTCCAGTAGTGCTTTTTCGGGCATTTGCTCATTTTTACTTTCTTTTTCTTTTCTTGCAATTTTTTTTTGCCCCTTTTTGTTGCACTTTTCGGACTTTCTTGATGAATTTTCTCAATTTTCACAATTTCGGACTATTTGGGTTTTTCGGGTTATCAAACGAAAGGAAATATTTATTAGGCTCAACTTGGGTTGCAAAGGGATAATTTTATTTTTCACAACTTTTTATGGCTAATATTTTTGGGTAACAAACGAGGTCCTACTTCATTGTCCAAATTGCTAATCACATTACCATATGCATCTCGAGATTAATTAAGTTTAGATATATATTTAACACGAATTTCGAGACAACATTTCCCATAACCGATCAAAACAAAGGATTGAGATCATCAACGACTTATTAAAACGCTGAAAAGAACTTTGAGTTAATCATAAGCTCGGATTGATTTAAAAACTCATAAAAAATTGAAAGGCTCAAAATCTCATCGAGTTTGATCAATCTCCACACTTATTCGTTAAGTCGTCAATTTTCTTTCAATTTCCATCTTTGGTCAATTTTGGCTTAGTGCATTTTTTATTGTTAACAATTTGAGACTTTAAATAGAATAAAGGTGACATTTTTGAAAACCTTAAATTCCAATTTTTATTTATTTTGAACAAAAATATTTTTGGCTTTTTTTTCAAAAATTTTCATTTTTTTTTAAAACACACTTGGAAAGAACATGTGATCGAATCAATGAATCTAAACAATAAATGGGAAGAATATCCCACACCCCCTAACTTAAATGTTGCATTGTCCTCAATGAGAATCAAGAACACAACATAAAGAGAGGAAAATAAAGATATTACCCAAATGGAGCGATCCTAATGAGTGCGAGTCCATTGAATCTACAAAACATGTTAGAACCAAGCATAACAAAAAAGAATAACAAAAATTTTAACTAATTACTAAATGCAACAAGACACTATATAACACTTATACATGACTCAAAAATATAACAAAAATCACCCCATACGCGTCGGGGGTGAGACAACCTCTCATCTCTCTCCACAAATCACCCGACCCCTTTCTTTGGGTACGATGCGCTCCTCGTCTCTCCCGTCTTACCATCATAAGTGAATAGTCGGAACAAATTGGGCTCGTGCCCATAGATAAAGGAAAGACCGGGAGATGCATTATGATAAACCGAAAAAGGATCCTCTTGTTGCGTAGCAGATGGGTTGGTCTCTAAGTCGGACGAGATTTGAGTCGTATCTTCAAGTACCTCCGAAGACTCAAATGGTATGGGTGGAGGTTTGGGAAGGAGAAATTCATCAATTCTATTTTCCCACTCGCTTTCGTCTAAATGACGAAATGAGGCCCAGAAAGATTGGACTTCATTATTGAGGCTTGCATCCACCTGTCCGAACTCTCTCTCAAACTCTGCTAGTCTCAACTCCTCTAGCTCTCTCTCACTTGCTTGGTGTCCTCAACCTGCCTTTCGTGCTCACTCGCTGAATGATAGGGTGGTGTGGGTGGGTGGTAATCGAGGAGAAATGTATCGATAGTGTCCTGCCATTCGCTTTCCTCTAAGTATTTCGACGAGCCTCTCCCAACACACTCTAAATCTCCTCTTTCACTCTTGTTCATGGGCTCACTCATGCTCTCGAATGCATTAACTAAACATACATCCCCTACCTTGCTCTCGATGTTGCAACCACTCCTCTCACTGTGCGCAACACAACCTTCCCCTAATGGCTCTTCCTTGTAAGTTCTTTCTTTCTCGTGTGCTTCCCCCAAAAGATCCAATCCTCGCGGTTCCCCTTCATCACCCTCTTTCTTGGAATTATTAAAAATATTTGTTTCGAGGGTCATGTTCCCAAAAGTTAATTGCATACGCCCACTTAGGGTATTGATAAGAGCATTAGCTGTAGCTAAAAATGGGCGGCCAAGGATAACGGGAACATGATTACTTGGGAGAACGGAGGGTTCTTCGTCCCAAATGACAAAATCCACCGGGAAGTAGAAAGTGTCTATTTGGACAATTACATCCTCAACAATTCCCCGAGGAAGCTTCACAGAACGATTCGCGAGCTGGAGAGTCATATTTGTGGGCTTAAGGGCCCCCAGTTCTAGTTGCCTATATATGGAATAGGGCATAATGTTAACACTCGCCCCTAAATCTATCAGAACTCTCTCGATTCGGTTCTTCCCCATGATACACGAAATAGTGGGTGCACCCGGATCTTTATATTTTAATGGAAAGTCACTCGACAAGACTGCGCTGACATTTTGGGCCAAAGAGACGTTCTGGTTTACCTTTAGCTTGCGTTTCACCGTGAGTAAGTCCTTAATAAACTGAGCATACGCGAGAATTCTCTGTATAGTCTCGAGAAAAGGTAAATTAATTTTTACTTGCTTAAGGACTTCCAGAACTTCATCACGGGAGGTCGTTTTGGAGTGAGAGACCAACCGTTGAGGGTATGGGGCAGCGGTGGGGGTGATGGCCTTAGGTCCACAAGTGTTTTCCTCCTCCTCACTCTCAATTAAAGGGGAATCTTCGGCCTCTCTTGTGCCGGGCGAAACCTCTTTATCTTTAGATGCATTGCGTGGGGGAGGTGACAAATCAACTACTTTCCCACTACGTAGAGTGGTAATAGCGCTACATTGCTCTCGATGGTCGTGGGATGTAGTGCCAACACTGGTTTGTCCTTGGGGAGGTCTTTGGCTTTGAGCAGGAAATTTGCCCTTCTCTTGGACATTCAATGCAGTTTGCAACCTTGAGATGCTAGTATGTATTTCATTGAACATTCGATCATACTTAGCACTGTTCTCCTTTTGAGATTGGATGAGGTGATTTAAGTTGTCCTCAAGAGATCGCCTCGGTGGAATAACATATGAACCAGGAGATGGTGATTGCATGGGGGGCTGCATATGTGTTACACCAGTATGATTCCTCCAAGATGAATTGTACACGTTTCCCTGGGTGTACTAAAATGTCCGCTAACCCCTCCTATAGCTTCCACTTGCTCAGTGTATATTGCCTTGTAAGCGGGTATTGCTGGACATCCTTTGGTAGAATGACCCGACGCACAAATGGCACACACCTCTTCTTTTTCAGCTGAGATATGTCCAGTAACTTCTCTAAACCGAACCTCAAGGATGTCTCTTATCCTCTTTTCAAACTGATCAAGTCGACGGTCTAACAAAGTGTCCTTGTCCAATTGATAAATACCGAAAGCAACAGAAGTGTTGGACACTTCTCGATGTCTGTTTTGGCTGTTGGGGTCAGAAACATCCCATGATTGCGTAGTCTCTGCTACGTATTTCAAATGAGCCTCAGCATCGCTCGAGTCTAATTCCCAAAATGGTCTTTCGCACATTGTCTGCACGAGTTGTTTAGACGCCAAAGTAAGGCCTTGTTGAAAGAAAGAAATGAGATGATGTTTCTCAAATCCATGATGTGGGCAAGCGCTAACTAACTCCTGAAAACGTTCCCAACACTTATCAAAGGCTTCATTGTCATTTTGGCAAAAACCTTGGATTTGAGCCTTGACAGAATTGGTTTTGTGTTGTAGGAAGAACTTGGAGAGAAACTTGGTTTGCATATCTCTCCAGGATAATACGGAATTCGGGGGTAACGACCATAACCAAGTTTTAGCTTTATCCTTTAAGGAAAAAGGGAAAAGCTTTAACCGGATAACATCTTGTGGGCAGGCTTGATCACCAAACGTCTCACATGTATCTTCGAGTTCTCGAATATGGAGATATGGTTTTTCAGAATCCATCCCATGAAATGTAAGAAGAATTTGAATCATCCCATTACGAAAGTGGAACTGACCGACATTATACGGGAGTAAAATGCAACCAGGGGTAACAGTTCGCTCCGGAAATAAAAGATCTTTCATGGGGAGATATGGTATTTCTTCCTCTCCAGCACCAACACCAACACTACCATGCACAGACATACTGCTACCCAACGATTCAAAACCCTCACTCAGTGTTTGACTCAAAAGTGTGGAACGTCGGTAGTATGAGAATTGTCAGAGTTAACTTCAGCAAAGGGGTTTTCGTGAAATTAGGTTGGAGACAACAGAGGAGTTTGCATGAACAACTTATGAAAGATGAGATGAGTTTTTTTTTTTTACAAAGTAGCCAGTCAATTATAATCTATAACAAACACTCCCCGGCAACGGTGCCATTTTGATCGAGGTGTAAAACCGAGCGTCCGTGTAATACGCTAGTCGTTGTTATCGGCTTCCAACCTCAATACTAAAAAACTTAAACTTGTAACTACACTTCTTAAGGAGTATAGTGGCGAGTCTGGGTATCCAATCCACAGGGAATGGTTGATAGAATTTAATTGATTTATTACCTCTAAAGAAAAAATGAAAAAGATGATGATGGTTGAAAAAGGAAAAAAATAAGTAAATAAAGAAGTTAAATTAATTAAGATGAATGAGAAAGTAGGTTGGAACACAATCCCCCTAACCCTAGTAATTTACCGTATAGAATACTAGAATTGTAAATTATAAATTTGAATGAATCCAGTCTTTATAGATCCTAAGCATTACATATATGAGGATCAAGCCCGCACCATATGAAATCAAAGGTAAATATATAACGGTGCTAAATAATTATACGCACATCGTATTCTTAAACATCCCAAGTACCTAAGGCAAGAGAGATTAAAAGATCTACAATGGTTGTAAAATTTGTTTCGCACGACTCTTTCAAATTTTTAATTTAAATTCTATTTTCTACATAAGTAATTTACATTGGGATGGGTTCATGCATCCCAACCCTTAAAAACTTAGCTTAACATGATGAAATCAAAATAAAACTTACAAATTAAAGTGTAGGAATTCATAACTAACTCAAGAAAATTGAGAACATGACTTGAATTGGGAATGGAAAACTAGAAATCAACCATTAATTGAACTAACTAGGAAAGCAGTAAAAACAATAAATTAAAATTACTTGCAATGGATGAATGATGAATCTTGAATAGAACTTTGAATCTTGAATAGTAGACAAACTTCAAAAACTAGGGTTTATGAAAATTTCTACCAAAGAAAACTAAAAAGACTCTCTAAAATCTGACTTTCTCTCTCTAAAATTATATTCTACTCTCTAGAATTCGACTCCCTCTCTCTAGAATTCAACTCCTTTGAAATGAGGTAGGGCTTGGTCTTTTATAGCACCAAGTAGCACTAATTTGACAGCTAGAATTGTTTGTTGCACAAGTTTTCCAAGAGTTGCACTGCTTTAATTGCATAATTAATTGCCTGGATTTCGCATGACCGAACCGGTCCGGACCCGGATCGGTCCTGTTCCATCTGGATCGGTCCTGTCCCCACCGGATCGGTTTGGTTTCTGGTCCATTTCTCTTCATTATCTCGCAACTTCAAAACCTCGTAACTTCTTCACCGTAGGTCGGATTGAGGTGAAGGTTTTTCCAGTGTTCTTGTAATTTAGAGATCTTCAACTTTTAAGTTGGCCCCACCTCCGGACTAAGGCTGTAAAATTACGAAAATGCCCTTCAACTCTCCATTTCTTGGTTTCTTTCACTGTTTTGAGTTCTCTTTCGCACCAATTTGCATGAAATACCTGTAAAACACATGAGAAATACACAAAACACGAAATACTTGCCAAAAGAGGTTAGTAGCATAAATTTGAGACAAATCCAAGCTATTTACACTGCACAGGATCATAAAAATACCGAAATTAAGGGGATAAATGTGAAAAATATGTGCCTAATCAACTGGTCCATTCGTTGTGAAAAGGGTATTCCCCCACGGAGCAGTTGAATTGGAAGATCCAAAAGGGTGAAACACGTTCAAAGTCAATGGACAACGCCTAAAGCCATATGTAGAGGCGTGCGTAGAAGTGATCGACACTATTTAGTTGTCGGCCCCCATTTACAGGGTAGAGTGAGCTAAAATTGAGAGGTCGTCGGACCCCCAACATGTATGGGGTGAATTCTTGTGTATAGTCGTTGTACATAGGTTAAGGTAGTAGAGTTCGTGGGTTCACATCATGAAAAGAGAGTAATGAAAGCACTAACACGCATTACGAGGTGAACGTTTAGGGCCACAGTGTCGAGGTGAGAGGTTTTCGAAGTCAAACGTGTGTAGGACCATTAGTAGGAGATACCGTAAGTCATGAGAGAATAGTATACCATCAAAAAGATGAACTAGAGATGATCTAGGAACTGGATCGATCTGGTCCTGTGAACCCGGATCAGTCCGTTTAGCGGGAAAAATCGAAATAAATAGGGTTCGGATCGATCCGTTTTGGGAATCCGAATTGGTCCGGTTTCTGTCACCCTTTACATTCCCAAGGTTCACCACCCTTTTCCCCCAAATGCATTTCTTTCCCTCCAATTTTGTCCCCCACCCTTCCCAACCACATTTTCCCTCCCAAATACTCCCCCTCTTTCCCTTCAAAACCTACCCTACACTTTTCCCTAACCACCTATAACACGACACCCTCTCCACCACATTTTCACCACCACTACTCACTTTTTTTCTCTCTTTCTCTCTTTCTATCCAGCAATTATACTACCTCCATGTACCATGGCCAACCGACCAATTCTCCAAAAATACGAGTCCACCCAAATTCTCGGTGCCGGCTACCGTTCCCTTCAAGAATAAGTTTGGTGTGAGCATTTCTTCGAGCAAACTCGCAAGCTCCAAGTGGAGCGTTAAGTCATTTGGAATGACATGCCAAACTCCGTCACTGCACTTTTTATAGCACGGGGTTGGTGTCATTTCTTAAATGTGCCTCATGACCCAGTGTGGCCCAACGAAGTGCGAGCATTCTATGGCTCACGTGTTCGCATCGGGCACAACGAGGCTGCAGCATATGTAGGCGGCATTCGCGTCCCATTCTCTTTGGATCTTCTACTCCAGTAGTTGGCTGCCAAAGATGTCCCAAGCCCCCATCCATACACATTCCCCAACCCTCTTCCCCCACTTGACAAAGACATTTGCATGTCCCGCATTGACCCAACACTAAATGGATCACCGAGACATTCCCGGTGGGCCAGGTAAATGAGAAAGCGTGCCTCACTTTCAAAATCATATGTGCAAACATTCTCCCAACGGGAAATAACTTGACAATACGCCTACGTCAATCCACCCCCGTATATCACATCTTCGACCACAATACCCCCATCAACCTGGCTCCCTTAATTTATAAGGATGTATTATATGCAGTCACGGATAAAAAGGAAAAATCCCCTCTCCCCTATTCCCGGCTCATCACGTCCATGCTAGCAGACGCCGAAATTGCCCCCACAGGATTTCCCTCGCCTCCCAGCTCCTTTTGGGGCAACCACACGGACTAGAATTGAAAGCTAACAGGCCAACATCCAGGCCAGGCTAGCACAGGAGGATATTGATGAAGAAGAGGACGCGAGTGATGATGAAGAAAGCAGCGAGGAAGAAGAGGTGGATATCGAGATGGGTGAAGGTGACAAGGAGTATGATAGTGACGAGGACTCTAATTTTTTGTCCGCAAATGCAAAAATTAATCGACGTATTTCGGCGGGGCAAACACGACTCCATGGGTTCATAAACCAATATAACACTGACATGGTGGCCAACCAAAGGGCTTATCAGCGCGACACTAGTATGATGCACCGTCTCCAAGCGAAGATGTATCAGATGATTATGGGTACACCACCACCGCCATATTTCTATGACCCGAATGGGCTCGGTGGATCCCATGCCACGCCTAAGTGATGCCATTTCTGCAGTTTGGTTGTGAAGTGGTTGGTTGTTATAACAGTTGGTTGTTTTTCTCCCTTTCCCTTGTAACTCATGTTGGTCATTCTATATCAAATTCTGCATTTTCAGTATTTGTTCGTTTTATTTCTTCACACTTTTAATTCGCTTTGAGTTAGATTTAGTCCTTTTTGTTTGAGGACAATGAAAAGTCTAAGTTGGGGGGGGGGGGGGGGGTCACAAGTGCGTCTTTCTAAAATTTCATAAATTTTCAAAAATGCCCAAAAATTTCAAAAAAAAATGATTTTTTTTTAAAAATCCAAAATATTTTTCTTCAAAATAAATAAAAATTGGAATTTAAAAGCTTCAAAAATGTCACAAATATTTTGTCTCAAGTTGTAAAAATCAAGAGCACTAAGCCAAAATTGACCAAAGATGGAAATTGTGCGAAAATTGACGACTTTATGAATAAGTGTGGAGATTAATCAAACCCGGTGAGATATTGAGCCTATTGTTTTCTTCTGAGTTTTTAAAATTAATCCGAGTTAATGGTTAACTCAAAGTTCAATTCAGAGTTTAAAAAAGTCGTTAATGATCTCAATACCCTTGTTTTGATCGGTTACGGGAAATGTGTGAGATGTTGTCTTGAAAAATGCATTACCATATGTCTAAACTGAATTTATCTCGACACGTGTATGGTAAAGCAATTAGCAATTTGGACAGTGAAGTGGGCCCTCATTTGTTATCCAAAAATATTAGCCATAAAAAGTTGTGAAAAAATTATCCCTTTGCAACCCAATTTGAGCCGAATAAATTTTTTTCTTTTCGTTTCATAACCCGAAAAATCCAATTGGCCCGGAATTGTGAAAATTGAAAATTCAAAAATAAAGTCCGAAAAGTGCATAAAAAGAAGCAAGAAAAAAGTAGAAAAAATACTCAACAAAAATAGCAAGAAAAGAAAAATGTGAAAATAGAAAAATAAGAGAAAAATGAGCAAAATTCAGGAAAAAAGTACTAACGAACGTCGTGAGATGATTTTCCAATTCCATAGTTCCCAACCATTCCCAATTTTACCCTAATACATCTTATAACCCAGAAAAGTCCTAACCGATTCCGAATTACAAAAATTAACTACTGATTGGGCATAAATATTGTATATTTATCCCCCTAATTTCAGTACTTTTGTGAACCCGAATGATGTAACATATATGGATTTGATTCACTTTTATGCTTCTAACCTTCTTGGCGAGTATTGCGTGTTTCGTGCTTCTCCTATTGGTTTTACAGGTTAATTATGCAAGCAGTGCAAAGGAGGAAGCAAGACAGTGCAAAAAAAAGCTAAGAAGGCAAGTTCAAGGGCATTTTCGTAATTTTTCATCCTTATTCCAGAAGTGGGTCCAACTATAAAGTTGAAGATCTTTCAATTACAAGAACACCGGAAAAAACGGCACCTCAATCCGAGCTACGATGAAAGAGTTATGACCCCTTGAAGTTGCGGAAAAATCATAGAAGAAAGGCTAGAAAGGCAAGTTCAAGGGCATTTTCGTAATTTTACAGCCCGATTCTGGAGGTGGAGCCTTCTGGAAAGTTGAAGATCTCGGAACAACGAGAACACTGGAAAAAACGGCACCCAAATCCGAGCTACGGTTGAAAAGTTATGCTCGGTTGAAGTTGAAGAAAAATCCAAGAAAAGAAGAGAAAAACCAGAAAAAAATCTAAGTGCTGAGAGCAAGACCAGGCTGGTACATGCGAACCGGTTCGCTGTACCTGCGAACCGGTTCGCTGTACCTGACACGCGAATTTTGTCTTTGATTTGGATTGGTCTCCAAGTCTCCTAATAGGTTTAAAACACTCCAAACTTGTGGGGAACGAAGGCATTAACCTAAGAGCAGCTTTTAGGGCCATTTTTAGAGAGTTTTTGATAGAGAAAAAGGAGAGGAACATCTAGGAACATCAAGGGCATAAATTACTTCAAGAATTCATTGTTTCGGGTTTGTTTTTGCAAGTTTTAATTCAAGATTCTTGTTTCTTATTATTGCTCTTGCATGCTTTGTTTTCCCATTAGATTCAACTTGTTTTCGCATTCATAATACGTATTTACATGTTTAGATTTAGTTTTATCATGAATTCATACACATGCAACATCATTCTTTCATGCATTAGGCAATTTAACATGTCCGGCTAGGTTTTTCAAGGTTGGGATGCATGAACCCAACCTGATGTGTTAGTGCATGTGTATAATGTCGATCCGCTGAATTTAATGATTAATTTAAATCGTATCGCGTAATTTCATAAGAATTGTAGATCTTTATATCTCGTTTGCCTCTGGGTACTCGTGATGATTTAGAGTACAATTTGAATGTAATTACTGCGATACCGATTTACTCATCCTCAGATTAGGTATGACGCGGGCTTGAACCTCGTATACATAATGCTTGGGAGTACTAAATTCCGGGTTTGAATTAATCGGATAAATTTATGATCAACGTTATCACTACACTACACTACGGTTGGGGGATTGTATTCCCATCCTATTTTCTCATCATTTAGTTAAAAGTTTCAATTCAATCCTTCATTCTTAATCTAGATAATTTAGTTAGTTGCATATTTTATCATAGTTTCATAATTGCATTTAGTTTAATCAATCCCAAAAACCCAAAATCAATTTTTTTCTTTTCTTCTTAGAGTCACGTTAGGATTCCTCTTTCTTATCCCGTCGTCACAACTCCGTTGTCCTTTTTCCCTGAGGATCGATACCCGACTTGTCGGATTATTACTTGAACGACAGGCTTGCACTTGAGCCTAGAGAGTACACACTTTAGAGACACATTCTGAGTCGTGTCAAGTTTTTGGCGCCGTTGCCGGGGAATTAGGTAGACTTAGTATTAGATCGAGTTAATCCAAAACTTTGACCAAAAATTCTAAAAAATCCAAAAAAATTAAAAAATAAAAAAATAAAACTTCAAAAAGATTCACAATCATCATCTCTCCTGAGCTTAATGCAAAATTCTGAAACCACTCCCACACCCCATAATACTCCAACCAGCATTCACGAAAATCCACTTGTTGAGTATAATCCTGACAGTCCCCACACTCCACAAGCCCCACACTTCTGGATCCCACCTCCCACACCGTCACACTCCATCTCTAGCAACACTCCTTTCTCCTTCGTAGGACACACTTCGTGCACACCCAGTGAGAACGCCGAATCGTCGAGTGAAAGAGAGATGTCGCAGCACAGTAATGCACCTACCGGTGAG
The DNA here is from genome assembly GCA_949130495.1 of Sambucus nigra. NCBI lineage: Eukaryota > Viridiplantae > Streptophyta > Magnoliopsida > Dipsacales > Adoxaceae > Sambucus > Sambucus nigra. The sequence goes on from OX422221.1 coordinate 375,536,163, forward strand.
GACGAGCCCCCGTACCGCCCGTTGAGAGAATTCTTATATCCCGAGCGCACTGTCACTCCGGGATGCATTATACTCCCGTATAATGCCGGGCAATTTCGTTTCAAAAATGGGATGATCCAGACACTACCACATTATCATGGTATGGATTCTGAAAAGCCATACCTCCACATAAGGGAATTTGAGGACGTGTGTGATACTCTCAACGATCAAACCTGCACACAAGAGGTAATCCACCTCAAACTCTTCCCCTTCTCGCTTAAAGATAAAGCCAAAGCTTGGCTATGGTCTTTACCTCCAAGCTCGATTCCATCCTGGAATGAGCTACAGTCTAAATTTCTCAAGAAATTCTTCCCAACACATCGAACAATCTCTATAAAGGCTCAAATTCAAGCATTCAGGCAACAAGAAAATGAGCCTTTCCATCGATGTTATGAACGTTTCAACGAGTTAGTGGCTTCTTCCCCCCATCATGGATTTGACCCATCGCAAATCATCTCCTTTATCTATAATGGGTTAAATCTTAATTCTAAACAGCTTGTTGAAACCATGGGAAGTGGTCCATTTGTCGATCTAGATGCCCATGATGCTGATCTTCACATGAGGTATGTCGCCGAGACTACCCAATCTTGGGATACCTCTGACCCGAGCGCTCAAAATCAAAATCGACAACCCACCACTGCTCCATCGGCGTCCGGCCTATTCCACGTAGATAAGCATTCTATGACGGACAGTCGATTGGACACCCTTGAGAAAGGATTTCGAGATTTATGTGAGGTAGTTGGATCTATCAAAAATCCCGTCGAGAAAGTGTGTGCAATTTGTGAGGCGGGACATTCAACTGAGGAATGCCCGACGATACCCGCCTACAAAGGAATGCTTCAAGAGCAAGTTAGTAGTATAGGAGGTTTCAAGGGTAATTTCGCTGCCCCGCATGGGAATTCATACAACCCTTCGTGGAAAAGCCATCCCGGTTTTAGCTACGGGCAACAACACGCCGCAATGAACCCTCCTTCGCATGTTGCCCCTCCTCCTCCGCACCAATTCCAACAAGCTCCACATATGCAAGGACATGTGCAAGCACCACCACCTCACGGAAATTATATCCCGCCACAGCGGAGAACTCTCGAGGATACTGTGAATCAATTCATCGCAAGCCAGGCCGCAACCAATGCCAAGTATGATAGTCTCATTGGCGACCTAAATGCAAATCTGTCTAAAATACAATCCTCGTTAAGTGTTCAAGAGAAGGGCAAATTCCCTGCCCAAGGCCAAAGACCTCTCCAAGGTCAAACTAGTGTTAGCTCGACGCTCCATGACCATCCTGAGCAATGTAGCGCAATTACCACTCTACGCAGTGGGAGGGTAGTTGACTTGTCACCTCCCCCACGAGACATACTTAAAGACAAGGAGATTTCGCCCGGCACGAAAGAGGCCGAAGATGTCCCCTTGAATGAAGGTGATGAAAATGACACTAGTGAGCCTGAGGTAGTAGCGAAACCACCCACCGCGGCACCATTTCCTCAAAGGTTGATTCCTTCACAGAAAGGATGCCCACGTGATGAAGTGCTAGATGTACTTAAGCAAGTGAAGCTAAACTTGCCCTTCCTTGATGCCATCAAGCAAATTCCAGCCTACGGCAAAGTTATCAAAGATTTGTTGACGGTAAAAAGGAAGATGAAGGTAAAAAAAAATGTCTTTCTAGCACAGAATGTGAGCTCCATTCTACTCAATGATCTCCCACCTAAATTCAAAGATCCCGGTGCACCCACCATTTCCTGCATCATTGGAGAAAATAAAATCGAAAAAGCCTTACTTGACTTGGGAGCAAGTGTCAATATCCTCCCTTACTCCATCTATAGGCAACTTGACTTGGGCGACCTCAAGCCCACTAAGGTCACTCTCCAATTAGCGGATCGAACCGTGAAGATCCCAAGAGGCATAGTCGAGGACGTGATCGTCCAAGTTGACACTTTCTACTTCCCGGTAGACTTTGTCATTTGGGACACGGAGCCCTCATTTACCTCAAGAAACCATGTTCCTATCATCCTTGGGCGCCCGTTCTTAGCTACGGCTAACGCAATCATCAACACTAGGAATGGGCGAATGCAACTCACTTTTGGGAACATGACTTTAGAGACCAACATCTTCCATGTCGCCCAACATACGGAAGAAGAAGATGACCTTCACGCGGTGAGCTTTATAGACGAGATCGTAGGGGAGTACTTTGAGGAAAATGATTGTGGAGATGCTTCGGGGTCCTGCTTAGTGTCGAGCCATGAGAATGAGAGGTCCCACAAGAGAGAGCCGTTAGGGGTGTGCCATATTTCATCAGGTAATAGTGGTAGATGTGACGATGAGAGCAAAGAGGGGGAGAGGTGTGTTGTGACCGCAATTGAAAGAGAGAGAGAGGGGGTAGAAGAGAGAAAACTATTGGAGTTGGAGATCGAGCAAGTAAGAGAGGATGTAGGCACTACGAGAGAGGGAGAACTAGGCGACATGAGCATGGAAGATTTTGAAAGAGAATTCGGGAAGGTGGAGGAAAGTATTATTATTGAAGGCCAATCCCTATTGGATTCATGTAGTCACTTAGACGACAGTGAATTAAAAGCAAAAATTGATGAATTCCTTCGTTGTGACAATCCACCCATACCAATAGAGGTCCCAAAGGCGAGTGAGGAGAAAAGTTGTGGTTCATCCGACTTAGAGCCCGACCCATGCATCTTAAAAATTGAAAGAAACCTAGGTGTCCCCTCCGACTCAGTACACGTTGACCATGCTTTGAGTCAGCATCACGAGGATCCCTTTCCAATTAGTCACGACGAGTCTCCCGGTCTATACTTTATCTATGGGCGAGGTCCCAACTTGTTTCGATTATTGGAATATGATCCTAGGACGGGAGTGACAAGGAGAGCATCAACCCCCATAAGTGGGGTCGGGTGAGTTTGTGGAGAGATGAGAGGTCGTCGCACCCCCGACGCGTATGGGGTGATTGTTGTCGTATTTTTGAGTCATGAATGAGTGTCATATAGTGTCTTGTTGCATTTTTTATCTTTGTTTGTTTTATTTTTCCGCACTTTTCATTCGCCTTGAGTTAGATTTTCGTCCTTTTTGCTTGAGGACAATGCAAAAGTCTAAGTCAGGGGGGTCACAAGTGCGTATTTCTAAAACTTCACAAATTTTCAAAAATGCCCAAAAATTTCCAAAAAAAATCATAAAAATTTGAAAAATCCAAAAATATTTTTGTTCAAAATAAATAAAAATTCAAATTCAAATTTTTCAAAAAATATCATTAAAAGTCAAATTGGAGTCTCAAATTGTAAACATCCAACATACACAAAGCCGAAATTGACTAAAGATGGAAATTGTGCGAAAATTGACGACTTAACGAATAAATGTGGAGATTAACAAACCCGGTGAGATTCGAGCCTATCACGTTTTGCGAGATTTGAAATCAATCCGAGTTAATGTCTAACTCAAAGTTCTTTTTAGCGCTTAATAAGTTGTCAAGGATCTCAAATTTTTTTCATTTGATCGGTTTTGAAAAATGTGTGCAATATTGCCTTGAAAATCGTGCCAAATTAGTCTCTAAACTTAAATTCACCTCGAAACACATATGGTAACGCAATTGGTATTTTGGACAATGAAGTAGGCCCTCGTTTGTCACCCAAAAATATTGGCCAGAAAAAAAGTAGCGAAAAATTATCCCTTTTGTAACCCAAATTGAGCCGAATATTTTTCCCTCTCGTTTGACAACCCGAAAAACCCAAAATAGCCCGGAATTGCGAAAAATGAAAAAAAAAAAATCAGAATATAAGTCCGAAAAGTGCAACAAAAAGGGGGCAAGAAAAAAAAATAGAAGAATGCTCAACAAAAATAGCAACAAAGAAAAAAAGAAAAGAAAAAAAAAATAGAAAAAGAAGAAAAAAATGAGCAATAGCCCGGAAAATGCACAAACGGACATCACGAATGACTTTTCCAATTCCAACCCTCCATACCTCCTTTATTTTACCCAATGCAACCTTTAACCCGAAAAAGTCCTAACCGAGTCCAAATTGCGTAAATTGAGTACCGCATGGAGAGTTAATACACCAAAAGATAATATAAGAGGTTAAATGCGCGAAATAGAGGCGATGTTCCCATTTTTAAAACCGTAATCCGTTGAAGAGATCCTTTCACCATAAAATTTCCGTCTTTCTAATTGCATGCGTGTATTTGCTTCCATTACATTTACTCCTTATATCACGCATGCCGAGAGAATAGCCATAATCCTAGAGATTCGTTTGTGAGTGCATTCCGTGAGAAATTGAAATCAAAATGAATTTTCGGATAAGTAACGTAATGATCAATCGATGGAAATTGGCGGTTATATTTCCGGCTTCGCACACACACACTACGGTTTGAGACTTGTAAATATGACTTGATGATGACTATTTTATGGAAAAGTTTGAATTGTACAATTTTTGCATATTTTGAATTTTCTTTGAGTCGAATTTTGTGGGTATATTCACTGCAAACCCTCACGAGACACAACTCGTCCTACTAGGGTAACCTAGAGGTTTAAAGGCTTGTTGCATACGCTAAATGCAATCGCTTGCCCACGAAAGTGGTATTCTATCCCAATAAAGTCCTTGAAGTGTCCTTAACTCTTACTTTCATTCTTTTACATTGCTCGGGACGCGCAAAGTTCTAAGTTAGGGGGGTTTGATTGGGCATAAATATTGTATATTTATCCCCCTAATTTCAGTACTTTTGTGAACCCGAATGATGTAACATATATGGATTTGATTCACTTTTATGCTTCTAACCTTCTTGGCGAGTATTGCGTGTTTCGTGCTTCTCCTATTGGTTTTACAGGTTAATTATGCAAGCAGTGCAAAGGAGGAAGCAAGACAGTGCAAAAAAAAGCTAAGAAGGCAAGTTCAAGGGCATTTTCGTAATTTTTCATCCTTATTCCAGAAGTGGGTCCAACTATAAAGTTGAAGATCTTTCAATTACAAGAACACCGGAAAAAACGGCACCTCAATCCGAGCTACGATGAAAGAGTTATGACCCCTTGAAGTTGCGGAAAAATCATAGAAGAAAGGCTAGAAAGGCAAGTTCAAGGGCATTTTCGTAATTTTACAGCCCGATTCTGGAGGTGGAGCCTTCTGGAAAGTTGAAGATCTCGGAACAACGAGAACACTGGAAAAAACGGCACCCAAATCCGAGCTACGGTTGAAAAGTTATGCTCGGTTGAAGTTGAAGAAAAATCCAAGAAAAGAAGAGAAAAACCAGAAAAAAATCTAAGTGCTGAGAGCAAGACCAGGCTGGTACATGCGAACCGGTTCGCTGTACCTGCGAACCGGTTCGCTGTACCTGACACGCGAATTTTGTCTTTGATTTGGATTGGTCTCCAAGTCTCCTAATAGGTTTAAAACACTCCAAACTTGTGGGGAACGAAGGCATTAACCTAAGAGCAGCTTTTAGGGCCATTTTTAGAGAGTTTTTGATAGAGAAAAAGGAGAGGAACATCTAGGAACATCAAGGGCATAAATTACTTCAAGAATTCATTGTTTCGGGTTTGTTTTTGCAAGTTTTAATTCAAGATTCTTGTTTCTTATTATTGCTCTTGCATGCTTTGTTTTCCCATTAGATTCAACTTGTTTTCGCATTCATAATACGTATTTACATGTTTAGATTTAGTTTTATCATGAATTCATACACATGCAACATCATTCTTTCATGCATTAGGCAATTTAACATGTCCGGCTAGGTTTTTCAAGGTTGGGATGCATGAACCCAACCTGATGTGTTAGTGCATGTGTATAATGTCGATCCGCTGAATTTAATGATTAATTTAAATCGTATCGCGTAATTTCATAAGAATTGTAGATCTTTATATCTCGTTTGCCTCTGGGTACTCGTGATGATTTAGAGTACAATTTGAATGTAATTACTGCGATACCGATTTACTCATCCTCAGATTAGGTATGACGCGGGCTTGAACCTCGTATACATAATGCTTGGGAGTACTAAATTCCGGGTTTGAATTAATCGGATAAATTTATGATCAACGTTATCACTACACTACACTACGGTTGGGGGATTGTATTCCCATCCTATTTTCTCATCATTTAGTTAAAAGTTTCAATTCAATCCTTCATTCTTAATCTAGATAATTTAGTTAGTTGCATATTTTATCATAGTTTCATAATTGCATTTAGTTTAATCAATCCCAAAAACCCAAAATCAATTTTTTTCTTTTCTTCTTAGAGTCACGTTAGGATTCCTCTTTCTTATCCCGTCGTCACAACTCCGTTGTCCTTTTTCCCTGAGGATCGATACCCGACTTGTCGGATTATTACTTGAACGACAGGCTTGCACTTGAGCCTAGAGAGTACACACTTTAGAGACACATTCTGAGTCGTGTCAACTACCACGTGGAGAGCCTAAAATACTAAAAGATAATAAGAGAGATCAATTGGTGTGAATAAAAGAGGCGATGTTTCCCGTTTTCCAATAACCGTATTCCGATGAAGAGATCTTTTCACCATAAATATTTCGTCTTTAAATTTGTGTGCGTGATCTCGTGTCCATTATATTTACTCTTTATATCAAGCATACCTAGAGAATTAGCCGCATTCCGAGTGATTCGTTTTTAAGAGCATCCCGTGAAATTTTGGAATCAATACGAATTTTCAGAAAGTATGTAATGATCAATCGGTGAAAATTTACGGTTTGATTTTTGGCTTCGCACACACACTGTGATTTGAGATTGTTTAATATGAATTTTCAAGTGACTATTTTGTGGAGAGTTTAAAATGTACAGTTTTTAAGTATTTTGATATTTTCTTGAGTCAAAAATGAATTTTATGGGTATATTCACTACAAACCCTCACGAGACACCACTCGTACTACTAGGGTAACCAAGGGGTTTAAAGGCTTGTTGCATACGCTAAACATAATCGTTTGCCCGCGAAAAAGGTATTCTATCCCAATAAAGTTTTTGAAGGGTCCTTATCACATACTCTCATTCTTTTACATTGCTCGGGACGCGCAAAGTTATAAGTTAGGAGGATTTGATTAGGCATAAATTCTGCACATTTATTCCCTTAATTTCGGTATTTTTATGATCCCCTGCATTGTAAATAGCTTGGATTTATCTCATATTTAAGATACTAACCCTTTTTGGCAAGTATTTCCTATTTTATGTATCTCTTATGTGTTTTACAGGTATTTCATACAAGTTAGTGCGAAAGATAGCTCAAAATAGTGAAAGAAACTAAGAAATGGGGAGTTGAAGGGCATTTTAGTAATTTTGCAGACTTAGTCCGGAGGTCGGTCCAACTGAAAAGTTGAATAGCTTTCAATTACAAGAACACTGGAAAAAACGACACCTCAATCGGGGCAATGGTGGAGAAGTAAAGTTTTGAAGATGAGAAAAGTCTTTTTTTTTTTTAAGACTTAAAAGATTTTATTGGGATAGAGATGAAGAAACGCCCTTCATCGGTGGCTTTCACAGAAGAAAATGAAAACTTTTAAAAATAAAATAACACCAAATCAAGCATAAAAATAAATGAAACCTTGAAATAAATTCAGGACCTACGATATCTTGAACGTGACTTCTTGCAAACGACGTTCCATTTGTCATGATTCGAGGTAGAGTTTACGCCGTTCGAGATAATATTGGGGATTTCCACATATAAGTCAATGCCGCGATTATCGTGAATTTGAACACTACTAGGACCTTTTATCGGACCGCATTTATTGACGCTCAAAATCCGTTATAAAATTAGTCACGCTTTCTAAGTGTGACAAATTTTCAGATACAGGATTTTTATTTTGTCCTTATCTTGTAGCCCAAAGCGTTTTATATTTTGGAGACTCTTCTAAACGACCTTTAGCCTATATATTTAGTTATTAAGACTCTTTTTATTGAGATTTCATTCATGTAAAAGCTCCTAATCAAGGAGGAACATCTAGGAGAAGAATTTATATATTTTGCACCTTTAATTCAAGAGCTTTCCGTTTTTTCTTCAATCTTTAATTTCTTCTTTCATGGTTGTGTTCGTCAATTTTGGTAACCTTTAATTCCAGCATTTTTAATATTATTTCTCATGCTTAATCTCTCTTTCCACGTAATTATGAGTTCATGCAACGTAGATAACACAATTTTCACTAATTTCACCATGTTAGGCTAGATTTTTAAGGGTTGGGATGCATGAAAACAACCTGATGTGGTTTGCATGGGTATAAAATTAGTTCTCTAAATTTAATAATTGATTAGATCGTGTAGTACGGTGATATCAACCGTTGTAGAACTTTTGATCTCGTTTGCCCTAGGTAACCGGGATGCTTAAGAGTGCAACGCGCGTATAGCTAATATGACACCGCTTTACTCATCTCTTGATTATGTATGATGCGGGTTGAACCTAATATATGTAATGCTTGGGAGTACTAAACATCGGGCTTGATCAATTAATTAATTTACGACTAGTTTTGTACTGGGCAACACACTAGGGTTTGGGGGATTGATTCCTAACCTATTTTTCCTTAGTCATATTAATTCTTTCTTAGTTAGTTAATTTTGCTCACGTAGTTAATTTAGTAGTTTAATCTAGTTTGCATTTAGTTAGTAGATTTAATCCCGTAATCACATAATCATGTTTTCTTACCTTTTTAAGGTCAACTTTAGGATTAATTAACCTACCTTCTGTCGTAAAAATGAGATCGTCATTTTTTCCCGTGGATTCGATACCCAGACTCGCCGCTATACTCCATAAGAGTGTAGTTAAATTTTAGGTTTTTGTATTGCGGTTGGAATACGATAAGAATGACTAGCGTATTTACACGGACGCTTGGTTTCCACCTCGATAAAAAACTTGACGCGACTTAAAAAGTGTTCTAAAGTGCGTGCTATGTAGGCTCAAGTGCAAGCCTGTCGCTCAAGTGATATCCCGATAAGTCGGGTATCAATCCTTAGGAAAAAAGTACGAATGAATTCGTGACGACGTTGGAAAGATGAATGAATCCTAACTTAGACTCTAAAAGAAACGAAAAGGTAATTTGAAAAGGAGATTTACTATAATTAAATGCGTAATTAAATTACGGGTTCACTAAACTATGCCTAAATGAGATGCGGAAGAGCTAATTAATCTAAAATGGATGGCAAGCTATTAACAAAATTAACTTCAAATGAGAACGAGAGGTTGGGTTACGATCCCCCTCACCCTAGTACTTCACCTTCTAGGATACTAGATTTCGGAATTAGAATTTACAAGGAACCCGGTATTTATTAATCCTAAGCATCCCGTATATGAAGGATCATAGCCTGCATCATACGAAATCAAAGGTAAGAACAAAGCAGTGTCGCATTAACTACGCGTGCGTCGCGCTCTTAAGCATCCCGGTTACCTAGGGCAAACGAGATCAAAAGTCCTACGACGGTTGCGATAGCTACGCAACCCGATTCCTTTAAAATTCAATTCAAAAATCTATTTCCATTTTGATGAATCACATCGGGTGGGTTTTATGAACCCCAACCACTAAAAGTCTATCCTAGCATGGTGCAATTAAGAAAAACTAGGGTCTCTACGGTGCTGGTGATTGAAATCATGGTCAAACTAGAACTAGATGATGAAAAGGATTTGTTAACTACTGGAAATAAACTAAGTATGCATAAAGTATCAATACCAAGGAATAAAGACGATAAATTAATGAACTTTATTGCAGAATCAGCTAATTGTACTTCTAGCATTTTCCACAAGTTCTCTCTTCAAAACTAAGTAAAAAGCTCCTCTAAAAACTGATTAGAAGCCCCCCTAATGTCTGGGAGGACATTGAAATATACACACTACAAAATTGGCAAGAGTTGCAGTCATGCAAGAATCTAGCTGGAACAGGATAAACAAAAATCTCGAAACTTAGATCGATTCGGTGGTAATATTTCGGATCGGTGCACTGAGACCGGATCGATCCCTTTATTTTGGAAAACGGACCAGTCTGTTAAATGGAATTGATGCAGTGAACTTTGGGGGATGGATCGATCCATTTTTTATGAAAACCGTATCGATCCGATAAATGTATCCTTAGACAGTGGCTTCTCGTGTCTGGATCGATTCCTTTTTTAGGCCATCCGGATCAGTCCGGATTTCCTTCTCAATTTCTCTTCATTTTTTCTTCAATTTCTCATGATTATCTCGTATCTTTGGATATTCATAACTTTAACTCCAGAACTCGGATTGAAATGTCGTTTCTTCCTACGCACTCATAGACTCGAGATCTTCGATTTTTATTTTGGACCCTTGACCGGATTCCTGGTGGAAATTACACTTTTGCCCTTTTGATTCGTCTTCTTTCTTCTCTCTTGCTTCTTTCGATTTCTTTCTTTCTTTCATATATTAAATACCTGCGAAATTAATAAGAAATATGAGATAAATCAACTCGTTTTACATTGTCTGAGGTAATAAAAGCCTCTAAATTAAGGGGAAAATTTGGAAGAATTTATGCCTAATCAAGGGTCGTCCCAACCATTCACCCTTATCCTAGCCGAGGGGGGATTCCACCAAATTAATAGTGTTTTTTCAATAAACGTCCGACGATGTTATTGACAATCTATGGGTGAGGTTGTCCCCATCCAGACTGTCGTTCACCGAAGGCCTACTTCACCATGAATAATGTTTTGTATCTTAATGTGAATTAACACAATAAATATCTGAATTAACAAACAACAAGATGATGGGTCAATAGTATATTCTTATTAACATTCCAATCGTGTTCTTTGAAATAAATACATTCATTACAATAGGGAACAAGTAGGACAACAACTACAATCTTATTGATAATAGTTTTTCAAATGGTCTGCGTTCCAGGGGTTTGATAAGGGTTCTCCTTTAAGATTTTCTAGCCTATAGGTGTCTTGGACAACTTCATTTATGACTCTGTATGGGCCATGCCAGTTTGGATGATGCTTGTTAGGTTTTTGTCATGTTTTTTTTAGGACTAGGTCCCCCACAACTATTGGACTTATTGTAAAACCTGTCAGTACTCTGCTAGTAAGCAGCTTGCCTTATCTCGGCATCTTCTTTTCTCTCCTCAATTAGATCAAGATCAAGTCTTCTTTCTTCCATATTTCTCTGAGGGTCATACATTTGAGTTCTGTGAGTAAAAAGCCCAATTTCAGTAGGGATGACGGCTTCTGAACCATATGCCAACGTAAAAGGAGTTTCCCCCATAGGTGTTTTTCCTGTCATCCTGTTAGCCCACAGTACAACATATACTTCTTCAACCCATCTTCCCTTTTCCTCTTCCGTCTTCTTCTTGATCCCATCAAGGATTGTTCAGTTTGTCACCTCAATTTTCCCATTATCCTGAGGTCGGCCAGGGGTGGAGAAGAATTGCTTGATCCCAACCCTTTTGTAGTATTTTTTTAAGGAAACATTCTTGAACTGAGTACCATTGACTGAGATTAGGGTATTCGGGAGACCATATCTGCATATGATGTTCTTCCATATGAATTAGAAGGTCTTCTGTTCTGTGATTGTGATCATCGGCTCGACTTCCACCCATTTAGAAAAATAATCTATCATTACAATCAAGTATCGATAATTATTCACATCTGTAGGGAAGGGGCCTATTAGGTCAATCCCCCATACTGCAAATGGCCAAGAAGATGTGATAGAGGTTAGAGGTTGATGAGGATGATGAGGGATGGTAGTGAACCTTTAACACTTATCATATTTCTTCACATATGCTGCAATATTTTTGGCCAGGGTCGGCCACCAGTACCCCTGAATAATGATTCTTTTGGCCAATGAGCTCCCTCTAATATGGTTAGATCAAGACCCCTTGTGCACATCTTGAAGGATATATGGTACCTCATATGGATGAACACACCAGAGTAAAGGGAGAAAAAATCATTTTTTGTACAAAGTATCCCATATGACAGTGAATTTTGTAGCTCACTAACTCAGATTTTTCCTCTGGGATTTTGACTCTAGTAGCTCCCCCACTTTAATGTATCTGAATAGGGGATCCATCCATGAAGTTTCCATGTTTATATTTTGGTAAAACCCAATTGTTATGTCTTCCTATTTAATAGTCAGTCTAAGAAATATCTCTACTGACACTGTTCTTTAGATATCCGTTCTTGTTGCTGAGGCTAACCTCATAAGCACATCAACTCGATCGTTGTCCAGCCTAGGTATCCTCTTTAGCTTCACTTCCTTGAAGGTTTTCAGCATCAACTTTACTCTCTGTAGATATTTGGCCATTCTCTCATCCTTGGCCTCATATGCCCCTAAGATCTGATTCATAACCAATCTAGAATCACTATGGACTAAGAGATGTTCGACACCAAGTACCCAAGACAAAGAGAGACCGGCTATAAGTGCTTCATATTCAGACTCATTGTTGGAAGCCTTGAAGCTAAATATCAGAGCATACTCAATGTCTGTGCCGTCTGGTGCCGACATTATTAATTCGGCACCGCTCCTATTTTTATATGATGACCCATCAACGAAGAGACTCCATATAGTGTCGGCCTCTGAGAAGCTTCCATCTGATAGGGTTCCCTACTTGAAGAGATATCTGCCCTCTTCATTCTCGAGTGCCTTTTCCCTGACTGTGCTTGTCTCCGCCTCATCCGTAGATGCGCCGACACTTCTCTTTTGCGTGTTATCCGTGATCTTAATTTTATTTTATTTAACCTCGGGCTCGTCCCATATGAACTCGACCACGAAGTTTGCCGGTGCCTGCCTTTTGATTGCCGCTCGAGGTTGATAGGTGATATTAAACTCTCCAAGCTCTATTTCCCATGCCATTAATCTCCCTGACTTCTCAGGCTTGTGAATGACCTATCGGAGTGGAGAGTCCATTAGAACGACCACTGTGTGGTCCTGGAAGTACGACTTCATCTTCCTTGTACACTGGCTTTTGTACTCCGTTCTCATATCTTACGATGGCAATGTAAATTACCGACTTTGAGACTGCTAGGTATACAAATAGAGTTTACCCTTGGGACCGATCGTGATAATAGTAAGGGAGAGTCCAGGTAAGACTTCAACTCTTGGAAAGCCTTATCACATTCCTCATTCCACTCTAAAGCTTTTCTGAGAACTTTAAAAAATGGGAGACACTTGTCGATTGCTCGGGACACAAACCTGTTAAGTGCCGCCACTCTTCTTGTCAGCCTCTACACATCTTTGATTGAAACAGAGGTCTTCATTTCTATCAAGGCCTTGAATTTATCAGGGTTGTCCTCTATTCCTCTCTGATTTACGATGAAGCCCAGGAACTTACCAGCCCCTACACCGAATACATACTTTGCGAGATTGAGCTTCATTCTGTACTTATCCATCGTATCAAAGGTTTGTTTGAGGTCGGCCACGTGGGAATCAACCCTAAGACTCTTAGTCAGGATATCATCAACGTAAACCTTCACCGTCTTCCCAATTTGATCCTCGAACATCTTGTTAACAAGTCTCAGGTGGGTGGCTCCAGCATTTTTTAGACCAAAAGGCATGATTTTGTAACAGTATGTACCCTTTCTAGTTATAAAGTCAGTCTTCTCCTCATAAGTCGAGTGCATATATATCTGGTTGTAGCCCGAGTAGGCGTCCATGGAGCTCATCAACTCATGGCCTGCTATGGCATCAATCATCTGGTCGATCCTAGGAAAAGGAAAACTGTCCTTAGGGTAAGCCTTATTTAGGTCGGTGAAGTCTACACACATTCTCCATTTCTCATTAGCTTTGGGAATAATGACAGCGTTGGCCAGCCACTCTAGATATATCACCTCTCTTATGAAGTCGACATTTTCCAACTTTTTTACCTCTTCCCTGATGACTTCATACTTCTCTCGAGAGTAGATCCTCCTCTTCTGTCGTATCGGCCTTGCATCGTTGGCCACAATCAATTCATAGCAAAAGAGTCCTGGATCAATGCTCGACATATCCTCATGACTCCATACGAAGATACTTTACCTCTCTCTCAAGAATTTTATTAGTTCCTCCTTGATATCTCCTCTCAGGGATATGCCGATCTGGACGGTTTTTTCCAACTCGTTCTCATTGAGGACGATGTATTCTACCTCTTCCACGACCTCTCCTTTCTTCAGTTTGGTCTTATCCCTGGGGTCCACGGTGTCAATACTATAGGTTTCAGTTGCTTTCTTTTGAGCTTCCCTCTCCTCAACCGAGTTCAAATAGCATTCTCGTGCTAACACTTGATCACCTTAGACTTACTCTACCCTAAATGGGGTCGAGAATTTTACCATCTAGTGCACAATGGATGGCACGACCTCAAATTCTTTGGGGGATACTCTACCCATGATAATGTTATAAGCCGAGTACACACTTTCGTCCATCACAAAAAAATTAACCTTCTTTGTTAACTTCTTGGGCCAAGCAATTCCCATCCTAACCTCCATTTCGTACATTCCTAATGAGTGCACCTTTTCGTCGCTAAAACCTATCAGAGGATGATGATACGGGTCCAGCCTTTTCCTGTTGAGTCCCAAACCTTTTGAACATGGCTAGAACATAACATCGGCCGAACTCCCACCATAGACCAATATCCTTGGCACATCATACCCGTGTACTCTAGTTGTGATTACCAAATGGTCATCCTGAGGAGCCAGGATTCCTTTCAAGTCAAGCCTAAAAAATCCTACAATTAAGGTATCCATATCTACCTTCTTTCTCTTCTCTGAATTTGTATCCGCTGCGGACAGGTGGAATGCTTCAACTTTAGGAAGGGATTTGACTTATGCAAGACGTGCCTTTGTGTCGGCCACCTCTGCGCCTCCCTCTGCGAATCCTTCGCAGATCATCTTAACATAAAATAAGATCGTGTGGAGTCGTCCCTTTGGATCATCGTCTTTTGGCGGCAGATGTAGGTCATCATCATTATTTGAGGCATCATTTTTCTTCCCTCGGCCGTCTTCCCTGCACTTGTCACCCCGTCCCCTTCTGGGGTCATCTCGTCTCCTCTTTGGGCCATCATTACTTCTTCAGTTTTCCAGCCTTGAGCATCTTCTCAATTTCATCTTTCAGGGCAAAACACTTGTCAGTTAAGTGTCCTTGGTCTTGGAGAAATTCAAACCATAAGCTCTTATTCCTTTTTGAGGGGGATCTTTTAGCTTCTCGGGCCATCTTAGGGTCCGATCATTCTTGATCTCGTTCAGAATGTGCTCGCAGCTGACATTGAGAGGTGTATACCGAACAAACTTATCATCGACCGACCTCTTCTTCTCGTCTTTATTTTCCTTTTTGAACTTTCTCCCACTGCTAGTTTCCTTCTCATATTCATATTTAGCTGCTATAGATTCCTCGACATTCATGACCTTTCTGGCCATTGCCAATAACTCGTCCATAGACTTTGGCGGGTCTTCAGTTAGTTTTTAAAGAAATTTTCCCTTCTGCAAGCCTCCTATTAACGTGGTCATCGTAATACTTTCCTCATAGTCTTCCACTTCCAATTTTTCCTTATTAAACCGTGCGATGTATTCCCTAAGACTCTCATTCGTTCCCTGCTTAATGTACCGTAGGTGGGTTGGGGTTTTACCCCGAAATAAAAGTTGTGGATGAACCGCTCTGCAAGTTGCTTGAAATTCTCAATGGAGCTCTTTAGGAGCGAGGTGAACTAAATATGGGCAGCTACAGTTAGAGTACTTGTGAATTCACGACATTTCATCTCATCTGAAACGGAGTAGATATCTACAACCGACTGGTACATCACCATATGGTGCACTGGGTTGGTACTGCCATCATATTTTAGAGTAACCACTGGTGGCTTGAATTTGGCAGGGGTTGGAAAGTTGACTATCTTAGCCACAAATGGTGAGCCCTCAGAATAACCCCTCTGAAGAGGGTCTTAACTCTGGAGGATGTCTCCTATCTTATTTTTCAGCCTTTGAATTGAGTCATTCCATGGTCTCCCGATCGCTTCGACAGCATTAGCCTGGCAAAATGTTATCCCCTGCTGCCTCCATTGGGTGAGCCAAGGGTTTCCAGCCACTGATCTGCATCGGCTATTCACCTCTCGCTGACCCTCATCTCGGCCACGAGGGGGACGACCATCTTCCCCCTCCCTTATTGAGTGAGCATTGCTCCTTGACCTAGACAACCTTTCTTTCAGATCTCCAACTGGGCCAAAAGCTGATCCTTTTGAAAACCAACCCTCAACTTAATAGGTCAAAAGCTGAACCCCTGGGCTGGGCATCTTAACATGACCTCCTATCACAGCCTCGGCTACCTTGAATGGGGCGTATCGTATTCCCTGATACTTTATATGTCTCCTAACAATCAATTTGTGCACCTTCAGCTTCATAATCATCGTATTGGTCCTTCGGGAAGGGCTGGCCTTGCCTCCCTAGGCATAAACACCGAGGGTCAGCAACGTCGCTTTGCCATTGAGGGAGTGGTAAATCCTTGCGAGGCATCTAGGGTGGTCCTCTGGCCCCCTTGGGTGGCTCCCCAACTGTCGGAGTAATCATCTTCGTAGGGACTCATGTTGTCTTGACTGCTACGTTATGGCTGAAGGCAACCAACTGCTCTTTTATCGCATGTTGGCTTGCTACCAAGGATTTCAAGGCGGTCGCCACTTTCGCCATTTCTGACTGAGGAGGGGCGCTACTGGAACTAGGGCCACCAGCTAGTGGTGGGGTGGTGGAAATTCTGATGCCATGTTAAAGCCTGGTAGATGAGCTTAGAATGGAAGAGCGAAAGCCTTGCAGCTCAGTAGGAACTCTTTCAATGGTGAAATAACTCCACAGAAGGGGAGGACCGGTTCACCACCAAAGACTCCGACGAGGACAAGCTAATCAAGGGAAGAGATGATGCTTCTCGTTCCCACACACGATGCCCAATTGATGATGTAATATATAGCACCACCAGATTAAGGTGTTGGAGAGCTCATATAGGTATAACAATGGGGGCAAATAAGAAATATAGATATAGAAGGAGGTGAGGAAAGGAGGAGAAACACACCAATATAAGTGGTTCAGCTTATTAAGGCCAACGTCCACTGTGCAGTGAGTGATCTTCACTATATAAGAAGGGCTCTAATGGCCTTGTGATGAACTATCCAATCTCCTATGGACACCTGGCTATGCCACATGTAGATAATAATGACTAAATATTCCCTCAAGTAAGGGAATGATCTTGTTATAATGGTTTAGTCCATGTGCTGCATGAGTCCCACGTGCACTACTCCACATATCTCCCAAACCATGCGCTGTGATGGCGTCACCCTCGGCCTACACACATTGGCCAAGGCCGAGGCTGAGGCTGAGGCTGAGGCTGAGGCTGAGGCTGAGGCTGAGGCTAGTCTTTTAGAAGCTCTGATTCCTGAACTCCGGGACACGTATGGTGTTGGTGGTAGTAGCGTCGGTCGATGTAAGGTCGACCGACATATATGGGGTGAAGCCGAGCCGAGGATTTATAGTAACCCCAGCAATGCGGGTCGATGTGCAAAGACTTTTATGTGCGGAGGTAAGCTTATTGTTGAGTAAACACTTTAAACCTACGAGTTTATACGAATGATGCAAAGGGGACCAAATTAAACTTTTACTTAAATTGTTAACTTTATGAAAATAAATTTTATTTTCAAAGTCAATTAATAGTCCAAATTATTATCTTTTAAATCAAGATGATTTACAAAAATAATAAACAATTCAGTTTTTAGGTGAGTTTCTAATTATTTAAACCTACCTTTTTCATATGAGGTGATATACGAAAATTATAAAGCACACTGTGTTTATTTTACGTCGCAAAAACCCTTCCCCGGGAAAAACGACGGACTCCTCTAGGAGTCACCTAAGCTACTTCCACTAAAACAATAAATCAATAGGGACGATTTACAAACAACAAACTTGACAAATAAAGAAGAAGGATCTAGCAATTACCCCACTCGACCAAGACTCTTGCCTGGTTTCTTATTCTGTTCTCTCTTTAAACTGTCCTCACTTGTTTTTGCGTTCTTCACTTCTCAGCCTCCCCTCTAACTTCTTTAAGCACAAGTTGGCTCAATGCCTATTATTAATTTTCTAGTGAAGTGATAGTGTGTGATGCAACAGAATATACCACCTATATCTTTGCAAGTCTTATGTAATTTAAATCAAGTCTTCTTGACTTTGAATACAATTTTGAAAACTTTCTTTTCTCTTTCTTTAAATCTTTGAACACTAGACTTGTTCAGATATTACACAATAAATGTGTCTACGTGAATACAACGTGAGTGATTATATGTAAGTGATATGAGATGAAAACAGTTCCTGAAAGTCACTTACACAATCAAGTAATCATGTTCACAGAATAATGACTGAAAATATGTTGAATAAAAACAGACAGTCAAATATTCACAATCTTATTTTTTAGAAAACAAATATTAGATTAAATCAGATTTTAATCTAAAACTTATCAAGACTATTTTCACAAATATTTCAGATTAAATCAAAACAGTCTTAAACACTCAACAAAATAATATTCAGTTCAGATTTTAAATCTTCACAAATCAGATCTTAAAAATCTTAGGTTTAACTTTCTAAACCACAAACAGTAAATCTGAATATTACCAAAATATTTTCTGAAAAATCTGTTTTAAAACAAAACGCTTTAAAAACATTCAAGATCTCACAAACAAGTCATAAACAGAATATTCACATACACAAATTAATTTCGTGAATAGTGTGTGTTTGTGTACAAGTATTAAACATAAAGACTGATCTAAAAATACACACAAAAATATGAGAGAACTCACTTACAAAAATTATATACTCTTGAAAAATCGTAAGTGCAGATTTACAATGAGAGAAGTCCAATCTTCATTTTCGTTTTGACAGAAATCAATACTTGAAGATGGCATAAAAATATTTCTGGTTTAATCTCTCTCTCTCTCTAAAAATTTTGACAGAGTTCTGCTACAAAAATTATTTTCTCAGCTCTTTAGAAATAATACACAAAGGGTTCTATTTATAGAGTGCACAAGTGTGTGCAGATTGGTGTAAAATAGAGTTACATGGATTGACAAAGAATACACACCAACCACTGATAAAAATAGATCTGAGGGCTCACAAAGAAACACAAAGTGTAGTGTTAAAAATGTTACACGTGTAGTGCAAGCTGTTACACACTAACAGAATAATAAAAAAAACGTAACTTCGGTTTTAGAAAACACAATCGTTTTGAAAACGTAGTGAGGCCAGCTGTACGAAACTGCGTAACAAAAACGCTGCAAAATATTACCGTTGTACAAATCCGTGACACGGTGTCATTTTGGAATAAATCATTTTCGGTTTTGCAGAATACCGTGGGCGGTCAAACCATCTGATGTCGTCGTTTCAAAGATTGAAACTCAGTTTTGATTTTAAAAATAATTAAATGCGACGTCGTTTAAAAAAAGGAAACCATCTTTTGGTTTTGTTAACAAACCGGGGGCGGATTACACAGCAATAGGACAAACCGCGAACAGCTAAGGCCGAACAGACCGAGGACAGCAAAGACTGTATAACCAACATATATTAAAATATATAATATCATACCAACTAAGGCCAACTGTTAAAGCAAGGGTCAAATCGGCTATAGAAAAGGCCACCTGCAAACTATTAAAGTCTATAAGGGAATGGTCAAATCGGCAGGTGCTATGGCCAACATATAGCATATATGACATACATTACATATATAAAATACCACGCATATATAAAATATACTAACATATCTATATAAACATATATGATATATAAGCATACACACGCCTTAAGCCTAGGGATATAACAGGACCTGCGTGCTATGGTCAAATCCGTGGCATTAATGGCATGGAAACATCAATGAGCCAAACAAACAACAGGTTGCCACGCATACAATTTATACACATAACACGCATGCATAACAACATTTAAGCATGACACATATTATAGCATATATATACAATATATAAACATGCGCACATACAAACATATATATATAATATTATATACACGCACACTGACTACATATTCTATATATATTAACATTCACGCAAATGCATATTTCAAAACAAAAAAAATATTTTTAACTTAAAAAAAAATATTCTGCAATTTTTATTAAAAAAAATATTTAGTGTCAAACTTATTTTTCAAGAAATATTTTTTTTATAAAAATTTCAAATAAAGTTTTTTGAACTCAAAAATAATTTTGTTATGACGAAACAAAATACTATCATAAGATATGATAAACAAAAATGCATATGCAACGCGGTGTCGTGTCCTACGTGACAGAAATTCCTATGAGCCATAAAAAATGAGAATTACCTTTTCTGGAGGGCGGACTGAATCCAGTGCACATTAGATGTAGATGGATAAGGAGAGCTTGGCATCGATATGGGGACACGCAATCCTAAATTAGAAAAATATTTTGTCAAAATTCAAGTCTAACTAGATGAAGTCCTATATAGCTAAAGCACCGAAAGCAAATCCTAGGTGTGCTCTATATAGGGACATCAATCTCCCCCATTGGACTAATTTTGACAAAACCCTTGAGTACATCAAATGATATACGAAAGAAAAATAATACCTAATATATCCTATACAAAAAATATCTATCTACCCACCCAACCTAGAAAAGAAAAAGGCACAACTTGATGCACGATTAAGAAAGCCTGCAAAACATAAATACACTTTCTGTCGAGAGAAATCAAGTTTGTAGCATTTGCTCTACCAAAGTAATAATAGGACAGCATTAAATGTGCAGGAAATAACAAAACAGAATATGTATGAACAAAAGACTAGAATATGTACTCAACTCTCCCCCATTTTGTCTAAATTAGAAAATGGTTGAAAGTTACCATAAGAACACGTTATAATCTGCAAAATAAGCGTCTCCTACATCATACATGGTTCTAAGAGATACCGTTATTAGTAGATACCTTTATCTTAAAACCTTGGAGATCTAGTAATCAAAATGCAGACAATATACAAGTTTTAAAAATCGAGCACACCATTCCAATCAAACAAGGGATTAATGAAAGACTTCGAAAATATATCATCAGGTCTACAATCACTAGTAGCATGTTCAACTAACCCATTATGTTGGGTGCCTTTTGGAGCACTAAACTGATGTGAAGTACCATTAGTCTCACAAGAATTAATAATCCAGTTTCTTTAAAATCATCTCCCCCATCATTTAATAACTCTAAAGGGGCAATGGTATTTTTGCCTTTCACAGGTTGGTGAGGAGATTTAGTAATTTCCATCATAGGGACATCGTTACAAATAATAGGGGGACATTCCTTCGATTTTAAAAAGTCCAACTGAGGTCTCAAATCACAAGTCCTGACCCAAATAGGCAATGTTTTCAAAGGTTTTTGTGCCTTTTGGAATCTAGGATGGTATGTTTTCTTATGGGTCTGAGGCCTAGAGTAGTTGAAGGAACGGTTCCACCTATTATTGGGTCGATGCCTATGAAAATTTGTAAATCGCTTCACTTTCTTATCAAAGACTTTAAAATGAGCATCATTCTTACGATTACCGAGGCATTCCCAATTTTGGTGTCCAAAAACATCACAAAAACTGCAATAGCAATTAATAGTAGATTTTTTGACATAAGAATCAGACTTCCTAGACTTTAAAACACCTAAGTCAGGTTTAGTAGTCAAGTTTGTCCTTTTAGGGGGCGAAATTTATTTTGGAGAATCACATATCTTATAGGATGATACTTGAGATCAAATTCCCTTTTAGAAGTAGTTTCATGTAAAATCTGTTTTCCTTTATCAACTTTTGAACTACTTAAATTTTGCTTAATTTCGGTACTATCCCTAACAAAAATAGTAGGTTTAATACAAATACTATTCTTAGCATTCTCATCATAACCAAGTCCATTTGTATTAAAATCATATTTCATAGAGTCCAAAAATTTATCTAAATCAAAATCTTCTTTAGATTTCTCTAAATCTTGTTCTCGAACCCTTTTAAAAGCATCGACACACATTTCTTTAGATTTTTCGAGATCAACCAATGTGGCCTTGTATTTTTGTTCACGAACATCATTCTTTTCGTTAAAATCAAAAATTTCATTTTCAAAATCAAATTTATGTTTTTCAAAAACACTTCTTTCTTTCTCAAAATTTGATTTGATATCAATCATCTCCTTTTCAGTTTTCTTAACTATCCCATATTGACTTTCTAAGGTCTCACTAAGTGATTTCACCATATCGGACAAGTCTTTTCTGTTACGTAGAGTTCTAACATACATTTCAGCATAGTCATTATAGCCTACAACATCAACATCACATGAAGCTTCAGTGCTAGTGTGCGAAGTGCCATCAGTTCCATTAAAAACAGAATTATCATAGCGAGCAACACGTTTAGCATCAAAAGGAGCAGTTAATTCATGCATGGAGGGTTGAGTAGCTAATAATGATTTTGCACATTCAATTAAATCTAAAATCTCATCGGATTCTTCATCAAAATCATCTAGATTATTTAGGCCAGCAATATATTTCTCACCACAACAATTATAAACACTACCAATAAAATCAAGGTAATGTTATTCACCATTGAGTTGGTCCTCTTCCAAATTAGAAGATTCATCCCACGTTGGGGTTAAATGGGCCATGTGATTTTTATTGTGTGTGATTTGTGATTTTACACAACAGTCATTGGTGAAGCGGCCTAAATTACCATATGTATGACAAGCAGATTTTTTCGTTTTGCTGTTATCACAATAATAACCAATTTGATTAGTGTTTCTGTTGCGAGCCTTTTTCGATTGGTTAGATTGGGAGTCAGATTGCACACACCTTTTTGCAAGAAGATTTTTCTTTTTCATAAGACCTTTAATACGTCTTGAAATGAGTGCAATCTCACTATCAATATTTTCTAAATCATTAACCTCGTCATCAAACTCATTTTCAGATTCCGATTGAATAGACACAGGTTTAAATTTTTCTTTAACAGCATCAGAATTTTTAAATGCAAGTTTAGAACTACAAAGGGAATCATGCATAGACATATCCATTAAATTCTTCCTAAATGCCAACTCTAACTCCATGGTCTTTAACTTAGAACTGAGAAGTTCGGGTGTGAGTGACGGATCATTAATTTCTCCAATTATATACCGCTTGTGATCAAATCTGGGCGCTAGAGATCTTAGAATTTTAGAGCAGATTTCTTTACTAGTGTACACAATATCATTCGAGTGAAGTTGAGTAATGATATCAGTTTGTCTCATATAGAAGTCATCAAAAGCTTCGTTATCGTCCATTAATAACATGTTATATTGTTGAACTAGCAATTGACTCTTACACGCTTTAACCCTCGCATCCCCCTCATGTGCGATGATTAGAGTATCCCAAGTCTCTTTACTCGTGGTGCAGTGACATATGCGCTTCAATTCTGTTTCACATACACTCATAAAAATGGCATTCTTACCCTTATTGTTATAGTTGCTGATTTTCTTTTGTTCACTACTCATTTCATTCGTTTTGAGTTTTTTAAGTGTAGAACTACCATCAGCAATAGGAACAGTAGGATGTGTATAACCATTTTCTATCAAGTCCCAAACATCATCTCCTCGTGTGCCTTGAATAAATGCAATCATACGGATGTTCCAGTTGTGAAAATTAGAACCATAAAAAATAGGAGGCCTACTCATATTACCCAATCTAAATAACTGACTTGAATCATCCATTAAACCAAGGTAAAAAGAGTTTAACAAAAGTTTTGAAAAAGATCTTTAAAAGTCTAGCTCAGATACCACTTGTAGTAACCCCGACAATGCGGGTCGATGCGCAAAAACTTTTATGTGCGGAAGTAAACTTATTGTTGAGTGAACACTTTAAACCTACGAGTTTATACGAATGATGAAAAGGGGACCAAATTAAACTTTTACTTAATTTGTTAACTTTATGAAAATAAATTTTATTTTCAAAGTCAATTAATAGTCCAAATTATTATCTTTTAAATCAAAATGATTTACAAAAATAATAAACAATTCAGTTTTTAGGTGAGTTTCTAATTATTTAAACCTACCTTTTTCATATGAGGTGATATACGAAAAATATAAAGCACACTGTGTTTATTTTACGTCGCAAAAACCCTTCTCCGGGAAAAACGACGGACTCCTCTAGGAGTCACCTAAGCTACTTCCACTAAAATAATAAATCAATAGGGACGATTTACAAACAACAAACTTGACAAATAAAGAAGAAATATCTAGCATTTACCCCAATCGACCAAGACTCTTGCCTGGTTGCTCATTCTGTTCTGTCTTTAAACTGTCCTCACTTGTTTTTGCGTTCTTCACTTCTCAGCCTCCCCTCTAACTTCTTGAAGCGCAGGTTGGCTCAGTGCCTATTATTTATTTTCTAGTGAAGTGATAGTGTGTGATGCAACAGAATATACCACCTATATGTTTGCAAGTCTTATGTAATTTAAATCAAGTCTCCTTGACCTTGAATACAATTTTGAAAACTTTCTTTTCTCTTTCTTTAAATCTTTGAACACTAGACTTGTTCAGATATTACACAATAAATGTGTCTACGTGAATACAACGTGAGTGATTATATGTGAGTGATATGAGATGAAAACAGTTCCTGAAAATCACTTACACAATCAAGTAATCATGTTCACAGAATAATGACTGAAAATATATTCAATAAAAACAGACAGTCAAATATTCACAATCTTATTTTTCAGAAAACAAATATTAGATTAAATCAGATTTTAATCTAAAACTTATCAAGACTATTTTCACAAATATTTCAGATTAAATAAAAACAGTCTTAAACACTCAACAAAATAATATTCAATTCATATTTTAAATCTTCACAAACCAGATTTTAAAAATCTTAGGTTTAACTTTCTAAACCACAAACAGTAAATATGAATATTACCAAAATATTTTCTGAAAAATCAGTTTTAGAACAAAATGTTTTAAAAGCATTCAAGATCTCACAAACAAGTCATAAACAGAATATTCGCATACACAAATTAATTTCGTGAATAGTGTGTGTTTGTGTACAAATATTAGATCTAAAGACTAATCTAAAAATACACACAAAAATATGAGAGAACTCACTTACAAAAAATATATACTCTTGAAAATTCGTAAGTGCAGATTTACAATGAGAGAAGTCCAATCTTCATTTTCATTTTGACAGAAATCAATACTTGAAGATGACACAAAAATATTTCTGGTTTAATCTCTCTCTCTCTCTAAAAATTTTGACAGAGTTCTGCTACAAAAATTATTTTCTCAGCTCTTTAAAAATAATAAACAAAGGGTTCTATTTATGGAGTGCACAAGTGTGTGAAGATTGGTGTAAAATAGAGTCACATGGATTGAGAAAGAATACATACCAACCACTGATAAAAATAGATCTGAGGGCTCACAAAGAAACACAAAGTGTAGTGTTAAAAATGTTACACGTGTAGTGCAAGCTGTTACACACTAACAGAATAATAAACAAAACGTAACTTCAGTTTTATAAAACACAGTCGTTTTGAAAAAGTATTGAGGCCAGCTGTACAAAACTGCGTAACAAAAACGGTACAAAATATTACCATTGGACAAATCCGTGACACGGTGTCGTTTTGGACAAAATTATTTTCGGTTTTGCAGAATACCGTGGGCTGTCAAACCATCTGATGTCGTCGTTTCAAAGATTGAAACTCAGTTTTGATTTTAAAAATAATTAAATGCGACGTCGTTTAAAAAAAGGAAACCATCTTTTGGTTTTGTTAACAAACCGGGGGCAGATTACACAGCAATAGGACAAACCGCGAACAGCTAAGGCTGAACAGATCGAGGACAGCAAAGGCTGTATAACCAACATATATTAAAATATATAATATCATACCAACTAAGTCCAACTATTAAAGCAAGGGTCAAATCGGCTATTGAAAAGGCCACCTGTAAACTATTAAAGTCTATAAGGGAATGGTCAAATCGGCAGGTGCTATGGCCAACATATAACATATATGACATACATTACATATATAAAATACCACGCATATATAAAATATACTAACATATCTATATAAACATATATGATATATAAGCATACACACGCCTTAAGACTAGGGCTATAACAGGACCTGCGTGCTATGGTCAAATCCGTGGCATTAATGGCATGGAAACATCAATGAGCCAAACAAACAACAGGTTGCCATGCATACAATTTATACACATAACATGCATGCATAACAACATTTAAGCATGACACATATTATAGCATATATATACAATATATAAACATGCGCACATACTAACATATATATATAATATTATATACACGCACACTGACTACATATTCTATATATATTAACATTCACGCAAATGCATATTTCAAAACAAAAAAAATATTTTTAACTTCAAAAAAAATATTTTGCAATTTTTATTTAAAAAAATATTTAGTGTCAAACTTATTTTTCAAGAAATATTTTTCTTATAAAAATTTCAAATAAAGTTTTTTGAACTCAAAAATAATTTTGTTATGACGAAACAAAATACTATCATAAGATATGATAAACAAAAATGCAAATGCAACGCGGTGTCATGTCCTACATGACATAAATTCCTATGAGCCATAAAAAATGAGAATTACCTTTTCTGGAGGGCGGACTGAATTGAGTGAACATTTGATGTGGATGGACAAGGAGAGCTTGGCATCGATATGGGGACACGCAATCCTAAATTACAAAAACATTTTGTCTAAATTTAAGTCCAACTAGATGAAGTCCTATATAGCTAAAGCATGAAAAGCAAATCCTAGGTGTGCTCTATATAGGGACATCAGGATTCAGGTTAATCGAGGCCTGGGGTTGAGTTAGCACCCAATATGACTACTTGATAACCATGCAGTCGGCTAGGCCGACCCTTCTCTTTGATACGACCCTTCTTGACGGGGTAACACTGTTCAACTGTTCCCTCATCTAGGACTGTAAGCATCGTCCTAGATGAGGGTTATTTTGGTATATCAGCGCATACCTTTTCTTTCATAGCACGGGTGAATTCGGTAGCTTCTCTGAGTCGTACCTCATGTAAGTCCCTCATACTCTTCACAAATTGATCAAGTCTTCAGTCTACCATGGTATCATGATTTAATTGAGAAAGACCAAACGCAGCAGGAGTAATGGGCATTTTTTGAGGTCGAATATGTCTCATGCTTGAGTAGTCTCAGCGACATACTTAAGATGAGCCTCAGCGTCACTCGCATCTAATTCCAAAAATGGTCTTTAATGCCTAGTTTGAACAAGTTGTTTAGACGCTATCGTAAGCTTGTGATGGAAGAAAGAGATAAGGTGATGTTTCCCAAATCCGTGATGGGGGCAAGCGTTAACCAACTCTTTGAATCATTCCTAACACTTGTCAAATGAATTATCATCTCATTGTAGAAAGGCTTGAATTTTAGCCTTGAAAGAGTTGGTTTTATGTGGTGGAAAGAACTTTGAAAGAAACTTGGATTGCATATCCTTCCATGATATGATCGAGTTCGATGTTAAAGACCAAAGTCAGGTCTTAGCTTTATCCTTTAAGAAAAAAGGAAAAAGATTTTGGTGAACAACATATTGCGTGCAAGCTTGATCATTAAAGGTTTCGCACGCCTCTTCAAACTCTCTGATATGGAGATATGGTTTCTCTGAATCCATGTCGTGAAATGTTGAAAGAATTTGTATCATCCCATTATGAAAGTGGAACTGATCGACATTATACAGGAGTAAAATGCAACCAGGGGAGACAGTTCACTCAGGAAATAGGAGTTCCTCATGGGATAATACAGTATATTTCCTTCACCCATACCGAAACTAGCGATATCCGACATGGCTCTCTCTCTACTGGACTCAAAATCCTCACTCAGTGGTCTAGACGTGTAACTCAGCGTGTGACTCGTGATGGAGTTTGGAGGGGTAGGAGGTGGATCCCAGAATTGTGGAACGCAAGGGGTTGGGGGATTTCAGAATTGTACTCAATGATGGGATTTTTGTGAATTGCTATTGGAGTATTTTGAGGAGTTTGTTCTTGATTTTGCATGAAAGGGCTTTTGAGAGATGATTTCTTTTTGATTTTTTTATTTTCTGAATTTTTTGGATTTTTTAAATTTTGGAATAAAATTTGGGATTGAATCTAATAACCTAAAGTCTACCTAAATCCCCGGCAAATGTACCAAAAACTTGACGCGATCATAAATGTGTATCTAGTGTGCTTGCTATATAGGCTCAAGTGAAAACCTGTCGCGTTAGTAATAATTCGATAACCCGGGATCGTCTCCACAGGGAAATAGGACGAAAATTCTTGACGGCGTAGGCACACAAAACTAACCCTAAATTGATTCTCGAAAAGAAGTGAAAAAGATGATTACTTGTGAAGTAAATGAATACGAACTAAATGCAAAGGAAATTTAAACTATTGATTAAACTAAATGCCGAAATAAACTACAACAGTGAATTAAAGATGAATAAGGGAAAGATAGGTTAGGATATAATCCCCCAAATCCTTGTACATTTACCGGATAGTATACTAGCCTTTGAATTAGAAAGTTTGATTGAACCCAATCTTTGGTAATCCAAAGCATTACATATATGAGGGTACTAGCCCGCATCATACGTAATCAAAGGGAAAAATAAAGTGGTGTTGAATAGCTAACACGCGCATCACATCCTTAAACACCCCGGTTACCTAGGGTAAACGAGGTTAAAAGGTTTACGACGATTGTGTGTACTACACAACACGATTCATTCAAATTTTAATTCAAGACCTATTTTCTACATAGATAAATTACATCGGGTCGGGATCATGCATCCCAACCCTTCAAAACTTAGCCAGACATGATTAGAGTAAAAAATACCTCAAAACAAAATTTGCAGAAACTCATGGCTATGTGAGAATTTTAGAAGAACTTTTTGAACTAAGAATTGCAACCTAAATTTTATGACTAATTAATCTAAAGTGTGAAATCAATTAAAATAAAAAAATTAAAGAATACTTGTAATGAAGGAATCTGGAATTAAAGCTTGAATATTGAGTAAATGTTGCAAAACTTAAAAACTAGGGTTCTTGAATGCAAGAGCCCTCTAAAACTAAGATTAATCGAACTCCTTCATGTCTGACAATAAGTTAAAATAAATACATCGCGAAATTTCACAAGAGTTGGAGCAAAGTAAAACTTTAATATAGAAATGAAAAATCTGGGAAAATCTCAACCGAACCGGTCCGATGAGAATTCTTTGGTTCAGTCTGGTAGCATCCGGATCGGTCTGGCCTCTTATTTTATACAGGGATCTTTAAGGAATCGGATCGGTTCATTTTCATCAGTATCCGAATCGGTCCGGAAGCCAATTTTATTCAGAGTCTTCAAGTTTCTCGGATCGGTTAATTTTTTACTATATTAGGCCCGATCCGATTGTGAAATTTATTCAGAGACTGGCTTCCTTCCGGATCAGTTCGTTGCTTGTATTGACCAGTCCGGTCCTAATTTGAAATGATTTCTTTCCTTCTCTTATTTTAATTTTCTCTAATCTTTGCAACTTAACAACTTCTCACTCAGGGCTCGGTTTGGGATGACGTTTCTTCCTACGTAGTAGTAGACGCGAGGTCTTCACTTTCCATGTTGGTCCCTCATGCGAACTCTAGATGTGAATTGACCATTTTTCCTTATGACTTTCATTCCAATCCTGATTTCTCGATCTTGGATTCCTCTTCTCTTCACTTGCATTTAGGGCTGTGTTTTTTTTCAAACTTTCCAATTTTTTCGATTTTCGATCCGATTTTTTTTAATTTGGAATGAAATTTTAGTTTGTCGATTTTTTCAAAAAAAATGGATCGAAAATCGAAAATAATTATGATTTTTCGATTTTTTCGATTCGATTTTTCTAAAACTATGTTTTTTGAATTTTTTTGAATTATTTCCGATGTTTTCGATTTCTTTTTCGATTTTTTGATAGTTTCCCATATCCCACATCGGTTGGGAGAGGGAGAAGGCTCCAAAATATGCTCTATAAAAGGAGAGCATCCTCTTAACTTCTACACAAATGAAAAAATGGGCCAAATCCTCATGCATTTACATGTTGGGTTAAGCCCTTTTCTTTATTTCTTTAAAATGAGAATATCGAGTATCGAAAATCCATAATTTATTTTTTTGAAATTTTTGAATTTTCAAAATTTCTGAATTTTTAATATATTTTGTGAATTTTCCGATTTTTATCGATTTTTTTTTAATTTTTCGAAAAAATTGGATTTTTTTTTCGAAAAGGCATTTTCCGATCCAATCCGGCCGAAATACAGCCCTACGTGCATTATATACCTTTAAATACACAAAACTCGAGGAACTATGTTGGACTTGTCAGTTGCACACATATGAGATAAATCAATGCATTTTACATAGTCCGAGGTGCTAAAAGCTACTAAATTAAGGGGATAAATTCAGAGGAATTTATGCCTAATCAACTTTGTAGGCAGAAGGAACCATTTAATGGGAGGGTAGAATTACGTCCAGCCCCACTTAAACTTTCGGGCTTGGAAGTATTGCAACAGTTGAATGATCTTGACGTTGAATGTGAATATAAGATGGAAGATGTCTTTAGAAGGAGGGAAAGAGCGGGGTTAGGAAAATATAAATAGACAGTTCCAAAATGTAGATTTGTTTGGAAAAATAATAGCGTATTTTTTGTATTGCCATACTGGAAGGATAATCTTATTCGCCATAATCTTGATGTCATGCATATTGAGAAAAATGTTTGTGATAATGTCCTGTTTACATTATTAGGAACTAAAGGGAAGACAAAAGACAATTTACAGGCTCGAAAAGATCTCAAAAATTTGGGTATTAGATCAGAGCTACATCCTCAACCACGAGGGTCAAATCTACACTAACTCCCCCAATAAAGTACACGATGAGTAACAAAGAGAAGGAGATTTTTTTAAAGTGTTGCAGAATGTTAAAGCTCCTGATGGCTACTCGTCGAACCTTTCACGGTGTGTGAACATGTAAGAAAGAAATATTTCAGGATTAAAGAGCCACGATAATCATATTTTAATGCAATAATTACTTCCAATAGCAGCGCGAAGTGTATTGACCAATCATATTGTCAAAACCTTGATTGAATTAAGAAATTGCTTTGTGATATTGTGCTCAAAAGCAGTTACTACAACTGATTTTGAAAAGTTTGAAGATCGAATGTCCCTTACACTTTGTAGACTTGAGAAGATATTCCCTCTGAGTTTCTTTAATGTGATGGAACACTTGCCTAGACATTTGCCGGATGAACTCTTGATTGTTGGTTGTATACTTTACCATTGGATGTATTCGATTGAGAGGTACCTCCACACTTTAAAAGGCTACGTTAGTAATCAGGTCCATTTCGAGGCCTCGATTTCCAACTTTGTTATTCTTCAGGAATGTATGACTCTTTGTTCCCTGTATGTGGATGCGGAAACTAAGGCTAACCAACTGGCTAGAAATGATGATTGGGGGTATATAAATGGTCTTGAAATTGGGAAAAAAGTTCAATTTGAACTTGATTCTGTAATGTATATGCAAGCTCGTCGGCACGTTCTTACCAACACCGAGGTAGTGACACCATTTGCTGAGTAAGTTTTATTATAAGTATTTGGTGTGTTTGAAAATTAGTTTTATATTTTTTGTGGAATTGACAGCTATTTGTTTGCTTGTAGAAAGCATCTTGCAGAACTTTTATCAAAGTATCCTCAAGATTCACAAAATCATCGTTGTTGATGTAAAAAACTAGATTCGATCTAATTATTTTAATCACAGATAAAAATGAATAAATAAATAAGACAATGGATTTTTAAAGTGGTTCAGCCTTATGAGAATGGACTACGTCCACTATTTTTGTATTGCTAGTTGTTTGCCTGGAATCCTCAATAACGAATTTATCGAGAGATTCCCAGTCCCCTTCTAATGAGGAGGTTACAATGTATTTTTAGCCTTGAGGCTGTATATGTGAAAGGACAATGCGCTGTTATCTAGTAGACATATACATCTATACGATAATAATGAGCATTTAATGCGCAGTCATCTTTTTTATTCTCTTGATTTGGATGCTCTGCACGCTAAGTAGCTCGGACCGCTTAAGTTTCTCGCTACGCTTGAGTTGCTCAGGGTGCCTAGGCTGCTCGGTACACTTGAGCTGCTGGGAGTGTATGAGTTGCTCGTTGAAAGTATTCATATTTTCCATGTGGTTGACACACGTCTTCAAATGATTGGTCCATGTCAACAGACTAAATTTGGTATCAACAGAAGCCCCCAATGTTTCACAGCTTGAGGTTGAAGAAAAGTGTGGAACATTCTGCTTAGATTATTTGTTTTTATAGATTTTAAGAAAATTTTCGTTGTATATAACTCCTTTTTGAGCGCATAGTATTAGGCTCATAAATATTTTAAATTTTCATGACCACTACGATATTTGTGTCCTTTTCTTCTTTTAGCCGCCGGAAATGCAAACGTCTTCCCTTGTAATCATTGCCTTTCTCTATTCCCGAGGTAAAGTATTTAAGCGCGGCAAAAATCCTATCGTCTTTCACTTTTCAAATCTGTATCTTTGAACTCTTCATTTTCTGTCTATCTTGTGCCTTTGTTCTTTCCATCGTTCATTGTCAACTCATCTCTCTTTTTTCTGTAAGATTTTCTTCCCTCTCCTTTATTTTCTTTGTTCATCATAGTTTATCTTGTTGAATCGTTGGACAAATTTTGGTCTGAATTTTCAATCCCTTCGTGGGTTATTTTGGAAGAACTTTTTGAACGTTCTGATTATTTTTCTTTGGCTGAGGGACATTGGTTTCTAAGTCTTTTTGTAGACGAATGTGGCTTTTCTTTCCCGCCAAATTCCCTGTGTTTGGAGTTTTGCCAATATTTCGATATTGTACCTGTAAAAGTAGCTCCAATTACATGGAGGGTAGTTAATGGCGTACATAGATTAAATCAACTTCATGGTACTCGATTAGGGGTTCCAGAGATTATGTATAGATGGGTTATTAGTGATGCCACATTCTATTTAAAAACTAGATTTTTGAATAGAGCTTTATTTGTCAATCTTCCTGATGCCAATAGGGACTATTTTGATCACGGGGTTGTGATGAAAAATTGGTAACACCCTCCATTAAATGGAGATGATGTATACCAAGGTCCCAGGTGTCCACCTTATGGCAATGGGATAGGTTGTTTTTATTTTTTTGAAATCTTATTTTCTTTGTGTTTGATAAAATGCATCACTGACATTTATTTTTGTTTGTTACAGTTGACAATAATAGAAAACCTCCAAAAGAGACTGATGTTAATATAAAGCATTTAAAACTTATCTGGGGTTTGCATCAATCTGTTGTTGGGGAGCATATTAGATCTGCTTCTTACTTGTTGCAATACAAAAGCTACACCTTGTCTTTTATTGCTCCTCCTCATCCAGTGGTGGTTGATCTTGATCAGGTACCAGCCTTTGAGACTAGTGTGGAAGGTTCTTCTTCTGAATCGAATATTCCTATCACTGATCTGATGAAGAAGATAAGAGCTCCTGCCTTTTTTGACAAGTTTGCCTCTGCCACTGTGGAGGCAAAGAAGAGTAAACAAGATATCCCAGAAGAAAGGACAAAGACTATAGATGTACCCCCTCCTGCTGCTGCCAAGAAGGCTGGTGAAAATCCCTATGTGCCTCCGAGTAAGACCATTGCTATCTCTCCTTCGAGTGATGTTGTTGTCATATCACCAATAAAGATAACATCTTTAGTTGAAAATGCTCCTGCTCCTCTGAGGAGATTAAAAAGAAGTTCTTCTGAGAGACCTGCTGAACCTATCTCTCAACCTTCAAATGTTGAAGGTAGTGTTCCAGTTCTTGTTGCTACGAGCTCTGCTGTGAGCTTGGTAAGATCCTGGACTGTTCTAGAATCTCAAGGTGTTAAAGACACCTTTTCTCGTGAGAAACTTACTACACTGGCTGCTCAACACATTTCTTCAGTAAGTATCTTTAGCTTGACCCCTTTATTTTTTAATACTATGTTCATGTATTGACTTAAAGTTATTTCTTTTTTCAGCTGGTGACGTGTTTGAACAGCATTTTGAAGAAGGATGAAGCTATTAGGGCTTCAAGCTCCTCGGGTGGAGTAGAGGAAGCTTTTGTTGGGCTGACCCAATCTTTGAAAGATTCTCGTTAAAAGTACGAGGAAGATAAAGGTGATTGGGAGAAGTAATTTAAGTCCGTTGATCTAGACAGAGATCAAGCTGTGAATGACTCCAAGGAATTGGAGAAGAAGTTGAAGGAGTTTGAACAGAGCAACAAGGAGCTTGAGGTTAAGCTTAAGTCTACTGAAGAGAAAGTCTTTAAATTTCAAGATGTTGAGCGACAAAAAATGGAGGTGGAAGAAAAGCTAAAGTCTGTCGAGGAGCTCCTTAGGGAAAGGACCTCCTCGGAGAAGGAAAACGGAAAATTACAGTTAAAAAATCATTCAGTGCTGGTTGGGATAAAGGCTGGAACAAGGGACTGGCTGTGATGTCTTCTCAAATGGAGTATGCCGGTGTCAAATACTTTAGGGATGGATGGGTATCAGCCTTAAAGGAGCTGAAGGTTGCTGAGAACTCTGAATTGTTCCAGCAGCACACTCATGACCCTCCTCCTTCTCTTAGAGAAGAAGAAGAAGATGAAGCAGCTTCAGATAAATCTTCCTTGATGATAGGAGAGCAGGTCCTGTTGTTGCTACTGCTTAATCCTCAAAGCAGGTCCAACCAGCCAATATATCTACCGAGCAGCTGCCCTTGCCCTCCGAGCAACTAACCCCTTCATCCAAGCCATCCGAGGAAGTCGTAGGAAATAAGGAGAAGGTCTAAAGTTGTTCGGGTCTTTTGTTTTATTATTTTTGTGGATGTAATCCTGAACTTTATTTTCCCTTATCACGATGAATAAAATTTGAACTTCAATTGTTCGTCTTAAATTTCTCTCTTGTTCTGTTCGCACCCTTGTTGATTTTGTATTTCATTTTGTCTTTGCTAGTTTGTGGCCAGGATGGAACTTTTATCAGCACATGATTCAAAGTTGATGAAGAAATGCAATGACTATTTCAAAGTTGGTCATGATGATTTTACTGAAGCTCAAATCATTGATATCCTTAGTTCAGATGCTTCTGAACGAGCAGTTGAAGCTTACCAATACTTGAAGTGCTTAGTTGATCGTGCTGTGACCAACAATGTAGCCTACTACGAAATGATTGAAGACCTTTAAGGAATGATCGAGGAACTTTAACAATAATATAAAGAATCCACTACCCTTTTGCATCAAGGATACGAGAAAAAATATCAACAATTGAGTGCTGACAAAGGGTATGACAAATTCATCTCTGTTCATGAGAAGAAGGAGAGTTTTTTGAAGCTTGAAAAAGAAGAGCATAGGCATATCGCCAAGTTGTTGGAGCAGGAGAACATTTCTTTGCAGGAGGAAATAAAAAAAACTCAAATCTGCTGCTTTTTCTTTGGGAGCCTTGGTCCTAGTAAATGATGATGGTTTTTCATTTTTGGAAGTAGAAAATGCGAACTTAATGGATGAGTTAGAAATCTTGAAACGAGCTGGACCCTCCACATCTACTCGTGGACGAGTAAGATCTTCTCGTGGATGAGCGAGGGCTGGTCAGGTCACCATTGAAGAAGTGAGAACTCGGCCAGCTTTAGATAATCAAGCCGTTCAGTTGATGGCGAAGAACCAAGCCTTGGCATAAATGTCTAAGAAGATTCTGAACTTTACCGAGCAACTCTCTAATCAGAATTCTGCTCTCGAAAGTAAAGAAATTCTTGTGAATAAACTCCATGAGCAACTAGAGAGGTTAACTTATCAATTTCACAAATAACCCAGAGAATTTTGGATGGCTGGGTATAATGAAGCTCTGTACCATCTTGATTCTAGGATACAGCAGTCGAATAATGAGGGGTACAAGTAGGGATGGTTGAACGCTATGTGTGTGCTAAAACTGGAGTAAGGGCACTACTTATGGGATTATTATGATCCTAGAGTGCTCGATTTGCCCGTGCCTCCTTTTAAGCTTGATATTAGTTGGATTCCTGCTCGTGCAATTCCTCAATGCTTGATTTCTAAGTATCTCAACGATTACAGTCTTCATGCAAACTTTGAGATATCTCGCCCAGAGTACTTTCTTGACGGCCCTCCGTAATGAATGTTAGAATGCTGCGAGATGTAAACTTTATAAATTCTCGTTATGCATTAGATGATTCTCCATCCAGGGTAGAACCTATTTCAAAAGAAGAGGGGAAGAAACCCATAGAGTAGGATATTCTTATGTAATGAATCAGTCTTTTCACATCATATGTAATTTTACTTGATTTGAATGAAGAAATTTTTTATCTTTTTCCATTTCATTTTCTTCTAAATAATTTGTAGAATGTCCTTGCTTGTTGGTTGGTAAATATATATGTATATACTATACTTATCCCATTTGTTGTTTGATTATAGTGACTTGTCACTCTTTGGGCCTAAGCAATGGAATGATTTGTATTCCATGTTCCTGCTTAGTTGTAGTAATCTCGTATGGATTACATTGTTGCCTAGATAGTGGATGCCCCGGGAGGTCGTCCAGCTTTTTGCCTAGTTTGGTACCAACCAACCGAAGTTGGTTGTATTGAGTTCCCGACTAACCGGAGTTGGTGGTAATTGAATTACCGACCAATCAGAGTTGGTGGTATTAAGTTCTCGACCAACTGGAGTTGGTGGTAATTGAATTGCCGACCAACTGGAGTTGGTGGTAATTGAATTGATGACTAACCGGAGTTGGTGGTAATTGAATTGCCGACCAATCGGAGTTGGTGGTATTAAGTTCCTGATCAACCGGAGTTGGTGGTAATTGAATTATAGACCAACCAAAATTGGTGGTATAGAGTTCCTGACCGATCGGATTTGGTGGCATAGAGTTCCCGACCAACCAGAGTTGGTGGTAATTGAATTGCCGACTAACCGGAGTTGGTGGTAATTGAATTGCCTACCAACCGGAGTTGTTGGTAATTGAATTGCCGACCAATCGAAGTTGGTGGTATAGAGTTCCCGACTAACCATAGTTGGTGGTAATTGAATTGCCGACCAATCGGAGTTGGTGGTTAGTGGTATGTTGCTCTGAATTTGGATTTATGTAGTGTGTAGCACTAATGTTCCGAAAAAAATTCAACAGAGAAAGAAAATGGGTGACACATCACTTTATTTATATTAAAAAAACTGCATTACATAGGAATTTCAATTACTGATAATACTTGCGCAGATGCTCTGCATTCCATGCATTCTTGAATTCTTCTCCTTCCAAAGTTTTAATCATGTATGTCCCTGAACGAACAACTTCTGTTACTCTGTAGGGTCCGTGCCAGTTGGCTTCCAGTTTGTTATGCTTTTGGATCACTTTCTTCAGCACATAATCCCCTTCCTTCAAATCACACTTATTCACTCTTTTGTTGTAGAACAAAGCTGTTCGTTGTTAATATGCTGCATTCCTGATTGCTGCTTCTTCCCTAACTTCTTCGAGCATATACATGTCTAATCTTCTCATCAAGTCACTGACAGGAGAATTGAAATTAATCACCCTATGCGTAGGTAGACCCAATTCAGCAGGTATGACAGCCTCACTCCCAAATGCCAGCATGTATGGGGACTCTCCTGTTGCTGTTCGTGGTGTGGTACGATAAGCCCATAACATAGATTGTAGCTCATTAATCCAATTTTCCTTTGCATCATCCAGTAGTTTTTTCAAACCATTCAGTAGCGTTCTGTTTGTCACCTCAGTTTTCCCATTGCTCTGAAGATGGCCTGGGGCCGAGTGGATCTTTAGTACATTAGATTGATGACAATATGCATCAAACTCCTCGTTATCAAACTGGGTTCCATGGTCAGTAATGAATGCATGTGGGATACCATATCTGCAAATAATATTTTTCCAAATAAATTGATAGACTTTGTCATATGTCATATCAATGAGAGGCTCAACTTCCACCCATTTAGTAAAATAATCCACAGTAACCACGAGGTATTTGAATCTTCCCTCAGTCGTTGTAAGTGGCCCGACCAAGTCTATCACCATACCAAGTCTATCCCCCGCATGGTGAATGGCCAAGGTGACGTGATGGGTGTTAACAATGCTTGGGGAGTTCTTCGAATGGAGGAGAATCGTTGGCATTTATCGCACTTCTTGGCATAAGCTACGCAATCAGCTCTCATTGTTGGCCAGTAATACCCCTGCGTTGTTATTCTTTGCAAAAGCGTTCGACCTGCTACATGGGCTCCACAAGACCCTTCGTGGACCTCTTCGATCAATTTTTTCACTTCGAAGGGATGAACACATCTTTGTAGCCCTGCTATAACTCCTCGTCTATATAAAATGCCACTGGTCAATACATAACGAGCAGCTTTAAATTTCAGTTTCTTGGCTGCGAGTTGATCAGTTGGCAAAGCCCCCCTTTAATATAGGCCATGATGGGGTCCATCCAAGATGGTCCCAAGTCAAGGGCAATGAAGTTCATCATCAAATATTCATCTATGCTCCGAACAACCATTATTTCTATTAGGATTTTTCTTCATAGCTCGGTGCGTGTGGCTGATGCTAACCGAGCTAGGGCGTCTGCTCTTGCATTCTCCAATCTCGGTATTCTAATCAACTGAACTTCAGTAAAACTTGATACAACCTCCATTGTTTTGCATGATACTTGATCATTAACTCTCCTTTTACTACATACACCCCCAAAATTTAATTTATGATTAACTGGGAATCACTAAATACAACGACCTGTTCTGCCTTCATAGTTTCGGCCAGACTTAGACCCATAATCATAGCTTCATATTCGGCCTCATTATTAGAAGCCTTAAATTGAAAGCACAAAGCATACTCCATATCAATCTCATCTGGACTGCTCAAAATAATTCCTGCTCCACTACCTGTAGTGCACGAAGAGCCATCCACATACAGATTCCACACGGGTACTTCATTATCAAACTCTTGGTTAGATAGAGCTCCTCGGTGGAATATTTGATGCTTCCTTTTGTCTTCACCTAACACTTCTTCCTGCTCGTTGATTATCTTCTCTTGATCGTTCAAGGATGGAGGTTGGTCGGGGGTTAAATTTGATGATCCCGTAATATCCACGGGTTGGTATGTAGTAAACTCCTATTCTTCGAAGGTATCAGATTGAGTAAACTCTACGATAAAATCCACTACTACCTGCCCCTTAAGTGATGATCTCGGCTCATACACTTTATCATATTCATCAAGTTCTACTGCCCAGTACATCAATCTTCCCGATTTCTCCGGTTTCTGCACTGCCTGTCTCGATGGCATATCAGTATACACCACTATAGTATGGGCTTGGAAGTATGGCCTCATCCTTCTACTCATTTCGATTAGTGCCAGTGCCAATGTGACACCCAGACTAATTAAATACCGGGTAGCCACTCCTTTATTAAATTAATACAAAATATCAAGTTGATTCAGTTAATAGCATCATTGTCGAAAACATTTTAATGATTACTAACCACCTAGTATTTAAAAAGTAAGTTGTCAAATTTTAAATTAAATCTGATTAACATGCAATAAAAGAATTATGAAAGAATAACATAACCATTCACCCTAAAGAAGCAATATAATAACCAACAAATAATAATAAGTCTGGAGGAAATAGTCCTCACAACAATCCCACAACTGAAATAAATAGAACAGTGTACCCTTAATTAAATACATGCCAAAATCTGAATACTGAAATATGAAATGTCTCTAAATAGAAATGGGCGACATGACCTACAAATGATGAAATTGAATATGGAGTCAGAACTAGAATAGAGGCGTCTACTGTCAAGAACCTGTAACT
The DNA here is from genome assembly GCA_949130495.1 of Sambucus nigra. Taxonomy (NCBI): domain Eukaryota; kingdom Viridiplantae; phylum Streptophyta; class Magnoliopsida; order Dipsacales; family Adoxaceae; genus Sambucus; species Sambucus nigra. Next base: position 375,575,961 of record OX422221.1, read on the forward strand.
TTCACAACAGCTACAACTCGTCACCTGAATAGAATTCCTATGCATGGTGTCCTTATGGCTGGGCACCTAAAAAGGTTTTTATAAAAATAGATTTGAAAGCAAACGGGTCAGAGCCCGAAAGTGGAGAGTATTTTAAAAACAGCAAGTGCTTTAATAACATTAAAATAATGAATGCAAAATACATGTTAGGACGTGCTCTCACACGAAATACTCGCCTCTCGACTAATTGTGCACTCCTAACGTACCATACCCATACACGTGATATCCATATCTAACTAAACCGACATAAATTCTAACCTTTCTACTCGATTCATAATATAAATTCCCAACGTCATAACTTAAATAGGTAGCCTTACTTAAACTCGGATTCTCAATTATTAGCAAAACATTTCACAACAGGTTATCCCTTTTTGTCTTTATCAAGATGTTACTACAATTATACTCGCAATTAAACATAACAATTCCTTTTCATTTAACCGTATATTATTCGCATCATAAATATACAATATAAGCACCCCGAGGCTAAGCTGTGGTGCACACATACTCTGCTATCCATCCCGGTACATCATGTACATAAGGATTACAAATTACGAATCTCTCAGGAATTGTTAGAATAAGCACAACACACAAAAATGGAGGCGAACATAATTCAACATATCCATGGTCACGTACATACCTACGCTCCATGGTCAGCTGACTTATTAACTCACGAATAATTCATTCTCTTGAACTATGTCCTCAAGGTACCAATCTAAATCCGGGCACACAAAGATTAGATGGCCCTAAGCGAACGTAAAGCTCCCGTGATAGCAAGTATGGTAGGTATGTCATACACATAAAATCATATACATATACTAAGCATGCACACATCTTAGTAATTACCATAATTTATTAGTGGTATACTTCTCATTCTTATACCAATACACGTGTCCCCGGTTTATATGTACACATTATCCATTATCCTCACGTCGTAATTAGTTATTCGCGTCCTAACCCACAATTACCATTTGGTTCAAATCATTCTTATATATTTTACTCCTCAATATATCCCGAATATCCCAACTATATCAATTAGTCATCAAGGTAATGTTATCTCTACAATTAAACAAGGTTACGGGACACTAGAAATCAAACCAGGCCAAAAAGGCCAATCTGTCAACTCGTTAGAAGTCTAGTTCGAACGAGGTCGTTCGAATGAGAGTTCGTTCGAACGAAGTGGGCATCTAACGAGATCTCGTTCGAACGAAAGGCATCGAACGAACATCCCACTCGTTAGAAGTCAAACTGTTAACTCGTTAGAAGCTCGTTCGAACGAGCTCGTTTGAACGACCTGGGCAGGCCTTCTAACGAGGTGACAGTTTCGAGCCCAGAATTCTCCTATCTCGTTTTTCCCAATTTTCTTCACCTCTAATCTCATCTATACATCATTTCAATAGTAGTTCAAGGTTTCTAATCATTCTTAAACATACTTAGGTCGTATTTTAACACATTCATGGGATAAATCTTCCTATACAACACCTAATTATCAAATCTCCCAAAGTTTTTCCCCAAATCTTATGAGTAAGAACCCTAGAATATAAAATCATAAATTTCCATAAATAAAATCCGTTTTTGTAACATAAAGAGTAGTAATTCTTTTAGTTCAATCACCCAATAACAATTCTACATGCAAACCTATATCAAAATCTGAATTTATAACTCCAATCTCATGGTTTTTTTTTATAAATCTTCCAATACAATGCGATTATATAATTTTCTAATCATGGAAGAAACATTCGCTTGAAATTAACGTAATTAAACCACTTGCCTCGAATTATTCTCTGAATTTTCTGTTGAATTGATGAAGGTTGGTCTCTCTCTTTCTCTCCCAAGGTTGAAGGTTGAAGATGGAGGTTAAGGTTTTCTCTTTGGGAACTTTTCTAACTTTTTCCACTAACTCCCGTTGCCCTCTAATCACTTAAGTGCTCGTAATGGGTTAGTGGGTTATTAAATTCCCTATTTTTAATTCCCAAAATTCGTTGGTCATAAATCCCAAAATTTCAAAATTACCAAAATGCCCTTTTTAGTTCCCGGTATGGCCCAATAATGCCCCGGGGCCCAAACTAAACCCCCGGCTAATGTTTTCTGACTATTTCGACCCTTCCGGACTCGTTGGCGCACTCAAAATGACCATACGGTTGATAAAAATAAAATTCACTTTTTAATTTAAATAATTACATTCCTGACGCGACTGTCATGCGCGTCCCAACAAAATTTCCCAAATTGCCGTATTTCAGTCTCGCGACAATTTTAATATTTTCAATATTCATATATTGCCATATATACACATTATAATCAAATACCAACTCACATCTCGTTAGTATTTTATCCGGATTAATTCTCAATTAATTCACATTTAATTTAATTAATCCCATAAATAAATATCGATAAAAATGCGGGGTATTACAACCAACTTCTCCAACTTTGGATATCTGATTTCTTCTCCTCGAAAGGCCTTGCTGGTGTAATATACTGGTTTTTATACTCCGTCCTCCACTCTTATCAACGTCGAGCTAACTGCATTCTCTGAAACTGCTAAATATAAGTATAGTCTTTCTCCCATCACCGGTCTAGATAAAAATGGAGGTGTCCCCAGATATTTCTTCAATTCTTGAAAGGCCTCCTCGCATTCATCATTCCACTCAAAAGTTTTTCAAAGTGTTTTGAAGAATGGGAGACATCTGTCTGTTGCTCGTGACACAAATCTATTAAGTGCTGTAACTCGCCCTGTGAGGCTTTGCACTTCCTTCTTTATGGTTGGAGATCGCAGCTCCAATAGAGCCTTGATCTTTTTAGGGTTCGCCTCAATCCCTCGTTGGTTAACAATATATCCGAGAAACATTCCTTCTCGTACTCCGAATATGCATTTGGTGGGATTCAACTTCATTTGATATTTCTCTAGTTGATCAAAGGTCTGACCTAGGTCAACGAGATGATCAACAACTTTCTTGCTCTTCGTCAGCATATCGTCAATATAAACCTCCATGTTATGACTGATTTGCTCTGTAAACACCTTATTCATCAGCCGCTGATATGTTGCACCTGTATTTTTAAGTCCAAAAGTCATAACATTATAGCAATAAGTTCCCATTGGGGTGATAAAAGAGGTGCTTTCCATGTCTTCAGGTTTCATTTTAATCTGGTTGTAACCAGAATAAGCATCCATGAAACTTAACAATTCGTGCCTCGAGGTAGCATCCACTAGCTGATCAATTCGGGGCAAAGGAAAATGATCCTTTGGGCATGCCTTATTAAGATCGGTGAAGTCTACACACATCCTCCACTTGTTATTTTTCTTCTTTACCATCACCACATTTGCTAGCCAATCAGGATATTTGACATCCTCAATAAAAAAGGCTTTTTGTAGTTTCTTCACTTCTTCCTGTATAGCTTGGTTCTTTTCAGGACTGAACACTCTTCTTAACTGTTTTACTGGCTTGATTTCCTTGTTCACATTGAGCTCGTGACACAGGAAACTCGAGTCTATCCCTGGCATGTCTTCATGACTCCATGCAAAAGTCTTCTTTCCGCGCCTTAGAAATGTTATCAATTCCTGTTTTATCGATACATCCAGTGATGCACTAATTTGAGTTGTTCGTTGTGGATACTCGTCGTCCAGAATGATATTTTTTGTAGCCTCCATGACCTGGCCCTTCACGAGCTTAGACTCGTCTCTAGGGTCTAATGTTTAAATCTTTGTGTCTTCTATTTCATACACTTGATAAGTAGTAGTCTTCTTCCTTGATTCTTCACGTTCCTCTTGTTGGGGAGATGAATAGTAGCATTCCCGGGCTATTTTCTGGTCGCCTTTCACAACTCCTACTCTAAAATTGGTTGGGAATTTTAAACATTGATGTACAGTAGATGGTACTGCCTCAAACTTCTTCAGACCTACCCTTCCCATAATGATATTATAAGCCGATTGAATATTTTTATATATTACGAAGAAGCGTACTCTTTGTGTTCGACAAGCAGGCCATGTACAAATAAGCATATCCAAGTTGATCTTCCCAAGTGGAAAAACCTTTTCGCGAGTAAAACCAAGGAGGGGCCTATGATAGGGATCCAATTGGGCTAACTTCAGGTTCAAACTATCAAAGCATGGGTAGAACATGATGTCTGCAGAGCTACCATTGTCCACCAGCACCGTGAAATCACCACTTCTTTCATTCTTATCTTGATCACCAATGGGTCATCATGAGGATATAATACACCTGCCAGGTCATTTTTAGAGAAACCAATGACCAATTTATCCTTATTCACCTTCATCTGGCGATCATCTTCAGCCAAATTTATTCGCTATATGTACGAGCAAGCTTGAGCCTCATTGAGGTAAGCTTTCCTCTCCGCAGTAAGATCTCCACCTCCTGCATCTCCCCCTGTAATAACATTACATTCAAATGATCCGAAATGGATTGAAAATACCTCACAGTTTGGCTGTCTTGGTCTTTTAGGAAGGTCGGGATCATCTTCTAGATCATCATCGTGGTCTCTCTTTTTATCTCTTTTGTTCGACGAGGAGAATTAGATCTTTGCTTTCCTCGGTCGCTTGTCTTCCCACCATTTTGGCAATCAACATACTTAGACAATTTTCCTCTTCTGATTAGTGCTTCAATTTCATTCTGGAGAGCTATGCAATGTTTGGTCGTATGATCATGGTCTTTGTGGAATTCACAATATTTGGACTTGTCCCTTCTGTCAGGATCTGCCTTCATTTTTACTGGCCACGCTAGTTCCTCACTGTTCTTGATTTCCTCCATAATGTGATTTATATCTACCTTCAATGGAGTATAATTTACAAATTTCCTCATCTTCTCCAGTGCTTGCTTTCCTTTCGACTGCCTGCTGCCACCATTGTTCTTCTGATCCTTCTTTTTGGTTTTACCATCTTCCACTTTGGTTTCCTTAGTATCTGTATTCTTTTTCGCAGCCATGGCCTCTTCGGCATTCATGATTTTAGTTGCTTTTGCCATCAGTTCTGCCATGGTCCTAGGCGGATCTTTGGCTAAAGTGTAGTACAACTTATCTGGCAATAGTCCACTCATCAGGGCAGTAATTACTGTTTTCTCCTCGTAATCAATTACTTCAAGTTTCTCGTTATTGAAATGAGTAATATAGTCCCTAGTGCTTTCACCCTCCTTTTGTCTAACACTTAGCAAGTGTGTTACTCGTTTGACTAGTTTCGCTCCAAAACAGCAGTTCCCGATAAAGAGCTCTGCCAGTTGAAAGAAAGTCATAATCTTTTCTCGAGGAAGGTTGTTGTACCATATCTGAGCTGATGCGGTAAGAGTTCCTAAAAATGCCCTGCTTCTCATCTCGTCTGGAACTGCATAGATATCGACAGCAGCTTGGTATTATTCTATATGAAGGACAAGGTCAGTTTTTCCATCATATTTAGGCGTCACCGTAGGAGCTTTGAATTTTGATGGTGTGGGAAAGTCCATAATTGCCTGTACAAATGGTGTCCCTTGGATAAAAGTCCTTTGTAGAGGATTCTTGGCCTTAGCCATTTCCCCTAATCTGTCCTCCAATCTTTGAATTGATCCATTCTATGTATCGTTTCCCACCTCGGGCCTATTTGTTCGAGCAACTGATCGCATTGAGTTTTCCTCTTGGGATCGAGCTGCTGGTCGTGATTGGGCGGAGCCTTCCTTTAGATCGGATGGTCGTGGAGAATTCCTCGACGCAGTCCAAGGAGGGCTTCTATTCCTCTTAGGGCCCAAACCATCAAAAGGAGAGACTCTACTCAACCTTTCTAGAGCACTAGTCCTTTCTGGAGATAGAGTGACATTTCGTTGAGAATATATAGCTCGTACCGATGAAATCTGACCAGGTTGATAAGAAGGATCATCTGACCTCTCAGTGCGATATGATTCGGTGCGTCTAGATTGAGATACCTCCGGGAATAGCATTCACTTAGTTCGTGAAGAGGGTAGACGGGTATTTCTTTGAACACTTCGTTGTCCTGATTGAGCCGACACTCCGCCTTGAACAGTTTGTATAAGTTGACGTATGGTTTCTTGCATGGCCGTTTGGCCTTGGGCTAAATTAGCCATTATGCCAGCCAGATCTGGAACATTTGGGGGAGTAGATGGATTTGGAGGGATAACAGCGTTTCGATTACTGGATTCCGGATTATCGGCCATTGATGATGAATTATTTTGGTGAAAAACGCTAAGTACAGTCGTTTTCCACAAATGGCGCCAATCTATTGATGTAAAAAACTAGATTCGATCTAATTATTTTAACCACAGAAAAAAATGAATAAATAAATAAGACAATGGATTTTTAAAGTGGTTCAGCCTTATGAGAATGGCCTACGTCCACTATTTTTGTATTATTGGTTGTTTGCCTGGAATTCTCAATAATGAATTTATCGAGAGATTCCCAGTCCCCTTCTAATGAGGATGTTGCAGTGTATTTATAGCCTTGAGGTTGTACATGTGAAAGGACAATGCGCTGTTATCTAGTAGACATATACATCTGTACGATAATAATGAGCATTTAATGCGCAGTCGTCTTTTTGATTCTCTTGATTTGGATGCTCTGCATGTTAAGTAGCTCAGATCGCTTAAGCTGTTTGGATGGCTTAAGTTGCTCGGTATGCTTGAGTTACTCGGAGCTCTGAGTTGCTCGGGGTGCCTAGGTTTCTCGGTACACTTGAGTTGCTCGGAGTGTATGAGTTGCTCGTTGAAAGCATTCGTATTTTACATGTGGTTGACACGCGTCTTCAAATGATTGGTCCATGTCAGCAGACTAAATTTGGTATCAATAATCATGTTAATCGTCTTCAGAACGATGAGTTCCATAAATGGTTCAAGGATTATGTAAGCAAAATTATCATAACTAATACTTGAAGAATGAATAAGTACTATACTTTTATATTAACATTTACTTTAATACACTATAGGTTAATAAATTGGCACATGAAGGTGTGGAAGTATCCGACGAAATCAAATGCTTATTTTTAGGTCCTCTTAAGGATGCTGTCAGATTCAACACTTATATTGTTAGAGGTTTTAGATTTCGAATAAAGAAACGTGATAGGGGAAAGAAAACTCAAAATAGAGGAGTTGTTATAAAAGCCGAACAAATGAGTTATTCTAACCGGAAGGATAAAACCCCCATTGTGGGTGGTATTATTACATACTATGGGGAACTAACAGACATTATTGAAGTTCAGCATCTTAATGGCATGAAGTTTGTATTATTCAAGTGTGATTGGGTTGAAAATCATATGGGTACAAAAGTTAACGAGTTTAACTTTACTCTAATGAATTTCAAGCATTTGAAATATAAGGATGATCGAGAGTTTAACGAACCTTTCATACTATCATCCCAAGATAAACAAGTATTTTATGTGCAAGACCCTATCGATATGGATCAACACGTTGTTGTTCCCATGACACCAAGAGACCAATTTGATAGGTACACGACAGTTCAAGAAGTTGAAGAAGAGTTGTTGCTTAATGGAGATGAGTCGTTTGTCATGCAAAATTGGAATGAAGATCAAAACTTACGGTGGGCGAGGGTTTGAGATGGATTAATAGTTGACACTAGTGTGGTTCAAGCTAATGATCATGACGATACAAATGCAAATGAAGATTAAATTTAGAGGATCAATGCTTGAGGGAGATATAGTTCTAAACTAGTTATTTTTATTTTTTAACTTAGAGCATTTGTAGTTTGTTTTTGTATTGATAGTAATGGGTATTATATCCAAAAATAGTCACCATTATCATCTGCTCATTTCTTGTTTTGTATTGACTGTTGATCATTGGCAGATTACATTTTAATGTCTTCATGGATGGATTTATTTATTTGTTTCCATATTTCCCAAATGATACATGCAAGAATTATTTTAAAAAGGAACTTGATGACGAGATTTGAATTACCTATATACCACCATTCCATCAGCATTATATGTAAAGACTTAAATGATAACTGAATACCAAATAAATTAGCAAAATGAGACCAAACCTTCCTTGTTAGAGGACCTTTTACGAAAATGTGATTTCATTCTTCTGAGTAAGAATAACAACATCTGGAAATAGAAGTTAGTTTGAACTTATATTTTCATATACAAATAGAACAAGTATTAAAACTTTTAATTATATTGTAAGAAGATTTGAAATTGAAGTTACCATCAACAGTCAAAGTACAGGTTTTCTTACCATCTATATCAGTTATATACTGATCTATTTCATGTAATTCGGTTTTGAAACTATTATAGGCAGTAGAGCCATAAGACTTAGGGCCCTTTCTATATTTGCTTCTTAAGAAATCATCCCATAAGTTCTTACCTGATATATAATTCCAACCTATTCTCCACTTTGAAGCTTTAGATACGTCTTGAAGACTTCTGAATCCTAAGCCTCCCTTTTATTCATTGAAACATAATTTTTTCCATTTACACCAGTGATGATTCATACTCCTTATGAAATCTCGCAAAAAAATTATTGAACATAGTTTGCACTCTATTTAGGATATGTTTGGGGGGATTAAGAGCAGCTATGGTGTATAGTGGAGTTGAAATATGCATAGATTTAATAAGGATTATTCTTCCTGCTTGAGTTAAAAATTTAGATTTCCAACCTTCTATTTTGTCTACACCACATATTTAAGAACTTAAATGGTTTAACTATTTTATCTTGAGTTCTGCCAAAAGAAACTAATAAAGGGGAATTGTCAGAACAGTTTTTATTAAGAATTTTCACTGTAGTAGTAGGAAAGCAAGGAAGCCATTTTTTATTGATAAGTCCCCTATCTATTCTTTCCTAAATAGCCCCTTTAAAGTCTATGTTATTATACCAAGTGAATTTAGAGTCTATGTACCCAAAATCTACTAGGCCTGCTCTATATACGCGGTTATTAAAATCTTCTACACCTATTGGGTCTATGTCTTTACGACCCGTATTCTCATTACTATCATCAACAGTGTTGAAGTCACCTATAGTTGTCAATGGATCTTCAATGCATAATTGAGAATTTAATTCTATCATACTCCATAAATCTAATCTCTCTAGCTTAATGCATTTAGCATATACAATATTAATGTACATATTTTAAAGATTAGGATGAGTTAATTCAAGCAGAACATTTTGCTCATGGTCAGTAATGATTTTATAGGTTATATCATACCTTCATAGCCACTAGATTTTATTATTGATATTGGCTTCCCAACCATCACACTTTATAATTCTTCTTAAGTTTTCTAATTTAGATTTATCAATTTTAGGTTTTAGAATAGCCATAAAGGGTAATTTATGAAACTTACAGACCTTTTGAGTCTTCTATTGGTTTATTTGTTTCCCACTCCTCTTTCATTCCATATGATTATATCTATCATTTAGATCTAGGATAAGGAACTTTGTTGGACTTCTTGACATTTGATCTTGTTATTCTTTTGAACATTGGATCACCTATTTGATTTCTCTTCTTGATATCTTCTTTACTGATCAATGATTGATCGTAGTGTTGGTCAATGTTGTGTTTCTGAGTATTTAATATATCTTCATTTTTCTTCTTTGTTTTCTGAATTTTTGTCACCAAGTCTTTTGAGAATAATATCAATTCCTCCAGAAAAGGGGTTTCTTCAAAGATGTTGGCTTTATTATCTGATTGAGGCAATCTATCATAGAAATATTTTCTGCCTTTTATAGGTAATTCAGTGGCTTCATGAGGCAAGTGTAGCACTTCAATTATTCTAGTGTCCTCATAGTCAATGTCTACGACTGGATTTTATCAATATGTTCTTTAAGAATCTTTGTTAGAATTCCCTTTTTCCTTAACTGTTTATTAGGACTAGACATAATTTTTGGCAGAGATACTTCTTTAGATGTTATTTGAAATTGGAATTTAATGCTCTGGTATCTTGAATTGAGGGGATTTTATTCAATTGAGGAGAAAATTGAATTATTTCTGTGTGAGAAATAATTTCTTGGTCTGCATTGGCTTTGTTGATAACTTTTGTCTTTCTTTATTTATCTGGTACACCTGCTGAACTTTTGAGTTAGGAATAGTTTGGTTTTCCAGTTTTATTCCTACTGAAGGTTTCTTGGAGCCTTTATTTTGAATCAACCATGTTTCTAAATTGTGGACTAACTTATAGCAAAGCCCACAATAAGATGGTATTTTCTCATATGTGATATCTCGCCAAAACCCTGAACCTTCACAACCTAGCCATAAGCGATCTGGAGAAGGACCTTCGGTAATTATATCAAGGAGAGTATGATCTGCTAGGATACTAATTGTAGTAAAGATAGTATGACCTTCTCCTGCTCCTGTTCCTATCTCTTTCAGACGAGTAAGAAGGAGAACGACTCCCCTAACTTGGGGACCGACGGCTCCCCTAACTATGGGACCGATGGTGCACTCGAACTATTCTCAACCCATGGTACTTTCCTGGAGTAGGGGTTCTACCTCTACGCCTCCTAACGTTCTTCACTATGATCACACGACCATCAAGTACATATCTGTCCAGATATTTTATGCAGCGATCAACCTCCTTAACTGAGGGCATTGTCATAAAACCAAATCCTCCAGACTCTCTCCTCCAAGGATCGACGACAAGGTGAACATACTCTACCGTCCACTCTGTAGATAAATGCTTCTTGAGGTCCGTCTTTGTGATCCGAGGCGATAATTGTCACACCCCAAACCCAATTCCATTCTAATACTTTCATTTATATTATAATTAAATCGTAATCTTCAGTCCATTTAAAATATAATTCATTTATTAATATTTTCAATGTGTAATGTACGCAATGAACATAATACTATTATTTGTGCCATAACATAATCAACATAAGAGTCATGATTAGGCGGACATACACCACTATGAGTATCTATGATTAAATATTATAATCATCAACTCAACCCATGCTAACTCAATATATACAATGTGAGTGTAGTAAAATCTTTAGTGTGACAATGAAAAAATCTCAATACTTAAACCCCTACTCTTTCTAACGGTGAAACTCTCAAAATTTCCGATCATATGGTATCCTAGCTGGTAGCATACAAACCTGAAAATGTTAAATTATAAAGTGTAAGCATTAAGCTTAGTGAGGCACTCTTTCCCTGCAATGAGATAATAGTACTATATATCAAATTCGTGGATATAAAATCCAACAATCCTGCCTATTGGCAATAACAATCCCAGATCAAAAAGCCGAAGTAATTCCGCCCATTAGCAATAGTAAGTCTGCTAATTGGTAATACTAAGTCTGCCCATTGGAAATAGTACATCTGCCCATTGACAATAATATATCTGCCCATTGGAAATAATAAGTTTGCCCGTTGCCAATAATAAGTATGCCCATTGGCAATAGTGACCGGGCGGAAAAAGTGTGTTCGTGTGAGGACACAATCGTTGTGTGTTTTGCCGCCGCGATACAAAAAAAAACCTAAACTACTACTACACTTGACAAGCAAGCACAGCGGTAAGTCGGGTATCGTAAGAAATCCACAGGGAGTGATTAAATTTTAGATGTTAATTGTTTTAAAACTTCAAGAATAAAAATGGTGTAAAAGAAATAAGAAAAGGTGATGGGTGGTTATGGTGGAAAAAGAGAAAAATGAAGAAGTTAACACTATACTACAATTAATAAACCGAGAGTCGGGATCGCGTCCCCACCATGGGCTAAACAACTAATAATTAGAATTTCGGTTCGAAAACATTTAATCGAGCATTTTTAATTAATCATAAACATCACACAATAAGGAATTTAACCCAAAGTTGCGAGATTAAACATTTAATAAAAAATGGTCACACGCGGATTAAATTCGGATTATCGCTATAAACACTAAAGTTGCGTGACAAATAAAGTTAAACGCATAACAATCCAACTTTAATACACGCGGTTTCAATTAAACGCAATTTTACACAAAACCTAATTTTCGAGGTCCAAACCCGAAAATGGCGGAAACGCAACCCCGACCCTATTTATCTAAGGGCTAGACATGAATGAAACTAATTAACAAAGCAATAAACTAATTAAGCAAGAAATGAATAACTAAACTAATTAACAAAGCATGAAATTAATCTAGAAAGCAAGAATATAATGAATACAAACTATATTAATGTAATTAACCTTAAAGTACAACTTACAAAACAAGAGTGCAAGAGAGGAGTAGGGCAAATCTCCCAAGTCTATAAAACCCTAAAATCTAACCTAAAATTGGAGATATATCTCTTCAAAATGAAGAGAAAGTGTTATATATAAAATATCCAATGGCAAACTTGTAATAAAAGGGAAGAAAACCAAAAATCTGGAGGGCCGATTCGATTCGGAAATGGTCCGAATCGATTCGGAAACAGGGGATGTTCGAACTGCAATTCTGCAGCAGTTCCGAATCGATTCGGTTTTGGGCCGAATCGATTCGCAACCTACAGGTCTGAATTCTGCAGCTTTGTCATGTTTTACGGAAAATGCCGCCATTTCTTCGTTATAGCTCGGAATGAGGCACGGTCAGAGGCTACGCGAAGATAACTCAGAGGACTACAACATCCAAGAAGACATTGGGCCAAAAAACCAAAATATGAAATGACTAAAATGCCCTTGAATGTGACCTTGAGTGTACTTTTCATGTCAAAACCATCCTAAAAATGCCATAACTCCATCGATACAACTCGGAATCATGCACCGTCGGTGGCTACGCGAAGAGAAATCAAAGGGCTTCAACTTCCGTGAAGAGCTCGGGATTCAAACCCGAATGATGGAATTACTAAAATGACCCCGAAGCTGCAAAAGTCGACGAAACATTTCCGGAAAGCGTCCGAACTTCATACTAAGCATCCAAATACCTACAAAAGCTCAATTAACCCCTGCAAAACATGTTAACATAGAAATCCTAGGTTGTCTAGTTAACGAGCATAAATATAGGTATTAAGATACCCAAGGGGGCTAATAAGACGTAGGTTAACGGGTGAAATACACAATATTTACGCCGTATCAATTAGTAAGTCTGCCCATTGGCAATAGTAAGTCTGCCAATTGGCAATAGTATGTATGCCCATTCGCAATAGTATGTCTTCTTATTGGTAATAGTAAGTTTGCCCATTGGCAATAGTATGTCTGCCCATTAGCAATAGTAAGTCTGCTTATTGGCAATAGTATATCTGCCCATTGACAATAGCAAGCCTGCCCATTGGTAATAGTATGTCTGCTCATTGGTAATAATATGCTGCCCATTGGCAATAATATGTCTGCCCATTGCCTATCATCCATATACTTGTATATATGAAACAATCATAAGTACACCCACCTTTGTAATTTAACAGGCTTTCCCTTTTCCTTTGTCTGGCACTTGTTCAACAACTTCTTCTTCCCTTCCTATCATTGTTATAATATTAGTAACATCATAAGAATATCAACAATCCAAAGAGTAACTTACGCCACTCATTTCATAAGCATCATATGATTCCATTCACATCACTTATCATAGATGAAATTCAATCTAATTTCATGTCAAGATAATTAACATATACAAATCATATACTAAACATGCTTTCATTTCTCATTGATAATCCACTAATTATCATATTAGGTTTCCAATACAACAGATGAAACATCATTTCTGGTTCCTAGAGCAAGTTATGTCCATTTCTTCAATACATGACAAATATGCCCTATAGGCTCATCGATCGTTCAGTCAACTTCGAGGAATTTTCATAATTTATCTACATCATAACTTTCTATGATATTCCACCCGATATCAATAAATATATTTAATAATAAGAAATTAAAGTTTCATAATTTTTAGAGTTCATTTGCTATATCAGCCTAAACATCGAACACATGGTATGCGTACTTACACTTTTGGGGAAGATTTTATACCCAAACTTCCAACTATCACCCAAGATTAATTTCTTGGTATTTTTACATAATATTTGGATATGTTATAAATATATGAGTCTATTTTAATATCCAATTAGAATTACTCAATTCCAATAAGTACACAAAAAGATATAGAAGTTCAAATACATAAAGTTTCTAATCGAAGCAATATACATTATTTACACTTTCAACTTTGCTTAAACTTGCATCTATCCATACGTATACCTCAAGACATGGAAATTTAGTAAGGAAATGATAATTTATATCATTTAAATCAATAATGCCATAAATATAACAAGATTTATGAGTAGAATTACCTTAGGAACTTTTATGTAATTTCCTATGAATTTGCCTCCAACTTTTCCTCGCCTTTCTCTTCCTAAACTTCACGGTTTTGTCTCCTTAGGCTAAAACTCTCCCACAGATGAAATATACTGAAGGAGGAGATTATTTAAAGCCTTTAAAGTCGGGAAAAACCCACCCCTTATTTAACCAATCAAAATCCACCATTTGTTATACTAATAAGACGAAATATCATTTAACGAATGGACAAATTTACCCATGCTTCGTAATTCTAGCATAACTTCTTGGTCGGACCTGCGTTTAACACACCGTTTGTTTTTTTACAAACCTAACTCAAATATCTGCAACTATCAAGTTTTTACCTTAGATCAATTGTTGTTTTATAAGGGTCAAAACTAGTCTCCAACCTGAATATTCCTACCGAAACTTCAAAATTTTGTATTTGTAACTAATTCGACATTTCACGATTTTCGAAGGTAGGATCTGACTAAACATAATAACTTAACATCATATATATTAATAAAACATTACTCGTATCACATAATATAATCATGATTTAAGTATAATTTATCGTAATTATATTTGGGTTGTCATAATTCTCCACCCGTTTGGAAATTTCGTCCCCGAAATTAACATACCTTGGTTGTCCGAATCAAACAAATACGGATAACGCATCTTCATGCTATCCTTTCTCTCCCATGTAGTTTCTTCCATGGAATGCCTTCTCCAAACTACTTTCACAAGTGGGATCACTTTAGATCTCAATACTTGTTCCTTCCTATCCACGATAGCAAGTGGTTCTTCCATATAACTCAAGTTTTCCTTCAACTCAATAGGTTGTTTCACTAACACATGTGAAGGATCTGCTACCTACTTTCTTAACATAGAAACATGGAAAACATCATGTAATCGGGATAACTCTGGGGGTAGTTCTAACTTGTAGGCAACCACCCCGAATTTTCAAGAATTTTATAGGGTCCAATATAGCGTGGACTTAACTTTCCTTTCTTTCCAAACCTCATAACTCCCTTCTATGGCGATATTTGAAGAAACACATAATCCCCTTAATGGAATTACAAATCTTTTCTTCGTTTATCCACATAACTTTCTGTCAGCTTTGAGCTATCTTCATTCTATCTTGAATAATCTTCACCTTTTCAGTGGTGACTTCAATTAATTCTGGACACTTTATCTTCCTTTCACTAACTTCAGTCCAACATAGAGGTATACGACACCGTCTACCATACAATGCTTCATATGGAGCTATACCAATAGTGGATTGAAAACTATTGTTATATGCAAATTTATTAAAGGAAAATATTCATCCCAATTACTTTGAAATCTAGTACACAAGCTCTAAGCATATCTTCCAAAATTTGTATTGTTCTTTCAGATTGCCCATCCGTCTGATGATGAAAAGCTATACTAAACTTTAAGTTAGTACACATAGCATACTGCAAACTATCCCAACATTTGGATGTAAATGTAGGGTCCCTATCTAAAATAATAGAAACAGGTGCTCCATGCAATCGAATAATTTCATTAACATATAATTTAGCATACCTCTCAACATTATACATAGTCTTGACTGCTAGAAAATGAGCTGACTTGGTCAACCTGTCCACCACTACCCAAATCGAATCTGACTCCTTATGAGATCGAGGAAGCCCAACTACGAAATCCATCGTTACATGATCCCATTTCCATTCCGGAATTGGTAATGGTTGAAGAAAACCCGTAGGTTTCTGATGTTCCACTTTTACTTGCTGACATATAAGGCATTTTGCAATAAAATCAACTATTTCCTTTTTCATATTATTCTACCAATAATGCTCCTTCAAATCCCTGTACATTTTAGATCTACCAGTATGCATAACATAAATGGAATAATGAGCCTTATCTAAAATTTCCTCTTTCAATCCATCTACATTGGGAACACATAATCGCTGCTTATACAATAAAGTGCCATCATTAGCAATACAATAATCATCAGACTTACCACCTCTGACATCTTTCCGTTTCTTCTAAAGAAAAGGATCCTTACTTTGCAAATCACGAATACGTGTAGCTAATAAAGGCCTCACACTTACATGAGTAAAGAATTTGTCCCCATCTGCTAGCTACAATTCCACTCCCATCAATTTCAAGTTCATAATGTGAGCAACTCTAGCACATCGAATACAAGATAACCTTCCCGAAGCCTTCTACTCAGAGCATTTACAACTATATTTGCCTTCCCTGGATGGTAGTGAATTGTACAATCATAATCTTTAATTAACTCCATCCACCGCCTCTGCCTCAAATTCAACTCCTTCTGAGTAAATAAATACTTAAGACTCTGATGGTCAGTAAAAATTTCACATACTTTACCATATAGGTAATGACGCTATAATTTCAAAGCAAATACAATAGCAGCAAATTCTAAATCATATGTAGGATAATTATGATCATGTTCACGCAACTGTCTAGAAGCATAATTAATAATGTTACCATGCTGCATAAAAACACAATCCAACCCCTGATATGAAGCATCGGTATAAATAATAAAACCACCTCGACCATGTGGAATAGTAAGAACAAGTTCAGTTATCGACCTCTTTTTCAATTCTTTAAAACTATTTTCACAAATAGAATTCCATTCAAACTTGACATTCTTCCGGGTTAATTTTGTCATTGGCAAGGCAATCGAAGAAAATCCCTTTACAAACCTTCTATAATACCCATCCAAACCCAGAAAACTCTTCACCCCAGTCACATTATTAGGTCTCTCCCACTTTACGATAGCTTTTACTTTTCTGGGATCAACACATATGCCATCTCCAGAAATAACATGGCCTAAAAATATAACTTGTGATAGCCAAAATTCACATTTGCTAAACTTAGCATACAACTGCTTATCTTTCAACACCTTTAAAATTGTTCTGAGATGCTTTTCATGTTCAACCATATCACGTGAATAAATCATAATATCATCAATAAAAACTATCACAAATGAATCCACAAAAGGAAGCAGTACCCAGTTCATAAGATCCATAAATATAGCTGGAGCATTAGTCACTCCAAAAGGCATCACAAGAAATTCAAAATGACCATACCGAGTGCGAAAGGAAGTTTTAGAAATATCACTCTCCTTTACCCTCAACTGATGATAACCTGATTGTAAGTCTATCTGTGAAAACACTTTAGCACCCTGTAACTGATCAAACAAATCATCTATACGGGGTAAAGGATACTTAATTGTAGCTTTATTAAGTTGCATATAATCAATACACAAACGCATCGTACCATATTTCTTTTTTACAAATAAAACTGGTGCACCCCATGGAGATACACTAGGTTGTATGAACCCCTTATCAAGTAAATCCTGCAACTGAACCTTGGGTTCTTTCAACTCAATAGGTTCCATTCTATACGGTGTTATAGAAATAGGGTCTGCCCCCGGTGCTAATTCAATACTAGATTCAACTTCTTTTTCTGGAGGTAACCCGGGCAACTCACTAGGAAACCCCTCTTAGAAATCCCGCACAATAGGACCATCAACTAATTGTGAGGCCCCCGTCTTAGTGTCAAGAAAATATGCAATAAAACCCTTACTTAACAATCTCCTCGTCTAAGTAGCAGAAATAATGCAACTTGGAACAATTTTCCTTTCCCCCACAAATTTAAATTCGGACTTACCAGGCATTTTAAAAACAACTTCTTTACGAAAATAATCCATGGAGGCATGATATTCAGATAACCAATCCATTCCTAAAATTATGTCAAAATTAGAGATACCCAATGGAAGTAAGTCTATAACTGTATTTTTATCCCCCACAGTCAAAACACAATCACAAAAAGCATATTCAACTACAATCATATTCCCCATCAGCATGGAAATACCCAACCCCACAAAAGAACGTGTGGAACCAGGATCAATCAAAACATAAGCAATTCTATTTGTAATAGAAAGTGTACCTGTCACCACATCCGGAGTAACATGAGTCTCTTTCATCGTAAAGAATCGTCCACTTGCCCTGGAACCACTAACTTCCTCTGCCCATACTTTTCACTGCACTGCCTGGAGATAACACTCTGCTTGCTGCTTCACTAGGTGCTGCTGGAGTCTCTTCCAACTGCGGACAATTCTTCTTAATATGCCCCACTTTATGACAATGGTAGCATTCCAACCCCTTAATCTTAGGACACTCAGATTTATAATGTCCTTCCTCTTTACAAAAGAAACATGTAACACCTCCTAATTGGGCCTCATCTCTTCCTGACTTTCTAACTGAACCAAAAAATCCTCCACCCCTGGTGTCTCTACTAAATCTCCCTTGACCTCTACCACTATCTCCACCACCTCTCTGAAATTTATGAGGTTCCATCTTAACACTTCCACTCTCACCTCCCTTAGAATGAGATGCGTCAAATCTACTTTTCTTAAAACTCTCTCTACTCACCACCCCTTAGTTCATTTGCCTTTCAGCTATCGTGGCTTTTTTTACCAGAGAAGCATAATCTTCTAACTCATAAGTGGCCACTATATCATAAACAGGCCAAATCAGTCCAACTTTAAACTTACTACATTTATCTTCTTCATCCTCCATATACTTAGTAGCAAATCTAGACAAAGCTGTAAATTTAGCCTCATACTCCCTCACAGACATTTTCCCTTGGGTCAAATTTATAAATTCCCTCACCTTATCCCTCCTATAAAATTTAGGGAATTATTTAACATACAAAGCTTTATTAAATTCAACCCAAGTAATAACATCAGTACCTTTCATCCTGGGCACTAAATGGTTGCTGGCTTCCCATCAATATTTGGCCTCTCCTTTAAGCCTAAACACAACCAAATTCACCTTCTGATTATCTGAAACTTTCATCACTGCAAATATGGTCTCTATATCTCTAACCCACATCTCAGCTTCCATAGGTTCAACCGACCCTGAATATTCTGGAGGATTCAACTTTAAAAACATCTCATGCATGGAATCTTTCATATCCTTCCTTGCCTCTTTCTCAATCATGGCCACAATCTTTGATTCCAGATATCTAGTCTGTTGTTTTGCCATTAATGCCAAATTTCTTTCTTATTGTTCCGCCATCCTCATCATTGCTTGTGCCATTATCTGCATCTCTGTAGGTTTCTCATGCTCTCAACACTCTGCTCTATTTCGGTATCCTCTGTATGAGAAGCTACTCCCTCTTCTCTATGTTGTTCATTCCCAGGTTCCATCTGTAATTATCTGTAATACAACAAAATTCTAACAACCAACATAAACAGAATATACTACTAAATTATTGGTTATAACATAAACAATTCATAAATATCAAATCAACTCAGTAACTGGCATCTAACCGTCACACACGTCCATAATTAATAACCTAGACGGTCTGATACCACTAATTGTCACACCCAAACCCAATTCCATTCTAATCATTTCATTTATATTATAATTAAGTCATAATCTTCAGTCCATTTGAAGTATAATTCATTTATTAATATTTTCAATGTGTAATGTACATAATGAACATAATATTATTATTTGTGCCATAACATAATCAACATCAGATTCATGATTAGGCAGACATAGAACATTATGAGTATCTATAATTAAATATTACAATCATACTCTCAACCCATGCTGACTCAACATATACAATGTGAGTGTAGTAAAATCTTCAGTGTGACAATGACAAAATCCTAATACTTAAACCCCAGCTCTTTCTAACGATGCAACTCTTAAAATTTCTTATCATATGGTATCCTAGCTGGCAACATACAAACCTGAAAATGTTAAATTATAAACTGTAATCATTAAGCTTAGTGAGTTACTATTTCCTTGCAATGAGATAACAATACTATATATCAAATATGTGGATATAAAATCCAACAATCCTGCCCTTTGGAAATAAGAATCCCAGATCATAAGACCCAAATAATTCTGCCCATTGGCAATAGTAAGTCTGCCTATTATAAATAGTAAGTCTGCCCATTGGCAATAGTAAGTCTGCCCATTGACAATAGTAAGTCTGCCCATTAGCAATAGTATGTCTGACTAATGGCAATAGTAAGTCTGCCAATTGGCAATAGTAAGTATGTCTTCCCATTGGCAATAGTAAGTCTGCTCATTAGCAATAGTATGTCTGCCCATTGGCAATGGTAAGTCTGCCAATTGGTGATAATATGTCTGCCCATTGACAATAGTAATTCTGCCCAATGGCAATAGCATGTTTTACCATTGGCAATAGTAAGTCTGCCCATTGGTAATAGTATGTCTACCCATTGGCAATAATATGTCTGCCCACTGGCTATGATTCATATATTTGTATATATGAAACAATCATAAGTACACTCACCTTGGTAATTTAACAGGCTTTCCCTTTTCCTTTGTCTGGTAATTGTTCAACAAGTTCTTCTTCCTTTTCTATCATTCTTGCAATATTATTAACAACATAATAATATCAACAATCCAAAGAGTAACTTAAACATAACTCTATTCATAAGCATCATATGATTCCATTCACATCACTTATCATAGATGAAATTCAATCTAAATTCATGTCAAGATAGTTAACATATCCAAATCATATACTAAATATGCTTTCATTTCTTATTGGTAATCTAATGATTATCATATTAGGTTTCCAATACAATAGATAAAACATCATTTCAGGTTCCTAGAGCAAGTTATGCCCATTTCTTCAATACATAGCAAAAATGCCCTATAGGCTCATCAATCGTTCAGTCAACTTCGAGGAATTTTCATAATTTCTCTACATCATAACTTTCTATGATATTCTACCCAATATCAATAAACATATTGAATAATACGAAATTAAAGTTTCATAATTTTTAGAGTTCATTTGCTATGTCAGGACAAACATCAAACACATGGTATGCGTACTTACACTTTTGGGGTAAATTTTATACCCAAACTTCCAACTATCACCCAAGATTTATTTCTTGGTATTTTTATATAATATTTGGATATGTTATACATATATGAGTCTATTTTCATATCCACTTAGAACTACTCAATTCCAGTAAGTATACAAAAAGATATAGAAGTTTGAATACACAAGGTTTCCAATCGAAGCAAACTAGATGATTTACACGTTCAACGTTGCTTAAACTCGCATCTATCCATATGTATACCTCAAGACATGGAAATTTAGTAAAAAAATGATAATTTATATCATTTCAATCAATAATACCAAAAATATAACAAGATTTATGAGTAGAATTACCTTAGGTACTTTTATGTAATTTCCTATAAATTTTCCTCCAAGTTTTCCTCGTCTTTCTCTTCCCAAACTTCACAGTTCTCTCTCCTTAGGCTAAAACTCTCCCATGGACGAAATATGCTGAAGGAGGAGATTATTTCAAGCCTTTAAAGTCGGCCAAAACCCACCTCCTTCTTTAACCAATCAAAATCCACCATTTGTTATACTAATAAGATAAAATTTTATTTAACGAATGGATAAATTTGCCCCTGCTTCGTAATTCGAGCACAACTTCTTTCTCTAACCTCTATTTAACACACCGTTTGTTGTGTTACAAACCTAACTCATATATCTATAACTATCTAGTTTTTATCTTAAATTAATTTTTATTTTATGAGGGTCAAACCTAGTCTCCAACCTGAATATTCCTACTGAAACTTTAAAATTTTGTATTTGTAACTAATTCGATATTTCATGCTTTCTGAAGGTAGGATTAGACTAAACATAATAACTTAATATCATATATATTAATAAAACATTACTCGTATCATATAAGGTAATCATGATTTAAGCATGATTTATCATAATCATATTTGGGTTGTCACAATAATCCTGTTACATATAGACTATTATAGGATTTTCAACATCAGTTGAATCATAGCTCCTTGAACGGCTCCTTGACATTGACCTTGACCTCGACAAAAACCTTTAGTCATATCCACTGTACCACTTGTATGGTGTAGGGTATTGGGAATACCTTTATCTTTTAGAGTACGACATGATTGCAAGCTATGAAGAATGAAATTATGATTAAGATCGATTGATCGACAACTCTTGATCTCTCTATTTGGCTGCACTTTTTTTTAGAATAATAATGTGTGTATCTGAACATCTTAGCACTATTTCTACCCTCATATATTTGGTTTATTCTCTTTATAACTAGTTATTTCATTTGTTATTGGTTAAATATTTTGTTTTATAACTACATCAATTCATTAGGTTTTGGGAAAATATTTTTTTATATTGAATTTGGTAAATAAACATCTCATCACTGAACAAAAGTAGAGTTTTCTAACTGAATATCTCATAACTGTTTTTACCCTCATATTTGTAGTTCCTTCTATGTATATGTAATTTATTTATTTAGTTGTTAGTAAAATATTTTTTTTATTGAAATTGGTAACTAAACATCTCATAACTATACAGGAACTAGAATTTGGTAAGTAAACATCTCATCACTGTACAAAAACTAACATATTCAGTTTTTTTTTTCAATTTTAAAGTCCACATATTCTTTTGTTTTAATTAATTTTATAACTGATATTAAAATGTGATATATAACTGAAATGTGACTTCCTACTACGATAAATACAAACATACAGATCCATGACGTTGAAGCATCATCGTCGTTGGTTGACTATGTCCGACCTCATAGCTGAGGAAACCCACTCGAGAAGTAACCACTCACAACTCCAATGGGAAATGATTTAGAGAGGACATCCCAAATTACTTCCGTTCAATACAACATAAGGGACCATGGAATTACAGATGCAACCACAACTTTTCCAAAATATTGAATTAACATCCCAGTCACATAATACACATCGCAACTCAAGAGTTCAAGTTTCTTTATTTTAAACACCTATACGTCAACTTTCCCCAAATATTGAGCATATTAATAATTCAGTTGAGAATGTCAATCCTCCATCCAATGAGATAGGTTTAGATGGTGAGGATCTCACAGGTATGCTATGTTACACAATGCACTATTTGTATATCTCCATTTGTATTACACTTTATGTTTATATTCATATTGAATAAGATGTATAAATATTATTTACCAACTTTTTGTTCTAGTAAAATCACTACCCTTACTAGTAAAAAAAGAGTTAGAAAAGGGGCAAGGCATTGGCTCGAATGGAATGATAACAAAAAGAAGATATTGGAATGGAATGAACTTTGTCAGCCAGTTTGTAAGCTTGAAAGTAAATTGTTGTCGCATTTAGGTTATTATACAAGGTGTGGAAATTTGTTTCCATTGACAATGTTTTATTGGATTGAGGCGGACGATGAAGCACTCGACAATATTTGGAAGGAAGTGAAGGTAACTTAGTAGTTTGATTTATTTATTTGTGCCATTGTACATTAGCTTGCCAAGTTTTAACTAATTTATTCTTTTTGTTCTTAGAATAACACAAATGCTCCAGAAGGTTTTAAACAAATCTGCTTTACAAGGATGGGACTTTCATGGAAGCATCGAGTGAAGGTGAATCACTATAAAAAAAATCAAACAGATGAAGAGCATTGAGTTTTACGCCTGAACGAGTCGAAAAAGATCAGTTGGTAAAATATTGGGGTCTAAAGAAGATTAGGGTATAAATATCACATCTTATTAAGAATTTTATACCTACATTCATCGTCACCAGTATCATAATTTTTTATTTTTATTTATTCAAATATTTAGGATATTGCAGATCAAAACACTAATAACCGTGAAGTTGAATGTGCTTACTCAAGGACAGGACGAAAGCCACATGCTAAAATAGCTAAGGAGGTTGGAATTTTTATTGTTATAAATATTTTTTATTTTAATCTAATAGTATATATATATATATATATATATATATATATATATATATACACGTTATTTTTTTCAGAGGATAGAACAGGGGGAGCCTGTCGACAATATTAGCATGTGGAAAGCCACTCGAGCTCCCAATAATAAACCTTTCAGTGTTGAAGATGGATCATTTGATAGAGCGATATGTATCAATATTAATTAATAAGTGATGCTTGAAATATTTGTTTAATATTTGTTATAAATTGTGTTCTTGAAAATTATTTTATGTTCATTGATTATAATATCAATTTAATTGGAAGAAAATGCTTGGAAGACGACTAAATGAGCTACCAGAAAAGCATCAAAATGACCCAGAAGTGCGGAACGAGATTTTTACTGATGTAGTAGGATATGGAGGGCATGGGTATGATTTACTAAATTGAGAATGCATTAGGTCAACGTCGACAAAATCATGTTCATCTCAGTTATTATTGAAAGAAATTAACCAGTTAAAGAAAGAAGGTGAAGACCGAGAGACTCGACATCGACATGAGCTCGAAGAGTTAGAGATTCACAACCAACAAGCTTTATTACAAATGAAGAATGATATGAAAAGTGAAATGCAAAGCTTGTTCCAAAGTATTACCCCTCATCATGCTTCCACTACCTTGACGATTCAGTTCGACTAGGTAATACAATATAATTCATACATATAATTATATATATATATATAATTGAAAATTCTCTCGTTTAAAGTTAAATTTTCAATGGTGGGGTGAAAATTTGTTATGGTGGTGAGAATATATTATGGTGGCGGTTAAATTTTTCTGTTGGTTGCTGTATATAATTTATTCTTAGAATCAATTTTAATGTTTAAAACAGGTTGACTACCTGTGATTTTCATAAATAAACAAAGGAGACTCTGCCGATTTAAAAAAAAGTAATAGTAGTTAGATATTTATATTGTTTATGATGAGAATATAGTATTCGATTCATTTTGCACATTGTATTGTTGACGAAGGGTATTAATTGTGACATAATTGACACTATTTTTCTTATGCAGGTGGAAATTTTTGTAGAACATGCAAATGTTAATCATTAGTTTTGGAGGTCGTACGCTTCATTGTTGCGAAATTACTTTGAATAAAGAATTTCGTGTTTGAAGTATTAATAAATTAATGTATTTTTGTTGTCAAGTCAAATATTTCAACTTAGTGTTATAATTTTTATTTTGATGAATATTTGGAGATGGTTGTAAAAACTCTATTTATTGTTGAATGGAAATGATTCGTTGTGTTGGTTGAAAATCATCTTATATATTACATTTTATGATTATTCGTTGTTTATGTTGTTTCAAATGTAATTCA
Organism: Sambucus nigra; assembly: GCA_949130495.1. Classification (NCBI taxonomy): domain Eukaryota; kingdom Viridiplantae; phylum Streptophyta; class Magnoliopsida; order Dipsacales; family Adoxaceae; genus Sambucus; species Sambucus nigra. The sequence continues at coordinate 375,601,283 of OX422221.1, forward strand.
ATTCTATATTAAATTTTAGCGGTAGATTTTATTCTCCACAAAATATTGGTGCAAAAATTTTAAGGTCCCTTTACCTCTTTTGGGATGGTTAAAACTGTACCAAAAATATATGAAAGACATCTATGTTGTCGTCTCAAAAAAATCTTCTAAAATAGTAATCTTTTGAGGAAGATTAATTCCCGTCTCAAAAATAATCTTTTGTAACAACTCTTGTGCCGTCTCAAAAGGCTCATATAAAATGAGATCCTTTTGAGACGAATTTGTTCATGTCTCAAAAAACTCTTTTGAGACGGCTATGGCGTCACAAAAAGAATTTATAATTCCCTATCAAAAAGAACCCCCAGTTATCCCAAATAGCGTCACAAAAAGTATTTGAGATGGATACACAATCTTTTGAGATTGTTAGGCCACCGTCTTAAAAGATAATTTTTTTGTAGTGTAAGATCTATTTTAATCTACCAAGATATGTATATATTAGTTCAAATATCCAGAAATATCAAAATATATTCAACTCCAGGGTAATAACACCCAATATTATTGGAGTTCTAAAAATCCCCATCTAGGTTGGCCGTTAGGTGTTGATTAGTCGTCTCTACAATATGTATTGCTATTAATAAATTAATTTGAAACATTCTTCATGAATGAATACCAGTTGATCCGAGGCTGTTTAATTAAGCACCTAAATTCTGTATGCCAGGTAGATTAGCATAAATTTTTGGCTTCCATATTTATTTTGAATTGGTTTCCTCGCCTGTTTAATGTTTGTTGGAGTGCTTTATGTAATATGTAGACAGTGAGACTATTTTGCATGTAAAAAAACACTCTTGCGATAAATATATTTTGTACTTGATGCACCACAATTTTACCTGTAATGCAAACTTTGTTTGGGTTTTGCTCTACTAAGATTTTTGGGTTTATTTGCATATATAATACGACTTTAAAAAATGCTAATGCAAATTATTTATGGATAAATGCATATTGTTTACGGATAATAAGAATATGGAATTGTTTAATTTCTATATTTTTTTATTAATTCTATTTTCCAAATCATTTACAGATAACAAGAATATGAAATTAATAAGAACATGAAATTGATAAATTATTATCATATGCAATTTTCAGATTTAATCGTACTTAAACACACCTAGTAATAATATAAAAATGGTGTTTCCAAGGGTGATTCTGCCACATGTTTGAACTTTAATGCTTTAAAATTTCTCAATACCGACTATCTCTGCTCCAAATATAGATGGATTTTGCCTAAAAAAATGTTTTCATTCATCTACAATTAATGGTAAGCAAACATTCATTATGATTCCTTTTCTTCCTCTTCTTCATGATTAAATCCTTTTATTTCTCATCTTTTCATCTTTTAATTAAATTTTGTACAACATGCAATTGTGCGAAAAGAGTTGTGCAAAACTTTATAGGAGTTAAATTTAAAATATTTTTTTCCTACGGTTGGAATGTTTCATTCTATTCTTATTTATGGTCTCTATAAATTTATGTTGATATTTGTGTTGGTGGTGTATTTTCTAAAGTTAAATAATTTTTTAATTTTATCATTTTGGAGTTCCACGTCTTATGTTTGACAAAAAACGTAATATAAAAATATTGTCTCTAATTGGGGTTCTGCCACATGTTTGAGTTTTAATGCGTTAAAGTTTTTCAATACCGACTATCACTACTCCAAATATAGGTGGGTTTTGCCTAAAAAAATAAATAAAACATTTCATTCATCTACAATTAATGGTAAATAAACAATCATTATGATTTCCTTTCCTCCTCTTCTTCATGATTAAATCCTTCTATTTCTCATCTTTTCATAATTTTATTAAATTTTGTACAACATTAATGATATGCCCTAAGTGTCACCTCGACCCAGAGACATCAACCTCGACCGAGGGCATGGCCGACGTTGGAGTTGCCTTGAATCAGTGACTCACCGCCTCAGCCGTATTAGGGTCGTCCCAGGCCGTCACCACTACCAACCTCTTCAAGGGGTCAGTAGTTCATCAACTCAATTGGGAATGGCAGCCCCGGCTGGGGCTAGGCCGAGGATATAGGGAGACATACCACTACCAAGGTCAACCCCACCTGTGAATCGGCCAATGTTCCAAGCACATGACAACCTAACCTCGGCCCAGGCCGATCTTAAGGCCTTACCTCGGCTTCACTTAAGCCGAGACCATGATGGCTCATCTCGGATAGGATGGGCAGCTAGGCCTTACCAACCTCAGACTCTTCCAGGCCGAGGTCATGACCCAGCACGAAGGCCGAGCACTTATTAACATGTGTGGATAAGGACACGTGGACACAATTCAGTTATAATAAATCATTCCCCTCACGTGGGGGGAATATTTCATCATCATTCTCTACATGTGACAATGACAGATGTCTTCATCAGATTGGCTAGATCAATACACATATGCCCATTGCATGCATGGGGGGTACATTACACGCCCAAGGTACTATATATAAAGGCCATCCTCTACCTTGCAAAGGATCCAAAGATACAACCCTAGCTGAAACTCTGTCTAGATACACAGTAGAGAGAGAAAGCTTGAGAGATTGTATCTATGGCCATTAGAGCCCTCATACAGTGATACGCATCATACACTTGCACAGTGGACGTAGGCCTGATTGGCTGAACCACTTATATTCCGGTGTTGATTCCTCTTCTCCTCACCTCCTTCTACTATATATACCTTTATACTGCCATTGTTAACACTGAATTGAGCTCACAAACACCTTGAAGGGTGGTGCAGTTTCTTGCATCATCATTTTGGCGCCGTCTGTGGGAAGAGAGAAGCTGTCTCTTCCTTATTTTCTGCTTAAGCTCACCGGAGACTCTGGTGGTGAAACAGGCACCACCCCTTGCGTGGAGCTACTTCACCATTGAAAGAGGCCCTTTAAGGTATTAAGCTCATCTGCTACTCAAGCTCTTTAGTGTTAGCATATGGCACTAGAGTTACCACCGCCTCTTCCGTCGCCTGGAGCAGGAGGACCTAGTTCCAGCCAGGCACTGCCCCAGTCCGAAATGGCGGAGGTGGCTACAGCCTTGAGGTCTTTGGCTGCAATGCAACAAGCTATGCAGGAGCAGTTTGCACAGCTCAACCAAACTATGACAAGGCCACCTGGAGTTTCACCAAAAATGATCACTCCGGCGGCTGCCCAGCCTCATCTTGATGCCAGGGGACCACCCCAGGCACCAATAAAGGACCAATATGTGCCCCAGCGGAGGAGGAAGGTTGCTGACCCTAGGCGCTTACACCTGGGGAGGCAAGGAAACCCTTGCCCGGAGGACAGGTATGATGACCTAGAGGCGAAAGATGTGCTGAAGGAATGTTGGGAGTCATTTGAGGTTTCAAATAATACGATGCATCCTCTTTAGCAGAGCCGAGGTTGTGGCGGCAGAAGAGGTGAAGAGGCCCAACAGCGAGGATCAGCTTTTGATCGATTGAGTAAAGGGTCAGCCTTTGAGAGGTTGGGCCCAGTAAATGACCTAAGACAGAGTTTATCAAGGTCGAGAAGTGTAGCTGGCTCGCAGAGAGGAGACGGTCAAGGTCTGCCTCACTAAGGCTGACCCCGTGTGGGAAGAGGTAGAGATCAGGTTGAGGTCAATAGCAGATGTTGTGCTGCGGCTGGGGAACCCTCAGTCCATCCCTTGGAGGTGGCTGGGGATAACCTCATCCAGATCAACGGTAGGAGACCGTGGAATGACTCTATCCAACGTCTTGAGGAGATGATAGGAGACCTAATTAAGAGCCGATACCCATTGCAAAGAGGTTTCTCAGAGGGCTCTCCATTTATGGCTAAGATAGTGAGCTTCCCGACCCCTGCTAAGTTCAAACCACCCGTGGTGTCTCTCAAGTATGACGGTAGCACCAATCCTGTACATCACATTGAGATGTATCAGCAGCAGCGAATATCTACTCGATACCTGATGAGATAAAGTGTAGGGCCTTCTCTGGGACTCTGACAGGAGCGACACACAACTAGTTTACTTCTCTTCCGAAGAATTCAATTGAAAACTTCAAGGGCTTGGCCGAACGATTCATTCACAACTTCTGTTTTGGGGTAAGACCTCAAAAGAAGACCACTCATCTACTGTATGTCAAGCAAGGCAAGGACGAGAGCCTAAGGGACTACATCGCCAGATTCAACAAAGAGAAACTTGCGGTTGAAGATTACAAAGAGAATATAGCCATGACCGTCCTCATAGGAGGTCTTCAGAAAGGGAAGTTGTTGTGGAAACTCGCGAAAGACCCTCCCAGGTCCATGGCTGAGCTACTGGCAACTGCGGGAAAAGTTATGAATGCCGAAGAGGCAATGGCTTCCAAGTATGAGGATAAAAACCATGGTAGTAGCGGGAATTACCAAAGAAAGAAAGATGGAAAGAAGAGGTCACCCGATGACAAGTTCACTCACTATACTCCTCTAACTGTGAGCTGTGAGCATATCCTCAATGAGATCAAGAATGATAGGACTCTAAGATGGCCAGAGAAACTGAAGCCCCCTCCGCATAAGAGGAACAAAAACTTGTGGTGTGAGTTTCACCAGGACCATGGCCATGTTACAGACAGATGCTTTGCCTTAAAGGATAAGATTGAGAAGATGTTAAAATTCGGAAGCTGAGGAAGTATGTTGATGGAAAAGCTCCTAAAGGAGGAAGAGATGACCTTAAAAAAAGGAGAAACGATAGATACCGTGGTGATGCCCCAGCTAGAAGAGGCAATGACTCGGAAGATGATGATGAAGATGATCCGGACCTTCCGCCGAAAGATGATAACACCCCGGTGAAGAGGGTTGACATGATCTCCTTTGGTGTTGACACCATATGCGGAGGAATTACGGGAGGTGGCTCTGAAGTGGCTGACAGGAAAACTCACATGGCAGAGTCCAAGTCAGTGGACAAACTTGAACTTATAAATCTAACGTCTTTTGATGCAGCACAGAAGAGAAATAAGGTGGACATGGACACTCTTATAGTTGGGTTCTCCAGGCTCGACTTCAAAGGTATCTTAGCCCCGCATGATGACCCTTGGGTAATAATAATAAGGGTGCATGGATACGAGGTGCAGAGGATCATCGTGGACGGGGGGAGTTCAGCAGACGTGATGTTTTAACCTTTCTTCAAGAGCCTAGATCTTAGCAGAGCTAGGCTGGTGCCCTATCATCATCCTTTAATGGGCTTCAGCGGCGAAAAAGTCCACCCATTGGGAATGTATGAGTTGGACGTACGGATGGGTGATGAGTGGCCTAAGAGGTTGACCCGGAAGATAATTTTTTCGTAATGGACGAAAATGTCTTCTCGGCCTATAACCTCATCATAGGAAGAGTGGCCCTTAAGGAGTTTGAAGCTGTGGCATTAACGGTCCACCAGATGCTAAAATTCCTGACCCCCTATGGGGTAGGGGAAGTGCAGGGTGACCAGACCATAGCACGAGAATGTTACTTCAACTCGGCCGAAAAGAGAGAGGCTCATAAGAGGGCAACCACCACTTATAGCATTGATACATTGGACCCAAGAGATAAAACAAAGTTGAAGAAGGGAGAGGCCGCAGAAGAGATAGAATCCATCGTCCTCAATGAGGACGAACCGAAAAAAACCGTTGAGGTTGGTAAAGCCCTAAAGATAGAAATCAAGGAAGAGCTGATAAACTCCCCGAGGAAGAGGCAGAATGTTTTTTCTTGGAGTCACGCAGACATGCCCGACATCAACCCTGATGTTATGAGTCACAAGCTCAACGTGGCCAAAGATGCCAGGCCTATCACATAAAGGCGAAGAGTTTACTCCAGTGAGAAGTACGACATCATCCGGGAAGAAGTTAAAAAATTGTAAGAGGCTCAGTTTATAAGAGAAGTCATCTATCCGGAGTGGTTATCGAATGCAGTCATCGTGCCCAAAGCCAATGGGAAGTGGAGAATGTACGTTGATTTCACTGACCTGAACAAGTCTTGCCCAAAAGACAACTATCCCTGACCTCAGATAGATCAGATGGTAGATGCTACTGCGGGTCATGAGCTCATGAGCTTCATGGACACGTATTCAGGCTACAATCAGATCTTCATGGATGCAGAGGACTTAGAGAAGACAACCTTTATTATCGATAAAGGGACGTACTACTACAAAGTAATGCCCTTCGGTCTGAAAAATGCGGGGTCAACATACCATCGTCTTGTGAATAAGATGTTCGAAGAGCAAATAGGCAAGACTATGGAGGTCTATATAGACGATATGCTGACGAAGAGCTTAAAGGCCTGCACTCATGTGGCAGACCTTGAAAAGACCTTCGATACTATGGACTTATACAGGATGAAACTCCACCCCGCGAAGTGTGTCTTCGGGGTAGGAGCTGGTAAGTTTCTTGGATTTATCATCAATCAAAGAGGAATCGAAGTAAACCCTGAAAAAATTAAGGCTTTGCTTGATATGAAGACACCAAGGAGCATCAAGGACATCCAAAGACTCACGAGGAGAGTGGACGCACGCAACAGGTTTGTTTCCAGAGCAACGAATAAGTGTCTTCCGTTCTTTAAAGTGCTTAGAAAGGCCTTCCAGTGGGAGAAAGAGTGCGAAAAAGCTTTTAACTAGCTCAAGTCTTACCTTGGGTCTCCCTTGTTGTTATCTCGACCCATAGTAGGAGAGAAATTGTACGTGTATCTAGCAGTCTTCGAATCGGCAATCAGTGCAGCTATAGTGCGGGAAGACGTTGGAACCCAAAGGCCTGTGTATTTCAACAGTAAAGCGCTTCAAGGGTCTGAGCAAAATTACCCTCGTATGGAAAAGTTGGCCTATGCCTTAATACATGCCTCAAGGAAGATGAAGCCCTACTTCCAAGCCCATTCTATTGTCGTCCTCACCGATTCCCCACTAAGACAGGTTCTACATAAACCTGAGAAGTCTGGAAGATTGATGACCTGGGCCATTGAGTTGGGAGAGTATGACCTTGCTTATCAACCTAGGGCAGCCGTCAAAGGGCAGGCTCTCGCAGACTTTGTTGTTGAGTTCACATGGGAAGAGGCTGAGGCAGAGAATGACCTAGAGGATGTTGAAGGGTCAAAAAATAAGGTCTTCTGAGAACTGGAAGAGGTTGCACCAAATGTCTTCCAAAGCTAGGAAGAGGCTGTATCCAAGAAGATAAGGAGCGGAGTAGCGAAGAACGAGTAGGATCGGTACTTCTTCAAATAAGGAATCATGTCAGAAGGGGCCTTCTCATCGAATACAGACATTTGGAATCTCTTCGTTGATGGTTCTTCCTGTGACAATGGAAGCGGTGCAAGGCTGATTCTTTTAGCCCCAGATGGTGCCAACATTGAATATGCTCTGAGATTCAACTTCCAGGCATCTAACAACGAGTTAGAGTACGAGGTCATGATAGTAGGTCTCTCATTGGCAAAGACTCTGGGAGTAAGACGAATCCTACTTTATAGCGACTCAAGGTTAGTTGTCAATCAAGTATTGGGAGTCTACGAGGCCAAAGACAAAAGAATGGCTAAGTATCTTAAGAGGGTGAGAACGATGTTAGAATATTTTGAAGAGATAAAACTGTAGAGAGTACCTCGATAAAGTAACAACCACGCAAATGCATTAGCAAGGTTGGCCTCGGCGACGAAGACAGACATCAGAAGGACAGTTCCGGTCGAGGACTTAGCAAAGGCGACCATTGAGGAAGAGGTATCCAACCCTTATCTCAATTTAAACCTAGGGGACTCATGGATGGACCCCCTCATAAGATATATCAAAGTGGGAGAACTGCCTGAATCCAAGATAGAGAGGAGGAAATTGAGATATAGGGCTGCCAAGTTCTCCATAGTAGGAGACGTCCTGTACAAGAAGGTATTTCTGTTACCTCTCCTCAGATGTGTGCATCCCACTGAAGTTCCCCGCTTCTTATAGGAAGTTTACGAGGGCTCTTGCTCCAGTCACATAGGAGGAAGAGCCTTGGCCAAGAGAATTATTACCCAGGGTTACTGGTGGCCAACCTTGGCCAAAGATGCCGTAGCTTACATGAAGAGGTGCGATAAATGTCAGAGATTCTCCACTATTCCTCATCAAACTCATCAATATATAACGTCAATCACCTCTCCATGGCCATTTACAGTTTGGGGAATTGACTTAGTAGGACCCCTACCAAGAGCTGTCAACAGTTACCGATTCCTGATAGTAGCCATTGACTACTTCTCGAAGTGGGTGGAGGAACAGCCGATGATAACGATCACAGAATAAAAGACCTTCTAATTTATTTAGAGGAACATCATATGCAGTCATGGCCTCCCAAACACTCTCATCTCAGATAATGGAACCCAGTTTAAGAACTCCTCTTTAAAAAAGTATTACGTAAGAGTTGGGATAAAGCAGTTATTCTCATTTCCTGGCCGACCTCAGGTAAATGGTCAGACCGAAGTCACGAACAGAACAATCCTCGATGGAATCAAGAAGAGGTTAGAAGAAGCGAAGGGAAGATGGACTGAAGAGGTTTATGCTGTGTTATGGGCCTACAGAACCACGGCAAGGACACCAACAGGAGAAACCCCGTTCATACTAGCCCACGGCTCAGAGGTAGTCATACCAACAGAAGTGGGACTACCTACTCATAGGGTTCAGACCTATGACCCTGATAAAAACAGGGAAGAGAGGAGACTGAACCTAGATCTGATTGAAGAGAGAAGAGAAGACACAGAAATCAGACAAGAAGCTTACCAGCAGAGAGCAGCAAAATTTTACAATCATAGGGTGAAGGCAAGACCCATTGCCGTGGGAGACTTAGTACTAAAGAAGATCTTACAGAAAATAAACAAACTCCACCCAAACTGGCATGGCCCCTACAAAGTGACAGAAGAGGTTGTACCCGGGACCTATAGGCTAGAAAACCTAGAAGGGGAACCTTTTGCTAACCCATGGAATGCTGATCACCTAAAGAAGTATTACATATGATGCTGTAAAAAGTTATGTAAATGTACCATCTTATGAAGAGGTTATCAATAAAAGATCAGTTTCCATGTCGATTCTTGCTTCATTATGCTCTAATGGTAGAAAGTATTAGGGTAACATCTAAGCGATGACCTCAGACCTTATAACATCATTAAGTGGTGACAAGGTCTGAGGTTAGACACCATACTTGGGTGACCTCAGACCCTTAACATCATTAATTTGGTGAAGAATTAATGAGGATAACATCTTAGGTGATGACCTCAGACCTTATAACATCATTAAGTGGTGACAAGGTCTGAGGTCAGACACCATACTTGGATGACCTCAGACCCTTAACATCATTAATTTAGTGAAATTAATTATGAGGATAACATCTTAGGTGATGACCTCAGACCTTATAACATCATTAAGTGGTGACAAGGTCTGAGGTCAGACACCATACTTGGATGACCTCAGACCCTTAACATCATTAATTTGGTGAAATTAATTATGAGGATAACATCTTAGGTGATGACCTCAGACCTTATAACATCATTAAGTGGTGACAAGGTCTAAGGTCAGACACCATACTTGGATGACCTCAGACCCTTAACATCATTAATTTGGTAAAATTAATTATGAGGATAACATCTTAGGTGATGACCTCAGACCTTATAACATCATTAAGTGGTGGCAAGGTCTGAGGTCAGACACCATACTTGGATGACCTCAGACCCTTAACATCATTAATTTGGTGAAGAATTAATGAGGATAACATCCTCAGACCTTATAACATCATTAAGTGATGATAAGGTCTGAGGTCAGACACCATACTTGGATAACCTCAGACCCTTAACATCATTAATTTGGTGAAGAATTAGTAAGGAAAACATCTTAGGTGATGACCTCAGACCCTTATAACACCATTAAGTGGTGACAAGGTCTGAGGTCAGACACCATACTTGGATAACCTCAGACCCCTTAACACCATTAAGTGGTGACAAGGTCTGAGGTCAGACATCATACTTGGATGACCCCAGACCCTAATAACATCATTAAGTGGTGACAAGGTATGAGGTCAGACACCATACTTGGGTGACCTCAGACCCTTAACATCATTAATTTGGTGAAGAATTAATGAGGATAACATCTTAGGTGATGACCTTAGACCTTATAACATCATTAAGGTGACAAGGTCTTAGGTAAGACTATTGATTGAGTTTAAACAGATCATTGCAACAAGACTTCAGAGACATCACATGGCAAAGAAGCATTCAACAAACAAAACAAACGAAGTAAAAATCCTCCTCAGAGGTTGTCATCTAATTGTGATTCAAAAATATATATGCTGATAATATTCTTCAGAGATTACAACTAATGGGTTACAAAAGTATAAAGAAATTCATAAAATATCCTAAGGGTTAGAGGGGAGAGTGCTGGCGTCCTCTGCCTGATTCTGTTGGACGACGTTGGTCACCTCGTCCCTATCCTCTCTAGGGTTAGATCCATCAATTTCTGTACCATCTAGTGGTGCAGTCTCTGCAGGTGTAGTGACTTCCTCCTCCACCTCTTAAAGGGCTTGGGCAAGCTGAGGGTTAGCAAAACCCAGACCTATGAACTCAGAGGCCTTCAAACTTCCTGCCTCGTTCTCCTTAACAGTTGCCCATTTGATACTAGCTTTAATACCTCTTTCGAGGTACTCAAAGACGAAGCTCATGAATTCATCAGAGGCCTTATAATCAGCCAGTATCCCCTCAGAGGCATTTTCAAGGGCTGCCTTCATCACAGAGTCGACCTTTTACTGGAGAACATCGTCCTTTACCTTCAGAGCCCCATCATGGTCCTTTTTAAGTTTGGATATCTCTTTATCCAGCCCCTTCACCTTCTTCTCAGACTCATTAAATTCAGACTTTAGGCGGTCTACTTCGGCATTCAGAGTGCTTTGCACCTTCTAGGCCTCTTGACCCTTCTGGATGAGGGGTAACTTCCTCAGAGTCCAATTGGCGAGATGATGCATGGTAGCCAGGCCATGTAAATAATATGGTCGTGTATATGAGTTGAAATTCAAATAAGAGGTTACACTTTGAAGCTATACAGAAATCTGAAGTCATACCTGAATAGACATGTGGAGGCTGAACTCAATCAGCAGAGGTGTGTCCATAGACCTGCAAAAATATTTGTCAGCCTAGGTCATGGCAGAGCCGATAGCATCCAGTGCCTGTAGACTGTGGCCTATGATGCTGTCATTGATCTTCAGTTGCTCTATACGAGCCGCCAACGCATCTGCAGAGGATATGGGGATTGTAAAATCCCTGCCTTTCTTCTTCTGCCTCTGATCATCAGGGTCAGGGTTGGTAGCACCTCTCTTTTTTGTGTCCTGAGCCTTTTAGGTTGAAGGAGGAGGAGGAGCATTCAGACCTGCCTTCTTAGCAAGCTTCGTCAAACTCGGTGAAACCATATCCCAAAGCTCGTCTGATATCCCCTTTGGGCGCTCTGTAAAATAAAAAGGTCTGAGTTAGAGAGTCAGACATGCATGAACTCAGAGGTATAACTTGAATAAAAAACACTTACCAAACTCTATAAGAGGACTTCCCCCTAAACCAGTCTCAGAGAGGTAGTGGGGGGTCACCAGGTGTTCAAATTTAACGAGCAGACCATGCATCCCCTGATCCTGAAGGTCTTTGACCTTCTGAAGGTTTTGTAGGCTTAGACCAGGGTCGGCCTTGGCACACATTGTGACCTTACCCCATCTTATGGGCATTCGCGGCTCTAGTGTGGAAGAGGGGGCACATGGACTAAATTCCCATGGCCCTGAGGCAAAGAAATAACGAGGCTTCCAGTTGTGATTAGAAGTCTGAGTTATCTGGAGCATCTTCTTCTTAGGTTTTCGAGCTACAAAGTGGTGATAGCTCGAATGATTTTTGGCAGATGAAGGGACATAGCAACCCACAAAGACCTGGACTGGAAAGTCTGAGTGGTGAACAACCCTCCATAAGACGATGGCCCCAATTATTACCCTCCAAGCATTAGGTGACAACTGGTAGGGGGCCAAGTTGATGTAGGCTAGTATAGACCTAATGATGGGGTGGATGGGAAAATGAAATCCCAACTTGAACATCTGCTCGTACAAACAGATCTCACCTTCTCGGCCGTGGTAGGCCCTCTCTTCCCTCAGAGGTCTCCTGAGATTTATGGAGGGGCTGATGGAGTATAGGTATCTGAAGCAAAGAAGGTCGACCTCACTAACTGTACTCTCAATCTCGGTCGCCTCATAGACGTTGACATCACTCTCAACATCATCATCATCATTATCTAGCTCAACGTCGGGCGGAGCAAACGTTGGAGGGTTACTTGGGAAACTCTGAGCAAACTCAGCCCCTGTGACGGCCGATAGGGGAATGGCATCGAGTATTGGTGGAATAGCCACGCTTGGTTTGACAATCTCAAACTCTGAGGAAGAGGACAATGTACTTGAATTTTTATGAGACGAGACCCGACTGGAGACCTCTGCTTAATCAGGGACCTGATCTTGTTGATTTGAGAAGTCCATGGCCTCTTAGAAAGAGTCCACAGACATAGGGTCTGATGTGGAAGACTCAAACTAAGACATTGTTGAGGGTTCAACAGGTACCTCAGCTTGGTTAGCAGGTTATGATAGTTCATGGTATACTACCTTCAGAGGTGGGGGAAAGATAGGTCTGAGGGAGAATTCCTCTGACCTACGAGCTTCCTCCTGTGCTATTTCTATTTGCCTAATTTTCTCTAAAGTCTTCTCTCTGAGAGAAGGGAACTCCTCTAAGAGTTGGTAGAGGGGTTTGAGCATAAGAGGCAGACCCTACACTTACAACCCTCTTAAAACTATAAACAGGACTGGTTAATGGAATGATGCAACCTAAGGATCAAACTATCAAACCTAGAGCAAGAACAGTTCGCCTGAAAGTATGGAGACCTCACCGGAAATCTCCAAAACTCACCGAAAAACACAAAAGTAAAGTCAAAACAAGGAAAATGAAGAGAAAATAATGGCAGAGGATACCTGAAGACGAAATAATAGGAGAGAAGGAAGAGACTGCGAGAAATCACCACCAAAACGCTTCGAATCAAAGCTTTTCAAGAGAGAGAAAGTGCTGCTAAAATGAATCGCGCCAGGAAAGAGAAGTGAGAAAGAAATAGGGAAAATGGAGGTTTAAACCCTTAAATATGGATGAACGCTTCCCAAGGCCCATCATTGCCTTGGAAGCCCCAAAGGACGGCTGACATCACATGCTTTCCAGGCACCCCTCGCTTCAGCAATGGACAAGTGTCAAATGAACATTGGCACAAAGAAAGGCCTCGGAGGTGTAGAGATCCCACAGTCACCAGATCTCGCATGTAACTAAGGGCTGGGGGTGATTGATATGCCCTAAGTGTCACCTCGGCCGAGAGACATCAACCTCGGCCGAGGGCATGGACGACGTTGGAGGTGCCTTGAATCAGTGACTCGCTGCCTCGATCGTATTAGGGTCGGCCTAGGCCGACACCACTACCAACCTCTTCAAGGGGTCAGCAGTTCATCAACTCAATCGGGAATGGAAACCCCGACCGGGGGTAGGCCGAGGCTACAAGGAGACATACCACTACCAAGGTCAACCCCACCTGTGAATCGACCAATGTTCCAAGCACATACCAACCTAACCTCGACCCAGGACGACTTTAAGGCCTTACCTCGGCTTCACTTAAGCCGAGACCATAATGGCTCATCTCGGATAGGATGGGCAGCTAGACCTTACCAACCTCGGACTCTTCCAGGCCGAGCACTTATTGACATGTGTGGATAAGTACACGTGGACACAATTCAGTTATAACATATCATTCCCCTCACGTGGGGGGAATATTTCATCATCATTCTCTACATGTGACAGTGACAGATGTCTTCATCAGATTGGCTAGATCAATACACACATGCCCATTGCATGCATGGGGGGTACATTACACCCCCCAGGTACTATATATAGAGGTCATCCTCTACCTTGAAAAGGATCCAAAAATACAACCCTAGCTGAAACTCTATCTAGGTACACAGTAGAGAGAGAAAGCTTAAGAGATTGTATCTATGGCCATTAGCGCCCTCATATAGTGATACACATCACACACTTGCACAGTGGACGTATGCCTGATTGGCTGAAGAACTTATATTCCGGTGTTGATTCCTATTCTCCTCACCTCCTTCTACTCTATATACCTTTATACTGCCATTGTTAACACTGAATTGAGCTCATAAACACCTTGAAGGGTGGTGCAATTTCCTGCATCATCAATTAAATTGTGAAAAAAGAGTTGTACAAAACTTTATAGGAGTTAAATTTAATGTTTTTTCCTCCGATTGGAATGTTTCTTTCTATTCTTATTTGTGCATAAATTTATGTTGATGTTTGTGTTGGTGTTGGATTTTTTAAAGTTGAATGATTTTTTAATTTTATCATTTTTTAGTTCCACATCTTATGTTTGACAAATAGCGTAAATAAATTTAATATATATTTTTCTCTAGTTGGAATGTTTCTTTCTATTATTATTTGTGGTCTCTATAAATTTATATTGATGCTTGTATTGGTTGTGGGTTTTTTCGGGTTTTTAATTTTAATATGTTGTAGTTCTACATCTTATGTTTGACAAAAAGAGTAAATAATTTTAATGTATTCTGTTCCTGCTGGAATGTTTCTTTCTATTCTTATATGTGGTCTCTATAAATTTATGTTGATGTTTGTGTTGGTTGTGGGTTTTTTAGGGTTCTTTGGATAAGTTGAATGATTTTTTAATTTTAATATGTTGTAGTTCTACAATTTATATTTGACAACACGCGTAAATTAAAATAAGTCCCATATTGTTTTTTGTTTCAATTTTCAATTGAATTTACATGTGTTTTGAATTGTTTGTATTCTTTATTTATGACATTTAACTTATACTTTATTGTAGCATTTCGTATTTTTTTTGTCTTTCGTTTCTATTATAGTTAATTCGTAATAGTTATGGTTTACAAGACTATGCACGTCATGATTTTTTTTTATAAGTTTTGTATAAGCTTTAAGTGTACTGTTAAATAGTTTATTTCTGCAAAAGCTTCTTTAAAGTTGCTCAAAATCCATTAAAAGAAATGAAGACTTATTTGACACGTGAACGAAAGATAAAGGAAGATTTATATGAAACTATTATACGACTTCATCATAACACTCCATGGCCTTTCTCACAAATTGATGAATAAATTTTATGAATTGTTAACTCGGTAAAAAATTGAGGTTTTGCTTCTCTTTTATTATGTTTACCTTTTTGCATTTCAGATAATGCATACTTTATTAGTTAGTTGTTTTAAAAAATTGATCATGTTTCCTTTGATTAAATTCTCTGATTATTTGATTACGTATCTTTTGATTGATTTCATTCTTATAAATATTCAATCTAAACATACATTTGTGTCATTATTAGTTTTCTACAAAGTGTTATTAGTTATGTTCTGAATTGTCTAAGATAATATTATGTTCATTTTCATTATATAATTTAAATGTAGTATTTGTCATATATATATATATATATATATATATTCATGGCTAGATAATCAAATTAAAAATGTGTAAATATTTTCAATTTAGCATAATGATGAGCTTTTTCACATGTATTTATTTTTAAATTAAATAATATTTCAAACATTTTAAAACAATCATACATATTTTTTTAAAGCGCCTCGTGCAAGGTTAAAACCTAGTCCCAATTTATAATGGTGTATTTGATATAACTCCACCTTTTAATCCCTTGAACATAATCCTCAATAATTTGAGAGAACCCTAACACCGTTGATAAACTCATGGTTTTTAATTAGATATTACCCCCAAGAACTACTCTTAATTTAAACATATAATCAAGCTACCAAATGCCATCATTTTCCCCATATATCAAATCCTAAGTACGAACATACATAAAAAAACAAACACAATCATCTACATTCAAATTTCAACCTGAATCATCGGAAAAAAAATCCCGTTAAGAGGAATAGTCAGAGGTGATTTTGTGCAGACTAGAAAAAAAAAGTGGGTTCCTCGGTTTAAGAAAAAAATATCCGGAGGTGATTTTTGCGATTATGGGTTTTTGACAACAGGAGGCAATCTTGTCATGCGAGAGCTTTAAGAGAAATGGACCAAGATCTAAGTTGTCAAGTAAGGATTCTTGTATGAGTGAATTTGTGGGAGATTTTTCTTATCGGAGTCCCAATCCGAACCGTGAGGTGGAGGTTGGTGGAGGGGGACGTCGTCTCGGTACTGGTGAGGTGGCTTTGGGACAATATATTCAGATTTGTCAGCATTGGTCTGGATTTGATGGTTATGGTCATATAGAATAGTGATTCAAATGGTGATGGTTTTTTATCGTCGGTGGTTGGTATTTTAGTAGGAGAAAGAGAAGATGAATAATTAATCCTGACAAAAGGAGGAAGCTCAAATGGCAACACCGACAAATGATATTTCAAATGGAGGAAGCTCAAAGATGGATTTTGTCACCAACGGTTGGTATTTTCGGTAGGGCTAACCTTAAGAGATTCGGGAGAGGGTTTGAGTTAGAGCAATGAAGATGAGGGTATTTTGGTCCTAAAATATGATTGGGGTTAACTCTAATTGGTTTGAGTTAGAGGAATGAAGATGAGGGTATTTTGGTCCTAAAATATGATTGGGGTTAACTTTAATTATCAAGTATTGTATAGTTGACAAAGTTACAAGCCTGTTACGATTTTGGGGTTTATGTTTAAGGAATTATGAGAGTGGGGGTTATGTCAAATTCACCATCATAAAGTGGGGGTTATGTACACCTCCCCCCCCCCCCCCCCCCCCCCCAAAAAAAAATGGTCACTATGATGGTGGAACTAAAGTTACATTATACTTTATTCCATAATACCACAAGAGTTTTTTATATTTTTTTTGCTAAGGGTCACGACATAATATAAATAATTTTTCCACACTTAAATTGGACACCACCACCATTTTTCCTCTATAACCATTTTCTCATTCAAACCCTACACAAACTTCACCATCAAACTATAATCTTCACGTTATCAACAATGTTGAAACCACATTGAAACTAGGGTTTTTAACCATTTTCATCCACTGAAGTTATTATACGTAGGAACAAAACAAGTCATTTTTAAGTCGGGCCATGGTCCCCCTTAACTTTTAGAAAACTTCAAATAATGGCCCTTAAATTTTTATAGTATACTATTTTTATAGTTTACAAATAGTAAAATATCTATATTGCCTCCCCCCCCCAACATAAATTCCTAGTTTCATTACTGACACCATGGAAGGTGTTAACAACGGTTGCGACTACCCTAACACTAATGAAAATAACCAAAATAATCATTTTGAGGCCATTTTTACAGCACATATACGAGTTTTTTTTATAATTGAACTGTTTAAAAGCTTAACCCCTAAAATGAAGTTTTACAGTTGTTCGTCATCGGGGCCTCGAAGAAGATGATGATTTTTGGGGTGATTACCCCGAATCAAAGTTAAATTTTTTCTAAAAGAAAATTTTTCATTTGGGGACATTATCCGGAGTAAGGCCTTAATGATCGGTATGATATACTGAATAAAATGCATATATTCGGGATCTATGCCCCGAATGAAGGATTTTGAACCACTATATATTATTTTACTGAAAAAGTCTCATTCAGGCGTAACACCCCGCCTATTAAAATAATGGGTGGCCACCCCTTACTAAAATAAAACAAGAGTATCATATGTCCCATTCTTAGCATCAATGTCAAAGTTCAATTAATTACCAACCACCTATTAGTTTAACAAGCTATGCCAAGTTTTAATCTTGGATTTATAACCAGATAAAACCATTCAACATAAACTCATGCAGTAAACTATATAATCAATCATACCTGTAAAGAATCAAAATGCAGAAGTAAATTAAAACCAAGTACCGAATAAACCATCGGTTGATAAAACCCAATATAATCATCTGAACTGAATTAAATAAAACTGAAAATAAATAATTCTCATAACGGGACAACATGTCCAACTAATAATTGAAGAGAGATCCTAATCTAGGATTGAAATAATGGACGTGTCTACTCCAAATCCTACAAACCGCCACATTAGTTGCAACTACATGATCCCTGAAACAAGAGTTATCATTGGCGTCACTCTAGCAGGACACTTAAAAGCTTTTGAAAAATATTTAACAGGGGTCAGAGCCCAAAACCTATGAAAATATTTAGAAAGTGTATAAATTGCAACGATGAATATGTAAAGCAACTTTCTATATTTAAATTGGCAGCGCACTCACATGAGATAATCCTCGCCCCTCATGTAATGTTCGCACCTAATGTATACTCTTAACCCTCCTAATTATGTTACCCCGTCTAACTAGCCTTGCCAATAACATCAATGCAATACTACCCTGACCCGAATATAATGTCTACTCTTAGTTCATTAATTAGCTTTCACAATCGCTTAATTAATATCTCATTAAATTATCACTATTTAAGATATAACTTTACTCCAATTATTTTTCCACAATCACATTCGTTTGTTTACACCTGTATATATTTATTCTCATCTTTATATATGTAATAAATTCACACAATTTACTTTCACCCGTATATAATTATTCACATCTTTATATACGTAAACATTTCACACAAAGGTACACACACACACACACACACACACACACACACACACACACACACACACACACACACACACACACATATATATATATATATATATATATATATATATATATATATATATATATATATATATATATATATATATATATATATATATATTGCTATCAAGCTCCAGGATTGTTCTCCACATTCTGGACAAGCGGGTCGAAATCTCACCACCGAACCCAAAAATACATCAGAGGTGGCCATGGCCTTAAGTTCATGGTCATAACCATACCATATTATTCCAAAGGACTCCAAAACCTATATCACATGGTCGTGCACAAAACCTATGACCCAGGGAAACGGTATTACCTCCGCTGAGATTCGCCAGAGTGACCTCCCACAGCGCGCAACCTCCACCGATAACATATCCGCTAGGATGGATATGATATATATAATCATAAAGTTAGACTAATACGTGCCTATCTCCCAAAGAACTAGCCTAATTATTCCGAGTCTAGCTTGACTACAAAATACATAATCTCTTATTATTTTGATTACACACATAGATTATCAATTTTGAACACTAAGCCCTTCTCAACCGACCTGTATCCTTCGTTACCCGACTTTCCCCCGAGTTTATAAATCAAATATTTCATGCGTTGTTCATCCGAAACTCCCCTCCTACCTCACTCCATATTTTATCCTACAACTTCTCATATGTAATCCTTGTCTAAACTAAATTTCCCAATGTCATATTTCCATTAATGAACCTCCTAAAATTTCTCGGACTCCAAATTAATTTAGATAACAATTAAATAAAATAACTAGAAGTGGCAGGGGAACCGAACCTATTTGGCTAGGGGGCGAATCGGTTCACCTATGAAAATCTGCACATGAACCTGCTACAACTAATACGAGTTTTCCCCACTTTTTCGTTCCAAAGTGTTTCTAATCTTTATCCCAAGGTAAAATATCATAACCCCATCCACTACTAACATGAAAAGATGCATTAATTGTCTTGAATTCATCAAAACTAGATTAACCTATGGGATTTACGTCATTCTTGGTCCAGCATCACTCATGTCACAATTTCTGATAAAAATCCAAATTTCATGACCAAGGTTTCATCTTTTAAATTCAAGATAGTGTTTTTCCAATCGAGATCAATATATCTGACATTTATTCTGGATTTTTTCTGATCATGAACAATTTTCATGCGACTAGATCATAAGAATATAGTCATATTTATCGTTTTAAAATCTTCTTTTATTTTTCATATAAATCCCATCCCCAAAATTGGTTTATTTGTCTACCTCTTTTGATATAGATCATAATACTCAACAAAACATAAAGAAATTTTACACACTTGCTTTTGTATTCGTAATAGACGTGGATCTTCTTCTTTGTAGGGTGGATCAAGTCAAGAACTCCAATGACCGGCCTCCAATAAAGACGTCTTCAATATCCCTTGTGTTTTTCTCCCTCTTTTCTCCCCAAAAGGACTCTGTGACATTTTTATGTGTAAAGTGGCTGCGTCCGAGCCTAATATCTTATTTAAACCTCTTAATCTCGAATTTATGTTAACTCCTTAATATAAGATGACTTAAAAGCCCTCGAATAGGCCTAACTACTCTAAAAAGCTCTTGGTAACCAATCTCTATCCCCGGGTACTTGATTTTGACTATTTCAACTCTTATCAGATCAATCATGCACTCGAAATCACCATCCGAGTAACAAAAAATTATATTCTATTTCAACCTAAAAATAGCCTACCCAAATATTATGGTTGAGATATCGTCAATTTTCATCGTTATTACCCACTACGACGTACTAACAATTTATCGAATTTAATTTACTACTCATACTTAGTAAATTTTATTTCCACATAAATATTAATTTCTTTCTCACTAATTAATATTTATCGATTAAACAATATTATTATGAGCACGTGTATAATTAAAATGCTAAAAATAATAATTCAAAAATACGGGGGTTACATCAGGGTAATAGAATGAAACGCATATACTCGGGGCAATTATACCAAATGAAGTCTGAATTCAATTTTATAACAAAATAAATAGCTCAGGGAATCGATAGCAAAATATAAGGGTTGATCGGGATTGGGGTAGCGAAGGTACAATATACAAAGCTAGTTTTTTTTAAACACTTATGGCTTATCATAGGGTTCATTATAATGATTATGGGTTCTTTTTTCTTGTTTTTGAAGGTTTATAAATTATTAACATGTTTAGTTCCATAAAATTTATTCGTAAATAAGAGTAAATTAAAAGTTTGACACTACTAACACCATAAACCCTAGATTAAAGGTAATTTAGTGGTACCACTGAGATTTTGTGTAGTATGATGATTTAATGGTTGAAGTTTGAGTTTTTTTAATGTTGATCTTTGTATCTTTTGAGGTCTAGATGTTGAAAGGTTAAGTGGTTTAGAGGTTTAGATATTTGAGGAATTTTATAGAGGAGGGAAAGTCCAAAGTGAAGATTTTGAACTTTAAATACTTGGGTGCCCTTTGATGGTATTATGGCATGTGAAATGAGCTTATGTGATATTATATAGTTATTTTATCATGGTGGTATTATGTAGGGATGGTAGTTCGGGCCAACAGGTTGTGTTTGGGCCTGGATCGATACGATATGACTTCATTTTATCGGACACGAACGCAACATAACACGATGTCATGTTTTTGTTTCCTATCATGAATATGACCCATCAAGAACACAACCCAACACGACATGATATGAATATCATGATAAATTAATTTGGTGCCAATTAGCACGATTCAACATGACCTGACACGATAACCCGCTTATTTTTTTATATATAAATATTAGTTTTTTAATTTTATATTACATGAAATATTTTAATTATTAAGGGATGGTAATCAGGCCAAATTGAGTTTCTTAATCAGTTTGTACTCTATCCAAAACGGGCCAATTTCGGGCCAAACTTATGGCACGAACATGACACGACCCGTTATTAGGCCAAACCTATAGCACGAACACGACACGACCCGCCATTGGGCCAGAATATCCTAGCTTGAACACGACAACCGGTGTTGAATTCGTGCCAATTTTGTGTTGTGTTGTGTCGTGTCATATTTTCGTGTCGTGTAAAAAATTGTCACCCCTAGTATTATGGAATTATTTTTGGGGTGCCCTTAGCGCCCACCATGACGATTATCTTCACCTAAACGTATGTTGCCAAACCTTATTACTAGTTAGCTTAACCTCTTCTCACTTTAACCTTATTGGTACTTAACTTAGATATGTATCTCATTTATATAGAGAGTGTAAATGTGCAAGCAAATACAATAAGCTAAAAACTCACCTTCAATAATACGTTGTTAGGAATATTTAATTGAATAATTAATCTCGTAATTATGCAAATCTGAAATTACTTAATGTGGTCCACATGAGAAAACATATTTTATTTAGAGTCCTTTATATAAGTCATCGGGATTTTAAATAAATTAAGTGAGTTAGTTTCCTAATTCAAGTCTAACTATAATAAATAGTAGAATTATGGTTTAACTATAAAATTCATGTTCTCTCTAACCTTATATATAGTAGGTTATTCTCCATCAAATAATATGCGTTAAACACACAATATATTAGCCTAGATAGAGAAAATTTTGAAATTCCAAATAATTTCATTTTTCTATCAAATAAGAGGGATTTACTGGAGCAATTAATAAAGAACTTAAGAGCCGAAGTAGGAGAAAGTTTTACAATTACTCAATGTAATTTTTATTTAGCTTATCCCATTACACATACAGTACACCATCATGACTGCTTCTACATATTCAAAGACAAAGTTGAAGACTTTTAAAAGATTGAAGAATCTTTCATCTCAACAACATTCAGAAGAGTTATGGTTGCTTTGGTAAAGCCTTTATTTCTTCATATTTTTTTTTATCTTTTAAGAGTTAGTATTTCAAAATGGTTTAAAGTATTTTTATAAAGAAAAAATTAAAAATCTCATTGTAACACCTTGTATTTTTGGGCATTTATTAGTTAATTAATTGGATAAATTTTAAATTACTTATGTGTCGCAATTTCATTTAATTAATATTTGCGGGATTTAAATTTACTAGTGAATAGTAATAATGTACTAAGTTAATAAGTGAATATTAACTTTTAGTAAAATAATTCGAATGGCAATTCTGAGTGCACGGTTGAGTTCGGATGGGTCAAAATAGTTGAAAAAGAGTACCCGTGTGTAGTAAATAGGTCTTGGGGCATTTTTAGGCATAACCAAGCTCGCATAGCGGTGTTTGGGCCCTTTTAATAAAGCCCACAAGTCTAAAAGAGGAATTCACTTAATGAACCCTAAAAGTAAGAGGGTGTAACAACCATAACTCATTTATGAAATCCTAATCAAGTAGAGGACAAAAGAGGGAGCAATTGGAGAAACCTTGGGAGCCTAAATCAAGAACAAGTGTGGAAATTCTTCATCAAATCATGATTTATAGCAAAGAGATTTAGACCCTACAAAACCTATAAGGTAAGTGGTTAAACTTGATATTAAATTAATTACAGATTTCAATTCATATCATAGTTGGTGTGATAAGAATATATGGTTTTTGGGTTAGTTTGATATCTAAAGTTGGGTTTCAATAAATTTAGATTTAAAATCTTTAGAGGATTTGGAAATTTGATTTATTAACCTTCAATCTGTGTGGGTGTTTAATTAAGATTCGGGGATCTTGAAATCTTAGGTTTGATGTTAATTTATAAGGGTTACTGTATAGTATATCTGGGCAGAAGGTATTTAAAATCGTGTTAGTGGCGGATCTGTTTGAGCAGCGAATGAGGAAGGGAGAAACTAGGGTGATTCGAACGACTTGAATACCGTTCAAGCGACAGCCACCGTCGTTCAAACGATAGGCCAGTCGTTCGAATGAGATGGCATATTCAACAGGTTTTCCCCTTCCCTTGTTTTGGACCCGGGATTATATTTTAAAGGTTATAGTTATGGGGCTTGGTTTTTTGTGGGATGTTTTTAAGGGTTACAGTTATGGGGACTTGGTTTTTTATAGAAATTTTAATGGAACAATTAGGAAATAATCCAAAGGGGAAAATTAAGGTTGAAATTGAGTAATTTGAAAACCTTAGGTTAATAAGTGTGCAATACTTATCAAGGAGAATTTTGAATAATAAATTATGAATATTGTATTTTCGGGCCAAGTGAGCGAGCCCGGATATATTGGTTGAGCGATGCCAAGATAATAAATTAATTAATGTGGGATTAATTAAATTTGAGTAGGAATATAGACTCAAGTATAATTTGGGCTAGTGCTACGGGTTTTGTGCAGGGTATAACTGGGATTAAATTTAATTTATATATATACGGTAGTGTGGTAGTATTTATATATATTATGTGTCCTTAAATATCGGTGATTTGATATTTGATAAAAGCATACCCCTCTAGTGCTATCATAGGAGGTTGCGCGGAGTGGGTGAATCCCCTGGCTTGAGGAGCAGGGTGAGTATAGTCCTCAGGTCATAGCGTCCGTAGTTAGGGGTGAGACGTCTTGGGTATGATTCGTCTCATTTCCGGAGGGAACTATGACTGCCTCCCTTGCGTTTATTTTGTTTCATTAACTCGGGGAGCTAACCGTGTCAGGGTGTCCGGGTGAATGAGTATACCTGAATTGATAGCATTGTAGAGAACATCCGGTGAGTGTCTATTCGGGTGGATGGTTATATATTGACGGCATGCGTGTGAATGTTGTAATATGATGATACATATATATGGTGCAGATAATTATATACGGGTAAAATACATGATGTGAATTATATTAATTATATAAATAACTCGTGAGAATGTTATATGATCTCAAACGAAAATAATGATTAGTTAAGTTAAGGTGATATATGACTTATAAATCATATATTAAACATACTCGGGTTAGAGTAGGGTGACAGGAAGGAAGTATATAACAAGAACTAGTTACGGAGTAGATGGCTAGGTGGGTTATATAGAAAAATGGTAGGTGTGTACATTAGTTGAGGGGTGAGTCGGTCCTCAAGAGAGTGCGACACTAGCTTAAATATGAAGAGCATTCATGAATTTTAATTTACTGCAATTTAATCCACTTGCTAAATATTTTCAAAATGTTTTGGGTTCTAACCCTTGCTATCAAATATTTTTAAAACCCTTTTAGGTGTCCGACCACAGGGGCCGCACCAGACTTGATCTTATTCCAGGGTACATAGCTGCAGTATTTGTGGGTTCTACATGAGTTGTACTAGATGCCTCTCTTATTCACTCTTAGATAGGGATAGTATCTCAGTTGTACTTTGGAGCATATTGCTAATGGCAGTTGTATATTTTATTTCAGTTCAGATTGTATTGGCTATATTTTCTATGTATTTGATTTATTTTGGTTTAGTTATTTTTAGTCGATGTTTATTCGACTAGCACTTGTTTCAGATATTTGTGATATGCTCGGGCTCTTTTATATTGTGATGGTTATATTATGTCTCTAGTTGTACTTAATGACTTGGCTATTTAAAAGATAAAATTTTGACATCGGCTTAATTAATCAATAAGTGGTTAGTAATTAATAAGTTTTTTAACAGTGATGCTAAGAATGAACCTGATGGAGATACTGTTTAATTTGATAAAGTCTTGATCACTCGGTATTTAATTAGGCAGGGTGTCACACTCGTTGGGTCGTTAGAGCGAGTTTGCCTTTTTTTCGAATGAGGTACGCGAGGTTGTCAAAATGAGGTTCCCACGATCGAACGAGACAATTTTTCGTCTTTCACTGGAATGTCATTCAATAGGTCATTGGAAGCTGGTTCAAATGAAAATGGGTACACCGTTTGAACGAGGTACCAATTCGTTCGAACGAGTGTGCGAATATTTTTTTTAATTAAATCTAATCCAAATATCTTATGTTTATCCTTTTATAACAAACTTCCTTATTAAAAGAGATGTGAGATTAGAGTCTTGAAGAACTCTTTTGCAAGCTTTACCACACCCTTGTAGAGTTCCATTTGTGATCAAACTCTTCCAATTTTCATCAAACCCCTAGATATCACTTTATCAAGTCAGGAAGAACATAATCCTTGTTAAAGAACCTCTGTAGAGTTCATCTCTAACCTAAATTATAGAGCAGAGGCTCCACGACTGAAGAAGAAAGTTGATCGGTGGATATAGAATGAAGACCGCTTCCTGTGGGCGGTGTTGTGACGTTACGGTAGAAGATTTGAAGAACTGTGCATCATACTTAATGAGCTATGTACTTTGTAATTTGTATTGTGTCTGTCGAATCTTGTATAGTGCTGAATTAAAGGTTTGGCCCGAAATGAATTTTTCCTACTTCTTCGTGTATTTGCGTGCTTATTTTTCTAAATTTAATTTGGACTAATCTTTGCATGCACAATAAATTAATTCAAAGATAGATATTGGTAAAATTAAATTTGTGTGTGTTTGGCCTGATATACGAATCATTCCATAGAATCCCTGCTTTCTTAAATTGGTATCAGAGCGGGTTACACTAAAATATCACGTGATCTTGATTTTTACGGATTTTTTTTGAGATACCAATTTTATCAAATTGGTATCAGAGCAGGTTGCACTAAAATATTATGTGATCCTTTTTACAAAATTGTTTTGGATATCAATTATTTAAATTATTGATCTTTATAAATTTAGATTTTACGGATAATTTGTACAATAGGATGCTAATTTTTATGGGTCAAATTATGCATACTGAAAATCCAAGATGAGGTCTGCCTTAAAATCTATTGATAAAAAGTCTGGCTTGTATGTGAAAGAGGGTGGACACCACCCACGTGACCAATGACAATGTCGGAAGTCTTAAACCCGTTAGTGCTTCTCGCGGTTTAAGTTCTATTGCTGGAGCCGTCACCCCTGACGAGTTCCACTACATCATGACGTGCACCACGTCTAAGGAAGCTTGGGATACCCCATAGCTCTCTCATGCGTGGACCAATGCTATGAAAGCATATAAGCTTCAAAACCTCACCACACAGTTTTAGACTATTACCATGCGAGAGTCCAAGTCTTTCGATGAGTTTTATGCACGTTTGTCAGACATAGTCAATTCTAGTGTTAATTTGGGTGAGAAAATTGCTGAGATGAGAGTTGTGAAAAATATTTTGAGATACCTATCACCCCGTTTTATCCCTAAAGTTACTATTTTGAATTCTTTGGGAATTTTAGATACTCTTAGGTTAGAAGAACTCGTAGGAGACCTTCAAACTTATAAAATCAATATTTTTTCCGAAACTAAAAAGAAATAAAAGATAATGATTTATTTGAAAATTCAAGCTAAAAAGAAGAAAGAAAAGGTTTTTGATTTTGATTTTGAGTCTGAGTTTGATTTTGAGCTTGATGATTTAGCCTTATTTTCAAAGAAATTCTCAAATTTAATAAAGAAAATTCTTCTAAAGAAAATATCTTTGGGAAAAATAAAAATGAGAATGAGGGCAAGAGTGTTTATGAGGAAGATAAAGTTAGATGCTATGAATGTGAGGGAAAAGGGAATAAGGAATATGAATTTCCCACTAGGCTAAAGAAACAAGGCAATAAAGTTGCATTTAAGGTCACTTTTAGCGATAGTGAAGTCAAGTCGGTGGATTCTGGGGATGAATCACCACATGAAACGTGTCTTGCATTCATGGCCAGTCATGTGAGTACTTCTAGTTTGTCCCAGGCCGATGAGGACATTTATAAATGTGAGATCCTCGATGAAGATTCGAATCGTTTTGGAGAGAGTGAGAGTGTGGATGAGAATTTGGGTGAGAGATAAGGTGGACTCCAAAAATCCTTTAGTGATCCTTACACCGAGACTTTAAAAAAGAAAAAGCTTAACAAAAATGTGTCTCTTAGGGTGTTAGATTTAGAGAAAGAGGTGAAAGTTTTGAGAGAGTGTGAAGCATCAGTTGAGAGTGCGTTATCTCGATCTTAATGGATAGTTTATATAATTAAGTGTCCGACACACAACAATCCAAATTTTATCTTATTATCTTAATAAAGCAACTAGGTGACAAAATGGATAAAATTAAGCATGCAAACACGACAAGGCAATTTAAGGAAAAATCCCCTTACGGGTAAAACCTTTTTTCATTCAGCACTTTAGAGAGCTTACAAAACTATCGACTTACAGACTACTTGATAATAGCCACAAGTATAATGCGCAGTGCCTAGCAAATATCTAAATAATATGACTCCGTCCAGAGTTATCCTCATGTGTCCTTCCACGCTCGGTATCCATAGATCAACCTTTGTTGTCAATAATGAATTCCCTCGAGAATCACAAGATCAGTTGTGAAGAAATCTCTCCACAAGAGTTGTATGCAAGATACAAGCTATAGGGTTTAAAATTGATTCACTCAAATAAATTATGGGGATGATGATTTGTGAATCAAAAAAGGTTTTCTTAAAATGAAAGGTTGAAAACTTTTGCAAAGAATTTGCAGAATTAGTTATTGCAAAAGTCTTAATGAAATCAAACACAAAACAAGTATTTATAGGATGTTCACAAATTTTGAGGTGGTGTTGTCGTTCAAACGAAAATTCCCTATCGTTCTACAAGATCATCATCTCGTTCGAATGAGACATGTCTTCTTTTTAACGACATCCAAAAAATCAAAACAGTGTGCCCTCGGGAGATGTTCGATTAAAGAAACCTTCTAACGAACCCTTCTAAGGAGATACCAATCTCGTTTGAACAAGATTACCATCTCGTTTGAATGAGATACATGAACAAAAATTATTTTTGAATCCAGAAAAAATTACCTCAATTTTTTTAAAGAAAAAATCCTGTTTCTAATTTTAATAAAAACGAGCACCCCAAAATAAATTTAAGGAATAAATTCAAACACTAAAGCATTATACCTTCAAAGTATGGAGATGCTCAAACGTTGAAGATGTTGGATCTTGGACTTCATCTTGGCTCAAATCAATCGGTAATGGGATATGCCAAAAATATAAGTATAAGATATTTGAGCAATTAAATAAAATATGCTCTTAAAAATCTTACCCTTTTTGGCTATTCTGGTACAAATATAAAACCCAAAACCAAATAAATCCCCTATGATGAATACAATATCCTAGTACCCTCCCAACCCTAAAATGGATAGGTTTGTGATAGAGTTGTCTTCAAATCAAAGTGTTCAAATCTCCTTTAAATCTCCACTTCTCTTAGTCTCTTCATCTTCATTGAGTGTAATCCAAATATAATTTTCAAAAGTCCTACACATATGAAACAAAGGTAATACCCCTTGATGCATCGAGTTGAAATATATCAAATAACATGCATAATGATTTTTCTCCCCCATAAATAAAAATCTCTAGTAATTTATTCTCCATCTTTAATTTTGTTTGAAATAGAAGAGGAGTAAAAACTAATCATGAAACATATAGGTAACATCACAAAAAATAATAATATATCATCACAAAAATATATCAAATAAGCGTAAAAGAAGGGTTAATTCAGTAAATTCACACTTTGGGATTTTTGTCCAAAGTCTTCACAGAAGTTGAAACTCTCGGGCTGATACGACGCAAATATTGCGCATTTCACCCGTTACCCTACGCGTTATTAGCCCCCTCGGGTATCTTAATCCCTATATTTATGCTCGTTAACCAGAAAACCTCGGATTTCTATGTTAACATGTTTTGCAGGGGTTAATTGAGCTTTTGTAGGTGTTTGGATGCTTAGTATGAAGTTCGGATGCATTCCGGCGAAGTTCCGTACACAACCGCACGTTCGATGGCATTTTAGTCTTTTCACAGCTTGGGTACCTGGCCCGACATCTCATGGAAGTTGTATACCTCCTCGCTAGCTTCGCGTGGTCGTGAACGGTGCGCGATTCCGATACATAACGAAGAAGTTACGACGTTTCTTGCGGAGGAAATACAAGAAAGCAAAAGAGGAAAAGAGAAGAAGAAGAAAAGAAGCAGGGGCTGCTGCTGCCGAAATTCTGCCCTACTTGATCGATCGATCGACGCTTCTGGTCGATCGATCGACCTTTCAGGATTGTCGATATTTTCCCTTGATCGATCGATCGACCAAAGGGGTCGATCGATCGATCCCCTATTTTTCTGCAGATATTTTCTTTTCTTTTCTTTCTTCTTTATTTTTATTCCAACTTACTATATAAGCCAAATTTTGGTTTTGTATTATGGAGACCAGCCCTTATACGATTTTAGCTCAGTTTAGTTAGGGTTGGAGGGTTTTTGATTGGTTCTTCTTCTTCCTCTCTTGGATTGACACACTAATTGGTTGTAAGATTGACTATTCATCTTCCCTCTCCTTTAATCTAGTTGTATTTCATTCTTTATTTGCTTTCTAGATAATTTCCATGCTTTGTAATTAGGTTTTCTTGCTTTAATTTATTGCTTTCTTAGTTAATTAGTGTAATTTAGTTTAATCATGCTTAGTCCCTAGATAAATAGGGTCGGGATTGCATTTCCGCCATTTTCGGGTTCGGACCTCGAAATTTAGGGTTTCGTGTAAAATCGCATTTAATTTAAACCTCGCGTATTAAAGTCGGATTATTATGCGTTTAACTTTATTTGTCATGCAACGTTAGTGTTTATAGCGATTATCCGAATTTAATCCGCGTGTGACCATTTTCAGTTAAATGTTTTATCTCGCAACTTTGGGTTAAATTCCTTCTTGCCTGATGTTTATGCTTAATTGAAAATGCTCGATTAAATTGCTTTCGAGCCTTAATTCTAATTAGTAGTTGTTTCAATCCGTTTGGTGGAATGCGATCCCGATCATCACTTTCCTTTACTTTAGAGTTAACTTCTTTTTTCTTTTGTCACGACAACCACCCATTCACCTTTTCTTTTATTTATTTTACACTTTTATTCCTGAAGTAATTAAAACAATTAAAGTCTAAAATTCAATCACTCCCTGTGGATTTACGATACCCGACTTACCGCTGTACTTGCTTGTCAAGTGTAGTAGTAGCTTAGGTTTATATCTTTTGTATCGCGGCGGTGAAACACACGACGACTGTGTCCTCACACGAACACACTTTTCCGCCCGGTCACTAAAATGGCGCCGTTGCCGGGGAGTGTGTTTTAGATAGTAATTGTTTTATTATTTCGTAGTATTTTTCCTTTCCTATTTGTATTCTTTCTTTTAACCTTTCTTGCAGGATTTGCATACTTGAGCGCTAAGGAACTTTGATTCGCAGTTGCTCACTTTCTTGACCGGATTCTCCATCTACAAACAACGAGGTAATCATGTCCTACTATTATGGTTATTACGGTTATTCTAATGATTCATACTTTGGGGATAGTTTTCAAGTTTTCCATTTTCAAGATTTTCTTGAAAATGAAAGACTTGAAAACATTTATCGGAATGAAAATCGTTATTGGGAGCTTGAGTTGGATTCATTATTCGAATCCAATGACGATTCTCATTTCATTACTTTCGAAGACGAGTTTCAACCAAATGAGGAGTTCGAGGCTCTTGAGCCGAGGAAGCCTACTTTGGAAGAAACTTTGCTTCTTTACTCCCAAGGTTTGGAAAGCCTAAATGATGCTGGAATGAGACTTGGTGCACTTTGCGATGAGATGAATTCTTATGCACAAAACAACGAGGAGGTGGAAACTTGTGTTTCACCTCAATTTTTCAAAGAATTTCTCATCGAGTGTGCATCTTTCTCCCCCAAAATTCAATCTCCTTCCGACGATGAGTCTATTGAGATTGAATTTGTTTCATCACCATATTCATTTTCCGTGATCGAACCATTAGAATTACCGGTTGATTCCTGTGAGTCGGTAGAAACTTTTGAAACTTCTACACTTTTTGCCGACGAGGACTCTTTGTCGACTTTGTTTGCTACGATGGAACCTATCCCCGTGTGTGCACTATCTCCCATTCCACTTGAAAAACCTTTGGGAGATGAGTCGATTTTTCTTGGACCTCAAGTTTACCTTTCCCCCTTATTATCCACATCCCCCATCGTCCGCCCAAAATTTCAAATTGGCGATGGTTCACTTTTTTCACCACCCACATGCCTTCCGTTGTTCAAACGGAATTCTTATTTTTCGGGAGGCATGTTCACTTTGGAGGGTCCACCATTGATCTTTCAAAGTCAAATCCCTTTTTGGGTGGACCCTCAACTATTTAGACTTCTAGTGTATAGTTAGTGTGAAGCCTAAATAGTAGGTTGTAAATAGTTAGCTTTTTAATTTTCTTTCTTTCCTATTTTTCTTTCCTTTTAATTTAGTCTAGTGTAATTAGTTAACTTTTTATTATTTGTTTTTTCTATGCTCGGTACTAACTTGTTTTGTAGATTCCTTTGGACTCATGCTTATGGAGATCGCTCCAATTTTGGGTAATATCATTCTTTTCCTCTCTTTGTGTTGTGTTCTTAATGCGCATTGAGGACAATGCAACATTTAAGTTAGGGGGTGTAGGATATTCTATCCATGTCATGTGTAGTCCATGGATTTGCTTACTTGTTAGTTACTAAGTATGCTTTTTTGTGAAAAATTTGAAAATTTTCAAAAATATTTTCTTTCTTTTTTCTCCTTTGTTGGGCATTTTGCCTTGTTTCCGATGATAAATTTCAATAATTTCCCGATCCAATAGACAACTCAATGATGCATGTTCTCGATTTTAGAAGTTATTAGACTTTAGTCCTCAAATCATTGATATTGTGAATAACTTCATGAATTAAACTTTATCCCATGAGCATATGCACTTTTCATGTTCTATTGATTTGGTTTAAGATTTTTATAACTCGGAAATCTTTTGTTGCATTGTATATACTTACACCGAGTAAGCTTTGTACCTTTCGTCGTTTGTGAGTGTTATACACTATTCTTTCCTCTTTGAAAACGTTACAGTCGTTGGTAATCTCACTAATCTTGCATTTGACCGTTCATTAATTGAGTTCATACTTGAAATGTGTTACTTGATCATGATTTTCATATATTATTTTGACTTGAGAATTGCGTAAGCTTTGTGAAATGATCATAGGCCCTCTTTCTTATATCACCCATATTAGCCTTGACCTCACCCTTATATGTTTTCCCTAGTCAACCCCTTTGTGCCTAAATACTAGCCTTTCGTTTCATTACCCAAAATCCCATAACCAACTCCAAATTGGAGTTATATACCATACATACACTTTCCATACCTTTGTTTGGAATGTTACTTGGGATTGAATGATGTTGTTAAGATGTCGGTTGCATTTTAGGCATATGAGAGTTTGATAAGCAAAGAAAAGAAAGTAGTGAAAAAGTGAAGAAAAAGAGAAAGCAAAAAGAAAAAGAAAACAAAAGAAAACATGAGAAAAAGAAGAAAAGAAAAAGAAAAAGAAAGTTGTTTATAGTGTTTGTTGTGTTCAATAAGCTTTGATTACTTCCCCGATGATATATCTAATGCCGTTTTGGAACTTGTTTTTCCAATTTTGTTATTGCCCGCATCCTTCCCATTATTCCAAGTTTTCATCCCGAACACTTTGAATCCGTACATACATTCCTTCATTTCGTACCCTAGCCATACCTACATCATAACCCTATTAAAGTCCTATGTGATCTTAGGGTGCATTTAATTTAAAAGTCATAATAGTTTTGATAATCTGTGAAAATGCATTTCGCCTCTTTTAGTGTGCGGTATCCTTTCATTGAGATTACAGTTTTTCAGTTTTTATACAGCGTTCTTATTCTGCGACATGTGTGCGGCCTAGTTTTCATTTACATTTACTCTTTATGCCCGCATGTTCCGTGTGTTACCTCCCATTTCGAGTGATTTCATTTGTTGAGTGTAATTCCCGTGAGGATTGAATACATGCTTGCCTTTATGTTTATCCGATTTATTTAAGTTTTTGCCAAATCACACTGTGCATTTGCTCTCCCCCTCCCACTTTTAAAGTTTCAATTCTACGAGGTGCATTCAACCTGTTAATAACAACGGACTTTTGTTTGAATTCGTTCAATATGCTAATAGCATATTTGAAATCTTTTTCGTTGTTGTTGAGTTTGTCGCATGTTAGGTTGGGCATATTTTGAGGAAACCATGTGATGTTTGTGGGTATCATCCCTAAAAACCCTCACGAGACGACACTCGTCCACTAGGGTAACCTAGGGGTTTAACGGCTTATTGCATATGCTAAATGCAATCGTTCGCCCGCGAAAGTGGCCATATCTTTTTATTGCGTTTATACCATACTTTTGTTCTTTCTCCTTCTTTTGGTTTGCTTGTAGTTCTTGTTGTTTCCCATTTCATTGCTAGGGACTAGCAATGTGTAAGTTAGGGGGTGTGATACGACGCAAATATTGCGTATTTCACCCGTTAACCTACGCGTTATTAGCCCCCTCGGGTATCTTAATCCCTATATTTATGCTCGTTAACCAGACAACCTTGGATTTCTATGTTAACATGTTTTGCGGGGGTTAATTGAGCTTTTGTAGGTGTTTGGATGCTTAGTATGAAGTTCGGATGCATTCCGACGAAGTTCCGTACACAACCGCACGTTCGAGGGCATTTTAGTCTTTCCACAGCTTGGGTACCTGGCCCAACATCTCACGGAAGTTGTATCCCTCCTTGCTAGCTTCGCGTGGCCGCAAACGGTGCGCGATTCCGATACATAACGAAGAAGTTACGGCGTTTCTTGCGGAGGAAATACAAGAAAGCAAAAGAGGAAAAGAGAAGAAGAAGAAAAGAAGCAGGGGCTGCTGCTGCCGAAATTCTGCCCTGCTTGATCGATCGATCGACGCTTCTGGTCGATCGATCGACCTTTCAGGATTGTCGATATTTTCCCTTGATCGATCGATCGACCAAAGGGGTCGATCGATCGATCCCCTGTTTTTCTGCAGATATTTTCTTTTCTTTTCTTTCTTCTTTATTTTTATTCCAACTTACTATATAAGCCAAATTTTGGTTTTGTATTATGGAGACCAACCCTTATACGATTTTAGCTCAGTTTAGTTAGGGTTGGAGGGTTTTTGATTGGTTCTTCTTCTTCCTCTCTTGGATTGACACACTAATTGGTTGTAAGATTGACTATTCATCTTCCCTCTCCTTTAATCTAGTTGTATTTCATTCTTTATTTTCTTTCTAGATAATTTCCATGCTTTGTAATTAGGTTTTCTTGCTTTAATTTATTGCTTTCTTAGTTAATTAGTGTAATTTAGTTTAATCATGCTTAGTCCCTAGATAAATAGGGTCGGGATTGCATTTCCGCCATTTTTCGGGTTCGGACCTCGAAATTTAGGGTTTCGTGTAAAATCGCATTTAATTGAAACCTCGCGTATTAAAGTCGGATTATTATGCGTTTAACTTTCTTTGTCATGCAACGTTAGTGTTTATAGCGATTATCCGAATTTAATCCGCGTGTGACCATTTTCAGTTAAATGTTTTATCTCGCAACTTTGGGTTAAATTCCTTCTTGCGTG
Organism: Sambucus nigra; assembly: GCA_949130495.1. Classification (NCBI taxonomy): domain Eukaryota; kingdom Viridiplantae; phylum Streptophyta; class Magnoliopsida; order Dipsacales; family Adoxaceae; genus Sambucus; species Sambucus nigra. Next base: position 375,636,271 of record OX422221.1, read on the forward strand.
ATGTTTATGCTTAATTGAAAATGCTCGATTAAATTGCTTTCGAGCCTTAATTCTAATTAGTAGTTGTTTCGATCCGTTTGGTGGAATGCGATCCCGATCCTCGCTTTACTTTAATTTAGCGTAACTTATTCTTTTCTTTTGTCACCATAACCACCCTTTCACCTTTTCATTTATTTATTTTACACTTTTATTCCTGAAGTAATTAAACAATTAACATCTAAAATTCAATCACTCCCTGTGGATTTCTTACGATACCCGACTTACCGCTGTACTTGCTTGTCAAGTGTAGTTGTAGCTTAGGTTTATATCTTTTGTATCGCGGTGGTGAAACACACGACGACTGTGTCCTCACACGAACACACTTTTTCCGCCCGTTCATGGGCCAAGCTTCATGTGGCTGTAAACGGTGCGCAAATTCGAGTCCTATCAAAGATTATACGGGCCTTTGATCGGAGTAAGGAATATAATTAAATTACAAAAAGGAAAACATGTTAATAAAAGACCACCATGTCCTTGCCCCATATTTGAAACAACAGGTCTTTGTCCATTTGTGAAAGTCTTTGGGCCAAACACGGTTTGAATATGGGAAGCATAGAGGAGTCATGGGTTGGAACTATAGTCACCGGCGGTCGATCGGCCTCTCACCGGCGGTCGATCAGATTTTTCAATTTTGCCTTGATTTGTATGCAATGGGTTTAGTAGCAGCAGTTGGGCGACCAGACACCACCCCCGGTCGACCGGTCCTTCCCTTTTTGCCTTGAGATGTTGACAATGGGCTTTTCTCCTCCCGACAGTCGACCATCCATAGGCCACTGGTCTACTGAGCTTCTCCTTTTTCCGGCGATACCTGTTTGCCTTTGTTTTGCTTTTCTTTTTCCCTTTTTCTTTTATTGTTTATTTGTAACTTAGTATAAAAGGAGACCTTTGTTTATTTTGTAAAATATCTTCTTTTCTCTCTTTTCTTAGTTTAGTTTTAGGGTTTACACATTTGGGGGATTTTATTGGAGATCACCCCTCTTCTCCATTTTTGTGGGTAATACCCATTTATGTAAGCGTCACTTTACTAAAAAAAAATCTAGTTTTTTTCTCTTCCTTTTAGTTTAGTTCCTAGGGTTAGAACTATTTGGGGTTTTTTGTGGATACAACCCCTCTACTCTATTTTCTTGTTGGGTTTTCACCAATTAATGTAAGCGTGTACTATTTGTTGTCTTCTCTCTTATGTATATGCGTTGCTCCTTTATTTTTCATGCTTTGTATTTAATTTCCATGCCTAGATAATTGTTGTATTTAATTTATTCTTGTTAGCTTTAATGAATTAGTTGTCTTAACTTAGTTTATTTATGTATTTCATCATGCTTAGTGGCTAATTTAAATTAGGTTGTTTTGAATTGAACTCACCTAAGGTTGATTTGGTTACGTTGCTATGGTGATGGGTTTACATGAGTTTAGTTTGATTGGGTTGTCCTTGTTATTACGCCTACAAGATTTAACGGGGTATATCACGTATGCTCCGTATTTATGACCTTGCGTGTGTAATTTATGGGGGTATTATTAACATTAAAATCATAGTAGGCTTTTATGCAAATTTAGGGGTGTGACAACTCTTGATTTAATTAATTGACGAAACGAGATTCAATCTTAATATCTTGTGAACCCAAGTAACCATTTATACCAATTAACTCGGGGTGAGGGATATCTATCGTAACCTATAGTTTTTATTCCTTTTGTTAATCTAGTTTAAATACACTCACCTAGTTATCTTTTCCTTTTTTATTAAAATTACCTTTTACACTTTTATTTTAGAAGTATTAAATTAGTATAATTCTAGAAACATGTCTCTGTGGATTTTTGATACCCGGACTGGCCGCTATAATCCCTTAAAAGTGTGTAGTCATAGTTTAGATTTTTGTATTGACTTAGTGAGCCGAATATAATAAACGACCGTCATGTAGGTGACTCTTGCGCCGCGGCAATACCCTCTCGATTAAAATGATCGTGTGGCCCAAAATCGTCATAATCATTCTCAAAATGCCCGTTGTCGGGGACTTGTTAATTTTAAAACTTAATCGATTTAGTGTTTCGTAATATTTTCTTTCTGTTTGTATTTTTTGTTAACAAAATTTTATAGGACTTCTACATTTGAGCGCCAAGAAACGCTTGAATTTTTTTCGGCCGCGCATCACTTTGTGGAATTTTCCATCTTGAGCTTTCTTTGGGGTAAGCACTTTATACTCCAATTCTTTTAGTAATCGTAATGATAATTATCAAAATCCCCCTCCACTTATGTCTTTTGGTCAATACTTACAAATCCAAAAAAATGCATATTCTAAAATGTCTTTGGGTGAGTATTACGAAAGTCAAACTAGGTTATGGAAAGTTTAAGAATGATTATCATTACATGCTCTTATGAAAGATAATCTCAAAGGCTCCACAAACTATTTCTTATTTTTCAAAATTTTCAAGTAAAAATAAGTTTACAAAACAACAACACACCATGGAGAAACACAAAAATAACTGAATCATTAAAACAGAATGCAGGGGTGTGAACACATTCTATAGGAAAATCAATGAAGATAGACATAACATGTGTGCACGAAAGAATGAGACATTACTAATGCAAGATCTCAAAGTCAACCTTAGGTGTAAAAATGGTGAACTCAAGTGAAATCGACTCAACCTACTCAACTAATCAAGATCGCGAGTGATTTTCACACGAATAACATCCAAAACTATGTAATGCTTTTACGAGAATTTTTCAGGATGTGCAAACCCATTGATCTTTGATTAAGCTCCCTCAAAACTCACATATTGAATTTTTCTTTCAACTCCTTTTGTTTTGAAGAAACCAATGTTGATATGTAGCGAAGCATCATTGTTATTTGAAATTGCCCTGGCATTTCATATTTTTTTATGTGCCTTTAATCTTTTAGTCTCTTTTTCTTTTTGCAAATGGTGGCTATTCATGCAAAGACAACATGTCTCTCGCAACTCGATTCAATTGCTCTAGATATATATATACCACAATTACCGGAGATATGATTTTTAATTTTTCCAACCCGGGCAATGATTCTTACAAGCACTACTTTTATTATCTCATTTTATCCAATTTTGTTCATTTTACAACGCACGATCGAGATGAAAACACTGCAACCGACACGTGAAAGGCAAGTGCAATAATAAAATAAGTTCGTGCTCGTGTGCATTAAAGGTGATAAGGAGTCAAACATATAGCAAGTAATAATCATATCACATCTTAATGACTCCACACATTATTAAGCACAAAATTAAATGATGTCTCATCTTAAAACACTACAAAATGGTCACGTGGATATGGAGTGAATGGATGACTCAGACATCTTTAATGTTCATCCACATATGGTGTAAAAAGAATTCAAAACTCTTTCTGGATTTTTCAAAATTTTTTAACAAAAATAAAATATTTTTGTAATTTTCAAATATAACTGAATAAAAGAAAAATATAATACAAAAAGTACACATGTCATAACACTAGTAAATATATAACACGAAGCATAACTAGTGTATGACAAATAAAATCATGCAAACAATCATCGATAAGATATTGCAAGAGAAGAATCGTGTGCAAACATGTTAGAATCAACAAGTTTAACATCTAGCTCCTCCAAAACGAATTTACAAACCCAAATAGGTGTATACTTAACGCGTCGGGATTCGGGAACCAAGATAATACTAGACTCAAACTTCCTAGGACCTCTTTCAAGATCATAAAAAAACGGCCTAAGGTGACCTTTCCTACCATAATGCGAACATGTGTAAACGTGAGGAATGTTACCTATTGGTTGACCTTTTCTAATATCCTTGGATGCAACTGAACCTTTAAAACAAACAATGGTCTTGGCTTTAACACTTGAAGCATTATAAGAATGATACAGAGCCATTACTACCAACACTACTAGAGTCTTTTAAATCATCTTTTAGCTTTAAAATTTTAGACTCAAGCAAAGAAATTGACTCTCCCAATTTTAGGGACTCTTTCTTCATATTTTCAATCATTCCTAGAAGGTTATATCTCTCCCCCTCAATGACAGCAAAATTATCCCTAAAAGTCTTCTAACTACCTTAGAATCATTAATCATTCTCAATGGCACAAACATTAACCCTAGAATTTATAAATTTATTTTATTTTCTAAAAATCGAACTCTATCATCACTCCCTTGCTTGGACAATTTTAATTTTCTAAAATCACGGTCCATGTCCACAAGTTTCCCACGAAAGAAATCTCTTTGATTTTGAACAGTTTGCAAAAGATCCATAGAAAATTTAAAAAGACAATTTTCTTTTTCAAGAAGCTCAATTCTTTTAGAAAACTTCAAATTCAAACGATTTAAGTCGTTAAAGCTATGGGAATCCATTGAGAGAAAAACAAAATCAGCCAAACAAGCACTAAACAAGGATCTAACAAAATAACTTAGTGCAACCTGCTCTGATACTAATTTAAGAGTGTTCTAACTCGATCTTAATGGATAGTTTCTATATTTAAGTATCCGGCACACGACTGTCCAAAATTTATCTCATTACCATAAGTAAGCAACCAGGTGACGAAACAGATAAAATTATGCATGCAAACTGTAACACCCCACGCATTCTGTCAAGTGAGGTGGCCAGTCTCCGTCGCCAAACTACATTGGGTGTCACTAAATAAGTTATTATTCTTAGCATGTGACATATAAATTTTTTCCACAAAATAATAATCAAATTTATCCAATAATATAACCATTCATTTAATATTAAAACCCATCACCATGCTAATATCCAAAATAAATCCAACTCCAAATAAATATAAATCCCAAATGAAATAATTCGACTATAAATATCTGACAGAAACTGTAAATAACTGTGGAACTGATTGGTCCACCAAATCGATAAATAAAAGTCTCATAATAAAAGTGACGGAATGAAAAGTAAATCTAAATTACTAAAGCAACTAAAAATAAATCTCCAGCTGCATCTCCAAAAATATCTCCAATCACTCCAATGCAGCTACTCCAACGCAATACTTGAAATGTTAGTCAATGCAATAGGTCAGAGCCTACCGCATAACTACTAGCTACTCCTCCCAGTTAGGGTCCGTAAACCCAGACAATAACATTAAACATGATAAATATCACAATAGAGTATTTTAAATTAAATGAGTTATAACCTTTCTATTGGTCCTGCACTTATTCGGGCCTGTCTAAAGTTGTACACCATACACATTTCCCCTTGCTATAGCCAACTGACCTAATTTCGTTAGTCCTGCACTTCTTGACGAGGTTCCACACACGACACATCACAATATCTAGTCAGCTCGTATTTTATCAGCCCTATTTTATTGGTGACGACAACACACACCTCTGCCGCTATAGCCAGCCGACCCGTATTCTATCAGTCCTGCACTTATTGACGATGCAAATTCATTTTAATGCCTGTTTATTATCTTAGGCATTAATTCTCAATTTTCTTAAGTTATCATCTCTTCTATTAGCCCCACCCTTTAATTAAGTATAAATCCTCAAAACCACCCCTAGTCCCATGCATAGAGGTCTCTGAAACACAAATATATCCTAATTTATCATTTAGGAAGAATACCTACAAAAATCACTACCTAGCCTTGCACCTAGGATAATGATCCAACGGAAACAATGTAAAAATCAGTCCCACCCAGGAGTCGTCCCTCCTTAAAAATCTACAATAACTAATCCCATACCTAGGAAGTGTTATTAACAATTAAGGCCTACCTCTAGTTCCACACCTAGTACACAACTTAAAATAAGGTTAGAGCACTAACAACTCTAGTAATCCCATCATTCTCTCGGTGTCAGCTATTAATAACATTCACAAATCACACATAACATATTTTTGACTTACCGCAACAGTTCTTGAAACTATTGCAACATCGCTATTATTCAAATTATGTTCGTTTAATTTTGACATTAATTTAACAATCCATTTTCTCATAAATTAATAGGATTTCTATTCACATCCAATTATTCATGAGGATACAACAATAAATCTCTACTCTACAACATGCACATAATTAACGTGGTTATACATGTCGAAATCAATTTATAACATCCGTACAATTTATTTCTACATGTGAACGTCATAAATTCTAACGGAACCCCAACCCCTAACATAAGTATGCAAGGGTTTTGAGTCTTAATTCGTATTAAAGATTTGAATAAAAATAGTCCCGAATTTAGTTTCACTTTTCCTAATTATTCTTTCTAATTTATTTTAAGAAAAATAATGATCATTAGTATTTAGGCAACATTTAAAAGACTTAATACTAAATGGGTACCATAGAAGTATTCATGCCTGTGAAAATCGATTGAAGAATCTGATGGGATGGTTACGTTCCTCTCGAGAAAATAATGAAAATAAGTTCTTGAACGATCTTGAGAAAACCTGGCTTAGCTCTTCAAAACTTGGGTTAAAAGTTGTGTTCAATGGGTTTTGGGTTTTTTAGAAGAGAGATAATGAAATTATGGGAGGCTACTGATTTTTGAGAAGGCTAAAATGTGTTTTAAAAGTACTAAACCTATCACTTTATGTTTTTATACCAAAAAGAATTCGAGTCCTAATCAAACATAAACACTAAAAAAACACTACGGAAGATCGGACTATCGAAATTGGCCTAAATTTTAATATGTTGTAGCTGATGGCGAGGCGAAGATGCAATTCAGCTCGATCGAATGGTCTTATTTTTACTTTTATTTTTTATTCTCCTTAGGCCAGATCCTCCCTCGATTTTTAAATAAAAATTTATAATTTTCAAATTTTAATCTCGATTTAAATTCCACAAAAAACATATATTTATATTTAAAAACCAACATTTTTACATACAAAAAACAATTAGATTCCAAATTTTTTAATTCAACAAATATTTTTACGGTTAAAAAATCGCGGGGTGTTACATACTCCCCTATTAACACATGAATTTCGTCCTCGAAATTCGACTATGTGTAACAGTCAAAAGTAAAGTCGCGCAAATAAAATAAGGCTTACATATGCTTACCCATAGAATGTTACAATTGGGAGACCATACACCCAATCCTACACGCACATAACCACGAACAAATATATAATATATAACCTATATATAACTATGAAAATAACGGCGTACCACGCTCTCTCACGAATTAACACTTGATTCTATCTCCAAAAGACATCGCAAGCTTAAATCCTCAAATCAAATCACATCACTTCATTGATACTAGATATACCTAAAATTTATACTAACGATATGCCAAATAAATATCGATTTCAAAATCAACTCTAAGGATCCTCACATCAAGATTACTATTTCTTACCTCAATTACTACAATGTCCTTAACACAAAACTCACTATCTCTAAGAAACATGGCTGACATGTATGCTTGACCATATACCTTAAGGAGGGAATTAACAAAGGGGATCAAAGACCGGTAACGCGAAAGCCAAAAGGACTCACAATCCACGAGACCTAAGACCATGCTCTATTACCATCTGTAACACCCCGCACATTATGGTAAGCGAGGTGGCCAGCCACCGTTGCCAAACTACGTCGAGCCTCACTAAGTAAGTTATCATTCTCAGCATGTGACAGACATATGAGACATATAAAAATTTTCCACAAGATAATAATCAAATTTATACAATAATATAATCATTAATTCAAGATTTAAATCTATCGCCATGCTAATCTCCAAAATAAATCCAATTCCAAATAAATATAAATCTCAAATGAAATAATCCAACTATAAATATCTGACAAAAATCGTAAACAACTGTGGAACCGAGTGGCTCACCCAATCCATAAATAAAAGTCTCATAATAAAAACAACAGAATGGAAAGTAAATCTAAACTGCTAAAGCAACTAAAAATAAATCTGCAGCTGCATCTACAAAAGTATCTCCAATCACTCATATGCAGCTACTCCAGAACTATACCTGAAATGTTAGTCAATGCAATGGGTCAGAGCCCACCACATGAATACTAGCTACTCCTTCCAATCAGGGTCCGTAAACCTAGACAATAACATCATACATGATAAACATCATAATAGAGTATTTTAAATTAATTTATATATCTATCTATCTATCTATCTATCTATCTATCTATCTATCTATCTATCTATCTATCTATCTATCTATCTATCTATCTATCTATCTATCTATCTATCTATCTATCTATCTATCTATCTATCTATCTATCTATCTGTCTATCTATCTATCTATCTATCTATCTATCTATCTAACATGCGAGTAAAGATAAACTACCATTATCTACCGACATAACAGAGGCACCCCAATGTTCAAGTCTAATTATGAAATTTCGATCATTTAATTACACTAATGTAATCAATTTACTTAAATTCGTTTAACCAAATTTTATTATCGCGGTGCAGTCATAGCCAACCGCCCTTTCTTTTGGTCCTACACTTATTCAGGCCTCTCTAAAGTTGTACATCACATACATTTCCCCTCGCTATATTCAACTGACCTAATTTCGTTAGCCCTGCACCTATTGACGAGGTTCCACACACGACACGTCAAAATAGCCAGCCAACCCGTATTCTGTTAGCCCTGCAATTATTAGTGACACCAACACCGGTACCCACACAGTTATAGCCAGCGAGCCCCTATTATGTTAGTCCTGCACTTATTTGCGATACAGATTCATTTTAATACCCGTTTATTATCTTATGCATTAATTCTCAATTTTCTCAAGTTATCATCTCTTCTATTAGCCCCACCCTTTAATCGATCATAAATCCTCAAAATCAACCCTAATTCCATACGTAGAGGTCTCAAAAATACAAATATATACTAATCTATCAATTAATAAGAATACCTGCCAAAATAGCTACCTAGCCTCGCACCTAGAATAATGATCCAACGGAAATAACGTAAAAATCAACCCCACCCCGGAGTCGTCCCTCCTTAAAAATCAACACTAACTAGTCCCATACATAGAAAGTTTTACCAATAACTAAGGCTTACCTACTAGTTCCATACATAACAAGCAACCTAAAATAAGGTGAGAGCACTAACTACTACAACAATCCCGTCGTTCCCGCGGTGTCAATTGTTAATAACATTCGCAAATCACACATAGCATATTTTCAAATTATCACAACAATACTTGAAATTAATCGCAACATCACTATTATTCAAATTGTTCCCGTTTAAAAATGAAATTAATTTAACAATCCATTTTCTCATTAATTTATAGGATTTCTATTCACAAGTAATTATTTGGGAGTATACAATAATAAATCTCTACTCTACAACATGCACATAATTAACATGGTTATACATGTCGAAATCAATTTATAACATCCCGATAATTTATTCTATACGTGAATGTCATAAATTCTAAGGTAACTCCAACATCTAACCTAAGCATGCAAGGATTTTGAGTCTTAATTCGTATTAAAGATTTGAATAAAAAAGTTCCGAATTTAGTTTCACTTTCCCTAATTAGTCTTTCCAATTTCTTTTTTGAAAAATAATGATCATTAGTGTTTAGGCAATATTTAAAATGCATAATACTAAAGTAGAACCATAGTAGTATTCATGCATGTGAAATTCGTTTGAAGAATCTGATTGGATGTTTGTGTTTCTCTCAAAAAAATAATGAAAACATGTTCTTGAATGATCTTGAGAAAACCTGGTTTAGCTCTTCAAAACTCGGTTTAAAGTTATGTTCTATGTGGTTTAGGTTTTGTAGAAGAGAGAGAATGAAATTATGGGTGGCCACTGATTTTAGAGAAAGATCCAACGTGTTTTAAAACTCCTAAACCCGTAACTTTATGTTGATATACCAAAAAGAATTCGAGTCCTAATAAAAAGCAAACACTAAAAAAAATATTACGGACGATTGAACCGGCGAAATCAACTGAAATTTTCATACATTGTTGCTGACGGAGAGATGAAGCTGCTGTAAAATTCAACTCGATCGAACGGTCGAATTTTTATTTTTATTTTTTTATTCTCCTTAGGCCAGATCCTCCCTCGAACTTTATATAAAAAGTTATAATTTCCAAATTTCAATCTCGATTTAAATTCTACTTGAAACCCTATTTTTATATTTAAAAACCAACATTTTTACATACCAAAATTAAATAGATCCTAAAAATTATTATTTCAAAAATTTAAATTTAACAAAGATTTTTACGACTTAAAAATCACGGGGGGTGTTGCACAAATATAACAAGGCAATTTAAGGAAACAACCCATTACGGGTAAAACCTTTTTTCATTCAGCACTTTAGAGAGTTTACAAGACTTTCGACTTACAGACTACTTGATAACTGCCATAATGTAATACCCCGTAATTTTATTGATTTTTATTTAAGGAATTAATTGAACTAAATGAAAATTAATTGGAAATTAATCCGGATATAAATACTAGCGAGATGTGAGTTGGTATTTGATAATGATGTTAAAATTGAATATTTCATGAGTGTTGAAAATATTAAAATTATCACGAGGCTGAAATACGACAATTTGAAAACTTAAGTTGGGACGCGCATGTCAGTCGCGTCATGAATGAATTTAATTAGATTAAAAAGTAATTTACATTTTTATCAACCGAATGGTCATTTTGAGTGCGCCAACGTGTCCGTAAGGGTCAAAAGAAAATACTAGCCGGGGGTTTAGTTTGGGTCCCAGGGCATCTTTAGGCCAAACCGGCAACCTAGAAGGGTATTTTGGTAATTTTAAAAATTAAGGAATTAAAACCCACGAATTTTAGAGGTTATTTTCATATTTTTAAAGAGACCACTAAGGCCATTACCAGCCAAAAGCATTAGAAGTGGGCTACGGGAGTTAGAGAGGAGTTACTATAGGGTTCCAAACTAAAAACACTCACCACCATCAAATTGGAAAGGATTTGTGATCGGAAAAAGGAGAGAATCAACCTTGAATTATCGACAACACATCTGAAGAACAAATCTGAGGCAAGTGATTTGATCTTTTTAAGTGCATTGAATATTTCTTCCATGTGTAGTGTAGAAAACTGTTTATGTCTTGGAAATTTTGATGAAGAACACCCAATGGAATTATTGTGAAACTTGTGGTTTTGGGTAGGAATTTGCATGTAGAATGATTATGGACGAATTCAATAAACAAAACATAACTTTTGATGATCTGAAAATGGATTAATAAGGAGTCTTTTTATGAAATTAAATTCTGGGTTCAAGTTCATAGGGTTTGGGGACAAGAATTGGGGATTTACGACTATGGCATGTTAATTTGTAAGATTTGACCCCAAAAGTATGTTAAGGAATGATCTAAGGTGACTAAAAATAGTTTACAAACATTAAAAAGTAACTTGGATAATCTTAGGGTGGATTTAGAGAAGAGAAGAATGAAGAAAAATGAATTTTGGAGATTTCTGGGCGAAGTCTACCATCTCGTTAGAAGACCTTCCCAGGTCGTTCAAACGACCTCGTTCGAACGAGACTTCTAACGAGATGACAGTACCCCTTCTAACGATTTGGTAGTTCGTTCGAAGCCTTTCGTTCGAACGACACTCGTTCGAACGAGATTTCTAACGAGTTGACAGAATGGCCTTTTAGGCCTGGTTTTATTTCGAACCTCCAGAAGACTTATATAATTGAGTATAATCCTTCCCTTGTTGATTTGTGGATATAGTTGTGAGATTAGAAGTACGTCGAGGATTAAAACTAAGGGTTTTGTAGTAAACTGGGTGATGTTTATGGGTTATGATATAAGTATCTAAAAACTTCGACGTGAGGAGAGTTGATAACTTTAATGTATATAAATCGGGGACTTGTAAACGTGTAACATGAAATGATGGTATAGGAATGAGAAATATACCTCTATTAATATTATGGGATACCAAAGATGTGTGAATGCTTGGTATATGTAGTTAGTTGTGTATAACACACCTACCATACTTTCTATCACGGGAGGTCGTCGTTCGATCAGGGCCATCTAGTCTTTGTGTTCCTACGGGGGGGATTTAGATTGGTACCTCGAGGACATAGGTCAGAGAAGGACTTATTGAGAAGTTAATAAGTCTGCTGATCATGGGAACGTAGGTATGTGCGTGGCCCATGTGATGTGAACTATGTTCGCCTCCATTATGTGTGATTGTTGTTTATTGAAAACGATTCCTGAGAGATTTGGAATACGTGTTCCTTATGTACGTGATGTACCGGGATTGGATAGCAGAGTATTTGTGCGCCATAATTTAGTCTCGGGGTGCCAGTGTTGTATATTTATGATGAGAATAATATACTGCAAATTGAAATGAACTGTCATGAATAAATGAAAGTGTGAATAATAGCAACATTTTAGTAGAGTTAAAAATGGAAAATCTCTAGTGATTAGCTTGACTAATATGTGAACTAAGAAGGAAAGTAAAACTCTATTGAAATTACAATGTCGGGACTTAAATCGTGAATCGTATATAAATGTTAGATTGTGTATTGGACTAGTTAGATATGAGAATAACTAGAACGGGCACGGGTACGATAGGAGTGCACAATTAGTTAAGAGGTGAGGAACTCATGTGAGTGCACGCACTGTCATGTACTTTATATTCACTATTTAATTATATTAAACCACTTGCTGTATTTTAAACTATTTTCACAATCGGGCTCTGACCCGTTTGCTTTCAAATCTATTTTTGTAAAAACCTTTTTAGGTGCCCCGCCACAAGGACACCAAGCATAGGAGTTCCATTCCAGTGACGTGCTGTAGCTGCTGTGGAAGTTACAGGACCTCGATAGTAGACGCCTCCACTTTCAATCTTGACTCTACTTCAGATTCATTCATATGTAGGGCATGTCGCCCCCTTTACTTTCAGAGACATCTTATTTACTCAGTTTTTATTTCATATTTTTGGTTGTAATTAAATTAATGATTCAGGATTTGTAGTTGTTTATTTCAGTATTTGGATTGTTGTGAGGTGTATTCCTCCAGATTTAGTTTATTACATCGTTATTTATTTGCGACTGTAATGTTGATGTGGTATCAGTATTTCATAATTTAAATAGATGTCATGTTAATCAGATTTAATTAAAATTGACAACTCACTTTTTAAATATTAGGTGGCTAGTAATTATTAAAATGTTTTCGACAGTGATGCTATGAACTGAAACAACTTGGCATTTTGTATTAATTTGAATAAAGGAGTAGCTACCTGGTATTTAATTAGTCGGGGTGTCACATGTGGTATCAGAGCATCAGGTTCTAGTGTCCTTAGGATCTGTACGGCTTATTATTTTTCCGCTGAGCTTTCTTTGATGTAGAGCCCTATATTTTAGGATTGTTGTATTATTTTGTGTATGTTTCGCTCTTCAGCTATTTTGAGATAATAAATGCGAACTTATAAGACTTTAATCTCATTTCAGATGCCTCCACGACGTGCACAACGAGTTCCCAGGGATGCTCAGCCCGAGCCACAGCCTGCACCAGTCCAGGGCACCATGAATGCCGCAGAGGTTGCTGCTATTGTAGCCCAAGCGATAAATGACGCCCTCACAGTTGTGCAGTAGACACCACCCCAGGCGCCAGCAGTAGCGCCAGTTCAGGCTCATGCATTCCCGTCTACTTGGGAACGTGTTCGTGATGCATTTCAGAAAGCACACCCTCCGGAGTTTGCAGGTAGCTCCAATGTCGTTGTGTCCAGCCAGTGGAAGAAGGACATTCAAAGGCATTTGAGGATGTATGAGTACACGGAGGTACATAAGCAGATACTGGCTACTTTTAAGCTAGTAGGATCAGTGTGGCAGTGGTGGGAGTCCATTACCACCCCGGAGGAGAGAGATGTCCTTTCTATACAGGAGTTTTGGGTGCGGTTCGATCACAAGTATTTTCCATCAGCCGTTCACACTGAAATGAGGAGGAAGTTAATGAACCTCAAGCAGGAGGGGAGGACCGTGGACGAGTATGAGGTTGAGTTCACTAATATCTTCAACATCGTTCCTGATGAGATTCCAACCGAGGAGAAAAAGATTCAGAAATTCATGGATGGGTTGACTTGGAGGATCCATCAGCATTTGTTGGGTAACCTCTCATTGGCGACTTATTCTGATGTGGTTAACGCAACACTGCTTCACTGCCAGGACCACTGCTTTCACATGTCAGAGAGTAAGCGATCAAGAAAGTCCAGCCATCAGGGCAGGACAGGGGGAAATGGTGTAAGTGGGGCACAATATGCTCAGGGTCAGCATAGGCAGGGAGATCAGGGTTCCCAGCAGGGGGATTTTAAGAGGTTCAGATCTGGGGGTTTCAGAAATGGTCAGGGAGGTTTTCGTCAGGGCCAGCAGGGTCAGCACGGCCAGTAGGGCCAACACAGCAGTTTCATCAGGGCTAGCATGGCCAGGGGAGGAATGGCAACAGCCACCAGGGCCGTGGGCATCAGGGTCAGAGAGGGGGGAACTTTCAAGGGAAATGCTTCATTTATGGAAAGATTGGCCACAAGCGCCAGGAGTGTCCTGATAGGGGCAGGGCCCCACAGCAGCAGAAGCAGGGTGCTCGACATGAGCCCCAGAGACCTATGTTTCCCGCCGCCCTCCCAGCAGCACCACAGATGCCAGCTTTGCCACCCATCCCAGCAGTCCCAGTCCAGTAGGGACAACTTCAGTACGGGTGAGTTTATCAACTCTAGCATGCCGCAGTCCCACAGGATCCACCTACTATTGAGGGTATGTTCTCTATTCAGGGGACTATGGGGCGTATTTTATTTGATACGGGGGCCACACATTATTTCATTGCCATGAGATTTGCACGCACTTTAGGATTGTTAGATATTGTAGAGAGTACGATTACTTACGTAGATTCACCATTGAGTAGGGGTTCTATGATTTCCCTTATTTGTAGAGGTGTGGGTATAGAGATAGGGAGATTTACTTTACCCGCTAATATGCTAGTATTAGAGATGACTGAGTACGATGCGATTATTGGTATGGATTGGCTAGTTGCGTACCGAGCCATGTTTGATGGTTTCAGTAGGAGTATTAGTTTTGCCATTATCGGACAGGATATGTTTTTATTGGCGATGCCTCGCCCCGAGTGAGGATCGTCCACAAACTTGTATTACATAGAGGAGGAGACCTCTAAGGAAGTGGTGATACCACTTGATTCGATTCCCATTGTTAGTGAGTTCACTGATGTATTTCAAGATATACCTGGATTACCTCCTAGTAGAGAGATAGATTTTGTTATTGATTTGGCACCAGGCACTCGGCCAATTGCCTGCGCACCTTACCGTATGGCTCCAGCAGAGATGAGAGAGCTAAGAGATCAGATAGAGCAGTTATTGGGTCAGGGGTTTATCCGAAGGAGTACTTTGCCGTGGGGTGCCCCTGTGTTGTTTGTAAAGAAGAGGGATGGATCATTGAGATTATGTGCAGATTAACGGGAGTTGAATAAAGTCACGATACGAAATAAGTATCCGTTGCCCCGAATCGATGACTTATTTGACCAGTTGAGAAGAGCTTGCTTCTTCTCAAAGATTGATTTGCGATCGGGATACCATCAGTTGTGTATCAGGGAACAGGACTTCTCGAAGACTGATTTCTTGACTAGGTATGGTTCCTACGAATTTTAGGTTATTCCTTTTAGCTTAACCAACGCTCCAGCCGTGTTTATGGACTTGATGAATAGGGTATTCAGAGAGTTCCTAGACCAGTTCGTCATTATCTTTATTGATGACATTCTGGTTTACTCCCAGACAGAAGAGGAGCACGTCGAGAATTTAAGGCAAGTTTTACAGACGCTACGTCAGAGCGAGCTATATGAAAAGTACGAAAAATGTGGATTTTGGCTGAAGGAGGTTCAGTTTTTAGGGCATATCATTTCAGACCGGAGGATATCTGTTGATCAGGGGAAGGTATCCGCGGTGAGGGAGTGGGGACAGCCCACGACACCGACTGAGATCCGTAGTTTCTTGGGCTTAGCAGGATACTACACGAGGTTTCTTGGGCCTAGCAGGATACTTTTGGGGCCTAGCAGGATACTACACGATGCCTGTCAGTTGGCATTTGATGAGTTGAAGGACAAGTTGACCTCAACGCCTATGTTAGCATTGACCAGATTGGGAGTTGAGTATCTAGTCTACACCGATGCGTCCTTACAAGGACTTGGAGGTGTGCTACAACAGGAGAGTCAGGCCATAACTTATGCTTCTCGTAAGCTTAAGCCTCACGAGAAGAATTACCCCACCCACTACTTGGGGTTAGCGGCAGTCGTATTCATTTTTCGAATTTGGAGACACTAACTCATAAGGGATAAATTTCGGTTGTTCACAGACCACAAGTCTCTACAATACCTCTTAACGCAGAAGGAACTGAATACGCGTCACCGTCGGTGGCTTGAGTTTGTGAAGGATTATCAGTTTGATATCCAATATCACCCAGGGAAGGTTAACGTGGTCGCAGACGCGTTGAGCCGTAGGCCAGTAAATGGGGTGGCCAAGGTGTGGAAAACTAAGTGGAAGGAGTTGGGAAACCAGGATGCAGTGGCTCGATCGTTCATGTCTGTGATGACTGTTACACCTCAGATTGTTACGAGAGTGATAAAGGCACATGCAAATGACTGGTTCTATCAGGAGAAGATAGTTCGATTACTAGCAGAGGGAGCCGAGTCCTATACCGTTAGCTCAGACGTGGGATTACGCTTCAATGGGAGACTGGTCGTTCCAGAAGGGGAAGACTTGCGACACGAGATAATGACAGAGTCGCACGGCTCACGGTTCGCGGTACACCCTGGTGGGGATAAAATGTGCCAAGACATGAGACAACAGTACTGGTGGAGCGGGATGAAGAGAGATATCGCCGTGTTCGTTTCTAAATGCGCCACTTGTCAGCTAGTAAAGGTGGATCATCAGAAGCCGACAGGACTTCTATAGCCGTTAGAGGTTCCGAGGTGGATATGGGAGAGCATATCCATGGACTTTATCACGGGATTACCTACGTCACAGAGGGGTCACGACTCCATATGGGGAATTATGGATAGATTGACCAAAGTTGCTCATTTTCTACCCGTAAGGACAAATTACACTACGGGACAGTATGCCCAGATTTTCATTGCAGAGATAGTGAGACTTCACGGGGTGCCTCTAAATATCGTGTCTGACTGAGACAAGATATTTGTTTTATGATTTTGGGAGAGTTTCCAGGAGGCCATGGGCACGGAGTTACGGCTGAGTACGGCTTATCACCCACAGACTGATGGGCAAACAGAGCAGACAAATTAGATGTTGAGGACATGTTACATATGTGAACTCTAGATTTTGGAGGTGGTTGGGAGCAGTACCTTCCATTGGTGGAGTTTGCTTATAATAACTCCTACCAGTTCACCATTGGTATGGATCCATTTGAGGCGTTGTATGGTAGACCTTGTCGTTCCCCAGCATGTTGGTTAGAGGTGGGGGATAACAAACTCCTTGGGCTGGAAGTGATTCAGCACACTTCGGTAAGGATAGAGATGATACGGTACCGTATTAGGGTAGCTCAGGACCGATAGAAGAGCTATGCTGATGCCAAGAGGTTCTTCAGAGAATTTAAGGTGGGGGACTAGGTGTTACTCAGAGTATCTCCTATGAAGGGGATTATGCATTTTGGGAAGAAGGAAAAACTGGCACCAAAATACGTGGGTCCATTTCCTATCATCGAGCGGATTGGACCAGTTGCGTATAGACTTGGGTTACCGGAGCATTTGCATAGGATTCATGATGTGTTCCATATTTCCTCGCTAAGGAAATATCTTAGGGATGATTTGGCCCATACTTACATTGCTTTAGAGGACACCGATCTTCAGCCTGATAGTTCCTACGAGGAGGGGCGATTGCTATTTTGGACTAAAGCGAGCGGAAACTGAGGTCAAAGATAATACCATTAGTACGTGTTCAGTGGCGGCATCATAATGCCGAGGAGTCCACATGGGAGCGCGAGGATGAGATGCGCGAGCGTTATCTAGAGTTATTTTTACCACGTACTCTTTAGTTCCGAATTTCGGGATGAAATTCTGTTATTAGGGGGGAAGTATGTAATACCCCGTAATTTTATTAATTTTTATTTAAGGGATTAATTGAATTAAATGAAAATTAATTAGAAATTAATCCGGATATAAATACTAGCGAGATGTGAGTTAGTATTTGATTATGATGTTAAAATTGAATATTTCATGAGTGTTGAAAATATTAAAATTGTCACGAGGCTAACATACGACAATTTGAAAACTTAAGTTGGGACGCGCGTGTCAGTCGCGTCAGGAATGAATTTAATTAGATTAAAAAGCAATTTACATTTTTATCAACCGAATGGTCATTTTGAGTGCGCTTACATTTCCGGAAGGGTCAAAATAGTCATAAAACACTAGCCGGGGGCTTAGTTTGGGTCCCGGGGCATCTTTAGGCCAAACCGGCAACCTAGAAGGGTATTTTGGTAATTTTAAAAATTAAGGAATTAAAACCCACTAATTTTAGAGGTTATTTTTATATTTTTAAAGAGACCACTAAGGCCATTACCAGCCAAAAGCATTAGAAGTGGGCTACGGGAGTTAGAGAGGAGTTAACATAGGGTTCCAAACTAAAAACACTCACCACCATCAAATTGGAAAGGATTTGTGATCGAAAAAAGGAGAGAATCAACCCTGAATCATCGACAACACATCTGAAGAACAAATCTGAGGCAAGTGATTTGATATTTTTAAGTGCATTGAATATTTCTTCCATGTGTAGTGTAGAAAACTGTTTATGTCTTGGAAATTTTGATGAAGAACACCCAATGGAATTATTGTGAAACTTGTGGTTTTGGGTAGGAATTTGCATGTAGAATGATTATGGATGAATTCAATATACAAAACATAACTTTTGATGATCTGAAAACGAATTAATAAGGAGTCTTTTTATGAAATTAAATTCTGGGTTCAAGTTCATAGGGTTTGGGGACAAGAATTGGGGATTTATGACTTTGGCATGTTAATTTGTAAGATTTGACCCCAAAAGTATGTTAAGGAATGATCTAAGGTGACTAAAAATAGTTTACAAACATTAAAACGTAACTTGGATAATCTTAGGGTGGATTTAGAGAAGAGAAGAATGAAGAAAAACGAATTTTGGAGATTTCTGGGGAAGTCTACCATCTCGTTAGAAGACCTTCCCAGGTTGTTCAAATGACCTCGTTTGAACGAGATGACAACACCCCTTCTAACGAGTTGGTAGTTCATTTGAAGCCTTTCGCTCGAACGACACTCATTTGAACGACCTCGTTCGAACGAGATTTCTAACGAGTTGACAGAATGGCCTTTTAGGCCTGATTTTATTTTGAACCTCCAGAAGACTTATATAATTGAGTATAATCCTTCCCTTGTTGATTTGTGGATATAGTTGTGAGATTAGAAGTACACGTCGAGGATTAAAACTTAGGGTTTTGTAGTAAACTGGGTGATGTTTATGGGTTATGATATAAGTATCTAAAAACTTCGACGTGAGGAGAGTTGATAACTTTAATGTATATAAATTGGGGACTTGTAAACGTGTAACATGAAATGACGGTATAGGAATGAGAAATATACCTTTATTAATATTATGGGATACCGAAGATGTGTGAATGCTTGGTATATGTAGTTAGTTGTGTATAACACACCTACCATACTTGCTATCACGGGAGGTCGGCGTTCGATCAGGGCCATCTAGTCTTTGTGTGCCTACGGGGGGGATTTAGATTGGTACCTCGAGGACATAGTTCAGAGAAGGACTTATTGAGAAGTTAATAAGTCTGCTGATCATGGGAACGTAGGTATGTGCGTGACCCATGTGATGTGAACTATGTTCACCTCCATTATGTGTGATTGTTGTTTATTAAAAACGATTCCTGAGAGATTCGGAATACGTGTTCCTTATGTACGTGATGTACCGGGATTGGATAGAAGAGTATGTGTGCACCGCAATTTAGTCTCGGGGTGCCAGTATTGTATATTTGTGATGAGAATAATATACCGCAAAATGAAATGAACTGTCATGAATAAATGAAAGTGTGAATAATAGCAACATTTTAGTAGAGTTAAAAATGGAAAATCTCTAGTGATTAGCTTGACTAATATGTGAATTAAGAAGGAAAGTAAAACTCTATTGAAATTACAATGTCGGGACTTAAATCGTGAATCGTATATAAATGTTAGATTGTGTATTAGACTAGTTAGATATGAGAATAACTAGAACGGGTACGGGTACGATAGGAGTGCACAATTAGTTGAGAGGTGAGGAACTCATGTGAGTGCACGCACTATCATGTACTTTATATTCACTATTTAATTATATTAAACCACTTGCTGTATTTTAAACTATTTTCACAATCGGGCTCTGACCCGTTTGCTTTCAAATCTATTTTTGTAACAACCTTTTTAGGTGCCCCGCCACAAGGACACCAAGCATAGGAGTTCCATTCCAGTGACGTGCTGTAGCTGCTGTGGAAGTTACAGGACCTCGATAGTAGACGCCTCCACTTTCTATCTTGACTCTACTTCAGATTCATTCATCTATAGGGCATGTCTCCCCCTTTCCCTTGAGAGACATCTTATTTACTCAGTTTTTATTTCATATTTTGGGTTGTAATTAAATTAATGATTCAGTCTTTGTAGTTGTTTATTTCAGTATTAGGATTGTTGTGAGGTGTATTCCTCCAGATTTACTTTATTACATCGTTATTTATTTGCGACTGTAATGTGGTTGTGGTATCAGTATTTCATAATTTAAATGGATGTCATGTTAATCGAATTTAATTAAAATTCACAACTCACTTTTTAAATATTAGGTGGCTCGTAATTATTAAAATGTTTTCGACAGTGATGCTATGAACTGAACCAACTTGGCATTTTGTATTAATTTGAATAAAGGAGTAGCTACTCGGTATTTAATTAGTCGGGGTGTCACACATAAGTATAATGCACAGTGCCTATTAAATCTCTAAAGAAGACGGCTCCGTCTAGAGTCGTCCACACGCGACCTTCCACGCTCGGTATCCACCAATCAGACTTTATCGTTAGTAGTGAATTCCCTGGAGAATCACAAGATTAGCCATGAATAAATCTCTCCACAAGAGTTGTATGAAAGATACAAGCTATGGGATTTAAACTTGATTCACTCAAATAAATTCTGGGGATGAAGATTCGTGAATCCAAATAGGTTTTCTTAAAACAAAAGGGTGAAAATTTTGCAAAGGATATGCAGGATCAATTCTGACAAAAGTCTTAATGAAATCAAACAGAAATAGGTATTTATAGGTCGTTCACAAATTTTGAGACGGTGGCATCGTTCAGACGAAAATGCCATGTTGTTCTAAAGAGATCATCATCTCGTTCGAATAAGATAGGTCTCATTTCTAATGACATCCCAAAAATAAAAGCAATAAGCCCTCATGAGATGTTCGATTGAGGAATCCATCTAACGAGATACCAATCTCATTTGAATGAGATTACCATCTCATTTAAACGAGATACATGTAATACATCATATTTTTATGGCCTTTAATTATGGGATTAATTAAATTAAATTGGGATAAATTAATTTAATATTAATCCGTATTTTTAAATCATATATTTACTAACGTGACGAGAGTAAGTAATTGTTGGTAAGAATTATGTTAAACATTACTTAATGAGTAAAGTAATATATGAGATTTAATTTATCAAAATTGTCACGAGTGAATATACGACGGTTATAGAAATTAAGTCGGAACGCGCGTGTCAGTCGTGTCGGGACTAATTTAAGAAATAAAAATTAAATGAATTCTAAGTCTCCCGTATGGTCATTTCGAGTGCGCTAATGCGTTCGAAAGGGTCAAGATAGTCATAGAAAGTGTACTTGGGGGTTTAGTTTGGGTCTCGGGACGTTTTTAGGCCTAACCGGCAACCCGGGAGGGCATTTTGGTAATTTCCAATTTTAGGACTTAATTATTGACAAAAAATTAAGGGTTATATCTGATGGAAGTTAGAGTCATCGAGGGTTAGAAACACTTGAGTTGCAGAGAGGCTAAGGAAGGGAGAAGAGAGGAGGTTTTCAAGGAGGAGACCGATCAATCCTACACCGTTCCCACTAATTCTACCACCAACGCGTAGATCGGATGGAGAGGATCGTTCCTATACCACTCAAATTCATCGGATCAAACCTTTAATTTCTAGGTAAGTATCAAACTTGCTATTCTTGAGTTGATAATACATTCATGCTAGTGTAGGAGATTTGATTTCATGTTCCCACGTATATATAATGTTGTTGGGAGATTATATGGAAAATTCTGTGTAGAAACCATGTGGATTACTTTTGATATATGTAGAAGATTAATTACGAATTTGATGCCCAATATAGGTAGAAATCTGGAACAATTATGGGAATATTGATTATGGTGATAAACATAGGGTTCATGATGAATTAGCTTGAATTAAATCCCTTTAATTGATGACCCTTGATGAATTTGTTATTTTTTTACCTTAGAAATCATGTACTTAGGATATTACAAGTTTTGGTTTCATTATTTGGGAGTTTGGGACGAATTAATAGAGGTTTTGAGGATTTAATTTGATGAAACTCGTAGGCAAAGAATTGCAGAAATTGGGCCAATAATTGCTCGATCGATCGATCGACTCAAGAATGTCGATCGATCCTCAAGAATGTCGATCGATCAACTGGATCAACCCTTTTCATCGATCGATTGACTCCTCCTGGAATTTGACTCTCATTTCTTTTTTAAATGTTAATCCAACCCAAATGTATAAGGACCCTTAGACATAAATTAAATATCATAATGGGACTTGAGAGGGACCAGTAGGGTTGTGGACGAGGTCCGGGTAGTATGATTTCATATGGAATTGAACCGTAGGGTTACGAGGGTATAAAATGAGTTATAATTACGTGTGTGATAGATTGGTGATTATGCAAGTCGATGATGACGTGGACCAGTAGGGTAGAGAGGGTACACCTACTGATTTGATATTTATTAATATGATACACTTCGAGAATCGATAAGTGCTCGCGAATTTGTGGTAATTGAGAAAATAAAGAATGAATTAATTACTTAGAATTCAGGCGCTACGTGCCACGTATGGTTAGAATATTTTATGGGTCATGGGTATACCTATCTAAATAATGTAAATATATAGATGGGTGTACTTATATTTATAGTATGTGAACATTTGTGTTTAATCATACCCGCGCTACTTGCTATCACGAAAATTTCTGCCCCGGGACAGTCTTATCTCGATGTGACCTTTATGGGGGATATTGACTTTACCCTAAAATATAGGATCATTGCTACAGGCTATTAGAGAATGATAGTCAAACGGTCCTAAGAGACGTGAGGGTATGTGCTGACCTCTTAGTGACTTGGATTTATACTTCGCCTCCAATATGTGTGATTTGTGTTAATACAATTCGAGAGTGATTCTGAATAAGTATTTCCCTTTTGTACGAGAGTTAAGGGGACTTGATAGCAGAGTATGCCAGCACCGTATATTTATATGGGGTGCCCTATTAGTATATATATTCTGAGTGATAAATATATATACCTGTGATTAATCTACTATGCTTGTAAGTAGACAAAATTGAATAATTAATATTACATGAATTAAGTGGTTGAGAACTTAAGACTGTATTGAGATGAACATAACTGGCTTGATAAATTCATAAGAAAAGGTTACCAGATATAAACTATAGTCATGCGATCACTTGAATCAGGATTACTGAGGGGAAATTAGTTTAAACAAGTTAACTGGTTTAGCTTTATCTAGAATAGTTCGGTAGTACGTTAGGCGTGCACACTAGTTGAGAGGTGAGAATTCTCAAGTGAGTGTCGAGGCACTAATATGTGTGTTATATCAACTAGTAAGCATTTTAAATACTTGTTAAACTATTTTTAAAGCTATTTTACACTCGGGCTCTGACCCATTTCTTGTCATCTCTTCTTTCTCTTGTATATATACATACATATATATATATATATATATATATATATATATATATATATATATATATTACAGGTGCCTAGCCAGAGGGGCGTCAGACTTAGATCTTTAGACTGTTGACGTGCTGCAGCTAGTGTGGGAGTTACAGATCTTTGCATTTAGACGACTTCATCCTTGTCATCTCAGCTCTAGACTTAGTCATTTTAGATGGGGCATGTGTCTCCCATTTCCAGTTTTTATTTAGTTTAGAGAGACTTGTACTCTTTATTATTTCAGTCTATAGTTTTTGTTGTGTTTGTTTTAATTATTTCATTGTCCTTCATTGTGGGATATATTATTTGGATTGGTTATTCTAGCCAGTTTATTCCATTTGGATGGTTTGGTTTTTAATATCATTATCCGTGTTCATGAAAATGGTTTCGTATATTAAACCATAACCATAGGACTTTATCTATAAAAAATTAAATGTTTTGACACTTAGCTTAATTATTTATTAGGTGATTAATTAAAAAAATATTTTTTGATATTGATGCTAAGAATGAACCAACCGGATACTTTGATTTAATTTAATAAAGGACTGATAATCTAGTATTTAATTAGGTGGGGTGTCACAATACACGAAGAAAAAATTGCCCATGTATCCTAACTCGAGATTGATCTCGAACTTTCCCGATAATTCAAGGTCACTTAATAGGGCACATCTAAGAAGGTTGGAAAGATGCTCCTCGATCCCACGTTAGGTAATACTGAAAGGCAAGGAACAGGTTATGCCGGTGGATCCACTTCTTTTGCCGCACTTGAGTTGGTTCCCGAGTTTTTCATGGATCCATATGGCGCTCGTCTTAACCCCCTGGAGACCCAACCCATGTAGGAAAGTTCATCTTAGACGTTTTGAGCAAGGTGGACCCAACCCCGAGTATGTTTGTTCCCTTTGCAAATGAAGAGGTCACGTTAGAGAGTTTTATTTTAGGGTAGGGAGAGTTTCTCACATGTGTGTTACCCAGTATGATCCCACTCGAGTTTCTACACATGTTCTCTCACGCACTTCCTCACGTGACACTCCGCATGCCCCTGCACATCATCATAGAGATTTTTCTAGTTTTCGAGAGAAAGTCGAGTATTTAGTCAAGACTTCGCAATATTTAATGGAGGAATTTCATAGGATGTCTTCTCCTTTTGAGAACTCCTCCGGTCCTAATGATGAAGGTTGAGACTTGTTTTTAGAATAGGGTGATTATCATATTCTTATCTTATATTCCTATTACTAGATTGTATTATCATTGTATTGAAATGTTTTTTTCCTTTTGATATATTTTAAATTTTCCAAAAATATTTCGATTTTTATGAAATTTTTTAAAAAAATTCAAAAAGATTTTTGCTTATAAGAAAAATTTTGTGTTGTTTTAAGAAAAAGACTTTTATTTTACTTCTATTGGGAGGGTTTGTGTTGGCGAAACTGATGATGTGGTCCACGTATGGTTTCTTTTGTTCATGAAGATCATCTTAGAGATCCACCTATACGAATGGGGGGGCTTTACGCTGGCATCCCTATATGGTTTTTTGGATGCTTTATGTTTGTGTTATCGATAGAATTTGACGAGTCTCACGTATCTTTTGAAGGTAATCCTCAAATTCACTTTCCTCTTATTCTCTTATTGTATTTCAATTTTGATTCTTTTTGACATCTTTATTGCCTTCTGTAGATGCAGTTTTGTGAAGTGATTGGGCACAACGTTGGGTTAATATCCCTGTAGGCGAGCGAGCTAGGGAATTTCTCCAAGATTTATATGTGGAGGAAATTGAACAGGCGATTGAGACAGTCCCTATCTATAAAGGATGTGTGGGGGACGCTGAGCGCCCTGATGGGTAATTAGGTTAGGCTTTTGATTCTGTCTTTCTGTGGTTTTAATACTTTGTTTTTGGACTCGGTAGAGTATTGACTCTTGCTTGGGAAAAGGTTAGCTTCTACCCTTGACATTTATCTTTGAGGGCTGCGAGGGTCATGAGCATGCATGCCCAGACGAGGAAGCTGCTGGCGCACGAGTTCGGGTATGTCTGGTATCTGAGAGAGAGTTTTGAGGTAGGTGATGGAAGTTGAGGTGGAGGACTCACTGTCTGAGCCCACGGAGTTTATGAGACGGGTGAAGTAGATGTTTGACGATGCGAGGGCGACAACTATGGAGGGAAATCCTTACATGCACTATACTGACATGACGACATGCTATGACTACCAGGATTTTGCGAACAACTGGTTGATGTTGTCGTGTATCTATGCCATGGAGAATATGCCTCCACCTGCAGCGGAATTTGGGATGGGTACCAACGTAGCATTAGCATCGACCATAACACGGGTGAGGAGCGATGGATGTAGCAGAGGAGGTTCTTTCCACTACATTTCCACCCTTTCTATTGTATTAGGGTGCGCCGTGGGGGTGGTCTGGGTGCCTTGTCGTCCTCATGCGAAGATTGACGGCTTTGTGGGACTTCCTGAGGAGGCCCTCTGGAGAGATGTATGACTTCTCTTCTTCTTTTCATATTTTTTCCTTTTGATTTCTTTGTTTCATTGATGATACACTTGCCTTTGGTGATTTGGTTCTTTTGTAGACTATCCACATATTGATGACCTAGCTGAGGGATATATGGGATTGGATGGCATCAGTGTCCAATTATGTGAGGAAGTCGACAAGTTCCTGCTCGGTGCCACCTGCTACATCTGAGGAGAGCATTGGTTTCGGAAGTAGGGGGTTTACCGCACATCATCGGGGGAAGCGCATTTGCCGAGGCGCCTAACGTGGAGGTTTTTTTAGATGGTTAAAGTTTTTTGGAGGGTTCAAACTGTGTCTTGATTTATCTTTTCATTTATTTTTCTCTTTTTTCCTTTCTATACCTGAAAAAATAGATGGTTAAAGTTAATACTTGTTTAATTATCTTGACTTAATGGATTACTCTACATGCACTTTAATTTTCTATTGAGGTTTCATTTATTGAAAAGATAAAATAGAATAAAGACTTGAAAAGGGTTTTTTGCTAATAGGTTGATTTTTTATAAATAAAAGCTTTTATTTTGGAAATGATATATACAAAAGAGGAAAGTTAGGAATTTCCAAAGATAGGGGTACCGATCGGTATACCCCTTGGCCTGCCTATCGACATTAGGGTCAAGTCAAAATCACTTCCTTAGCTTTGATTGCACTTCCTTTGTTCTTAGGATCAGAGGGCTTGACATCAACTTGAGTTTCTTGTCTTTTATGAGTACATGTGGGTATAAAAGGAGGCTTTGATGGGAGTTTTCATCATCACAATTTGAACTTCTTTCTTTTGCAATATTTTTTCTTATTATGAAATAGTGCTTTCGATGTCTGAAACTTTCTCGGTTTATCCTAGAGGCTCAGAGTCCATGTGCCTCTACAATGATAATTACGAAGCTTACAACTTACTCCATGTCTCCTTGTGGCGTAACCACACTATAGATTGGAATCTTCTGGAAGCAGCGGTGCAATTTTGGTATCCCGAAGAGCTTATTTTTCGATTCGGCCTCGATGAAGTGTGAACCACTTATGAAGAATTATTTATTATGTTGGGCATCAACCTAAGTGTTGCGACAGCTATGTCGAATTTGTCTCATTCTCGTCGGGTATCACTAGTCGATTTTCTCTATGTCTTTTCCTCAGTTGTCTGACCATTGGTTCACGGAGGAAGTATTATGCTCCTGATGATATTGAATTTCGTGTGCGGTAAAGATTTCACTAATAATGGCTTTACTGGTGCATTAGCATAGGGATTGATTACCAGACTTCTTTTGGTGGTAGGAGACGTGACGGCTGACCCTCAGGTAGCCACGATAGAGTTATGGATGTCTTATCACTCTAATCCAGCTGTTGTAACACTCACAGAGACTCTTAATAAACTGGATGTCTGAAAGGAGGGTCGGACTACTTTCTTACTGGAGAGCCCTGTTATGTTGTTCATGTGGTTGTCTAAGAGACTGCATTTGGTGGCCCCTCCTGAGTATCCTTCGTCGGTCATTCTCAATTTTTTTCTCGACCTTTCTTCAGTTTTGGACTGTCGACGAAGAATTGGGTGAATTGGCTTGTAGAGCATTGGGCTAGGAGCCTTCGCTGGTCCGTACCATGATGGGGCAATATGTAGTATGTCTTATAATTTGGTGATTATCAGTATTTACGGTTGGTAGTCCTTAGTCAAACCTCCGTTTCTTTTTGGTGGCGGCTTTTATGCCAATTGGGATGGGAGCAAGTCGTTCCTCCACGCATAACTAACTTCTTTCCCGTGGAGGAACTAACCGAGTCAGTGAGAATGATATTGGGGCCTTTGTGGATGTACCATCGATCGTCTACCTGTTCATCTTAGTCTATTAGGGAGGTTAGGTTCATATTTAAGGATCATTTGAAGTGGCTTTATAAGAGGGTGGTTGTAAAGATTCCTATTAAAGAAATTTGTCAGAGATGGCTTGTGATGCTCGATACCTTGGCGAAAGGTGTTGTGGTCTCATCTAAGGTGATTAAGGCCTATCGCTTCACGAAGCGGCTTTAGAGTCACAACCGGGAGTGGGGTTCTTTGGAGATAAATAACTATGGTGACGCGGGTCCATCTGGTAGCTGAAGGCAGGTCTTGGGTATGAAGGGTGTGGTGTGGTAATGTGAAGCTTATGATAAGGTTGTGTAGGTTCTGAGACGTTTGTGAGAAGGTTGTTTAGGCTCGGATGTGTTTTGTTCTTATAAAGCTTGTAATGGGGTGGGTTATTTGGGTTTTGATGTTTGTGAGGCTTGTAAAGGAGTGAGATATTTTTTCATTCCTATTAGTGATATCTCATGTAATATTTGTATCCCTATTTTTATTAAAAAGAATAATAATTTTAACGTATTTTGTTGTGTCTTTGATGAATTATGTTGTTTGAACTATCTATGCTGATTGCTAAGGCATATATAATCCTTTTGTTTGTTTAAATGATGAGGGAGACCATCGTACTCAGAGGAAGAAAAGAATAGCATTTTGTTAGAAAGAAATGACTGCGCCCATGTGTGTCTTATAGGTTGTCTATGTACCTTTATGGGCTTTAAAAATTACGAGTTTCTCTTTTTTGAAAAGGGGTAATTCTTAAGAGAGAATAGCGTCCTACGTAGTTCTGGGTAGAGATTAGGTAAGATATTGTTCTTTATTTTAAGAATAGAAGGGGGTGAGAAGAGTTGTAGAGCGACAAGAGTTCGAACTAGGGGCAAAATTTCTTGAGATGGTCCAAGTTGACTGTACGCGACATTTCTTCTCCATTGAGCTCTAAGAACATAGAGACACCACTAGATGGGATCTTTTTCACGATGTAGAGGCCACTCTAATTGGGCTTGAATTTTCCACTCGGATCACAAATAGATTCTACAATTTCCTAGAGGGCAAGATCTCCTTCTTGGACATCGTGGTCCTTGACCCTTTTATTGAATGATCACACAATACGACGATGGTACCCATATAGGGCTCTCAACCTCCTTTTTCATAAGAGTACAGGTTCATTGTAATGATTTTGATGCCAATCTTCCTCACTGAATAAAATTTCGAGCATAACCCGCATAGAAGGTACTTTAAGTTTGACAGGGAGAATTGCCTCCATGACGTATACCAGAGAGCAAGGAGTAGCCCCAGTGAATTCCATAATCATCCGTTAGTTATGTGACCTCGGCTTCAAAATAGAGCCCATTATCTGACACCAACTCATGGGGGACTTCATAGCGGCAGATGATGTTCTTTTTGATGTATTTGGCTATTTTCTTTACATTCAGTGTCACGTATGACTCAATTTTGATCCATTTTGTGAGGTAGTCATTAGCGACCAGGATTAATCCATGCCCGTTTAATGCTTTGGGAGTGACTTTCCCTATGATGTGTATGCCACAGGTGTAGAAGGGTTAGGGAGAAATCATGTTGTATAGATCTCGAGGTGGCAAATGCTAAAGGTTGGCAAAATACTGGCATTTGAGGCATCTTCTAACGTAAGCAGTGTAGCCTCGAACGATTGGCATATTCTTAGAAAACATATGATCGCTCATCTGGGGCCTACATTCCCCATTGTGGATTTTTTGCATCATGTCATTGATCCCAACCCCTGCTTTGCAATGTAAGTGGGTTCTATCAAAATTACTTATAAAGCGAATCTACTGAGCAACCAACTTGCGAAGGATCCCACGGTCTTTCTTGTTAGCGTCTTGAGGATACCTACCATAATTGAGAATGCGTTAAATATCGTAATACCATAATCTTGTCATGTTTGGATCTTGTTATGTTACCAGCTCAAGTTGTAGTAGTAAATGGGTACAACTTATTTTTGGATTAGAAAAGGGGCCATTATTATCCCCTCAGGTATATCAACCATAAAGGCTAAGGTTGTCAATGCATCAACTAGGCTATTCTCGAGTAAGGAAGGTAATGGAAGGTGAGATTTTTGAATTGGGTGGAGAGATCCTCTAGGTGAGCATGGAAGGGTAGGAGATTCTTGTCTTTGGCTGTTTATTTCTAGAAGATCTGCCTCACGATAAGGATTGAGTCTCCATAGATGTCCATATGTTTGATTCCTTTCTCAAGGGCTATTTTAAGCCTTATAGTGCATGCCTCATATTCTTTCATGTTATTAGTGCAAGGTAAATCCAATTTGATGGCAATAGGATGTGAGAATCATCAGTGGCAATCGACAGTATCCCAATACTATACCCTTTCTTATTTGCATCTCCGTTGAAGAACATCCGCCATCTGGGGTCATCGTGAGAGTTACAGAGGATGTCTTCATCCAGGACTTCGAAAATCTATAGCTCATATCCCTCCATGGGATTGTCGATAAGGTAATCAGAGATGGCTCTCCTTTTTATAGCCTTCTGTGTGACATAAGTGCTATTAAATTCATCCAGTAACATCATCCAACAGGCCATGTGGCTAGACAAAGCGAGTTTCTCCACCACATGTTTTATTGGATCCATTTGGGACACCAGTTTGATAGGAAATGCCAGATATAGTGCCGGAGTTTCTGCATGACCCAGGCTAAGGCGACACATGCCTTTTCTAATGTTCTATATTTTACCTCGTACCTGACTAGCTTTTGACTAGCTTAGTATATTTCTCACTCCTTAGAGATTCCTCAATGTATTGGGCAAGCATAGCCACTACTGTAGTGTCAGTGATAGTCAAGTATAGAAGGAGGGGATACCTTGATGCAGAGGTATGAGTATTGAAGGTCGGGTGAGGTATCAGTTGATTTAATCGAAAGCTTCCTGAAATGCCTCATTCCAAACTTTAGTTGGGTCCTTCCGAAGAAGCTTGAAGATGCGCTCATAAATAGAGGTCAGTTGGTTGATTAACCGACTAATGTATTGGATCTTACCCAGGAATCCTCACATTTCTTTCTCCGTTCGGGGGGTGGAATTGTTTATAGTTTTACGAGGTCTGTCGCAATCCTTTTTTCACTGACCATGAATCTAAGGAGTTTTCCCTTGGTGACATCGAAGACGCATTCTTGCAAGTTGATCCGCATGTAACACTATCGTAGTCGCTCAAAGAATTTCCTCGGGGTAGTAATGTGACCTTCTCGGGTCTTGGATTTGATGATCATGTCATTGACATAGACTTCAACTTTCTTGTGGATAATGTCGTGCAAAATGGCTTTAGCGTCCCTTTGGTAGGTAGCCCTGGCATTCTTGAGACCGAACGATATGACTGTGTAGTGAAAGGTTCCCTACAGGGTGATGAAGGTGATTTTTTCCTGATGGTCAAGATGCATCTTAACGTGGTTATACTCGGCAAAACCATCGATAAATGATTTGATGCCGTGACTGGCAGTGTTATTTATGATCACATCGATGTTAGGCAGAGGATAATCATCCTTTGGGGGTGCATTGCTCAGATCTCGATAGTCGACGCACATGCAGACTTTCCCTCCCGATTTTGGCACATGAACGATATTTACAAGACACATAAGATATTGGAGCATACGAATGAAGCCTACTTTTAGCTATTTCAACACTTCATCTTTGAATTTTAGGGACCATTATGTCCTGAGTTTTCTCAATTCCTGCTTTACATGTTTGCTTTTTGGGTAGGTAAGGATTTCATGTTGTGTTATTTTTGGGTCAATGCCAGGAATTTTGTTATAGGAACATGCAAAGACGTCTACAAAATCTTTCATAATTTCTTCAAATGTTGAGTGTGGACCCTATCCTAATCTCATGGGGATGTCTACTAGAACCAAGATTGGTAACGATAGTCTCGTTATCATTAGTTTGAACACGGTTATGTTGTTTAATTTTTTCCTTATTGAGATCAATTAAGAATTGTTCATTTATTAAATCATCTTCATCAATGGTTTTATTAGAATCAAGAAATTTATGTAAGGCACAACAAGATACTCAAAATAATTATTTATTTCATTGAAAATGTCTCCGTGGTGGTGAAGGCCTCATCAAAGGAGGTCTCGTTCACAATTACATTAAAATTGTGAGAAAAAATAGTAGACTTGGGTATTTCTTGGAGAGTATGAACAATGGGGTTCAGGTTGACTGGCTCAGACTGGACAAGAATGGCATACCAATTTAGAAGGGGTGCATTAGTAGCAAAGATCTTCTCGGAAGAATCAGACAGCTCGGCTTTCAGGTGGATCATGGAGAGATCCAACCCCATGGTATGCACGTTAGAGGATTCAGCAGTATCATTGTCCCAAGAATTTTTGGTTGTAAACACCCCATCCTACTAACCCTATAAGGACCTCCTTAGGTTCCTAGCACTGATTCGTTCACCGTAAACCCTAGGTCATACTCCGAGTACTGATCTAGAGGCCACCGGGTGCTCTCGGGTCCCGTTTGACTCTGATTAACTTTCTCGTCTGAGAAAATCTCAAATAATCTTCGAAGGGCTCTAAATACCCTTTTCCAATGGTCCGCCCAGTGCATAAATCAGCCTTATGGTTTGAACTAACGGTCCATTTCACTATTGAAAACTGATATGGAGTCCGCCGGATGCTCCCACGCCCCGTTTGACTTCGGTCAACTTTCTTTCCTAAGTGAAGGCTCAATGAATCTTCGAAGGGCTCTGAATCCCCTTTCCAAATATTCACCCCATGCATGAATTGACCTTACTGTTCGAACAAACGATTCATTTCACTACTTAAAACTGATCTGGAGGCCATCGGACGCACCTGGGCCCCGTTTGACTCCATTTAACTTACTCTTCGAAAGAGAGAAATCTCAATGAATCTTCGAAAGTGAGTTGAATACCATTTCTAATGATCCACCCCGCACACTAATTGGCCTTACGGTTCAGACGAACAGTCTGTTTTACTCTGAAAACTGACGTGGAGGCTACCAGGTGCTCCCGCTCCCCATTTGACTCCGATCAACTCTTCATTTTGAGTGAAGCTCAATGAATATTTAAAGGGATCCAAATACCCTTTCTAATGGTCCACCTAGTGTGGGAATCAACCTCACGATTTGGACAAATTATCCATTGTACCCCGAAAGGTTCCCGAACTCTTACGAGCCCTCTTTGACCTTAGTCAACTCTCTAAACCGAATGAAGCTCAATGAAATCTCAAATATTTCTAAATACCCTTTCTAACGATCTACCCCATGCACGATTCTGTCTTATGGTTTTCATTTTACGACTGTTTTTCCATAAACCTATTCCGGACTACCAAATGGCACCCCAAGGACCCTTCCTATCAGCAGTGAACCTGAGGTGCTGTGCCGATAGGCAGGTCCAGGACCATACCGTTTGAAATTACCCTTGTCCCTATAAATAGAGGCCATGATCTCAGCTTTAAAGCAATACTCAGAACACCCCAAAACCCCTAAACACCCCTATTAGCAATTTAGAGAACATTCTCTCGAATTAAGAGTTGCTCCCCTTCCTAAAAAAACGATTTTCCTATATTCCCTTCCATCACTTTCATATCTCACTTGGTTAATCCCCCCACCTCTCCATACCACTTTCACACCATTGCAAGATCAACGTATATACATCCAAGATCAACATCAAGCGCCCATAAGGAGGTCCAATTCTCCATCCTTATCTCTAATTCTCTCATTTTTAGTATTATTTGCTTTATTTCTACTTTAGCATTTTGTTTCATTACATCACCTATATTAATTATAAACCTTTATTAGTAGTATTTGCACACACTCTATTTTCACAAAAAAACTAAAAACATGACAAAGTGGGTTTATCTATAAATTCCAAAAGAGATATTCTCATCTCACACTCTCGTTATTAAAGCATATTTCTCTCTCTCTACACACACACAAGAGAGAAATCCCCCGTTTGGATTTATGGATTAAACCCCACCCTATGTTACCTTCAAACTACGTGGATTTTGATGCTCTATGGGCTACGTAGGCGTTTTGGGTTAATCCCGAGATTTGACTCCTCCATTTATGCATGTTTATATGTTTCCCTCCTATCATATATATATATATATATATATATATATATATATATATATATATATATATATATATATATATATATATATATATGTGTGTGTGTGTGTGTGTGTGTTCATATTCTTACATGCTTGTTTTTTGACCGATAGACACGTTCGCACTTCTATAGAGACTTGTGATTCGATAAACACTCATATTATATTTCAAATTATTATTTTTGGGAACACTCCTAAGAATTAATTCACTCTGTCATTTTCCATGACGCGAGTCAAATGATTCCATTCTTCACATATATTTCATACATGTGCACTCACTTCACGAAGTCTAACAGAAGAAGATTAGCACATTCCCATGAGAGATTGAAAGGGCGGGATGAGTGCCTAACACCTTCTTTTTCTGTAACTTAGTCCCTGGACCATTGAACTACTTGGTTTCGCAAGCATCAGTATTGTCCTTGATGCCGTTCTCTTGAGGAAACAACATTTCTTTTGCCTATTTTGTGCAAAATAGGCTGGTGACTCTATCTCTACACATTATTCCCCACATTGAAGACGATCGAGTGCTTCAAGGAAAGGTGCAAACCCCGCCTGCTCACTGAAGGGAATCCGAAAAGGGAGGCCTCGGGAAGGCCACAGTGGCAACTCCACTGGGGAAGTTCATTTTAAGAGGACTAGACTCTATTTTTACGTGGGTGTTATTTTTTTCTACATGTGTGCACATGCTCCTACCTGTATGTTCCCTTTACTCCCCTATTTACTTTTTGTGTATATCTACGTCATGCTTATATCCATCATGCTCCCTCCTCATGTATATATAACTTTTCACTCACTTATATACTTCACACACTTGTATATACTCTCCTTGTTCACTTCACACACTTACACTTATGTTCACCTCTACTCAAATGTTCCACACACAACTTAGATTATCCGTGTTTAGGTTTCACTAGCACACACCCACACTTATCACACTTGTATATATCTCCATGCTCACTTACACATATATTACACCACTTGTAGTTGATCCATGTATAGGCTCACTACCACACACACTCAATTGTAAATATTTACATGTCACTCACTCACATGTACATATCCCCATCACCATGTGTAATATAGTCTCCATGCTTCATGCTTGATTTACTTTCCGCAATACTTGTATATATTCCCTTATTAGTGTAGTAATATCTTTAGTCATCATGCAAATAAAATATTCTCCCTCTCCATAATATACTAATTAAGACTCATGCATTTTCGCACTCTACATCACCAAGAGCACGACAATATTGACCAAAATTTTATCCCGTACTGGGGGGTCACTTTGTAATGGGTATTGGTCCTGTGGGGCACAATTAACCAAAGCGACATGACTCTGACCTTCCATTGGCCTTGTACCTTCGATGTATATTGAATGATTCCCCCCATATCGTAACACTTAACCGAACTCATGATGGGAGGTATATAGTAGGGAACTCGTTTATGTATGTCGAGTTTATCAAATTCACTCTCATACGTACCATCCCCATGAGGTATATCGTGAGTAAGTTCATGTACACTCAGGTATATCAAATGGCTTGTCCACATGTACCGATGAATGATTGCCCATATAGGCAAGAGGTATATCGTGTAAGTCATTCCAAAGGGGAGAACCCTTCCACTAGCCCAAGAAGTGCATATACCTTATATAGGCATCAATTATAGGGCACTCATATTTAGTTTGTCGGTTACCATTCAAAACTCTGCCAAAATTTTGGGTTGACATACCGCCCAAATTTGGCTCAATTTTTTTTCTCTATTTCACGTGTTTTTAAAATAGGATCCTATCCCTGTGTCTCAAAACAAGTCAAACCACGTCTTATATTTTTAGACCCTATTTGCCCTGGCTCAGGTCCCGTCCGACATTTTTCTCTATTTAGGGAAACCTAATATAAGTGAAAACCTAACAACAACAACAACAACAATAATAATAATAATAATAATAATAATAATAATAATAATAATAATAATAATAATAATAATAATAATAATAATAATAATAATAATAATAATAATCATGCTGAGATTCCTCTCCTTTTTCCCTTCTTTTTCAATAACCAAAAATACTGAAATATTTTTCTCTTCCTTCCAAAATATCAAAAAATTATCCCTCATTCTTTTAAAAATAAATTCAAACCATATTCCCCCTCAGGTCGATCGCATACCCGACTTTGTCCTGGCTCCCTATTGGCTTCGATCTTTTATCAAACTGCCCCGAAGCTCCGTTGCTTATTCTACTACTTCGATCGAATTTGGAATCTACCTCCACGAGCTCTACATTTAGAACACCATCTAAGAATCAAATGTACAGCCCAATCTGATGGATGTCTCAGCCCAACTCAGCACCAAGATTGATAACCTTCAAATCGAGGTATAAGAAATACAGCGACACCGACCCAGATCCCTGAAGAACCCAAGGTCTTCTTTCCTCGTGCTATGGGTCCACCCACTCCTGATTGTCGTGCTCCCTGCCTGTAAATGGGCTGCCACTAACTCAACTCCTAATTCCAAACCTTGGCCAGCCAAGGACTAATCTGCCAATACCCGTGGATCCCAAAGAGGAGGAACTGAACAAGGTCAAGGAAGACCTCAAATAGTTGTCAAAGAAGTTCGACCAAGTCAAGATATTCAGGAACTACATGGATTACACCCATATGTCGCCTTATGCCAAAGATTAACTTCCAGAGAAGTTCAAGATCTAATACATAGAGAAGTTCAGGGGTAGTGGTCCCCCAATTGTGAACCTTCAAAGCTATCATTGGGCCATGACCCTTCTTAGTGCCTCCGAAGAGATAATGGCCCAATTATTTTAGCAGACCTTGAAAGAAATTACCCTCCGATGGTTTTTATCTCTCAAAAAATCTAGAATATATAATTAGGAAGAAGTGGCTCGAGAATTCATGTCCCAATTTAAGTACAACAAAGAGTTAAAAGAATCAGTCAGTAGCTTCATCGGAAGGTGGATAGAGAAAGCTGACACTATGACCAACAGGCCCTTTGAGGAGGAACAAGTCGACATTGTGAAGAATAATTTTTTACCCCAATTCCAAGCATCTATGGGGGGTAATATTACCCTCACTTTCGAACCCTCTGAGAGGCTAGTGAATGAATCAAAGAAGGTGACCGGATAGTTCACTCCCTGAAAGTATGAGAAGTCTACTAGTGCAACAGTCTCAACCATCAATGAAATTTCCCAACATTCTACTTCTTGGGCACCCAAAAATTGCTCCAATCCTACCACGAAGTAGTACACCGAGCTCCATGCTCCCTTAACCAAAGTTTACCCGGCCTTGTTAAGCCTAAATTTCATCAAACACTTGAACTACTGTCCATTACCAAATACACTCCCTAAAAACTTCACGATACCCGTTGTGACTTCCACCAATCTACAGGTCATACCACCGACCAATACTTTCACCTCAGAAATGTGATTTAAGGCCTAATTGACCGGGGTATTATTTCCCCGTCAATTAATCATAAACCCAATACCACTCATAATCTAGTTCCAGCACATGCAAATTCCATCTTTCTATAAAGTGGCACAAAGTTTAACCTATATACTCAAATCGTTCCCAAAAAAGCACCCATCATCCCTATAGTCTTACTTAAACCTCTCAAGGTTTGCCCGTCCTTCCTCTTGCATGTTACATGTCTTACTGATCAAGCTCTGTCACTCCTTACAAAGGCCTGTATTGCCGTCCATACCCAATCCGAGGAGGGAGCCATGGAGCTACCTGTTGTGTTGAACTAAATATTAGAGTTTAGGCTGCAATTGCCCATCAAGATGTCCATCAACTACCAAAAATTTAGTAGCCTCTTTATAGAGGCCCAAAAGTGGGCTCGAGAATTAGATGAATGTGTAATGCGTGTTGAAGAAGTCAGCCTAGATGATATGGTATTATGGACATCCCGAGGGTTTTTCGAGCTCCAGGGGGTTATCTCCCAAGGTGGATTCCTCCTTCTTGCCCCTTTTTTTTAGTGTGTGCACAGGATTATGTTCTTTCTCGGGGCTCTCGACTATCGTCGATGTGAGGTGATATGTAGAGATAGAGTCGCCAGCCTTCTTATGAATACTTGAAGTGGATCTTAATTATAGATGTTCGGATATCATGATGAGATGATGATGGTATGAGGAGATGGGTGAGAATTTACTCAAAAGAGTATGAAAATGATGGAAGTAATGTGGGAAATGGGCTTTTAAGGAGGGAATAGCTCTGAATTTGAGAGAATTCTCTCTGAATTCCTGAGAGGGATATTCAGGGGTCCTTTTCAAAGTGAGGTCATGTCCTCTATTTATAGGTCCAAGGGGGTGTCGATCGACATGGTCCTAGATCTGCCTATCAGCATAGAACCCCTAACACAATGCCAATAGGCAGGGTCTTAGGGGTGCCATTCGGCAGGTCTTTCAAAAAAGTGGCCATAAATAGTGAACCGTAAATCAGAATCGTGCACGGGTTTGAGACCTTTAAGAATCCATTAATCCACTCTTGGGTTTGATAGTTAATCGAGGTCAAACGGGGCTCGAAAGTTCCCATTGGTCATTGGCCAAAAAATTCTTGGAGGAAAATGGATCATTTATCTGAGTCGTAAGGACAATTTACATATGGGATGGACCACTGTAAAGATTCTTCAGATCCCTTCGAGATTTCATTCAGCTTCACTCAGTTAGGAGAGTTGACCAAGGTCAAACAAGAGCCAAAAGCACCGGGTGACTCTTCGGAGTAAAATGGGTCATTCGTCCCTACTGTAAGGCTGATTCATGCACGGGGCAGATCATTAAAAAGGGCATTCAGAGCCCTTTAAATATTCATTCAACTTCATTCAAGCTGAAGAGTTGACCGAAGTGAAGGCGTTCGGGAGCCCCTAGTGGCCTCCAAATCAGTTTTAAAGATAAAACGGATCGTTCGTCCGAACTGTAAGGACGATTAATACATGGGATGGACCATTAGAAAGGGTATTTAGAGCCCTTCTAAAATTCATTCTGGTCAAGAAAAAAAGCTGATTGGAGTGAGATGGGGCGCCGGTGGCCTCTAGATCAGTTTTTTATCGTAAAATGGATCATTCGTCCAAACCAAAAGGTCAATTTACACACCGAGTGGATCGTTGGAAAGGGGATTCAGATACTTTTTAAGATTCATTGAGCTTTCGCTCAGGCGAGGAAGTCGACCATAGTCAAACGAGGCTCGAAAGCACCCGGTGGGCTCTAGATTGGTACTCAGAGTATGACTTAGGTTTTGCGATGAATGAGTGAGTGATAGGGACCAAAGGAGGTTCTTAGGGGGTCCTAGGATAAAGAGACCCTCGACGGGAGAGCTAGGAACAAGTGAAGTTCATCGAATGATCAACACCACATCGACATTGGGAGAGAGGATTTTGAGGTCAATTATGAGGATCTAGAGGATGCGGTTTGACCAATTTGGAGGGTCGAGGTTAGTTTTGAGGATTTTAGGACATTAAGGTGATCGATTCAGTGGGTCAAGGTATATTCTAAGGACCTAAGGAGATGAGGATGACCGATTCAGTGAGTCGAGAATATATTACGACTAGTTCTAAGGGGCTATGGAGACTAATTCAACGGGTCGAGGTTAATTTTGAGGACCTAATGAGATGGGGATAAATAATTCAGCAAGTCAAGGTTAACTCTTAGGATGTGCTGGGGATGACCAATTTTGAGGGTCGAGGTAATTTTTTAGGACCTTAAGCTTTAGCGACCAATTTAGAGGGCCGAGGTCAATTCTGAAGACCTAAAGTTACGATGACCAATTCTGAGGGTCAAGGTCAATTCTGAGGACCTTAAGTTGTGATGAACATTAAATTATGAGGATATAAAGTTTGGATTACATATTCTGGGGGCCGAGGTAAATTCTGTGGACTATAATTTGAGACGACCAATTCTGAGGGTCAAGGTCAATTCTGAGGACCTTAAGTTGTGAAGACCAATTTTGATGGACGAGATCAATTATCAGGACCTTAAGTTGGGGCGATCAATTTCGAGGGCCGAGGTCAATTCTGGGCACCTAAAGTTTGGACGACCAATTCTGCGGGCCAAGGTCAATTCTAAGACCTTGAGTTGAGACGACCAATTCTGATGGTCGAGGTCAATTCTGAGGACCTTAAGTTGTAACGACCAATTCTGAGGTCCAAGGTCAATCCTGAGGAGCTAAAGTTGTAACGTAGGAGATTTATCTCCTGGGGAATTTAATTTACCAACGGTTTTGCTGGGGATTGTTTTGTTTTGAGACTCCACTAGGGGGTGTTTATGCTGGGGAATTGTAGTAGACTTGGATGCGGGTGCATTGTTGGTTATGCTTAAGGAATATATTGAGGATAGGGTTGTAAGATTAATCCTGCTGGGGATAATACTAGGGATAAGATCATAAGGTTAATCCTGCTGGGGATTCTGAGAGTTTGTTAGGGGCTTAGTGCTCTAAAAAATGATTTTCTTAAGGAAATTAAGGTTTCATATTTTCGACAAATTTTTGGTAATTTTTTGGGCAATTACTAGATTTTTTCTAGAATTGTTTGGCATTTTTTGTACAAAGTTTTAAAGGGATGTTGATAGGAATTCTTGAGAGGGTGCCAATCGGTAAGGGAACAGACTCCGGGGCTTACTTGGGAAGAAGAAAAGAGGACTGTCGATCGGTATGGTCAGGGGTCTTGAGAACTTTTCTTCTGGGTAAATTATTGAATTTTTGCTTGGGATATCGGTGACCTTCTACCCTTGGAGTGTTCCTTCGGGGGCCGCATGGGCTATAGGTATGTAGGTGTAGATAAGGAAGTTACTGGAGCATGAGGTGGTGTTTGGGTTGATGGGGCTTACGAATGAGGTGACAACCATTTCTGATTATTTCCTTTTGATATTTTCTTACAGATTTGTTGATATGACTAGAGGAGCTTGGCATTGACCATGTTGTATGATTGATGTAATGGCTCTGTACCTGAAAAGAGAGACTCGAGAAGGCAAAAGTGATGCATCTTTTTTATTTTATTATCTTGATTTAGTGCCTTACTCCACATGCACTTTAATTTGTTGCTGTGGTTTTATTTTGACAAAAAGCGTTTTTGGAAATTTTTGGATAGAGGAAGGCCTTAGAGGCTTGGTTGGTATATGGGTGAGAAGATAGAAATCTCGATGTAAAGTGGAGCTTATCGCCTGTAACACCCCGTCTAATTAAATACAGGGTAGCTACTCCTTTATTAAATTAAAACAAAATATCAAGTTGGCTCAGTCTTAGCATCACTGTCGAAAAACATTTAATTAATTACTAGCCACCTAATATTTAAAAAGAGAGATGTCAAATTTTATTAATTAAGTTAACAAATAACCAAGAACTAAGTCATTAACCATTAATCTCATAAACAATCTCATATGAATAACTAAAAAAAATGAAATCAACTGAGTCTGGAGTAAACCCTCCAGTAATAAAAAATATGCCAGAGTAATTAAAGTCCCCATAAAAGAGTATGAATAATTAAACAAATAACTGAAGTAATGAAAGTTTGCAACTACCACTTCTAAATAAGAATGGGCGACATACCCTAACTAATACAAATGACTCTGAAGGAATCAAGGATAAATATGAAGGAGTCTACTACTAAGATCCTGTAGCTTCCACGGCAACTACAGCACGTCATCAGAATGGAACTCCAATACTTGGCGTCCGTGTGGCTGGGCACCTAAAATGTTTTTTTTACAAAACAAAAATAGATTTGGAGGAAAACGGGTCAGATCCCGATGTGAAAATAGTTTAAAGTTTAGCAAGTGTTTAAATTACAATTAAACAACATATATTATAAACACGTTAGTTGCGCACTCTCACATGAGTTTCTTGCCTCTCAACTACTATGCACGCCTAACGAATGCCTTTAACCCATCCTAGGTATGCCGATATCTAACTAGTTTGTACCACTACTGCTTTCTCATTCTACCATAGGATGTATACTCTTAATATTCAAACAAGATATGTTCAGACCCCATATTCACATTCATTAAGTTACTTAACTCAAGTGTTAATTAAATTCTCATTCTTAACCCATTCAAATATCTTAGCTTATTCACTTCTACTAAAAATAATGAACCAGTCACAAGTACAAAAGTATAGCACTCTCAGTACATAAATACATATATGGCACCCCTAAGCTAAGCTGCGGTGAACGCATACTCTGCTATCGAATCCATGTACATCACGCACGTAAGGATCACGTGTTC
Source organism: Sambucus nigra (assembly GCA_949130495.1). NCBI lineage: Eukaryota > Viridiplantae > Streptophyta > Magnoliopsida > Dipsacales > Adoxaceae > Sambucus > Sambucus nigra. The sequence continues at coordinate 375,678,878 of OX422221.1, forward strand.
CGAATCACTCAAGAACCGTCTAAATAAAAATTACACATATTGGAGGCGAACATAGTTCACATACCCATGTGTCATGTACATACCTACTCTCCCATGGTCAACTGACTTATCCACTCACAAATAAGTCATTCATAGCCCTATGTCCTTAAGGTACCAGTCTAAATCCCCCCGAAGCACACAAGGATAAGAGGGTCCTTTTCCATAAAAATAACCTCCCGTGATAACAAGTATGGTAGGTATGTCATACACATAAGAAATCCGTACACTAGGCATTCACACAACCAATATATATATATATATATATATATATATATATATATATATATATATATATATATATATATATATATATATATATATTCAATTTCAATATAGGTACACTCCTCTCCCATATATTAAGTCTCACCCACAATATTTATGTTCCGGAGATTCTACGTACTATTTATTTAATGTGACAAGTTTCGTCATACGGGCTCGGGTACCTATACCTATCCCAAGTGAATACTAGGTCTCCCATTTAATACTAAGGTTATCTCAGCAAATCTAAAATCCCTCAAGTTATCATTCATTCCACTTTCAGTCCCAAAATCGAAACATCTCCAACCATCATCACTCGGTAACCATTCGTAATTACAACGCTCAATCCCATCAGTTATGATATTTTTCAAAAATAACTAAGACCTTACTGACCTTATCTAAGTTCCACAATATTATATTAATCACCCTAAGAATCAACCTCAGCTTTAGGATTTTCATTAAACCTTAAAAGGAAACAATTGTCAAAAATCAGCAGGGGTCGATCGATCGAAGAAAATGATCGATCGACCAAGCATGTATTTGCCCAGAATTACTTAAACAGTTACGGGATTCCTCATTTTACACCTCAAATTCTTCATTTTAACGTCCAAAACTCTTAACCAAGTATACTAATCATCATACCAACATGTTTACATAATTTCTAACATTATTAGAATCATTAAATCATCCCCAATCAACAGTTTCTTAGATCAAACGTCATAATTATTCTTCTAACCATAGTTCTTCCTAATTTTTTCAAGAACATCATAAATTCTAATTAAATTTCATAATTACCTAAACATGAAACATGATTTCGTACCTAATATCTGTCCAGAAGCTTTAACTACATGCAACCCTACCCGGATTCAATATTTAATTCTCCCATTTTACAATTTATATCATTGTTCATAATAAATCTTCAAATCTACACTATCATGTAAAATATATGCTTTGAATCTTTGCAAGATAAATCACTTGCCTGTAGAATACCGATTCTGATCCTTTGATGACGTTGTTGGTTGGTTCCCCCTCTCTTTCCGGTCACAAATCCAGCGGTGGTGGTGGTATGTGGTGTTATGGTCATGGAAACCCTTCTGTAACTTCTCCTCTATCTCACGTAGCCCACTTCTTACTTTTTGGCTGATAATGGCCCTAATGGCCTTCCCAATAACAATTAAATAAACTCTAAAATTCGTGGGTCTAATTTCCTTAAAATCTAAAATGACAAAAATACCCTCTCGGGTTGCCGGTTAACCCTAAAAATGCCCCGGGACCCAAACTAAACTCCAGAATAGTGTTTTCTGACTATTTTGACCCTTCCGGACACATTGGCACACTCAAAATGTTCATGCGGATGACATAAAAATAAAATACTTTTAAATCCCTTACATTGGGTCCTGACATGAATGACACGCGTGTCCCACTTAATTACTGAGACTGTCGTATTTTCAACTCACGATAATTTTTAATAAATACAATAATCATATATTACCATAATCACTCGGTAATATTCAACATCATTATAATAATCAAATACTAACTCTCTTCTCGTTGGCATTTAAATCCGAATAAATTTCCAATTAATTAACCCAAATTAATTATAATAAATCTCATAATTCAAGGCAATTTAATTTATTAAATCATATAATTAAAAGCCATAAAAATACGTGGTATTACATACTCCCCCCTTATAACGGAATTTCGTCCCGAAATTCGAAAAAATAGGCATACCTGGAATGTAAAATACAAGGAAAGTCTCAATCACTACAGCCCTCGCTTTACAACAAGCTTGTTGAACACTCTTGACACTTAATCAGTTATAGGGTTATACCTCAACAAATGCACCTCAGATTGTGCTCTTATTAAACAACATTCGAATAAGAATAGCCTATACATTTTTGGCCGCATTATCTCAATATTATTGTGAGTTCGTACCTCACTACGTATCAACTCCCGCATTTTAAATAGACACAAAACTCCCATCCTAGGAGAAACCATAGAACATCTGACTACTCTTGTCCGTTCTTAGAATCTCTATTATGGTGTTAAGACTTTTACACAAAGGAAAGTCACTCATGACTATTGGTTATCCCCTTATAGTCATTGGACTCTAACTCCTGACTAATCCAAAACTTTAATAATCCGCTCACCTCTAAACCTCCAGAGAAAGAATGATAAGGTTTACCCACACAAAACCTCAGTAAGCACCTTGTCCACTATGAATAGATACGGGTGCTTTCACTAAACTCTACCATTTGGTAGTATCTTCTCCCCATTATAACACTCTACCTCACTTACTAGCTATCCCCGTTTTGGAAATGAAATGATTGCACTTAATCCAAAACTACTTTCATATAGTTCAACCAGTCGTTAGTCACCTTGCTCCTACTCCTCGGGCTATAGGTGATACAACCTTCTCCGAACGAAACATTATCTCCACTACTTCCTGATACCCCGCGTTGAAGGTGGATTTGGGGGCTCTCCTCCTAGTTATGGATAATACTGCGTAGGACCATGTACCGGTGTGTTCACTATCTAATAGTGTAAATCACCTAAGGATATAACAATTTCTCTCCTTCTGGAAAACCTGTCCCGCATATTCGAAGGAACTCGTTAATTATCTCTAAGTTGTCAACCCCTCAAGGAAATTTACCAACTTAACTGTTCCATCTCTGGAATCGTCGGCTTGATACAATATTATCTGGTTGATCATCTTACCCCAACTGATCTACTACTTACTATACCCCTTTCATGTACAATTCTTCCCGTTAAGTGATACTTACTAACCCTCTTCCCCTCTTGGCGTATACCAAAAGTTACTACCCGTGCACCTTTCACCACGTTGTGTACATGTGGACTCTCATACCTTATCAACATCCTCACTCTAATTATGCATAAGCCACCCTTAACATTCGATTGGGTGGAACTCCGCTGCAAATTGTCCATAATAGTTAGATATTTGTCTTCTCAAGGGGTACTCCCTTTTTAAATGGTGTCCCACTCTCTTTCATCCCATGTTGGACGTGTTATCCTAATTGCACAAAAGTCAATAGATTGTCGTTCTTCTCACGATTCTTAATTCACTCTACCACTCCCATTTCGTCATATTAGTCTCACAAGTAAAAATTTCACCCATCTATGCCTCTTCTTCCTTCGATTAACACATAAACGAACCAGAGTGTCTATACCCCTTTTAACCCGTACATACGTGTTTAAACATCAGATATGATCCATACATACTCCACTCTTTATTTCCCCTGCATTTGTAACGTGGATATACCACTTGGGCATTCTCAATCACCCCCAAATTAAAAATCCTTAGTCCTCCTTAACCTCATTGCATCCTTCAACCCGCCATAATAAAACCAATTTTTTTCCAACATTTCCTCACCACCTCATTGGCTATACTGGCCTTATATCTCAATTTCCCCTTTAACTTCCAGTTCTAACTATGTACTCCATAATGATCGAGGTACCCAAATCATAGACGAACAGTCATACATCTCCCTACTACCAACCTTACGCTAAGTTTCATGCGTGGAATGTCTCGCAAAGTGAAATCCAAATAAGGAACCCCCCGATACACTACTCCCTAGCATTGTCGATCATCGGGATCTGTTAGGCCCTCGGTCCATGACATGTACCCTATATTCCCATTTCTTGACAATCAAGTTATATCTCCTTCTTCAATTTCACTTAAACAAGGAACTCCTTTCGAAAGACACTGTCTCTTAACATTGTTGAAAATCACCTTCCATAAACATCATGCAAATATAATCGGGGCTCTCGAAATCCCATCCCCAGACATACAACTATGAATATAAACTCCCACGTCTCTAAAGGGTGTTAAAACAATGCGTTCTTCTTATTACCACATCCTGAGCATTATTTATAATAATCAGCTAAATCTTTCCGCTGAACAGTAAACTAAATACACTCCGCATCATAATAATGAAATCCCTACTCATACCGGGAACAAATATTCGAGACCATTAGACTTTTCGAAGTCTCAACAATACATATATATAACTATATACAAATATTTAAATGCGAGTCCGACCCTCTCGCAGATGGGGCCTTGCCATAACAAAACATTCTACCCAAAGGTAGTAACCCCGATGAACTAGCAATAACCGCACACAATCGGTTTAATTATTTTTATAAAACCATAATTAGGATAATATCGTACTCTTATAACACAACACTTAAAACGAGTAATTTCAATATAGTATATACCACTATCGATACCCCCATACATCGTTCGCGGATAACAATAAAGGTATCCCCACGGTACTAGGGGAAATATTCACATAAATAATAAAATTGTCGAGATACTCACTAAACTCGTCTCTCATGCAAATATGGAAACAATAAAAATGTAGTAACTCGTTCGTATCACATACAACACGCATCATCATCTGAGGATATAACTCATACTTCTATCTTGCCAATCGCCCTGGTTGTTCAAATGGTTCCTGGACTTAACACACCTTTCCGTACCAATCGAAAATTTCAATAACCATTATCCTTGCTAGGCACCATACCCTTTATTCCTCTACTCGCTTCGAAAAAATTTTAACACACGAGTTTCACTCCCCACAAAATACCTTTACACATACTCCACTCATCTTCGATCACATTAACCATGTTAAGGATGTCCTTCTCTCAAACGTTGGTAGTCCCGACTCTAATGGCTACCTATGTTGTTCCCTTAACTTTTGATGGACCTAAGGAACATGCTACTGGTTTCAACATCTCTTCCTGAAATTACCTTCGCTCGGTAAACAATTCAGCTTCCAAAATCATTTAAATGGGTCCCTTGATGGGTCCCCCCCTTGTGGTGTTTCACCAACACCGTTTCTTCCAGTCTTACTCTATATAAATTCCTTAATTCTTGCGTCTCCCCACCCAAGGAAACGTTTACCTCCATATTAACACAACGTGACATTATTACCATCTGCATTGACCGTCCAAGCAGAATTTCTCAGAAGTGCTAACAATTCTTTTTGCATGTAAATTTTCCTTTTAATGCCCTCTTATCCATTTCACCTACTTCATCCGGTGTAAGGTTCGCTAATCAATTAAATTTCTTTTTCACAAGGTGACCTCTGTCCAGCCCTCTGGTATGAGTTCAGAACAACATTAGTATCTTACTCTGAACATCTAATGAAGGAACTTATGGTCAAACCATACGTATGCGCCTTCTCTTGATAAAACATTCCACTTCTAAGTGTGGTGGCTGCCTCTCACCATTGAAACTCCGCTCTTACGAGCCAAGGAAAAATTTTACCCCAAATTTTCACTCTCAATTAGCCATACCCCGTCATATGTCCAAGCCTTTGGATATATTATGTGAGTTGGTTAGTACACGCCATCTCCGCATTTCTAGTATTTCCACTACTGGTTCTTTTCAATGCTTCGTCTAACTATCTCCCAATCCAACCTTGATGGGTGGGTCTAAATTGACCCCACTTTCTACTATAGTTGTACCTGGAAGTCACAAGTCTTTACTTAATCGTCTTTACCGTACTGGACTTTCATGCCATAATATAAGTGACTTCAACTACTGTCATCCTTCTTTAAATAAATCAAATAACCTCAACTGATCTTTGCCTCCTGCTGTGCGCACAACTGTCTTCGCCTGACATACTGCATTGTTCAGCACCCGAACACACCTGAATGTAAATAAGATTCACTATCGTATATATCATAGTAGAAGAACGAAATCTCACCAAAGAAATCAACAATCCTAAACATAGGGCTCTATATCAAAGGAAAGCTATGCTGGAAGCATAATAAGCCGCACAGATACTAAAGGACACTAGAACCTGATGCTCTGATACCACCTGTAACACCCCGTCTAATTAAATACCGGGTAGCTACTTCTTTATTAAACTAAAACAAAATATCAAATTGGCTTAGTCTTAGCATCACTATCGAAAAACATTTAATTAATTACTAGCCACCTATTATTTAAAAAGAGAGATGTCAAATCTTATTAATTAAGTTAACAAATAACCAAGAACTAAATCATTAACCATTAATCTCATAAACAATCTCATATGAATAACCAACGAAAATGAAATCAACTGAGTCTGGAGTAAACACTCCAATAATAAAAAATATGCCAGAGTAATTAAAGTCCCCATATAAGAGTCTGAATAATTAAACCAATAACTGAAGTAATGAAAGTCTACAACTACCACTTCTAAATAAGAATGGATGATATGCCCTAACTGATACAAATGACTCTGAAGGAATCAAGGATAAATATGAAGGCGTCTACTACCAAGATCCTGTAGCTTCCACAGTAACTACAAAACATCATCAGAATGGAACTCCTATGCTTGGCGTCCCTGTGGCTGGGCACCTAAAATATTTTTTTTACAAAACAAAAATAGATTTGGAGAAAAACGGGTCAGAGCTCGATGTGAAAACAATTTAATGTTTAGCAAGTTTTTAAATTACAATTAAACAACACATATTATAAACACGGAAGTTGAACACTCTCGCATGAGTTTCTTACCTCTCAACTACTGTGCACGCCTAACGAATGCCTTTAACCCATCCTAGTTATTCCGCTATCTAACTAGTTTGTACCACTACAGCTTTCGCATTCTACCATAGGATGTCTACTCTTAATATTCAAATATCTTAGCTTATTCATATCTACTAAGCAACAATGAACCAGTCACAAGTACATAAGTATAGCACTCTCAGTACATAAATACATATATGGTACCCCTAGGCTAAGATGCGGTGCACGCATACTCTGCTATCGATTCCATGTACATCATGCACGTAAGGATCACGTGTTCTGAATCACTCAGGAACCGTCTAAATACAAATCACACATGTTGGATGCGAACATAATTCACATACCCATGGGTCACGCACATACCTACGCTCCCATGGTCATCTGACTTATCCACTCAATAATAAGTCATTCATAGCCCTATGTCCTTAAGGTACCAGTCTAAATTCCCCTGAAGAACACAAGGATAAGAGGGTCCTTTTCCATAAAAATAACCTCCCGTGATAGCAAGTATGGTAGGCATGTCATACACATAAGAAATTCATACACTAGGCATTCACACAACCAATATATATATATATATATATATATATATATATATATATATATATACAATTTCAATATAGGTACACTCCTCTCCCATATATTAAGTCTCACCCACAATATTTATATTCCGAAGATTCTACGTACTATTTATTTAACGTGACAAGTCTCGTCATACGGGTTCGGGTACCTATACCTATCCCAAGTGAATACTAGTTCTCCCATTTATTACTAAGGTTATCTCAGCAAATCTAAAATCCCTTAAGTTATCATTCATTCCACTTTCAGTCCCAAAATCTAAAGATCTCCAACCATCCTCACTCGATAACCATTCGTAATTACAACGTTCAATCCCATCAGTTATGATATTTTTCGAAAATAACTAAGACCCTACTGACCTTATCTAAGTTCCACAATAATATATTAATCACCCTAAGAATCAACCTCAGCTTTATGATTTTCATTAAACCTTAAAAGAAAACAATTGCCAAAAATCAGCAGGGGTCGATCGATCGAAGAAAAGGATCGATCGATTGATCGTCGATCGATCGATCAAGCAGGTATTTGCCCAGAATTGCTTAAACAGTTACGGGATTCCTCTTTTTACACCTCAAATTCTTCACTTTAACGTCCAAAACTCTCAACAAAGTATACTAATCATCATACCAACATGTTTACATAATTTCTAACATTATTAGAATCATTAAATCATCCCCAATCAACAGTCTCTTGGATCAAAAGTCATAATTATTCTTCTAACCCTAGTTCTTGTTAATTTCTTCAAGAACATCATAAAGTCAAATTAAATTTCGTAATTACCTGCACATGGAACATGATTTCGTACCTAATATCTGTCCAGAAGCTTTAACCACATGCAACCCTACCCGGATTCAATATTTAATGCTCCCATTTTACAATTTATATCATTGTTCATAATAAATCTTCAAATCTACACTATCATGTAAAATATATGCTTTGAATCTTTACAAGATAAATCACTTTCCTGTAGAATACCGATTCTGATCCGTTGATGATGTTGTTGGTCGGTACCCCCTCTCTTTCCGGTCACAAATTCGGCGGTGGTGGTGGTATGTGGTGGTTATGGCCATGGAAACCCTTCTGTAACTTCTCCTCTATCTCACGTAGCCCACTTCTTACTTTTTAGCTGATAATGGACCTAATGACCTTCCCAATAACAATTAAATAAACTCTAAAATTCGTGGGTCTAATTTCCTTAAAATCTAAAATGACAAAAATACCCTCCCGGGTTGCCGGTTAAGCCTAAAAATGCCCCGGGACCCAAACTAAACTCCCGACTAGTGTTTTCTGACTATTTTGACTCTTCCAGACACGTTGACGCACTCAAAATGTTCATACGGATGACATAAAAATAAAATACTTTTAAATCCATTACATTGGGTCCTGACACGAATGACACGCGCGTCCCACTTAATTACCGAGACGACCGTATTTTCAACTCACGATAATTTTTAATAAATACAATAATCATATATTACCATAATCACTCCGTAGTATTCAACGTCATTATAATAATCAAATACTAACTCTCTTCTCGCTAGCATTTAAATCCGAATATATTTTCAATTAATTAACCCAAATTAATTATAATAAATCTCATAATTCAAGGCAATTTAATTTATTAAATCACATAATTAAAAGCCATAAAAATACGGGATATTACATCGCCTTTGTTGGGTTGTGTTGATTTTGATGTGTCGAAAAGACTGTATTGGTGATGGCTTTGCTGGAGCTGTTGACTGGAATTTGCTAGCAGAGGCCGTACAATTCTGGTACCCTCAGGGCCATTTTTTTTTGTTTTGGCCTGGACGAGGTCTATCATACCTACGAGGAATTCTCGACAATATTAGGGGTCAGCCCCAGTGTGGCAGCGACTCTGCTCGATTTTTTCGGTTCTCCTCGAGTATTCCTGTCGGAGTTTCTTCACATTTCTCCCTCGGTGGCTCGACCGTTGATTATCAGAGGGGCAATTTCTTTTTAGAATTTATGTATTCAGTGCACTTAAGGGGTTTAGAAAATGATGGCTTTACCAGAGCTGTCATCTTAGGCCTTACTGTGAGGCTATTGCTGGTGATTGGGGATTGACAGTGATCCCCAGGTGGCTGCGATAACGGCGTGGATGTCTTACCATTATAATCCTACGACGGTGGTGCTGGCTGAGACCTTGAACGCTGTGAATTCTTTGAAGGAGGGTCGTTCCTACTTTCTGAGGGGGAGCCCAGTATTGCTATTCATATAGCTTGCAGAGAGGTTTGCTCTGGCGACCAATCTTGAATATCCCTTGGTGGTTGTGCCTAATTTCTTTGTCTGGCCTTTCTTCAGTTTGGCCCGTCTGTATAGAGTTGGGTTAACTGGTTTGTAGAGTATGGAGCCCGGTGTCTTAACTGGTTAGTGCCATGGTGGGAGGAATTACTACCTATCTTGCAGCTTGGAGAATATAAATATGTGCAGTTGGTGGGCCTTTGATAGACTTCCTTCTATTTCCCCTGGCGGTTTCTACGCCAAGTCGGGTGGGAACAAATTGTGCCCCCTCACATAACAAACTTCTTCCCGGTGGAGGATTTGACTGGATCACTGATGATGATGTTAGGCTCTTTGTGGTAGTGCCGCTGACCATATATCCGTCTACCATAATCTGTAGGAGGGGCCTGACATGTGTCTAGGGACTACCTAAAGTGGTTATGGGAGAGAGTAGTAGTGAAAATTATGGCGGAATAGACTTGTCAAAGGTGGTTCGTTGCCTTCGACACCATGGAAGATGGTTTTGTGGTTCTGTCCAGGCTTGTCAAGGCATACTGCTACATAGAGCGCATATGAAATGTCAACCAGGAGTAGAAAACTTGGGGACCTCCAGGGCTGGTAATGATGATGAAGCGGGGCCGTCCGACAGTTCAAGGGAATGTTTTGTGAAGCTTACGTGATTTTTGTGAAGTTATGGTGATTTTGGTGTTTTGTATTTTTGGGAGTTTGGAATAATTTTTGTGTAGCTTGGAAAGGGTTAGGTTTGTTTAGAGAATGGTTTGGTCAGTGGTAGGGATGATTGGTTTATTTAACTCCCTTCGTTGATACTTCATGTAATAGCATTATATTCCCTATTAAAAAATAAAAGTTATTTTTGATCATATTTTGTTGTGCCTCTTGATGAGTTTTGCGTTTGAATTATCTATACCAATCGCTAAAGCATACATAATCCTTTTGTTAATGTAAATGATAAAATGGACCGACCGCCATTCTCGGAGGTTAGAAAAGAATAACATTTTATGAAAAAGAAAGGAACCGAACCAATGTATCGCGTATGGGATGGCTACGTACCTCTGGGGGTTTTGAAAATTTTCATGGGTTTTATTTTAAAAAGAAAAAGGTTTTGAGAGGATCAGGTCCCACGTAGTTCTGGGTAGGGGAAACAAAGATTTTTTTATTAGAATAAAAAGTGATGAGAAGAGTCGTAGCGCGCCGAAATTTTGAACTAAGGGTAAAATTTCTTGAGATGGTACAGGTTAACTGGATGCATTATATCTTCTCTATTGAGGTCTGTGAGCATAGCGACGTCTCCTAAGAGAATTTTCTTCAGGATGAAGGGACCGCTCAAATTCAGTTTAAATTTCCCTCTGAGGTCCCAGATGGGTTTTATGATCTCTTTGATGGCAAGGCCTCCTTCCTGGACACTACGGTCCTTGACTTTCGATTGAATGATCGTGCTATCCGACGATGGTACCCCTATATATGATACAGAGCCTTCAATAATTTTTCATCCAGGAGTGATAATTCATCAAATTGGCTCCGATGCCATTCTTCTTCATCAATTTTACTTTTGAGTAAGATGCGGAGGTAAGGTATTTCCAGCCTAATGGGTAGGACTTCTTCCATATCGTACATTATAGAATAAGGGGTAGCCCCAGTAGGCGTTCTGATTTAAGTGCAATAGACCCTAAGGGAGTCAGATATTCATTCAGTCCAATCTCATTGACTCTCAGTCATCTTTTCGGTCATTGCTTTTAAGGCTTTTTTTGGCGGCTTGGGTCGGTAGGCAGAAGATTTGTGTCTCCAAATCCCATACTCGTCGACTAGTTTTATTACTTTATCTTTAAAATGGAGCCTACTATTAGATGCTAACTCGTGGGGGATTCCATATATGCGAATAATTTTCTTTCTGATAAACCTGGCCACTTTCTTGGCATTGAACACCATATAACTCAGCTTCGACCCAATTGGTGAAGTAATCAATGGAGACCATGATGAATTCATGACCATTTGAAGATTTATGAGAAACCTTCCCAATCATATCAATGCCCCAGGTGGAGAAGGGATAAGGAGAGGTCATTTTATATAGTTCTCGAGGAGGCAAATATTGGAGATTGGCTAACTGTTGGCATTTAAGGCTTTTTCGAATACATGTAATGCAATCTTGAACCATGGTGGTCCAATAGTATCCTTGAAGAATGATCTTTTTGGTAAGCATGTCCATTTTGCGAAGGGTCGCACAGTCTTTCTTATTTGCTACTTGGGTATACCTACCATATTTGAGGAGGCGCCAAATGTCATAGTACTATAACCCGGCCATATCATAATATTCTTCGATAATGAGTTTAATATGGTAGCAGTGGGTAGGCTTATCTTGTTTCTGAACTAAGAAAGGGGCCATTGTTATTCCCTCAGACATGTCAACCATAGAGGCCAGGGTAGCATGGACGTCAGCTAGGCTATTTTTTGCACGGGATAAGTAGTGGAAGGTGACATATCTAAACTGGGAGTCCAATTCTTCTAGGTGGGCATGGAATGTTAGAAAGTTCTCGTCTTTGACTTTCCATTTTCTGAGGATTTAGCCGACGATAACAATAGAGTCTCCGTAGACGTCTAGGTGACATATTCCTTTCTTGAGGACGATCTTGAGGCGTATAGTGCATGCCTCATACTCAGTCATGTTAAAGGGAAAATCTAGTTTTATGGCAATTGGGGGGGGGGGGGTGAGAGTCATCAGGGGCGATTAGAAGTATCCTAATGCCTCATCCTTTCTTGTTGGCAGCTCCATCAAAGAATGTTTTCCATTTGAGGTCCTCTTGAGAGGTGCAGAGAATATCTTCATTCGGGAATTCAGAGACCTAAGCATCAACTTCTTTCATGGGATAATTAGCAAGGTAGTCGGAGATATCTCCCCATTTTATAGATTTTTTCGTGATGTACATAATATCAAACTCGGCCAACAACATTAACCAACGAGCCGTTAGACTGGACAAAGTGGGCTTTTCTAGCAAGTACTTAATAGGATCTATACGGGATACTAGTCTGATGAGGAAGGCAAGAATGTAGTGCCATAACTTCTGCATGACCTAAACCAGAGAGACACATGCTTTCTCCAAAGTAGTGTAGTTAACTTTTTACCCGACCAATTTTTGACTGGCGTAATAAATGGCTCTTTCTTACGGGACTTGTGGCCATCCCCCGATCCCCGTCCACGGAGGGAGGAAGGGATCCTTCTGGTCCCGCGCTCCCCTCTCTCGGGAGAGTGCTTCGGTTGGCGTCGATTTTGTGAGGTGTGAAAAATATAGAGAGATTCAGAGTCGCCAGTCTATTTTACTCAAAACAGTCAAAGAAAAAGGGGAAGCCACCCCGAAGGATGGCTTCCAAAGACATACTGGTGCGTGCGAAAACAAAATGATTCGAAAAGGGTTCGGAGGCTTAGTTACGAAATGGGAAGGTGTTAGGCACCCATTCCGCCCTTTCGGTCTCTCATGGATATTTGCTATTTTCCTTTACATTTCCCCCCCGTGATATGTGTGCATGTGTATATATAGAATGGAGGTAGGAATCCTCGACTTATATCATGGAAAAGATAAAGCGAGTCATTCGTAGGAAGATATAAGAATAATATTAGAAAAATAAGATTTACGCGATTACCCCTACGTTGATCATTATAATGGAACGATAACGCATATGGAGCAATACGTCACTAAGAGCAAGTATATAGAATATAAGAAAAAATGAATTTAGAGAAGATAGAAAATTAGAGAAAAAGTGAGAAAAAGGACTCGAGCCTCGGGTTTTACCCCGAGACGCCTACGTAGCCTATAAAGGCATCAAAGTCCACGTAGTTCGCATACGAACGAGGGTGGGGTTTAACCCATAAATCCAAATGGAGAAATCTCTTATTTGTAAGTGTGTGTGTGTGTGTGTAGAAAAAGTGTTTTAGTTGTGAGAAAAGTGTGGAAAAGGTGTGAGAATCCCTACTTGGAATTTATGAGCAAACCCTCTTTTTCTTGTTTTTTGGGGTTTTTTACTTATATGAAAATAGGAGATGTGCAATAATACTAGATAAAAATTATATTTATGATGTGTGGGATGAGATAATAAAAGTGCTAAGTAAGAAAACAAGTTATTGCAAATTTAAGAGAATTTAGGAGAGGGGTTGAGAAAGTTGGACCTTCTTGGAGACCTTGAGCTTCATCTTGAACGTTGGGGAGTAGCCCTTGAGCTTGGGTGGCAATGGAGAGTGGTTAATTCATCAAGTTTGATGAAAGGAATGATGAAAAGTGGAAGTGAAAAAGGGGTTTGGAAGTTGAAATCACGCTGCCTTCGAGAGAGGTTTCTGGGGTTCGTTTAGAGAGATTTCTATCAGATCTGGGACCTCCTTGCAAATGAGGCCAAGGACTCCTTTTATAGGCCCAGGGGATTGTCGATCGGCCCTGTCATGGCACTGCCTATCGGCAGGTGCCGATAGGCAGGGTCTGGGACTTGCCATTTGGGAGTGCGCCTCAGGCTTTTTAAAAAAATTGGCCGCCGAGGGCAAACCGTTGGTCAAAATCGTGCACGGGCCATACCGTTGGAAAGGTAATTTAGAGACCTTCGAAAGTCCTTTAACCGCTCCCGAGTTTGGGAGTTGACTTTGGGTCAAATGTGTCTCGGAAGCGTTTGTCAATCCATTGGACAGGGAATCGTGCGAACTCAAATGGATCGTTCGTCCGCATGATAAGTCTGAATCACGCATGAGGCATACTATTGGAAAGGTTAGGATATGTACTTCGACATTCCAAAAAGTTTGACCCGGTTTGGAGAGTTGACTTTGGTCAACCGAGCCCGGGAAGCTCTCGGTGGCTTCCCGGAGTCAAACGGATCGTTCGCCCGCATGGAAAGTCAAAATTACGTACAGGATGGACCGTTGGAAAGGGTATTTAGTGCCCTTCGAATATTCATTCATCCTTGGCCGAGCTGAAGAGTTGACTTAGGTCAAACTGAGCCCGGGAGCGCTCGGTGGCCTCTGGGTCATGTTTCGGATGCAAACGGCGCATTAGTCCTTATGGTAAGTCGGAATCGCGCACGGGATGGACCATTGGAAAGGTTATTCAGTGACCTTTGAAGATTCATTGAGTATCGGTCGAGATGAGGAGTTTAACTTTTGGGTCAAACGGAGCCGAGGGTGCCCGATAGCTTCCAGGTCAGTACTCGGGACGTGACATGGGTTTACGATGATGAGTGGAGGTACTAGGGACCTAAGGAGAGTTAAGGGGTAATAGAGTGAGGTGTCTATAGAGCCCGTCGACGGGTGAGTTTGGAACAAATGATAGCCGTCTATTAGACACTGCATGATGCCTTTGAGGGAGTATGATCGATTCAGAAGGCCGAGGTCGATTCCGAGGACCTAAGAAGTCTGCTGGGGATGATCAATTTCGTGGATCAAAGATGAATCTGTGGGCCTAAGGAAGTGAGGGTGACCAATTCAGCGGGTCGAGGTCAGTTTTGAGGACCTAAGGAAATGAGGATGACCAATTCAGAGGGTCGAGGTCAGTTCTGACCTAAGAGTGGTGATGATCGAGGATCGAGATCAATTCTGACCTGATTTAGGTGATGATCCAAGACCGGGGTCAATTCTGACCCAAGAGTGGTGACGACCGAGGACCGAGGTCAATTCTGACCTAACCGAGGTGACGATCCAGGACTGGGGTCAATTCTGACCCAAGAGTGGTGACGACCGAGGATCGAGGTTAATTCTGACCTAATTTATATGACGATCCAAGACCGGGATCAATTCTGGCCCAAGAGTGGTGACAACCGAGGACCGAGTTCAATTCTGACCTGATTGAGGTGACGATCCAAGACCGGGACCAATTCAGACCCCAAGAGTGGTGACGACCGAGGACCGAGGTCAATTATGACCTAATTGAGGTGACGATCCAAGATCGGGGCCAATTCTGACCATATAGTGGTGACGACCGAGGACCGAGGTCAATTCTGACCTAACTAAGGTATGATCCAAGACCGGGGTCAATTCTGACCCAAGAGTGGTGACGACCGAGGACCGATGTCAATTCTGACCTAATCTAAGGTGACGATCCAAGACCGGGGTCAATTCTGACCCGAGAGTGGTGAGGACCGAGGACTGAGGTCAATTCTGACCTAACTGAGGTGACGATCCAAGATCGGAGCCAATTCTGACCCAAGAGTGGTGACGATCCAGGACCGAGGTTAATTCTGACCTAACAGAGGTGATGATCCAAGATCGGGGCCAATTTTGACCCAAGAGTGGTGATGACCGAGGACCGAGGTCAATTCTAACCTAACTAAGGTGACGATCCAAGACTGGGGTCAATTCTGACCCAAGAGTGGTGGCGACCGAGGATCGAGGTCAATTCTGACCTAACTGAGGTGACGATCGAAAACCGGGGTTAATTCTGACCCAAGAGTGGTGACGACCGAGGACCGAGGTCATTTCTGACCTAACTGAGGTGAAGATCCAAGACCGGGGCCAATTCTGACCCAAGAGTGGTGACGACCGAGGACCGAGGTCAATTCTGACCTGATTGAGGTGACGATCCAAGACCGGAGTCAATTTTGACCCAAGAGTGGTGACGACTGAGAACCGAGGTCAATTCTGACCTAACTGAGGTGACGATCGAAGACCGGGGTCAATTCTAACCCAAGAGTGTTAACGACCGAGGACCGAGGTCAATTTTGACCTAACTGAGGTGACGATTCAAGATCGGGGTCAATCCTGACCCAAGAGTGGTGACGACCGAGGAGCGAGGTCAATTCTGACCTAATTAAGGTGACGATCTAAGATCGGGGTCAATTATGACCCAAGAGAGGTGACGACCGAGGACCGAGGTTAATTCTGATCTAACTGAGGTGACGATCCAAGACCGGGGTCAATTCTGACCCAAGAGTGGTGACGACCGAGGTCAATTCCGACCTGATAGAGGTGGCGATCCAAGACCAGGGTAAATTCTGACCCAAAAGTGGTGATGACCGAGGAACGAGGTAAATTCTGACCTGATTTAGGTGACGATCCAAAACTGGGGTCAATTCTGACTCAAGAGTGGTGACGACCGAGGACCGAGGTCAATTCTAACCTAACTAAGATGATGATCTAAGACCGGGGCCAATTCTGACCCAAGAGTGGTGACGACTGAGGACCGAGGTCAATTTTAACCTAACTAAGGTGACGATCCAAGACCGGGGCCAATTCTGACCCAAGAGTGGTGACGATCGAGGACCGAGATCAATTCTGACCTAATTGAGGTGACGATCCAAGACCGGGGTCAATTCTGATCCAAGAGTGGTGACGACCGAGGACCGAGGTCAATTCTGACCTAACTTAGGTGACGATCCAAGACCGGGGCCAATTCTTACCCAAGAGTTGTTATGATTGAGAATCGAGGTCAATTTTGACCTAACTTAGGTGACGATCCAAGACCGAGACCAATTCTGACCCAATAGTGGTGACGACCGAGGACCGAGGTCAATTCTGACCTAACTAAGGTGATGATCCAAGATCGAGGCCAATTCTGACCCAAGAGTTATGACGATCGAGGACCGAGGTCAATTCTGACCTAATATAGGTGATGATCCAATACCGGGGTTAATTTTGACCCAAGAGTGGTGACGATCGAGGACCGAGGTCAATTCTGACCTAACTAAGGTGACGATCCAAGACCGGTGTCAATTCTGACCCAAGAGTGGTAATGACCGAGGACTGAGGTCAATTCTGAGCTAACTAAGGTGACGATCCAAGACCGGGGCCAATTCTGACCCAAGAGTGGTGACGTCCGAGGACCGAGGTCAATTCTGACCTAACTAAGGTGACGATCCAAGATCGTGGTCAATTCTGACCCAAGAGTGATGACGACCGAGGATCGAGGTCAATTCTGACCTAACTGAGGTGATGATCCAGGATCGGGGCCAATTTTGACCCAAGAGCGGTGACGACCGAGGACCGAGGTCAATTCTGACCTAACTGAGGTGACGATCGAAGACCTGGGTCAATTCTGACCCAAGAGTGGTGACGATCGAGGATCGAGGTCAATTCTAACCTAACTAAGGTGATGATCCAAGATCGGGGCCAATTCTGACCCAAGAGTGGTGACGATCAAGGACCGAGGTCAATTTTGACCTAACTGAGGTGACGATCCAAGACCGGGGACAATTCTGACCCAAGAGTGGTGATGACCGAGGACCGAGGTCAATTCTAACCTAACTAAGGTGACGATCTAAGACCGAGGCCAATTCTGACCCAAGAGTGGTGACGACCGAGGATCGAGGTCAATTCTGACCTAACTGAGGTGACGATCTAAGACCAGGGTTAATTCTGACCTAAGAGTGGTGGCGACCGAGGACCGAGCTCAATTCTGACCTAACTTAGGTGACGATCCAAGACCGGGGCCAATTCTGACCTAAGAGTTGTGACGATCGAGAACTGAGGTCAATTTTGACCTAACTTAGGTGACGATCCAAGACCGGGGCCAATTATGACCCAATAGTGGTGACGATCGAGGACCGAGGTCAATTCTGACGTAACTAAGGTGACGATCCATGATCGAGGCCAATTCTGACCCAAGATTTGTGACGACCGAGGACCGAGGTCAATTCTGACCTGATATAGGTGATAATCCATGACCGGGGTTAATTCTGACCCAAGAGTGGTGACGATCGAGGACCGAGGTCAATTCTGACCTAACTAAGGTGACGATCCAAGACCGGTGTCAATTCTGACCCAAGAGTGGTAACGACCGAGGACCGAGGTCAATTCTGACCTAACTAAGGTGACGATCCAAGACCGGAGTCAATTCTGACCCAAGAGTGGTGATGATCGAGGACCGAGGTCAATTCTGACCTAAATGAGGTGACGATCCAAGATCGGGGTCAATTATGACCCAAGAGTGATGACGATCGAGGAACGAGGTCAATTCTGACCTAACTGAGGTGACGATCCAAGATCGGAGCCAATTTTGACCCAAGAGTGGTGACGACCGAGGTCAATTTTGACCTAACTGAGGTGACGATCCAAGACCGAGGTCAATTCTGACCCAAGAGTGGTGACGATCGAGGACTGAGGTCAATTATAACCTAACTAAGGTTATTATCCAAGATCGGGGCCAATTCTGACCCAATAGTGGTGACGATCGAGGACCGAGGTCAATTCTGACCTAACTGAGGTGACGATCCAAGACTGGGGTCAATTCTGACCCAAGAGTGGTGACGACCGAGAACTGAGGTCAATTATGACATCACTAAGGTGACGATCCAAGACCGGGGCCAATTCTAACCCAAGAGTGGTGATGACCGAGGACCGAGGTCAATTCTGACCTAACTGAGGTGACGATCCAAGACCGGGACCGGTTCTGACCCAAGAGTGGTGACGACCGAGGACCGAGGTCAATTCTGACCTAACTGAGGTGACGATCCAAGATCGGGACCAATTCTGACCCAAGAGTGGTGACGATCGAGGACCGAGGTCAATTCTGACCTAACTGAGGTGACGATCCAAGATCGGGGCCAATTCTGACCCAAGAATGGTGACGACCGAGGACCGAGGTCAATTCTGACCTAACTGAGGCGACGATCCAAGATCGGGGACAATTCTGACCCAAGAGTGGATAAAGATTATATTCTGATTCTGTTGGAGGAATAGCTTTGTGATTCCGATTTGAGCTTGGGAGCTGATAGCTAGGGGAAGCTTTATAGGAGACCTCGCAGGGGGGAACAACCTATTTTGGATGCTGCGAGAGAATTTCGCCGGGGAATTGATCATGTGATCCTTTAGGATATTTCGAAGCCTTGCCGGGAGGAGTTTTCCCTTAACTTTTGAGGATTCCGCTGGAGAAGAGGGGTTCCGTTTGGGGGATAAGCATTGGATTTGAGGTTCCGCTGGGGAACGATGAATGAACTGGGGGAAATTTGGATTACCCCTTGGGAGAGATCGCTCGGGGCGAGTGGTTCTTCCAATTTTCACTGGGAAAAATACCATGTGATAATGTATCGCACCGGGTATCCGATGGACGGGGAGATCTTTTGTAAAGTCTGATGAGGAGGTGACTAGATAGTTCGGGCGCCTTGCCCGAGAGGTCATTTACTTGGATTTTGAGGGCTCCGTTGGGGAAAGCGGTGTGTCGCCTGAAGGAGTGTGAAATTTTCTTGATGAGAAACTTTCTAAATCCCTCCTGGGATTTTTAGGAATTTTCTAGGGATTTTTCGAGGCTTCCTGGTATTTTTTGGGAATTTTTGTACAAAATTTTAAGGGGGTGCCGGTCGGCATAGACTGAGAGGTGCCATTTGGCCATGGCACGGACTTTTGGGCTGCCTCGGGAAGGTGAGGAGACAGTGTTGATCGATTGTTCATCTTGTTAGTGCTGGGAGGTTTCATGGTGGTGTCGAGCGGCGACGTCGTCCATTTGTGGTTTCTGTCGTACTTGAGGATGTTTTTGAACATCCCTTTCTATGATTGGGGGAGTTTGACCTTGACGACCATTTACTCTTCTTTGGATGCATTCAGCCGGTGCTACCGGCAGACTTTTACTGGAGCCACGTATCTCCTTGAGGTATTCTTTACTTTGTGCATTTTCTTTTCATGCATTTGCATTTTCCTTTCATGCATTCGCATTTTCTTTATGCGTCTCTTTTTGTGAATTCAGACGTGGTTCTATGAAGTGATTGGGTGTAACACCCCGCTGATCGCTTTGAAGGACGACACTATTGGGGACTTCTGCCGACTGTACCGATGGCGTAAGGCCAACCGGCAGTCGAAGGGATCTCTTTCCCTGGAGGCGGTGCGCCAGATCTTGAATGACCTAACCACTGGTTGGGTAAGACTCTTTCCATTTCAGTCTTAATTTTTGCACCTTCTGATTTTGTATTGACTTATGCCTGCCTTGTGGATTTTTAGGTGACCTTTTATCCTTGGGGGACCGCTATTCAGGACACGGAGGTGACTGGGGTGAACGCGCAGATGAGGCATTTGTTGGCACATGAGTTCGGCCATTCCTGGTACCTCGGGGAGAGGGTGATCCATCAGACTGCTGAGGAGGAGGTGATGGTGCCTCCCGCACAGCCTCCTATGTCTATGAGGTGGGAGCGACAGTTATTGGAGGATGAGAGGATCACGGTAATGATTGGCGAGTCTTATGATTTATACACTGATACGTCCGCGTCGTATGACTATATGGATTTTGTGACGAGCTGGTTAATGGCGCCCAGTATACATGATGCTTTGCCTTTCCCTCCTGCTAGTTCGAGTCGGGCGATGGGGTCTTCCCACAGTGGTGGTGGTTCGTCGGCACCTACGGCGACGGCGACCTCGGAGGTCCCTTTTGTTCGGCTGCACACTTCTTCGTAAAACATCCGGCGGGCTGATGGAGGGATGGTGCCTATGTTGCACCAGCCCTTTGCGATGGATTCGAAGGAGATGGGTTTGACAGAGGAGGTCCTTCGTCATGCGGTAAACATTTCGGTCCTTTTCCTTTCTTTTTTGATTTCTTTTGTCTGATACCGATTCTGCCTTTTCCTTGCAGTAAATTCGGGTGTCGACCACTTGGCTCAGGGACATTAGAGATTGGATATCATCGGGGACTGCCCATATTCGGGATGCGGTCCCTGTTCCTTCTTGCTTGGTGCCGTCTGCCTCGTCTGGAGAGGACTCTGGCTCAGGTAGTGGGGGCGCGTCGTCTCGCCATAGGGGGAAGAGAGCTCGTCGCAGGGGTGGAAGCTCTTGAGAGAGAGAGAGAGAGAGGGAGTGAAATGTGGGTTCGGACTGAGTCCCGTTATTTTTGGCTTTTTCTTTATTTCCTGCAAAATGATGTAACACAGAAAACATATATATACAATGCAATGTAGTTTTTTTTGGCTATTTTTTTTTAATGATGAATGAATGCATGCATATGCGCCTTTTAATTTGCTGCTGAGGCCGTAAAAGGAATATTTTTTGAATTTTTGAAGAAAAGTTTTTATTTAAAAGGGGAATTATATAAGGAGAAAAAAGGATTCTCGAAATTCTTTTGAGAATATCAATTTATTTTTATGGAATTTTTCTGATTTGACAAAAAAAGAAAGGAGGAAATTTCCAAAAATGGGGGGTTGCCGATCGGCAAGCACCCTGGCCTGCCTATCGGCAGTTCAGTCCAGTCCAATAAATTGAAATCTTTGATTGGTGACCTCTTCAGCCTTTAGTACCTTTATGGGGTAGGAGTCCTTACGATTTCTGCAGGGATTATGTCTTTTATGAGAGTTCTCAAGTATATAAAAGGGGGTGAGGGTGGAGTGTTTTCATCACACCTTTGCATCCTTATCCACTTGCCTACTATTTCTTTGCCCTACAAGATGGCTCTCCCTAGTAGCACCGAGTTTGTCAACTACCTCGAAGCCTTGGAAGCTATGTGATCTTATAATGTTGATTATGATGCTTTTAACATGCACCGAGTTTCCTTGTGGCGCAATCGTCCTTTTGAGTGGAATATGCTGACAGCGACGGTACAATTCTGGTACCCCGAAGATCATGTATTTCGCTTTGGGTTGGAAGAAGTTTGTCCTACCTACGAGGAATTTTCTTCCATACTAGGTGTGAATCCTAGTGTTACTGCGACTTTGCCCGAATTTTCTCGCTCTCCTAGGGATTTGTTGGCCGGGCTTCTTCATATTTCTCCTTCGGCGGCCAGGTCATTGGTTGCCGGAGGAATGATCTTCCTCCCGGTGGTGTTGTAGTCCATGCGTTCGCGGGAAGTAAGTGATGCTGGCTATGCTGGAGCCGTTGTTCTGGGCCTGGTTTCAAAATTGTTGTTGGTGACTGGGGAGGTGCGAGTGGACTCACAGCTTACATCCATTACTTCATGGATGTCATATCGTCGTAATCCGGCGGCGGTGATATTGGCGGAGACTTTGAATGGCCTGGATGCCTAGAGAGAAGGTCATTCCGACTTTTTAAGGGGTAGCCCTGTGATGTTGTTCATGTGGTTTTCTGAAAGATTATGCTTGTCGACTCCTCCAAAATATCCTTTATCGGCTGTACCCAACTTCTTTTCACGCTACTTCATCCGCATGGGCCTGTATGTTGAGAATTAGGAGAATTGGTTTGTGGAGCATGGGGCTCGTGGATTGTATTGGTCAGTGCATTGGTGGGGATAGTTGCAGCCTATTCTGGACCTAGGAGATTATTCATATGTGCGGCTGGTTGGTCTCAGACAGACCTCTTTTTATTTCCCTTGGCGACTTTTGCGTCAATTTGGCTGGGCGCAGGTCGTGCCCCCTCGGACCTCAAATTTCTTTCCGATAGAAGATTTGACTGAGCGCCTGCGTCTGTTGCTTAGATCTCTGTGGGAAAATCGGCGTTCGTCGACCCGTCCCTCTCAGTTTGTTGGGAAGGTTTTCCATGTCCCCAAAGATTATATAAAGTGGTTGTGGAGGAAAGTAGTCGGCAAGATGTTGGCAGTAGAGACTGGTCAGAGGTGGTTTGTTTTGTCTGACTTCATGGAAGGGGGTGTTGTGGTCTTTTCGAAGATGGTTAAGGATCATCGGTCTATGGAGTGTTTGAGGCATTCCATTCAGGCAGGATAAACTTGGGGTCCTCAGGATTTAGATGATGAGGGTGCAGGATCATCGGGTAGCTGTGGGTAGGACTCCTGGGGAGTTTATTTATGTAACAGATGTGGGGGATTTTATCTGGTTTTTATGGTAGTAGGGGGGAAAAGAGTTATTCGTTGCTTTTTCTTATGTAATCTGTACTGTAGTTTCTTATTAATGAAATAAACAAGTTTCTGATCACCCAGTTGTGCCTTTTGATGAATTTTGCGTTTTGAATTATCTACACCGATTGCTAAGGCATACATAATCCTTTTGTTCAAGTAGATGTTTAAATTGAACTGCCGTTCTCGGGGATAAGAAAGGAATATATTTTTATGAAAAAGAAGGGGCCGTGCTCATGTGGGATGTATCAGTTGCCTACGTACCTCTGGGTTTTTTTTTTTGAAAAGTTTTAAAAATGGTTTTTTGTAAAGGATCTAGCCCACGTAGTTCTGGGTAGAGGGAAATGAAGATTTTTTTTTTAGAATAGAAAGGTGATGAGAAGAGTCTTAGCGCGTCGAGATTTCAGACTAGGGGTAGAATTTCTTGAGACGGTCCAGATTGACTGGACGGGCCATCTCTTCCCCATCCAGGTCAGTGAGCATGGCGGTACCGCCAGACAAGATCTTCTTCGCGATGTAAGTGCCACTCCAATTGGGCTTGAATTTTCCTCTGGGGTCCCAGATGGGTTCTATCATCTCCTTGAGGACTAAATCCCCCTCCCGAACACCGCGGCCCTTGACTTTCTTGTTGAACGATCGCGCTATTCGACGATGGTATCCCTGTATGTGATAAAGAGCTTTTAATCTTCTTTTATCTAGGAGGGAAAGCTCATCAAGACGTCCTTGGCACCAGTCTTCTTCACTAACCTCGCTTTTGAGCATGACGCGTAGCGAGGGTATTTCTAGCTCCACAGGTAGGACTGCTTCCATGCCGTAGACCAGGGAGTAAGGGGTAGCCCCAGTAGAGGTTCAGATTGAGGTTCGATAGCCCCAGAGGGCGTATGGGATCCGGTCGGCCCAGTCTCTACAACTTTCGGTCATCTTGCTGATGATGGCTTTGAGGTTTTTATTGGCAGCTTCAACTGCACCATTAGTCTGAGGTCGGTAGGGAGAAGATTTGTGTCTCTGAATCCCATACTCGTTGACAACTTCTGTGACTTCTGCCTCGAAGTGCAAACCATTATTTGACACTAGCTCGTGCGGGACCCCATATCGACAGATGATATTTTTCTTGATGAATTTGGCCACCTTCTTGGCATTTAATACTGCGTATGACTCAGCTTTGACCCATTTGGTGAAGTAATCGATGGCAACCAGGATGAACTCATGCTCGTTTGACACTTTTGGTGTAACCTTACCTATGATGTCGATACCCCAGGTGGAGAACGGCCAGGGAGAAGTCATGTTGTATAATTCCTGCGGAGGCAAGTGTTAAACATTAGAGTACTGTTGGCTTTAGGTCATCTCTGAACATAGGCGGTGCAATCCTGGGCCATGGTGGTCCAGTAATAGCCTTGTATGATGATCTTCTTGGCAAACATGTGACTGTTCATGTGGGGCCCGCATTCCCCGCTGTGTATTTTTTGCATTATCTTTTCAATGTCAGCCCCTGCGATACAGTGCAAATAAGTTCCATCAAAATTCCTCTTGAGTAGTGCTTTATGATAGATGATGTACTGAGTGGCCAGCCTTCGGAGGGTAGCTCGGTCATTCTTGTTTGAACCCTTGGGATACTTACCATATTTGAGGAGGCACCATATATCATAGTACCAGTAATTGGCTAGCTCGGGATCTTCTGTGGTGACAAGATTAATATGGTAACAATGGGTCGGTTTGTCCTGCTTTTGAACTAGGAAGGGGGCCATTGTTATTCCCTCGGGCATGTCGACCATGGAGGCCAAAGTAGCGAGAGCATCGGCTAGGTTGTTCTTTGCTCGGGGTAGGTAATGGAAGTTGATATCTCAGAATTGGGAGGCTAACTCTTCTAATTGGGTATAAAAGGGTTGGATCTATTCGTCCTTGACTTTCCACTTTCTGAGCACTTGACCGATGATAAGGGAAGAATCCCCGTATACATCAAGGTGTTGAATACTTTTCTTAAGAGCGACCTTGAGGCCCACTGTGTATGCCTCGTATTCTGTCATGTTGTTAGTGCAAGGGAAATCCAATTTTATGCCGATAGGAGTGTGGGAGTCATCCGGGGCGACCAGGAGTATCCCAATGCCATATCCCTTTTTGTTGGCAGCGCCATCGAAAACATTTTCCATCAGAGGCAGTCTGGAGTGGTCCAGAGGACATTTTCATCTGGGAATTCGGAGATCCAGACATCTGTTTCTTCTACAGGGTAGTCAGCGAGGTAGTCAGAGATGACCCTTCCTTTAACAACTTTCTGTGTGACGTACACGATATCGAACTCGATTAGGAGCATCAACCATTGGGCCATTCGACTGGATAAGGCGGGTTTTTCGAGCAGGTATTTGATGGGATCCATTCGGGATATAAGTTTAATGAGGAATGCGAGCATATAGTGTCGTAAATTTTGGGTGACCCAGACAAGCGCGACGCATGCTTTTTCTAAAGCAATGTAGTTAACCTCGTACCCGGCTAATTTGCGACTAGCACAATAGATGGCTCTTTTTTTGCGGGAGTCTTCAAGGTATTGGGCTAGAAAAGCCCCGACTGTAGTGTCGGTAATGGTTAAGTATAAGAGCAAAGGGAGACTAGGCTGTGGTGGCATGAGAACTGGAGGTTGGGTAAGATATTGTTTGATTTGTTCAAAAGCTTCTTGGCAGGCCTCATTCTAAACCTTGGTTGAATCCTTTCGGAGGAGCTTGAAGATTGGTTCGCAAATGGAGGTTAACTGGCTGATGAACCGGCTGATATATTATAATTTCCCAAGTAAACCTCGGACTTCTTTCTCTGTTCGGGGAGGTGTCATCTCAAGTATGGCTTTTAGCTTGGCGGGATCTGCTTCTATCCCCTTCTCACTGACCATGAATCCTAAGATTTTTCCCTTTGTAACGCCGAAGACGCACTTCTGTGGATTAAGTCGCATCTGATATTGTCGCAGTCGTTCGAAGAACTTTTGTAGAGCGGGAATATGACCTTCTCTGGTTTTAGACTTGATAATCATATCATCCACGTAAACCTCGACCTCTTTGTGAATCAAATCGTGTAGGATGGTTGTGGCGGCCCTTTGGTAGGTAGCCCCAGCGTTCTTGAGACCGAATGGCATAACGGTGTAGCAAAAGGTCCCCCATGGGGTGATGAATGCAGCTTTCTCTTGGTGGTCGGGGTGCATCTTGATTTGGTTGTATCCAGCAAATCCGTCTACGAATGACTTGAGAGCATGACTGGTTGTGTTGTCCACGATCATGTCGATGTTGGGTAGCAGATAATCATCCTTCAGAGAGGCTTTGTTTAAATCTCGGTAATCCACACACATTCGAACCTTTCCTCCTGATTTTGGTACAGGTACAATGTTGGCTAGCCATCTGGGATATTCGATTACTCGAATGAAACCCACGTTCAACTGTTTGACCACCTCTTCTTTGACCTTAAGCGACCATTCGGTGCAGAGTTTTCTTAATTTTTGTTTAACTGGCTTGGCATCTGGGAGAGTGGGGATCTCGTGATGAGCTATTTCGGGGTCAATACCGGGCATGTCATCGTAGGACCATGCGAAGACATCCACGAACTCCTTTAGCAATTCTTCAAGTTGTGCGCGCTCACGCTCGTCAAGGGTGGCCCCTATCCTAATCTCGCACAGTTGGCTACTAGGACCGAGATTGATAACAACAGTCTCTTCTTCATTAACTTGAACGCGGTTATGTTGTTTGTTATTAACCTTGTTTAAATCAGTTAAGAATTATTCATTTGTAAAATCATCATCATCAAAAGTTTGATTTGAATCTACACAATTAATGTAAGGCACAACAAGACACTCAAAATCTTCGTTTATTTCATTGATAGGAAAAACAGCATTGAGAACCTCGTCAAAATAGGTCTCGATTACATTTGGGCAAGGATGGACAACAGTAAAAGAAATAGGGAAGACATTGGGGTTAGGGGAGACTTCAAGAGGTAGAACTGGCGCAGCATGCCAGTTGAGGAGAGGTATATCAGCAGCTTTCATCAGACGAGAGGGATCCAGTGATGTAGTGTCTGAATGAACCATACACAGAGCCAGCCCTAGTGTCTGCAGGTTGAAGGAATCTTCGGAGTTACTTTCTTCAGTCTCATCAGTATCTTTGATAAGCGGTTATACGCGGTGTGGGAAACTCTCGGCCCATGGGTAGCTATCTTGGAAAAATATCTCCATTCCCGGCTTCGTCTTCTTATCTATATGGTCATACCACGGTTCTGGAAAGTCGCAAAAGGGGAAGTCTTCGCCCTCTTTGATAAATTGTCCATTTAAGGAGGCTCCTGAGATAGTTCGAATGCAGTCTAACCTTCTCTTTGATCGAGTCTGGCAGATCATTTTGAGCTCTGGTTCTAATGGTTGATATCCCAAGCCGCAAGGAGGGAAAACTTTCTTCAGTTCGATGGGCTCAAGTATCCCCTGCTGCCTTTATCCTAGCCCCAATCCGGGCATGAAGTGCATGTTTCTGAACATCTGAATCACATTGACATTGCCATGAGGGTCGTATTCTGAACAAACCCTTTCTTTGAAATCGTCCCCTGCCGGGAGTAGGACTGGCTCAACTCGGAATCCTGATAGGAACATATCATTTAACCCATGTTGTATCTCGAGAATTGGACTGTTGGTGCTTGCACCCTCGGCGCTACCTTCGTCATCCAAGATGGTGATGACTCGCCCATCGGCGAAGAACTTCAATTTCTGATGGAATGAGGAAGAGACACCCTTTATACTGTGGAGCCAGGGTCGTCCGAGCAACAAGTTGAAACAGGCCGGGATATCAATGACTTGGAACTCGACGATAGAGTTTATAGGTCCAACCCCTAGTGTAAGTTTTATAGATCCCATCACCTCCCAATGGGTATTAACGTAGGCACGCACGGCAGAAGAGGTTGGAGCGAGGTCACTTTCTTTCAAACCTAGACATTTGAAGGTTCTCAGTGGGCAGACTTTTAAAGCGGATCCGTTATCAACGAGAGAAAGTGGTACCACCTTCCCCATAATTTCGACGGAGATGTTGAGTGCATGGTTGTGATTCGGCCCAATTTTGGGGGTTTCTTCTTCAGAAAAGGACAGCATTCGGGTGGAGGTCAAGGATCCGACCAAATTTACCGCTTCTTCTGGTGTGGTAGAAGGAGGAAATATAGGTACAGTGAGTAACTTGATTAAAGCATTTCTGTGCAGCTGGGAAGACATGAAAAACCCCCATAGGGTGATGTTAGCTTGAGTTTTCTTCAGTTGATCGAGGATCTTTTTCTCCTCGAGGGTCATTTTTGGCATATGAAGGTTTTCAATGCCCTTCCCCTTGTCATTTACTGGTAGCGAGCTCGAAACTTGGTAATGTCTCCCAGATCTGGTCATGTGATTTACTGAAGAAGGGAAAAACTTAAATCTAGTTTCTTCATCGATCTAAGGTTGTTCTTCCACCCTATCTATTTCTTCGAGGAGTTCCTCAAATGATATCACCCCACATAAGTCGGCTACTGGGCCTGTTCTTTCTGAAACTTGTTCTTCGCTCGAATCTCCGAATTCTTCCCCCCATCCGGTGGCAACAATTCTATTTTCCCTTGTGAAGTCAATGCATTCCACGACTTCAACGGCCTCTTTATATAGGTCTTCCCATTCTGTGGGGATGTGTAAGGGAGAAGGGACCAGGTTCCCTTACAGCTTCAAAGCACCAAATAACTCGGTGATACTACAAATGTTGTTGGTTTGCCTGAATGCTTCCGCCATGATTCGGACAACATCATCTAAGCAGACTTCGTCAGTTGGTACCATCCACCCATCTGATTCTCGGGCCCATTTTTGTGCTTCCAAAAATAACGTACTGAACCTATGGCAATCGATAATCATCGATAAGGGAAATTTTAGCCCGAACTCTAGGAGTTGGTTCAACACATCTGATAATTTTATACTTCTGTTTTCAAAACAGGTCCGGACAGTGATGCACGCTTTGGTAAGGAGTGATAGTGCCTGATCAGCAGGGCTAGTAGGGTGTAGGAGGAAATATGGGCAAAGTTGTTTAGGAGGGTATAAGGGTATGATCTGGGTTGACGGATCGAAATTTAGGTTTTCTTCCAAGAAGATGGCATTGGTGTGATTTGGGAGTGGGTTATGAGTAGTGTTTGGTTTAGGGTTGGTTGGTGGGGCGATGGTACCCTGGTCAATGAGATCTTGGATTATGTTTTGAAGGTGGAAACATTGGCCAGTGGTATGACCAGCTGTTTGGTGAAAGGTGCAATGAGCATCGGTCTTGAAATTTCTTGGGAGTGGATTTGGTAACGGACGGGGATCCAAGGGTTTTATAAGGTTTCGGCTTAACAGGGCCTGGTAAAATTTGGAGAGGGGAGCATGAA
Source organism: Sambucus nigra (assembly GCA_949130495.1). Lineage (NCBI taxonomy): Eukaryota > Viridiplantae > Streptophyta > Magnoliopsida > Dipsacales > Adoxaceae > Sambucus > Sambucus nigra. The sequence continues at coordinate 375,708,605 of OX422221.1, forward strand.
GCTCAGTGTATTCCCTTCAGACGGGAGCAGGGCGGCTTTCTGGTGCCCATGATGTGGTTAGTTGAGAGATGTTGTTGATGGTTGAGACTGTAGCATTAGCAGGCTTGTCATATTTTCTGGGGTGAACTGTCCGGACACATTCTTCGGTTCAACTTCTATTTTGGCAAGACCTTCCTCGATTTCTACTCCTGCTTCTCTGAGAGCTCGAAAGTGGGGGTAGTACTGTCCTCCCATGGTTTCTCGGACATGGGGTAAGAAATTCTTCTTCACTATGTTGACCTGTTCTTCTTCAGATGGCCGATTAGTCATGGTAGCTTCTTTTTCCCTCCATCGGGCTATAAAGTTACTGACTGATTCTCCAGAGGTTTATTTGAGCAACTCTAAATCACGGCAGGTGACCTCGAGCTCTTCGTTGTATTTGTACTGCGACATGAATTCTCAGGCTACATCCTTACAGCTACGAATTCTGAATTCCTTAAGAGATAAAAACCATCGGAGGGAACTATCCTTCAAATTTTGTTGAAATAATTGGGCCATCACCTCTTCAGAAGCCCCTAGGAGAGTCATGGAACGGTGATAACTGCGAAGGTGAACAATTGGGGGGCCACTCCCCCCGAACTTCTCGATATTTGGCATCTTGAACTTCTCGGGTAACCTCGCTTTAGGATAAGGAGACATATGGGTGTAGTCCATGTAATTTCAAGAGATCCTGACTTGGTCAAACTTCTTAGTGAGCATCTTAAGATCTTCTTTGACTTTGTTCAACTCCTCCTCCTTCGGATCATCAACCACGGGCAAGTTAGCCATAGGCTGGGAAATGTTTGGCATTGGAAGTTGGGCAAGCGGCGGCCCATTAGCAGGAGGGGCACGTGGAGTGTGCTGATATTCCTCTGGGACCCAGATGGGCTCGGGTGGACCCATAGCATGAGGGAACAGGTCCTCGGGCTCTTGAGGAATAGGAGCTTGGTTTCGTTGCATTTCTCGGACCTCAGCTTGGAGGTTGTCAATCTTGGCCACGAGCTGAGCTAGGACTGTCGGCAGATCCGGTTGTATGACTGGTGCTTGATCTGCATTATCCATGGAAGATGGATGGATTCCGGACTCAGAAGAAGTAGTATAGGAGCGGATGAAACTCCGGGGTGATTTGACTGAAGACCTGGGCCAATAGGGAGCCAGGCTAAGGGCATGCGATCAACCTGAGAAGGTGCAGGATGAGATTTATTTTTTTGAGAAAAGGGGAAGAGATTATTTTTGGATTTTTGATAAAAAGGGAGAAATGTTTTTGGATTTTTGATAAAGAAGGGAGAAATGTTTTTGGATTTTGATAAAAAATGGAGAAATGTTTTTGGAGACGGAACTCATCATGATTATTATGTTCTCACTTGTATTTAATTCTCCTAAATGCAATACTTGACGGGACCCGAGCCTGGAAAATTGGGAGTCTTAATATATGCAAAGCTACGTTTGGACATGTAACTAGGCTCGCGGACAGGGTCATGTTTTAAAAAATGCGCGAAAAGATGGGCGGCAGGTCGACCCGGAATTTCGGCAGAGTTTAGGGTCAAAACCGGCAATCTAAAGTGCGTGTCCTAGGTTTGACACCTATATGCGGGTATGTAGTTGGTTGGGTGAATCGTCATGGGTTCCCCCCTTTGGCGTGACTTCCACGATATACATCTTGCTCTTGCGGGCAATCGGTACGTGTGGACAAGCCATTTGATATACCTGAGTGTACATGAATCGTCTCACCATATACCTCGTGGGGACGGTACGTGTGAGAGCAAATTCGATATACTCGGCATACGTGAACAAATTCCCTGCGATATACCTCCCATCATGACTTCGGTCAAGCGGTACGATGTGGGGGAACCGTTCGATATACGTCGGAGGTACTTGGCCAATGGAAGGTGAGAGTCATATCGCTTAGGCTAACTGCGACCTGCCGGACCAGCGCCCATCACGAAGTGACCCTCTAGTTACTGGGTAAAATTTGGTCAATAGCAATTCCCTTTGGTGATATTGGGTGAATCATGCATGATTCTCTTATTAGTATCTTATGATGAGAATGGATTTCTTTGATTATGCCAAAAGAGGGAGCCAAGTACAAGTACCCAAAAAGGTATACCAAGTATGGATGGGTGATGCGTGCAACATGGGGATATACATGTGATCCTAGGTGCACGTGGTGTGAAGTGTACATGGATAATTTTCTACAAGTGTGTGAATATAGGCATAATCATGGGATACATATAAAAAAGGGGAACATGCAGATATGGGGGAAATATAAACAAATACAACATCCATGTAAGCAGAGTCAAGGCCTCAAAATATAATAAAATAATACTCCCCAGCAGATTCGCCACTGTGGGCATCCCCCGATCCCCGTCCACGAAGGGAGGAAGGGATCCTTCGGGTCCTGCGCGTCCCCTCTCTCAGGAGAGCGATTCGGCCGGCGTCGATTTTGTGAGGTGTGAAAAATGTAGAGAGATTCAGAGTCGCCAGTCTATTTTACTCAAAACAGACAAAAGAAAAAGGGGAAGCCACCCCGAAGGATGGCTTCCAAAGACATACTGGTGCGTGTGAAACCAAAATGATTCAAAAAGGGTTCGGAGGCTTAGTTATGAAATGGGAAGGTGTTAGGCACCCATTCCGCCCTTTCGGTCTCTCATGGATATTTGCTATTTTCCTTTATATTTCCCCCCGTGATATGTGTGCATGTGTATATATAGAATGGAGGTAGGAATCCTCGACTTATATCATGGAAAAGATAAAGCAAGTCATCCGTAGGAAGATATAAGAATAATATTAGAAAAATAAGATTTACGCGATTACCCCTACGTTGATCATTATAATGGAACGATAACGCATATGGAGCAATATGTCACTAAGAGCAAGTATATAGAATATAAGAAAAAATGGATTTAGAGAAGATAGAAAATGAGAGAAAAATTACTCGAGCCTCGGGTTTTACTCCGAGACGCCTAAGTAGCCTATAAAGGCATCAAAGTCCACGTAGTTCGCATACGAATGAGGGTGGGGTTTAACCCATAAATTCAAATGGAGAAATCTCTTATTTGTAAGTGTGTGTGTGTGTGTGTAGAAAAAGTGTTTTAGTTGTGAGAAAAGTGTGGAAAAGGTGTGAGAATCCCTACTTGAATTTTTGAGCAAACCCTCTTTTTCTTATTGTTTTGGATTTTTTACTTATATGAAAATAGGAGATGTGCAATAATACTAGATAAAAAGTATATTTATGATGTGTGGGATGAGATAATAAAAGTGCTAAGTAAGAAAACAAGTTATTGCAAATTTAAGAGAATTTAGGAGAGGGGTTGAGAAAGTTGGACCTTCTTGGAGACCTTGAGCTTGATCTTGAACATTGGGGAGCAGCCCTTGAGCTTAGGTGGTGATGGAGAGTGGTTAATTCATCAAGTTTGATGAAAGGGATGATGAAAAGTGGAAGTGAAAAAGGGGTTTGGAAGTTGAAATCACGCTGCCTTCGAGAGAGGTTTCTGGGGTTCGTTCAGAGAGATTTCTATCAGATCTAGGCCCTCCCTACAAATGAGGCCAAGGCCTCCTTTTATAGGCCCAGGGGACTGCCGATCGGCCCTGTCATGGCACTGCCTATCGGCAGGTGCTGATAGGTAGGGTCTGGGACCTGCCATTTGGCAGTGCTCCCCAGGATTTTTTGGAAAATTGGCCGTCGAGGGCAAACCGTTGGAAAGGTAATTCAGATACCTTTGAAAGTTCTTTGGACCGCTACCAAGTTCGGGAGTTGACTTTGGGTCAAATGTGGCTCGGAAGCATTTGTCGGTCCATTAGACGGGGAATCGTGCGGACGCAAATGGATCGTTCGTCTGCATGGTAAGTCTGAATCGCACACGGGGCATACCATTGGAAAGGTTAGGAGATGTACTTCGACATTCCAAAAAGTTTGACCCGGTTTGGAGAGTTGACTTTGGTCAACCGGGCCCGAAAAGCGCTCGGTGGCTTCCCGGAGTCAAACGGATCGTTCGTCCGTATGGAAAGTCAAAATTATGCACAGGATAGACCATTGGAAAGGGTATTCAGTGCCCTTCAAAGATTCATTCAGCCTTGGTCGAGCTGAAGAGTTGACTTAGGTCAAACAGAGCTCGGGAGCCCTCGGTGGCCTCTGGGTCAGGTTTCGGACGCAAACGGCGTGTTCGTCCTCATGGTAAGTCAAAATCGCACACGTGGTAGACCGTTGGAAAGGGTATTCAGTGCCCTTTGAAGTTTCATTGAGTCTCGGTCGAGATGAGGAGTTTGACTTTTTGGTCAAACGGCGCCGGGGGTGCCCGATGGCTTCCAGGTCAGTACTCGGGACGTGACCTGGGTTTGCGATGATGAGTGGAGGTACAAGGGACCTAAGGAGAGTTAGGGGGCTAACAGAGTGAGGTGTCTACAGGACTCTTCAATAGATTAGGCTATCAAAGCCCCTATATTAGTATTTATTATGATCATGTCCATGAGTAGCAGAGACCTAGTTACAGAGGCATAAGAACTAGAGGTCAGGTAAGGTATAACTTGATTCGATCAAAGTCTTCCACAGGCCTCATTCCAAACATTAGTTGAATTCTTCCAGAGAAGTCTTAAAATGGGTTCGCAGATAGAAGTCAGTTAGCTGATGAACCAACTGATGCACTATAGTTTACCCAAGAATCCTCGGACTTCCTTCTCTGTTCGTGATGGTGGCATAACAAATATGGCTTTCATCTTGGTAGGGTTTACTTTGATTCCCTTCTCACTAACTATGAATCCAAATAGTTTTCCTTTCGTGACTCTAAAAATACATTTATGTGGTTTTAGCCTCATCTGGTATTGTCGCAGTCATTCAAAGATCTTTCGAAAGGATGAAATATGACCTTATCGAGTCTTTGACTTAATAATCATATAATCTACATAGATCTCGACCTCCTTGTGAATAAGGTTATGCAGGATGGTTGTGGAAGCCCTTTGGTAGGTATCCCCAATATTCTTGAGTCCAAATAGCATGAGAGTAAAGTAAAAAGTTCCTCATGGGGCGATAAAGGCGATTTTCTTCATAATGGTCAGGGTGCATCTTGATCTTGTTATATCTGACGAATCCATCAAAAAATAATTTGAGGGCATGATTGGTTGTGTTGTCCACGATCATGTCAATGTTGGGTAATGGGTAATCGTCTTTTGAGGATGCTTAATTCAAATCCTGATAGTCGACGCACATGCAAAATTTTCCTCCTGACTTTAACATGGGGACAATATTAGCGATCCATGTAGGATATTCAACTAGTCGAATGAAACTCACGTCCAATAGCTTGACCATTTCCTTTATAACTTTGAACGATCATTCAGTGCAGAGCTTCCTTAGCTTCTATTTGGTGGGCTTGTATTCTGGGAACGTTGGGATCTCGTGCTGAGCTATTTCTAGGTCAATGCCAGGCATGTCATCATAGGACCATGCAAAGATATCCATGAATTCTTTCAATAGTTTTTTAAATTGCACATTCTCATGCTCATTAAGAGGGGGACCCTATCCTAATCTCGTGCTGATGGCTATTAGAACCGAGATTAATAACAACAGACTCATCATCATTATTTTGAACGAGGTTATGTTATTTGCTATTCTCCTTATTAAGATCAGTTAAGAATTTTTCATTTGTAAAATCATCGTCATCAAAGGTTTGATTGGAATCAAGACAATTAATGTAAGGCACAATAAGATACTCAAAATCCTCGTTTATTTCATTTTCGAGAAAAATAGCATTGAGAACCTCATCAAAAGAGGTCTCAATTATATTGATATCAGAAAAAAGGATAACAACATTGGGTGAAGAGACTTGGACAGGGTAGACAATAAGGTGAAGTTGAATCTGAGTAGGTTGGACAAGCATGGCATTCTAGTTGAGGAGAGGCATGTTAGCAGCTCTGATTTGAGTAGACGGGTCCAATAATGAAGCATCTGGGTGAATTATGTAGAGACTTAGCTCCAGTGTCTGCAGGTTGAATGAGTCTTCAAAATCACTTTCCTTAAAATCCTTAGTAACTACCACGGCTTTCTCAATGAGAGGTTGTACTTCATATTGACAGTCCTTGGACCAAGAATTGTTGTCTTGAAAGAAGATTTCCAGCCCTAGGTTCATCTTCTTCTCGATATGGTCATACCATGGTTCAGGGAAGCCGTAAAAAGTTAAATTTTCACCCTCATTAATAAACCTTTTTCTCAAAGAGTCTCTTAAAATATTCTTTTCATCTTCTAAGATACTTTTCAATTGTGGTCGCCGGAGTGCTTTGAGTTCTTCTGGTGAAGGCTGGTAACATAGGACACGTGGGGGAAAGCCTCCTTCAGGACTATGGGCTCAAACATCATTTGTTAGCGTCGCCCCAACCCCATTCCCAGCATGAAGTGCATGTTCTTGAACATCTGAATCACATTGATGTTGCCATTGGAGTTATGTTCCGGACAGACTCGGTCTTTGAAAATTTCTCCTGTTGGATGGGGAAATGGATCAACTCTGGATCCAGAGAGGAACATGTCATTCGTCCCATGCTAGATTTATAATATTGGATTGCTAGTGATGGCATTATCTGTATCGTTATCATCCCCCAAGATGATGATAACCTGACCTTTGGTGAAGAACTTTAGTTTCTAATAAAGAGAAGAAGATACCCCTCGGATGTTGTGAAGCCGTGGACGGTTAAGGAGTAGATTGAAACATGCAGATATATCGATGACTTGAAACTTGTTGACAGGCCTGATATGTCCGGCCCCTACTGTGATTTTTATGAATCCCATTACAATAAGGACATAATTTCCATTGTTTGTACTTTACATAGAATATGTCATATACCGCTACAACCGTCGGAGAAGCTCACATTCATTTGTTCAAGATGACGAATTCGAATTTCAAGCACACTTCAATGTATTATGGACATGAGGTATAATTTCGTATAAAATGTGTTTAAGAGTCATAAATGTTTCATTTTAGAATTGGGATATTTTTTTAAAAAGTTTTTAACAAACTGAGGTGTTTTTGTAAAACTGGTAAAAGGTTCGCCTCTTATAAATCCAATCCGGTTTGATTTGTTAAAAGGTTTTACCGTACTGGAAAAGAGAACCGATTCGCCTCTTCTAAAGGCCAAACCAAACCGGTCTAGCGCACCGCCTCAACTTTTTATTTTTTCTATAAATACTTGTTTTGGAGTCCCGTTTCGTTAAGACTTTAGAAGAACATTTTTAGAGTCCTACTACTACAAGTCTTTAATTTTTTTAAGGCTAAGCACATGTTTTGATTCAAACAAAAACATCCCAATCTTTTGTGAATCTTTTATGGAACCCAAGTCACTTATCTTGAAGTTTGTTCTTGTAGAGTGCCATTTCTACTACTGGATTTGTAGCTCTTAAGGGAGTTTCTTGCTGACGACTTCGGTCACTTGGGGAGACTCGAGGGTGTTCCCTGCTGAGAAGAGTTGCAATTCTTGTGGGTTCTTGCGGGTGTCCATTACTAATCTAGGCTGCAGTCTATGTGGGTTTGCTGCGGCAAATTCATTGCATATTTTTCTATCTAATTGTAAGTTGCGATTTGCATTATATAGTGAAATCAATGTTTTTACCCGAAAGATTTTTTTTCCTGAAATTTTGTTTTTTCCCTGCATGTTTTATTTACTTAATGTTATGAATCAGTTAGATGCATGTTCTACGGTTCAAGAAGATAAAATTGGTTTAAAGAAATTGGTTCTCATATTTGGTGCATAATAAATTTGAGAAATTTTAAAAAAGTTGTCTTTACTTAAAGCACACACAAAAGGGCATTCTCAAATTGGTGTCCGAGCTAGTAACACTATTTTACTGTGTGAAGTGATCCCGTTTCTTTAGGTATGCCTTTCAGAGGGTTTGATGATTTATAACACATTTGTCTGATGGATCTTATTGGAAAACACATATAAAGTCTAAACTTTAAGACCTTAGTTAAAAATGATGACTCTGAGAGGTGTCTTTGCTATGAGGGGATTGTCCATAGGATAGATGAATGTCCCACTAATCTAAGTAAGGTTGTTAATGAACCGATAAAACATGTTTCTACCCTTAGTGATAGTGACCCTGAAGAAAAAAAAAATTATGCCAGTAAGTGAGTCCTTACCACTGTTGTGGCTAATCATGTGAGTGACGACGACAAATCTTCTCATGAAGATAATTCTTTGCACGATTCTTCCACAACCACAGGTAGTTATGCCCAAAAAAGTGAGGGTTATGTGAGTGAGGATGAAAGTGAGGATAAGAGATACTTGCAAGCTGCCTTTAATGAATTGTATGAATAAACTTTGAAGGTAAAGAAATCAAACTTGAAGTCATAAGCTAAATTTAAAGAACATGCCATAGAGAATAATAATGATGCTTTGATTTAGGATTTTAGGGCCCATGAGAATACTCTTCGAGAGAAGCATGAATACGTTGAGGGTGGGAGAGATAGTCTTCAAGGTTTGATGAGGAAATGAAAAAGGAGCTTTTAGAGTTTGAGGAGTGTAGGCGTTTTCTCGAATATAATATTGGTGAACTTGAGGAGAGATTGAGAGATTCGAGTAAAGTGAAGTTTGATTTGGAGTCTAGGTCGGAAAATCTTGATAAGATGTTAGGCACTGTCCAAATCAAGGATGATAGGTTTGGTATTGGCTTCAATGATCATGTAACACTCACTCCCAAAGCCAAAACCATGCATGCGAGAGAGACACCTAGGAACATTAGGCGAGAGCCACCAATAAACTTTAGGAAAGGACCACCTTTAGGTAATATTCTCCGCCATATCTACACTTGCACACATTGTGGTAGGCAAGGTCATCTTAGGCGTTTCTGTTACAAACTTCAAAATGCTCCTAAGAAGTTTAATAATAGAGTCACCTCGGTTCCCAAAATCCTCATGTGTCATTACACATCTATTTGAGTTACGAAACCAGACTTAGAGGCTTTTGGGATTTTACTTCACGACTCTCGTTTGATTGCACGTGATTCTCCTCATATTAGATCTTTTGGATGATCGTGTAGGATGTTTGTCACACGCTAGTCTTTGCTTAATGATATATATCTTTCTAGTGTCATGACATGTGTACTTTTTGTATTATATTCTTAAATTGAGTCATATTGAAGAAAAACCAAAAAGATTTTTGTTTTTGAAAATTTTTGGAATAATACAAAAAGATTTTCTACTTTTTTTTAAAATTAAAAAAGCCAAAAAGATTTTATATTGATAATTTTTTTGGAAAAAGGTAAAAAGATTTTTGTAATTCTTTTTACACCGCTTATGAATGGACATTTAGGATGACCAAGTCACAACATCATTCCACATCCATGTGACTATTTAATAGTGATTTGAGACGCATCAACATTTCATTTTGTGCTTTACAATGTTTGGAGCCATTGAAATGTTATTAGTTGTTACTTCCTACATGTTTGACTCATGATTTCCTTTATTGCACACGTGCACGGATTTATTTGATTATTATCCTTGTCTATCACATATTGGTAGAAATGTTGCCATCTCAATCCAGTGTTTAAAATGAACCATATGCGATAAAAGTTTACATTAAAAGTAGTGCATGTAAGAAACGTTTTCCATGAGGATTTGTTTGAAATTTGAAAAAGATGAGTGAACACGGGAAAGGGTTGTGAGTGAATAATAATCACGTCATGAAATCCACCATTTGAAAAGAGCCCGAGAAAAAATTAAGGCAATAAAAAGATAAATATGCCAAAAAGGGGCCATTAGGATTTAGATTACCTCAATAGAAAAATAAAAGATTTATTATTTATGAGGGTGTTTGGTTGGAAATAAAACAACGAGTTTGTACGTCCTGACAAAGTCTTGAAAAAGCATTACATAGTTTTAGACGTTATTGGTGCGTAAATCATTCCTGACTTTAATGTGTCGATTAGATTGAGTCGATGTCATTTAAATTCACATTTTGACACCTAAAGACGATTTTGAGTTCATTCATTAGGAGTATATAAATTCACCGTGCACATATGTTATGTTTGATTACATTGATTTTCCTATCGAATTAGTTCACACACATTCATTCCGTATCCTCGAGTTGGTTATCTTTGTGTAAATTCATGGCGTGTGATGTTTTTGTAAATTTTCTTCGCTTCAAAATAATTGAAAAAAATCAAAAAGAGTTTGTGGATCCTTTTGAGTATATCATTGCATGATCGCATTCATTGATTTGATTATTGTGACACTCCGTGCATATTTTGGTTTATTCTTTTCCTTGTCTATTTCGGACAAATAAAAGGGGGGAGAATGAATTATGAATTATGGGGGAGAGAGTTTGAATTATGGGGTAGATTTAAGATTTGTTCTTTGATTTGATTTATATTTATCTCATTTCAAACTCGATACGTCATGAAGGCATTCATTTCTTATCTAATGTGTGTAGGTACAGAATTTGAGGATCATTAGTTTTCACACCCCGATGGTGACAAAAAACGTTATGATTGTAAAGATTTAAAAGTTGAAGATTTTGAGAAGAATTTGAAGACATGCATTTTTAGTATCTTTTTGGTTTTGGGTTACATGGGAGGGTGTTAGATTTGTATAGGAATTTTTTTATAATTCCAATGTTTATATTTTGTACCGGCATAGACATAGGGGGAGATTTGTAAGGACATAATTTCCATTATCCGTACTTTACATAGAATTTGTCGTATACTGCTGCAACCGTCGAAGAAGCTCATGTTCATTTGTTCAAAACGACGGATCCGAATTTTAACCACACTTCAACGTATGCATGACATGAGGTATAATTTCGTATAGAATGTGTTTAAGTTTCATAAATGTTTCATTTTAGTATTGGAATTTTTTTTTTAAAAAGTGTTTAATAAATTGAGGCATTTTTATAAAACTGGAGCGAACCGGTTCGCCTATTTTTAAAGCGCAAATCGAACTGATTCGATTTGCTAAAAGGCAAGACCGTACTGGCAACCGGTTCGGTGCGCCTCCTCGGCTATTTATTTTTTCTGTAAATACCTGCTTTGGATTCCCTTTTCATTAAGACTTCGGAAGGACTTTTTTTAGATTCCTACTACTACAATTCTTCAATTATTTAAGTCCAAGCACATGTTTTGATTCACATTAAAAACATCCCAATCTTTTGTGAATCTTTTGTGGAACCCAAATCACTTCTGTTGAAGTTTGTTCTTGTGGAGTGCCATCTCTACTGCTGGATTAGTAGCTCTTGAGGGAGTTACTTGCTATGATTGTGGTCACTTGGGGAGACTCGAGGCATTCCTGGTGGAGAAGAGTTGTGGTTCTTGTGGGTTCTTGCGGGAGTCCGTTGCAGATTTAGGCTGCGGTCTATGTGGGTTTTGTAACACCCCATGTTTTTAATAATTAATTTAATTAATTAATTGGAGTTTTCGAGAAAAAATAAATTTTTGGATTTAATGATTTTTATTAGTTAAATATGTTGGTTATGATTTTAGAAGAATAGAACTTCAAGCGGAATTGAAATCGTATTTAAAACAAATTTTTAATAGAATTTTTAATATTTGCCTTATGTAATTTTCGTGGGGTAACTATCAGATTTTCTGTAGGGTCAATAGATCGACCCATTTCATCGATCGATCATCCAAGCCCAGTTTTTGCGCGGTTCAATCAGATTTTAGAGTTGGATTGGGATTAGGACTTTTAATTGTTATATAAGACTTATAATCCGTTGGGGGACTTCTCATAAACCCTTTTTCGCAAGTTTTTCATCAGAAAGCTCTTCCAAAAGATTATCCTCTCCACCATAATCATTAATTTTCAACAAGATCAAGTTTTGACACAAGATTTAAAGTTTTAATTTGGGTTTTAATCAAGATTGATTCAAGAACACTTCTTTGCTAATTTTTCGAAAGGAATCCAGATTTCTAATCAGATTTCAACACAATCTTCACATACATGAATACTCTATCATTTTCCTTTAGTATTATGCATTTTAAGTATTACCTCAACACTAATTCAATATTTTCTTAAAATCAATTAGCAATCTAATTAGAGAAAGTGAACACTAAAGTTCGTGGTTGTTTTTATGAAATCTTTTAATATGTATAACATTCATAACCTTTGGGTACGTAGGATTCATGAGTGGATTTTGGGTTTTGTGGGTATAGGTTGCATGTAGAAAAACCCTAGTTTTGAAATAAATGAAGTTTGGGGCGTTTAACTCACGTAATTTGTGTAGCGATAATGAAATTTGGATTTTGATGTATAAACGATGAAAACTCGATATATTTAATTTGATATAATTAAATGAGATTAATTGGGTATTTTGACGTTGTGATAATTAAATTTAGATTTAATTGAATTGGACTAGCATGCATAGTTTTATATGTTGATTAATTATGTTTGTTTTTATGACTTGTTGGTAATATTAATGCGTCATTGTGACGGTGGGTTGTTGGGTATTTTTGCTCTCCTTATATTTTAGGATGCCTTCTAGGTATAGGACTAGAGGGTAGGACTTTTGATGATTTATACCTTCTAGGTATGGGACTAGTGAGGGTAGATTGTCACGACTTTATTATGTCGGGGGTGGGCTGATTTTAATGCTTTATCGTCATTACACTAGCCTAGGCATGCGATTAGGTAGAGGGTTATGTTAGAAATTCATCCTATACATAGGGTAGGACGTATTGATAACTTGGGGACCCTTAGGCATGGGACTGAGGGATATTTTGAGGATCTCACATCGATTAAAAGGGTGGGGTGATTTATAAATTGAGAAATTGAGAATTAATGCCTAAGATAAAAACGAGTATTAAAATTTGTGGCGATATAATATGTCGGGGCCGACAGTTTAAACGGGTTAGAGGATGTTTATATCGTGTCGTGTGTGGAACCTTGTCATGTGTGTGGGCCGATAGTTTAAACGGGTCAGAGGACAATTCACAAGGGGAAGTGTGACACTTTGGTGGATTACCACCCGGGACGGGAGGACTGTCATAATAAAAAGTGAGAACAATAATAAAAATTGGTTCATTTAATTAAACTAACATCATGGTACTTGGAAATTTAAAATCATATTGATGTGCCTATATAAATGGGGATTTTTGTGGATAGTTAGTGATTTATATTTATCGCACTTATTATCCCGTTTAATTTAAAATATTCTATTGTGATATTTATTGCGTATAATGCTACTGTCTAGATTCAAGGATCCTATTTGAGGGGAGTAATGTGTATTCATGCTCAGAGTTCTGACCCCGTGCGTTGACTAACTTTTTCAGGATAAGTTTTGGAGAAGCTGCATAGAATTCGGAGTTTATCATTTAGGGTCCGTTTGATAGCATTATTTGTCATGGCAAATGGCAAATAAGTTGGCAAATATGGCATTTGCCTACAATTTGGTGTGTTTGATAACAAAATTTGCCTACAAGCTATTTGCCAATGTACAACACCTCTTATGCATAACATGTTGGCAAATTTTGCTTTGCTATATGGGTGAGAAATATTTGCCAATAAATTTGCTAACTTCTTAAACGCTTTTAATATTTTAGAAAACAATTTAAAAACTATTTTAAATAATTAAAAAAAAACTCTTATGAATATTTTAAAAATTGTTATGAATATTTTAAAAATTGTTTTAAATAGTTAAAAAAACTGTTTTAAATTAAAATTTGTTTAGAAACTGTTTTTTCGTAAAAACCGTTTTAATGTAAAAAACTGTTTTAATGTAAAAATTGTTTTAATGTAAAAAATTAAAAATTGTTTTGATGTGAAAACTGTTTTAATATAAAAAATTATTTTAATGTAAAAACTATTTTAATGTAAAAACTATTTTTTCGTAAAAACTGTTTTAATGTAAAAAATTGTTTTAATTTAAAAATTGTTTTAATGTAAAAAATTTAAAAATGTTTTAATGTAAAAACTGTTTTACTGCAAAAAATTATTTTAATATAAAAATTGTTTTAATGTAAAAAAAATTAAAAACTGTTTTAACGTAAAAACTGTTTTAATGTAAAAATTATAAACTGTTTTTAGTAAGTAGTTTTGGCGTAAAAAACTTTTTTTTTATATATAGTTTGTTACTTTTTTAATAAATAAAAACGGGAAGTCAAAAAGGAAAGAAAAATTTGTTTTTTTATTAAATAAGACTTGGGACGAAAATTAAAAAATATATATATTTATTATTATTATATATGTTAATACGGACGAAAAATGTGTTATTCAAATGTTTTGCCTAAAAAACTTGTTTTACCCTATTTGGTGTTTGATAGTCTAATGTGAGAAAAAAATATTTGTCTAGGCAAAATTTGCCTAGGCAAAATTTGTCCTGACAAATTTTTGCCATGCCAACACTTTTACCCAATATGTATCAAACGGACCCTTAGAGGTGTAACTGGTGTCTATTAGTTTTATTTGCTTTATTTAGTTAGATTTTCCTTTCAGTCGTATTTCTTTTATGAGACACCTTTTGAGTTTTATTGGGCTATTCGGTTCCAAAGTTGTTAGAGGTTTTCAGTTGGATTACTCAGATTTTATTTAATCAATTATTGGAGATTGAATTTAATTGGAGTTTTAACATGTGATGGATCTTTTATCGCTTAGTTGTTTATGATCATTTGAGATTGAGTCAATTATTTTTCGTATGGACTGATTTATTTATGTCTCATATCTCTCTCATGCTAAAAATGGTATTTATTTAGTTCACGCCCGGCATAGTTCGGCGGCGGTGGCTGGGCACCCCGTCTGTCGGATTTTGCGGGGTGTGACAGGTTTGTTGCGGTAAATTCATTGAAGATTTTTCTATGTAATTGTAAGTTGCGATTTGCATTATATAGTGAAATAAATCAAAATAAGTTATGTAACAAATAAATACTTGGTGGTTTCATAATTAATGTCATGCATTAGTTATTATTCAAGATCCGTTTATATATTTCAACATACTTTCGAACTCATTTCCGTGAAGTTTAGTAAATGTTTCATTATGTAACAAATTGTCTTGCATATTTGATAGTTCACTTTACGAAACTTCAAATTTTACACTTAATTCTTAAAACTAATTAAACTTGTAACAACAATTCTAAGTGGGGAATTAATTCGTAACCTTTGCTTTTTCCGAAAATACAAAACTCGTTTTTTAACTTTGTTAATCTTTTCACAAAATATTTTAAAAATCCAATTTTTTTCCACTTTTCTGGAATTAATTAAAAACCATAGCAAATCATATGTTCTCATTTCTTTTAGCAATTTACTTACGAACTCGATTAGTATTAATTACGCCCTCTCATATTCAATCTCCGTGAATATAATACCCAACCTATCAATGCACCTGTTAATCGTTAACTTGTTGAAAATTGATAAAGTTCTTTCGCAAAACGACTCGATGATATTACTTCCCGCCATAACTTTTACCAAAAAGTGATCGTTGCATATTTTATAAAACAACGAAAAGCACTTGTCAAAATGGCGTCATTGTCGGGGATTTAAAAAAAAGCATAATTAAAATCAATTTAGCTTATAATTAATTTGCCTTTAAAGTTGTTATGATTGTTAAAGGAATATAAACTAAATTAATTGTCCAATGAATAATGAACTAAGCTCAAATTTCAAAAAGCAATTTGTCAATTTAGGCCTCGCCTCTATTAGTACTAACCACTCCCAATTTTAACGACCATCATCATCGTCCAACCTAGATTTCAACCTCACTAGATCTCCATGACAAACATCATTTTTTGAACCATCATCCACACTACCTTTCATCCAATCTTCATATACACCACTTCATTTACCACCCCATTACAACCCAATGGATACTTCCAACGTAATCAGGTGTTAATACACCTCAAACTTTGGGAGATTATCTCTGCCTGGAGATAATTATGGCCCGTGAATGTATTATATACCCTTATAACATCGGGACATTCTAATTTCATAATGGCATGATTAGCCTTTTGCCGATCTTTCACCGAATGGAAAATTAAAATCCTTATAGTCATATAAGTGATTTTAATGAAGTGTGCAAAACTTTATTCAACCAAAATTGTTATTCCGAACTTATAAGACTGAAATTGTTCTCATTTTCTGAGAATGATAAGGCTAAATAATGGTTAACAACATTGCCTCCCAATTCAATGGCACATGGCATGAATTTCGGGATTTATTTCTTAAAGAATTATTTCCTATTTATAGGACAAATGCTTTAATGAAACAAATCCGTAATTTCAGGCAAAAGGAAATCGAAACATTCGACAAATGCAGGAAACATTTGAAAAGCCTATTATGCCAATGTCCACACCATGGATATGATAAACTGAGACAAACTTCTATTTTTCATGGTGATCTCAACCCTATGACAAAGCAATTAGTTGAGAGAATGTGTCAAGGTAGTTTTCCCATCGTATCTGCGGATCAAGTCGAAGCTCATCTTGAGTTCATGGCAAAAACCTCACGAGGTTAGGATGTTTCCAAACCATATGATCGAATTTAAAAATCTAGCATTGGTGACTTTGGGAAATAACAAAACTTATACCTAACCAAAGTAGAAGAAGATGACATATACACAAAGTATGCACTATTGTGTTGCTAAGTTGGGGCGATGCCAGTGAGACAAGGGCAAACAACCAAAGCCCCTATCGTAGAAGAGGCTTGAGATAGTTATGATTTGGTTGTAAACCTCACTAAGGAGGGCCCCGTACTCACCGATATCAAGGGGTTAATTATCGAGCAATCCAATGCCATGCGGGCATTTTGAAAGACTTACTCCAACAACCTTTATGCCGAAAACAATAATCCCTCTTATAATCTGAATGATAGAACGTCAAATCCTCTATTTTAATGGAGGAACACTCTAAATTCCATATTTCCAGGGATGAGCAACCAACCCACCAATCCACCACCTCCACGATTTTAACTGCAATACCAACCACAACCCAATATCAACCACCATAATACCAACATCCACCTCATATAAATTCGTCTCACATACCCTACATTCCACGCCACAAGAAGGCCACCGAAAACACCCAAGCTGTAAACCAAATACTGAACCAACTGAAATAGTATGTCCATGCACAATCATCGTAAATATCTAAAATGACCTAAGCCATGCAAGCGATACAAGTGTGTTTAGTGCAATTGGTTCAAAGTCTGCAAAGAGAGAACAAAGCTCGTCTCCCTACTCAAACCCAACAGAATTCAAAGGGTCGAGTGGTAATTGAGGGGACAAACTCCAATGAGAATCATATTGAGCATGCAAAGGGTATCACTACCATACAAAGTGGTAAAGTGGTCAATAATTATGTTGCAAGGCCGACACCTGAACAAGTCATTCCGAAACACTCCTTAGAAAAATCCATTTACCCTACGGAGGTAGGGCCTCACAAACCACGACAATGATATCTCCACCGAGATGGAAGAGTCTACTCGTTCTTCTAAACCCATAAATCCAAAACATGCACCTTTTCCTCAGAGACTCAAGCAAAACGCGGATAAAGTCGCCGATGAAGGGTTCTTACAACTCTTTAAACAAGTGAACATGAATGTTCCATTACTTGAGGAAATTAAGCACGTGCCCCAACATGCTAAATTACTTAAAGACTTGTTCACAGTAAAGTGAAAGAAAAATATACAAAAGAATACATTTATGGCGGCACAATAAAGCTCTATCATCACTAACAAGCTTACTCCAAAGCTTAAAGATCTTGGATGCCCCATAATTGTGAGCATATTTGGGGATCGAAAGATTGATCGTACGATCCTTGACTTAAGCGCTAGCATTAGCCTTCTTCTATATTCCGTATATTTGGAGTTGAAGTTGGGTGGGATTAAAAGGACAAAACTCACTCTAAAACTCGTCGATCGATCCATCAGGTTACCTCGTGGAATTGTGGAAGATGTTATCATCCAAGTAAATTCATTCTACTACCCAGTAGACTTCATTATCTTAGGCACGCAACCTATCAAAAAGAGGAGTTCTCAAATTTCAATAATCTTTGGATGACCATTCTTGGACACTATTAATGCCGACATCCACTACAAGAATGAGGTGATGAAATATCTCTTGGAGACATGACCATTAATATGAATATTTTCTCCTTCCTAAAGCAATATTGTTGCTTCTACGAGGAAGAAACTGATACGGTTGCGTATATAGAGACAATTGTCAAGGAATATTTTGACCTCTCTTATTTTAAAGAGCCCGTAGAGTCATGTATTTATAACTCTTTGAATGTTGATTTGTGGAGTAATGAGTTTGAAGACAAGGAATTACTCACTTCAAATTCCTATTTATTGAGTTATGAGATTAAGGACAATTTTTGTGCCTTCGAATTGAGTGAGGAAGATGTTGTTAATAGAGGATTCAATAACATACAGGATAATATTACTATTTATTATGGTGAGGGGGTTATCAACAAGTCAACGTGGGTCTCCCATTTTGAAAAATTACCCCGAAGGGAAACTTTCCTTTTCCCCTTTAGTACATTAGTTCCAACTTTTGAGCTCAAATAATTACCTAAATAGATCAAGTATGAATTTGTGGGGAGTTTGGACACACTTTCGGTTATAATTACTACCAATCTTGACACCTGTCACGAATCGGATTTTTTAAGCATGTTAAGAAGACATAAGAATGCCATAGGGTGGTGTATTTCTAACTTTAAAGGGATTGGTCCCTTTGTTTGCACCCATAGCATTTACCTGGAAGATGATGCCAGACCTACTCGCCAAATGCAAAGACGGATAAAACCAAATGTAAGTAAGGTGGTAATGGCAAAGGTAATCAACCTTTTGTATGTATAGATAATCTACTCTATCTCCGATGGCAAATTAATGAGTCCAACCCAAGTGATGTCTAAGAAGTCTGGCATAACAATAATAGAGAACAACAATGGTGACCTTATTTCGTCCCCTATTCCTACCGGATACTGCGTATTCAATGACTTTCGTAAGCTCAATGAGGTTATAAGGAAAGATTATTTTCCACTAACCTTCCTTAATTAAATGTGAGAAAGGGTATCCATTCACAGGTTAACTGTTTTCTCAATGGGTACTCACGTTACAATCAAATCAAAATAGCCCATGAGGATCAAGAAAAGACCATCTTCACTTGCCCATACAATACCTTTTCCTTTAGAAGAATGTCCTTTAGACTCTGTAATGCATAAGAGACCTTTCAACGGTACATACTTAGTATTTTTAGTGATATGATGGAAGACATTGTTGAAGTGTTCATGGATAACTTCAGCGTGTTTGGTAACTCTTATGATGCTTGTCTAGTGAACCTAGAGAGGGCACTAGAAAGATGCGTTGAGAAGAATCTAGTTCTCAAATATGAGAAATGTCATTTCATAGTGACACAAGGGGACATGCTAGGCCACATTGTATCCAACAAGGGTATCCAAGTTGACAAGGCCAAGATTTATGTCATTTCCAATCTTTCCCCTCCTAAACCCCTCAAATATTTGAGGTACTTTCTTAGGCATGTCAGTTGTGACTAAAGATTCATTAATTATTTTAGCACGATCGCACGCCCAATGTGCGATCTCCTGGCTTAAGTTATTCCAATCCTATGGACAGACACGTGCAAAGAATAGTTCAAGAAGTTAAAATCTCTCTTCACCACAACCGTCATCATGCAATCACTCGATTGGTACCTTTCATTTGAGTTGATGTGTGATGCTGGTGACTATGTCACAGTGGCTGTTCTAGGTCAAATAAGGGATAAGAAACCAACCATGTGATCGCTTACGCTAGCCACATGCTTGATATTGCACAAATGAACTACTCCATGATGGAGAAAGATTTGCTCGCCATAGTTTTTGCATTAGATAACTTGCGATCTTACCTAGTGGGATTACCCATTATCTGTTCCACAGATCGTGTCTCTCTTAAATACCTTCTCTCTTAAAAGGACGCTAAGAGTAGACTTATTTATTGGTTGCTACTCCTCCAGGAATTTGATCTCCCAAAAAAGATACAAAGGGGGTTGAAAATTTCGTCGTTGGCCACTTATCCTGATTAACATTTAATCACTATCATATCGACTCGATCCCCAGTCGAGAGTGTTTTCCTGACGAGCAACTCATAGTCGTTTCTTTATCGCCATAGTATGCCGATATAACAAATTTCCTTATCACATGGGGCATACCCACCTCAGTTCTCACTCAAGGATAAGGAATTTCTTTACAGTGACCCAACCATGCTTCTTTGATGACCCTTATATGTTCAAATATTTCCCGAACCAAATTATTCAAAAATGTGTCCCCAACGATGAGATTTCTAGTGTCTTGTCGTTCTGCCATAATAATGCGTGTGCAAGACATTTTTCTCCCCAAAGGTCGCATTCAAAGTTCTACATTGTCTCTTTTATTATCCCATAATTTTCAAATATGCACAAGTATCATGCACAATATGCCCACACTGCCAATTGCTTGGGAAGGTCACTAGATGGAACACGATGCCTTTATCCCCCTTCCTTGTTATCTAAGTCTTTGATTACGAGAATAGACTTCATGGACCCACTCCCTAAATCCAACCAATTTGAGTACATATTAGTCATTTTTTACTATATGTGTCCAAGTGGGTAGAGTCCGCGCCAACCCGAAAAACACAGCAAAAGGGGCATTGAAGTTTGTAAAAGTGCATATCGTTCTGTGTTTCGGCACATATAAAATTATCATTAGCAACTAAGGTGTTCATTTTTGTAATGAGATCTTCACCTCCTTGATGTCTCAATATGGCATCACCCACAAATATTCCACCACATACCATCTGCAAACTAATGGCTAAGTTGAGTTGGAAAATAGGGAGATAAAAGGGATACTATAGAAGACTATTGATCCCATGACCAAAGATTGGTTGTATTGGTTAACCGACGCTATCTGGGCGCATTGAACAACTTATAAGACCCATTTAGGTATTTCCCCTACCATATTGTGTATGGAAAAATGTATCATCGGCCGATCAAGCTGGCACACTGAACATATTGGGCCATAAAAAAGCTCAACTTTGATATACATAAGGGAGGAGATTTTAAAAAGTTATAACTCACTGAACTGGATGAGTTGAGGAACGAAGTATAGGATAACTCTCGTATTTTCAAAGCCAAAATAAAATCCTTTCATGATAAGAGGATAGTGTGCAAACATTTTGAGATGGGAAATAAAGTTTTATTATACAATTCCCACCTACACCTCTTTTTCAAAAAATTACAATTCCAGTGGCAAGGACCATACATAGTCGATCGTGTCTATGATCATGGAGCAATTGATATCGAGAACCCATGAACCGGGACCATGTCAAAGGTGTGACACCCCGCTTAATTAAATACCGGGTGATCAGTCCTTAATTAAATTAAATCACAGTGTCCGGTTGGTTCATTCTTAGCATCACTGTCGAAAATAATTTTATTTAATTTATCACCTAATAAATAATTAAGCTAAGTGTCAAAACATTAAATTTTAATTTTACTCAAATAATCCATTAATAAATTTTCATTATTAAAAATAAAAACTATCTGCATTCAACCAGAATAAAATAAATACTGAACAAAAAATAATTACTGAATTAAATAAGTCTGGATAAAACATTCCAGTTCAAATTCTCAAACCAAACAATAGAAGAAATGCTACTAAGAAAGGTACCACCTCTGAATAACTAAATTGGAAGCGGGCGACACATGCTCTCACTGAAATGTCTGAACTAGAACTGAATGGAAAGATAGAAGCGTCTAATCTCTATAACCTACAGCTTCCACAACAGCTGCAGCTCGCCAAATGATCCATGCGTCTAAGTCTGGTGGCAACCCTGTGGTTGGGCACCTGATAAATAATATATATATATATATATATATATATATATATATATATATATATATATATATATATATATATAGAGAGAGAGAGAGAGAGAGAGAGAGAGAGAGAGAGAGAGAGAGAGAGGAGAATAGTAAGGAATGGGTCAAAGCTCGAGTTCGAAAAACATTTGTTTTAGCAAGCATTTAAAACTGCAATGAAGCAAGTATTATGTGCATGTTAGTTTTGAACTCACACATGAGATTCTCACCTCTCATATATTGTGCAAGCCTAACGTACATCTACTCCCTATTAGTTATGTTACCCAGCCTAACTAGTTCGAAGTCACCATACCATCATCTACATCACTAGTAGAATATCTGTATCGCCCATACAATACGTAATTGTAATAGTTTATCCCTCATAACTAAACATCATTATTCACAATCTGATCGGTTAATCTTTTACCAACTAAGAGTATTTTGTTTCTCATTATTACTATATCTACTAATTTCACACAGTAGAGTTTTCCCAAGTTTATTCATATATATAGAGTCACATCATCCCTATATATGTATACTACACCTGCACCACTTAGTTAATACCACTTGGCGCAAAGAATTATTATTATTACTGTATCTACTAGTTTCACAAAGTAAAAATATCCACATGAACATAAATATATATACATATAGTCACATAATCCCTATATATATATATATACACACTAATCCTGCACCCCTTGGTTAAGACCACTTGGCGCAATGCATACTCTGCTATCATGTCCTGGTGCATCACTCACTGCATAAAGGACAATTGGCTCGGCGTCTCCAATGAACCATAAATCTCATAACACAAATATTGGAGGTGAGCATACTCACCAGCTAAATGGGTCACGCACATTCAACCGTCAAAACCATCCTATGTAACGGATAGCACGTATCCAAGTTCACATGCTCTGGTTACAAGTCAAAATCCCCCCATTGGGTCACCTGAGATAAGACTGTCCACTGCACGAAACCTCCTACCGATAGCAAGTAGCGCAGTATATTATACACACAAATACAATCATATAGAAGGCATTCACACATCCTATTAAAAATTTATTAGGTATTCACCCAACCCATACATATATTTTTCATACGTAGTATTCTCTCACTATTACTTATAATATTATCATTTTGATTATTCTCTCTCTCAAAATTTTTCACGGTTAACTCACTTTTCCCATTATATAAAGTATCATTATACAATTAGCTCCCAACAATTTTGCACTATACTAAATTCACCAACTGACATTTATCCTTACTCAAAATAACTGTGCAACTCGAATTGGACTGGACTGGAAATTTCTCTGATTTTTGGGCCTGTCGTTCGAACGAGGTCAGATGTCGTTCGAATGACATCATCTTTCTCGTTCGAACGAAGCTCAATCTCGTTCAAACGAGATTCAGCATTCTTCTCCCCCACTAGACCTGTTACGTTCTACACCCTTAACAGTTCCGTTTTCCACCATTTTTAAGCCTAAAACCTCTAAAACAATCAGCCCAAGCACCAATCATTCAATTCCCATCAACTACCTAACATCTATACATGATTTCCAACAATATATCATCATTTAATCATCACTAATCATTCATAAAATCGAAATCCCCAAAATAATATATCAAGAACCCTAGTTCTCAAATTTATATGAAACACTCCAAACTAAGCCCAAATTTAATCATCAAATTATCATAATTTTGTGGAAATAATCCTATCTACATGAGGGAATCAAACTTTATTCAAATCAGTTCTAATTTATGATCAATTCTCCCAAATTTTCAACAATATTCATCTTCATAATAATGGGGTAATCACCTAATCTAACATGAACACAAGTATCTCTAAAGAAAATAAGAAATAAACACTTCCCTCAATTATAATGTTCTGATCTGTTGATGAAATTGGCATAGACGTGTTCCTCGTGTTCCGATCTACGCTTTGGTGGGATTTGTGATGTGAGTCCTTGAGTTATGCACCAAGAACACCTATGGACTCCTTCGTCCTTCATATGTGTCTTTCTCTTTTCTCTCTCGGAGGTTTTGAAACCGACAGACCCTTTCTCCCCCATGTTTACCTTATTTATTTTCTTTAATTTTCGTCCATAATGTTTCCCCAAAAATTCAAAGGAAAAAAAATACTCGTACGGGGTGCCGGTTAGGCATAAAAATATTCCGGAGTCCAAATAGAATACCCGAGTAGAGTTTTCTGACTATCTTGACCCTTACGGATTCAATGGCGCACTCGAAATGACCATACGAGTTACTTAAAAATAATTCACTTCTTTAATCCATTAAATTAGTCCCGGCACGACTCACACGCGCGTCCTGACTTAATGTATCAAACTGCCACATTTCCCACTCTCGACAATTTATAAAATTTCATAATTCCATATTACATATTCACACAGTAATATACCATAATTTTCATCAATAAGTATTAACCCTTGGCACGCTAGTTAATAATTATTTTAATCCGGACTAATTAACTAACAAATTAATTTCACACCTTTTTAATTTAATTAATC
The DNA here is from genome assembly GCA_949130495.1 of Sambucus nigra. Lineage (NCBI taxonomy): Eukaryota > Viridiplantae > Streptophyta > Magnoliopsida > Dipsacales > Adoxaceae > Sambucus > Sambucus nigra. The sequence continues at coordinate 375,732,940 of OX422221.1, forward strand.
TAACAATAATAATTAATCTCATAATTATATAATATCATAAAAATATGGGGTGTTACATACTTCCCCCCTTACAACGGAATTTCGTCCCAAAATTTGGAAAAAGTATACCAGGTACAAACAATGTTGAATATATGTTGCACATCGCATCATTGCGCTCCCAAGTGGACTACTTCGTACCACCCATATAGTACGCCATCGAATACCCTTAATAATGAACACTCCACTTATTTTTGTTCTAAACTCTAGGTTACCCTGTCACGTAGGTTCCTGCCCAAGTCTTACTGTTCAAGTTTCACTACTTAAACTTTATTTTAGATATATTCGTTGTCTATCCTATTACTATTCGCACCTTAGTAGATTAATCGTTATTTAGGTACACACGATATCGTCTCTCAATGATCGCACACGCATCGATTATTAGCATTGTATATGCTTTACAAACATTATATACTATAGATATCAACTCATCTCGAATCTTCGCAATAGGATTTGTTTCCTCCACCTTTAACCAATGATCATGAGAACAACAAGGTTTACCGTGCCATACCTTGACTGGCACCATGCCCAAAAGTTAACTTATATGAGTTATTGTGCACAAACTCAACTTGTGGAAGGGACTACTCTTGTCCTTCCCTAAGATCCAAGGGTACACATATAATTTATTTTCCGAATCATCTGATTAGTCCTCTTGTTCTGCCCATTTGTATGGGATGATAGGTCGTACTTAACCATAACTCGATATCCAAAGCTTCGTGATCACCTTTTCGTAATCAAAAGACGAAGATCTTGACCCAATCGGACTCGATGTCAAGCGGTACCCCACCTAACTTCACTATCTTGATTATAAGGATCTACGCATACTATCCTTTAGTATAACCAGTCTTAACTGGCGTAACGTGAGATATTTTAGTCAACCGATCCATTATCAGCCATATAGGATCGTATCCCCCTTTCACGTTAAAACCCTTGGGAATACTCTCACATTCCTACTTCGGAATCCCTAACATTTGAAGAAAACCCTACCGGTCTCGGGTGGTCCACCCTTTTTCCAATGGATAGGTGACGTAAAATGAATTTAGCAATATTTCTCTTTATTAAATCCCACCACCGCTGTCATCTTTAACATGATACCTCTTATTTTCTCTCAAAGGTACCTCTAATCGTAATCCATGTGAATTTACCTCCCCATATGTCACAGGTTGTTCCCCCGTTCTAATACTCAGTTTCTCATAAAACTTAAGCCTCTAACAATCTTACTGAATAAACTTTAACTCCTCGGGCTACATGTTGTCGAATTCACATGCCAATCATCATCTACTGCCTAATACAATAACACTCTCATAAACGTACAATCAAGTCCTGCTATCTCCACTTCTACCTTCATTTACCTCATCCCATACATTCCAAACGGAAACAAAGTCAAGATTCAATTACCTAGGGCGTCCATACACCCTATGCCTTGCGCATTTTTGCACAAATAAAATATATTCTCACATTATAGTGGAATTATCCACTCTCGATTACTCTCATATATGTACAATTACTAAGGTACGAATCACATGTACTATCATTCAAACTTCTCTCCGACTCCCAACGTTCGTTAGTTTCATGCGTGGGATGTCTCACAATGAAAAATCCAAATAAGGAACCCCCTCGATACACTACTACCTAACATTATCAGTCGTCGAGATCCGAAAGGCCCCTAATCCATAACATGTACCTTCCCATAATCTCCGTATATTGACATAAAAGTCTACTTATGTTTGTAAAAATATAATGAATCATGGAACTAACACTATCCTGAGTTTCGGCGCTATATATAACAAGTTATCTCTCGCTGCTTGATAAAGAACACAATGTATCCCGAGTCACCTCAGTAAATAAATCCATACGCACCAATCACATCTAACGAGATAACCTACTCACTGAAGTCTAAGATATTATGAAATTTTCATATATATATATAGGCCCAGCCGTATTTCAGGTGGCACCACATAAAAGTAATTTTACTCACCCGGAGTATACAGCACGATAGTCTTATCACTCAATCTACTATCGTTCAAACATTCGGTAATTATCGCTACACATTACCATAATAAGCTCTACTTTCCTAACTCAATGCAATAATAATTTTTAAACAATGAAATATGCTTTTTAGAGCCCACCCGGCTCACTCACGGGCGACATCAGAAAGCCCCATTACCCATAGTAAATATGTTTGTAACTGGACTATTTAAACTAATGTACCCACTAAACTCGACTTGCACACGAACTTTAGTGTTAACAATTCATACATGTATTGTGATACACTCATGTCACTTGACCTAATCCTTTTCTCGCAAGGATGAAACAAAACTTCATCAGGCTTGCGTAGTCGTAGGATCCCAACACGTAGTTGTTAACACGGCCTATGAGTATCTGCAAACTTTATACCTCTAGTATTTCACCCCATAGTTGCCCCCTCCTTGCTGTGGGAAAAATTATTATGTTCTGTGTCTTACACACCCATCATTGAAACATTGGCCTAAATCTCGAGACCTCAATTATGGCCTTACTGACCACCCTCTTTCATCCTGGGCCCCATCGACCCTGAAATACGGTATGCAACTATTACCGAGGACTCTACTGTCCAGCCTGAACCCATCACTCTCGGGTTGTAACTCCTTGATATCAATTCTCTTGAACCTATTCCTCCTCTGAAAACCTCACTCCTCCAGTTGTTATGCCTAAATGACATGGTTTACCATCCTCAAATATTATCGGTTGTACTTGTCAACTTGGACACATTCAACATTGAAAGTCCCACTCTCTACACATAGGGAAACTTCCCGAGCCATTTCCCGTCACTGGTTCCACTGACCATTTTAAAATGTCCTTCCCTCAGACTGGCAGTCTTGGCTCCCAATTGTTCTCCCATTGTCCCTTTATCTATGCGGGCCTTTCGAAACTATAGTTTGCCTCTACATCCCTGATTGAATTCATCGTCACTTTGTAGGAAGTTAATCAATCAAAATTATCTAAATGAATTCCCTATTGGACATACTCTCATGTGGTGTTTCACCAACACCGTTAAGTTCAGGTTTACTTTTCGGCCAAATTCTCTAACCCTCCTGGCTCACTTCTTCTGGAAGTGCTGAAATAACTTGCAAACGTATAACCTTGATGACATCAACATCAGTCATTCTAGCTGGATTTATCATCCAACATCGTATTCTACACACGATCCCCCTTTCCAGGTACGAAATTCGTTAGGCAATTCAACCTATCTCCCACGATCGGTCTCTACCCTACCCACTGTGCTAAGTTTTAAAATTTCACTTGCATCTTTGTCATAAAATCGAACGGAAGATGTAATACCCCATATTTTTATGATTTAAATAATTAAAGGATTAATTATTATTGTGGGATTAATTGAATTAAAATGTGAGAATTTAATTGTTTATTAATCCGGATTTAAAATAAATATTAACTAACGTGCCAGGGTTAATACTTATTGATTTAATATTACTATGTGATATGTAATATGGAATTATATACTTCGGTAAATTGTCAAGAGTAAGAAATACGACAGTTTAGTAAATTAAGTCAGACGCGCGTGTGAGTTGTGTCGGGCTAATCTAATATAATAAATATATTAATTATTTTTAGTAACTCGTATGGTCATTTAGAGTGCGTCGTTGATTCTGAAAGGGTCGAGATAATCAAAATAGTATACCCGAGTGTTTAGTTTGGGTCCCGGGGCAATTTTAGGTCTAACCGGCACCCCGAGAGGGCATTATGGTAAATTATATTTTTAGGCTAATTTAATGGACAAAAATTAAGAGTTAATTGTCAGGAAGTTAAGAACGGCCATAGAAGGTGTGAGGGAAAGCTATCTCCAAGAGAAAAGGGACAAGTTAACACCACCTTACACAATCACCACCACCACCATGTAGACCGGGACAAGGGGAACACAACCACACCATCAACGTCAAGAAATCAGATGACAAATTTAAGGCAAGTGTTTATAACTTGATGTACCTTAGCAATTATCATACTCATGTTAGTGTAAGGATGTTATAATCATATTTTAGTTCATAAAGTGACGAAAATTGAGGAATTGGGATATGTAGATTGAATCTGAGATTTATTAAATTGAAACCCTTCATGTATGTAGACTAAAAAATCACGTTTTGATGAACTTATGTGTAGAACGAGTGTGGAAATTTTGTGTTCTTGAATAAGAATTTGAAGAACTAGGGTTTTGGTAAATTAAATTGCGGATTCCATGTTTTATTGATGATTCGTAATGATTTGATGATTCTAGGATGTTAGAATTCATATATAATTGATAAGATTCGAATTGGAACTATTTATTTGGAGATTGGGATGTTAATTTAGAGGTTTTAGGGTTAAAATGGAGGGGAAAACGCCGAAATTATGGGTAGAAGACGAACAGTCCAATCTCGCGTGATCTCGAGCGAAGTCGTTTAAGCGAGATTGCATCTCGCGCGAAGTCGCTCGAGCGACACGTGGCAGTCGTTCGTACGACATGCCATCTGGTTAGAGCGAAACGGTGAATTTCTAGGAAATTTCTTAGGGGCAGTTTAGAAATTTTCCAGTCTTTACGAGTTAGAGAAATTTACCAGTTAACAGATTTAAAACGAGGCAGGTCTATGAGGAAGTATGTGGATTTATACTTTAATTAATCCAAAAAGAAGAGTTACTCTAGAAATTACTAAGGAATGGTAGTAACTTAGTAATACTTTAAAATACGTAATAATGAGAATGGAATACGTATGATAAATATATAAGAAGGCTGGGAGAATACCCATAATTATTAATAGGATGTGTGAATACCTATTACTTGCTAGTATTATGTGTATGACATACCTAGCTACTTGCTATCACGGGAGGTGGTGTAGAGACAGTATTATCCTGAGAGGATTATTGACTTGTATCTCAGAACATAGGACTGTGAAGGCTTATTGGTGAGTTGATAAGCCAGCTGACTATGGGAGTGTAGGTATGTGCGTGACCCATAGATATGTGAACTATGTTCCCCTCCATTATGTGTGTTTTGTATATATGGTTCGTGGGATACTTCCAAACCAATAGTCCTTATTAGAGTATGAGATGTACCGGCACTACACCAAAATGAAAAAAAATTCACCTTTCAGCCGGCCATTCTTGTCAAGGTCATTGACCATGACAAAAAACACGCGTTTTGTGTCTTAGTCATTGACCTTGACACGACCGTGACAAAGAATTATCACGGTCATTGACCGTGACAAGTCTGTGACAAATTTACTTGTCATGGTCAAGGACCATGACACGACCGTGACAACTTCTGCAGCAAAAACCCTTATCCCTTCTTTTTTTCCCCCGCCGTTACCTCCTTTTTCCAACTCTCTCTCTCTCTACGCTGCTCTCTCTCTCTCTCTACTTTCAAGTTTATTTCTCTCTCTCTCTCTCTTCCATTTATATATATGTTTGTGTATATATATATATATATATATATGTGTGTGTGTGTGTGTGTGTGTGTATATGTGCGTGTGTGTGTGTGCGCGCGTGTGTGGGGGGTGGGGCAAGGTGGGGGTTGGGGGTGGGGCAGGGGGCTGTTGTGTGTGTGTGTGTATATGTGTGGTGGGTTGGGGGGTGGAGGGAGGTGCAGGTTGGGGGGCTATTGTGTGTGTGTGTGTGTGTATGTGGTGGGTGGGGGTGGGTAGGGGGGCAGGGTGGGGGTAGGGGGTATATTCATGAGTTATTTGTATATACATGTGTGGTGTTTTTTTTATCTTTATATGATGTTTATATGTTGAAAATAACTCATAAATTTGTCAATTTATTTTTGTATTTGAATTAACCTAGGGTTCTTGAATTTTTTGCACTTTTGTTGAAACTAACTCGTGAATATATGTTTGTGTATGTTTGTTAGGTGTATATGATGTTTATATGTTGGAAATAACCCATGAATTTGTCAATTTATTTTTGTATTTGAATTAACCTAGGGTTCTTGAATTTTTTGCACTTTTGTTGAAACTAACTCGTGAATATATGTTTGTGTATGTTTGTTAGGTGTATATGATGTTTATATGTTGGAAATAACCCATGAATTTGTCAATTTGTTTTCGTGTGTGGGGGGGGGGGGAGGGGGGGTATGGCAAGGTACCATTGTAATTCTCTTAATATCGTGTTTTGATGATTCTATGAGAGAACATATATTATTTCAAGGTTAACTCATTGTAGATAAAAGCATTCACATAGTAAGATTAAATTGAATCCATCCATAGATTCTATAATTACATCCACTAAAATATAATTAATAAATGAAACAGTTTTAGATGAAAGTAAATTAATAATTAGTGCCCATTTCATATGAAAGTAGGATTGCCCTTGAGTGTAAATTAGTAAATTAATAATTGTATACGTTAATTGTTAGTTTAATTGATGAAATGAATTAATTGAGTAGATGAATTAGAAGGAGTACGGGATACACATTTCTTGTTGACATTGATGTTGGATTATTTTGTTTAGTAAATGTTTGATTAGTTAGTTTTAAAAGTGGCATGACCACTGGATTATTGTCCATATGGGGGTGGGATTTTTTAACTTTTTTTGAAAATTACTTTGTAGATCGAACAATAAAAATAAGACATAATTAAATGAAACATACTATATATAATTATTAATAATTGAATTTGAATATAAATAATACATAATTAAATGAAACATAGTATATATAATTATTAATCATTATTGAATTATTGTGTGTGTGGTGGGGGCCAGGGGGTGGTGTGTGTGCGTGTACGTGTGCGTGTGTGTGGTGGGGGTGGGGGCAGGTACTTTAACCCAAACCACATGAAATGCAGATGTTGTATGATTAAAACCCAAAGTGTCCCAATCAAAGCCCCTAGTGAAATCCTAAAGGAACACATAGGCCTTAAACTAATACAATACACCTTTAATTTCTGCCGACATCCATGCACACGAGGATAAACATGATAATTACAACTTATGATCATTAGTAAGGTTATAACTGAAGGTAAGCCACATAGGCTCGATACTTATGCGGCTCTTCAGACGAAGAAGGCGAAGGACAAGGAGGTATCCCTGAGCGTCGCGACAACGATTATAAGTAATATGACAGTTTAATTTTTGTTAAGTACGTTATAATTTTTTATTTTACTTATTTTACTAATCATGTGCTTTTTGTCGTTTAAGGCAAAGCTTAAGGAAGTGCATGAGTCGCAGTCTGATGCCGACAAGGTGTCTTTGTCCACAGACGCACTCAGCCAAGTGCTTGGCTCTGATCGCAAGGGGAGGATAAGGGGGGTGAGCTCACGGGTGGCCAAATCTAGGATCATCGGATTGGAGATGAGAGACATCGGGTTAGCTCGAACGGTGGATTCACATGATGCGAAGCTGTCCCGTTTGGAGGAGACGGTCCAAGATATGTACTCATTCATAAAGCGTACGTTGGGCGGAGACCGTAAGGGGAAAGGGAAGGAGAAGGCAGTGGAGGAGGAGGAGGTGCGGGAGAACGAGGCGCAGGATGACGAGGATGTGGACCTTGTTGCTTCATCACCGACACGTGCGTACTTCGATGATCCACTTCCTTATTTAGCTCCCTTCCCCAGACCGATGTCGACAATTGGTTGGCCGAGCACGTTCATATTGGATGTATTTGATGGCCAGCAGATAGGGCGGGGGTTGAGGGACCCGAAAATCGTTCAGGGTTGAATAGTTCATGGACGTGCGCTTCAAGAGATCGAGTCCAAAGTGCTCGTCACGCATGTGATACCCGGAAAGGAGAACTCCCTATTGTGGTTGCACGAACAATGCGGCACGATGTATATTAGTGGGTGTGTCAATTCGTATATCGTGTGGCCTACTCACCTCCTCACATTTACCCCAGACATGTCGTGACATTATTTTTAAGTTGGTACATTTGAATTATATTTGGATTATATCGTCATGTATATTGTTCCTATTTTGAATATATATTTGCATTATCTTTAGTTTGTTTGGATATATGATGTTTGAATAGGTACAACATTTCTATAATAGGTACGAATATACTGCTGGGCAGTGGCAGTGGCCATACTGCCCAGCAGATTTTTTTTAAATTCTACCCAGAATTGTCATGGTCATTGACCGTGACAAGTCCTTGACAAATAATATTATCACGAACTTGTCACGGTCAATGACCGTGAAAATGTTTTTAAAAAGGGTCAAGACTTTGTCACGGTTATTAACCGTGACTAAACTTGTCACGATCATGGCCCGTGACACGACCGTGACAATTCTAACTAACTTGTCACGATCAATGACCGTGACACGTCCGTGAGAAAAAAGTTATCTCGCCCCGAATTGTCACGGTCATTGACTTGACAAGTCCAACTTGTCAAGGTCAATGACCGTGACAATAGTGAAGATTTGGTGTAGTGCGGTACATGATAGCAGAGTATGCAATGCACTACAGGTTTAGCTTTGGGGTACTGTATTAGTATATGTATATTATAGTGGTGAATATACGTATATATGTAAAGGTGTTATTCCTACTGAGAGATAAATGGTAGTATATTGGGATAGTACAATCTTAAGTGACATAAGTTGTGAATACTTAACCTAGTGTGATAAACACTTAACCGAATTTATTAAATGCTAATATTATTAATGTGGGAAAAATGGGGAATTTCGATATGCTGCTATGAGTTACAACAAGAAGTGTAAGTCTTTATCTAGTTAGAAGTGTTATAAATGGCTAGGTGGGGATAGAGGTACGTTAGGCGTTCACAATAGACGAGAGGTGAGAATCTCATATGAGAGTTCGAACTAGCATGCAATTGATACTCGCTTTATTACAAATTTTAAATACTTGCTAAAAAAATATTTTTACACATAGGGCTCTGACCCGTTTCTTGCATCTATTCTCTCTCTTGCTACATATATATGTATTATATCAGGTGCTCAGCCACATTGACATCAAGCTTAGATATTTGAATTTCTTGGCGTGCTGCAGCTATTGTGGAAGCTGTAGGTCTTCGTAGTAGACGCCTCCATTATTTTATTTCCATTCCTTATAGAATTTCTATTTAGGGCATGTGTCGCCCATTTGTTAGACAGTTTTTAAGAGATTATGTTTCAATTACTTTCCGTTCATTTTCATTTGGATTTATGGTTACTATGGTTTTGGTTTGGAGTTTTGAACTGGAATGTTTTATCCAGTCTTAGTTATTTCAGCATATGATTCTGATTCAGTATTTTATTAATTAATTATGCGTCGATGGTTTATATTAAATTTCTTGGTTTGGTAATTAAATGGTTTTAATTAAAAAGGAAAAAAATGTTTTGACACTTAGCTTAATTATATTAAGTGATTAAATGAGTTATTACGTTTTTGACATTGATGCTAAGAATGAACCAACCGAACATTTTGTTTTAAATTTTATAAAGGACTTATCACCAGATATTTAATTGGGCGGGGTGTTACAGAAGACCTCGCGGTCAAATCGTACCCAAATTTCTCTTTAAATTTCAAACATGCTTCTTTATATGTGGTGATTTACTCTAATCACTTTATTTCGCTCCTAATAGCTACAAATTTAACTCCAATTTTAATTCCAAGTGTCGCTTCACTCCACTCGACACAATTGCCTTTGGATTTTCTACTTCCAATAGCCTGTTACACTTTCTACCTTTCTTCTCTGCATCTTCACCATTGGCCTTGCAAAAGATTCCCTCTGATTTCCCCTTGTCGACTATGTTAGATAATCCTGAAATCGCTCCAGCGTTACCTAGGACAGTCCCTAGGGAACCCTTTTGTTCCCGAGTGATGATTCTGTTATCACTTGCTTAAATAATGCTCATGGTGACTTTTTTCATGTCCACCATTCCCAAATTACTCTATGTCTTCTGTCAGGCTTCTTCTCCTGCCGTCCTTCTTACGGTCCTCATTGTTCGTCCTATAATGTTCGGTGCTCGATGTACAAATGATTTCGTACAATGAGTCACATCAATTATAATTCATAACAGAAGAACGTAAGTCGCATACGTAAGGGAAGACAACAATCCTATAGTAAGGCTCTACATCAAATAACGCTACGCTAAAATGTGAAAAGATGTACAGATCCTAAGGACACTAGAACCTGATGCTCTGATACCACCTGTGACACCCTGCCTAATTAAATATCGGGAAATCAATCATTTATTAAATTAAATCACAGTGTCCGATTGGTTCATTCTTAGCATCACAGTCGAAAATAATTTAATTTAAATTATCACCTAATAAATAATTAAGCTAAGTGTCAAAAGATTTAATTTTAATTATACTCAAATAATCCATTAATAAATTTTCATTATTAAAATAAAAACTATCCGCATTCCACCAGAACAAAATAAATACTGAACAGGAAATAATTACTGAATTAAATAAGACTGGATAAAACATTCCAGTTCAAATTCTCAAACCAAACGTGTAATATTACTCAATCCAACAATAGAAGAAATGCTACTAAGAAAGGTACAACCTCTGAATAACTAAACTGGAAGCGGGCGACACATGCCCTCACTGAAATGTCTGAACTAGAACTGGATGGAAAGATATAAGCGTCTAATCTCAAAAACCTACAGCTTCCACAATAGCTGCAGCTCGCCAAATGAACCATGCCTCTAAGTCTGGTGGCAACCCTATGGCTGGGCACCTGATAGATAATATATATATATATATATATATATATATATATATATATATATATATATATATATATATATATATATATATAGCAAAAGAGAGGAGAATAGCAAGGAACGGGTCAGAGCCTGAGTTGTAAAAATATTTGCTGTAGCAAGCATTTAAAACTGCAATGAAGCCAGTATTATGTGCATGTTAGTTTCTAACTCTCACATGAGATTTTCGCCTCTCATCTATTGTGCAAGCCTAACGCACATCTACTCTATATTAGTTATGCTACCCGGACTAACTAGTTCGAATCACCATACCATCATCTACATCACTAGTAGTATATTCGTATCGCCCATACAATACGTAATTGTAATAGTTTGTCCCTCATAACTAAGCATCATTATTCACAGTCCGACCGGTTAATCTTTTACCAGCTAAGAGTATTTTGTTTCTCATTATTACTATATCTACTAATTTCACATAGTAGAATTTTCCCAAGTTTATTCATATATATATAGTCACATCATCCCTATATATGTCTACTACACTTGCACCCCTTGGCTAATACCACTTGGCGCAAAGCAATTATTATTATTACCGTATCTACTAGTTCCATAAAGTAAAAATATCCACAAGCACATAAATATATATGCATATACTCACATAATCCCTATACATATACATATATATATATATATATACTAATCTTGCACCCCTTGGTTAAGACCATTTGGCGCAATGCATACTCTGCTATCATGTCCCGGTGCATCTCTCACTGCATAAAGGACAATTGGCTTGACGTCTCTCACGAACCATAAATCTCATAACAAAAACATTGGCGGCGAGCATACTCACCAACTAAATGGGTCACGCACCTACCTACGCTCCCATTCAACCGTCAAAACTATCATGTGTAATAGATAGCGCGTATCCAAGTTCACATGCTCTGGTTACAAGTCAAATATCCCCCCATTGGGTCACCCGGGATAAGACTGTTCACTGTGTGAAACCTCCTACCGATAGCAAGCAGCGTAGTATGCTATACACACAAATACAATCATATAATAGGCATTCACACATCCTATTAAAAATTTATTAGGTATTCACGCAACCCATACATATATTTTCCATATGTAGTATTCTCTCATTATTACTTATAATATTATCATTTTGATTATTCTCTCTCTCGAAATTTTCCACAGATAACTCACTTTTTCCATTATATAATTATACAATTAGCTCCCAACAATTCTGCACTATACTAAATTCACCAATTGACATTTATCCTTACTCAAAATAACTGTGTAACTCGAATTGGACTGGACTTGAAATTTCTCTCAGTTTTGGACATGTCGTTCGAATAAGGTTAGATGTCGTTCAAACGACATCAGCTTTCTCGTTTGATCGAAGCTCAATCTCGTTCAAATGAGATTAATCATTCTTCTCCCCCACCAGACCTCTTACGTTCTACACCCTTAATAGTTCCGTTTTCCACCATTTTTAAGACTAAAACCTCTAAAACAATCAGCCCAACCACCAATCATTCAATTCCCATCAACTACCTAACATTTATACATGATTTCCAACAATATATCATCATTTAATCATCACTAATCATTCATAAAATCGAAATCCCCAAATTAATATATCAAGAACCCTAGTTCTCAAATTTATATGCAACACTCCAAATTAAGCCCAAATTTAATCATCAAATTATCATAATTTCGTGGACATAATCCTATCTACATGAGGGAATCAAAATTTATTCAAATCAATTCTAATTTATGATCAATTCCCCCAAATTTTCAACAATATTCATCTTCATAGTAATGGGGTAATTACCTAGTCTAACATGAACACAAGTATCTCTAAAGAAAGCAAGCAATAAACACTTCCCTCGATTATAATGTTCTGATCCATTGATGAAATTGGCATAGACGTGTTCCTCGTGTTCCGATCTACGCTTTGGTGGGATTTGTGATGTGAGTCCTTGAGTTATGCACCAAGAACACCTATGGACTCCTTCTTCCTTCCTCCGTGTCTCTCTCTTTTCTCTCTCGTAGGTTTTGAAACTGACAGACCCTTTCTCCCCCCATGTTTACCTTATTTATTTTCATTAATTTTCGTCCATAATGTTTCCCCAAAAATTCAAAGGACAAAAATACTCCTACGGGGTTAGGCCTACAATATTCTGGAGTCCAAATAGAATACTCGAGTAGAGTTTTCTTACTATCTCGACCCTTCCGGATTCAATGGCACACTCAAAATGTCCATACGAGTTACTGAAAAATAATTCACGTCTTTAATCCATTAAATTAGTACCGACAAGACTCACATGCACGTCCCGACTTAATATACCAAACTGTCGTATTTCCCACTCTCGACAATTTATAAAATTTCATAATTCCATATTACATATTCACACGATAATATACCATAATTTTCATCAATAAGTATTAACCCTTGGCACGCTAGTTAATAATTATTTTAATCCGGATTAATTAACTAACAAATTAATTTCTCACTTTTTTAATTTAATTAATCAAACAATAATAATTAATCTCATAATAATTTAATATCATAAAAATACGGGGTGTTACATACTTTTCCCCTTACAACGGGGTGTTATATTTTCTGGAAGCCATAGTTATTGCAAACCAGATCTTTTATCCACCCACCATTGAAGTTATTGTAGAGCATTTACCACCAAGAACTAAACATTTATTGTTGTGATCCCTGTTAGTGGGACCTTGGTGTTTGAGCTGCCTACAAGAGGTGTATCTAGGGTACTTGCTTTTCTCTCCCTCTGACTGAGTTATCTCAGAAGTTCATTTATTGTTTATCTTGAGTTATACATGAGTGCTTTTGTGAATTTAATCCAAAGTGTTTAGTTCCATATATACTGTGTTCATCTTATCATTGTTGATAACACGTTGTTTAGTGATTTATCCCCATACTAATAGGGGTTACGCCTCTGTTTATGTCGTAACACCACAGCCTCAAGAGAGGACTCTCGTCTTACATTTAGCGACTCCATTGGGGATGTATTCTTCTAAAATGATGGATCATGATAATGTTAACCGTGTTTTCGACTTTGACAACATCCAATAGAGGGAGGAGCATGTAACACCCCGAAAGGTGCTACTAAAAAATATTTATAAATTAGAGAATTTTTTTACAAAAAAAATACCATTTAGATTGAGCATAAATTTACGGAAGCATAAATACATAAATCAACTAAATCGAATGTCTCAATTTTATTAAATCTCAATGTTATTTTACAAAACATTTTATAATAAACAAAGCAGTATATTTAAATTTTGAAAATACATATCCAGAGCTTCTAACGATTATCATAATCCCAGTGATATCATAAATATCATTTTGCATCAAACCTGAAATAAAATAAACTGTGGGGTGAGTGGAAAACTCAGTAGCTCGTATAAATGCTCCAAGTGTAACTATACAAATTCGTGTGTGCGTTCATCATATACAGGAGTGTATGTAGTATGAACACTCAAACTAAAATTTCAATAATATAATCATAACCTACGATCTCATCGTGGGGATTACACAACCCAAGATTCCATAACAAAATCTCCGCCGCGCTTTTCACAGTACCGTATGGACTACCGTTCACTATCTAGTTAATTACCCTCGGAATAATCTAATGGACCTAAAAAATAAATAACATAACTCGGGCACATGACCCATCATAACCTATCCTCACCGCCATAAAATCTGACCATTATTTCCATAATAACACTTGGCATACTCGCCAACCGGGGTCTATGGCATAGTGATTAGATAATAAATAAAATCGTAGCCTCACACACCACGTTCAGCGGGTGGTTTGCCTAACGAATGCCTCTGCATTCTCTAATAATAATCATTATAATATATTTCCCTAAATTAAAATAAATTTCTGATTCAATGCCCATAAATCAAGTGTACATGTATTCTACCCAGTTTTTATATCCCAACATGCTCGTAAAATTAACTAGTTTCGTTACTCCAAACTACAAGGTATGAAAATAACAAATACAAAATGGGTTAAATAAGGAATATATTATACGAGCATATATTACATATAAATGCAACACATAGCATGGATATAACTGTACAATCAAGGTTGAATAGGTGTAGCACACTAAATTAACAACGGGAGAACGAAACTACCTCAAGAGAATCAAAATCCAAAATTGTCGGTATGTTCTGAATACACATAAAAATCAGATCTAAACATTATCAGAATCACTAATTCGACTTCAGATTTGAATTCTATACAAAAAATTGGATCAGGTATGTGCCCTGAGGTTTTTCTCAAATCTCATCAGAAAGCACTCAAAAAGAAGATCTAAAACACCCCAAAGTGACTTTTTTCATTTCTCTCATTTTTGTCTCTTTAGATTTCATTTTTGGCTTCTTTATATGATCTTCTCACACTTAAATCAGCCCTAACATTCCTTATAAACCTCTCTCTCAAATTCTAGCTTAAAGCCTAAGCTACCACATATTACCATTTTTCCCTTTAATTTAAATTGGTCTACTATACATACTTCAACCATTATAAAATGTCCAAAATTTATTTAAACTTAAATTTTAATGTTTGATTTGATTTCAAACCAAAATAATTGTTTTTAAATATAATATCAATAAAATATTTTTATTTAAAACCAAATATCCTGATTAATAATATTACTGAAATGTTATATGATATTCATAAATAAACCCTAAAAATAATGGGGTATTACAGAGCAAGTAGCGAGGGAGTGTGAAACCTCCAGAGAAGGGGTACCTCGAATCGAGGTCCCCCAGGGGCAAACGGTCGTAGAAGTCCCAACGGTCATATATGCCTCCTCGAGCGCCATGATGGGACCGGTTCAGATGGCCTATTTAATGGGAATGTTTATGGAGTTTTTGCAAACACCAATGATAGCGATGACTTTTGGGGCTGGGATGGACCCCAGCTCTTTTGTTGCTCCTATGGTGGCCCCAGTGGCCCCATCGGGTGGAGTCCCCATGACCACTGTTCCCACTGCTGTACCAACTGTGGAAACATCGAACATGATCAACCTTATACTTGTGGCTCCTCAACCAAGTGTTTTAATGGTAGAGAAATTTCCCTAGCCTTCTTTGGAGGATGTAAAAAATGAGATTCTGGAGATGATGGCAGCTTCATCGCAGACAACCCGCCAGGCATCTTTGGTGTATGATGATTTTCGTACTCCTTACCCAGAGGAGTACAACGACGAGCCTTACCCCAAGGGCTATATGCCTCCCATTTTTTACAAATACGCCGAAAAGGGGGGAACCTGAAAGAGCACATCAAAAGGTTCGTGGAGCACTTGGGGGCTCATTGTAACAATAAGAGGTTACATTTAAGGGATTTTTCAAAATCCCTTACAGACAAGATATACACATGGTACTCACACTTATCTCCTAGAAGTGTGGTCACATGGGAGGAAATCCTATACTCTTTGTTAAAAAGTTTTTTTAGCATAAGATGAGTTCACTCTAACCCAATTGGAAAGGGAGAAGCAACGTCCAGGAGAAGAGGTGGTGGCCTACATAATAAGGTTTAGAAAAAGGTCTCTTAACATGAGAGAGGAGGCCAAGGAGTCCAAACTGCTTCAGATTTATGCAGAGAGTTTTCTCCTAGAGCACAACTGCCACTTAATAAATGAAACACGCAGGGGACTTTTGCGGCATTTTTGAAATATGTAAGAAATATTTAATTGGTGGTGTGCCAAATCCTCAACACAATGATGTTAATATTCAGACCACAAGCTGTTGTGGGAAGCCAGGAATCGCGAGTGGGCTATACCGATGGGGGAGCAAAAGCTGGGAAGGAGCAAAAGAATGACAATAAAAGGAAGTATGGAAGAGACGGAGAAGACCCACCACTGTTTCCTTTCACGGTCGAGGAGGTTGTTAGTTGCTACAACGCTATGATACGTTGGGGCAGTTTATGCACCCAATGATGCCCCCCAGAATGAGCTAGGACAAAAGGTTCGAGCAAATCCCAAATTTTTCCAAGTGCATTGGCATATATGCCATCCAACAACTGCTTGTTTGACCTTGAGGAGGATTATCAACAAGCACATTTTGGCTAGAACATTGCAAATCCCACAAGGAGATGTCAACAATACCCCACTACCAGCCCATGGAGCAAACCTGGTAGTGGCTTATGATAAGGAAGCTGAGGGTAGAGGTGTGGATCGGTTCGAAATCGACCTACTTGGATCAAACCGAATCCAATCCAATCCAATTAAAATCGGTTTTTAAATTTTGCAATCCAATCCAAATCGACACTGAGTTAAAATCCAATCCAGTTGTAATTAGATTGGATTAGGGGTTTTTAATAGGTTTCGAGTATCTGATTTGGGTCCCTTTTTTCATAGTTGGATTGGATTTGGATCCAATCCAATCCATTTAACTGATCCAATTGGATCCGATAATCCAATCCAATCCAATCCACATTTTTTTCAGTATCTTTGATAAATTATAATTCAAATTATCCAAAAAATAAATCAAACCAAAAAATAAATAATAAACCATAATTTAATATAAATACATTAAACCAAAAAAATACATATAAGCCTTAACACGTAATCTTACCAAAACATTAAAATAAGATATTACAGTAGCATTCAAACAAGCCTTCACATTATATTAAAGTAGCATTCAAAATATTACAGTAGCATTCAAACAGGCGTTCACATAATCTTCCCAAAACTAGCCTAAAAGCTTTCAAACAAAATCAACCTAAAACTTGCATAAAACCAAATATTACAGTAGGCCAAAGTATTACGATACTGCCAAAACCCCATCTCATTCAGCTTCCCAAAATCTGCCTAAAAAGCCTTCACATAATCTTCCCAAAACTTCCAAGATCCAAGCTTGTACCCAAAAATCAGTAGGCTGCTTCTACTCCTATAAAGCATTCAAACAAAAAATTGGCATTAGTAACTGAATATTAATGGCAAAATAGAAACTTTACAAAATCAAAATATTACCTTATTCCAATTAGTACTAAAACCCGACTCCCGTAATTGTCGAGGTGGACGAACCCAAAATCTCTGTAACAAATTAAACAATGACTTGTCATCAAACAAAATAAGGATTAAATGAACTTAAACAAATAAAATAATTCTTAATCAAATTATTACCTGATTTAACGTCCTCAATTTCATCCACTGATGCACGAATATCAATTTGAGGCTTTGTACGTATCCAATTTTGTGCGCAAATGAGGGCCTTTACGGTCTTTGGAGATTAAGAAATCTGAAATGGATCAAGAATTCTACCACTTCTACTAAATGCAGATTCAGAAGCTACCGTAGAGACGAGAATAGCTAAAACATCTCGCACAATTAAAGATAAAATCTTATACTTGGGTGAGTTAGTCTTCCACTAAACCAATATATCAAACTCCAAATCAGTGGGGTCCTCGCATGACTCCATTAAGTATCGATCCACCTCTGTTTTGCATTCTTTCTCACTTGCCTCTTTTAACAACCTCATAAAAACCCCCATTAAACAATGCATCAACATAACCTTTAGCACTATCAACCTCAATCTCACATGCTATTTGTTGTGAATTGCTATTTTGTACAGGTTTACTAGAGTAAAGCAATATGTAATGATCGTACAAGTCGTCCAAACTCTTTCTCACCTTAATTGTCAACTCACTAACCTTATCTTCCCCAAACAAGGCACTAAAACAATAACCTAAAAATCTTTCCTTATGTCGTGGATCAATTAAGGCAGTAATAAACAACATCGGGTTAATCACTGATAAAGAATCCCAATATTTGTCATATTTTTTGCCCATTTTCTTCAAAAAATGATCTCTACTATTAGCCTATGACTTTATTTGAGTGCGAATCAAACTCAATTGTCTTAAGAAAGAATTAGAAGTAGAATATGATAATCCAGAAAACTTAAGTGTTGCATCATAAAATAATTTCAAAAATTTAATGAATGAGTGGGCGTGTTCCCAATCTTCAAAATCTTGAGCACCTCTCTCACTAGACAAGCAAAACTCACGGCAATATTGTGAATCGTCTACCTCTAACCGTTTAAATTCTTTTTGAAATTTTTTAGTTGCCTCTAACATTAAATAAGTCGAATTTCATCTTATGGGAACGTCTAAGCAAACAATTTTTTTTGATGATATCCTTTTCCTTTCACAACAATCCTTAAACTTATCTAACCTCGATGGGGAAGCCCTAACATATCTCACCATATTATGAATTCTATTAATAGAGACATGATATTCCTATAAACCATCAGTGATAACTAGATTCAAAATATGTGTACAACACCTCATGTGCATAAACTCCCCCCCAAAAAAAAAAAAATTGCCCCACCCCAACTGTTAACTTTGTCAGACAAATACACAATAACTACATCATTAGAACTAGCATTACCAACCATTATCGTAAAAACCTTCTCAATGTGCCACACCAATAGACACTTCTCTAAATGTTGGCCAATTGTTTTACCTTTGTGATTTGGCACTAAACATAAAATTTAGAATTTTTTTGTTATAGTTCCAATTGCTATCTATATATTGAGATTTCAAATACATGCAATTAAGATTTTGCAATGACATCCACATGTCCATGGTAAGACAAACTCGCTGACCCTATTTCTTCAAATAATTCCTCCTCATATCCCTCTCATTTACATAAATTTTCAAGCAATCTCTAGCTATGGTGGTGCGACACGGGATTGGAAATCTAGGCTTAAATACATTAAGTGCATTTCTAAACCCTTCATTCTCAATAAATTTAAAAGACAATTCATTTATAATAAACATTCTAGCAATTGCATCCCTACATCGATCAACATTATAATATGTAGCCACAAGAGTCAATCCACCCTCCCCCCCTCTCCACTTTTTTTTTTGGTTGGAAGGATAAGGTCTTTTGTTTTTTTGGTTCCCTATTACGATAAATGGGGCATGCATGAGTTAAATGGCTAAAAAAATTAGATGTTCCATTCTTTTTACTATCGCAAGCATATTATTTGCCACAATAATTACAAGTTGCATGGAATCCATTGAGTGATTTTGTAAAATAATCTCACGCTTGTTGACTCGATAGTGAACTAGGTTGTTGAGATGCATCTTCTAGATCCACTTGATCACTATTTGAACCATTGAGATCGGGCGGATGATCATTTGAAGGTATTCTATTATTTTTTCTGTTAGGATCATCATCCATCTAAAAGTAAAAAGAACTAATTAACAACATATTTAATTAATTATAATATAATCTGAAAATATAAATAAAAGTGAAACTGATGGTTTACATTCAAATTTACATGACACGATGCGCCTGAAGATTGAGTCGTGATTACTCTTTAATGCATAATGAAAAGTAACTATGTGTGACAAACCTGAGGATTGAGCCAAAATGATCAAATCTATCTTTAAAAAAATATGGAAGAAGTAAACAATGAAAATCCCTACAACTGTTAAAAATCAAACATTAACAGTTTACTCAGTGTTAACAATTTACTCAAGTTTTAAAGGAGTAAACTTGAAATCGTGTACAACATTAAAGAAAATTTCAAGCCCCAATCAAGCCATACATATATAGTTGTTAATCAACTGTCTTAAAAATGGAACCATAAAATATGAAAGCCCCAAGCTTAAAAATTGAACCATACATATACAACTGTTAAAGAAAATTTTAAGCCCCAATCAAACCATCCAACTGTTAATCAAGCTTAAAAATTGAACCGTAAAAATGGAATAGAAAGAGAAGCATAAGGAGAGAGAGAAAAATCAAACCAATAAGAACAGAGTAGTGTAAGGGGAGAAGAAATTTAACCAACAAGAATGGAGTAGTGTAAAAATCAGATCAGCTCATATTTTTTATGCAAAAAACAGAGAAGCGTAAGGGGAGAGAAGTGTAAGAACTTTTTGTGTGTGTGTGATTGTGTATATATGTCATATATATATATATATATATATATATATATATATATATATATATATATATATATATATATATATATATATATATATATATATATAGAGAGAGAGAGAGAGAGAGAGAGAGAGAGAGAGACAGAGACAGAGACAGAGACAGAGACAGAGAGTGAGAGTGAGAGAGAGAGAGAGAGAGAGATAGAGGAAATAAAAAAATTATCGTCGGAGGTGGAGATCAGCTCAGCCGTGTAAGTGGAGGTGTAAGGGGGAGGAGGAGATCAGTCGTGTAAGGGGGAGGAGGAGAGCGAGAGGAAATGTGATGGGAGATCAGCCTTAATGTGAGGAAATGAAATCAGTTAGGGTTTTTTAATAACAGTATATATATTGGGGGGTATTAAATCGGGAAGGTATTGGGTACTTTTTTAACCACATTCATTTTAATTGGATCGGTTCGATTTTTTAATCGTTTTTTTAAACCAAATACTGATCCAATTAAATCAATTTTTGAAAATAGAAATCCAATTTAATTGAGATTGGTTTTGTATTGGATTGGATCGATCGGTTTAATCGGTTTGGTTTGGATTCTGCACACCCTTAGCTGAGGGAGAAGCGAGGGAGGTAGGGAGAGAAAGATAAGAGTTTAAAGTATCTCTTGATGATTGTACCATTGGAATGGCAAATGTTGTGATCGCTTATGATGAGATAAACTTTAGGGACATGGAGGACGTTTATAATGTGGATGGACATATGGTGGAACCTAGATTGGAATACCAAGATGTGGCACAATCCCCCAAATTTGCATGGTTCTTCGATCAAGTGGGGGTGTTTCTAGAGAGTAGGCTTGAGATCACATAAGCAATACTAGATATTGCATGGAAGAATGTAGTTCCCTCGTTAAGGTGGAGGGGGACCATGGTGTAATACCCCGCCCCAGTAAATTAACTAAATTATATGTGGATTTTATATGAGGAGGAACTAATCATAATTATAGGCAATTGTGGGTAACAAATTGGATTGAATAAAGAGAATTATTGGATTCTAGATTATATACGGAATATACATAGGGGTAAATGATAAATATGGAGAATAAAAGAAAAAGAAGATACGTCTCACGAATTGGTCGTTCAAACGAGGGAGGATGTCGTTCGAACGATGTCTCCATTCATTTGAACGACATCTGACGAAGTCAGGCGCTAAGTTTTGATGTCAACGCCTTAACCATTGGATCAATTTTGATATTAGCTCTTGGAACCTGATCGTTGGATTTAATCGAAGATAAGAGATGCATTAGGTTTTGGGTATATATATATAAGAGATATGTGGGGAGAAAATGATAAACCAACCCATTTCTCTACCTTATAGAGCTCGCATCTCCCTCTTGGCAGTACACTGCCTTCAGCCATTAAGGGTCTTAACCATATACACTCACACCATAAATATTTGTTCTGCCAGTGTTAAAATAGAGCTACAATATGCATATAAAGAATTGTCAGTTGATGTTTTTTATGAGGACATTCTTGGAGCAAAAGGATGTATGTGTGGAAGCATTTTTGGAGTATTTTGGAGCTTCCTTGAAGGCTATTTGGTGGAGCTTTTTGTGACTCCCTTTAGGGCCACCTTTAGAGGTGGGGGAATCACCCATCTTCACAACAACCACCACCCTCTTTGAAGACCATGTAGGTGGGGTAATCTACTCTTATTGCATTGAGATTCCATTTGATAAATATCGTAGTCTTATTGTTATGTACGATTATGAGTAGGAATATAAAAAAAATGATGTATTCTTAGTAATCTGAAAATAGACATTTTTATGGAATAAAAATGCTAGAAAATATTATTGTTGTGTTTCCTACTAAATCTGAAAATAGGTATTTTATGGAATAAAAATGCTAGAAAATATTGTTGTTGTGTGTTTTTCTTCTAAATCTGAAAATAGACATTTTTATGAAATAAAAATGTAAGAAACGTCATTTTGGTGTATTTCTAGTGAAAAATAAATAATAAATATTTTTACGGAATAATAATGTAAGAAATGTCATTTTGGCATATTTCTAGTGAAAAAGAAATAATAATCATTTTATGGAATAGAAATGTAAGAAATGTCATTTTTATGTATTCCTAGTCAAAAAAGGAATAATAATCATTTTTATGGAATAAAAATATAAGGAAATATTATTTTTGTGCGTTTCTAGCCAAAAGAAATAATGATAATTTTTATGAAATAAAAATGTGGAATAATATTAATGTTGTCAAAATATTTATGATATAAATATTTTTAAGTTTCTTGAAAAATGAAAACCTTGTGAATGAATGGACATTTGTCGAGTTTAAAACAATCGATAAAATGTCCTTATCACTTGAAATACGTGTTTAATCCACTTGGTGTGATTTTAGTGTTTAAAGTCCACTTTCTATGCATATAAACTAGTAGTGTTTTGATAGTAAATATGTGAGCAAGTTTAAAGAAATCCTTGTTGGTTTTAAGCATAAAATAAGATAAATGGAAATTAGGAGCTTAAATGTAAAGGGTGTTATTTATGTACTAAAAGGGTTAAAGTGACAATTGTGAAAATTGGGCAAAAGTGTGATATTAAATAAGTGATAAAATGGCTAAAGTGTTTTAAATGTTACGTTGGAGACTTAATAACCATTTTGAGATATAAGACTTGTTAAGGGACTAAATGGCGAGTTTGACAAATAAAAAGGTAAATTGGTAATTTACTTAAAGTGGAACATTTTTATGGGATAAAAATGTTAAAGAAGGTCTTTTACACTAATTTGAGTGAAAATAAGTGGAACAATGTGGACGTTTGTAAAATGTTAAAACACATGAAAAGGGACTCGGATTACACCGGGATAAAGCAAGAAGGTACCAGAGCCCTTGGGTGAAAAGCCCTACATAACTGGCCAGAGCATATGGTGCATATAGTCGTCGATGTAGAGCCCGTGTAAGTATTCGGTATTGGAAGATTCTGAGAAAAGATAAAGAAAATATGGAACATATCAAGAAATGGATTGTGTGGTAAAATGTGTTAAGATAAACTTGAATGAATGTCATAAATATTTTGGTAAAGGTGAAATGGACAAGTAAATGTGTAAATCTATTAATGTCCATAAAGAAATGAAAAGGGTTAAGGGGAGAAAATAAATGGGTGGATAAGCAACCTAAATGGTTAAATCCATACTTAACACAAGAATGTGTGGTGAAACGGATTTTCAAAGATTAAATAAGTGTCTTCTAACACGGGGATTGCGTGTGTTAAAATGGCCATTTTAAATGAAAATACTAAAGGGTAAATTCCGGTAAAGGAATGATTTTAATAAATTAAGTGGAAAGACTTCAAGTGTTGAACCAGGTGCATTAAACAAAGTGAGAATGCTAATTATGATTAAAGAAAATCTTAAATAAGATTAAGGTCAATTAATCTGGGAAAGTGAGGTTTTCAAAAATAAATTGATTAATGCATTGGGATATGTATTTCTCAAGGGTATACATATGTAGATATATACATATTTCCGAATGCATGTGGTTGTAGCGTGTGAGTATTCCTTTATGTCGTTCGTTTTTATACTATTGTATAAATACCACTGGGCATAGGCTCACATCCCCACTTGTTACGGCAGGTTAGGAGAGGCTTCATATTTTGAGAGCACTATACAGGTCAGTATATTTTATTTATGCTTTAGGTAGTAGCTCTGTTTACTTGGACTCTAGGGTTCTCCCCATGGGTCCCTCACGTAGTTCATCTTGAAATTTGAAATTCCATGTTAACAAGTGAAATGTTAATTAAAATAAAACTGGACTATCAACATTATTTAGGTTGTATCATTGCACTTCACACCTAATGCTCGGGTCGGACCGGGTTGACCTACGGGTAAACCATAATTTCAGATCGGGTCATTACAAATGGTATTAGAGCTCTAGGTTCAAGGTTCCTTTCGGGTGTGACGTGGTGAGGTCGGTAATAGATCTTTCGACGTCGATGTTGGTTTGGGACAGTCTCACTAATTTGGTGATGGTTTAGTTCGTGTCCTTGACGGGTTGGTCAAAGATGTTAGCATGATAAGTAAATTAGTGCCAAGTGGCATACGTTCAAGTAAGTTGTATAAACCTCTTTCACGTTTCTGAAAAAGTATGATTAATAATTTATGGATGCCCACGTAAGCCAATAAGTAGTGACACTGTAGTTCATAATGTGAGGTGTATGTGTTCCAACCTTTGTTGACATAGAGTCTTAGAGATATTGATAGAAAGAGATGACGCCTATTAGGCAAGTGGCACCAAAATTGTGTATGATCAATGGTAGGGATTTTTTATTAGAGTGTCATAATCATGTAATGGTAAATCTCGACTTTAGATTACATATATCCTTGGGTGTGCACATAGGAAAGGTCAATATCGATGCGATGATTAGGTAAATCTGATCCTTGGGGATACCGTGATTAATGGGTAATTCAATGAGCATATAAATTGACGTAGGCCAACACTAGAGGAGAAGTCAGTCTTAGTTGATAGGATGTTATCCTTATGGGTGAACACCTTAGTGGTTGTTGGTTCATGAATGCATTTACAAGAGTTAGCTCTGTGGCAAGAAAGTATTAGATCCCTTAATTACGGGCTTGGGTTTAATATATCCTGATTCATGTCCCTTAACTATAAGGTGGATTTAGATAATCATGACGGTTTGAGGTAACCTAGGAGTCAACCTAGAAAATTGTGGTGACTTGGTATTGAGTAAATGAGTTTTGATGTGTTAGAATAGGACCTGTTGCGACGTTGTTAGGGTGGGCCTCCTCTTAGTCAATATCCTACGTCATGTGTCCTACCAAAGCCTAAATGGTATTAATTTCGAGTTTAGTGATCATAGTTTGGCATTGAAAAATAGGATCCCTTGTGGCATTCGTAGGCATGGGCCTCAGTGTTTATAGGCAATGCTCGACGTCGCATAACGTACACAATATATATGTTATGCAAATTAATTGGTTAAAAAATAGTGCGAGGTCTGCTTAGTACAGCAATTCAGTTATAATGGTTGAACACTCATTGGAATCAAATGATATGGTCTAGTGAAATTAGCTACGAGCTGGCATTTTGGGTACGCACTGAGTTACGTTAAATACCATTGGAGGTAAGCATTATGTGGTTTGATGAAATTGAGCTTGGGTTAGTAATTTGGATAGACGTGTAAAACCAGTATTGATAATTCTTGGAGGTATACACTAAAGTTTAACTAGCGAGATGTTAATGCGAGTGGTAGTCATTACCTAATAATAATGAATCTGAGGTTGTATATCGTGCATTACAACGATGATAGTATATCTCTTCGAAACCTTGGGATTTTTTGTTGCATTGAGGTTTATGGAGTGATGACCATTTCATGGTGATAAACTCAAGGTTGTGTAGCATAGGTCATGGTGTGATTGGTGGTTTCTGGTAGTAGATGTGTATACAGTTTAGGAAAATAAGTGAGTTTGATGTCGTCACCCATGAGGCTTTAGGAATCATGGTTGTATCGAAGTTTACATAAGTGATGGTATACCATTGATGATTTTAGTACGGTTAGATCGTGTTAATTTGTGATAGCACCTTAGAGTTAATGCTACGATTTTTGTTTATAGACATATATCATGATATGGCCTTTGATGATAATTTCGACAATAGGTTGATCCATGCTAGTTGGTGCACCTTTGAGACTTATAACACGGTGAGGATCGTTATGGCTTTTGGAAATAGCACTCAGGATGAAGTGTTAGACTAGATTATAGCACCTAAGTGTGCTACTTGTATGGTTAGTAGTGGCTCGGTTGGAGGAAATCATTAA
Organism: Sambucus nigra; assembly: GCA_949130495.1. Lineage (NCBI taxonomy): Eukaryota > Viridiplantae > Streptophyta > Magnoliopsida > Dipsacales > Adoxaceae > Sambucus > Sambucus nigra. The sequence goes on from OX422221.1 coordinate 375,759,374, forward strand.
GCATGAATGATTCTTGAAAGTTGAGATTCCATTAGAATAATTATGATTTGGTATCATGTAGGCATTGCTTAGGGTTGTAGCAACGATTCATATTTAAAGCGATGTAAGCACTATGTTTCACTTGATGAGGGTGATATCAAAAACTGAGGTTAGCTACCGCATATTAATTTTGGAGGCCTAACTGTGATTGGTCGACAACTGACGATAAATTTCAAGAGAAGTAACTTTGTTTTGAATTAAGATAATTATTCTTGCCAATAATAGATAGTGAGCATTAGTCCTAAGGAGGGAAACCTAGCGTTTCAGTTTCCTGGAGGAATTCGGTTTGTATTCTGTCGTCTGGCATGGACGGGTGATTCTTAAACTCGTCAAGGTTAAGAGGCCAAGCTAGGGTACGTGGCAAGGTCAAGGTGCTTAGCAGGTATCTGATTGGGGTTTTAGAATTCGAGTATACATTATGGGTTCTCACTTCGTGTGAGTCAATTTATTATCGAAAATTGATTGTTTCCATTCGGCATGGCAGTCACCCAATTTATAGCATTCTTGTGTCTTCTTTGATCCCGGTAATGGGAGGTTGTTGATCAGTTTTGATTCGGGTACGGCGCTGCGTAAGCTCAGTAGTGATGCATATTAGGCCTGTTGGGGGATGCTTCACGGTTTGTGAGTGCGCTCTTCTTCGGATGCACCTTATTTCTACACCAATTGTGTCTACACGTGATCTCGCATTCTTGCATTTAGTTTCATATGTTACTTGATTACTTTAGGTTAACATGTTATTAGTTAGTTGATGTAATTAGTTATGACTTGGTCGTGTGTCCCGAGTTTGTGACTTGATAGTATTATGAATATTGGAACCGATGAACATTGAATGATAGCATTGGACGTGGTTCGAAATTTTGGAGATCTAGGAGATAATCGCTTGCATATATGCATGGTGTGATACCCAAGGTAACCCTAGGTCAGCATAAGGATCTCATCGAAGATATTCTCCAGGTAGAACCATGTTATAGGTGTTTATCTTTGACATGTATATCGAGGAGTGTTGAAATTGTATCAACCTAGGCTCGGTATAATCCAAGATTGTTTGAGGAAACGTAGGTTGTGAATCCTAACGTATAAATGATCCATGTTGATAAATTCATTGGTGATATTGATATATTTGATGAGTATCAATCATCTCGAGGTTTTGTTTAGATGGACGTGTTAGGCATGCTTGAGATTTTGCAATACGACTTAGGGTTGTCATGACCGGATTAGCAATGGTGATTTATTAAAGTGAAATCCTTGGGTTTGGACCATAGTGTTGAGGGTGCCTAGAATGGAAAATTGGTCATGAATAATTAGGGTATAAATTGTGATAAACTAAGAATTTCAAGGATAAAATTCTATAAGGAGGGAAGTTTATAATACCTATCCCCGGTAAATTAACTAAATTATATGTGGATTTTATATGAGGAGGAACTAATCATAATTATAGGCAATTGTGGGTAACAAATTGGATTGAATAAAGAGAATTATTGGATTCTAGAGTATATGTGTATTATATAGATAGGGGGAGTAAATGATAAATATGGAGAATAATTGGAGAATAAAAGAAAAAGGGAAAAAAAGAAAAAAAAAAGAGATGTCGCGCAAAACTGGTCATTCAAACAAGGGAGGATGTTATTCAAACAACGTCCCAGGTAGAACGACGTCTGACGAAGTCAGACGCTCGGTTTTGCTGTCAACCCCTTAACCGTTGGATCAATTTTGATATTAGCTCTTGAAGCCTGATCATTGGATTTAATCGAAGATAAGAGATGCCTTAGGTTTTGGGTATATATATAAGATATATGTGGGGAGAGAATGAAAAACCAACCCATTTCTCTACCTTATAGAGCTCGCAGCTCCCTCTTGGCAGTACACTGCATTCAGCCATTAAGGGTCTTAACCATATACACCCACACCATTAATATCTGTTCTTCTAGTGTTAAAATAGATCTACGATATACACATACAGAGTGGTCAGTTGGGGTTTTTTATGAGGAGATTCTTTAAGCAAAAGGATGTATGTGTGGAAGCATTTTTGGAGTATTTTGGAGCTTCCATGGAGTCTATTTAGTGGAGCTTTTTGTGACTCCCTTTAGGGCCACGTTTTGAGGTAGGGGAGTCACCCATCTTCACCACCACCACCACCCTCTTTGAAGACCATTTAGATGGGGTAATCTACTCTTATTGCATTGAGACTCCTTTGATAAATATTGTAGTCTTATTGTTGAGTATGATTAAGAGTAGGAATATAATAAAAATGATGTGTTCTTAGTAATTTGAAAATAGACATTTTTATGGAATAAAAATGCTAGAAAATATTATTATTGTGTATTTCCTACTAAATCTGAAAATAGACATTTTTATGGAATAAAAATGCTTGAAAATATTATTGTTGTGTGTGTTTCTACTAAATCTAAAAATAGGCATTTTATGGAATAAAAATGCTAGAAAATATTATTGTTGTGCGTTTTTCTACTAAATCTCAAAATAGACATTTTTATGGAATAAAAATATAAAAAATGTCATTTTGGTGTATTTCTAGTGAAAAAGAAATAATAAACATTTTTATGGAATAAAAATGTAAGAAATGATATTTTGGCGTATTTCTAGTGAAAAATAAATAATAAACATTTTATTGAATAAAAATGTAATAAATGTCATTTTTGTGTATTCATAGTGGAAAAAGGAATAATAATCATTTTTATGGAATAAAAATGCAAGAAAATATTATTTTAGTGTGTTTTCCAAAAGAAGTAATGGGTTTTTTTATGAAATAAAAATGTGGAATAATATTAATGTTATCAAAATATTTATGACAAAAATATTTTTGAGTTTCTTGCAAAATGAAAAACTTGTGAATGAATGGACATTTTTCGAGGTTAAAGAAATTGATAAAATGTCCTTATCACTTTAAATACATGTTTAATCCACTGGGTATGATTTTAGTGTTTAAAGCCCACTTTATATGCATATAAACTTGTAGTGTTTTGGTAATAAATATGTGAGCAAGTTTAAAGAAAGTCTTGATGGGTTTTAGCACGAAATAATATAAACGGAAATTGGGAACTTAAATGTAAAGGGTGTTATTTATGTGTTAAAAGGGTTAAAGTCACAAGTGTGATATAAAACAAGTGATAAAATGGCTAAAGAGTTTTAAATGTTAAGGTGGAGACTTAATAACCATTTTGAGAAATAACACTTATGAAGGAACTTAATGACGAGTTTGGCAAAAAAGGGGTAAATTGGTAATTTACTTAAAGTGAAACATTTTTATGGAATAAAAATATTAAAGAAGGTCTTTACACTAATTTGTGAGAAAAGGAATTTAAGTCCTAAAAGCGTGAATGATTTTAGAATAAATCACGTGTGTGTGGACAAGGGACTTAAAGAAGAAAAGAAACAATTTTCCAAGTGTTAATGGAAAAACGGACGGTTAAGTCCGGGTTTTGGCTTCGGCCAGGTAAAAGCAAAGAGGTGAAACTATGTGGACAATTGTAAAATATTAAAATACATAAAAAGGGACTCGTATGACATCGGGATAAAGCAAGAAGGGCCTGGAGCCCTTAGGTGAAAAATTCTAAATCACTAGCCCGAGCATATGGCACTCATAGTCATCGGTGTGGATCCCGTGTAAGTATGCGGTATTGGAAGATTTCGAGAAAAGATAAAGAAAATTGTAATACCCCGCACTTTTAAGGAAAATTAAATTCAATAATTCGGTATAATTTGGAAATTCAAGAATTATCGTGAATAGTAATTTTTGGAGTTTTCAAGTATTAAATGATTTTTGATGGGTGTTATATTTACTTTTGGGATTAAGTAAATAAATCGAAGTATTTTAATTATATGTTGCAGCTGGATAAAGCGACGGAGGATAATATTTTAATGGGAATACCGCATTAAGTTGTGTGGGGTTAAATTAGTGAGTTGCAATCAAGTACCTCGGATGGAGATTTCGAGTGTGCGGTTAGTCTCGGAATGAATGAGATAGTCAGAATAAAGTATCTGGGGGTCGTAATTGAGTTTCGAGAATTTTTGGATTAACAGGGACTTGCAATTGAGTAAACGAGTCATTTTTGGGTTTAATAGGGATAAACCCTTATTTTTTCCTATATAAGGCACAAGAGAGTGGGAGAAATAAAGAAAAGAGAGAAAAGAAGAAGAGAAGAAAGAAATAAGGGAGAAAGAAGAGAGAAAAGGGATTTTCGGGCCAAACTCCGTCAGATTTGACTTGGGGTCGTTGGATTTTATCCTTCAGGCAAGTGTTTACTTGCTTTATTTAATTTTGAGCATAAATATCATATCATAGTTGGTAATAACAAACCCTAAATATTTTGGGTTGGGTTTTCATGGATTAAACGGGTTTTTCGAAAGTTTAACGGGTAAACCCCGAAAATTATGAAATTGGGGAAACTTAGAAATTAATCGAATTTAATGGTTGATTTTTGGTTTTAGGATTTTTAGAACTGATCTATTTGGTGTATACATGGTTGAGTGTAGTTATATGTTGGTGGATTAAGAGGAAATGAGGTTTGGAGGTTTGTTAATGACCGAAATAGGGGCCGGAGAAGAAGCTGCCAGGCTTGATCGATCGATCGAAGGCCAAGGCTCGATCGATCGATCGAGCAGGGATTTTGGCAATTTCGGCTTGTGATGTTTATATGGGATAAAATCACAAATATGATTTTTGATTGTTAAATTAAGGATTTCAAGCCTATTTAATTGAGGAAATAAATATACTTAATTAAGGGTGATATATTCATCCAATTGAGGATAATTTATGGGGGTTACGAAAGTGTTTTAAGTGTGTGACACTAAAATTATATTTTCGAGAAAAATAAATTAAATTGAGGAATTAGAGGTTTGGGGTTCCTAAAATAGAGTAGGGGCCTCTAAATTATTATTTGGATATGATATAGTCCTTGGGCTCGTGGATATAGAATCCACGACCTGTTTAAAATTAAGGGTGTTTGGTGACGAATATTTTTGGGATAATTTTAGTGAGCATTTAGGCTTATATAATTATGCGCATAGAAAGCATAATTATATCGATTGTGGTTGAGTATATCCTGCGAAACTATTAGAATGAATTTGGAAAAATGGGTATCTACTTAGTGTGAATTGGTATAGTTGGAGAAATTATATAAATCCTTAAGTGTGAATAAGGTACAGGTTATTTATCAAGTGAGGGGATACTTTTGGGTTAGTACCGTGAGTGTGCGAATAATCGAATATTATTATTTATGAGAATCTTCGGGAGTATTGGTCATCGTTATGTGTGATTGGCAATTCTGGCCATTTATGTATATTTGAGAAATAATGTGGGATATAAATATATATATATATATATATATACTATGTGATTAAAGTATATATATTATATGATATGTGAAGCATACCCCCTCTAAGGCAATCATGGGAAGTTGTTCGATGTGGGTGAGGCCCCTAGCTTGAGGAGCAGGGTGCGTATAGTCCCCAGGTCATAGCGACCATTGTTATATTGTGTGATTTTTATGAGGGGTGAGACATGGTGGGTATGTTTCGTCTCATTGCCAGGGAGGAACTATGACCGCTTACCAGACGTTGTGATTTGGTTTTGACAACGAAGTAGGTGATATTTAGTCCTACCGGTGGTCCCCAGGATGGTATGTGAGTGATGCCCTAGAAGATGATAGCATTGAGAGACCGCATCCTCGAGTTATAGCTCGTTGGGATGGTTATTGTACTTGTGTGTATAGTACATTAATTGTGTATGAGAACAAGATATTATATCTCTATGAGAGTAAAGAGATAAATTGAATATGAAATGAAAAATGATTAATTCTCATTCCGAGAGATTATATCCGGAGGTGTAATATGATACGTATATATATATAAGTGAGTATGGAAATAAAGATGAGTATGTTATGTATATTTATTTATATGAGTGTATATACTAGTTGAGTACTGGGGATCTAATGGATCTCGAGGATCGACCTTACCAAGTAGTAGTGTATCGGAGGGGTTCCATGTTTGGATTTCGCTTTGCGAGACACCCCATGCACGAACATGGCCTAGTGTTGAGACTGGGGAGAAGTTTAACCCTTAGGGCTCTAGTTTTGGGTTCTTATTATATGGGTGTATATATATATATCTTTCGTGTACTGAGGGTCTAATGGATCTCGACAATCGACCTTGCCCAGTAGTAGTGTATCGGGAAGGTTCCTTGTTTGGATTTCGCTTCGCGAGACACCCCACGCACGAACATGGCATAGCGTTGAGACTGGGGAGAAGTTGAGCCCTTAGTACTTGGTTTGTTTAGGATTTCTAGAGTTGGGGGTGATGGATTAGTTAGGCAAGGTAGCTTGACTAGGATGTTTAGAGGGATGTGCTAGGTGTGCACTATTAGAAGAGAGGTGAGGGGTATCTCATGGCAGTGCGATACTAATTTAAATATGAGATAAAACATATTTTTAAAAATAAAGCATTTATGCACTTGCTAAATATTTTCACAACTCGGGCTCTGACCCATTTCTATATTTTCCCTCTCTTGCTATATATTATATATATAGGTGTCCAGATACAGGGACGCCTGGATGATGATCCTTTCGAGTCAGGCGTCTGTTGCAGCAGTTGTGGATGCATGCAAGTTTGATTTAGACGCTTCTATTCTTGCGATCTAGATAGAAAGCATTGTAGTTACTTTCGGGCTGAATGCCCACTTGTATTTATTTATTCTTTCACCGCCTTTTGTCGCGGCATTTGATTTGGTTGTATCATATTTGAACCGAGTGTTCGATTATTTTATCTCTTTTCAGTTCTATTTATATAAACTGTGTGAATGTTTTAATTGTATAGTTGTTTAAAAACGGTTAGTTAAACAAAATTTTGATGCTAGCCTAATAGGTTATTAGTAATTAAATTGGTTTTCGACAGTGATGCTAAGAATGATCCATATGCGACTCCGATTTTAATTTGGTACAAGAGTGATCGCCCAGTATTTTATTAGGCATGGTGTCACAAAAATATAGAACATATCAAGAAATGGGTTGTGGGGTAAAATGTGTTAACACAACCTAAATTGAATGAATGTAATAATTATTACGGTAAAGGTGAAATGGACAAGTAAATGCATAAATATGTTAATGCCCATAAAGAAATGAAAAGGGTTAAGGGGAGTAAATAAATGGGTGGATAAGCAACCAAAATGGTTAAACACATACTTAACACAAGAATGTGTGGTGAAAAGGATTTTCAAAGATTAAATAAGTGTCTTCTCACACAGGGATTGTGTGTGTTCAATTGGTAATTTTAAATGAAAATACTTAAGGGTAAATTGCGATAAAGGAATGGTTTCAATAAATTAAGTGCAAAGGTTTCAAGTTGAAAGGACACCAAATTCTAATTTAGTCTTATGTAGTGTTGGCTCAATTTTGGACAAAACGATTTGAGTCATAGGATAGAAGTTTTCCCTATCAAGTCTATGACGTAGCTACGGTAGCGGCCAAGAATTTAAAAGCTTCATCATTGTCGATTTTCGTGCCAAGTTTCACGTCATCAACATGTGGATTCCAATGTATCCTAAAGGTATGAATGCATTAATATATATATATATATATATATAGGAGCTTGAAAATTTAATTTAGGGGTTAGTATTTTTTTGTTAAATTTTTTTTGAATTCATAGTTCTAAAGATTTTGTTCTCGGACACCTTTCCGTAGAAAAATCATATCAAATCCAAACAAAATCAGAAAAATACGAAACTGGCGGCCACGCGTTCGTATCAAAATTATCTAGACTCATGGCCTGAAATCTCATTAGAAAGGTCGTTTGAATGATCTCGTTCGAATGAGATTTCGTTCAAACGAGATTTAAAACGAGATTTCAGTTTGTCCGTTTTTTGCCAGTTTTCATTTTTAACCCCCCACCCCCACTACCCCACTACTTTGTACCAGTTTAAATAAGTGCGGGAACCAATTTTTTCATACAACTTTTCCCATCTCTTAGAGAGTTTTTGAGAGCCTAATTCTTCTAAGAAAAACTTCCATTGGTTTTTGTTAAAAATGCTTAATCTTTAGAACAAAACCAAGTGTTTTAAACCCAAAATATTTGTTTAGTTTCTATTCAAGTTCTCTATGTGTGTGTGTGTGTATATATATATATATATATATATATATATATATATATATATATATATATATATATATATATTATATATCTTTGTTTGGAGATAGTTTGGTATGTGTTTTATTCTCAATAATTTGAGGGAGATTGTTTGGGTTTCTTCACTACCCACAAAAGGAAGACATTTGTTTCACTACGGTGTTCTCACATGGTATAAGGCACCATGTGTGGTTGATGGTGGGTTGTGCCTCTATTGGTGGACTCCAAGATTCCGATGGATTCCGGAGTTATTTGCTAGACGGAGGTATTTGCAAGAAGAAGCGTCGTGGCTTGAAGGAGTCAAGTCAAGTGTAGTAAGTCTTTTTTGTTGTAACTGTAAAACCATAACTAGTAAATTTGTTAGGCCAGGGCCGTCCGAGATTTTTCCCATTTGGGTTTTCCTCGTACATCGCCGTGTAGTGAGATTGTTTCTTTTATCTTGTTTAACTCACCTAAAACGCATGCTTAGGTTAAAAAGATAAAATTTGGTTTAATTTGCAATCTTGCTTAATTTGGAGCTAAAATATATTTGGGTATGTTTAAGTTAATTTAATTCAAGTTGGCACTAAATTAATTGGATAATATTCTTGCCTAAATTATTTTAACTTGATAATTAAATTAATTTGGTTTGAGTGAATTTAAAGTGTGTGTGTGTGTATGTGTGTGTTTACTTTAATTCACTTTGTTGTGTCTAATTTTAATTTGTTTTAAGAAATTAAAATTTGTCATTTCTGTTTGTTGTGTTGATCCATCGTTATTCCGCATTAGAGGAAATTATTTTTACAATATTTAAAATTAGGGGTCTTCATTTCCAACAAGTGGTATCAGAGCGGGGTCGCTAAATTATTGCATTTAAGATCCTTTTGAGTTTGTAAAATAGAAAATATGCCTTTTTCAATACTTCCTATTTTCGATGGTTCAAGCATGCTTGCACATGACTCCTCTCTTGCTATATCATATGATTAATTGCTTGCATGTTAACATACACTAGTCGTGCATAATGTTATATCCTTGCTAGTTGTATGTTTATTTGTCATATTCAAGTCCATGCTTTATTATATAAATTTTGCTGGAATTATAACAAGTTTATCTTTTGCATTTTATTTTTCATTTTTGACTATAAAATGAAAATACATAATGATTTTTGTTTTTTTTTAGAAATTTTTGTTTGGTTAAAATTTTCAAAAACTCAAAAAAAAAGATTTTGTGTGTGTGTATATTTGAGTTTTACACACCTTTTGTGGCATACGTTCGTGCTGAATCCTTCTTTTCGCTTCCATCTGGCTAGAACTTTTGGTTAAAATTTTCAATCCTTAAAATGTTCTTTGTCATGGTTACATGGAGTAGTTTAAGTTTGACTCGCTTAATGGATTCGCTTTTATATACCTTTTCACACACATGCACGAGCTCTTTTGAATTTCAACTTCACATGTATATTTGAGCTTTGTGAGGTGTTCTCCTACCAATCTTGTCATCTACATACATGTTAAACCCGTTGCACATGAGAATTGTGTGATAAAAAAATGTTATATATATGTGCACGGGGAAGGGCTCCGAATGGAAATGTCATCCATTGCGAGTAAGCCACCGTTTGCTATGGACCTAAAAGAAATACGTGGTCCAAAGGCCTAAAAGAATATGGCATTAAAAGAAAATATTTAGCCAAGGCCTATATTTGTTTAGTTTGATATAGTCATTCAAAAATAATATGCTTATTTTGAAGGAGTTTGGATGGTATATCGACGATTTTCACAATGTCCGTTTATCCTAGTTGCGCTTTCATTATCATGTTTGTATTGGTTTGTAGAATCATCAAAATTCTAGGCTTGTATGCATTGTGTTTGTTTGTTCATGAGTTCACTTTATCCTATCACATAACGCTAAATCTAGTTGATAAAGTTTTGCAATCAAATGAGAACTCCGTGAACATGTTTAAGTGATTGAGTTTTAACTTCATTAGTATCTAGTTCACACCCCTTCACTTCTGTTTCCATATGACACATTTATGGCATAAGAGTGTGGAAAACATATAGTATTGTACTTTGTATCATTTGTGTGTTTATATCTATATATGTGTGCTTGTGCATATTTTATATCTACTGTGTGTGTGTGTGTGTGTGTGTGTATATATATATATATATATATGATATTGTGTTTGTTTTGAGTCTTTGCCATTCTAGCTAGTCCACCTATGCTTTAATTCGTAATTGGTATCTAACTTATTGCAAAATTTTGGCTTGATATCTCATACTTAATTCCTTCTTTTTCAAATTGATATCATTTTGTTTGTTACATCATAGTTGGTAACCTTTAATATTTTTATGGATTGGTTCAAATTTTTCCTGCCCTTGGGCCTTAATGATCCTATCACTTCATGCATGTTTTACTTTCTTTCCCATAATTATATCCCTTATGTAGTTTTTAGGGGGGGGGAATGATACTTCGTTCAATTGGGGGAGAAATGAGTATTTAATTAATTCTATCACCTTTGTCTATTTATGAACAAAAAGGGGGAGAATGATAGGGGAAATGGTGTCTAATTCTATTATAACCGTATCTTAGTTCGGGAGATTTAACTTAGGGGGAGACGTCTTTATAAGTAGGTCATTTATTTGATCAAGGGGAGAATTAATTTAGGGGGAGTAATTATTTTAATTGCATTTAATATTTTGATATTCCCTATGCGTTTAATGTTTTGCTTAAGTGTGCAGGATTTTTAGCGGCATCTTTATATCGGCAAAGATAGTCATCCTTTGGTTTTGAGTCAAGCTTGTAATTTTTTATTTTGGGTGGGATGTTTTTTAGTCTAGTTGAGTTTGGCGGCCCTTTTAGGATTTTTGGTTTGGTTTTGTCCCAGAATAGTCAAAGGGTGAGATTTGAAAGGATACAAATTTTTAATTGAGCATTATGTAGTGTTGGCTCAATTCCGGACAAAATAATTTGAGTCATAGGATAGAAGTTTTTCCTATCAAGCCTATGACATGTTTGAGGGGTTAAAGACGTAGCGGCCCAGAATTTAAAAGCTTCATCATTGCCGATTTTCGTGCCAAGTTTCACGTCATCAATATGTGGATTCCAATGTCTCCTTGAGGTATGAATGCATTAATATATATATTGGAGCTTGGAAATTTAATTTTTGTGTTAGTAATTTTTTGTTAAATTTTTTTTGAATTCGTAGTTCTAAAGATTTTGTTCTCGGACACATTTTCGTAGAAAAATCATATCAAATCCAAAAAAATCAGAAAAATACTTAACTGGTGGCCACGCGTTCGTATCAAAATTTTCTAGAATCATAGACTAAAATATTGTTAGAAAGGTCGTTCGAATGACCTCGTTCGAACGATATTTCGTTCGAATAAGATTTCAAACGAGATTTCAGTTTGTCCGTTTTTTGCCACTTTTCATTTTTAACACCCCACTACCCCACTAATTTGTACCAATTTTAATAAGTGCGGGAACCAATTTTTTCATACAACTCTTTTCTTCTCTTAGAGAGTTTTTTAGAGCCTAATTCTTCAAAGAAAAAGTTCCATTGGTTTTTGTTAAAAATGCTTAATCTTTAGAACAAAACCAAGTGTTTTACACCCAGAATATTTGTTTAGTTTCTATCCAAGTTCTCTATATATATATATTTGTTTGGAGATAGTTTGACACCTGTTTTATTCTCAATCATTTGAAGGATATTGTTTGGGTTTCTTCACAACCCTCAAAAGGATGATATTTATTTCACTGCGGTGTTCTCACATGGTGAAAGGCACCATGTGTGGTTGACAGTGGGTTGTGCCTCTATTGGTGGACTCCAAGATTCTGATGGATTCCGTAGTTATTTGATAGACAGAGGTATTTGCAAGAAGAAGCACCGGGGCTTGAAGGGAGTCAAGTCGAGTGTAGTAAGTCTTTTGTCATGTAACTGTAAAACCATATCTAGTGAATTTGTTAGGCCACGGTCGTCCAAGATTTTTCCCATTCGGGTTTTCCTCGTATATCACCACGTAATGAGATTATTTCTTTTATCTTGTTTAACTCACCTAGAATGCATGCTTAGGTTAAAGGATAAAATTTGGTTTAATTTGCAATCTTGCTCAATTTGGTGCTAAAATATGTTTGGGTATATTTAAGTTAATTTAATTCAAATTGGCACTAAATTAATTGGATAATATTCTTGCCTAAATTGGTTTAACTTGATAATTAAATTAATTTGGTTTGAGTGAATTTAATGTGTGTGTGTGTGTGTTTACTTTAATTCACTTTGTTGTGTTTAATTTTAATTTGTTTCAAGAAATTAAAATTTTTCATTTGTGTGTGTTGTGGTGGCCCATCATTATTCCGCATTAGAGAAAAAAAATAACTATTTAAAATTGGGGTTCCAACAAGTGGTATCAGAGCGGGATCGCTAAATTATTGCGTTTAAGATCCTTTTGAGTTTGTAAAATAGAAAATATGCCTTTTTCAGTACTTCTTGTTTTCGATGGTTCAAGAATGCTTGCACAGGACTCCTCTCTTGCCATATCATATGAGTAATTGAGTGCATGTTAACATACACTAGTCGTGCCTAATGTTATATCATTGCTAGTTGTATGTTCATTTGTCATATTCAAGTCCATGCTTTATTATATAAATTTTGTTGGAACTATGACAAGTTTATCTTTTGTATTTTATTTTTCATTTTTGAGTATAATATGAAAATACATAATGATTTTTGTTTATTTTTTTGAGTAAATTTTTGTTTGATTAAAATTTTCAAAAACTCAAACAAAAAAAAAAGATACTTTTTGTGTGTATATTTGAGTTTTACACACCTTTTGTTGCATATGTTCGTGCTGAATCCTTCTTTTCGCTCCATGTGGCTAGAACTTTTGGTTAAAATTTTCAATCCTTAAAATGTTCTTTGTCATGGTTACATGGAGTAGTTTAAGTTTGACTCGCATAATGAATTCTCTTTTATATACCTATTCACACACATGCACGAGCTCTTTTGAATTTCAACTTCACATGTATATTTGAGCTTTGTGAGGTGTTCTCCTACCAATCTTGTCATCTACATATATTATGACTGTATGACCTATGAGGATATTTGCATGTTAAACCCATTGCACATGAGAACTGTGTGATAAAAAAATAATATATATATATGTGCACGGGGAAGGGCTCTGAATGGAAATGTCATCCATTGTGAGTAAGCCACAGTTTGCTATGGACCTAAAAGAAATACGTGGTCCAAAGGCCTAAAAGAATATGGAATTAAAAGAAAATATTTAGTCAAGGCCTATATTTGTTTAGTTTTATATAGTCATTCAAAAATAATATGCTTATTTTGAAGGAGTTTGGATGGTATATCAACGGTTTTCATAATGTTTATTTATCCTAGTTACGCTTTCATCATCATGTTTGTATTGGTTTGTAGAATCATCAACATTCTAGGCTTGTATGCATTGTGTTTGTTTGTTCATGAGTTCACTTTATCCTGTCACATAAGGCTAAATCTAGTTGATAAAGTTTGGCAATCAAATGAGAACTATGTGAACATGTTTAAGTGATTGAGTTTTAACTTCATTAGTATCTAGTTCACACCCCTTCACTTTCGTTTCCATATGACACATTTATGGCATAAGAGTGTGGAAAACATATAGTATTGTACTTTGTATCATTTGTGTGTTTATATCTATATATGTGTGCTTGTGTATATTTTATATCTATTGTGTATACATATATATGATATTATGTTTGTTTTGAGTCTTTGCCGTTCTAGCTAGTCCACCTATGCTTTAATTCATAATTGGTATCTAACTTGTTGCAAAATTTTGGTTTGATATTTCATACTTAATTCCTTATTTTTCAAAATGATGTCATTTTGTTTGTTACATCATAGTTGGTACCCTTTAATATTTATATGGATTCGTTCAAATTTTTGTTGCCCTTAGGCCTTAATGATCCTATCACTTTATGCATGTTTTACTTTCTTTCCCATATTTATATCCCTTATGTAGTTTTTAGGGGGGGATTGGTACTTCGTTCAATTGGGGTAGAAATGAGTATTTAATTAATTCTATCATATTTGTCTATTCCTGAACAAAAGGAAAAAGAATGATTGGGGAGAAATGGTATCTAATCCTATTATAATCGTATCTTAGTTTGGGATATTTAACTTAGGGGGAGACATCTTTCTAAGTAGGTCATTTATTTGATAAAGGGGAGAAATAATTTAGGGGGAGTAATTATTTTAATTGCATTTAATATTTATATATTCCCTATGCATTTAATGTTTTGCTTAAGTATGCGGAATTTTTAGCAGCATCTTTATATCGGTAAAAATAGTCATCCTTGGATTTGTAGTCAAGCTTGTAATTTTTTATTTTGGGTGGGATGTTTTTTAGTCTAGTTGAGCTTAGCGGCCCTTTTAGGATTTTTGGTTTGGTTTTGTCCCGGAATAGTCAAAGGGGTAGATTTGAAAGGACACACATTTCTAATTGAGTCTTACGTAGTATTGGCTCAATTCCAGACAAATCGATTTGAGTCACAGGATAGAAGTTTTCCCTATCAAGCCTATGACATGTTTGAGAAGTTAAACACGTAGCGGCCCAGAATTTAAAAGCTTCATCATTGCCGATTTTCGTTCCAAGTTTCACGTCATCAACATGTGGATTTCAATGTCTCCTTAAGGTATGAATGCATTAATATATATAGGAGATTGAAAATTTAATTTGGGTGTTAGTATTTTTTTTTTGTTTAATTTTTTTTGAATTCGTAGTTCTAAAGATTTTGTTCCCGGACACCTTTCCGTAGAAAAATCATATCAAATCCAAAAAAAATTAAAAAAAAATACGAAACTGGCGGCCACGCGTTCGTGTTAAAATTCTCTAGAACCATGGCCTGAAATCTCATTAGAAAGGTCGTTTGAACGAGATTTCAAACGAGATTTTAATTTGTCTGTTTTTAGCCAGTTTACATTTTTAACCCCCCACTACTTTGTACCAATTTTAATAAGTGCGGGAACCTATTTTTTCATACAACTTTTTCCATCTCTTAGAGATTTTTTGAGAGCCTAATTCTTCCAAGAAAAATTTCCATTTGTTTTTGTTAAAAATGCTTAATATTTAGAACAAAACCAAGTGTTTTACACCTAAAATATTTGTTTAGTTTCTATCCATGTTCTCTCTCTCTATATATATATATATATATCTTTGTTTGGAGATAGTTTGACACATGTATTATTCTCAATCATTTGAAGGAGATTGTTTGGGTTTTTCACTACCCTCAAAAGGAAGGCATTTATTTCACTGCAGTGTTCTCACATGGTGAAAGGCACCATGTGTGGTTGACGGTGGGTTGTGCGTCTATTGGTATACTCCAAGATTTCGGTGGATTCAGGAGATATTTACTAGACTGAAGTATTTGCAAGAAGAAGCATCGGGGCTTGAAGGGAGTCAAGTCGAGTGTAGTATTTCTTTTATCTTGTAACTGTAAAA